>CM076261.1:40640131-41986387 GCA_038380795.1 Pyrocephalus nanus | reverse complement strand
AATGTTGCATTTTTCTAGATAGAATATGTCACTGAATATTTCTGTAACTCTGTTCCCAGTTATTAAAATCCTATTATTCCTATTATTAAATTTACAGAATAGAAATAGTCTGTCATTAGGATTAAAATTTCTTAAAGGGGTATATTCATTAACAAGTATTTCAATAATTAGATCAATCATACCTAAATTTTCAGAAATTTCATCCTGCAAGAATGCTGATGTTATAATTTTGTGGCAGATAAAACCTTTCTATCTGAATGCCTGAACTCCTGCTTAACTAAAAAAAAAAAAGGCATGAACAAAAAACATTAGGAAATAGTATCTTCTTAATATAGTATTATACATTTTTTTTCCATATACTCTGACTGTATTCACAAGTAGGCCTATGGGAAAAGAACAGCAAACAAAGAAGACGGGATAAGCCTACAAGATTTCCATTTTGTGGTTACCAAAGAAGCAGTTGCAGGCTAGATTCCACACCACACAGCTCTCGGGACACCTGCAGAGGCAGGAATGTGTTCGCCCCGGAGGAAGCAGTGGCCACATGAGGTAGGAAACACCAGTGCAAGGCAGTGCAAACCCTTTCCATCACAGAGAAAAGCACTGCTCTATGATTACCCTGGTTTTCCCTCCAGCATCCAAACCCATCAGGCTTCCCTGCCAAGCTTCTGTCACCCATTGGCAACCACATTAAGAACGGTCTACATCTCTGTATTATTAGAATAAGCTAGTTTTAGTTATAGAAATGTGAATTTGGCAGTATTGCTACAAGCGTACACAAATTATACAAATCAATTGCTATTTGGAAAACAAACTGGCTTATATTTACCACTGATCAATGATGCAGCAGAGTACTTAATGGCACCCAAGCATTTGCAGAACATGCAAGCTGTGCAAACAAAATGTATAAACTTAAGAATCTTGGACATCTACCTAGAGCTCTTTAGCTGATGCTTCTGGACTCTAATGAGTTTACTGTGTATGCATCACACACACATAACTATTGGCTGCAACAGATGAATCCTTCAATGCAGCTTTAGGATGAGAAGAAAAATGGAAAATTTCCTTAAAAAATGACACTCATTTACAGAAGGTCAGTGCTATTAAAAGAAGAAAAGAGACAACAATAAAAACTGCACATTGGATGTAGCTGTAAAAATTCACATCCCTGAGTCCTTCAAGTATAATTTGACAGGTTTTTGGTAAAGTGATCTCACCAGAAGAGAGTTGTGACAGAAATAGAATTGATTTGTGCAGATCATTAACTGAACGAGTTGTTTCCTTTCAGATTATGTTTTGATAGCTTTCAATAATACTGCCTTTTCATTTTTTTTCCCCCTTTTTCTGGGAAAGTTTATAGTTTTCAAATTCAACATTTTCCATCTATATTTTTCTCAAAGTATTACCGCATGACCCATCTTTATCAGTGTACAGCATAACAGGTGTTGCTGTAACACACTTACGTGCATGAACTTTGCTCACAGCAAACACAAGACCACCACCAGCAGAAGATGTCACCCCAATTAGAGAATTCTTACCTCATGGCAGGAGAAGAGCCGAACTCCTTCCATCTGATGGAAGACTGGGTAGTGGGTGTTATCGATTGTATCTCGGCGGTAGACATCTCCCACTGCCAGAAAGGCATCCAGGCCAGAGTGTATCAAGTCCCACTGATGAGCTGATGTGTGTGCTCTTAGCATGTGGTCACGGTTCAAGTAATAGTTATCCTCTTTCCTTCTGCTGGCATGGTTTTGAGGGATAAGTAAACTATCAAAATTCTGCTGTACTGTAACCACGGGAGAAAGACCATCATAAACAGAAAAGAGTGGAGTCCCACGGCGCCCTATGTAGTGTTTGTAGAAGTGGTCCTTCACCTGCTCCTTGATTAGCCACAAAGGGTGATGTTTTCTGTTATGCAAGTTCTTCCCCACCTTGGAAAGAATCTTCTCTGTGACATTGCTGTAGTCATCCTGAGGATAAGTTTTACCAAGCAGTTCTACAGTATTTGAGCACGGTGCACTGGCAGCAAAATCTGAAGGTACAGACTTGGATGAAGAATGCCTTGAATGGGTGGGAATTCCTCTTACCTTTACTTTTGGTGATAAAGCTGTTTTAGAATATTTAGCTACTCTCATGAACTTCCACAGCATTGCCATTGTGAACTGTTTTATAATCTAGAGAAGCAAAAAAAAGAATAAAAAAAATTTGAGTTAGGAACAGCAATCTTGTTGTAGGAATTGCTAGTATCTCAGGGATACCTGAATACAAATGTCTGATTAGTATGACAAAGTTTCTGTTATAAACCATTATTTCAACTTCAGAGGAGGGAAAATACCCTTGTGATCAAATTTCAGCTACGATATCTTATTCGTTATTATCAGGCTTCTGCATCACTGCATCAGTATTAATGACTCCAGAACTATCCTTAACCCCGTTCTGGAAAATGGTCTTTACAGCTGAATAAACATCAGACCTTCTTTGAAACAGTATTTTTCATTCAATTAAAATATGAGGCAATAACCAAACAGTACTTCCAAGAAACTCAGAAAATTTAACAGTGGCCTTTGGCAGGCAGAACTTGCTTATAATAAAACCCCAAGCATTACCTTCTCGTTGTATCATCTCCCCCCATGAGCAGAAGCTACAGAACACATTTCAGATCAACCTGATGCATGTGGCACACACTGTGCAATCACCACTAATTCTTACTTAACACCAAACAAAAACAGTTTAACCTTTCAAACTACTGAACCACTGTGAAAAAAACCCAGATGGTCAGACCACAAACCATTTATTTTAATATAAACAGAATATTAAGTTCACATATGAGTATTGCAAAAGATTCACAATAAAAGCCCCATATAGTCAGAACCAGTATTAGCATTTTGGGGCAAGCATAAAATCCCTTTTTCTGCATATTATCAGGAAGGCTATTTTCACAGCTTCCACTGCTGTACTGGGCAGGCAAGCTTGTCAGATATTAGGAAGCCGAATGAGGTGATGAGATTCTTAAGGTTGTCTGGTCGGAAGTACTCATTTCCCATCAAAGGGCCACCTTTACACATCCTCCCTGTTTACAAAGGGGCTTTCTGTTTCATGTGTACACAGCTGCATTACTCTGCAGTGTTCAAAGAGAATTGCAAATCCAAGAAGTTTTGAGGATGACAAACCTTTCGGTCACTCCAAATGCATAAGCCCATTTTGAATTGCAGAATTTCTAGAAAATCTGTAGTTGAGCTTCAGAAATATTAGCATAAGTTCCAGTAAAATAATTAAGCATTACAGTTTGCTTATTACAGAATGGGAAAACAGAGGCATTCGAAGTTAAGTCACTGGGGAAAGACATCTGCTCCAAGCAAACTGGCTTCTCTTTCCCTATGAACCAAGAAATAGAGGGCCACAGGTTTCCTGGGTGAAAGAATTTTCTGTGAAAGTCGTCTTAAAGAACTGGGGGGAAGACAGGACATTAACAATGAACACAAAACACTTTTCAAGAGATACCTTTCCATCTTTATGCTAGGATTATAATCTGCCTTTCCACAGGAACATAAGAGAAACAAATGTAAATAAAGAACACGAAAGCTAACCTTATTTTTCATACTCTCATGCTTTAAAATATGTATGCAAATAGAATATACACATAGCAGAATACAGAGTCCCAAAGAAACAAATCTGTAAAAGACAGTATGTTCATATTTGGCCTCCTTTCTTCTGTCTTATGCCTAGATGTTCTCTATGGGTCTGTTTCAAGCAGTAATTGTATCTCAATCAACTAAAAGAAAGGCAAGTTGGGTAGCCAGAAATTAAATTTGCCAGGGCAGCATAATATTTGATTTAATCCTTTTCTGGTCAAATATCTTCAGAAATAAAGAGCAGCTGCAACTTTTATCTAGTTTTGAAACCTTTAAGAAGGACTGCCTTTGGTAGGGGGGGCAGTTAAGAGTTTACAAAACTATTTTGCCAAATTAGTTCTTGACCATTACTGAGAAAGTTCACTCATAAATGAATTCACACAGACACAGAAACCCCTCTGACACAGGCTGAACAAGGGACAGTCTTACATTCTGAGAAGAGGCTCCATTTTCCCAAAACATACGTTTTCCTTCATGGAAAGTAAGTTCTCATTTTTAAACAGCTGTTTGAAATACCCAGTTCTAGTCAGATAATGAATTCAGCTTCCCTTAAGTAAATATCACCATCTGCCCATACAGTTATTTTTCAAAAAAATTCAATTCAAAACTTACACATAACTGTAACATACAAAAAACTCTCGTGACTTTATTCTCATGATGTTTGCTGGTTTCCTAAATATCATTCCTCTGAGAATCAGACAACCATATGAGAAGCTGAACTTTCACAGAAAGAGTTCTCATGATTATAAATCTATGGAAAACCAAACTAGAACATGATCTATAGGTGTTGGGGAGGAGGGATTTTTATTTGTTCATCGGCTTATTTTAAGACTCATTATTTATCAGGGAGACTAATGTATACATCTCCAAGGGCTTACCTGATATTTCAGTATTTGTAATGAGCAACATTTTGGTATCAGTTTCCGACAGTTCAGAAACTCTAATTTTCCTGAGCAAGGGATACATATTCCTCACAAACTTGTATGGGAGAAAAACCTGTAGATGAACTTGTATCAGAGTTTTCATCCTAACATTATGCTTGTGCTTTGGATAGTTAAATGCCATTATTACCTGCATTATTAATCTAATCTGAAGCAAAATCTACTGTGAGCAGTAAGGAAAAAAAAGTTACAGTTATCCAGTGTTTTCTGAGGAGTTATCCAATGTCCAAGTACTGCAAACAACAGCAAATATGCACTAAAGGAGCAACTAACATGGTATCACAGAGAGCGCTAGAAACACTGAAGTTCTTCATCAACACTCTGCTGCTTCCCTCTCCCATCACAGACTCATGTATTCTTCTTCCAGGACCTCTACAGAAAGATGGTGTTGGACTTAGTTCAACTCAGCTGGTGATAAGTTACATTTGTGGAGAGAAGCCACAGAGAAGAAAGAAAATTAAACATGTTTACACTCAGTACACCATACATAAAACCTTCAATTAAAGTGATGTTTACCAAGGTGGAGACCAATACTGGAAAATAAAGACATCTCCTTCTTGTACCAATAAATACCCAGTGTTAAGAACACACTAATTACTTATATTCACTTAATAACAAATAGACAGTTATTTATGTCTATTTATTTCTGTCTACAGTTACCTAAACATCTACAAAAAAAACCAGTTTAAATTTGTAATTTTTTTCTTTATTTCCACCATGCTTATTATTTGGCAGAGAAACAAAACTGGTTTCTGCACACAACTGACAAAACCTGAATCCCACAGCAAGGACTGCCAGCCAGCTAACAAGAACAGCAGCTGCAGGTCCTGTAGCTGAAAACAAATACATAAATGGGAAATAAACATTGAACAACCACCACTGGCATCTACAACCCAGGGATGTTAAAGCACTCCACCAGCATTATCAGTGGGTCATGCATTCTGGGCCTGACCAGTGGCTCCAGCTCGCAGCTGGGAGCTGATGCAGGACTTTGGAAGCAGGCTGCCCTGCTAACAGCTCCTGGTGGGGCTTCCCAAAGCACTGCAGGTAGACATGAAAGCACCAGGCCCATGATCTCCTATTACACAGATCCCTACTCAGACACTGCCACTGCCCCATTCCAGGGTAGCTCAGCAGCTCATCTGATGCTTCATGGGCTTCAAGTCCCTCAATCTCCATACCAACATGTCTAATACAAGTGCAAGAACTCAGAGCTTTGGGAGGGATATCATGCATTGTGCTGTGGAAATACATTTGGAACTATGCCTGCACATGGGTATAAGTTTTAGAGCAGCTTCAACGTAGACCAGAGGGCAGGAGATAGCACCCATGCCATCCAGGGATGAAGGAATCAGAACAACTCTGTCCGTGCTGTGGAGAGACCAAGCACAGCTGCGACTGCACTTGCCAGAGTCAGTCCTCCGTGACATTTCTACAGCAGTTTCACTTGATGGGCAAGGCTCCTTCATACCCCACAGAAAACCAACCACCCCCATGCAGCGGCTCAGCAGAGAACACACACGCTGAAGCACACTGCAGTCAAGAACTTAACAACAGGGAAACGACACACAAAGTACGTCAGACAAAAAATATCACAATTTTGGAGCACATGCAAAAGGCAGTTTGATGTGATAAGGGATCATACTGCTGTACTGTTAAGGCATGTCCTTTCATGTTTAAATCCAGGTTTCCATGTCACAGTGCAGCAAGGATTAAGACAGCATGATCACAGCTGCAGTGGTATTTGTCACAATTCCCCTCAACTGAGGTTTAGGAAAGAATCATAGACTTGGTGAAATCGTCTTGAAAAAGGAGGACAAAAGAGAGGTAGTTTAGCAGCTCACAATGAAAAGAATAAGGGTTGTGCACTAGCCTTGTTTTCTCCACTCACCTCTCACAGAAAAGTGGAGGAGAAAGAATGCTCCTGTTTGAGCAAACTAGAGCCACAGTGGACCAAATGGGGCTGTTTTCAGGGCCATTTGCTAGGTATTACTGTCTGTGAGCCAAGGGCAGCCTCACTCTCGCTGACCGCTTTTCTCCATGCCCTGTGCTTTTTTACAGCTTATGGCTGCAGAAACACAGATGGGCTGCTGCATACATAAACTGAAGTACATGACGGGTTTGAAACCAAAATTCTATGAAGATGAGAGTCTGTCTCCCATCCAAGAATAGCTAATTAATGCAAGACTCTGAAGTGCCATGGAAAATGTTAGAAAAGTTGGGCTGCCACCATTTTGTGATGTGACAGCTTTTATCTACCGTATGTGCGGGGAGGGGAGTTCAACCAACATAGCATATGTTAAAACAAAAATTATAAACATATGTTAGGCTGCTAAAATTGGACATTTACCAGTCTGCTTAGCAATTTAGCTAAGCACTGAATTTTAGTTTTGAAAACTATGCAGGCTTCCAGCAGCAAATATCATTGTATTGCCATGACCATATCTGTATAGCCTAGGATATAACATAAATTATTTTGCATGCAATACTAATAACAAGCTCAGATTTTTTTTTTCTTGCTCATTTTAAAATGCTGATATACTGTTTCACACCAGAACAGACTTTGAATCTTACTGAGCATGCTGAATTTATGTAACACACACAGACCTCTGAAATAGTCTTACAGATAACATAGACTGGATACATTTTAGAACCTGACCTTCATAGGACAGAATGTTATCAGATGACCCTGATGATGGCTGAACAACCAATGGAATAAAATATTGCATGCACTACCAAGCATTGGCAAGATAACATAGCCTTCAAGTATTTGGCTCTTAATTTTTTCATATACTTGGAGCTCATCTAGTTAATAATCTGTCAGCAAGAATAACTTATTTGCTTTATTTTGTTATTTCTCTTAACTGAAGCAAAAATGTTTCCTAAGTTGGCTGGCTGGCTGCTCTGTAATGGTGATACATTAATCATGATGTCACCTTCGGCAACATTTTGAGGCTTGCAATATCGAGAAAGAAAACTAAAAAACCTTTTCTGGGATATGGCATGACCCTGCTTTCCCTCAGTGCTACATATAAGAACTTCTTAAATATGAAATAAAAGGTTCCTTTTAAAACCATGCTCCTTTTAAACTAATCCAGAAGACGCCTATTGCCTGAACAAAAGTCAGCATTTCATGGCCTGTCTTACAAGCATGAGCACCTGAAGGCAAGCACAGAAAATGTGGTTCACCTTCAAACACCATTCTTTAGGACTGCAAGACTGGCTAAGACAGTCATAGTGAGCAGCAAGTCTTTGGAGAAGGGAACACACCCCTGGGCAAGCACCAGTTTTAAAATGTTTTGAATCATCACTTGATTCCACTCACCATTCGGTCTCAGGCTGGATATTGCAAATGATGACAAACGTCATCCCACTGCAACAAGTTTCAGTTCCCCACACAGTCCCCCAAAGGCTCTAGTTTTCCTGATAAACAGTGTCACTCCAGGATTGTTCAGATTTATCCATATGTTTCCCACTTACTAAAAGGATAATGCTTCCAGACATATGATTCGAGACAAGAAAAATGCATTTCAGTTTCCAAAACACTTGCAAACTCTGTAGCTGTGCTGTCAAGCTCGTATTAGACTGTTTCAAAGACTGCCATAATCAGGTTTCAAGACAACCTGCAGTGAATTTGGTTTAAGCAGTTCAGAAGTAGAATATGCACACACCGGAATTTGTGATCAGCAAGCTAATCAGGTACATCAAATTGCTAGTCAGACAGTATGTAATTTTTCAAAAGAGAAAAGTGTACAGCATAATTGACAATAGAAGTTAACAAATTCAGACATCTGGGGGGATGGAAAGACACCAAACTCCCTAACAAGCAAAATTCAGAAGTTTAAGGTGAACAGTCCAACCATATTATTTTCAGTTAGACTGGAAAAAAGCAGATGAATAAAAACAAATCAAGCAAACTCAGGGGAAATACAATGATTTCACCATGATTGAAAAAAATATTATATATATGCATGACAGATTACATTAAGGAAAATCACCCTTACTCAGAAACAATACCTGGTTTTCTCTCATTTATAGGTTAATTATTTCTTGCTTTATTTTTGGGCAAATTAAACAGAGTTTGTTATTTACTGAAGAAATGGCAATAGGGCCCTTTAATGGTAGCTTTCAATAGTGTGAGATGACTAAGGCACACAATACTACTGAAAATGAAGCAGCTGTGAGCTCCTGCTGACATACCTGTGCTCTTCCCTTTCTCCACAAGGACAGCTAATAGTCAATTCCATATTTTAAGGGAAAATCCTCATTAAACAAACATATTTTGAATACATTACATTACAAATTACAGGCTGTGAAAAGGCAATGCAGAAATCATTCTTAAATATTCTCAAATGCGTCTCCTGCTTTTAAATATATCCATTTTTCATGGAATGCAATCTGAAAAAACACTACCTTTGGCTGCTGAGGGAATATTCTTTTTCCAATACCTTGAAAATGTTGCCAAACAGCTTTCTACGTTAGAAGACATATTGTAAATAACTGTCAGATGAAAGGGACAGAGACTTTCAAATACCTATAAAATCTTCACTGTAGTCAAGATTACCACTACCTCTTCTGTCTTCCTTTTATCTTCAATATCTGCAACTCAATTATCTGTATTTTTCTACAGAGGTATATTCCAACGAGAATTTTACTCCTATAGAATTTTGTCTGAGTACAAATAAATTTATTTAGAAATTAAATATTAGCTGTATTTATGTGTAGTGGTATACTTTCTTAGTTCTCACTGATTAACTACATTATTTGGGCAGAATTGAACAACACAGACCTTATCCTGCCTTAACAGGAGGAGGGGGTAATAACTTTAATGAAGTCAGTTATTAAATACCAAGAATGGGACACGTGTAGACTTGGTAACAGTGCAAAAGATAGCCAACCAAGTTTAATTAATTAATTTTAAGCCTTAATAATTTCTATTACGGTAATGCAAAATACTACACCATAAAACAAAACTCCCACAGTCCAGGGGGCCATACGTGTGGTGCACACTGCATCCCTGAAACAGCAGAACCTCCTGAACTTCAGCCCCATTTCTCACATAGAGAAAGTCACCTCTGGGTGTGTTACCACATGTTGGTGATCCCTCTGGGATGAAGCAGCACACTGCAATACACTGTAGAGGAGTGTAAAGCTACAAGGATATGCTTTAGTTCTGCAGTTTCAGGCAGAATGGCTCAACCACTAACCACAGCCACCAGAAGGGCTGGATCCTCCCCAGCAATGGCAACAGCAACCCAGCCCTTTTGAGGGGCCTGTGGTAGACAAAGAAGATATCCTTCAACTCAGAAGGTGTCATTCACCAACCAAATAATGATTGCCTGCCCCTTCCAGGGAAATTACAGAAAGAAACCCAGCAACATCTTACACGCCCAGATACACATACTGCCCAATGGGCTACATTTCACCTTCAGCTGCAAAATATTCAACATGCCCAACAACCCAAGTTCCAGATGCCTCAGAAACGAACACAGTCCACCCAATAGTGAGAAAATAGAATGATTTAGACAGGTTATGCCAGAGGAGGCAGCTAACATGAATCACTCAGTTCATCCACAAACGAGAAAAAGTTTTCAGCTTTACCTGCTGTTTCCCTGTAGTAATGATTCTCCTTTCATTCTTCAGGAGAACTAGGGAAATCCATGACTTACCACAGATCTCCAGATTGCCCTCCTTAGTAGTATCTTAGCCAACATAAGGTAGTGTAAAAGAATAATTTAAGTATTATTATGAAATAAAAAAATAATTAATAATTTAGATCAGGGAGTTATTTGTAATATGTATGTAATCAATATTTAAATTGAACAAATCTTTTTTATGATATTTCAACCCTAAATAGCAGCAGAAGTATTGTAAGTTTTCTGTCACATCCATTTTCTGTCACATCAATCTTTAAAGAGATCAATTTCACAAATTTGCTATGATCTTGAGCCAGAATATCACCAGAGTTCCACACTTCAGAGCTAGCTGTGATATGAACTTGATCTCAGCTCAAACTCAGCTTGACTATCATTCCTTGGTGTGTCTCTGTTATTCAAATAATGAAAGTATGAACAGACAGAGCCTTTATCAGGACTATGATAAACAGCTAAACAAAAACAGAAAGACAGAAACAAATACGTCTACGGATTTTACTTCAGAATCAGTAAGTCTCACAGATTTCAGTATGGATAAAGAATAGAATATGCAGATGTTTGCAGAAGAAACTCCACTGCAGTTCAAAACCTCCCAGTTAGAAAATGTATGGTCATGTGTGTACAAATAAGTCATCCCTAGTTTGAACTGCACCATCTTCATTTATCTGTTATGGGCTCTGACAAAGCATTTAAGGAAAAGATTAGAAGGCTTCTAAGGAAGGAACTACATTTACCTGCCTGGGGCATACCACTTCTCTGAGGTTGGTAGGAACAGGGCTGAAATATTAATGACTAAGCCATTTGTCAAGAAAATTATGCAATAAACCTTGGCAGCCACACAAAAGAGGCTAGCAATAAGATGCCAAGTTAGGGTAGTACAAACTAAGCGCTTAAAAGAGAAAAGGGGAAGGAAAAAAAATAAAAATCACTTTTATTTGCTTGTCCATACTCATAAGCTTTGGAAGAAAGCATTAAGTTAATGAATGGGAATATTTAAATATAAAAATTAATCAGACTCAGAATTAGTAATAACAGGTACTAACTTCTGAAACGGACTATGAGGTACTCTAAGTGTAGAATTCATGTTTTCAAGTCTTGATTTGTTCAAGACATTTCTTCTAGTGATGTTCTTTACAAATAAATTGCTTACCATGAAATATGATAGCTAAAAGGTGGCATGACAGAAGCCACTTAATTATTGAAAATTCACATAAACAAATGAAAAAAACAAAACAATTCCAATAAAACAAATAAACCAAAACCAACAAAGAGAAAGATATACAAAATCAAACACATACACACTCCTCAAGGTTTCCTCACAAATCACACTGAAGAAAAACAAAGACAAAATTGTGATCACTCTGTCAAATCAGACGTTAAAATCTATACTCCCTAAATATATTAAAGATCTAAACCAGTTCTCTGAGTTTCCAAGTATCATTACTTCATCAGAGGAACTTGCAAAACAAAAAGATTAAAAAAGTTTCCATCAGACTCCATGTTTTATATTTATTCATAAATTTTCATATCATTTTAATATAAGTATGCTTTAGGGACAGGCATACTATAATTTTATATAGCACTCCTTATATAATAAATTTGAAGGGTCATTTCTTAAATGGACATCACTAATTTTTACTGTAAGCAAATTTGAAAAGCAGGCAAAGCATCATCATATATTAAAAAGTAATCTAAAATTTTCATTAAAAAGAAGATGGTCCTATTAGCAAATAAAGCAAAGTAATAATGTATGATGGTTTACCAAAACACAGACATAGTCACTTTGCCAAATGTTAAATATGTCCAACAGTGTGATCCATGCATTCAATCACCATTGACACCAACTGGAGACACTGACATATATCCAGAACAGTGTTATGCAGCAGCATTTAGACTTTCATTAAGCAGCACTCTGCTCTTCCAAACCACACCTCTACATAGGATTTCAAAGTGCTTTTCAGCCATTAACCAATTAAGCTCTGCAATACCCTCATGGGAAAAGTATTGCATTATTTATGCCCATTAGTCTGGCAGCTCCCAAGTCAAAAGCACTGTACTTGAATACCTAGGTGGGTTTTTTTTTTCAAATTGTTTTGATTATATTGCCATTTTCCTCCATGTTCAGAATTTTTTTGTTGTTTGCAATATCATTTTATCAACATTTTAGGATGTATAATGGCTACTGTGAATAGAATCAAAACAAGCTGCTTCTGAAAGCAGCTTGCCAAAACTGCCTTTTAGGAATCATGCTGAATAGTTCAGAAATACTGAGTGATAACCATTGAAACAACCTTCTCCCTGAATGTGCAGATCTTTAAGGCTCAAACCTACATTCCTTGAGCAAGAACTACAGAGTGTCTGTATTGTGGCTCAAACTTCAGTGACATTGTAATTACAATTTTGTATTTAGCATGACCAGGAAGGATCAACTGGAGAGGCAGAAGACATTTTGGGAAGAAGGGAAGGTATATAAATGAAGCATTATTGAGGCAAACAGGGGTATGAAAGAAGAAAGCAATAAGCTGGGTGAAGTGGCATGGGACAGACTATTGCTACTGTACCTGGTCTACAGCAGGGTTGGCCTGAAATCCAACATGGCATTCACAAATTGTCCACTTCTAAATAGGATTTCACCTCTGGTCACCATGTTTACAAGAACCAAAGACAGCATTTACTTCAGTGAGGAAATTATATCACAGAATAGCTAGGGTTGGAAGGGACCTCTGGAGATCACCTAGTCCAACACCTCTGCCCAGGCAGGGTCATCTAGAGCACATTAATACAGGAATGCATTCAGGTGGGGTTTAAATGTCTCCAGAGAGGGAAACTCCACAACCTTCCTGGGCAGCCTGTTCCAGTGCTCTGCCACCCTCAGTGTAAAGTTCTTCTTCATGTTGAGGTGGAACTTCTTCTGTTTTAGTTTATGGTCATTACTCCTTGTCCTGTCCCTGGGCACCACCAAAAAGAGTCTCTGGCAACATCCCCTTGGCACTCACTTTTGAGATATTTATATGTATTGATGAGATCCCCTCTCAGTCTTCTCTTCTCCAGATTAAACAGGCCCAGCTTCCACAGTCTCTCCTCGTAAGAGAGATGCTCCAGACTCCTTATCATTTTTGTGGCCATCCAGTGGATCCTCTCCAGTAGCTCTGTGTTGTTCTCGTACTGAGGAGCCCAAAACTGGACACAGCACTCCAGATGTGGTCTCACTAGGGCCAAGTAGAGGGGCAGCATCACCTCCCTTGAGCTGCTGGCCACAGCCTTTCTGAAGCACCCCAGGAGACCATTGGCCCTCCTGACTGCAAGGGCACACTGCTTGCTCATGGCCAGCTTTTCATCTACCAAACTCTGTTTGTAGGAAGTTTCACATTGTACCTAACTGTGCTGCTGCTCTTGCTTCAGATTATGCAGAGTGAATCATGTCAGCCTGCCGGTCCAGCCAGGGAAAAGAGTATTACATGGTGGGTTGTCTCCCCTGTATCAGTTGTGAGAACTAAGAATCATCTGAGATTCAAACAAACACAATACATAACGAGATCTAAAGCAGATAATAAACGTAAGAGTTTTTAAATCATATTTACCAGTGAAAACCTAGACAAAAGCCACAGAATGCCATCAGCCTTATGATTTGGCTTTGCTGGGGCCAAAGCACCCAGCGCTGGCCTGGCACAGCAGTGAGCATTTGCTGAAGAGTTTTGCAGAACCAAGATCCAAGAGCTCAGCAGAGCTGAGCCCACGACAACCTGTGAGTAAAGGAAAAAGAAAGCAAATCTAACCAATGTCATGAAACAGCAAGGAAGATGTCTCCTACACCATGCGTTGCTACCACTGTAGTAGCCATTGATGAAAGGCAGACTAGAGATCAAATACAAAGATACAGCACCTGGAAAATTGTCACGCGTGGTACCACCAGCATAGGTAATCAGAAAGAAATGTGAGGTCAGTAGTGACAGATACCACATATTAGTGCTACATAATCCTACGTTATAATCTTTACCATCATCAGCGGGCACACAGAAAGCAAACTGATAGTCTAATTTAAAAGCATTATAATATGCTTTGAAACCAAATCATTATTGAACAGAGATGTCTCAAATGTGCAATAAGGCAGGAGACAGTGACTTGCTGACGCCGGAATCAACTATGCAGGACCTGGAAGGTCACAATGAGTTATCTTAAGATTAAAGGCATGGCCACAACCCCCCTCCCTTGCAGACATAAAAACCAAGAGACTACTGCTATAATGAGCTGCAGTTAAGGGCAATCAGGTCCCACTAAGCAAAGGAAAACATAACCAGCATCTACACAACATCTAACTCAGTCAGCCACAGATTTATGACCTGTACTAACATTTTTTCATTATGAACCTTTTATATTAAACTCCTGAAGTTCCAGGGACCACTGCCCAGAGCTATTAAATAAAAATGATGGTTTAGACTTGTCTTAATCTCTGTACTTGATAGTTCACAGGTTCAATTTTCCAAGTATAGGCTATCGTGTAACCAACATAGGGACTGACTTTGATTATATTTTGGGGGTATTTTTCTCTGTAGGTATTACCTTACTGGGTTTTTTAAAATATTAATTTTATTTTCATGCTGCTACTCTATGTATACTCAAAGAACCAAAAGAATTACAGGAAATTTGTCCAGCTTGTTATTTGATACAACAAAATCTGGCCTAGCATCACCTCACTTTCTAGGCAACATTAAAATATGAATATTTGACATTTACTTAGACATGGTAGAACAACTGAACTTCGTTGAGAAATATTTCCACAAAATCTATCAAGTAACTAAGGCAAGGATGAAAAGTCTCAGGATGAAGGTTTTTTTAATTCTGAAAGTTAAAGCTACCATCCTGGTCCTCTATGGCATTTAATTTTCTGCCATTTCAATCCATTCAGTGGTGTCTGGGCTGAAAACTCCCCTTTTCCAGTTTTTCTCTCTGTCATCTGCTGGGAGACAGTAGAATAATTAGATTGACTTAAACAGTTGCTGATTGCTTTCAGTGTGTAGTTCCCTCTTTGACACCACAGAGTTGATAAATAAGGATCAATGGACTCGATAGGAATGTTTAAATTTTCTGCAACGCTGAAGAGCAATGCCACAAAAAATGAACTTTGATTTTTTAAGGCACGTTATTTGGAAAAAAAAAAAAAAAGTTGAGTGAGTTTACTGCATAGCAAAGTTTACCAAAGGGACTAGAATTTAAGCTGAATGAAACTGAAGTCTGTCTTTTCAGTTCCTATTTACTTATTACCACAGAGCTATCAAGAAACACAGCTCAAAGGAAAAGAAAGCAATCAAGGTGTGATGTTAACATTTCAACATCTGTTAAAGAATTACATCCAAAGAAGGGACATTCAATCACAGACTGTTGCAAAATCATGTATCAAATACACTGTTTCAATCAGCACCTCTGTTCATAATTACAGCAGAAGATCCAATACCAGGTACAGGGAGATAGAAAATATTAAAAAAAATAATAAAATATTACAACCTCTTGCTTCCAGGCTGATGCTATTTAATTAAGATAGAAGCATGGGAAGGGTAGTTTCCTGCATTATCATTGCTGTCATAGACCTGTTGTGGGCATTCAGTCTTCTTTAGCACTATATGAATTTAAAATAAAATAACTATAAAGCACTCAATTAGACTTTTTCCCCTTAAATTCTTAAAGACAGCTTCTTCTCACAAAAAAGTAGAAAACTAGGAAAAGGTCTTTTACTGTCTTATAATTTCAAATTACTTCTCTGTTATTTTGTTAAATTTGATACCACGTAAAGTGAGTAAAGCAAAATGTTTCATCAGAAAAAGAAGAGCTAAATTTCACTGGTCTTTTAACCTGAGGCACTTTTTGTTGCCCTTTTTCTAAGTTTGCTATAAACTGAGATAAAAAATTATGTTTTGGTATGTCTGCAGATGACTTATTCACACTTCAAGCTGAAATTCATGGCTTTGCAGAAGGGTGGCACCCAACTCATTGACAGGTAAGCCTCATAAATATAACTATAAAATCATGTACAGTTTTGATGCCTGAATCCTGCACCAGATGCTGACCCTCACACAGCAGGAATTTGCACCTTTCAGGCCTGAACTCAAATCTGAGAACTTTAGAACACAGCCTTCTGACATACCAGGTACACTCAAAAATATTTTGTGTAAATAACATTACATTTTCATATGAATGTCTTGCATTCAATTGTTAAAATAATTATTCCATCCTAATGGTATCCAGACTTTCTTCAGTTAGGTTCCACGACCATCAAATTTAGTGCAGCCAGTACAACTGCCATGCTAATTTCTACCATTTCACTCAAAAAATCACAAGTTTATTATTGGCAACCTGTGGGTAATTAGTGTAAATATCGGCAGACTTGGATTCATCTTAATCAGTGTTTGTTTCAATTCCATGGGCAAACAAGACATCACCAGTAAAACCCTACAGTAAGAATACTGATAACTTTATATCTAGCTATAGTCATGCTGCAGTGCTTGGCCCTCTCTCTCTCCACACACAAAAAAACCCAAAACAAAAACCAAACCAAACCAAACCAAAAAATTAAAAAAAAAAAAAAAACAAAAAAAAACCAAAAAAAAACACATTGAATTCTGCGTATTTTTCAGTATGTCACATAATGCTTCATGACATAGAATTTAGCCCCTGACGTATTTTTTTCTATAGCTACAACTGTCAAATAATTCATACATATATATTCCATGACACAAAGTATTCACCAGTGAAAAATTCAAATGTTAAGTTCTGAAACAAAAGACTGGTTTTTGATATTTGAAAGGATACTTTCAAATTTGCCTCTTCTCTAGCAACTGTGATCTGCACTGTTACAAGCATACAGTAATTAATTATAGGAGTCCAAAACATAGGCCTGACTATCAAAGCTACTAAAACAGCCACAGAATATCCTGCTGTCACCATCCAACTATTGGCACCTACTAGTGTGCAAACAAGCATCTCCACCTTTTATTTTCTATGCTACGAGATCATTTCTCAACAATCAAGTCCTACTTTGCACATACAAATAACTAGTCCTACTTCTTTCTTATGCACCAGCAGATCATTTAGAATTCCAACTTTCATTCTATCCCACTGAGAAACAGTGGGGAAAAGATAGTCCATGCCTGAAATCACGAGATTCCTAATTTCTCTTTTATGCTTTCCAGATTGTATTACCAAAGGAAAGGCAGGTAATTCCCTCACATATGCTTTCTTATAAGAAGGTATTTTTCTCAGAAAATTACTAGTGAATGAAGGCAAAATTTGTTGATTCCATGATCCCAAAAAATTGTTAATATCTCACTATCAAAACCAAGAAGGTGTACTAAGCGGGTTTTTGCAAGGATCTGAACTTGGTCTAATTTCAGGGAGTGTTTTCATTAGAAACCTACATAACTGGGCAGAGGACACTGGGCTTGAATCTGCCAATCAAGAGCCAACACTACAGGTATGTTGATAAGAGGGCTGGAGCTCGAAATTACTCTGTCAGACTAGAGAATTGGTCAGAAAAAACAACAGAAGGATTCATCAGGGGTTAAGTGCAAGTTTCCGTATTTTGGCAAAGTCAGCTGCACACCTGCAGCACAGCAAATACGCTGCTAGACAGCAGCTTCTTCAGAGAATCAAAGGTTGTAATACACCATGAGCTCAACATAAGTTCAAAATGTGATTTTGGAACAAAAAACAAAAAAAACCCAAACAAACCAAACCAAACCAAAAAAAAAAAAAAAAAAAAAAGCCACCATACAGGAATATAAACAGGAATACATACTACAAGGGACAAACTAATCAAATTTTTGGCATAACATTTATAAAAAATGTGAAGCAATTTGAAGAGACCAATGGCAGTAAGAGAAATTACAAGTCTCAAAGAAGGAATTATGCAGAAAGACTGAATGTACTATGACTGTTTAGCCCAAAGAAGAAACAAATTAATGGCCCATCCATCATCATCAGATCGGACAGAAAGCTGCATTGTCTGGAATAAACTTTTCTCTACTGTACCCTGGCTAGGACACGTAGCAAGTCAACTACCAAAACCAAGTTAGAAAAAATCGTATTTCACTTATAAGGCAAAGTCTTTCTACAGATTCTGTGACATATTGTAAGAGAGGGCTTGTGCAGACCCCATTGTAGTTTTATTATTTCATGCAGATTTCTAAACAGCTGTGCTAAAAATGACAGGTGTAAAATTCAGCCTGCCATAGGGACTAAAGAATAGACTAGTCAGTATTTTAAGGTCTTTCCAGTCTTGTTTTGGTTTGTTTTAATTTCTGTGATCATTATCACAAATTTTCTAATGAAACACATAATAGGGGCTTAGTCCTTAGAGGTCTAGCCCAGTCTTTCTTTTAGTAGCAGTTTTAATGGTGCTTATGGCTTTATGCCAGTTATATTGCTGAAAGTCTAGCAGGTGATGTATTTGCTTATAGGCACTGTCATATTTTAGCAGTCTCAGCATCTACTTAGCAAGTGCTTTAACATTCTAGATTAGGGCAGTTGCTATATAAAACACAAGCATTATTTTCCATATTTTATTCCCCTCATTGGCATTCCTATTCTCAGATTAACTGGCAAAAGTACAAATATTCATAGCAATTTTAAAAAACAAAGTTTGAGTACTCACTGACAGCCAGTTAGCTGTGTACTATCAGTAAACAAAACACAACACAACAATTTTCCTTTTCTACTACAACAAAATTTCTCAGCAATTTTGTGTATAGCAAGAAATATGATGGTAGATAAACTTCAGTGGCTTTTCAAACAGATACTACCTGCTAGTTTCGTGTTGGAATAATGCTACCTGATTTACTTAAAATGTATCATGGCTGTATTTCAGTTAATCCATTCATCTTGTTTCATAACATAGGATAGGCAGAAAAAGTCACTTGGATTAGGCTTTTCCCTTTATAATTTCATCCTACTCATGTTTAACATTTCTAGGTGATCTAGGTAAAAACTCCCACTGAAATTAGAGAATGACACCAGAAACATCTGGGGAAATCATACTGAGCTGACAAGATACTATTTTTACTCCATTCTTCAAACTGCAGTTGTATATACTGTGATTTTTTAATTTTTTTTTTAGTATTCCTTCATACAGTAGTCATCATTTCTATCACTTGGGTTCTTGAGTAACTTCCACTACTTTCTGCTCGATCTCTCTTTTTAGAGAATAAGGGGACTGAAACTGAATACAGTATTCAAGATCCAATATTTCAACTGATATTACTGAAACATACAATAACTTCGGGAAGGTCATCTCCTCCTAATATCCCAACATTTTTCTTTACTTACATTTCATCTTGGCTACACTCCTGACAACAGTGAGATTAAACATTAAGCACAACATGAACCTGTATGATGCCTGTGACTTTATTGCTTGAAGGACTTGAAAATAAAAGTTTTTACTTTTGTCTGTTAAAATAAAATATGAACAGCACTGGCTCCTAACTAGTGATATCTGATGCTCACACCCCAGTGATTCAGAAATGATGCTTCACTGTCAATACTGTTTTATTTCAGGGTAAAAGAAGGTGGTAATGCAGGTGAATACTGGCAGAAGAAGAGGAAAAAAGTTGCTTTTCTTCTATCTATTCTGTGGCATTTAGCAAAAACTTCTTTTTAACAATATATCACTTGAGTAACAGCTGCCTCCTATTGAAAAATGCTCACAAGCACGGGAAAAATCATGCAAGATGTCAGATACAAAGTGGAAAGCTTCTTACTGCACTGCACATCACAGAGTGGTTCTCCCAGTGAACAGAACGTTTCAGGGTGCACTTCTATGTAATCACAGAATCTACTACACTAGGAGCAAAAATAATAATACAGCGTCTCACCAGTAAGGGTAGAGAAGGCGAAGGCAAGATAAAGAATAGGATACTGGATTTGTTTCCCTGGAAAAGGCTGTTCAAGTAGATACACACTGTCACAAAAGAAAAGAATAAGTATGAAAAGGGCATCTTAGAGCCATAACTACAGAAAGAACAGGACAGCACGAAAACTATGTTTAATTGTGAAAGGAAACAGCCTGGCCCTCTTATAAAGCATCTTGAAATCAACTTTTTTTAATCTTTTTTTCAATGAACAAACCAAATACAGAAAAAATTTTAAAACACCAATCATGCAAAATCCCGTGTGACTTATCTAATGCATTTTGCAGGACAGAAAGCTCCAAGACAGACTTGATGATTAAATACATATATGTTAGCACACATAACCATTCCTTGAAGAAAGCCAGCTAAGTGGAAACTAAAAATGAGGTCATCACCTCATCAAAAGCATTTCCAGCATGCCTTCCAATGTGCTTTTGTCCCTTCTCCTCGTAGATTTATAATTGATCTTTCCATCAGAAACACAAATATAAGATGAAGGGAATCCATCACAGAAATGTTCAGTCTAGAAGACAATCCCTTTCCCTCCTTCCCTCTATCAGTTCTATGAAGTAGAATAGTCTCTTTTTAAATTCCATGTACCGATGATAGAAAAGCAGTCGTTTGGGAAGCAGATTGAATCTTTACTTCTAAAGCAAATTCCTCAGGTCACATTCTTCTTTCTTATACCATTCCATCATTCTGAGGTTCTAGCACATCCATCTTCATCAGGCAGGTTCCCAATATGCTCAGGCAAGAAGTGCAATAACACAATCATGCAAACAAAAAAAAAAAAATCTCTTCCCTCTCTAAAAAAGCTTTCATTTGAGGTCATTCCTCTCAGTGGCAAGTCTGCTCCAGCCAGAAAATACATCCTGTGTTGGTGTGTTCACCTCTGGGGCCCTCAACACAAGACAGACATGGACCTATTGAGCCAAGTCCAGAGCAGGGCCACAGAAATGATCCAAGGGCTGGAGCACCTCTCCTAAAAAAAGACAGGCTGAGAGAGTTGGGGCAGTTCAGCCTGGAGAAGAGAAGGCTCTGAGTAGCTAAAGGGGGCCTGCAAGAAATCTGGAGAGGAATTTTTCACAAGGGCATCTAGTGATAGGAGGACAAGGGGTAATGGCTTTAAACTGGAAAGGGGTAGGCTTAGATTAGACATTAGGAAGAAATCTTTTACTGAGAGGGTGAGGCACTGGAACAGACTGCCCAGAGAACTAGTCGACCTTTAAGGTCCCTTCCAACCTAAACGATTGTGCAATTCTATGCTCTGCTTCTAGCAAATTAAAGACTCAAGACTAGGTCTTCTAAAGGGGGTGTTTTTTGAGTAGCCCTGAACACAAAATGTAGATTTAACTTGGGAAAACAACAACAAACCAAAACCAACCAAACAACACAAAACACACCACCAAAACACACACACACACACACAAAACCACCAAACCAAACAACAAAGCAGAATGTAGAAATCACTGATAGCCAGCTCAAACGTATCAGCAGTAAGGTGTCATCCCGTCCCACAAGACAGCAGATCAGCAAACACTGTGGATACACTGTGTAGAAAAATAAGATACAACAACTTCCCTGTAAAGAAAGAATAGGATATCAAGCATGGCATGCTAACCACAGCCTTAGCACAATGGCTGTCTCCAGAGATCTGACAGCCTGATGAAGTTCTCCACCTAATGTAATAAGTGAAAATCACATCTTTCCTTCTCCCTGCCCTTACAGACCTCATGGTAGGTTTGTAGTCCTATCAGGCCTCACTTCCACTTCTGTCCCTAAACAGAGGTTACTCACAGGTATGCAACATTTAGTCAGTCAAAGGAAACACTGAACAGAAATCGAGGCATAATCATGTTGGATGAATATATTCTAGACAATAAATACTGCTCTGAATAACCCCTAGAGTTTTATACTTTTTAAACTTTACTAATGCTCAACTGGCTAAAATGACATCAAATAAGTCATCCAAGAAATCTGCTATAATGTTTAGAGGAAGAGAAAATACAAGAACTGGCAACACTTCATATTTTTAAACTAATTTCCTACTCAAATATCGATCTAGAGGGCATGTGTGAGTTCTCCTTTAGGTAATTTCAGGTGATATCTGCTATGTACTTTGTGTAATATGAGTTGTTGAAAGTCCTATTTATCCATCTTTCTGGAACTTCTTTATCCTGCAAATCATGTAGGCTACGACTCCTGGAAACCAGTTAAACCTATAATACTTCCAAATCCTCCTAGATATTCAAAGTACTTCAAATAAACTTCATCCCACACAGGCATAAATAAATTAATCATATTATGTAAATATCCTCATCAGACACACACTCCTCCTTTTTGGTTTGTTTTTTTGGTTTTTGGGTTTTTTTAATAACTGTAGAAGACCTTCCTCTTCCAGAATTATTCTGACTTTAGGAGCAAGACAGGCAACATAATATTATAATCATGATCCTGCTTTAAATCATTAATCTGTTTTTAAAATCCCATATTTTTCATATGGGAAAAGGTGGATTATCTGCTTTCATCCACTGCAGAGCACATGTTTCTTATTTCCTGTAAAGTTTCAAGGTACTAAATCTTGGGTGCATTTTGTTTAGGTACTGAATTTTACTGCACGTAATTCTTACAGGCTTCTTATACGTATTGAAATATCTTCCTTTCTTGACTATATACAGCAATGAAATAACTAAAGAGTAGATTTACAGATGAGGGAAATGAAAACTACCTACAATAAAAATGTAAAACCTTCTAAACTGTTAGTAAATAAACTTCTTTTCTGTAAAACATTTTTGGTGTACTGTATATCAAACTCAATGGTGAGTGTATAGCATAAAATTTTTACTGATATGATCTTACGATTACCACTTGTGACTCACAAGCAACAACAGTTTTTATACAAACTACTGTATAGAAGTGATGGTAAAACTTTTATACCTTATGTCACAGGCCATCACTGTTCTGCTGACTAAAATCCTAATTATATGTGTAATGCTGGGACAATTGTTCACAGGTCACACAGGGTCTCAAGTCTTCATGAATTTCCATTTGATAATAAACCATTCCCTTCTTCCCCTGCCAAGTCTGCCTTGGCATCAGGTTAGACTCTACCTGTTTTTCACTCTTTCCATTGAAATAATAAACTCTCTTAGCTCTGCTCAGCATCTCAATGCACAAGGCATTCACCTGTGCCTCCAGAGGTTACCAACACAGGGTAAAAATGAAGCTATGTACTCAAGTAAAGTGAGGCTTTGAGCAGTACAATTTGTAAATTTTATGAAACCCCAAAGAACTTAACTTACCACAAAGTCCTGTCATCTCAGTCTTTCTAATTGAAAGTCCAGTAACTAAAATATAGTCAACTTTTGCTTGATTCTACTGGAATACGAGCTCAAAGACACACTTGAAGCTAACTAAGTGCTTTCTGATCCATCACACTTCATTGAGTCCTTTTCTGGAGCTGTAGGCATGTGCATAACCCAGTGAAAATTAATAATCATTCCCATCCTCAAATACCGTGTTGCACAAAAACTTAAACCATGTGATTTGTCTGCAAAGCAAGAGATTCATGTCAGTAGCAAAGGGTGAGGGGGGAGGAACAATCCACTGATTTTAACCTGAAATAGATTTTCTTAAAATTTTAAGTATAACTGAAATTCAATTTCATCTGCAAATTAGGATGATACCAACTTGCAAAATAATTGTCCCTACTCAAAGTCTGTAAAATAGAGCTTGCAGAAAATGGGAAAAGTTGTTTTCACCTGCCATGGAGTATCAATCCACGACTACAGCAACCTAAAGTGAAACAGACTTTTAACAGATCTCCTAATCCATTTCCCCTTTCAAAGGCAGACTCTTTGTGGAATGATTCTAATGTTGCATAGGGATTTTCTCTTTAGAAAGAAGAAATCATCCTTCTACAATTTTTTTGCCCTAAGTGACATACAGACAATTTTTTATCTCTGCCCAGTAGATTCATGTAAAAATTGCATAACAATTTAATAGTTTAAAGTTTGATGAAAAGCCTTCTTTTGCAAATTCTTTAAGTAAATTTTACAATAAGGACAAGAGGAGGGAAAGAAATGAAGGGGATCAGTCTTTGTTTGACAGAACAATCACACACATCTTCTCCCCTTGCATGTTCTCATTTATTTGTGTAAAAGAACTGTGCGGAGCAGCCACATTGACTTAAGCAGCACTACAGCGACTGAAGAGATCTGGCCCCCAAAACACTTACTGAAAGATGATGAAGTACCAGTAGTATTGCAGAATAATAACAATTTACATTAAAAGCTAACTACTTGTTCAGTAAAAATGTTCATTTCCTCTTTTACTCACTTTTTGAAAAGAGCCAGAGCAGAGTTTGGAATAGTCTTTCTCCACCTGAACAGCATCTGTTCATTTAATTAGCTGAGTTCTTGCATGTCAGATGTCCATACAAACCATATCTGTTTTAAAGCATATCTATTAGCAGCTTAACAAAAGTACTCAGCAAAGCCAAAGGCTTTCTGCTCATAGAGGAAGCAAAATAAACAGGTCCCACATGATGCTGTAAGCCATGTGTACAGAAATTTCTAAGAATCACTTCCCAAAGTAAATCCTCATTCCCTTCAGGATCTCCATCATTCAAATGCATGCAGGCATGAAATTGTGTGCATCATGTCTGTAGGAACATCCCAGTTTGCAGAGTCCTTGAGAAGTAATATTGAAAGGATAACCATGCTACTGGTTTGGGGAATAATGGGGTTTTTTTTCTGACAAAAAAAAAATCTTTGACAAAAATCTCTATTTAAAAAAAAATTATACACTTCATAGGCTTGGGCAAAGGATGTGCCTTCAGACACGTTTTGGAAGCTTAGTAACTGTAGAATCATTTTCCCTACTCTGTCGTTTAATGGATGTTTCATTCAATTCTGAGTGAAAGCATTACATAACAAAGGTGGAAGATTTTTTTTTTCTTTTAAAAATTTCAGCCTAAGTTGAAATGTTCAGAGTACACATTAGAAGACAGTATTTTCAAACCCCAGCAGGCTACTTTAAAGCAGATGAGAAATACTGTCAAGGTAACAAAAAAGTTCCACCTCTACATATGTATCAGTTTTGCTAATAGCTGGAAAATGCTGTGGGCACTACCACCAGTGCCAAAAAAAAAAAAAAGAACCAAAAAAAAACCACTGGAAATCCCTGTGATTTAAGGTATCCCTGATGAACCAGACTCCCTAAACATAAGCATGCAGTATATATGCTGCTTTTGCAAACACAGTTGGATACTGCTATTAAATTCATTTAAAGGTTACAGGACTCCCATAACAAACTCAAATACCTTAATAGCAAATACCTTAATTTTAATTGCCTTAAAGTGATCAAAAATAAAGAAAATCAGATTTTTTGGTTCAGAAGATAAGTAAGTTTGCAGCTACCTCTTAGAAACCACTTTAATATGTGAACCACCAGCACTTCTGTCAACTATTACATATTATATTAACCTTTCAGACACTGCATATTTTGAGGTAGATTTAGAGTCACACACTCACACTTTATTCCATTATTCTTTATTTACCCCTAAGCATCCTAGGCCTAATTCATCATCAAAATAAGGCAGTAAAACAGCACTAAAAGCAATCCTGTTGCAACAGTCACAGCAACCATTTGTTTCAGTCACTATTGATTCCTCCTGACAGCTGGATCGTCTTGAGGTTTGACTGCACGCAATGTGTCCCAGGAAACAGATCTACTGCACTGGTCTGAATTTCAGATGCCATGAAGGCTGAGGTAGCCTGTGTTTTCTCCTGATGTACTGGGAAAAGATGATCCTGCAGCCTTTTTGCCACCATCTGTCCAGGCAGGGTGGAAAATGAGCCCCTGCGACCTGAAAGAAGTGACCTGCTGGCCCAGGCATCTGACACCCAAATAATATAAAGGTGTCTCCTTACTTGAGAACAGCAGACAAGGATAAATTTAAATAAAAATTTGTTTGAATCTGTCTGAGGCATGTTAAGAACATTTATGTTCCTCCCTTCAATTACAGCATATTATTATTATTACTGGAATGGAGGAAGTCCAAATTGAAGTCTGGGTAGAAGCCTGAAGTATAATCTAAGCTCTGCACATACACACATACACAGTCCTCCTCTCATACAACCTGCAAGAAAGGAGAAAAACTAAAAATCAGATAGTCCATGGAAAGTTTCTTCATATTTTTTGTTCTGTCAAAATTAGTAAGATAGAAACAAAAATATTATATATTTAATACTTATATCCATCAATAAAACAAAGTAGTATATATATATATCAATCAATAAAACAAAACTGGGGAACACTATCTTCCTGCATAGTAAAACAAGCACCTGCTAACATCTGGGAATACTTAATTATTGCAATAAACCATAGATCAAAATAATTCTAAAACCCATGGAAAACAATATAAACACCTTTTAGCCACTTCATTAATCATATTTCATGCATTAACTTTTCCAGAAGAAAATCATAATGGTCCTGTCAGACCAAAACCACCTGCACCTTTCCTTCTCAAGATGATACCCATTAATTATAAAAACTAGAAGAACACGATTTCCAGAAACATTCTGCTTCATTTAACAAAGATACTGCCTTTGTTTAGTCTATTCCACTAGTTTTAAAAGTGGAATATGTTTTGGGGGAAAAGTGCATAATGTTTGGTTTCTGTATTTTTAATTGAATTCAAATTTCCATGTAAAAGCAACTGTACATGTCCCAAATCAAAATCAATAATTTTAGCTGGTAAACAGGAAATGTATCAATCATTGTTTTATAAAATAAGAATGTGCAAATATTAAGAAACCAGCTATATTTGTGTTAAGCTGTATAACTGCTTAAACATGCAAAACCCCATGCTTACTGTAGCATAATGGACTAATACTATTTACCAAACAATTTATTTCACTTTTTGCCAGCTGGTAAGAATAAAGCATTTTCAAGGAAAACAACATATAATGTGCAAAACCTTCTCTACTCCTTTAAAGAATACATTTTTAATTATTATTTAAATCAATTCAGCTTGACTGATGTCCTGGTTTGCTCCCACCAAACTTCAAGCTCTCCCTCCCACGACCAGAACGAAGCTTCAGACTAATAGGTATTAGGGAGCTGCCAGATCACATAAATGATTTCTAGTGTGCATCAAAGGAAGGCCTTTACAAGTGTCCTCCCTAACAATCTCCAAGTGATGCTCTCAGGAAAACCGATTACTCTCTAAAGCTGGCAGTCTGGAATAGAGTTCCCACTATCAATTAACCTGGGCTGGTTTCAGCTAATGAAGTGGAAGTGAGGAAAAAAATTAACAAAATACATTACACTACTTTTAGCGTATGACCTCATTTATATTTGGTACAAATTTAACCTGCTTCCAAATCTAAAATGAAGGTTTGATCAGCATATAATAAAGTTAAAATGAGCAAACGGTATTATTTTATTTGCAGTGTCTAAACTAAAAGTGTTATTACAAAAATAACAAGCAAGTTACATCAAGAAAAAGCAAATGCAGTCTAAAGGTCTTCCCTAGATAAGTTTAGCAGAAAACAGAGATGGGAGAAAACATGTCAATCCTATCTTCAGGAAGGTCAAGAAGGAGGATCTGGGGAACTACAAGCCAGTCAGGCTCACCTCAATCCCTAGGGAGGTGTTGGAGCAATTAATCCTGGAAATAACTTTCAAAACATGTGAAGGTGATTAGGAGCCTTCAGCATGGATTTGTGAAGGGAAAGCCATGTCTAATACACCTGCCAGCCTTCTGCAAAGGGATTTTTGGATTGGCAGATGAGAGGAGAGCAGTGGGCATATGTTGGTCCTGACTTTGGTAGGGCTCTTTGTAGTGTCTCCCATGACATCCCCATCAACAAACTTGCAAAGTACAGACTAGGTAAGTGAACAGTGAGGTGGAATGAGCACTGGCTGAAGTGTCAGCCTCAGAAGACTGTTATCATCTGCAAACAGTCCACCTGGAGGCTGGTCACCAGCAGTGTGCCCCAGGGTCAATATGGGGTCCAGTACTGTTTCAACATCTCCATTCATGCCCTAGACCTAGACAGACGATACAAAACTGAGAAGCATTGCTGATAAACCAGATGAACAGGCTGCCAGTCAGAGGGACCACTACAGACTAGAAAAATGGGCTGACAGGAACCTCGAGTTCAATGCAGAGCAGAATCCTGCTCCTGGGGAGTAACAACCTCTAGCACTGGTGTGTGCTGGGGCCTAGCAGGGAAACAATTTTGCAGAAAAGGACCTGATGGTCTGGATGGATAACAAGCTGACTGTGAGCCATTCACATGTGACAAAAGGCAAGCAGCAAACCTGGGCAGCGTTAGGAAGATCACTGCCAGCAGGGCAGAGAGGTGATCCTTCCCCTCAGCTCAGTACTAGTAAGGCCACACCTGGAGTGCTGTGTCTAGTCTGGGCTTCCCAGTGAAGCCCAAGGAAGGGTCACAGAGATAAAGAGAACACAGCATCACTGCACCATCCTATGATAATACTGAAAAATGATACAATAATCAGGTTTCCATCTCTTTTGGTTGGCACTATTTCCCTAATACATGGCTAACATTAAGCCTTTGCAACAATACTGTATTTAATTTACTCCACAGAAAGCAAAACAACATATTCCAGCACACAAAAATGATTAAAGAGATAATGCCTTTTGCTTTTCATCCAGCAGGATGCTTTAAACTACCTTGGTATTTTCAAGAGGAAGGATGACTACTCAATTCTTTCAGTATTTTTAAAAATAACATAAGATTTCTGTTTTCAAATAAAACATAGAGAAAAGGAAAAAACCACCCAAACAAACAGTAACACGCTGACTTCCAGTCTTACATATGACAAGCCAGAAATACTCTTGCAACAGAACTCTATTTCTTCCAGCAGGTATGTGGGGGTGATGGGTTGTTTAGTTTTTCCAAACAGAGCAGCTGCAACTACTTGCAAATCAAAGAAATTCCCACACTCTCTGGTGTAAAGACTGAATATTTCACTTCAGAAAGCGAGATAGTGTCTCTTAGCTGTGCTAAGAAAAGGAAACTGCGGAGCTCTAAAACAATGTCCTGCTGTTGAGAAATACAGGCATGCAACCTCAAGAAAAGCCAAGTCAAAACTTACATAATCCCTACCAGAAATACTCTGCTATATGCTCATAACTCCTTATGAAATAAAAGGCTACAGTATCTATGCAATGTTTTACAAAGGATAACAGAACATTTTCTTCATGACTATATTTGATTTCATCATTTAAGTGTTTAAATCTACACTGGCTCAAACACCACCTACAATTATGCCAACACTTTTTCAAAAATAACTTTTTTTTTTTTTTTTTTTAACCAAACCCACACCACGTATCTATCCTAACTCCTGGAGTCAGGAGAAACTCAATGTGCTGGGATCCCCCATCACCATCTAGAGGGTGTTATCAAACAGTGCAGTGAGGTGCGAAGGGGAAGGGACAGAGACAACACCATCTGAAAATGAGAGAAAGTCTTCCCTTGCTCCTCTCAGAATTTGCAGAATAATATAAAACAATTTCTGGGTTACATTCTTCCTAACCCACTCCATGTACCTTATATATTTATTACACATTTTCAACACCCTATTTAACTCTGGTTTTCATATTTGTTTCCCCCAGAGCATATTGCCAGTATTAAAAAAAAATAGTATTAAGTTTTATACTATTCTCTTGTGTCATTCTTTTCAACTTTTTAATCTGATTGAGTTATGCTTCATATTCTATTTTCTTTTCTCCCAGCACAACAAACTCATACACAGCCATAGGCATAAGCGAGCACACTCTCTTACATAATAAGATCCTTCTTCTGTTTATAAATGTCTTACCTTCTTTGGCCACAGCCTTTCCTTATTATTTACAACCAGTATTGCCCACTCCTCTAATCTTTCTCTAGTCTCCAGTACTCCACCTGTAAGTCATTCGGTGACCTGACACCAAGGCAGCAAAGCATTTATACTTTTCAGTGTCTGTAATACTTTAAGCTAAATGTCTCCTAAACGGCTTCAGCAGATCAGAGCAGAACACTCAGTGTCCAGAAGAACCAAAGTTTTCCTTCTATCCACTGAGGAGAAAATTTCTTTTCATTTGGGGCACCTGCTCCAAATCACTTCCTGGAGAAGCTTCTTTCTCACTTGCAATACACTAAAAGAAAACAAACAAACAAACAAACACAGAACAAAACCATGGGGCTGTTCCTGTCCCATCATCCTATAGCATCCAAATTTTTAATCCTTCTGGGCTTTTTGCCTCAGATTAACCTGTTATGCATACTGCGTGCACAATCATCCACAATAAGTACTGCTTTGGTATATCTATTTTCCAGTGTCAGGATACTTTTAACTATTTATTCCAGTATCCTTCATGCAGATGCTGGTTTAGCATTGTTCTTGCCTTTATTTGGGAGTCTATAAAAATTCCACAAATAACTATTAATTTCATTCCCAAAGTATTAAGAAAACAGAATTATTTTCCTGCTTAAATACCACCTATGTGTAATGAACAGGTTACCATTTCTTCACCTTTCACAAAGCAGGAAAAGCAGCTGTAATGCTTTAATCCTTCAGGTTAATTGAAAATCTTACAAGCCTTTATCTACCCACCATAAAGTTTAATAGAAATTTCTCCCATCATAATTCACAGGTTTAAGTGGCTATACATGTGACTCCTTAACTCATACTGATTACTTCAAAGAGTCTATAAAGTTTTAGAAGGAACAGTGATAACATGCTATCATAAAATGGAATAATTGTAGAGATTAAAAAAAGAAGAAAGTAAAGAAAATCAGCTGATTTTTTGTTGTTGATTTGTTTGCTTATACTTGGGGAAGCAGCAGTACTTCTTGGTGACACTTTGAGGAGAAAAAAAAATTCACATTTTCTTCATCAGAGGTATTTTTTCTTGCCACCTCTAAAAAACTCCAAAATGCTTAGAAAACAGACATGTAAAAGTAAGTTGGTCTCTTCCTGGTATTTGAGAGTATTTTCATGACGCACAGATAGAAAAACTGCTCAGCTCTAAAGGCCCTCTTCACAATTCTGAGTCAAAAAATAAAGCAGAACTCTCTACCCATGCCTGTCCTTTACTTATCACATTCTTATGGAGCATCTCATATCACTTGGCATTGTACTTGTCTCCAGCTTCTGGAATGGGAGATGAGAGCAGAAACAAAGTTTCATTTTATAAACATACGTTCCTTAAGGAACAAGCTTAGAAACGTATATTTGTAATTTTTCAAGCCCAGAACAACAATGGTGGATGGCAAATGCAACCACCAACATAAAGGTGTTGTTTTAAATACATAGAAAAATAAATCATGTTTTCAAACTATCAGTGTTATCACTTAATTTGCTTTACTACACATGAATTAAAGAGCAAGCTCCGACAATAGGAAGCGCAAATAAATTCTGCATATGTTTCTTGCAAATGAAGCATATATGGTTTGGAATCTTGGCTTGAATACATGAAAGCACTCGGATCCCTTTCAAAATCTGTGAGGAACGAAGGTAAGAAAAGCCCAAAGCACACATGCTGTGGAAATGGACATATCTGAAAAAGAAAAACACTAGTTTGGGTTAAGTTGGGTTAGAAAACAGGTTCAAAGTAGATTTTTTTCCCCTGTCTATCAACAGGCCTTGATTTGGGGTAAATCCTATCCAGGAGCTGGTAACAAGTTTGCTGCAGTTGATAATCATTCAGGTCTGTGCCATTTACACACACGTGCGTACAAGTGCATACACACACACTCACAGATTATATATACATATATATTTGATTAAAAGCTGTTATTAATTTATGCTTTTCTCTAGTTGACTGAGGAACACTACTAGCCAATCTCTCTTTGTCTTTAAAAATACCTGGAAGCACATGTGATACAATTTCCATTAACTGAAGTATTTACATGTAGACTGAACATCTCTAAAAGTTATGCCCTGCCCTAGCCAGAAGTTATTGGAAAGAATAGATGAACTCCCTCTGATCATCCCACTCACACTGTCAATCTAGATAATATAAAGCTCCCTCCTACTTTCCCATCAGTAACAGTTAACTTCAGTATTTTATATTAAAAACAACGAGGAGGAGAAAAACATAAATTAAGGACCTATAGAACTGAAGGTTCATGTGCATTTCTCTCTACTTACTACCTCATCTTTAGATGACCATCATTAAGGTGGATTCCCAAGCAGGGAAGTTCTAAAATATTTAGTAGCCATCCATTTATCTGACTATTTATTTATTTATTATTGTCGTCTTTCTGTTTCAAAAAGACAGTCTTATTCAAAGATCTCCCATGCCAGCATGCCATTCCCTCTCCACCACGCTGAAGCTCTTCTTTAGATGATAGTATCAGTACCTCAGTCCTTTATGAGAGTAAAAGACAGAACACTGACCTATGGGTCAGATTCTTCATGTAGCTGCCTGATTTATCCGACAATATGATTGAGCCCACTTGCTTAAAAAGCACCAAGGAGTAAATGAGAGCTTTATACATAAATAAAAATGTGCAACATCAGCAAGGGAACTCTACAGCTGACAATCTCTCAAATTTTCCTCAATTTGATGCGCTTATTTACCTCAAGTAAGGCAAATGAGCAAGTTTCACCACAAAAACTATAAAAAATGTGTACTCGCAGAGCATCTGGGTCAACACCTCCACTTTGATCATATTGTTTTATTACCCTCTTAAACCACTTCTATTTCTGCCTGTTAAATAAATGAATGTAGGAATCCCTCTGTGTTATTAAGTAGATATGTCAGCCTTGATTCAAGGCATTAGATAATGATCCATTTGTACTGTGACTTAAAGAGGAAGGGATGTATGTGTTGATCATTCTTTGATCATTGCTTTGGGGTCTGCACTTTAGATCTTCTTTCAAAAGATGACCTTTTTATGCCCACTAGGCAGGTTTCTCTACAGGCTCAAGTTGGAATAGAGAATGAATTGTGAGAAATTTAGCAGGGAGAGAAACACACTTGGTCCTCAGCTGTCACAATAATTTAGAAATTTTTTTGCATTAAAATCGCATTGTTCTTTACCAATGCATTCTGAGGTTTGAGTGTGCCTCAGTTCAGAGGTTAGTGGAGAGCCACAGAAAGTGATTCCAAACCATTCTAAATCAGCAATATACCTTAAACTTGAGGTGGGGGACTTACACTAAAATAAAAACAATATGGACTCCAGTGAAGAAAACTTAGGTAAGCTCTCCCTCAAGCAGTTCTGAGTGACACAGACAGAATACATACCGCTATTCACTGGTCCAGATCATCAGTACTAAAACCCAGATATCTAGGATGACTTCCCTTTGTACAGAAATTCTTCCTGAAAATATCAAGTTTATTTTTTTGGGACTGACATTTAGGGTTGGGGGGGATCACTGAGGTCAAACTAAATTCAACTATGTTGACATAATTTTCCATCATAAATGGCAAACTATTGTTATCATCACTTCAGTCTGTTTACTGTAGTTTTAAGCTCAGTATTACAGAATTGCAAAGTCATCAGACTTTGTGCAGAGAAAAAGAACAGTTACTAACAGTTCAAAGCCATGGACAAAATATGTCATTCACCAGAGGCAAACTGGGATGCAGAGAAGTTGGAAGAACACAGTAATACCCTATAAAATAAAATTACCCTATAAAGTAATACCCTATAAAAATGCAAATGTATGTTAATACCTTTATATTTCACTCTTGATTAGCCAGTAGCATTATCACTGTAGATTACATCAGTTCTCAGGGTTCTCAAGTCATTGCTGATAAACAGATTACAATGAACTATGATTAGAATAAATCCCAGTATAGATATTATACAACCACTATGAAAAAAAAAGCTATAAAATCTCACACCAACCAAAAAAACCCCAAACAAATAAACAAATAAAAGACTATCAAACCATGATCTATAGAACTTCGCTCTTTGCCTCCTCAAATCTATCATCTGTCATTTATCTTTGTTCTTCCAATATCAGTGACAATAGCTATTTATTAAAACAGGAGAGTAAGAATAAATATAAAGATAAGTAATGAAAAAATAACGTAGTAACCATAATGAGGATAATGCACTTTTCAGCTGGCTGGTGGCAAAAGAAACTCTTTCAACAGCTATACATAACAAAATACAGTATAGGGTAGGGGGAACCATACCACTAATAATAAGGGGGGAAGAAAGAGTAGGGGCAAGCCAAGAGAAAGTTCTGGTAGCATTCACTATGAAATTCAATATTCAGTATAAAATTCAGCTGGGACCAAGACCTACATAAGGATATGGTTAGAGTACAGTGTCTGGAAGGGAAAGGATGAGGATATCCCAGATGTCTGCAGGGAAAAATATTCTAGTTTTCTAGTAAAAATATTCAAGACAGTGGCATTGGAACTGAAACTCAAACTACATGGTCATTATCGTACTGCCACTAGGCAGTAAGATCAGTTACATCAATGCTATCTAACCTTAAGAGCAACATGACACAATAATCTTAATAACTAACAAGTAACAAATATGTGACTCTGAGTTCAAGACAATCAGATTTCTCAGCTTTTCCTATATCTGTGGCCACACATAATATGTGCCTAAACATTTAAGGTTTACCTGCATGTTCATCTATATTACTTGTCTGCCAGTATTACCTATACCAGTTTTAATAACATATTAGAGAATAAAATTTGTGGCCATAAATGGAAACCTGGGAACAAGGTCCAGTAGTGTAGATGAGCTGTCTTGGAAGCTGTTTACGAGCACTACTTATGAGTTCATTTCTGTGGCTCCCACCAGAGTAGTTTTACACACACCAAACAACAGCTCCTAACTCCACAAGAAGTTCCACTGATTTCAATAGGGTCTGCCAGGGACTAAGACTCAATTCTGCAGAAAGATAGATGGAAAAGAGTGTCTCTGTTGCAAATACTGCACACATATTCAACAAAAGACAGCAGAGAATTCATTGTCTACATATACCACATTACCCTCCAGGGTGTCTCAGGGCCAAAGGGTAGGGGACTTCCCACTCCCTACCCCACACCAAAGCAGCTTCGCCTACCAAAGCAGAAGGAGGATGAGGTTGCAAGAAAGAAGCAAGGAAGACTAGGAAAGCACAGGGAAACAGAGCCGTGAAACTGTGGCCTGGCCTTTCAGCCAGGGAAGTTGTTTCATTTGGTATCAAGTATACGCTTTCTATTGATCCATTCTCAAATCCAACCAGGTGATACATTTTAAACGTATGTGCAGTAAAACTGCGTATATTCAAAAGACTTCCTAAGAAAGGGGAATACCTTTATCATAGTGAAAATACCCAAGAGGAGACTTCAACCTGAATATTGAGCAGGTGGGGAAAAGAAGCTACTGACCTACTTCAGAGATGCACAGTCGTGATAGGTGAGGGTTAGTCCTACACAGTGAAGTCTAAGCACAGTCTAGACAACCTCACACTCTCACAACAAAAGGTTTTCTATTTTAGAAGCATGTTCCCTATCCTGTCTCTTCAGAGAAGAAATAAATTCTTGATTAAACTTTTTAAATGTAGTTTATTACAGGTAAAGCTTGCGTTTTAACCACTTTTCTGGGACAAATTTATGCTCTTCTGCTCTCTTGTGATAACAAATGAAACAGAGATGGATTCTCTATTGTTCTTCATTCTTTTAATATTTCAACAACAACAACAAAAAAACCCCACACCAAACAAATCAACAAAAAAACCCCAACCAGTAAGAGAACCCGTATATTAATCACTGAAGTGGTGAAACAGTCCACTAAGGACAAGTATAATTCAGTGTTGCATGGATTACTTCATAAGGACGGGCTGAGGAAAATAAAACTTGTAATTAGCTGGCTAGAGAGATGACAAAAGGAAGACATCCTTGAGTCCAATACTCACCAAACATACAAAGACTTTGCACCAGCCCCTATTGGAAATCCCTTGGTGACTTTAAAATAGAGAAGAACCAAAACAAACAAACAAACAAACAAACCAAAAAACAGAAGCAAAAGAATCCAGCAGATGGCTCTAAATGAGGAGAATAGAGACAGGTGACTAACTAGCCTGAGAGAAATAAAAATAAAATGGGAGCAGGGCCACAGTGTTATCACTTTTGTAGAGCCACCTGGAGAGGTAGCAGGCTTATCAATGAATGCCAAAAATGAGTAGTACCCATCTGTTCACCCTAATAAATAACCCTTACTATGAAAAATTATAAAGGGATATAATTCCCTCAGCACTACTCACATGATTTCAGCAGACCTCTTTGTTTAAAATATTTATTTGGGTCTTACATGGCTTAACAACTACTTGCTGTGAATGCAATAAATGCTTTAAGATGACCTTTGGAAGCATAGGGCAAGTCAGTAGCTGTAAGAATTCATGAAAACAGAAAGCTCCAAGAACTTCCTTTCAAATAAGCAAAAGCTCTGCAATTCTCACTGCTTTCAAAGTGTCTTCAGAAAGACATCTCTGACCAAATGAATGGACTGATGGCAAAACCCTACAGGAGAGGGGCAGTCCAAAATTTGAAGTTAGTACTCCTCTAGACATAACAGCAGTGGAAAATACCTCCATTCAAAAAGAAGTATAAGAACCATGGTACAAGCTCAGTTTACCTCCTCTCCTGGCCTCCCCAAATGGCAATGACAAACCATCCTGCTGATTGTAAGCATGGATTGAGAAAGGAGGTCAGAGCTGGCAGGAGGTGAAAAGAGGAATGCTCTGGTCTCTCAAAGTACCACTACAAAAAGAAATGGCATGGAAGAGAAGACTAAGGCAGACAGATGGGTTTGCCTTCAAGAGCGTGAAAGCAAAATGCCCATTCTTTAGCACTAACCTTTAACAATTCCAACTACAGTTTATGCAATGAACAAAGGCACAAAAGTATGGAACAGCAGTTTCAACTTGCTAAAACTGAGACACTTTCAAGCTGGAGTTTTGATTCAGTGGTGTATTTATTTTTCACAGACAACATATACAGCAGGAAAATACTCTGTTCGGTTTAACATCAACAATTCTGCCACCTCAATATAAGCAGCTCAACCACAAAAAACTGTCTGGATTCACACAAAGTTATCCAGAACAGGACAGGCCTGCCTACAATCACTACCATCTTTGCAAATACAAAGTTGTCATACTACTCCTGCATAAATGTTTTTACACTAAATTTTTGCTTTCATATGACAAAAATATGACAGAATTAAATTTAAAATATGCATATGCAAACACGTATGAAAAGAAAGAACATGGTAAAAAGTACTTTTAAGGAGATACAGATCACAAAACGTGAGCCAGTATGTATCCACATAGGCCACCGTTTGTAAACATCTGTACAAACAGGGCCAGAGTTCCTTCACAGTTACTACAAGAGACTTCTAAAAACTCCCAAACAGCAGTTTACCAAAATGAAGCAAACAGATACTGCACTGAGTGCAACACACAGAAGCTATGCACCACCGAATTCTTTTTTCTCTGTTTAATTCAATACTCAGGAAATAAATGTCTTCAAAATTAAAGCTATTTTGATTGTGTACATTCTTTTAAACTTGGTTAACTTCAAAAATTTGTATTGCAACAAAAGCTGCAAAAATCTGACCTACTGCTTCTGGGTTAGAATTGAGATTCTTGGCTCCTATAGTCTCAAATACCAGTTGCAAGAGCTGGCTCTCCCAGCTGAAGCACAAAAGACAACACTATAGTATAGCCATGCACAATATTTCCACTGCTTTGTATTCCCTGCATTAGCATGAACCCACAGTGAAGTAATAAAAACCAGCTAACATGACTTGGGTCACCAGTGAACTGGCCCACATTTTTTGAAATAATGTGGGTTAAGAGTGGAAACTCTCAGATCCAATACAAACAGAAGGCTTCGTTTAAATCCAAATGAACAATGCCTTCCACCAAAGAAAATAAACTTTCGAGGTCAAGTGACAGGACTTCACCTGTAGCATTTTCCACATAGCATCCCCTTTCTAGTCTGACAAAAACAACTGTTTTGGTCTTTTTAAATAAATAATTTTATTAAACACTTGAAGCAAAGCCTGCATCACCTAAAACCTGAAGGCGAAACAGACATCCCTCAATTTTCACTTCTATTATAAAACTGAATCAGGATAAAATTTAAACCTTCTATAATGTTAATCATCCAGTGTTAGTAGCAAAACATTCCTTTTACTGCCTCCTTTAGGTGACTGTATCTTATTTTTAAAACATCTGCGTTTCAATATGATATAAGTACGACACATTGCCATGGTAGATAGATCTTACCCATGCTATAAGAATGAACAGAGGCAGCTAGTGCCACAGACAGGTAATTCTTAAAAGGCTTTGGGTATGGTTTTGCACTCACTGCTGAAGGCTTCTCCTGATAACTTTGAGAATGGTACAAAACAAAAATTATTTAAAGATACAACACATTCTCAATTCATCAAGCATTAAATAGCTCTCATCACGAGAAGAAAAAAGTGTGCCTGTAAGTGGTGTCACTGATCTATGGTTACACAGCCCTCTGAGACCATTCCAAATCCTTTTCATAAAGGTCTTGTGGGGACAGGATTCGTCCAAAAGCAGGATATCTTGCCTCTAGGATGCATAACATCCAATTTATTTAAGAAGAAACTGTAAGCACCTAGGCAGATATATTCCTAAATTTTAACCTTTGAAAACATTTCAGTTTGCTAAAAGCCTGCTTAAAATAAAAATGAAACAAAAAGCACAATGAAGTTTCACATTTTGTTTAAAAATCAGATGTGCACACCAGCAATAAAACTCGATTCAATTTTCCAGGTCATAATTGTATACTGCATTTTACTTTCCTAATCTGCCTTGCATTCACATTTGATTAAATACAGCTAGCTAGTAAGAATTAGTCTACCCAGAACTGAAAATACTTCAGCATTGTAGAATTTGAGCTCAAAAATCTTCCTAGGAACAAACATTTTGATTTGTCTCAGTGGAAACAGGTTCAGGTTTTGATCTCTTATGATTCCTCTTTCAGATGAAATTTTACCACGTGTGCAACCAAAAATTGTTACAGCCTTGACCAATAGATTTTTTTTCTAGAATGTATCCGAATTATGTGGCATCTTCACAATGCAAAAGCAGGGGTTTTCTTCTCTTGCCTTTCCATCCAGGTTACCAGACTGAATAAGAGTCAATGCCAGACTCACTGAAAACAAAACTTGGTAAGTAGCCCACCCCTAACAATTACACTTCTGGAAACCATACTTTCTAGAAGTGTAATCAGCAAAGGTATCCATTACAATTTAAATATCTGAATCAGAACCTGAAGATCCAGTAGTTCAAAAAAGGTCTTATTTTCATATAAACAGAGCAATCAATGAGTAATCAATGACACAATAAGTATAAAATCTCAGTTCTGTCATGTACCACTGAATCTTTTTAATAAACCCATTCTGGCTACTGACAAACACAAGTATTTAGGGAAAATGCTTCAAAAGTGTTATATTTACCTGCTCTAAAAGATTGCTTTCTATGGAAGGGGATATATGAAATGGAATTATGTTAGCCACATTGAAAGAACAAACTAAACACATGAAATCTTTGCTGATGGTTGGCACCTGGTTATTTCAGCTCCCACTCAGGAACCTCAGAGTTTTTCTAGGACAACAGTCCTAATGCTGGCAAAGTCCAACCAGCCTGCTATCAGACAGGTGAACTTTGTTCTTTGTCCTACTGTACCAAAAAACTTGTGTCTGCTGAATCAAGGTGGTTTGGTTTTGATTATAAGCTGTCTGTGTATCTATTCTAACTGTATGAATCTAGTTATTTGGCCTTATTGCAGTGTGCTGGCAGAGTCTTCCTTAAAGAATTCTGCTGGGTTTCCTGGCTGCCTTGGAAAATTAAGAAACTTCTGTGAGCAAAGCAAACAAAAGCACAAAACAAACCAGATGCTCTTGGTGCATAGCAGATGAAAGCTTTCAGCTACCCAGACATCCTTAATTATTTTCAGCAAATAAGTCATCTGGGTAAAGTTGCTTGTTGTAGTAAAGATTTTACGTTCCTCTCCTGAGTTAATCTCATCTTGAAGCACTCCACATTTCATTGACAAAATAAATAGCACATTTTTTCTTGCAACTACTAAAAAGAGAGTAAAATCATGAAGTGAAGCCAACATCTTTTTTGTGGCATCTAGAGAAGGCAAGAAAAAGAGGGTTTTTGGTTTTTCATGCCACTTGTAAGACATTCTGTTGCTACTGAGCAATGGCAGCAGACTGTCATTTTGCAGTGGTCAGCCCAGAGTCTTTAGTCCTGAATATTCAAGAATCAGCTTTTTAAAAGTACCTGTATTATTTATTACCTTGTGTAAGAAAAGATTATGATGACTAGAAGACACAAAGATCCCCTGCATTACCGAGCAGTCGTACAATGCTGCAAATTCATTCCCCAGGCTCTGGTATATTTGTATCCAGGATTTTAGGGTTCAGGATCAACAGAGAAGTCTCAAGAATTACCATAAACAGCTTTCTTGGGAAAGGATGCTTCACATCTCACTGTGTTTATCCTCTAGCTTCTTATGAGGGTAAAAGTCTAGTTCAAATACAAATCACAGATTATAAATACCCAGAAGTGATAGATATGTCATCAGAAGGGAACCTCTATTAGCAACCATCAGTAAGAAATATAACCACAGTTTTCTAAGAATTTTGTATTCACATCTGGTGATGAGATCTTTATATAATATCATCAGTGACACTCTGAATGGGTACAGTTTGACAGGTGCAAATCTTTGGTTCTACATGATACTATATTTTAAGAGTGATGTATAAGACATGATTTCACAGTGTAATATTACCTAATATATGCTTTGCAGAACAGCAAAGGACAGCCTCTAAAAATTGTTGGTTTACGTTTTATACACCACCTCATATTTCAAGGAATCGAAAAGCACTCTTTCTAAAATCAAATTATTTTGAATATTTCCGGTAACAGAATATGGTCACCTAAGTTCAGATTCTGGATTGACCATGCATGGTCTCCAAAAGGCAGGTGGTTCAGCTGCAATGGGAGGGGGTGTGTGTTTTCTGCACATGGGGAACGTGGACTGCAAAAACACATTCCTCCTTTGTTAAACCACTTCGAGTTGCATAGAGGGTTTTTCCATGTACTATAGTGCTCAAGCAACCAAATTTGCATTAGATGGCCCACTGTCTTAATTGTTGAAGCATAGATTGGGATACTCTCACAGCTCCAAAAAACTTAAAGAGAAGCAATGGGAAAGGGATACAGAAAATAAAATGAGAGTTGCATTTCTCTGCCACATTTTGGAATAGCAGTAATTCTCCCAGAATGGGGAAAGTGGATACCCAATTCTCAGAATTAAGCACTGGGTAATAAACTACTGCTGTGGTTGTGGCTTCCTTTCACTGGTGACAAGTACCACAAAGGAACAGCTTCCTCAGTACAAACAGAAGATTGGAAAAATTAAGTTTTAAACACTCTTCCAAAACTCCAGGGCTGAACAAATGAGCAGTACAGGGAAGAGTTTGTGCTGAACCTTGCTCTCAGGATGCACCATCCCTGTCTTTGGGTTCAGCAACTGCACCTTTGTCCATCCCAGAAAGAAGCACAACCTCTAGGATGGCATGATTCTGATACAAAGAACCCAGTGGTTTAACAACTGGAACTCTCCTCCACACTCCAGATGCTCACAACACGCACACCCTTGTCTAAAGTCTCAGTTACAAGTCCTCCACAGAATTAATGTATCAGTTAAGGTGAAGGTCTGTCTCCCACTTCCTAACTTCTCCTGACAAATACAATCTACTGAGGAGCAAAACTGCCCACAAGAAAACAAAGCCGAGTGACAGTAAGAGATGGATGGTCCCAGAGCTGGGCTTAGGGATGACAGGACTTTTAAAGTTACCTGCAGGGCCAGTCTTCTGTAGAAATGAATACAAATTTTACTTCCGTATTTCACAGAATTGCAGGATCATAAACTTCCTTAGGTTTAAAGAGAGAACTGGAGGTGGTCCAGTTCAACACCTTGTTCAAAGCAGGTCACTCAGGGACTTGTCTAATTGGTTTGAATGACTCCAGCAACAGAGTTTCTGCAACTTCCCTGGACAACCTAACTACAGCTAATTTGGATTTAGTGCTCTCCCCAGCATGAGTTCCTCAAACAGAGAGACCCACACAATACCTTTGATTGCTAACACACAGAAGAAAACTATAGTTCAGCTAACATCCTTTTTGATGTTTTCAAAATGGGAAAATGGGCAGAGACTACATATGTGGAACCTGGGAAAGACTCAAAGGTTCACGAATATCTCAACAAGTCACACAAAGAGAAACCTCACACTTACACACTGACTTCTCAGGTCTCAGAAACCCCACTTACTCCCCACCTGACCTGCAGTACATAATGTACTACAAATGCTCTACCTTTTCTTTCTGCATCTAATTATGAACCCAACGTATTGACAGACTTCGCAAATCTGCAAGAGGAAAACAGAATTCTCCTGCACAGCTGCTTATCCACAGCAGTAAAAAAAATGCCAAAATATGCTGGAAGATTTCTCTGATCTCTATAGTGAGGCAAACAACCAGATTTAAAATATATAAATAAATAAATAGTAACTGATTTCTTGGACTCATTTGTTGCAAAATTATTTTTCCCAGTTATGGATTTACATGCCAAACATCTAGAATATTTCCATTTCAGAATTTATTTGTGAAAGAAGGTTGTCATACCACAAAATGAGAACATTTTCACTTAAAAATAATTCATTTCAGATCTAATACATCATCAACAGAGATGTCCATTTAAGCAGATGAGTTGATAGGTTTATGACAAGCTATTGTGTACTTTTCCAGATGATGGCAACACACTGACAGCTTTAAAGAAGTAGATGTGTTACTGTAAGGTTTATTGTCTAAACAGCAGCAGCCTTCTTTCTCTGCAGCAATCTATAGCTTATATTTACATTTGATTATAACTTCTATTAAGTTCCAACATTCGCTAATCATCTCAGAGACTATGAAAAATAGCATCATCTGTCTCAAGCCTTCTCCTGCAGATCTACTACTCTTCTAAAAGTCTGAAAGACAACACATGCCAAATCCTAAAGCATCCATTCTTGGTTCTTTTAAAATATTTCAGACAGCACCATTCTATTTTTCTCTTCAGTAAGTGGTGTCAGCCAATGGAACATAATTCATCCTCAGGCTAAGGAGTTTGCAGTAAGCTTTCTTTCTGTAAGCAGCAGAACTAGCAAATCTTTATTTCCTCTGACTTTGGAGGCAAAGCTTCTTTGCAGATTCAGTGGTAAGGGACAAATTCATCCTGCTACCTCCACTTTAGCTGAGGAATTAATAGGATCTCTCTCCTTCATTAAGCCCTTTTTTCTCACACACCACCTGTAACTTGCTGTCTCTAGCGATTCAGACATTCCTTGTGAAATTTAACTGAAGTGGAAAAAAGAGGGCTTACAGTAGATGCACAAATACCATCTTGGAGCCATTATTTCTTAGGAATCTATACTTGAAAACTGGAATTTTTAAGAATGAGTATTAAACTCAACCCAACAGTGTCTTCAAAAACTGATGGCAAAACATAGCACCCAGCAACAGCTTAAGTGAAAGTAGCGCTCTGGTTCTCAAAAATCATACAACTTCACAGTCTGCCTTAGCAATGACCTTCATCAGTGAAAATAATCTGCCATTCTGGGGGCAGATTACACTTACATACATCTATTTCACTTCTTTCATATCAACATTCAGGATACTCACTGCGTTCACAGGGCTGCAACACTTTTAAGTGCGAACAGATTGATTAACAACCAGAAATCTGAAACAAGCTGCCACTGCATTTCGCTGTAGATGAACAGGGCTTGCTGGAGAGACTTTGTAGAGTCAAACCCCACAGAGGGGCTGTGCAACACAAACTGCACATTTCAATGTGGGTGATCCCGGGCAGAAGACTGAGAGTCATTGCTTTTTAAAGGTCTGCTTTCTCAGAGGTATTGGAGCTATGACAGCAATTATGATAGTTTTTTGAAACAGTAAAAACTCACAGCTATTTCAAAGCCAGAGAAGTTGATGAACTGAAATATTCAAACACAAAAAATCAAATCCCAATTCCTAATAATTAAAGGTCAGACAACCATTCTCTAATTATATCCTAGAAATTCTTGTGGCAGTCATCAAACAGCAGCAGGGGAAGTGTGACAGAGCAGGGGAAGTTTTCCCAACTGGTACGATAATACTGTGATCTTTTACCTATACTGTCTCAAGATATATAACAAGCAAGATAGGATATCTTGCTTCACAATACATTAATGTATTAAACAATATTTTCCTGCTTTTATTTCTGTTCAAAATCCCATTTTCATACAACTGTTTCTCAGATTCGTACCTTAAAAATATTGTTCTCCTTCTAGAAGGAGTTACTAATTTTTAAATAAAAAAGGCAAGTGATAAAAATCATCTGCTTACCCACATCCCTTCTCAACTGCAAATGCAGAAGTAGCAATATAAGGTCATGAATCAGCAGCTAGCTACAAAAAAAATAACTACTTAGATCACCTAATTTATTTTCTGTGGTCTAGATCATTCCCTAAAGCATATAAATATTCTTATAATACATATGGCCCAAAATCATTGTAGATGATACGTAATCACCTATCAGCATGCTCTAAGAACATGTCACTCTTACTTAAGAAGGTAATGTCTGCCTCAAAAGGAGCATATGTTCTGTGCTGTGTTGCAGTCACTACAAAACCTTTCTTCTTGTAAAGCAGTAGAGAAAATACCACCTAAACCCTCAGAATCTTATTGGTGTAGTATTTAATGCCGCTTCAGTAGGTCTTACATGTTCCTGAGGAGAAAAAAGTTGAGGCTTTTTTTGATATTTTTTGACACAGACCTAAGGTTTTTAGGTTAGCCTTCATTGACAGGTATATAACTGACATCTTCGAGAATCCCTACTTATTGTGCTAAAATTGGGTGCAAACTATCCAAAGAATAAGTAAACCCAAGTGACAGATTTATGTCTAGTTATACAACTGTTAAAATGAGAAAGGTTTATAAGCTACCACCCCACTTTCTCCCTTGATTTTTATACATACTTTTCCTATTTGTGCTACTAATACATAACCTGGTGGCTTTCATAAACCTTTAGACTGTAAATCATTCAGACTCACAAGAGGGTCTGCCAATATTTGCAAAGCAAACAAGACACATCTACACTGGAATCTCTGCGTCCAGTGTCAACACACCCAAACAGCTCCCACCACCCTTCCTACCTTACCCCAAACAATACCATAACTTCATTAATTGCCACAGGTAAGGCATTGGGGCAGCTCACCTAATAAGGTACAACACAGCAAGGAATAATGTAGTAGAAATCTGGTTCAGGGTAAAAATGTTTCAAATGCTTCAGAGCCTTGTCTACAAACTTGCCCTTATGGAGAGAGGTTTCCTCTGGTTGCCCTCCCAACTCGCATAAATGTAAAGGCACATCCCAACATGAAGCTACATTGCTTTACATAATTTAAACTAAACTAAACTAAACTAACAGCATTAATACCTTCAATGTGATTCATGATGAAAATATACTCTGTTGAATAATTAAACATTTGACATTAAAGAATCTCCATTTTGCTCTCAGATGAAGACAGTCTATCAAGTTAAATATATTAGAAGGTTAAACATGAGGGTAGGGTTCTTTTAAATGTATTTCAAAATCAGACATACAATAAACTTACAATCTGCTCACTTTTTCAGCATAATGACATAGAAATAGATCTGGTTTTATGTGTAACATAAGATGATCAGGTTTGATGTTATAATTAGAAAGAATAAGAGGTTTAGCATAGAACGTCTTAACTCTAAAATGGAGGTCCACCTCTAAGAAAGCAAATTGTGGGTACTTCTGCACTTGCCATATCATAGATATACAAATATATTGGTTTATGCAATCTCAGTAGGTAAGAAACTAGAAAAGCCAACATACCAGCACTTCCTGAGCTTGCTGCTAATTAAATCATATGCATACAGGTTCTATCCAAGGATGATCAAAGTTAATGAAAAAAATTCAAATTTAATGCAATGAACCATGGATCAGTTCCAGACAGCTAGCTGCTACTCCATCCTCTTTCGTCTTCATCAAAAAGCATTCCAGCAGTGTGAAAGTGGAGAACTCCATATGAGTCTACAGATTTTGAATTTCCCCTCAGATCTGAATTTTAAATTAATAATTTGACAGTTGACTACATTACATACAATTAAATAACTTTTTCCATAAAGGTATATTACAGCCTACTCCAGGTTTTGAAGGAAAACAGACTACTATTATTATTGTTACATTATTAGCTTTAAATTATTTCAACTATTTCATACACAGGTTTACCTTCATTACAAATTTAATTATGTGTCACATTGCTCACACCTGCAACAATATATTGCCATATGTGAGCATGGAAATATAACTGAATACTTCCAATACACTGGAAATAGGGCACTAAATGTATAAGGCTTCTGAAGATTAACAGAAAGATAAACTTGTGTCATCTAAAGTCAAAAAAAAATCAAATTGAGTGCATTTCTTGTTGGAAAAGGCTTTTTCTTTTTTTTTTTTTAACAAATCCATGTCATCCAAGTTCAAAAAGTTTTGTAGATATAACCAAGGAGGTCTGCTCTTAGCATGTCCTTCTCCTTCATGTTAGAAAAACATACTAAAAACAATGGAAAGGGAATGGTATTACAAAAACTTTTATTACCACACCTTAGGCCTCCTTTGCTGTCCAGAAGCCCTGGACAGCTATGCCTTCACGACCAGGAAGTCAGAGTTGCAGGATTTTATTCCCATGCAATGGAAAAACCTCCCTCGGGGAGCCCTAAAATCCTGAATTGGAATGTGAAATGATTCCCCAGTCTGCTTTACTCCTTCTCACTCAACCCCTGTCAGAGAGTAAAGACACAGATGTCAGAAAACGGTGACTGAAATCCCTACTATCTTTCTTCTCCTTCACTTTGCCAGCAGAGCCATGTTCAGGCATCCAATTAAAAACAACACTAGCAGGGCTTTTTTACTGGGTCCAGACATGTAAGAAATGTTTCTAGACTCAGCTCTTGACTGAGTACAGTAACTGCAGGATAACATGGATTGTTATAGTTTAAGATGCTGTAAGAAGTGAGTCCTATAAATTTACTGCTCTTGAAAGAAAAAAAGACTTTCTTCTACTTTAAAACACTACTGTCAGCTCACTCTCCTTCCTAAGAGCCGACTATCTCTGAAATGTGCAAATGGGACCTACAACTTTTACTAAAAAGTAAATTCTATTTACTCCAACACTTTTTTTAGATAATGCAAAAAACTCTTTTTTTTTTTTTTTTTTTTTTTGTATGATTCCCTATCTCTGGAGCTCTTTCCTGTTGACTGAGTGAAACAGAAATCAATGACCAGGTTTATTCTTTCATTTATTTGCTAGTGGTTTAGGCTGTTGTATTGTTCCCTTACAGCTAATGGGGTCTAGAAGCAGAAGACCCCTTCATCTCTCAAGACCTATTAACCCAAAGTCTTAGGCTAGAATTGCAAATATATACTATGTTACAGCAAACAAAATCTGTCTAGAAACTCTGTATCATCATTTACATTTGATCCCCAATTACATGTGTTTCAAAGACAACTAAAGCATGAAAAAAAAAAAAGAAAACAAAGGTATAGGGAAAAGCAGCTAGCCTATACAGAGTGGGGTATTGACTTGCATATTGTAAAAGCAAAAAAAAAAATAAAACCACAACTCACCACATCAGTTTCTAATTGACACAGTTCATTCCAATCCATTTAACCTACACAAAATGCTGGACCTACATGAACAGCAAAATTTGCAAACAATAAAGACAGCTCTGCCAGCAAGTCTCACACAATCACAGTATCTATCTCAATACCGTTGGTCTCACAGCAATACAAATTTCAGAAGGTAAAACAAAAATGAAGATTACACTGCTGAGCATTTTCAGCTTGGTTTCCTTTACCCTGGTCTTTTTAGCAAACTTATTTACTACAATTACATATTTTTTTAAACCACTTTGCTGTTATTTCCTTGATTCCAGCACTAAAATTTACCACATGTGAATGGATAATGTATTTCTTCTTCTAAATCCCACATGACATGAACAAGCCTGTGTGCTGCCTCCTTAGTCTTCCAACACACTGCTGAGCTGCAAGATGAAAGACTTACTTTGCTCTTTTAAGGACAAGCATACCCAAGAAGACACACAAGGATTAACTACCGAGGCAACCTCCATTAACAAGCTTAAAAATTTTACTTTGCATATTCTACAGTTATGAATGTATATGGGTTTCCAAAAGACAGAAAACCTAATGTGTGAATATTCTACTTATATTATGAAACATTTTCTGTAACTGTAGCTAAATAAATTCATTAATTATGTTCAAAGCCTAAGGATAAAAAAAAGTAGTCTTTTTCCTTAAAAACACTTCAACTGCAACAACTGACACTGAATTATAAATAATGCTGCTGATAAATATTCATGATAAATTTTATTATTAAAAATGCTCAATTTCAAGTTCTGCCTATTCAAATAAATACAAGTCAAATTTCAAAAAGCATTTGCTTAATCCTGGTATAATTTCCTGATAAAACTGTTCTTCAGCTCTGTTAAAAGTTTACAGCCAGGATTAATTCTTGAATATTCAGGCAGACCTACCTTGTAACACTGTAGTTGATTACATCTGAACATGTCTGTCTTTACAGCCTTCAGGAAGTGCTGAAATCTCCTGTAACTTGTTAAAGAAGAACTAGTTCCAAAATATTCTGTAGCAAGCAAAGCAAGGCAACCATGACTTAAAATATAGATTTAAATTGTGTCTCCATCCAGTCCTGCTACCACCAGATTAAAAAAAAACCAACTTTGAGAGTATTACACTAAAAAGAACAAGACTAGTATTACTAACTTCTTTCTTTGCCATTAATGCTAGAAAATAGGATATACTTGAGTTCAGGGCTCATAACACCCTAAGATAATGGGCTCCAAAGAAGCTTCATGCTTTAACATCTTTAATATCACTGGGTAACATCTACAAGGCTTGCTAATATTGATATACCTAGACATATAATGTTGATATACCAGACAAAGCCCAGCACAAAGAATCAAAGAAAACCTTTGTTTGAAAGGCCTTGAGAAAGCTATGTCTTTTATTTATATCAGAGAACCTTTCTGTGACACCAGACACTTGCAAGTTGCACTTCCCTCCAGAGCAAGCCTCAGTGAAAGAAAACCTGAGACAGAGCTTGGGATACACATCTCAGACTAAGGCACACAGAAGTGTTTCTCCATCCAGTCTTTAGATAACAAAGGCAGCATTCCCTCATCTTGCATTTAAGCCAAGATACACACATGGACTAGGCAAAAGAAGACATACAATTCTGGGAAGAGAAAATATCAACATGAAAGAATCAAATCTTTATTATTAATGAAGAATAAGATGTTATTATGAACAAGGTCACATACGACAAAATGATCTTCACGTCCGTTACACACTGAGAGAATAAAAATTAAAACATAACAATTGTTATTATTTTTTTCTTTAAAACCATCTGTAGAAATGCAATTTGCCATATGCTGAAAGATCATATTCCACACAGGCCCAGCAGGCTCTGCCACTCAGGGCCTGGAATGAGAATAATCAAGGGACACTGGGGTCAAATGAACTCCTAATATCACGTGAGAAAACAGGATTTGGTAGAACTTGCAATATCTCTTAAGTTTATTTTAAAAAGAATAATTTAAATAACATAAGGAGTCTGATAAAAGTAACTAGAATAAATACGGTGTTACCACATACTTAGTTCGAGTCTACTTGGCAGAGTTTCTATTTGTAGAATGAATACTATATTAACAATATAACCTACCACAAGAAAACAGTGAAAAAACGGCACTATTAGAATAAGGTATGTTGTGAGTGGGGGGTGGAATAAGAACCACAATCTGTGCATTCACCTGTCAGCAGAATGTAAACCCATTCCTATAGGAAAGCTGGCAGCTCCACTTCAGAGGCCTGCATCCCCATCTAAACTGACACTCATTCTCAGTTTGAGGTAACACACGAAACTTTATGAAGAGACACAAACACACATTGTCTTTAGCTTATTCCACCATGGGGCCATGGATGCAACAGGCTGGAAGGCTGAGAGATTTGTAAAAACATAACTATTGCATCTCCCAAGAGCTCCCTGAGCTCACTCCCCATTCACCAGAGCATCCCATGCTGGATTCTGACTTGTGTCAATTCTAACTGGTTTGTAAAGCAAAGAGAACCTAATTCTGCCACCTCTTCACACACTGAACAGCAACTTATTCCCCAGGTGGTTCAGTACTCCGATATAAAGATGAAAGAATTTGTCCCTCTGAATTTCTTCTTTGGAAGATTACTATCTTCTACCTATTTATCTATCTATTTTTATTATTCTTATCTACCTATCTATATGTCTCAAGTCTTGTAAGTTTCTTTGGTTTTGTATTAGGAGTAAGGAAATGCATCAATTCTATTCAGAAAGCAAATTTAGACAGAATACCTGTCTTTAGCAGCTGGTGAAGATGAAGAAAGATTTTTAATTATTAAATAAATTAAAATTCAATTATTAATTAAAATTGAGAAGGACTGAAAACTTGTTACTAATTCAAAAGGCTGGCACTGTTTGCGGTAAAGAGATTCAGAAAGCTAAATTTATTTGTAATTATTTACCTGCAAGCAGAGATAATCTTTCCTCAGCTCTGTTTCTTTTGCCTGTTAGCTTTAGTGAGTACTTTGTTTCTTCTCTCTGGGGACTGTCTGGAAGACAAATTTTGACACAGTCATCCCAGATATAAAAACCACAAACAAAAACAAAATAAAAAGGAAGTTCTATCTAGAAGTGTGAAGGCATGTAAGGAAATATTGACAATTTAGCTGATCTTACAAATGCATCAAAAGCGTGATACATGTCCCTAATGCACTGTCACACGCAGCCATAGCTCTGAGGACATAAAAGTCATAGTGACAGAAGATGAAAGATAAAAATGTCAAGAATCATGCAAAAGTAAATATTTTGAAGTCTACCATTACTACAGTTCCTAATATGGCTATATTGTTTTCCTCATTTCAACTAAAACATTGCCCCATATAGTTTTTTTTCCTCTCCAGAAATAATTTGCTTCAGCTTCCTATTCAAACTGGGTTTTTTTTGGTTGGACCAAAAGTCCAAGATATCAGAACAAAAAGTCATATGGATGCATAGCATTATATAAAATCAAAATGTGTTACAAGTGGAATATCATCCCCTCTCCCCAGGTCCCACAGTCAGAAAAGTAAACAGACAACCTACTTACAATTCACTTAATCCTTGATGATTTACACATCCATTGTAAACCACAATTTTGCTAAAATTTTCTTTCCCTTAAAAAAAAAATTAAAAATATTAGTTTCTTCCACGTCCCGTTATCAGAGGTCACACCTTTCCCCAACAGCACCTTTTCAACACCTTAGACAAAAGCTTTCTACTTCTACTTTACCTTGGATAACATGTTTTCTTATATCAGCTCCACACTACTTTATAGCCACATGATACTTCCACACCTACTGATACTCTGCTCTAGGAATTGCTTCTAGCAAATAATCCCACAAGAAGTATTTATACGAAAATGGTTAATGAAGTGGATTTTCAGGAAGGACTTAAGCAATAGTCCATGACCTGAGTAGAGCTAGCCCCTGGTATCGTCTCAGAAGAAAACCCATGCCCACAATCCACAGAGCAGAAGAACTGGGATGCACCCAAGCAGCAGGATGTCTTTGATTTCGTATATCTGAGACATGGGACTGGGTAATCAAGAAAAAACTCACAACACTGTGTTAGCTGTGCACCAGTGCCCAGTGCTGAACCATGGAGAATCTGGGATGAAGGGCATGACCTTTATCACCACCCCATGACTGCGTGCATGCTTGTACACATACTTACACACATTTTTATGCATATTCACAGGCACATTTACATATGACAAAAAATAAACTCAAGAGAAGAAGGAACTTTGCTCTAGCAAAATATCTTGAATGCAATTGTGATTGGCAGTAGTATTTGTAACCAACCTGCCAAACCAGAAATCACAAGTCAGGAAAAAAGATACTGGGGTGGCTACAAAGAGATTCTCAGTTCCTCTTAAACAAAATATCAGTCTTTGTTTTACAGCTAAATTTGCTTCCTAAGTTAAAAATTTCAACACCCTCTAAAAGAGGGCAGAAAAAATACCAAAGTAACTACATAAGTTGGCCTGGCTGGATGACAGCTATTGAGAAATATGACAATAGTGTAAATCACAGATGAGGGAGAGGAATTAAACAGCCTGACTCTAAGGGGCATAAAATTAAAAAGTGGGATGAACTCAGGGAAGAGGGTGGCATAGGCTGAGCATCAGAAAGCATTTCTGAACAGCAATACAATATAAAGTAGAATATATTTTCCCCCAGAAATGGAAGTTATTTAAGGCTAAATTTGATAAAACATTGGAAAGCACAGCAAAGAAAACATTTCTGAATTGATGAGGCCATGGATGAGAACACTTAATTAATCCTGTCTTTTATGCTTTTCATTATTAGATTTCTGGGTAAAATTGCAGTATAACAAACAACCACACAGCAAAAAAGTTTAAATTTCTTGTGGGGTTTTCATTTTAAGAAATACCTTGGCTTTCATCAGCATTAAGGTTAGAAATGCCATTCACATTTGATGCAACTACTGCATGCTTAACTATTTAATCACTATTGGTAATTTTAATCCTTTATTATTTATTCTCTTGCCTATTACTGTTACACAAAATTATCCTTTTAATTCTGGACTTTTATAGCATTTTTATTTCAAACATTTCAAAGTATGTCCACTAACAACATCTTTAAAAATCAATATGGTGTATATCAACACTGCATATCATCAATCTAGAAGTTTTTTTTGTGATTGCTGAACTGTCCATCTGCTTAATTATCAGCCAACACAAGGCCCACGAAGTCCTCTGCTGTTGCACACTGCCACGAGAAATTAGAAAGTTAAAACTGTGGCCAACAAGGAAAACAAAATTTGGTGAACTTTCAGTTCAGTGCCTGCAGCACAAGAGATCATGAACCAGCAAAGTTTAGGAGCAGTGGTAAAACAGGTATTCCCTTAGAAGACCAAGTATTGCAACAGTAACTGCACTACTGGTTGGGATTTGGTTTTCGTATTATTACTATTCTCATAATCTTACTTCAAAAAATACACAATATTCTGCAATTCAGTTTGGAAAGAGATGGGAAAACTCACAAAAACTAACTGAGATTAGAGTTTTGTCATGGTTTTTCCTTCCCTTTGAAATTCTAGGCAAAATTTTTCAAAATGCACTAAGAATTTAGGAGTATAGCTGATTTGAAACATGGTAGTTTCTCCTCCTGAATAAAAATGTTCCTTTCTTTAGGGCAACCAATTAAATATAAATATTTTAAAATAGCAGAGTGAGTCAAAGCCTCCTGTTAATACTGTGGAAATCTTATTCACCATAGGGAATTGTTATATTATAGTTTGTTACACTTGTCACTGAAATCCCAAAATTCTTGTGATTTACAGTCCTTCTTTTAATGGTCCTGCTCTGCTGTATAGGATCTCCCTGTGCACAACGCTGTCAACCAGGAACTAAGAGCAGGGAAGAAGAGAGACACCATACCACAGCAGCAGGGTAAAGTTAGCAATGTTTTCATAAACTGAAAAACAATAATTAGAAGAGATGATGATAATATCACAACAATCAATTATCATTCTGACCCCCAAAGAAAAATAACGAAAACCAACAGCAGCGTACCAGGAAAACACATGCTCTGTGAAAGTGTTCAGGGCCATGTCATAAAGCTGAAATAGTGCACCGCAAGGAACTATTCGGCAGCATACGACAAGACAGCAAATATGCTCCAGAGAATAGAACAGCTGTTTCTTTTCACACCAGTCCACAGTCTCTGCAGGTATTTCATTCAAATTTCTCCTTTTCTTTTAGCAGCTACATCCTTAGAATATCAATAAATATTCCAGGTACGGATACTGTTTTGTCCTTCTCAAAGTGCTTATTTATCCCAAGAGATGCAGAAAGGCAAGGCACATGCACCTTCCTTCCTCAGACCAAATGCTGATAGAAGAGTTCTGCACAAATGAACACCCACAAACTCCTTTAGACAATAACTATCACTGCAAGTAAGAAAAATATCTCCATAAAATATAATAGATAACAAGCACTGAATTTTAAACAAGAGAGGTTGGGGGCTGGGCGGGGCTGGGGGGAGGTGAATCCACCCATGCACTGACTGGTTTTGGCTTGATGACTGCATTAAATTCAGGTGGTGTTTTCCCCTAGGAAAGAGGAGGTAGTTAATTAAGTGGCTATTAGTGCTTCCCCATACATAGGCACAGGACACAACAATGGTCATTTGAGCTGTGTATGTCCTTCAAATTCTCTGCAGGCTTACAGTGCTGCACGAAATACAAAGGCCAGCAGAAACACGTGTACTCATCACAGCAGAGGCAATGTCCACTTCCTGCAGAATGACAGGACTTCTGAGACCATAATTCATTGCTTCTGAGACCATAATCCACTGCATGCAAGGAAGCACAGTAACAAAATACATAAGAAAATTTTCCAGTTAACAGTGACAAAGATTACAAGATTCTGCTAAACACTGTTCTTCCCTCCTTGAGTGTATTATAGATTAAGCTACATAAAGGAGACAAGAGGAAAGACTTCTCTCCTTTGATAGGTTTACTTTGAATTTGATAATCCACTGCATGACCTTATTGCTTATTCTAAACACATGAGGTTTCCAGGCTTCTTTAAGAGAAAAACATGGCTACCTAAAAAAAAAAAAAAAAATTAAAAAAAAAAGGAAACTCAGAAAAACTGTCAGGGAGATTCAGGAACAGGATTAGCACCAGAGGCTATTTTAAAATAATTTATAATTGCTTTTCAAATATTAAATCAATAGTCTTCATGTAAAAAAATTTTGCTCAATGCTTTCATCCCAATTACTCTCTCTTCTTTTAGAGCTGAAGATCGTAACATGAAAACTTTATTTCCATAAATAACTGAGGGCTGTTGTAAAATTCAATGGAACAACTGCCACACTCATCCACAGAATGATGTCACATAACTTTGCTAAATTCTCAAACCTAAGTTTTGCTTATCCCAGTGTTGTAGTTGCTTATGTTTTTCTAGAAAAATGCAACATTTCCTCTAACATTTCTAGTCTGGGCATTGATAAAGAGAATATCCAAGAAATTTTCTGTGTATGGAAAATATCCATTTCCAGAAGTCTAAATGGGCTGTTAAAACATAACATACCTGTAGAGATGAATTTGACATAACTTCATGTGTGTCTCTACTATTTACATTCAGAAGCACAGAACTATTTTAGTTCTTTGCAAGAAACCGTAAATTGCATTAGATGTACAACAGACACAAATAATAATACCCAAAGTGCATATACAATAAAATGAGTTTAATTAGTAGCAGCAATCGAAACACTTTTGCCAGAGACATGTAGAATATCTACATGATAGATATTTATACATCTACTATATTAGAAGCATACTGTGGAGAAAGTAGGAACCCACTTATGGTTATAAATACGTTGTATTATTAATAATATTTAAAAAATCAGTATTAAATATACCTGCAGCACCATACCTGTAAGCTACAAAGCTAAGTTTATTCTGCAGTGGCAAAACTTTCTGCAAAGCAGGATGCTAGATACGTGCTGTTTCCAGCAACAAAAGGATCAGGATGCCTCTGGTATAAACAGTAAAAGAAGTTCTTAGGCAGAAAAAGAGGCCCAGCCTCACAGCAGAGAGGAAAGACCAAAAATAAGCAAATAAACAGGTAGAATCTACTTTTTAAATGGCTTCGGTCTGTTGTTCTGTGGACTGTAAGATACACAGGCACTGGTACACTGATTCCTGACTGGGTCCTACCCTCTCCAAGGCCAATTTCAGCACACAATGGGGCCTGTGTGTTAAATTTACCCAAAGTTCAGCACAGTTATTCATTTTCTGAAAACCTGTACAAACGGAGAACCTTAGAGAAGGGCACTGATAAAACCCATGTGGTCATTTCTCAGGCAGTGAAAAAAGTAAGAAAAGGAGTTACGAAATGGAGATTTCCCACTGAAATAAAAGCACAGAGGCAGGAAATCCTTGCAAACGTCTGTCAGAGGCTCTCACTACTTAAACAACAACTGAACTATAACTATACAGGTCAAGCTGGTTTAAAGAGGAGAATTCATCTTAAAATGGGATATTGAGAGAGGAACAACTCACATGACACTGTAACACACTCGGGTCTAGAACACTAGCACTGATTAACACTGACTGCAAATATCTGCAGTGATTTCACAGCATCACAGAATATTTAGGGTTGGAAGAGACCTTTGGAGATCTACTAGTCCCACCCCACTGCCAAGGCAGAGTCACCTAGAGAAGGTTACACAGGGGGAAGGTGTCCAGGTGGGTTTGGAATGTCTCTAGGCGGGCAGACTCCACTACCTCCCCGGGCAGCCTGTTCTGGTGCTCTGCCACCCTCAGTGTAAAGCTCTTCCTCGGGCTGAGGTGGAACTTCTTGAGTTTATGTCCATGGCTCCTCGTCCTGTCTCTGGGCACCACTGAAAAGAGCCTGGCACCCTCCTCTTGGCACGTGCCCTTGGGATATTTAGATGCACTGATGAGGTCCTCTCTCAGTCTTCTCTTCTCCAGACTAAACAGGCACCACTTCTGGAGTCTCATGAGAGAGATACTCCAGACCCCTCATCACCTTTGTGGCCCTCCACTGGGCCCTCTTCAGTACTTGAACGCTGTACTGCAAATGTCTACAGCAATTTCGAAGCAGTTCCCTGGCACACACCACTTGTTGCTAGTTTCCAGCCCCTGACCCCCTCCCACCGCCCGTGACACACCAACAAGTGTGGGGTGGGCACCTCCACGCTGCCGTCACGGACCAGCGTCTCTTGAGCGCTGCTTTCGCTTTCCCTTTCGCTCGGGCCTTCCCTCCCCGTCTCAGGCCTTTCACAGGGGCACGGCTGAGCCCCACAGGAGCCTCGGGACAGGTCGCGCCCTGTGCTCCCCGCCGGAGCTGCCGGGCAGGGCAGGCCCGGCCCGACCCGGCCCGGCCCGGCCCCCCGAGCCCGCCGCTCCCGGGGCTGTCCCGCCCGGGGACGCGCCTTCTCCCCGCCCCGCCCGGGCCTTTCGCCGGGCCCGGGCCGAGCCGCCACTCACTCACTCACTTATTCACTCACCGCCGGCCCTGCGGCCCCGCTCCCGCCGCGGCTGCGCCCGCCCGGCGCGGGAGGGCGGGGAAAAGCGGCCCCGCCGCCGCGGGAGGAGCCGCCCCGGTGCCGGCAACATGGCAGCGTCCAGCCGTGCCCAGGTGCTGCGGCTGTACCGCGCCCTGCTGCGGGAGAGCCAGCGCTTCGGCGGCTACAACTACAGGTGCGGGGAGGGGCTCCGGGGGATGGTGGCACTGGGTCTCCTTGCCGAGGCGTGGGGGGTCCCGGCGGCGCTTGGGGCAGGGCCGCGGGCGCGGGGCAGTGCGGAGCCGGGAGAGCAGAGCCTGCCCTGGGGGCGGGACTGACAGCGGGACCCGCTCCGTCCTGGGCCTGCCTCGGAGCGCAGGGAATGGGCAGCCCTCGGTCCCCATGCCAGACCCAGGGCTGCCTCGAAAGCACCAGGGTATGGGCCATGCCTGCTGTTAGATGAAGGAACAGGACAGAGACTGTCCGGACCTGGAGTCTGGAGTACTGTGTCCAGTTCTGGGCTCCTCAGTGCAAGAGCAACAAAGACCTACTGGAGAGGGTCCAGCAAAGGGCTGCAAAGATGTTTAGGGGTCTGGAGTATCTCTCTTATGAGGAGGGACTGAGGGAGCTGGGCCTGCTTAGTCTGGAGAAGAGTGAGAGGAGATTTCATCAATGTGTGTAAATATCCCAAGGGCAGGTGTCAAGAGGATGGTGCCAGACTCTTTTCTGAGGTGCCCAGAGACAGGATGAGGAGTAATGGCTGTAAACTAAAACACATGAAGTTCTACCTCAATGTGAGGAAGAGCTTCTTTACACTGAGGGTGGCGGAGCACTGGAACAGGCTGCCCAGAGAGGTCTCTCTCTTTGGAGATATTCCAAACCCACCTGGACACCTTCCCCCTGTGTAACCTGCTCTAGGTGACTGCCTTGGCGGTGGGGTTGGACTAGGAGATCTCCAGAGGTCCCTTCTAATCCTAAATAATCTGTGAATTTGACAAAGTTCGTGTCTAGTCTGGCTGCTGCCTCTCTCCTGGAAGGGGAGAACTGGAGCTAGGTTGCAGCCAAACCCTGGCACCATGTGCTTTGTCCAGGCTCAGGGTGCTGTGTGCAATGGGAGCAGGGTTCACTCGTCCTGCCACACAGGATGCTACCCTGCCTGCCTTCTCTGGTTGTCAGTGAAAGACACACACTGTTTTTTGGCAAAGGTTAGGCATAAACCTGGTGTCTGTTAGATAATCTGCTGTGTGTACAGGCGGTGTTACCCACCAGCACTGCAAAATTGCATTGTCCACTGGTAGTTTATTCACTTTTCTACTTAACTGGACCACAGGCAGAGACATGTGAGCTACTTTTGCAGTGAATCATTTCCAGGTGGGAAGAACTCGGAGCAGAAGCCTCTGAACTTGCATAACCATGGTGTGCTCTGTGCCCTTCAAGGCACAAGTATTCCACAAACCTCATGTGCAAGGGAGTGCCCTGAGAAGAAAGACTGTCAGGCTGAAATTGAACTGGCACTAATAAACATTCGTTGCCAACTCCACACAGCAGTGTGCATTTGCACCATATTCCCTTGCTATGAAGGCCTCCTCCTGCTCCTCACTGTCCTGAGTATCCCAGGTTGCCCTGGTTCTGGCTAACGAAGAAAGGATTGTATGTAATGAAGATGGCTTGAGGCCCGTGAGATGTGCAGTTGGTGAACAGCCGACTGAAGCTCTTGTTTGGGCCATGGCATGCTTTCTGCAATGGGTTTGTGCTGGGGGGTGAGCAGTGAGGAAGCTGAATCCACAGCAGCTGGAGGAAGCAAGCCAGCACCACCTCATTGGCTGTACCAGTAACTCATGGCACCAGCCTCACAGACCTTTTATGAACCCCTCCCTCAGCCCCTTCCTGCTGGAACACAGGGGACTTGGGAAGTTGTAATCTCTTGCCTATAAACCATACTCAGAGCCCAGGCCCCCACCTCAGATCCCCCCTTCCACCCCCACCCCCCCCTCCCCCCCAAAATGAAGTATGTACCTGGTTTGCTAGCAAATTTTAAAGGATAGAAAACATAAGATATATGTTTACCTTGCATGTCTGATTTTTGACACCGTATCAAAGTTCAAGTTGTCTCTTTCCGTAAAGGAAAGAACTCAGTTTTTCATGGGTCTGTCCTTAGACACTATAAAATCAGCAACCCATTAAATCTTGTTTATGGATTTGTGAGCACTAAAAGCAATAGCGTTTTCTAGCAAGAAATGATCAGCAGCTGTTATATTGAGAGATCTGCTGGGATGACAACAACAGTTCTGCCTCGGGGTTCATGCCACGCCCATAGGTAAAATGGACACCCCCTTAGCTTCTTCCGTGCCAAGATAAGCAGTCCTGCCATGTCCTCAGGGCTGCTGTAATGTGATATGGCAATACTGTAGTTAACCTAAGGACTTCGTAAAGAACCAACTTGTAGCAAAGTAGGAAGTATTAAAGATTAATATTATTGATTTGTGATTTTTGGTTGGAGAATGTCAGAATATTTTATTATTGCAAACAGTGCATATTTGTAAGCATACGTCTGGAGTATGATCAGCTAGTTATCGTCTCCTTATTTGCTTACTGTGCTTTTTCTCCTAATTTTGTTGCCCTGGTTTAACCTGGCAGGCAGCTAAACACCACACAGCTGCTCTTTCACTCCCCGCTCCTCATTGGGATGGAGGAGAGAATTGGGGGAAAAAGAAAAACAAACTAAAATTTGTGGGTTGAGATGAAGACATTTAATAGGACAATAAAATTAATGGATAATAATAGAATCAGAATATACAAAACAAGTGATGCACGTACAGTTGCTCATCACCTGCTAACCAATGCCCAGCCAGTTCCTGAGCATCCACCCCCAGCCAGCTTTCTATCTAGTTCATATACTGAGAGTGACACCATATTGTATGGAATATCTTTTGGGCCACCTTGGATCATCCTGGCTGTATTTCCTCCAAGCTTCTTGTGCCCCCACCTACTTCCTGGTGGGTTGGTGTGAGAAGCTGAAAATTTCTTCACTTAGTGTAAACCCTGCTTACTAACAGCTGAGACATCAGTGTGTTATCAACATCACTCTCATCCTTAATCCAAACCACAGCGCTTTGCCAGCTACTGGGAAGAAAATTATCTCTATCCCAGACAAACCAGGACACGTGTACATATAAATTGTGGTGGGAAATTCAGTATTTTTGCTTTATTACTTTCCTGGCAAATATATTCTATATGTCATCTAGTAGTGCCAGATTTTCTTCTACCACCTGGAAGAACTTGAGCTGTAACTTGTAAGGAATAACATTCATGTCTTAGAGTAACTGAGGTCACCACTGTCAACCTTCAGAATAACACAGGAGCATCTCTAGAGTCCTGAAGTAAATGTCACAGAGTGTTTGGAGGCCCAGATGTATAGGCCAGGTTTTAACATCAGGGAGAGAGAATTTAGTAGACTGTAAGTAATTTCATGTCTGCCCTTCTGCCTTATTACCCATGCAGACAGTCTGAGGAAGGGAGAGTGATTTGTACGGGGGGAAAAATCAATATGCAGAGAGGCAAGATGTTAGGTTTTGTGTCAAAAAGAGGGTTCGTAATGAGTGTACTATTTTCTTCGGCTTGGTTGACAAAATTGGAGCTTCTGATAGTTTATAATATGCTGGATTACAATCTCAACTAAATGGATTTAAGGGATATTTCTAAATATCATTTGTGATTTAAATAATGGCATTACATTGTTTCTGATTTTGGTGCAGGAAACATCTGGTTGTAAATGAAGATAGTCCAAACTTAAAAGTTTCTTGTTTGTTTAATGTGACTGAAGCTCAGTGGTCTTAACACACGGGAATCTAGTGGAAGGGAGTTCTCTTCAGAAGGGCAGCACAGGGCTGGAGCAGATCTCCCCTGAGAGATTTTGTCATCTCCATTTTTGAAGATTTCTGTGACAGGTTTAACCGAACAGCACCATGGCTGACCTGACCTTGTTGCATGTAGGCCTACTTAAAATATGATGTTAGCCTGGATAAGCTCCAGAGATTCTAGCTAAGCAACATTACTCTGATTTTCACATCCCCAGCCTTCTTTGGCCTGTAAAGATACTAACAATGGGTAATAAGTTCAGGGTAGCATCATATTACATGCTTCCAGCTCATTTTCTTTCTATTTCTTTAATTTCTTGTAGTTATGAGCAGTGTCAGAAGCTTTAAGTCTCTCTGCTGGAATTTTTCTGCAAATATTTTTTTTTTATTTTTTTAAGGTCTTTACTTGATTTATTGTAAATTTATTTCAGTTTTCCATCATGTTCTCTGTTAATTGGTGGATGTTGCATTTTTATTTATAGAAACATTTTTCCTTGTCTCTGTAAATTGCATTTTAATGGAATTTGATTTTTCCATTAGAATGTGCAATATTATTTGATTAATAAAACTACCCAGAATATAGAAGAATCAGGGAAAAAAATTGTCAAAACAGATTTTGCATTGGAAACAAGTTAATTGAATACATACAGTTTCATCTGAGACACGTCCTTCAAGATTTTGAAACTAGTACATCTGATTTTTGCAAATCTCTACTAACCTGACAACAAAATTGAACAAAATAATTTACACTGTTTTCTCGATGCCAGTTGCTTTTCCTGGTTTGACCAACAAGGTTGCTGATCTGATTTTGGGGAGTCATGGAACACAGAGCCATAGAACAGTCTCAATATTGCTAGCCCTTGTTCTCGTGGGGGACTTCAGCTTATGGGATACCTGTTGGGAATATAATACAGCAGAGGGGAAGCAGTCTAGGAGGCTTCTGGAGTGTGTGCAAGATAAATTCCTAAAAAGCTGATGAGGGAACCAATTAGGGAAGTTGCCCTGCTGCACCTGTTTTTTGCCGACTCTTGGGTGATGTAACTGTTGGAGGACACCTTGGGCAAAGCAATCATGAAACAACAGTTTTTGATTCTCAGAGAAGTAAAGAGGGGGATCAGCAGAACTGCCACCTGGACTTCCAGAGGGCCTATTTAGGAGACTGAGTGAGAGTCACTTGGGAGGCAGTCCTGAAGGACAAAGGTGTCCAGGAAGGCTGGACATTCTTCAAGAAGGAAATATTCAAGACACAGAACCAGGCTGTCCTCATGTGCTGAAAGATGAGCCAGCAGGGGAGATGACCAGCCTGGCTGAACAGAGAGCTTTGGCTGGAACTCAAAGGGGAAAAAAAAAAAGGAGAAAAAAAAAAGGCAGAGGTTTTGACCTTTAGAAGAAAGGGCAGGCCCTTATCCACGGGATAAAGAAAAGGCAGAGGTACTTTATGCCTTCCTTGCCTCAGTCTGAAATAGTAAGACCAGTTGTTCTCTAGGTCCCCAGCCCCGTGAGCTGGAAGACAGGAGCAGGGAGCAGAATGAAGCCCTCATTATACAAGGAGAAATGTTTGGCGACCAGCTACAGCACTTAGACACAGACAGGCACGTGGGGCCGGTTGGGATCCATACAGGCATACCAAGGAAGCTGGCAGAAGAGTTCACTGGGCCACTTGCCATCATTTATCATCAAGCCTGGCTAATCAGGGAGTCCCAGGCAACTGTAGATTAGTCAGTGTAGTGCTCATCTACAGAAACGATCAGAAGGAGGATCCAGGGAACTACAGGCCTATCAGCCTGACCTCAGTGCCATGGAAGGTCATGAAGCCAGGTATCTTTAGTGCCATCACAAAGCACATGCAGAACAAACATGGGATCAGACCATGCCAGTGTGGGTTTGTGAAAGGCAGGTCCTGCCTGAGCAACCTGGTCTCCTTCAATGAGTGGGTGACTCTGTCCTGGTTTCAGCTGGGCTAGAGTTAATTTTCTTCCTAGTAGCTGGTACGGTGCCATGTTTTAGATTCAGTATGAGAATAATGTTGCTAACACACTGACGTTGTATCGTTGCCGAGTAGTGCTTACCCTAGGTCATGGACTTCAACGTGTTGTGCTATGCCAGCAAGGAGGTGCGTAAGGAGCTGGGAGAGGGAACGTGGCCAGGGCAGCAGACCCCCAAAGTGTCCAGATGGATATTCCTTACCTTAGAACATCATGCTCGGTATATAAACTGGGCAGAGATGGCTGGAAGGGGCCGATTCCTGCTTGAGGACAGGCTAAGCATCACTCAACAGGTGATGAGCAGTTGTATTGTGTATCACTTATTTGTATTGGGGTTTATTTGGCTCTTCCTTTTATTTGTTTGTTTGTTTTATTATTATTATCATCATTATTAGTACTATCTTTTGCTTTTTTTCTCCTTTTCCCCCGCATCTGCCCTGGGGGCAGTGAGGGGGAATGAGAGAGCAGGTGGACTGCTGTGTGTTACTTAGTTTCCACCTGGGTTTAAACCATGACAGACCTGCTTAGTGGTTGAGGAAAAGGTTGTGGATGTTGTCTATCTAGAAACCATTTCCCATAATATTCTCCAGGAGAAACTGGCTGCTCGTGGCTTGAACAGGTGCACTTGTTGCTGGATAAAAAATCTGGCTGCACGTTCAGGCCTAGAGAGCAGTTGTTAATGGAGCTAAGTCTGATTGGTGAGCTAACAAACAGAGCTAATCTGAACAAGTGGTGTTCCCCAGCGCTCAGTATCAGGGCCAGTCCTGTCTCATATCTTTATCCGTGATCTGGACAAGGAGTTTGAGTGCACCCTCATTCAGTTTGCAGGTGACACCAAGTTGGGCAGGAGTGTTGATGTGCTGGATGGTAGGAAGGCTCTACAGATGGATTTAGTCAGGTTGGATTGATGGGCTGAGCCAATTGTATGAGGTTCAAGACAGCTGAGTGCCAGGTCCCGCCTTTGGGTTACAAAAACCCCTTTCTGTGCTACAGGCTGAGGGAAGAGTGGCTGGAAAGCTGCCCAGCAGAAAGGGACCAGCAGCTGAACAGGAGCTAGCAGTGTGCCCAGGTGGCCGAGAAGGTCAAGGGCATCCTGGCCCATATCAGAAATAGTGTGGCCAGCAGCATTAGAGAAGCAATTGTCCCCCTGTACTCAGCACTGATGGGGCCACACCTTGAGTGCTGTGTTCAGTTCTGGGCTCAAGGAAAACATTGAAGTGCTGGGCCATGTCCAGAGAAGGATAACAGATGGTGAAGAGTCTAGAGCACAAGTCTGTTGAGGAGCACTTTTTCATTCCTCAGGGAAAGAGATCTGCTATGCACTGATCAAGTAGGTTGACTTGACAGGCTGCAAGGCTATTCTGCTTATGGGCTTTGGGCTGAGGGGTTTATGCTCTTGATTTCAGAAAAGTCCTCTGGCCATGCCATATGGGCCCATATAAAGGAGGGAAGCTGCTCAGAAGGTGCCATCTCCTATTGCTGTTATTGCTTAGTAGGAAAGATGATGTCCAGGAGTAAGTTATTACCGCAATAGCAAGTCAGGCTGCCCACTTCTGTGTGGCATCTGTCTCCATGGTTCCTCAAACCAGGGAAGGAGCAGGTTATGGGAATATCAGATACACAACAGTGCCAGTTCAGAACTTTCATGAGAGCACCTAGATTTTTGCACAAATGTAGGTTGAGTTGACTTGTACTTGCATAATGACCTGTTTTTCAAGGGGAGATGAAGCTGTTAAGATTCTGCTAGCAACTATTTTAACAACATAATTCACACCAAGTAAAATTTTTTCAAAAATGTGTTTCTTTCTCTTCCTCCCAACATCCCTTATTTTGTCACTTTAATTGAAAAGTCTCACTTTGTTTTTAGTCCTTGGTCTATAGAATCCTGTCACTGTTTCTTTTTTCACTTTTATCACTCAGGTATTTTAACAGTCTTGTTAATATTTTACATGTGACAGTTATCCAAGCTGAATAAGCCTTTTTCTTGCTGGGTCTCCTAATGAAGTTTGTGATTGACAACATTTGCCAGCAGATTGCTCTTGTTTCTCTGTGTTAGGGACAAAAAAAAAGACTAAATGGTGATTAAAAAGAAAAAAATTCCAAACAATAATGAGAAAAGAGAGGCATGCCATGTTTTAGAAAGTATTGTGTTCTTTCCAAAGTGGTAGTTTGTAGCGGAGATAAGGAATGCAGGAAAAAAATAAAATTGTCAGTTCTGTCCAGCAGAGATGTCTGACTTCTTTGTAGGAGTAAGGTGACAGAATTGAATCTTTACAGTATCTGTTTCCCTTGGCTGGGCAAAGAAGGCAGATAACATATTTTTTTGTTCTCTCTCTTTGTAATTGCTGGCTGTGTTCTGAGTGATAATAAACTTTAGGAGTCTTTGAGTTAATTTCCCACATGATGAGTACATGGGTCCCTCTGTAATGTACTTGAAAAGTATAAAAAAGTCAAGGCTGCAAGCTGCTGTGGTATTCCAGAGCCTGGGGTGCAGGGTGGTTTCCATCCCATGCTGTTGCAGACACTTGTTTTCACTTGGCAGCAGCATGGCTCAGAGTCACAGGTAAACAGGCACTGCATGTTTGCAAATCATTTTGTAGAGCACTCACGGATTTGTGTTGACTTTACTAATGTCTCTTTCCTTGGGGAAATTTTAGCTATTATTTCAGTGACCACATATTATTTTACCATTAGATTATTTTAGGCTCTCTTATGTATATTATATTGCCTTATTTTGTCAGAGTCATGTGTGCTTGAATAAAGATGTTGATATTCTAAAGCTCTGGATGCTGCTTAGCCTTCTGATTAGGATGGGAACTGTGAAAAGGACTGAGATAATGACACTGAATTATAGTAAAACATGGAAATATATGTGCTTTTGGGGAAAATGTAGAGGTATAAGAATATGATTTTGGATTGGGGTCTGACAGGATTGAAGTATTTCCGTTTGACTTCACTATTGTGTGTACAATATTTTTGAATGACACCTAAACCATTCTATTCCAAAAATGTCAAAACATAACCGTTAGATACCATCAGGACATATTTCTCTGAAAAGGAATTTTAAACTAAATGGAAGCAGTTTGGCCAAATATTTTTGATTTCTTGATAGCAACATTTCCCAACTGAAAATCGTTGCCTCTAAGTTCTGGTGATCATGTTCATTTGGGGTTGCTTTCTTGGATTTAAAGGTTCAACAGTGATTGTCATTTTCCAAATATGTTCATTTTACCCTTGTAAAATTATGCTCTTTCTAAACAATAAATGATTTATATGGGTTGGTTTTGATGTAATTTTCTTTACTTCCTTTTTTTTTTTTTTTGGCAGAGAATGATTTTGAATAGTAATAATTTGGAGGAAGGGTTTGGAGCCCATATTGAAAAACTGAAATTTTATATTTGGAAGACAAATGAGTGGGGGCTTCCTCAAAAGACTGACTTGCTGTTGTTTTGTTATTTTAGTAAAGGCACCCAAATTGACTAAATCTGCTGTGGCCGCTTATTATTCTTTCTATAGCACAGTAGAAGAGGGACATGTTTCTTCTTACATAAGATTTATTTACCAGTAGTATTTGTTTGAGAACTAGTGAGAATAATAGAAAAATTACTGCCTCTGGCAGTGATTCATGCGCAGAGACATGTGCATATGATTTCTGGTAGATGAAAAACAGTCTGTAATGAAATTATAGTTCTTAAGTATTAAAATGCCGTCCTAGCTAACCTCCTCCTTTCCTTACTCCTGGGTGTGGATTTAACATTTACTTCCTCGCCATATCCATGTGTTGCAGTCCATAATGAAAAGATGCTGACCTCGTAACATCGAGTTGGTTCAAGGCACAGTAGACACAAGCTATTTTTTCAAGTATTCTTTACAAGATCAGCATTCTGGATTTAAAAAAAAAAAAAAAGTAATTTTGTAAAAAAAAGAAACTGCTGTAGGTAGGCAATGTTCAGAACCACTTGCTGCAGCAATGCACAGGGAGGATGCTGTCTAAACTGCCTCTTTGATAAAGCTCTTCCCATATGTTTTTGGGTTTGCTAACCAACAAAGTACAATCCTGGATTATACATGGTTGTCTCCTTTTTCAAAAAAAAGTAGGCATGAGAGAAAACTTTCTTGGTTGTTTTCTTGCATGTGTGAATACTTGAGCCAGCTGCTCCATGGCTGTTTTGCACAGAACCCAATACAGAGGATGTCCTTAGTGAGGAATATTCTTGGGAATTCTTCTTGATATACTTCTTTCTCAAGAATGAAGATGCCACAGATCATCCAGACAGTATTCTAGCTAGGGTGGCATAATGAAACGTGACTTTTTTTCCCCTCACATTTTTTCTTCTTTCTATTCTGTTCTCTTCTATTGCATTTTTTTCCTTTTTACCTGATCTCTGCATGAAATTCTAACATTCTTCTCAGGATGCAATGCATTTAATACGATAATAGTGAAAGAATTCAATTGAGTTCAGGTGCTTTCTCCCTTAACAGAATGTGTGTGAAATAAAATATTTAAAGTATTCTTCAGGAAAATTTCAAGGTCCTGAGCTGGGAATGGCTAAATGCCAGGCTTAGATGGTATTCAGAGACTGAGGACTCAGTTTAATACTTGGGACTAGACTTTCTTCAGCATCATGTTTGTTACAAAGTTTTTGGGAAAGCTGCTGCTTAGATATTTTGGGTTTTTGTAATCTTTTAAATAAATAGCAATTGGCTTTATCTTATTACCTCTTCTGAAGAAAAGAAGCCTATGCACAAAGCAAATACTATGTGTGTGTATGCATATATGAATGTATCGGTGGCAAGAGGTTGGGAATTCACTTCTGCTCAATCCCAGTAATCCTTTTGCAAAATCCCTATTTAAAGCAAGCTGTGAATCCATTGTGGGAACTAGAGAAAGTATGACAGCTATGTTAGTCTTATTATAGAAGAATCTCCATTTACAGGTCTTGATAGTCCTTTTGAGTCTGCTTGTCTGGCATATCCTGGTCTGGAACCATTAAAGACCTGGTTTTACATCATTAGCTTGTTTAAAAGTAAGATTCTCTTATTTTAGCTGCCAAAGAAAGTGTGTGTAATTTAAATTAATTTAAAATATTTCCTTGAGACGGTAATTCATTCTAATACATTGTTAATAATCACTAATCCTTTGTGGTGTTGGAGATTATGTAATTAAACTGAGTTCTGTGACTTTAGGTGCCTATGAAAATAGTTTATTGTATCCTGTGAGGTCAGTCTTTACAGAGTTGTCTCCATCTTTCTCTTACACAGCATGTGATTTCTGCTAGCTAGTATTTGCTTGCAGGATCTATGGTATTTTTGCTTGATAGTATTTATTTAGTGGCATCATGTATTTCCCCAACAAACGTATGCGTTATCACAATACTCAGTTGCGGTCACACACAGATGTAAATGTCTGTTTATTGTTTGCCTAAGCAGAAGTGTGGGCACGGCTTTCCTGAGAATCTTAGTGTTAGAAAAGCTCAGTTTATCTTGTCACAGTTACACATTGTGTGAATGTGAAATTTCTGCAGGCTATGTTAGAATGGCAATGAAAGAGCCAAATGTGGCCGGGAGGTTGGTTCAGAGCCCTCAATTATTTGCATTGTTAGTCACAGTTAAGAAGAGGGGAGTGGAAAGGGCCAGGTACAAGCCATCGCACTTTGTGAAGTTTTGTATTGAATCACTAATGGAATTCTTTGTGAAACAGTAATTCATTCATTCATCCAAATGTATTCAGTGTTTTTATTTATTTAAATAACATCAGACTGCCTCCTTCTCAGGAACATGTTTTGAATATGGGTCAAATGAAATGCATAAGACAGCCCTTGAAGTTTATAGCTTGAATTATGTTTGCGATGCCAAATAGAGCTGTGTTGTGTTGCCTTGAAACTGACCTGCTACCAAGTTTCAGAAAACATCTTTGACCCATCTAAAATATCACAGCATTTTTCTGGTCCAGTTAGTTAGCAAATAGGTTTTCAAATTAATGGTCTTCATATGTAAACTAGTTTTGAAGGGAGGAATGTTGAGAGATCAAGTAGTTTAGTTACTGGCCAAAGTCAATTATATGCCTCACTCATAATGGTTTTTTCCCTGATCTGACTAATTTATAGTATGAAAAGAAATGTTCAAATATTTTGTTTACAAAACAATAATAAACAATGCATTTCATGGAGAGCTCTAAATAGGTTTCCTGATTTCCAGAGCTCTTGAGGATATTTTTTACTAAATTTAATTTATTATTTTTACTTCATAACTTATACCCCAAATTGCTGCCTATTATTTGCAGAGTTTGCATGGAAATATGAATATTTATCAAACTGGTGGTGGCATCCTCACAGCCACCTCTGAAAGCAATGGCAACATAGGATGAATATAGTCCTGTTAGCTACAGCAGTGCAGGGCTGGCCAAAAAATATGCTATACATATATTTACAGAACTCCTTGTTCTGTGAACTACTGGCTGTGCTTGCTAACCTGTATGGATTTTGAGGCTTAATTGTGGGGTTTTATTTCTCAGCAGTTTGTTGGAACCCTTGAAGGAGAAATTCTCTATCAGTGCAAGTTATTGTTACCATTAGCTGGGGACCTGGTGCTCCTGCAACTTCTGTGGGTAATTTGTTCCTCAATTGGTAGCCTTTTCTGCTACCCAGGGGAATGGAAGGTCATGTCACGTGTCAAAGGGAAGGTAATCTGGTCTTAAAATGTTATCCTGAAAACACTGTTATATATAAATAGACCACTCCTGATACCTCTTTTCCTTTCCTGTTATCTCATGCGGTAACCTTAGACAGAACTCATCTAACTTACTGAGTTTTAAGCCAGATGTTAATTCTACATTTAGAGTAAATGATATCTAAGAAGAACTTCTTGCAGCCAGCAGCCATGTGCTTATGGGAAGAGAAGGAGCTAGTATTTGCTGTGTGTTTTATTTTTCCCTCCTTGCTAATAGAGGACAAAAAGTGCTACCATCACTCATGTTGGTGAATATTTTCCTGTGACTTTTAATTAGCTATTTAGTACTATCTGGGTTTTTCTGTAGCACACTTTTGGCTTGAATGCAGAACCTTTTTCGATATATAGTTGTACCGCTCTGAACTCAGTCTTATTAAATAAAATGTGTATAGATATAGATACGGAAATAGAATAAGGTGATTTTTTTGGTCCTTCTTAGTTTAAGACTCTAAGAGAGAGCGTTAAGAGGTTGACTGGAAGATTCTTTAACAATTACTGATGCTAACCTGTCTTCACCTTTAAATTTTAACATCTATACTTAACGTACTTAGCCTTGACTAGATTGAAAGACGTCTGTCATTGTTTCTCTTCTTGAAGAAAGAAAATTGATCCCTCTCTTTGTCTTCCTGAGTATTTCTGATCTCCATTTCTGTTACAGTGATTAAACTGTTTCAATGGACAGAAGATCTGTCAGCAGGTTTATTGAATGACTTCTGTTCACTGGACTTGAATAGCTTTTTTAATTTTTTAATTTTTTTAATCTCATTTTTCTGTCTCAAAGCATATATTGTCTGGTCAGATCAAAGTATTGTATTGTATGCTGCGATCTACAGTGTGGAGGGTAAGGGTGTATGCACCACAGTTTTAGAGGTGGAGGCCATACATAGCCCAAAAGAAACAATTTGGCTGGTAGATGTTCTTTGCTTCATATTTGGCAGATAATCATCCATCCTACTTTTTTTTTTTTTAGTGTAACTGTAGGAGAAATAGTAGGAAAATTTGGTGTAACCCTTTTTTTTTTTCTTTCTTTCTTTCTTTCTTTTATGTGAAGTAGCTTTCAAGACTCTTGTGTTACTTTACTCAGGTTTTAGTATATTACTTCTGGACTTCAGGAAAATATGTACAGTGTATAGGTCCTGAGAAGCAGAATTTATTTTACTGGAGCTAGTGGAGGTCTTGGATATGTCTTAGCTGATCATCATTACACCCCAAAGATAAAGAGCTGTGAAAATATTGTTTCACAACTAGCTTGCAGAGGGTCTGGCTTTTTCCAATGCTTACTTGTGCTGAAAGCACCTGGGAGGTACAAGGAGTGGAGAGCCTGGCAGTGTGGAAAGCCTTGGTGGGTAGTTCTGGCACATCGAGGTGCTGCGGTATTCATGTGGATGAAAATCAGCTATGCCTGCCATAGGCCTTCAAATCTGTCCCTCTGACGTGATGAATCCATCACTCAGCTTTACCGAGCAGAACGTTCTTTTCCTTTCAAACCTTGCCTCTGTTCACCTGTGGGTCCTCCTGGTGTTTCATCGTGTGAGAAGCTGCGTCTGATTTCCTGTTTAGATGAAGAGACACCCAGACACCCAATGCTTCCATTGCATTTCTGGTTACTGTTCCACTCTTGGTTCAGGATGGAGTTTTCAGCCCCTCTTTCTTTCACACTAGTGTAATCACCAGTAAAGATTGTGAAAACTTCCATATCTGTAACTAATTAAATAGAAAAAATACAGAAAGAAATATCTAGTTCTTTTGACTCTCTCTGCCTTAGGTAGTGTTCATAGTATACAAAATAACCTGCATTCCTTTTTTCTTGAGCCTTGAAACATTACATGCATTGTCCAAAGGCATGTATTTGCAATCTCAAATGTCTGAAAATAATATTCAGTACTCTGTTGTATGCACAAAGTAGGAGGTTGATTTTGTTATGAACTCCAAATTGATTTTTTTTTAGGGTCTAGATTTGACTAATAGGCTTTGCATATATTAGAATTTTCTATGCTGCTAAGTATTACATTGTAATTTCAAATATCCATCATTGTTGTCAAAATTGATGTTGCAGATTTGCTAAACTACACATGCAGTGCTTTGCTATAAATGAGGGAAGGTCATTGAGCCATATGGTGATAGGAGGTCCAGTGGGGGATGTTTGTCATTACTGACTGAGTTATAAGAAACAAAGATTTTTTGATCAGCTATAATGCTGATAGAAATGGATGAGAGAATAAATTTTGGATAGTAACTTCAACGTTCTAAATCCTATAACTTCTAGTAAGTTTTGCATAAGCAGACTGAACACATGGTATGCTACTTCATATGGATTGTTTAATAAATTGTATTTCTGGTTTATTGTTGTCTTGGTCATGAGATGACTGGACCCTATCTAACTTAAGTACAATTTCTTTTACTAGGTTATATTTGGACTTAGGATGCTAAAATCCCTCTGTCTCAAAAAACACAAGTTTACTTGAGCAAAAACCAAAAGGCAAAATTAATCGTCTTTATTACTAGAATCTAAGGATCACTTTTACAAAATAAAACTTTGTTAGGAATCAGTATGCTCAAAAGTACTAGTCTGTCAAAATGACCAAAGCTTCACCTCAGGTGACCTTCAGAGAACTGTGTTTTAAGTCTTTCATAAGTCTGAATATCTCCTGTTTTTTAAACATGTATGTTTAAACATACATGTTTTAAACATGTATGCTATCAACACATTTCTAATACTTGATCCCCTTTTTCTTCTAAGGAATTAGCATTTCTATAATTTCCATATCAAAATAATAATATGGGTACTGTAGATGTTTGCTATATCTGAATCTTCACTATCAGAAATAATTCTGTGCTTCAGAAATGTCCTGTCAAAATCTCATCATCATCCTGACCAACCACATTGCAGTCCAAGAAGGTAGAACATCCCAAGGCTTTATGCCTTGCTGTTTAATTAAAAGTAAGCACTACTGCTTAATCAGAGGCAAATCATTTTCCACTGTCAAGTGGGAAATGCTTGCCTCCAGCAAGGCTGCTTGGCACCCAGTGGGTTTCTAAATGAACAGTTAGAATCACCAAGGGGCTCAATATGTTTAGCCCCCTTCAGGGTACCCAAGTCACAAGCTGAACTATGTCATCTTCTTAGAATGGAAGGGGAACCTCCAGCCATGCTGAAGAGTGAAATGTTGGCCATAGCACTGTCCTAAAACTCTAATTTTTCTGGGAAAATATAGTGGAATTTGTAATGACAAAACACAGCAGGTCAGGCCTTTATAAGAACTGTTCAGAAACACTAGCACAGCAAATGGAGTGATGTATATCTGTCTCAAAAGGAAGAAGAGAGAAATCATCCTTGTCAGGGTAGTAGTTTCGTGGCATTCTCCACCTGGTAATTGGACTGTTGAGCTCCCCCAGTGTCCTGGTGAGCAGTTGTCAGGGACTTGGCAGCAGAGAGCTATTACTCATTTCAGACCATCAGGACACTTCTCATCTGTAGCAAATTCTGGTTCTAGTTCCTGCAGCGCATCCTTGCCCGGTGCCTCGTTAACTGAACAACTTGTTCAGTAGGCTCCTTCACTGGTAACCCTCTTTTTTAACCTCTCCTGCAATATAACACTGCAGTTGCAACTCGAATTAAGATTAAAAGAATTCCTTCATTTGAGCAGCTTTACTTTTTTCTTTTAACCTTGACCTTCCAAAAAGGATTCGCTTCTGCAAAGATTCTTTACACTTAAAATCAAGCCAATAACTGTTTATATTTTCAGAAGTATAGAAACAAAAATGTATGTTTCAATGAATGGCAAAAATAATCATAGTTAACTGTGAATAGCACACATAGTATTCTGGACCATGAAGAAGGAAGTGTTTTCTAAATGAGCTGTGTGCCCTGGCAGCAAGGAAGGCCCAGAGCATCCTGAGATGTATCAGAAGTTGCTCAGTGAACAGATAGATGGGAGTGGCTGTCCCTCTCTACTCAGTGCTTGGTAGATGTCATCTGGAGTACTGTGTCCCCTCCTGCCTCCCGCAGCCCCCCATACAGGAAAGGCATAGACAGCCTGAAGCCAGCTCAGAAGAAACCACTGAGGGGGCTGAAGCACTGTGAGAAAAGGCTGAGAGAGCTGGTCTGGCTGATCCTAGAGAAGAAAAAACATTGAGGGAACCCAAAAGCAGCCAGTAGATGTGCCTCCTGTCCCACCATCCAGCCACCACCCCCACCCACCCAAGAAATCCTGTTTCCAGGAATAAGCTTTGCTTTGATTTTTAGAAAACAGGTGGTGGTGGTGTTGTGCTGTCTCTTGAGGTAGCAGTGCTGAAAATGTGTCTAGTGATGGAGTTTGAGGAACACCTTGATGATAAAGCATTGCATTCACACCCCTCTGTTGGTCTTGTGTTTAATTAGACAAGTCACAACTACTTCTCTATGAAGTACTTACCTCTTAGTCTCAAACACACATCTATTGTCAAATGTTCCTTTCTTTAGTATTAAGTGTCAATTACATGCAGCTTTTGCTTCACCTTTATTGATGTCTTTCAATGAAACCTTTATAGAGGACAAAAGAGTTGTAAATACGTACATATATGCAGAAATACATATATTTACATCTGCATATATTTATATAAATAGTCATTCCCTCTGAAGCAATTCTGTATATAGAAACATACGTCTTCATTAATGCTAATAAAACTTTATGGTAAGCTAAAATGATTTTTCTACATATAGTTTTTTATTATAAAAATTTTCTATTTTAAATGATGTGTAATTCTGAAAACGTAATAAGGCAGATCTCATCTGGTGCACATTTTTTTAGTAACAATGGAAAATTCTGGAAATTCATGCTGTTGTTACCTTAAGTTAGTAGACATTAATTGGAAGGCAGCAGTCATAAGAAAATATAATTTAGTGAGGGAAATCTGACCTTTTTAGAAAAAGGATCCCTCACCTGTATGGTAATGTACTGTATTCAAAATCATTATCTCACTTTTGTACATTGTATCCTTAAATAAAAGCATCATATACTTCATTCCAAAATTATTAACCCTAGTGGGCTTCCTGGAGGTTGGCTACTGATCACTTGCCTTAATTTATTAAATACAACTCAAGCTAATAAGGAAAAATGCATTTTACTCTAGACCTTTTTCTAAAGTTGTGAATATTCTAACCTGCTGGGCTCTTCCCTTGTACTCGATTTTGCTTGCACAGTATATGTACCACAATCCTGCTCTTCTATCTCTGTGTGTGCACTCAATGGCTGATAACTTATAATAGCCATTGTTTTTGCCTATAACTGTGGTGTGATCTGTTAATGCATTGTACTTGTTGACGATCACAAAGACAAGAGATGTCAACGTGTTTGTAAACATGGCTTGGAACGATGACTTAAGCCTTTAACATGTTGTGATACTGGTAAATGCAAAGAGGTTCTGAGAAAGACATTGCTTGGCTAGTTTTGTTTTGAAAGCTTGGTACTGTGTACTTAGAAAGCAGCCATGTTTGCCTGATGTTTCGCCTTCTTTTCTTACACTCTGGCTTAGCAAACACAAATATTTTTAATTTTTTTTCGGCCAGGCATGACGTAAGTAAACATTTTGAAATAAAAATATCTAAATCCCCAAACAAATACTATTTTCTGAAGTACCTCAGCTGTGATTTCATTTTTCATTAATAGTCGTTATTTCAGGCTTTTCTTCTTACGGGCTTCATTTTTATGAGGACACATGTTAGGTTTTTAATTGTGCTTCAGAGAAGATAAAAGAGGAACTCTTTGAAGGTAGAGTATTAGGACAAATACTGTTTTCATTGTGGTTTTTACTACTAATTGGAGGCATTGTTGTCTCTTAACATTATCAGGTAGTGCCCCTTGCCTGTGAGTCTGTGGTAATGTTTTGGCCCTGGTGCTGTTCTCGCATTAACCCCCAACCACTCTTTCTATTTTCTGCTGGTGTGCATCTGTTACCTTGTGTAGCCACCCACCTGCGGCAGCTTTGGTCTGAAGCCATCACACCGAGCCTATTACTCATTGAGTGCATTCTTTTGATTCAGTCGGGAACTAATTCTGTGACAGATGCACGTAAGTAGGGATCACAAGGAGTGTTTTGAGTGTGCATAGTAAGAAAGTGCTGAGTGAATATATTCATCTGTACACTCTTGCTTGGGCCCTGCTGCCACTAGCTCACTGAAAAGTCTTAGCAGAAGATAAAATCAAAGGTGTTCTCTATTAAAATTTCAGTGCACTTGGATGACAAAAGCAAAATGCCTCATTGCATCTTTCAGCCATTTTTCAATATCTGTTTTCAAAGAACGGTGAGAAAAACAGTGCATTGTGAAATGTAGTTTGAGTTTTCATTTGCATTATGTTTCTTAATGAATACTACTGCATGCCTTTCCCAAAGGTCTATAGAACCTCCGCGTATGTGTCCAAAATTGCTTTCCCATTCTGTTTCTCTGGAGATCTTGCTTGGTACCTTCTCACTGAACAGTCCTTTTGTTTATGTGTCCCTTTCTGAAAGAGATCAGTTTCAAACTGTACCCATCAAAATTAATGCTGCCATATTCACTCCTCCTCAGTGCTGATACTCATCCAATCTCATGCAGAGCCCATGAAGTTCACTAATCTGGAAACAAACAAAAAAAAAAAACCCAAAAGAGCAAAAAATGAAGTTTATTATTGTAGTACATAGGCCTTCTGTCAGGTTACTAAGTTGGTCTGGCTCTCATGGGCCCACAGACTGACTGTGCTGGTCTAAAGGAGGCAGAGGGAGGGTTTGTGCCTTCCAGGGAGCATGGCAAAATTGCAGCAGCTCCTCTTCACTCACACTGGCTTAAATTTGTTGCAGTGCTGTATGCCCTCTGTTCCTTAGTGCCCCCTTGGATAAATAATCATCCATATAGTACAGCCACTTGTTCAGTTGCCAGTCTGCATTTCATCTGCCACTCTGCCTTCAGATAGTGCTTGTGTTAGGTTACTATTGTAAAGTTTTATAAAGATAACCATATATTCACTGTCACTGGCATTTTGAGTTGTGCCTTCAAATGGTACGTTTGGTTTTAGTATTTATTTTTATTGCACTGAAAATACACTCCATTAGAGCAGCTGATCACCTGACCACTCTGTTCATCAACCAGATCATCTTTGGAGCAGCACTCAAAAAAAATAACCCAGCATATATATGTCTGAATGAACAAGTTCTTTTCATAGCATGTGTGTCTTTACTATATGTTGCTTACATTCACTACTGTACTTTAAGTTTTTTCATGGACTTGAAGCTATATCACAGTTCTTAGGGTAGTTCTTGCTTTTAGTGCCTACTCAGTTCAGAAACTCTTGAAGTGGAGAGAAGGTTAAGGTTTGGATTTGACACTGCTCACAATTTTTGTTGCATATAAAAAGTTGTTGTTTAAAAGAAAAGAACACACCAAAAAAAAAAAAAAAAACAAACAAAAAAAAACCCACCAAACCTGCCAGTTTGTTTATATCATGACTCAACACTTTTTACAGAACTTTAAAGAATTTCAGTGTTGGTAAAATGTTCCCCTGGCACCTCTCAATGGGGAGGAAAGGATGTTTTACAGTCATTATAGTACTGGGTTTGAGCTTTGAGTTAAGCTCATCCTTATTTTAAGAGATATATTGAATCTCAATGTAACCTTGGTAAAGAGTAGCATCAGGATACAGAGCTAGTCTTTAAAGTGTGTTTAGACAACAGTGGAGATACATTGACTGAGCTGTAGAATTAAAATTGTGTTAAAGACTATGTAAAATAAGTTCCTTTGGGTGTTAATATTCATAAAAGTTTAAAGAAATCAAAAAAGGTAAAAACAGTGCAACTTTCTGATTATAGGTAAAAATTGGTCTGTTTTCTAAGTATGTATCTCTTCTTTCTCAACAAATGTTGGATGTAGTGAGAGGAAGAGAGACAAGATGTAGCAATTAATGCATCATATGTACAAAACAAATAAAACCTCACCAGCTGTAGGTGTTATACTGAACAAGAATTTGCTTTTGTCCCATCTATCTTTTTTATGTAGATAGCATTTACTTATTTGTATTGCATTTTGAAAGACTTGTACCCACTAATGGATACTTGGTGGTGGTGTTGTTTTTTCTTTTAAGCTAAATATGTATATGTTAGTCTTTGTATCTCTTGGAAACATGTCCTTTCAGAAAATATATGTTTCTGCACAGTTTAACCCTACCTATGTATATGGGGTGATCTGAAATCAATCCATTCTCAAGCAACAGAATTATACTACATCCTAATGATTTGAGGTTGTTTCTTTTCTAGAAGAAATAATCAGCTTCCCCTTCAAAGATTGCTAGGACAGCAGCTGCAGATGAGAATGAGCTTCCATATTTAATACATTCTATTAACTTCACACATACAAACACACACTCACACACTCGCTCCCGCACCCCAGTGTCACATTATAGGTGAACAGGCCCTAATTAAAAGCACACACCATCTGCCAGTGTGCGGCAGCAGAGTGGCACTCCATAACCATCCTGATTCCTGTGATTGAAATGTATTATTTATGAGCTCAAAGAGAAAATACTCTGCTTGGCTGGTGAAAGCTGCATTAGGAGCTGGATAGCACCATCTAATGGAACAGGGTGCCACTGGCTATTCATCTTCCCTCTTCTTCCTCTCCCCTCTTCAGTCTCCTCCGCAAAAATTTTATTTTTCAACATTGTCTTTGGATTTTTTGATGGTGTTTTAGCCAATTTTGTCTCTCAAGTTCCCCTGTTATACAAGACTGAAAAGAGGTGTTGAAATATTAAACTATTCATGGTACTTGCAGCAGCCTTTTGTTTCCTTCCAGTGCCACATGTAGGGTTTTTCTCTCTGGAGTAAAGGGGATATTGATGTGAGGTGGTGGTACAGAATTGGGACATTATTGAGATAGCTGAGTAGGATCAGTTTACTGCCATTTCTCCTACCCCTCCCAAAGACCCATGTAAAGACAGTATCTACTGCTTAGTTTGAAAATTTTATTTTAATAGGGAAATTTGTTCTATTTTGTATTGAGCAGTACTCTACAGACTGCAGTTGGAAAGAAGGAGCAGTTGGAAAAGGCTGCAGCTTTGGTTCTTCCTCTCTGAAGGCAGAGATCATAGCATCTTCCTACTTTCAGAATAATGTCCTCTTATTGCTTCTTATTGGGGAAATAGATGAGGAGATGTTGGAATGAGGAGTGAAATATATCTTGGCGGGAGAGGAAAAGGCTGACTGGGAAGGAGTTCTTTTTTTGTGGCTGGTCCATCAGTCTGCCTTTGTTCACTGCTAGTTTACAACATCAGATCTAATAAAAGTATATAATGTATATAATGGCTAGCTCAATGACCTTTAAAATACACAGGTTAAGAATAGTCATACTAATTCAAAATAATCTGGGGAATTACTTTCTTGTCCTTAGGCTTTTTGTTATTTTTTTGAGCTTTGCAGTATTCATGCCAGGCATCCAACAGTATTGTTCAAGCACTAAGGATGGACTGATATGTGAAATATTAAATGTTTCTACAACAACTTCCAATAAACACCTTTTTTTTAATTAAAGAATCTGGACACTGTTTCAACTCTGGCAAGACAAGACTCTGAATAAAAAGATATAGGTATAAAACTGGGCAAAATAAATATATGTATATATATGTATATGTATGCATTTTATTTCTTTACATTAGCTTGTTTTAAGGAATGTTGAAGTGTCATAAATTGTGGCACATCTGTGAATACACATCTTCCTGTTGTTTGTATTTAGAACATATGCCATCAGAAGGATAAGAGATGCCTTCAGAGAAAACAAGAATATCAAGGATTCTGAAAAAATAGAAGAACTAGTGAATAAAGCCAAAGCAAACCTAGAGGTTATTCGTCGGCAGGTATGTGTATTTCTCTCATTTTGTCTAAGAGTTGTATCCTCCTCAGTTAACTGTCTTATGCCACTGGAGATGGAAAAAGTAGATCCTTGCTCAAACATCTCTAGATGAACGTTGGTTTTTCTGTGTCTTTTGAAATGATGGCTGCAATAGGGGGATTTAGGTTTGTTTGTTCCATTAACTGGAACAGGCCTTGTCAAAAGTTTGTGTGCTCTTCTTACCTTCGCTGCTGTTTGTTTTGCTGTCTCTTCACTCTGCTTCTCTGCCCTAATTTTCCTTTGAATCTGTTTCCTCTAGCTCATGTGTATTAGATTCCTTTCCTCAGCCTTTCCTCCTCACATCATAGGTTTAGAAGGGTGACTGTGATGCTCACTTCAAATAGTCTCACCTTCTTCCGTGTTAGTTTTTTCCTGTGTCCTGATAGAGTGTTAAAACGAGAAAATCCAAAAGTGAATTAAGTAAATTCTGGCTGAATGTGTCCATACAGCATGATACATTTTTCTTTGGAATAATTGAGTCACTGGCAATATTTTTCTTGTCTGAGTAGCATTTATAAGATCTCTGTTTCTTCTATTAGTACCATGTTATTTAGACTCAAAGTAGACTTCATTGAACTTTAGATACTTTTTAACTTCTCATACATACCCACTGTTTGTCTACAGTGACCACTGGAAATTGGAAAAAAGCAAGTTTCTACAGCTGAGCTCTCTAAGGGCGTTTGCAATGCTTAAGCAGTTCCTCCTTGCAAAATCTTCACTTGCTGACATCAGGCAGAGCTCAGTAGTACTTCTATTAAGCATCAAATGAATATGTGCACCTGTTTCTCCATGTTTTGTTTTAGCATGTCTTTAAACAACCCACAGGTCAGTTAGATGGATTCTTATTTCAGTAGGAAGCTGGGCCCTTTGATTTGACAATTAAGTATGAAAAAATTATTTCTTTGGCATTTCTTCTTCCAGGAACAGGTGTTGTTTTGTGCTACCATAGTTTTGTTATCTTTTTTTTAACCTTAACACTGCTATTTTTGTATTTTAAGTGTTTTCTTGAAGAAACAGTTCAGATTGGAGTGCTACAATGCAATTGCATTTAAATATTATGATGTTTTTTCTCATACCTGTAGGTGTTAATTAGTATTTTCAGCTCTTATTTTTGAGGTTTTGTCTTGGAGGCCCTTGATATCCTTGATACTTCTCCAGGGAAGTACTAGAGGCTGGAGAAGAAAATGGAGGAAGGGGTGTCCCAGGAGAACAGTCAGGTATCACTTGTACAAATCTGACCTAGTAGTTAGTCTGTTGAGTTCTGATCGGTAAATTTATGTATGTAAAACACTTAATTATCGCAGACAGATTGGCATTCAATACTCCACTTAAAGTTAGTATGGGATACAAATTACTGCTTGAGCTTGCTATATGTGTCTTAAATGTTACATACAAGCAAAAAACATCTCTTACCAACCCGTTGATATCTGGTGTCAGGTAAGGTGTATCTCAGCCTCGTGGGGTACCTCGCCTTGAGCAGCATCCCTGCTCAATGGACAGTGGCTGTGGAGGGACCTCGTGGCTGCAGATATTTATAGCGTAAGGTGGATGGTTTGGAATCAGACTCTGCTGTGTTAATGCACTTAATAGGTTTTTTGAGGGTGTGGTGCTGAGTTCTCACCAATTACATCACACAATAGGATGAACTTCATTTATGCCTTCTTGCTGTGCCTCTGCCTGGATCCAGGTTCAGTTGTTGAGGTATCTCTTAAATCAAACCTTAAATGTTGCACTTGTAGAAATTTTCCAGGCAAAGTATAAGCATTCCGTTTTGGAAGGGTTTATCTTCCGTATTCCCAGGAGTAACAGACAGTAAAACACACAATAATAATACACAATGGAAATTTTTAGCAAAAAATAATCTGATAAATTAAAATTATTATTTATCAAGATAATTTTTTTTTTACACAAATCCCTGCAAGACTTGATGTTTGGGTTATAGTGATTTTTTTTTTTTGTAAAAAATTGAGAACTTTTGTGCTTTGCAGAACTTCTGTTATGTTTCAGTGTCACCCACTTTCAGCTATAAAGCAAAACATAGATACTATAAAAATAGCAACTTTCTTTAAAGCCAGTTTTTCATTGGGACTATTAAAAACCATAGCATCTAAATTCATATGAATATTTACTTGCTCTCAAATTTCATCATGCTCTGTGGAAAAAAATTGGTTCTTCCTCCCTGTTTAATTGAAGAGCTATGTAATGAAGTCATCTGGTATTATTAAGACTTTATATTTAAAACTAACCAAGCATAATATAAAGTGCTTTTATTTTTAAATGTAGAAGTACTGAAGCAAACATGAGATGTAGTATATAGTTTTTTGCTAAGTTTGGGTTTTATTATGATGTAGATCATCTTGGTATTGCTGACTTTTTCATAGTATGTCGGTAGAAATTAAATAATACCCCTCTTTGGTGACAATTTGTTGTTACTCTAAAATCAAATTTATATTCACTTTACATTCTAATTTATGGTTTAGTCATCAAAGTGACCATTGAAGTGTAAGGTTCATAAATAACTATTTGAATCAGCCCAGTGGAAAATGTGAAGTAGTGACAGATTACTGTCATTTTGTTCATGTCACTCACTGTACAATTTGCTTCAGTGTTATAAAAGTAGCTTTATAATGCTGAAAAGCATGGAGGAACATTAATCTCTGCCTTGATCCTCCTCTGCTTATTATTGGCTTCGATTTTAAAAATAGTCTGTCTGCAGGAAGGAACAACTCTGATTCTTTTTCAACACTATAAAGATTTTGGGTGTGTACATTTACTGTGTAAACAACACAATTTGTGGTGTCTTTCCTGTAAAGAAAGGTGTTGTGAGAAATCCATTGTCACAAGTAAGTTTGAAACAGAAAGTTTTAAAGAGTTCTGAGGCAAACTTTTGAGGTCTTCTGAGGATTTTCATAACAGCCATTCCCCAGCTATGCTAATATGACTTCATTTGTGAGTTTCCATTACTATTTGGAGTATGTTAGCAGTAGGAGAATTTGCACTGAAATGTACTGCTGAAATTTAAGATTTACAAAAGCCACTTTGAAGATAGGCTAATATTGAGTGTTTTGAAGTACTTTTCTTTGTGGCATGCTGTCTCTCAAGTTTTGAAATGAAAATATAAAAGTGAAATTCAAAACCTATGTTAGACCTGTGTGCTCTGATTAAAACCTTGTTTTAATTTATAGGTCTCATTCTTGCATACTCCTCCATAGTACTTTCTTCTCAGTCTTATATTGTAGCTAGAAAGTACCAGTCATCTTGTTGGTAGTTTTGTTTTGTATTTTGTTTTTCCTGGCAGCCCTGAAGGCTTTATTATCAATTTTACTGCTCTTGACATCACACAACTACAGTACTCTTCAACAATTTTGATATTTCACAGCTTTCATTTGTCTCTTTAAATAATCCAAACTGATGAGAATCACGGTTTTTACAAACCTTGAACAGGGAGACAAGAAATGTACTGTGAGTGGTTAGACAGTCAGGACTATGGATCTGCTTCCTTTACTGCTGCCTGGCCATTGGTGTTTTTTTAAGGGAACAGATGAACTTCTGCTTTGAATTTGGTTTTCTTCAGGCTTGACCTCTCTTACTGTTCCTTTCAGACGTGTAGAAGAATGAAGGAATGTGGTTTTGAAGCATGAGAACTCTATTAGAAAGGTTCCACTGCAAATGATAACTACTGAGTACTTGCAGCATTTTTCACATTTGCAGCATATTGTAAAGTACATTCTAATCCTTGAAATATTCATTGATAGTAGTAACTTTAGCTCCATTTCTTTTAATGAAATGCTTCATGGCAATACCTTGATAAGAGCCCGTGTCATGCTTAGTGGGAGATTTTGGTCTTGTATTCCCATGTTTCTTCATATTCCAAAATGTAAGTATGGTCTTGTTTTGAAATTTTTGCAAAATAACAGTTCTTTTGGAGTAATGTTTTTTTTAGCAAGCCAAGTTTTCAGTGCAGCTGAGTGTAGCCAAGTACTGAGCCTTCTTGAGGTGTTCATTAGCAGTATCTTATCTTGCCAATATCATAAATTTGAGTAACAGTTGAATGGAAGTGGAAATTATGCTGAATGAATGTACTAATATAGCATTCATATTATTATGAACTGGCGATAATATAGCCATGGCATAAGGAAATTTTCTGTTAGTCAAAATAGCATGTTAAAGCATGTTTAATAAAAATTAGCAAGACAAGCAATTTCAGTTATAGTTATTCTAGGAAACAAAAGCTAGAGGTACTACCTTAGTTTACTGCACCTGCTTTGGATTGATTGCTTATCCTTTCAGCAGCAAATATTCCCATTGTTTTCCATAGTTCAGTTCTAGTAATCCTGTGATTGGTTTGCAGCAATAGCAGGTAAATTAGTAAATGTCAAGGTGTTACGTATTTCTGGACTGAAAGCCTTTTATTGAGTATTTGGGGGACTGGTACCAATTTACAGAGTTGTGAGCAACATTGGAATTGACTGTCTCTTATTAAACTTCAAGAAATATTCTGTATATCTGAACATAGTTGTGTTTATACTGCAGAGCACTGTAGGCTAGATGCCCTTTGCAGGAGAAGGTTCATTATCAAAAATCTTGTTATCAGTTCTAGTTTCAGGCTACAAGTCATATTTCTGTCTAATTTTTATGAATGTGTAAGAAATTACAAAATAATGTATAATGTATTTCATTATGTTGGCAGCAGTTTTGAAGCCAAGAGGAAAGAATAGCTGGAGAAGCTTCTTGAGCACAGGGGGCAGCACCCACACTACTGTTCAGGAATGTGTATGGTATTGGCAAGTCGTGTTTTCCTGCTGGCAGACAATTATGTTGGAGCTCTAATATGATTTCCTCTTATCAAGCTTGTCACTGCAAGGAAGTTTTAAAATCACAGATTAATTTACTGCTTTTCTTGAGAAGCTCCTTGAATTTGAATTTTATCTTCGTTATTTTTTTCAGCTTCACAGTGGCAAATACCCATTTTTCTACAAAAAATGTAGACTTACAGTTCTTCAGTAAGAGGAACATCCTTGGAAGTTTGCTGATTTTTTTACTTGTATAATATATTTGTATTTATTGCAGTTGGACCTCATGTTCCAACCAGGATAGAGCCAACAGTATGCATAGAGAATTTTTCTTAACTCTCGAGTCATTTAGCTTGTTGAAGCAAGTGTAGACACAGTAAAGTTTTCAAATGCCTCATTCACAGTAGAAGAGCAGGAAGTGTGTGGCATAATCAAAACATAGACAAAGATCCTATTGAAACAGTTTTGTCTATCTGTACACTTCTAAATCCTTGGAATTGTATCTAGAATTTAGCAAATTGTTGGCAGGAGCCTTTTGCACTTCTCTTGCTCCTAGCCTGGTAGTCAGTTTTTAATTGCTTATGAATTCTCACTTGATTGGTTCCTTACTTGCATTTACCAAAATTATACTGGAAGCTTAGGGCAAAGACACAAACCAAATTTAAATCAGCTGACTTACAGTTTAGAAGCCATTGGGGAGATTTTGCAGTGTTTGTTGGTTGTTTTTTTTTTTAATTTCAAAGCTCTCTGGGGTGATAATTTTAGATATTTTCTTTCCCTTAAGGTCATTTAAGTGTTCACGTTACACTTACTTTACATGCAGTTTGAAAACTTCTTTGTAACAGTAACCTACCAGGAAGAATACAATTAACACAGCAACGGAAATCCTGAACATATATTAAATTTCAATGCTCTTTGCTTGGAAAGAGACCAAGATGCAGGTGGAGGAATGTATAACATAGGAGGGATAATACCTGTCTTTCAGTAAACAAGAGAAAGCTTGAAATTGAAATTGGGAGGTAGTAAATTCAGATGCAGGTGGAGGAATGTATAACATAGGAGGGATAATACCTGTCTTTCAGTAAACAAGAGAAAGCTTGAAATTGAAATTGGGAGGTAGTAAATTCAGAGCTATACTGGATTTATATTCCTATAAGAGAGTAAATGCATTTTATATACAGTACGTATCATATGGTTTTGGGGACTGAAAGGGAGGAGGAACAAAGAAATAGGTGTCATAGGAGTGACTTTGAAAAAGGCTTGGTAAATTTAAGCAGACACCCAGGTAAATCAGAACTTGTCCCTTCCCAGGACTTGTTAGCAGCGAGGTCTACTTTGTCTAGCCTTTTCAGATACCTTTCTCATCTTGGCATATAGGCTAACCTTGGAGATTTGGAATGCTGTAACAGATGCCAAAAGCTCAGAGCTGTCATATCAGCTTAATTTCTGGCATCTGAGGGTGCAGGAAGTGTAATAGACATTTTATTCATCTTCAGGTGGCACAGCTCTCCAGGTTACACCTGTGTGAGTCCCCAGAGCAGTGTTGCTCCTTAGGCTTTCATTTAACTCTCCTGATGGAGAACAAGATTGTGTTTTCACAAGTGATTTGCTGCCGTTTGCTTTGCTGACTAAACTACAAGTGGCAGGTTCTGTCTGCAATATTAAGTACCAAAGTAGACCCTGCATTCAAAGTAACCTTTAGGTCACCAGCAGAGGCAACTCAGAGGTAGAATGAGCTTTGTGTTTCTGATGTGAGAGCTCAGGGTAACACATATTGTTTGATGTATGCAGTTACCTTTCCTGAAAGAAATAAAAAAATAAAGATGGTTGAGTGTCGGCAGCTGCTTTTAAACTACTCTAATTATGTGTCATAAGGAACTGTCATTATTTTTTTTACATGTATTTAATGGCTAATCCAGTGAGGTTGGGGCCTTATCATAAATAGTAACAGTAGTTATATAATGCATCCAGAGATCTGAGCATCCGATGTTATGCACAGAGGAGGGCTGTCTGAAGGACAGGAGAAGGACTTACTTTCTAGTGAGCAATTTGGAGTGGCAATATGTCACATCCAGTCAAACAAATGTTAGGTGTAAACTTTCACATGGAAAAGAGTAAGTTTTATCATCCTGGCTGGTCAGTAGCTCCTTGAATTAGTTAGCAGCATTAACCATTCTGTGCTGAAGAATTTTCAGGCTCGTATTCTCAGGCAGATGTGTTCATCTGCCACGCGTTCCTTGTGCTTCCGGTTCTCCTGGGTTCAGCCCAGTGTGTAAATGAATACGGTTCTTTGAGGTGGCTGTTGCAACAAAACTTTAAGGGGGGCCTCTTCCAAATGAGGTAACGGCAAGTGCATGTGTTTCTTAGTACAAATAAAGCGTAGTGTCAATAGAGGGAAAGCAGAAATAAGTGCTGAAGTTTTGATCACAGGTCAAATTACTTCTGCTATGTTACTAATCTGACCATGTGATCTTGCTTTGAAGCCTGTCAGTCTGGGTTTTAGTGGTGCCCATTGAGGGACAGTTTGAAGATTCATTTTTTTGCATGAAATTATATTAACCTTTAAGTAACTTTTTGTCTTTCTTGCTGTGTGTGGTCTACTGCAGAGCAGAACATTTGTGGAGGATCTGTTTTTTACTGAATAGGAAAAGTATGGTGATTTTGTGTGTTATTTATGAAATGTATAACTCTCTAACAGCCTTATGTGTGTAATGGTTATGTCAGAGCATTGATCTCTTAATGACCATCCCTTTTCAGGGGTAAACCCGTTTTATGTACAGCTAAACCTTCAGGAAATTAAAGGGATTGCTGTTTCGGGGACTTCTGAAAAGAGTTAGAGAGAAAAGATCCAACATTTGTAGGTTGGTTTTTAATCTGTTGTTGTTTTATTTCTTTTTTCCTTGCTCATAAAACTTTCTTTCCTGGTTTTGTACTGCTTATGAAAAGGAGACAGTGTTCAGTTCAATGGCACAGCAACTGAGCAGGCACACTTCCCTTCAGGAGGAGCTTTGGCACCATTTGACTGGTGCCTCTGATCCCCAGGACTGTGTTTTGCTGCCCTTGAACTGCAGTCTGTAATTCAGGATGACGATGTTGATGTTGATGCCCTCACTATCCAAAAAGTCACCAAGTCCTGTAGCTGTGGTACAGTGGGTTTTTTTAATGACATTTTCTGTCCCCTCCCACCCCCACCCCCCCTACTGTGTTCATTCATCAGTCTCTCAGCCTATTACAGTTACAGTTTTTCCCTTTACAGCTAACAACAGGAAGAGAGGGCATTTTAGCTCTTCCTTAAGCTACTTGAATTGTTTTCTGACCTTTCGGATGCTTCTCAGCTCACTGAAAATACGCTGTAAAATCATCCCCCGCCACTCTAAATGAGGTGGCTTTTTTTTGTTTGTTTGTTTCTTTCACAGATAGTTTGTCAAGTCTAAAAAGTTTATTTCCTTCTTCATTCTCAGCATAAAGGCAGCCTGCAAAGAGTCCTGCTTGTCCTACTTGCTCCTAGAAGCTGGTTTCACGAGTGCTTTTTATTTCCCCATCTTCTTATCTTCATGCTTCCTCTGTTGGTTCTGTCACTGAAACTCTTCCATTATTCCAGTTGCAGAGGTTATGTTTGTTTTCTTATTTTGAAAATGCTCGTCAAAATAAAAGCTGTTTATAAAATCCACTAATGTTAACTCTCATTTAATAAAAATCTGAAAAAAACCACAATTACCTAAAAAAAAAAAAAATATAGAAATGGAAGCCTTCTTCCCTGCCCTCTGTGTCTGGTGTGCCTGCATATATTGTAACCTTCTGAATACCCCTGTGGTTTATCATAGCACCAAATATGGTCTCTCTCTCACTAAGACCATTTGACTGAGTTTGCAGCCAGATAAAATCACAGTGATCTGGTTTTATTTTGACAATAAACTCACCTGTGGCCTTTACATAAAAGCTTTTTCAAACAAAGAAGCTTTATCATTGATGTGTTATGTTTCAATGTTACCTTTTTTGCAGTAATTCAGGTTCTGTCTAGTGTCTCTGTCCTAAGCTGCTTGTATTGAGGAAAATGTCTTTGATCCATCAAGTTGTTCTGAAGGCCAAGATTTAGGGAAGAAAGTTGCTAGACTCCAATATCAGCATGTCTCATCCAGCCCTTGGAAGTTTAAGCAGGGAAAGCTGTTTTCTAGACAAGACTGTAGAGAGAAGTTTAATTAGTGTTTACGCAGTCTCCTTGGCACTTGGTGCATTGCTGCTGTCTTTAGCTCTGTGCTTTCTGAGGTGAGCCTGGGGTTTTTTTGGCCATTAAAGGCTATATCTGCAGTGCCCTTCATCTTGGTGACAGGCATTATGCCAGTACAATAATTCTGAAAGCGAGTAAAAAGCAGAAGAAAAAAAGAAGCCTAAACTCTTCCAGTCACACTTATATCACAATTTGACTAATTCCTGTTGTTATTTTCTCTGGGGTACATCAGATATATGTTTCCCCTCTTCTAGGTATGGGCTGCCTGAACATCCTTCCTAGGCTGTTTTCTTTGCAGGAAGTGAACCGTTACTAAGCAGAGTTTCAAGTTCACCTTTATAATTTGGTCACCCATAGAAAGTACATAAATGCGTAATTTTAGACAAAGATCTGCTGTTTATGCTGTAGAAATAATATCCTGTCCCTCACCAGAGCAGTTATGAATATTGCAGTATAGTGGCTAAATAATACATTCATAGTTTTTCTCCTGTGAGCATAATTCGCTTTATTCAACCAAAGCAGTTGCTTTGGTAATTTTTAACCATATTTTTGTCCAAATGTGTGGTTAATGAGAGCATTATATGACTTAATCACTTAGCCTTTCACATTAATACGGATCTTATTTGTAATTCTGTTGATTTTGTTGTTGACCCAATGCTTTGGTTCTGTGTTCAAATTATCTTAATTTTATTTGAAAGTACTGTTTGTCTCTCAGAAGTCTAATTTCTATACGCATTTGTCAGTAGTGAATACTTACTGGGAATGATTACTGTCTAACTGCTTGCGCCAGTATACCTCTGGGAGGTTAATCAATCTTGTGCTTTTTAATTGACATCAATAATGTGTTTACATTTATCAATATTTCTTAATTGTCAAGTTATAACAGTGGAACTTCAATAATAAATCATGCCAATGGTTAACTTCATACATTAGATTTTTAAGAGTCTCCTTAAGCAGTTTGACATGTTGTAAATTGCTTTTAAAATGATGTATGTATGCTCAGGGGGGAAGAGGAGAAAAAATTGGTATGCGAAGTCGAGCTGTAGAATAACACTGAAGAACTAGCCCATTGACAGTAACATACCTTTGTCACATGCATGGAGTACTTTATGGGAAAAAAAAAGGAGTAAGTCTTTTCAAACTGCTTGTTTTATTACTAATAACTGTGTGAGCATGACAGTACTCATACATTTGTTGTGTCATCCCCAGGGACTTGTCAAAGCTGGGACTTTCTCCGTTCTCCCAGCTGTACAGGCAAGGCAGAGGGCAGAGAGAATTAGTGGTGCTACTGCTCCTTTACAGAAGTAGCCCTGCTTTAACTGTGCATTTCACCAACGTCTGTAAGATATTGAGGTGGAAATTAAGGAACTTTGCTGAACTTTAACTGTGTATTTAAAGCCTTGGGCTCCTAGGGAACGGAGTTATTTGCCCAGGTTCACAAAATATGCTTAGAGCAGGAATTAAGGCATAGTATTGCTCATCTTACAACACTGTCCATCTCAGAAGGTATCCCTTTATCATCTAACTCAGTCTGTTCTCTATTCCCTTTAAACCTAAACAGCAGTATTCTGGAGGAGGAAATATGCCTAGATAAAAAGCTGGCTGGATGCTGATCACATTGTGTCAGTCTTACAATGTTTTATGGGCTACATAGAAAACTATACTAAATTAAAAACCCTGCCTAATTAACAGTGAAGAAAGACTTAGTAATTAATGCTGTTATTTTCTAGATAAGTGAGAGACAGAGTGAAGTCCAGGATAGGAAAAGACAGAAGTAGGGAAACAGCTGTTTGTATTTTTTGCAACTTCATTTGTCTTTTTAACTGAGATGCTAAAATTGAAGTGCAGATTTTCAAGTAAACATGTATATATATATCTATAAATACAACTTAAATATGATACAAACTTAATTATTTTAATGTCTTACTGTGTAGAGCCTAATTTTACAATGCTGCTTGTAGGAGGAAATGTTGACTAAAGCATTTGAAGTGCTGTAGAATTAAATGGTATTTTACATAAATAAAAATACAGCATTTGTATTACATTTACACCATTTGTTTAAGGTGAAAATGGGATTAGAAAAATAAATGTTTATATTGGGAAAGAGCAGGTGAGGAGTTGGAAGAGCCATAGAATGAATGTGACTGACCTCTTTAATCAGTTGAAATAGTAGGAAAAGAATATAAACCTGAGGATAACAAATCCTCTTTATCAAGAGGTGAGTAAAAAATTCCCCAGGCTCTCAGTCCTAGGAAACAAAAGGACTGTTTTAAACATCCAAATATTGATGCAATTAGCAAAATTCCCTGTCATTTGAGCAATTCAAGATCAGATATGTCTGCATTCCCATTCCTCTTGCCTTTCTTGTTCTCTATCCCAGCTCCATGCTCACATAATACTCTAGCTTAGTACTCTAAAGCGCTGTATTTTATTTCTCTGTATTTCAAATAAGATACTGTTAGTCAAAAACTGTTATTAATAGATTGATATTATTTCACTTTTTTGAACTTGTTTAATAGGAAAATGGCTGGCAAAGAGATGAGTTAAACACTAGTATGCAGTTTGATGCCATCCCACCTGGTGTTATCACTGACATTTCTATTTCTGCAATTCCCGTCCTCCTCTTACAACTGAATTCATATGTTGCCCAAGTCCTAAAAAAAGTCAAACTCAGAGATTTTGTCAGTGTACAGAACTAAGATGTCTGTACTGTAACATCAAGGCTAGCTTTTATATGAAAAGACTAAGTATTAAATATTTCCAGTTTAATCCACAGCCATTTTGTTGACTTCTTGCAAACGTTATAAGTAAGAAATTAAGCCTCTCCTTCCCTTTTCGAATGAGACAAGACTGATAAGAAACAGCTATCTAAGGAACAAAACTACAGTAGTTACCAAATCAATTCACATTAAAGCAAGTGTATGCAATCAATCTCTTTGTGATGGGTAATGCTGCACTAGTCCAGAGCTAGAGGTCATTCATATCCATGTCTACAAGGGTAAGCTCAGGTCGGCATATGAATGTGTGAACAGAAGTCTTTAAGAAGTGGTGACTTTTCAATGGCATTCAAGTTGTATTTGCCCTTTTGGTTTCAAACCTGCTAAGGTACCTGAGGTGTATATGAAACTAAATTTAGTTCGGTTGTGTGGTGGGTTGACCCTGAGTGGACACCAGGTGTGCACCTGATGCTCTATCTCCTCAGCTGCAAAGTGGAGAGGAAATACAATGAAAGGCTTGTGGGTTGAGATAAGGTCAGGGAGAGGTCACTCACCAAATTACTCTCACAGGAAAACCAGGCTCATCTTGGGGAAATTAGTTTAATTTATTACCAATCAAATCAGAGAAGGGTAATAGGAAACAAACCCAAATCTTAAGAACACCTTCCTTCCACTCTTCCCTTCTTCTCAGGCTTAAATTTACTCCTATTTTCCCTACTTCCTCCCCCACAGATGGCGCAGAGGACAGAAAATGCAGGCTGCGTTTAGTTCATCAAACCTTGTCTCTTTTGTTCCCTTCTCTTCAGGGGGCACTCCTCACATTCTTCCCTTGCTCCAGAATGGGGTCCCTCCCTTGGTAGGCAGTCTTTCATTAACTTATCCAATGTGAGTCATTCCCAGGGGCTGCAGTCCTTCAGGGTCACAAGTCCTGACAGCAAACCTGCTCCAGCATGGGCTCCTCTCCCTGGGTCCACAGTCCTGCCAGGAGCCTGCTTCAGCACTTCCTATGGGGTTACAGCCTCCTTTGAGCATTCCTCTTCTCCACTGTTGAGTCCTCCCCAGGCTGCAGGTAGATCTCTGCTCCCCCATGGACCTCCATGAGCTGCAAGGGAACATCCTGCCTCACCATGGTCGGCACCACAGGGTGTATGGGTGTCTCTGCTCCGGCACCTGGAGCACCTCTTCCCTTTCCTTCTTCACTGACCTGGGTGTCTGCAGTGCTGTTTCTCTCACATATTCTCACCCCTCTCTCCAGCTGCAGTTGTGCATGTTTTCTTTATTTCCCCCTTCTTGAATATCCTGGAGGCACTACCACTGTTGCTGATGGGCTTGACCTTGACCAGTGGCAGCTCTCTTGTGAAGCCGACTGGCATTGGCTCTCTCAGAACTGGAAGCTTCTACAAGACACTGGAAGCTTCTGGCACCTTCTCACAGAAGCCATGCCTGTAGTCCCCCCACTACCAAAACCTTGCCACAGGTTGTTAGCATGAAGAATGTAAAAATCTTGTGTTAATTAAGTTCAGAGAAAATAATTTTTATGCACAGTCCTCCAAAACTATATTTAATTTCAGCACAGCCTGAAGTGGAGGTAAATCTAGTTCAGTTGTCAGATTTTCCAGTACTTTGGAGGAAGACTGAAATTGCTGCTACCAGGTCATCAGGTGAGATGTATTTTCAAACATAAGTGGGCCTGGCACGGGAAACTTGTCTTTCAGCCTTCTTCCTTTCCTCAGACATCCTACATGGAGTGAATACTGGGGCTGATTACTGAAAAAGCAAGGGATGTAATGAATATCCATAATGTATAATCCCATAGGCTGAGAAGAGAAGATGACTCTTTTTGTTCAGAGAGTACCTGAGGAGATTTAAAGTGAGCATCCAAACTTGTGTTCACAAGTTATGCTGACTAATATAGGCACTTGAGAGCTCAAGGTACTCTGGAAGTCATTAGAAAGTAAGCTACAAAATTACATAAGCATTCAAGAACATGAACTTTTTCCTTCTAATACAGTTTCATATTTGAAAAAAATGAATACAGTGTTAAAGTAGAACTTGTGGTCTTTTTCGTGTTTTAGTAAAGTACCAGCCATCTATGTTTCTATTCCTTTGGTTTGGGTTGGAAGGGACTTCAAAGATCACCTGGTTTAAACCCCCCCTTGCCATGGGCTGGGGCACCTTCCACGAGAACAGTGAAACTCAGCTGATCAGACTTCAGTGATGGTACTTCCAATTTCAAATGTTTGTAACAATCAAGAGTTGAGAATATTTTTTTAAAAACACTACACAGCTTTTACTATTCTGTGCAAGTCAGTAGTCAGTTCACACCTGACTGCCCTGTCAGGATGACATTTGATCTGGAAAGAGTGGCAGATAATTCAGGCAAGATCAGGTCACATGTTTTGGATATCCACCTGAAGTGATAAAATCCAGCTGCACAGCGCATTAGTTTCATGAGTGCCACTTGATTTTTGTTTTCGTTTTCATCTTTTTTCAAAAAGTGAGATTGGAGCTCTTTATTTGACTTGCTAGCTAAGGCTTTTTAAAATGTAAACAGCAGTCTTGTACCTCTAATACAGATTGCTGTGAAGCTGAGAGAAGGAGAGTCTGACCTACTCTTACAAAAGAAAACAAAACCGAGAAAGGGTGGAACATAGGAACAGAGACATCCAAGGTTTCCCATCATATAGTAATGGTTATGACCTTTAATATGGAGGCCTTTGGATCAAATTTAGGTTGGCATTAAAATTTTCTAATAAATTCCCTGCTGAATCTCAGAGTTTTTTTCCTCAGATTTAATTCAATAAGGTCACAATAAAGCAAGTGCTGTCTGTGCTATTGTAATTGCTCTCAGCAGGCTGATAATGTTATTGCAGAGAAGTGCCAGCTACTGTGCTTTTATTCCTTTCTTCAAGCACTCTTCTTCCTACATGCTTGCTCCCCTTGCTCTCAGGTCTACCATAAGTAGGAAGTGAAGCTGTTTTAAATGCCATTTCCTTCTCATTTTAACATGTTTTTAAAGTAATGCTTTCCTGAGTCTCTTCAACAAAGGGAATAAAAACATAGCCTGTCTTATTGCAGAATAATTAGAGACTTATGTTTCCTTTCCTTAATTTTCGTCCAACCATGCATTAAATTCAGCCTTTTCAGTTCTTAAAAACTGGTATTCCTTAACATGCAATGCTCCTTTTAACACTCATTAACAGGCAAAGTTCGTATTAGCTTAGTGCTTCCAGGGTTGTGGAAAAGATGTACAGCTAAATGAGTTTTCTTAGGCACATGGGGAGAAACACTGAATACCGACTGTCCTGTGTTTTGTAAATAAAAATGACAAATTGCAGCTCATCACAGTGAGGTGGATATATTTGGGGTCCTGCATTTGTAGGTTGATACCACGCCTTTTGCAACATGACTTTCAGAACAATGTTGTTAATGTGATGTTTTTTGTATGAATGCAAATTCATGCTTAGCATGCTACCAGTAGATCTGTTACTAAGGTATTGGATGTAGATCAGTACAGTAAATAATGCCCAGCAGAGTGCTGTGATCACGGTTCTCTGTGTAATTCTCTGTGACTCTGAGAGACTCAGTCAGTGCAGCTTCAGTATCAAACCTGCATGAGCTGCACTAGGTGCACTGTAAGTTTCTGGATGCAAAATTCTCCTTTTTTGCAATCAGACCTGCTGTCTAAAATGTCAGCTTTCTGTTTGTAGTGGTGAAGCTGTGTACATCTTGGCCATTTCTTTCTTAGCAAATGAAGAGTTGTCCTAAAACTTGATGAGTATTTTGGGGCCATGACCCTTCTTTACTTCACTGAGTATTGAAAACTCTATTATTTCATGGTCACTGAGTCCCAGACAGCCTCTAACTACTACATCTCCCACCAGCCCTTCTCTGTAAACAGCAGGTCTGGCAGGGTCCCAGCTACATAGGTTCATTTATCAGCTGCAACAGGAAATTATCCTCCATACACTCTAGGAATCTCCTAGGCTGCCTCTTCTCCACTGTATTGAGTTACCAGCAGACAGCCGGCAGGTTAAAGTCACCCACAAGAACAAGGGCTGGTGATTTTGAAACCTCTGCCAGCTGCTTGTAGAATAATTCATCAGCCTCTTCATCCTAGTTGGGTGGTCTATAACAATCCCACCAGGATGTTGGCCTTGTTGGCCTTCCCCTGATTCTGATCCACAGGCACTCAACCTTATTGCCACTGACCCAAAGTTCTAGAGAGTCAAGAGACTCTCTGACATACAGAGCCAGCCCTCCACCTCTCCTACCTCAGCCCTCTCTTCCAAAGAGAATGTAGCCATCCATTGCAGCACTCCAGTCATGTGAGTCATCCTACCATGTTTCCGTGATGGTAACTATGTCATAGCTTTCCTGCTGCATAATGACTTCCAGCTCCTCTTGCTTGTTTCTCAAACTGCGTGCATTGATGTACATGTACCTCAGCTGGGCGGCTGATACCACTCCTAATCCTGGCTTTCCACCCTTAGGCTCTTCTCTGGAGAGCCTGGTTTCAACCCCTTTCCAAGGTTTAAAGCCCTCTCGATCAGCCCTGCCAATTTATATGCTAGTTCTTTTGCCCTTGCTAGATAGATGAAGCCCATCCGACTCTAGCAGGCTTGGTACCACAAATTTTGCCTCATGGACAAAAAAAACCAAAATTCCACTAGTGACACCAATCCTTTAGCCACCTCATGATAAAATGGGGTTTCCTACTACTCATTCATGCCTGCTACTGCAGGAATTGAGGCGAACACCACCTGTGCTCCTGTCCCATTAACTAATCAATCCAAGGCCTTAAAATCCTTTTTAATTGCCCTGGTACCTCTTTTATTGAAATCATCACTGTCAGGGGGTAATAATCAGAGGGCAGAATTAGCTTGGGAAATCTCCTCGTAATATCCCTCCCCCTGGCCCCAGGAAGGCAGTAGACTTCCCTGTGGGGTGGATCTGGTTGGCCTACAGAGCCTTCAGTTCCCCTCAGAAGGGAATCACTGACTTCAACTACCCTTCTTCTTTTCTTAATAACTGCACTTGTGATCCATCTCATAGACAGGGTGCAACCAGGAGACCCTCCAGACAGATCTTTTTCTTGAGTGTCATTTGCCTGACTCTCTGGGTCCAGGCCCTCATACCTATTTTTTAAGGGCACCTTGGAAGGTGATGGGGCTCGAGAGGGGATCCTTTTACCTCTCTGACCAGGGATCTGTTTCCCTTCCCTACCATCTACTTGGTCTCTTCCATCTGCCTAATGGCAAGAGGGGCAGGGCTTCTCTGACTCCTCTGAACTTCTTTTGGGGTTGAAAGGGTATGACTCCACCAGTCTATTTCCCCTTCACTTTCCCTAATACTCCTTAGCCTCTCTACTTCTTCCTTAAACTCTGCCACTAAACAGAGCAAATCATTCACCTGATCACACCCTACGCAGGCATCTCTCACACTATCCTCTGGTACTAACTCTCAGATACTCCCTACAGCCAGTGACCTGAACAGCTGGGTCCTTCTTGGGGAGTTCTGTCTGGGTTAGAACCCTCCTGCTGGCAGCAGCAGCAATGGCTTTTGATCGTTTGGAAAGCATTGCTGCATCTGGTTGAGTTGGAGAGAGGAGGAAAAAAAAAAAAAAAAAAAAAGAAAAACAGGCACCAAACAAAATCACGCACACCTATCACAGAACCTAGCAGCAAGAGCTGGGAGAGTGGCTGTGAAATTAAGTTACTGACCTGAAATACTTGAAAAAGCTTGATTCTGAAGCCTGCTGTAGTTTGAGCTTGCAATTTCTGAGTTAGGTTAACACTGCCCTGAATCATTGTTGAGACATAATCAGACTGTTGCTTTGTAAATTAAATAATGAAGTGTTTACCTGTGAGAGTTCCTACTATAATTGATATTTAGACTGTGCTTTGAAAAGATCAGAGTCTACATCACTTGATGGTAGGATCTGAAATTTGTTTTTCAAACTTGACTTCTAGTCATAGAGACATGAAGTCTTCCAGATTCCAGGTCTGATTTATAATACTTTGTTTATGTATTAACTGTAGAAACATGAGTGAATAGTCAGATAGCCCTTTGGGGCTTTTTTCCAACTAAACTAGTAATCTGGCTTGAGTTATTTAAATAAAAGCTCCTGTGGTTGCGGTAGTTTTCCTGTAGATCTCAGCTGTCAAGTATTGGTTTCTTTGAAGGATTTTGGTAAAGCAACAAAAATGAAACCTAGCTTCCCTGCCCACTCTTGGCAATTCACATGTGTGAATTGCCATTGCCCGGGGGCTTCTGAAGTGCTCTATGAATTGCAATCACATTTATGAATCAGTCTGCTTTCAGATGTCAAACAGCATATATTTAACACTTATTAGCCTAGATATAACATTTTAAAATCCTGCCAGTCTTGCAAAAAATTTCCATGCCACATACCAATTTTACCCTAGCTATTACAATCATCCATCAAACTGCACAGTGTGGGATTCAGGATATCCCAGCATGGAATATGGATTCAATGATTAAGAAAACTCACTGCAGTCAAACTCTGGGTTTTTTTGGATTACAGAGACAGAAATTTAACAGCTTTTAAAATTTCCAGGCAGAATGTCCCACGTTGTGGTAAGTAATAGAAAGTTTCAGCTCTCTTCCTTGCACAGAAAGTAGGAGGTGAGTAGATCTGACTATGGTATTAGAAAGGCTTGGCATTTTGGCCTGAATTTTAACTGTGATATTATTACATTTATTTATAAATATTCCACTCTTTACCACTCTCAGTCTCTTGTGTTCACAGTGAACCCATCAGATCAGAACACTTTTGTAATAAAAACCTTTAAATACTTGCTATTAAATGCTAAATTTTTTCAAAGAACTGAGAACTTGATCTCCTGATGTAATACAAAGTATCTTTCAGTGACATTTCTTTGGAGGGGTAATAGGGGGATTTCAGATAGCTATTTGTTTTCTTTTATGTATTATTGGATAAACAGGACAGTTAGTAGAAGTCACATTGAGGGGGACAATGTAAATTCTGTGTTACTGAGATCCATTTAAGCAATATCTGTCCTGGAAATATTCCTATATTGAAAGAATCAATTGCACATATTTCTGATTTGGAAACGCTAGGGATTTGGGCAGATACAGCAAGGATCATATGATCTACTGGACTTTTACCTTTGGTTTCATGGACTAATTGTTAATCCTGGGATCAGTCGGAAGGTGAAAAGCAAACAAAGCTGTAAACATTTCACATACTTTTTGTGTACTCAGTCTTCATAATGAAGAAGACTGCATGCAGTCTTCTTTTCCTCCACTGGAGTTGCTCCTGCTATTCTCCTAGTATCTTAAATAGCTCTGGGTAATCTGTCCTTATTTAGGTATTGTGCTGTGTGCTCCTTCCTTTTGGCTGCTCTGTGTATGTACGTGCTCATCCACCTCCAGATGACTTTAAACCTTGATCTTAAACCTTACGATCCTTCAATTCATGTTTTAAAAGGAGAATAATAATTATTTTTTAAAAGCCAGAAGAGCAACTTACGGTCAAAAGAAGATTTTTGTAAGAGGCAAGTCTGAAACAGGAAGCCACGTCTGTTCTGATCCAGCTGGCTGTTTTGCCAGTCTGTGTCTCCAGGTCACATTTGTATTGGTTTTGGATTAAGTAAGGTAACAGCATGGTTCAAGTGCCAAGAAACCCAAGAAGAGGAGAAGGAGCTGATGACATTTCTTGCATTAATGTTCCTGCTCTCTGTTATCCCATTCAGGAGACTGTGACTCAAATGATGCTGAAATGCTGTCTCCAATATCCCATTGAGATAAAAATCATACCCTTAGTAAAAATCTGTGCTGTACTATGATATACCAGGCCACCTTTAGAAAAATGTTTTTTGCCAAAATTTTCCTGTTGGGTTTTAGCTGAGATTCAGGTTTTGGAGGTATTAACCTGTTTGAAAAGTCACTATCGTTGTTTATCTGGTTGTGAAAGCAACAGGGAATTTTGGGATGGTGGGAATGGAAATATCACTTTTCAAAGATTTGTTTGGATTGTGATACTGTCTGTTTAGAATGAAGCATTTCACTGCTATTGTAGTAAGGACAAAAAAGCACTAAATTTGTGGTTTCTACAAATATTTAGTCTGTTCTTGTTAGCAGACTGTCCTCCTGTGCTGTAGGTATCAACACACAGTTCTTCTGACTTGTTTCTACCATTTGTTACTGAGCTAAAGTGCAAGAAGCTTACAGTTATGTATCAGAGGATAAGACTACCAAGATAGGCAGCAAACCAATTCCAACTGTATGTGACACTGAGTGATGCCAAAGGTACAAAGCAGTGACTCTGCATAATTCAAGGCACTGCTCAGCCCACCTTGATGGTGTTTCTGCAGGGGGCTGCACTCCTGACGTGGTCCCATACCTGCTTTCTCCAGCACTTCTCTGGAGGGAAGGGGAAGGAAGTTGTTACTCCACAATTGAAGCCAGTGAGGGTCTCTGTATCCCAGGGCTTGTGCATGGAGTGTTGAAGTCCTGTATCACAGACACGTGGGAAGGATGAAGAGGATGTCAGTAAAACATTGTATTTTGCAGATGGACTGCACTTTCTTGACTCCCTGTATGGTGAACGTCTGGTTCTCACTAGAGCCAGAAGGCTCCCCGTGACATTCTACCTTGCAGCCTCCTTGGAGGAGTCCAAAATATGTAATAGTCCTGCAGTGTTTAGTGATTTAATGATACGATTTTTTGTAGGGGCATTGGGGCTCTTAACCATAAGACAGCAAACAGGTGCTGCTGTAACATGCTCCTTAATAAACAATTTGAGGGTTTTTTACCCATGGTGCAAATAGTTGTTGGCATAGTCTTTTCATCTGAAAGATTGAAACCATGTGCAAGGGCCATGCTTCTATGGCACAACTTAAAATTAATTACAGATATTTTTGCAGATATTTCATTTTACCTGTATGAAATGGTAGTCACCATTTCGTGAAAAAGAGGATGCGTGGAGAGCAATGCCACAGCTGAAAAAGTGCGAAGAACACGACACTGGGAAAAAAGGTCTCTCCTGAGATGAAAGAAAACATTTAAGTAGTATTAATGGAATTTGGCAAGAGTAGAATAATGTAATCCCTTTGCCCTATAGCTTATAGTGTGAAAGCTTTGTATATTTATCCTTGTTCTTTTTTTGGATGCCTAAGAAACTAGCAAAGAATGTGAGTTAATCACAGAACAGAATTTTTGAAAAATCACCTTTTAATTCTGGTTCTGCCACAAACTTCAGTCATGTAGAACATCATTTATGCATTTTACCTTTGCCTATTTTCTTGGATTCTCACTTTTTAAAACAAATAATCCTTCACTTGTATATAACAACGCTGGTTTACAGCTCGCTTAATATGAAGACGCTTTTTGGTGTTGGGTGCTGTGAGTGTATTTTTCTTTTAGGAAATGCCTTTTAGATCTTTAGCTTTCCTTTAAAGAGCTTACAGTGGTTTGGATTTGAAGTTCGTATGAGTTTTGAATATGTTCTCAAGGATCCCAAAGAGTTTAGTTCCTGTGTAATCTCTGTGAAGAAATTCAAGTTTACTTTTTTCTTCCTCAGTTTTGAATTCTACTTCCATTGAACATCTGGGGATGGAAACCTTAATAAGCAATAAACACTGAGCAAATTATTGTTAAAACTTTTGAGCATTGGTAATGAAAAGCACCAAATACAGAAAGATTTTTGCCAGACATTGCAGAGAAATAGCGGAGGTTTTATAGTTGTTTAAAAGTGAGCTTTAAACGTTTTATTCTTCATTCTGTTGTGAGTTTGTGTAGAATTGACTATAAGCCTGAAGTTCAGCCTTTGTTATTTTACTGGTACGTATCTTTGCAAAACTGAACTTCAAACTGGAGTCAAGTAATGTTAACTGGAATACTATGTAATGTCAGAGGAAAATATATTGCTATAGTCTGCCCCCAAAAACCAACAGAGTTTTACATCATAGAGGTTGGTTTGTTTGAACTGGAGATATTGTGAATAAGAAGGAAATTAAATCATTATAAACCCTAGTCTTAGAAGGATCAATGGTATCTTAAAATTACCACTGCATAGATAGTTTCAGGCTAGAAATGTTACCCCTTTTCCTATTTATCTCACATGTAAGGCTGGTTTTCAGTTGACCTCAGTCAGAAGGGGCTAAATTTTGCCTCCATAAAATGTTCTGTACCTGAGGTTTCTGTCCTCCATATCAAAGGGTGCTGTACACTTGGGCATTAGGTTTCTGTCTAGCCTGATTATTGAGTACAAGTAAAGTAAGCCTCTGCAGAAAATTAAACCTACTTTTTTTCCCCACCAATTCAGCTTTCATTGCATTAACAGGATATTAGAGTGCTTGCTGTTGTTTTGTGTATCAGTATTTCAGCATATCTCTTTGTATTGCGTGTCTGTAAAGGGTAAGTAATTTTATTATTGTAATCAAAGTTTGATGTATAAATATTATTGATGGCACACTGAAATTCAGTCTTCCAGAATTTGGTAGGGTTTTCCGGTTTCGTCTGCTTTTGGTAGGGTGGTGTTGTTTGGGTTTGGGTTTGGATTTTTTTGTCCAGCTCTTTGTAAGTCACATTTTCATTATTTTTATTTATCACACTGTGTCAAGACACCTGCAAGACTGACACATTCTCAGATAGAGGTTTGTTTGGTTTTTTTTTTCCTATTTGGGCTTGATGGAACACTTAAACGGTGTTCTAAAGCTGCAGTATATTTTCTGTAGTTTTAGAAACAATTATTTTGGTTATTGACAGTAATTTTTTGTGTCCGGCTTTGAAATTCCTCCAACTTTCTTACACTCTTTCCTGCCCCTGAACATGGTTTAAATAGATTTAGAAAGAGGTGTATCTATTGGAGGTAGAAACTAGAAAAAACACTTAGGAAAATTAATGAATCTCTTTTAAAAGAATATAGAAATAGTATGTGGAGTGGCAGAAGTACCTGTGACAGAAAGTGGCAGAAATGCTTTCTGTTTCATTGAAAGGAAAGCCTAAGTGACTGGCCCAACAGAAAAAAATTAATATAGTTGTTTTTTCTCTTAGAGAAGCAAAAAACATTTGTAATTTTTTTTTAGGCTACATGACATTCTTCGTTGTCAAAAGACTGGTTCTTTACTCCCCTATGACATGCTGATATTTAGCATACTAGTGAGACTCTGAGTTCTTATAGACACAATTATGGAAAGTCAGGTAAGTGGCATTTTTCTTTATTATATTGCACAGCTTTTAAGTTGTACACAGTTGGTATGCAGATACACTCCAAAACTTATGTAGAAGACATGCGCAATATAATAATATTAAAAAGCCACTTACCTATTTGTGCATCCAGTTCCATGGCACAGTATTCACTGTATGGTGGGCATGAAGCCCCCTGTACAGTGCTTACAGCTGGCTAAGTGTTGACCACTGTGTTTGTTAGTGTTTAACCACTGCTGTTCAAACTTGGGTTTTCTTAAGGGTGAAGGCCAGGAAGGGCAGGTGACATAGACTGGAAATCACTGCAAAGCTGCTCTGATTTGCTGGTGCTCACACCATTTCCTGCTGCCATATTAACGAGCATCAGCAGTGACTTACTGAGTTTACAGAACTAAAAACTACTCTTAAGAGTAGAGTCTTGAGGAACTTTATTATTGGTTTTGTTCTTTCACTTGTGCACAGGAACTAGTTACAAAGAAACTTTACAAAAATTATTACAGTGAACTAAGGATAACACTGTTGTCTAGCTACGGTGAAGAGCTTAGGAACTTAAGCAGGAATAATGTTGCATACTTTTATTATTACATAAACAATTTCCAAACGTCAATATTATTTAAAAAGCAAATTCTATATCTGTAAATGATGCAGAGCAGAAAAACAGTGTTTAATTTGGTCATGTTATGTGCTTGTCAAACCTGTAAGTTCAATTATTCTCTCTTAAAAATAATCATATAACTATTCTCTGGTACGTATGCTACAGATTATTTTTCATGTAGAAAGTGACATTTAAGTACTACTTAGGGGAGATTTCTATCCAGATCAGCTTTTAGATTTTAAGCCTATTTGTTTTAGCTTTAAGACTAAATTTGTTTAAGCTTTAAGAGTATTTAAAATCTTTTTTAAAACAAAAGATGTTTTAATTTATGGGTCTCCACCGTATCCCCTATTGGATCTAGGAAGAATCTTGCTCATACTTCATGGGAGAAAATATTGCTTTGGGAATAGATAAACACTGGAATTTCAATCAACATCATGAATTTTTCATGAAAACTTTTGCAGGGTAAGAATGGACATTTGACTAAAACAGCTCTCAGTTTTAGCTGTTGTAATATCACCACTTGCCATAAAAAATGAAATATAAAGTTGTGGGCATAAAACAGCAGTGGGTCCATAAGGTATTTATTTTTTTTATTTTTTATTATATTTACCTGAAGTAAAAGTTGTAATTCCTAAGTTGTTTCTACTGAATTCTGCTTTCTTTTTTTTTTTTTTTTCCCTAATGGAAGTGGAAGTTCAGGTGTACTTTTGAACTTCAGTTTGTGGTAAACTGTGCATGTTTCATCCCAGTTGGAGGGACAGCTTTGACAAGGCAAGAAAAGTGTTTTAATATCACCTTCAATGCCACCCTTGCCTGTCATAATGAGAAAGATGCCTGTTTGGTGACTGCTTTTTCCCAGCTCAAGCCAGCTGCCTCCAGCTAGGCCTTTCTTTGGGAAGATCAATCACCAAATTGCATATATATCTCTCGGGAAATTCAGTGTGTGTGAGCAGTAAGCACAAACACCAGCAGAAATTCCCTATTTCAAATTTTTCACTGACTTTGAAAGATTTCCTAGTCATCCTGGTAATATTTAACAACCATAAATAAAGAGCACTTTTTATAACTAAAATGAACAGCAAAGCATTTTTATTAATTATTAGGCATGAAAACAAATCTCTTTTCTCATATTTAGGATTGGTCCTCCAGATAAGGTTATGGGTATATTATTCTGATAATGTAGGTAATTTATGATACAGCCAGAGGTGTAATTGTTCTGTGAATAAAGAGAAGCTTTTAGCTTCCAGGGATAAAAAGTATTTTTCATGAATATTAAGTAAATTTTAATGATTGAAGAAAAGAGCAAAGTAGAGGACAGTCATTTATATCCTGTCTAAACTGGCCTACAGCTACATTAATGTTTATAACAGATTTAGAACACAGCTAAAATAACAGTAAGGTTTCCCTTCTCTATTTCTGTACCCTTTTCACCACTATTTAAATATACATAGAATTAAAAGGGTGAAGGCTGTCTGCTTATTTACTGTAATTTACAGGAGACATTAAAGAAAAATGGAAAGTAACTGTAATCAGTGCTGTGTGAGAAGTAGTGATGGATGGCAATTGAATGGTTTGAGGCTATTAATTGTGATGAGATTATACTAGTTGAGATACCTCTGATACCAGGTGGTTGAAATATTAGTTATTTCAAAGACAAATTGGATTATAAATTATTGGTAAATCTGTACTGAGGTGATTAAACCCACTTGTAAACTGTCTAACGTGGGTACTTTTTCAAGTTGTAACTCAGTCATTTGTATCCGGGAAAGGGAGATAAGAGGTAAATTTAGGGGTTATATGGGAAAATGTGGAGTAACTAAGTTACTTGTGAGACTGGGCATTTCCTGTGCTTTCTGCTTTCTTAATGAATTTTTGTTCAGCCTTAACGTTTTCCTAGACCACCACTAGTCTTTTCAACTGACTCGAGGATGCTCTGGAGGAGAACGAAGCTGCTGCTCTTTGGTGAGCTCACTAACTTTCTTAACCACATGGGGGAGATAAAAAACAGCAGATCTATGCAGCCTTCACACAGGTCACAGATACAGTAATGGCATCCTCGAATTTCCACTCAAGGATCTGCCATTGCTAGACAGTACTGTTCTCAGTAAAGCAATATTTTTTTCCCAGTAGGACAGAGAAAATATATTGTACTGCATGGGTCTTCCTGGTAATACCATCCCTAGTCATTCTTCTTATCATTAATCAAACGTTGCTTATTGAAGCAGATACAGAATTGTTTAATGGTTTGGTATTGGATTTATTGAATTTTAAGGAATGATAAATTGAAACAGTAGAAGCGGAGGAATAGTTCAGTAGCTTAAAAAAAATTCCTATTAACTTCTTCGTGTAGCTACTGGATTTCACCATGTTTGCACACTCTCACATGCACACATAAACAGTAAAGGATTCCAGTCTCCTGCACAAAATAATTAAACAAAGCTGAAAGGCCTAACAGTGTGTACATCCAAAGCAGTGAAGGGGATAAAAAGCAAGAGGACATCTTTTTCCATTCATTTTCTCCCATCACTTGTTTCATTCCAAGCTTGAGGCTCTGTCACTGATATGTTGTAGGTGGCATGTGGATATTTGTAGAAGGATGTTAGCAGAGTAACGGGCATTTTGGGGGGCTATTTTTTACTCTTCGTTTTTTTACGTAAAGATTTGGTTGGGTCATTACAAACCTTGGCATTCTAGATATTCTGTTATATGTTCTATTAAAAATGCAATAATCCATGGGAAATATTCTCAAAAAATGTTCTGTTGGTAACTCTAATAGTAAACAGATGTAGTTTATACAAAACAGTACCTCTGTAATGGGTATCAAAGTTCCTCTCAAGTGCCCTGGGCTGGAGCTATGATTCAGGGGCAGGAGGGCTCCTGCTTTCATTCTGCGTTGATTTTTTTGGGCTGTCATCATTCAGTTTCTATTCCCTTTTGGCCGTTTCTTCTAGTTGAAGAACAATTCTCTCCTTCTCACTCCTGCTGAGTATCTGATGTTTGGTCTCTGCTCAATTGCTGCAGCAGCTTGCTCCATTTTTTTTTCATTTTGCTTCTCTGTCAGTGCTCAAAATGTGTTCCTCTTTTGGTATTGTAACTTGTGGCCTACAATGGCTTCTTCCCTTTCTTCATGGGACCTAGCATGAGTCTTTCCTCTGCTGCTTCTAAAAGGCAGGATCATCTGGCTGCTCTCTGGGAATATCCCAAGCGTGCACAGGACATGGTTGGTTCCTTGTCCAGAGATCACAGGCATCAAACCACTTCACAGAGCTGTCTGTGGGTGATGCCATATTTAGCAAACTTCTGCAGATTCTGTATGCCTGGAAACTCCAAGATCCCCCTTCCCCATAAGCTACTTCCTCAGGTTGCCCACTGCAAATGCATGTAGGGCAAGTTATTGAAAAGAGAAAGATTGTTTGTCAGCCTTTCATGTTTATAGAGATGTGGTATCCACAAAGAAAATCATAGCCCACCCTCATTCTTGTGTTCATTAGAGAACCTGTGCCTTACATTTCCATCATCATGAAATGAGTTATCTCTTAAAGATAAGATAAACTTTCCAGTTATTTCAGGTAGTTCTCTCAACTAAGAAAATAAATGTTAGCTCTCTGAAGTGTTGTTATTTATACATGCTTTAAAAAACAAAGAGTTTATTTATAGGTAGAGGTAATTGTAATAATTTTACATCTCTTAACCCAAAAAGCCAAGTATTACACATTTCACATAATGTGTGAATACTATTTTCAGACTACTATTTTGAGAATGAATTTGTTTCACAATACAACTGTAATTAAATTAACAGGATATTGTGCCCATACAATTTGCTGTGAGGTTAATTTGGGGTTTGTTTTGAGACTTTATAAATACCTGTATAAATGTACTTATCAGGTATTTTTGCATTTTTAAAAATGCTCCATTACCCCCAACCCAGGAGGTGAAAAAATAAAAACTACTCAGTACAAACTTAACATCCTCAGCCTTGTTTTGACTTCTAATTCCTTGCATGTTTTTGCTTTCTTCTCTGCTTATTAAAAAGATCTTCAGTTTTCCACTCAAATGTTTTCTGGCTTTTAATATTGTCTGAGAATCAAGCAAAAATGCTATACTGCTAGTTCTAGAGACAGTATTAGAGCTGGTGAGATAACCTATTATCCTTTGCTGTCATTTTGTTCCAAGCGTCAAGCAGGCATTTACCATCTCTACTGTGCAGCAGTTCAGCTGCCATGTGCTGTGTAGGAGAGGTAGTCCATTCAACAGATAGAGACTATAGACTATTAAATGTAGAATATTTGATGTCCTGAATCCCCTATACCTCTAGATAACTGCAGCAGAGCTTCTTATGATGGAAATTAAAAAAAGAAAAAAATTTACATACTGTACTTTCATTATCAGTTGTACTCCCATGCCTGCCTCCAGAGGATGCATAAGTTTGTTGCCTCTCTCTTTTGCCAGAGGGACTTACATATTATGTCACTTTTGCTTGCTGCATCACAGAAACCTCTGACTGCATCCTCACTCCAGAATCTTTTAAGCTGATGAGGAAGCATCAATCATCATTCATACCTTTACATTGTGGTGTTGAAGTGGAAGCACAGTATACCTGAAAGTTGCAGTGTTTTACCAGTGTTTAGCTCAGGAAGGGATGTCAGAATTTCATCCCTCCTTTTTTAACCTTGCTCACATTTTCCTTAATGCAGTACAAAAATCCCTTTCATTGATTAGGCTCAGTTATAAAGTGTGTAGTATAGTTAGGGAAGGACATGTTGGAGCATTATGGTTGATTCAAGTAAGTAATAACACTACATATGAATTGAATGCCTCTTCTTGTGGGTGAGGGAAGAGCTTTCGGCTTTTTGATGTCTTTTCTCTTAAATTAAAGCAAAAGTTAATTCCCAGAGCCATAACAAGAAGTATAACACAGGCTTGCTGCTACCCTCCTATATGTCTCACATGGCCACCTACCCCTGTTTAACGTGGGTGTAACAGGCTGTCTCACTGCAGGTGAAGAGTTCTGAATCAGCAGCAGTTGTGCAGGCACTTTGTGCTTGCTGAAGACTCAGTAATGTAAGGTGTGGTTGTAAATACAGCCCAGTAGGGAAGGGCAAAGCTGGCTGAGAATTTTTGTCTAACATAAAGCTCCTTTCCCTTGTAGCACACAGTTTGTCATTTAGGAAGCAGTTAAAGGCTAAACTGGGAATGAAAAGTCATATTCCAGAATAAACAAGTAGAGGGCACAGTGAAGAAAAGTCTATGTCATTCTTACCATGTGAGGAAAGTAATCACAGACATGCTTTTATTTTCTAAAAATGGGTTTGAAGGGTGCCTCCAACGCATGAGGCAGTTCCCTGAATGATCATTTTTAATCTATTTTTGCATGTCTGCAAAGAAGCAGACATATATATATATAACATATATGACTGTTTTTTTCGTTACACAAAGTTATCTACCTCTTCAGAAAGCTTTGATGTAGAATAAGGAAGATAGCACAGGTTATATACAGTTCTTTATGTGAATTCTGACAAGTACTTGCTGACCTTGTGATGATGCATGTGTAAGAGAAATTTGTTGTCTTTATTATCTGCTGTGCAATGACTGTCACATAGGTCATGTCCACACAGTCAGGTATTCCTGTTGATGCCCTGGCTGTTGGATCACTTTCTGGATGGCAGATGCTTTGAAGAATGGGAAGAACTGTGTGTTCTTTTACCAACCTCTTGCTGTTACCTGGCATCCGTCGAAACCATTGCCAGCACTGAGCTATTAGCTGATGATCACACAAGTTTTTAATAGGTGTGCAAGCCACCTATAGTTATTGCACCACAGGTATTGATATTGCATTACCTGCTGCTACCCTTATAGAAGTAGGGTCACTTTCTCCACAAAAGTATTTGTGTCTTTTGCAGTTGGTTATTGTTTGTGTGTGCATTTGGTCTTGTAGTACTGAAAGAACTTCCGTGTTTCACTTCACAGGTTGGTAGGTCTGCATCTACTGTGTTTAGGTCTTAGTTTTGCCCTACATGTAGTGACAGTAGGCTTTTGCTATATTGAGTGTGCCTAGAAGTAAACAGCAGTTTCCAGTGAAGCCTTCCAGTCTAGCCCATTCTCTTTATTATTACGAACAACATCTGAATGCATCATAGCCCAGTTAATACATTCATGTTTTAAGGCAGCTTTGCTTCCTGCTACAGAGTTGTAGTAACCCTTGATGTCTGAGTATCCACCTGATACTGGAGCTATAATGTGAAGCAAAATATGCTTCTAGATTTAAATGGAAACAAGTTCAGACATCTGATGTGGCATTATAAGTTGCCAACGAGACATGTGATTGTTTCTGATTGGAAATTGATGGAGAATTCTTCACGGTAACCTCCATGGTGTTGGCATAGCAGTACTGCTGTGGCAGTGAACTGTGATTTTTATGAACCATACTGTTACATCAAGGGGATCATTACAGCACAGCTATCCAACCAAAACACCCTGAAAAAATGAAACTGCTCGTTTAACAGCACACTGCCAATCAGTGCTGTATTACTACTTCATGGTTTCAATCTGGAAAGGCATCTCTGAGGATTGAGGAATTAGGCAGAGCAGTACAGTGAAAGACTCAATCTAATAGTTATTGGACAATGTGGGTAATGTGGAACCCCACGTGATGCAGTTGTTCTGTTTTCTGCATGACAGCAAATTATATTGACGTCACTGTTACGTAAAGCAAGAAACCAATAAAGTTTAATTCGATAGGATTGTAGCTGTACTAACTGGGACAGTGTTCAGTAGTTATCTGTACTTTTTAAAAAAATCCTGAAGCATGGCAATCTCTTCTCTTAAAAAGACAAGCCAGTGTATAAAAATGCTTTTCTTCTTCATTTTGAGTGAACAAAGTTCACTTAAAGAGCAATTGATTTGTAAGAACTTGGCTTACTCTTTATCTTTAGTATGAGATTACTTTGTATTAGTTGATCTTACATTGATGCTAGCAAAAATATTAGATTGAAAATTAGAATTCAAAAAAGAAGTACCACCTCTAAGTACAGTGCTACACTTTGCTCACAGTGGTGAAGTATTTCAGTCACTACAAAATTATTTAATCAAGTGTAAGTATATAGTTGCCCTTTGATTCATATTCACCTTCTATGGTTTCTTAGGTGACTTCTGGCTTTCTTTTTTTTTTAGGTGACTTCTGGCATTTCTTCTGGACAGGATCTTAGTTTTCCAAATGCATAGGTGAACAAAAGGAATAATTAATATACCTGTTGCAGTGGATTTATTTTTCTTTAATCCCCTGAAAGCGTGTTGCTGAAACTTGCCCTTTGTGCCTCCCTTGGTCCTTTGTTGTCTAAAGTTTTCCTCGTTGCCTGCAGGTGTGGGATCGCTCACTATTTAATCTTTTGGGGGAACCTATGATGTGTTCAAGCTACTGTAATACCACCTTCCTGCTGATTTGTAAGGTGATGAATTGAACATGCAGAAGAGGGAAAATGGAGGAAACCTTCAAAATCTTCCTTATGCAGATATTTGGATATTATCACAATCCTGTAATTTTCTCCTGCAAACCATTTTGAAGGAGTTGGGGAGGTGACGTAGCTGGTGTATACAGTTACCAGGCAGTGTGAATAGCAGAAATCTGTATTCATATCTTGTTTCACAGGCAGAGCTTCCCTGAATGTTAGCAAAGAACAGGGGGTCTCAATAAAAAGACAACATGGCAGAAAATTCTATGTAGAATGCAGAAAAATTTTTGTGAAATATTTTGATGTATGTCATTCTCGCTGTAATTAAATGGCCTTTCAGAGCAATGATTAATGTAGAATCCAGAGGTCCACTGTGGGAATTGTTTCTTTCACATTTATACAGAAGTGATTGATTGGAACTAAATTGTATTTATAGGACAGAAGGTCTAAAAATACAAAATGTGCTGTAAGCCCTGGGTAATTCAGCATATAAATGTGAAGGCATCTTTTATGGCTTTGGTTTTGCATTTTTAACATTGTTGTAACATGTTGGCATTATGATTTTTATTTTGTAGGGGGGAAAAAAAAGAAAAGAGGTGCTTTCTGGTTTTGGGAATTATATACTGCTAGAATCAGAAATTTCTCCTGAACCTGCCTTTCCATAACAGGTTAGAATAGCAGTCTCTCTGATCTCTTGGGACTTCTAATTATGAGCTAATATTTGAGGCAGTACAGAATGTAGAAATGCAGCCCATCAGCAGTTTGCTGGGTTCTAGTTTCTGTGTGCAGAATATTAAAGAAGTATGAATGAAGTTTACTAAAATACACTGAGGCACCCTGCAGCTATCTATTGCTGCCACAAAAATATTACAAGTATTCTGTAGAAAATAAGAGGCTATCATCCCATTAAAATAAAATAAAATCTGTCTTAAAATTCATAAACAAAATCTAATTATGAATGCGAATATATGAAATTAAAGAAGGGAAGTAGCAGGATGCAGTTTTTTAGTGCATTCTTTTTAGTGATTTTGCCATACAGAAAGTACAGAGGGAGAGGCAGCATTAGAAGATACAAGGCAGAGTCTCCCCTGGCTCTCCTTTGTTCTCCAGCACTTCTCCAAGGCTCTTTCTTACATGTTCTGCTGAGACAGACTGGTGTGTGCCTGCTTCATGGAGGAAGTTCATTTTGGAAATGAGACATTAAAAGAAAGTAGTTCACAGCTGCTGCTTGTGGAAAGGAGGAAGCTCTGCTAATAAGAAAAATGATGAAAGGAAGGGAAGACTTAAGGGCACGAAGGTAAAGAATGAATTGATGGATAGAATGAAGCAGGGTGGAAAAGAAAAATAGTTGTTGCTGCATTCCCACAATTTTTTAAGATTTTCAGCTCCCTGGTATTCATGTGGGTTTGACCACTGTTGCGTAGAAACAAAAAACAGAGAGATGTAAGTCTTTACCAATTAATGTCTGCCTAAAAAATAGTCTACTTTTTAATTATGTCTCCACTTTTTCTGGGCTGCTGTCCTGAATCTGTCAGCTCTTACCACCTCCTTTGTAAAGTATACGCCCTGATGCCAGGCAAAAGATTTTAACCTGTTTTATAGGTGGTGATTTAATATAGATCCAAAATCACACCAATGTTACAGTTTTCAACCTATGGTAGTTGCACCTATTCTGCCCATCTTACCATAGTACAAGATATGTTAAATCAGAGCGAGTTTTTAAGAAACACTTTTGTGTTCCTGCTTGAATATGCATGTTGATCTGGTACAGAAGTAAAACAAAAAAGAAAGACTCCACCAGGATTTTCCATGCTTTCCCCTGGTGTAATTAAGGTCTTGTGTTGATTTCACAGTTCTGCATATTGGTGTTGGTCAGTGGCAGTAACTCTCTTAGAAACCAAGGGAAATTGGCCTTTTTTTTTTTTTCTTTTTATAAATTAAATTGTTTGGCTGAAGTGTCCAATTAGCACCAGTCCAATTACAAGATACCCTGGTGAAGGAAAGCAGGAAGCAATACATCTTGCTTCCTAAGTAGAAACTTCATTTTATTTTTTAATCAGTGCTATTAAGGAAGAGTTCCTTGGGAGCAGGCTTCACTGAGGGTCTGTTCATTATCAGCTCAAGGTGAAGCCAAGGGGAGCCTTTCTTTTTTCATACCAGAATTGATTTTTTAAAAAAAATAAATAACAAGTGCATGCACAGGGGGTTGGTGCATGTATTAAAAAGTGGAGTTGCCACTGGTAACACAGCTGATTTCCTTTGTTGGAAAAGTCATTGTTCATTACTTACCTGAAGTGAAAGGTTAATGGCCTGTAGTGATCTGAAGAAACCCCTACAAAAATTCACAGCAAGGATCTAATGTTGTTATACAATAGTGCTTTCCAGATGCTTTTCCTCAGGTAAGACAGGCACAGAACATAGCTGTTGCTGTCCTAATATATTTGATGAAAAGTGGTGCCCAGTATACTGGAAAATGAAAAGGCCCCTGCTACTTTCAAACAGACAGCTGTCACCAAGGGCACAAATTTTGCTTGCTTTATTGGTGTTTGCAATACGTGCTGACTGTACTTTCTATGAAGTGCTGAACTTCCTTTCCTTAAAAGCCATCTTCGGTGTAGTAGAAGTAACTTATTTTGTAGTGTGGCTGTTGCTTTAATTGCTCTCTCGATAGCTTAAATCTGTTACTTCAGCACACTTTTTTGTTCTTGCAGTTTGAATACAATTAAAATTGAGATCTTGTTTAGTGTGTTTGATATTGAGGTATTCTGAAGAATTTTGCTGGCTCTTGAGCACAGACTTGAACACTTCAGGGAGATCAATTAGGCACTTCACTGAGACATGTCTGTGATGTAGGATTAAGCCAAGTCACTCAGCAGCTCAGGGGAGAAGATGCAGCATTTGTGTTTCAAACGAAAGAAGAATTTAATGGGTATAGGCTGCAACCATCGGTCTATCATTGAAGAAAAGCTTTAAGATGGCACTGCCTCTGGAAATTACAGTCTTGCCTGGGCCCTTGTGTGAGTGTAAGTAATTGGTGTGGTACTTGGGAAAAAGGATCAGGCTGTCCAGGAAACAGTTTCTTCCAGGCAGGTACCAGAGTGTTGGTGGATAGCCTGGCCATTTTCCCAGTCACTTCACCAAAAAGCTGTACAGATTTTCATGTGTCAGCAGGAGCAGAGAGGGCAAGAGAAAATGCAGGAAGGGGCATGACTACTTTTTGAGTGACAGTGATAACCAGGAACAGGATAAAATGTGCATCAAATGACAGCTGCTGATTTTTAAAAGCTGTGGAATATCATCCCTCATCTTCTGAAAGATGCAACTGGAACTTAATCAGAGGTCTACAAAGAGTATCTGCTGGTATAAGCTGTTCCTGCTCAGAGAGACATGAGATTCGTTTCCCAGTAAAGGCGTCCAGGCAGTGCCCAGACAGAGGATCAATCACTTACAAGGGGCAAATGGCAGCGGGGAGCCCACAGTGCACTGCAGTGCTACAGAGAGAAACGATTACCGAGATGGGCAAGTGGGGACATCCTCAGGGCCATGACTTCTTTGTATCCTAAGACAGCAACAGGCAAGTGGTCCCCAGTGCTTCTGAATAAGAATTCTGCCTGGACTAACTTGAAACAACTGAAGCTACATATTAAATCATTAGAACTGTCTTGCAGCACTCAGATTTTCCTCTCATACTGACCACTCTCATCTGAGCCATAGTTTGAGAGGAGTTAACATTGTGTATTAAATATGTATCAGCAGCTTCAATTTATTTAGTGCCAGGTGCTGCCAAAATGTCTTTTTTGTCAATGATATTAGCATACGTATTGGAATACTGTGTGAAATTACTTTTTAATCTGCCCCTACAAGCCAATAGCTGTTACCATAGATCACAGTCCACTGAACCTAAAATTATTGCTTAAGTCTAACTTTTCCATGTCGAGTAAAAACTTCCAGAAAAATCTTTACCTTGATTTCCTTGAGTAATATTTGATGACCTTAAAATTTTGAACATCACATAATAGACATACATGTTTTCCTGCCATAATTGAAAATTTTTGAACCCAGTTGTCTCCCTCTTTTTTTGCAAATGCCTTCCTCGCCAGTCTTCTTCCTTCCCCAGCATCCTCATTTCACTTGCTGTAAATTGTTCCTTTCTTTCAGTTTGGTAGTTTTAGCTTAGTTACAGAACATACTTTACAAATGTTTAAATTTTGTTGCTTTACAGAATGATAGGCGGGGCTGGACAAAGCTTTGAGAGCGTAGACAAAGGAGAGCGGCTGAGCCAGGTTCGGTAATGGAGAACCTTCTGGTGGAAGTTGCTGCTACCCCGGCTGAGCTGCAGCAACCAGCTATGGGTATATCCCCATCCTGCCATAGTGCAAATAAAAAGTAAGGTACCTAAGTAAGCTTAGTTAATTTTGCATCATGTGCAGTCAGTTGCTCACCTCAGCTGGAAGGTTAGAACTTCTTCTGCCACTCTGATGCGTGCTTAAAGTTGTCACATGTCGTGCTAGAAATGCTCGTTGGAAGTGAGTGTGTGAAAAAAACACCTCACAAATTAGCTTTAGGAAAAGTCCTCAGTGACAAAGGTTATGTGGTGAAACTCATTGCCCTAAGGCAGGAAAAAAGTACACTTCTTATCCAGGGAATTGTGAGGAAAACTTCAGGCTTGCTCAGCACCATTGCAGCTCACAAATACATCTCTACCAAAGCAATGAAATACACCATTTCTGTGTGATAGTTGCATTGTACAGAATTGCCCTTCAGCAGTATGTGATGTATGTATTAGTTCTGGTTTTAGTTGCCATTTTTTTAAGGAAGAGCATAAAAAGGAAGAACAACTCACTTTATTTTCCATACGTAACTCTTTTCCTTCTACGTCATCCTTTTCTACTTCAGTGAATAATCTGTCATTCCCATTGCTACTACCTGTAAGTTAGCCTTCTTTTGACTTGTCATTTTGCAGCAGCCTTTCTCTAATGATGTATGCTAATAAATTTGGGTGCACTACCTCAGAAAATACTGCTTATCTGAATAAAGATGTGTTCTTTATAATTTTTCCCTTATTTGTTTCGCACACTATTCATTTTGCTCAACTGTCCCTCAGGGTAGGGAGGGAAAATAGTAGTATATCGGTAGGTTAAATGAGAACTATTAACAGGTTACATATTAATAGAGAATAATAAATTTCAACCTTCTTCAAAAAGAAACTTCTATGAGATTTTGTGAATCTTTCTGAAATCACTGCTGGTTGAACAGTTGTTTTTTGTTCTGAACTTGGAGGTTGTATTTTGTGCCCCTGCTTTTTTGTCCTAGTAATTAAAATAGTCTTTACTGTGAATAGACTCAATACTGTAAATATTACAAGTTTAAATTTCCTATTTGTTTTGGAAGGTTTTGTGGCACTTCTATGTCTGTGTTGCAGGTTGCAGTTTGGTTAATATGTTTTCAGTGTCAAAAGGAGCAGCTTCTCCCCTTTTTTTTGATAACTGTCTCAATTTGTGAAGCCAAAATAGTGATCTAGATCAACAAAGCTGATCCAGCTGAAAAGTAACATGTTTTTCAGTTGTAGAACAGAAGAGGCGTCATGCATTCACAATTTATTCTTTAGTGTTTGTTTCAAAGTCACCGCCTCACCTCATAGCCATGAATGTATACATTGTAATAATCAAGGAATGATTACAAATAATGGTTGCAAAAGGAACTGCTGGAGTTGGTACAAGCAGTGCCACCAAATAGGTGTGGGCTCAAACATCACCACCGGTAAAAGATACAATCTATCTCGGGAGCTGAAAAAGTCGAAGCAATGTGTTGAACGGATCTGGAGAAAAATATGAGGAAAGCAAAATACTTTGTGTCAAGAACCTGATGCCTGCACTGTATATGCTTTGTGTTTTGGTTTTTACTGTGGGCTAACTTCTGCCTAGTCTTGATGACTTAATGCTCAGTTACTGCTGGAGCACACTCAGCATAGTTCTGGAGATCTCCCAGGTGGTTTAGTTGGAGCAGAATCCGGCTCACGCACTCCAAGATGCTGGGCCACAATGTGAAACGAAGCAGGCTATACTTAAATACACAATTGAATTGTGTTTCTGCCAGTGGGAGAGTTCAGAAGTTGTTAGCCATGACACCTGTGATATGTTTAATTGGTTTATTGGTACAAAGAAACATGTGGCGATGTAAAGTACAAGGACTTGCATTACAGTTTTGGCAAACCTGAGCTGAAAGAAAAAGCAGCGCACATGGCTGAAAATAGCAGTCAAATATTCCATTTCATGTCTGCAGAAATCATTGGACAGCGGTTAAAGGGTTGTTATTACTGCATCAGATTCACTTGGGGACTTACGTTCCTGTAATGTCCACTGAAACAATGGTTCTTCTATTTTTAAGTGGAGCCCTTGCCAAGTGCAGACGTGTTTCTCTGCAGACATGAAATGGATTTGTGAACAGTAAAGAAGGTGCAGATTCTCTTAGTGGCTTTTGTTTTACTTCAGCCAGCTCAGCACAGTAAGCAAGCAGTAGCATGACTGTTGTTTGTGGTCCACCATTGCCAAAATTCAGCCTTGTCAGTCTTATGAAGTTATGACAAAAGTAGCATGTTGGTTTCATGCTGACAATAAATAAAGATGACAATTTTTATATGGTAACTCAGAAGATGAAAATATGACCTACTTATCATGACACATTGCAACACTCAGCCAGCTTAAATGCAACACTTCATAATAAGTGATCCTTTGAAACTTTTTTGCAGAATTTAGACTATACAATGCTTTGATGAAGACTAGTTTTTAGGGCACAGAATGTAGGGTTAGCCAGTATTTCATCATGGGTACTGAATGCTTCTTACATTACTGCAAGAAACAAAACAAAAATTTCTCAAGTTTTTTTGGCTGCAGAGTTAAAAAGCGTGGCTTTATTGCAGTGTGTGATGAAGTTCCACAGCACCAGTCAGCCCTGCAATCACATCTTCTCTGGAACGCTAGTTGAATCCTTTACAAGCATTACTGGACTATTACAGGGTCATTTATTGATTTTTATTCTCCTTGAAGAACCACAGTCTTATTGATTCATCTACCATTTACAAGCTCTATCTTGCTCTTAAAACCTTTTTTTATTGCTACAATTTGGTAGTTTCTGTTTGGTTTATAGGTGCATTTCCTTGTTCTTCAGTGGCAGAGAGGTAAACAGATGTGAATAGATAAACTTATAAATCTGAAACTTTCCACGTGAGTTCAGTCTCTCCAATCAAAATTTCTCTGTACAAAGGTATTTTTGAGCTTGCTGAGGCAACCACTTTGTCTTGAGCCAAAGCAGCCTCTGTGTTTATAGAAAACCTAAGATAGAACAGTTTGAATTATATCTTTTTAGAATTCTCTTATCTCTCAAAGTTAATCCAAAAATCATGCAACCAATTAAAAAAAAAAAAATCCACAAACAAAGTTTTATCCCTCCTTAAGCACATGGGAATTTTGCAAATGGATTCAGCAAAAACAGCATTTGACTTCCACCATTTCCTCTGCTAAGTCTGTAGAGCAAGACTCTTACTGAAAAGTACATCCTTTATAATAACGAATGTACTGATCCGTGAATTCGGGGTTTAGTAGGGCTAAATCACCCCTGTTAACTGTTCTCATTTGTCCTGTAAAATGTCTCCCCACGTGCTTCTCCTGCTAAGCTGTACTGCTGTTATTTTTGCCCATGATGAGCGTGCTGGAAGCTTGGCCGTGCAGCCACAGCTCCATTTATATATTATATCTGGCAGATTTCAGCGCCAGGGGCTGTGATGAGACCTTGGTAACTGGAAATAAACTGAGCTAATGCTGTGCCTTGTACCTCCCAGGACAGAAATGCCATGGTTTTGCTCAGTTTCAGTGAATGCAGTGTGTGTTTCTTGTTTTATGACGAGCATGCTAAGAGAAAGAAAAATAAGAGCTCCTGGAAAGATTTGTATGTTGGTGCCTCTGGATAGACCTTGTGTAAAATATGTCCCGGGTTTCAGTCAGCATCTCACTTGGATTGGGTGTGAATTTCAGTCTGTTTTTAATGGATGCAAATGTGAGTAGGCAGTTTTCTCAAGCAGTTTCAGGAGTTTCAGAGTGGTGTTTATGGTGTTAAAGACAAACTGCTCCTGAAACTCAATTTTTTAATCTTTGCGTTGCTCCAAGGGGCACTTGTCTATTGATTCTTAGGAATTCTAAATAAGCAGTGTATAGATAGATGAACATCTGAATTTCAAAATGATTGTGCCTGAAATCTATATTGTCTCTTTGATTTACTGTCATTTATCTCAGCAGGTGGCCAACTTATAATATTTTTAGATGTTTAGAAAAGCGTTGTCACCAGTTCGGCCTGGATGCCTTACACACACACTTTGGAAAGCATAAAGTACCACCGTTAAGAAATGCGCTTTCTTAAAACAAGACTGTTTTAGAGTTACTCATTCTTCAGAAATGTGTATGTTCATCCTCTGGGATGAAGTAATTTTTTACTACAATTATGTTGCCCTTGCAAGAAAAAAAATATGTATTCAAATCATCCTGGAGTTTTAGATTCGTATTTGTTGACCAGTACAAACTTCAAATAAGGCTTAACTTTTTTCTCCATAGTTATAACAACTGTGTTGCATTTGCAAATCAGTGGCTTTAAATCTTATTGAGGAGCATATCCATGAGAGATTCAATGTTTTGTTTCAGTTGCTGCCTTTTGTGCAGTATTGTAGCTGATGCTTTACAGGTAGGCACTGGCAAATCATATCTGCAACGGTGTTGTTCTGGGAGTGTCAAATTCTAGCAGATTCTGTGCATTATTGTCCAGCAACTCTTTTTACTTTAATTTGTTGTGGATAAGGGATTTACATTGTAAGTGAAGAGCTTAAAATGTTGCTTGGGGTTTTTATATTGATTCATTGGTCAATTTGTCGAGTACCTTCCTCTCCACCATCCTCTCCTCAGTATCTGCTTTTCAGTGTTCACAAGTGAATGTTTTATACATTGGTCCAGTTGTAAATAAATAGTTTATAATTTCATTGTACTAGCAGTGTCTGCACTTTATAGTTATTCAAAATCAGAAAAACACATTGTGCATCTAATTCCCTCTGTAAACACTCTAGACTAAGCTATGGAGGAGCAGAGGTGGAGAACCCATCTCTTTGAACTCCACAGCACTTGCAAGCGGTCCAGGCATGACTCATGTCATACAACCAGCAGCACATTCTGCCAAAACTAGGGATGCTGGGTGGGTCGGTAAATCATCAGGACTTGTGAAGCTTCTTCAGGGATGCAGTTCAATTCCCAGTGCTGGCTCTGTCTTTCTCTGTTCAGTCCAGTATGCAGTGTGTGCATCTACCAGCTCTTTGGCTGCAATTCTGTAGGACTGAGGACGCTGGCTTCCATGCCAAATATCCAGCTTTCTGAAGCTGCTTGGATGCTAGCAAACTGAGTGTCTTTGTCATAGCTGGAGAGATGTGTAAGCAAAAATACAAGCAGTCAGTAATAGTTGATAATGTCCTACTTTCAGGTGATCTGTTCATTCTCTGTACTTCTTTCAATAACATGTTTTTCACTTCTATACATACACTTCTAACTTTTCACTGTTCACAAGTGGATTTTTGCGTAATTAAGGGGGAGATTTCCAATGGATACTTAAAAAATATTTCAAGTGACATAGAAATGGTAAACAAAAACCAACCAACCTATTTCTTTGCCCCTTCATCCCAGAAAATTGCTTCTTAAAAGTGAAGTAATTAGTATCGTCTGGTGGTCCAGACACAATATTACAGTTCCCACAGTATTTCTTTTTGGTAATGGTAAAGATATTATGTCGGTACATTTTTCTACTCACACTGTTCTAGTTTCGTCTTTCTAAATATCTTCTGCTAGCTTACAGCTGTCAATACAGTTTAATGTGAAGGTCTGTTCTGCATATTCTACATCTGATTCAGCCTGTATCACCTACTCCCCATTTTCCAATGCACACCTGATCAATTCCCAGCTATTATTCAGTTTCTTATTTCCACTGTGAAACACAAAAATGGGCAAGCTATTTCTGTGCTTCATTTACAGAAGTTTACAGAAATTGGCTGGCATTTCTCATGAGATTCTTTCAAGGACAAGAATGAAATTCACAGCACTTTTGCCAAGATGGGTTTGCACTGAGAATGTGGATCAGAGCTCAGTAAATAACAACCCACATAAATAAGCTTTCTGTCTTTGTAAGAACCAGGCTTTAACCATGAAGATGGTAATAGTTGTTTTGCTATTGATTTTGTGTATGATAAAAAGGGTTAGCACCAAAAATTGTACAAATTGGCCTTCGAAACGTAGACATGTTTTATGCTGTCTTCCATTGTTCATGCTAATACATGTTGCTTCTAGATTTGCACATGATAGAAATTCTTCTATTTCATCTACGTATCTCTCAAGTATGGGTGAAATTCAGTTGTCAGTAATGTAAAGCAGTCATTATGAATTTAGTTCATTTCAGAAAGGTATTTCTTGCTTAAATAAATACCATTGACCATCATATTCAACCATCTTATAAAACTGAATGATATTTATTCTTGATTCATTCATTAAAAAAGTTCCCTATTCCATCTACTTAACAGAACAGGGTCAGCCACAGAGTTAGAGAAGAACAGGATATGATCTTGATATATCTGAAAGAATCTTAACTTATGCAAGAACAGGTTTTTTTATAAGCTGACTAGGTATTCCTAAGTAGTGGGACCTGGAAACGTAATGGTATTATTATGTAAACTGTCCTATGTAATACCACAACAGGTCCTCTTCCACACTAATATTTCTATTATTTAGAGGCAACAGTGATAGGTAGACATACATCCTGATTTTTGATGGTGCAGATAGAAAGGTGTAGTCATTTAGGCACAATATTAGGTATATCAGAGAGAAGAGTACAGACAGAATCACAATTCATGTCCTAATATGCTCTTTATTTTCTCATAAGAAAATACTTTATAATACTTCTAAATCCTGCTGCTAATTATACTGTAGAGCAGTGGAATATAGTACAGTATGCATCCAAACAAGTTTGAAATCAAGCATGCTAATTTTAGTCAGTGATGGCTCAAAAGGTCAAATCTTAGTAATAATGTAGAGAAGAGCACCCACTCACCACCACCTCCTCTTCTCCCACATGAAAACCTGTTTTAGATGATGTTCTGTTGTGCTATTTAATAAACAGAGTGGAGTTCATGGTTTGAATATGTGCGGAATTAGAATTTGTTTTCATGGATTGCAAATGTTTTTAATAAATATTCCAGGCTTGATATTACTGGAGAGTGTTTTTACCATACACTTTATGTTGGGGAGTTGCCTAGCAAGGTCAGTGAAATGAAAATATTTGCTCTGGCATGGAAGCAAGTTCTAAAAGAGCTTAGACAATATTTCTGCTTTAGGAAATATCAAATTAGACCTGCCCAAATTCTCCTCTAACTTGAGACTTTGACTATCATAAGATAAAATAAAGTTGTTTGGTTGTTCCTTGCTTCTCCTTCCATGCTGAATTTTTTTATCAGATATTCTACATGGTTCTGTGTTTTATTCCTTTGTTGTCTGTTGATGGAGGGTTTTTTACTTATTTCAAGGCCACTTTATGCTGTCTCAGAAAATACAGCAGGAAAACAACCTATGGAATTTGAGCTATATGTTAAAAGTTACCTATTGAATGTAACCTGGTTTAACTTGCTCAATTAATTAATATATCCAAGGAGTAGACTGGTGATGGTACTTTGCATCTTAGTTTACGTGGGCAGAAAAGAACCTCTCCAGATACTTACACTTTCTGCAGCCATGGTCTCATAACCATCAAGGAAGGTCAGTAAAGGTGAGGGGACCTAATGGAGTCAGAACCCCTGCATTTCTTTTACAAAGGCGAAGGAGATGAGTGTATTTGTCAATGTGATGTTATTCTCAACGTATTTGTCATGAAATACTAGTATTTTACAAGGTGAATTTTGTTTAGTTTTGCATAATAAAATGCTGCTAGATTTCAGGGCACCAACATTTATCATGCATTTGACACACAATATGGAAGATAAAAGTTAATATGTTAAGTTATGCTTTGCTGAAGAGAGAGAGATTGGATATCGTTCAGTGCACAGAGGTGGAGTGAGTGGGTGTGTTCCCAGTCATGAACGAGCTGTAAAAACTAAAGTGCTTTGTCAGGAAGAGAGGACATGGACAAAGGCTGGAAACCTGTCTGCTGTCCTGTAAGGAAAGGAAAAGGTGACATGAAGGAGGAAGAGAGGGATATCTTTGATTAAGCTTACCTCAGTGGAGATACTTGTGTTTTCTCTTTAATTTCCACACCTCTGTCTTTAATAAATGTTTGCACGTTGTCAGTTTTGAATTTTATGAATTAGTAACTTGTCCACTCTATTGTAATTCCAATTAATGCTGGAGAACAGCAAAGCATAAAGTGAATATGTAGACCAGGAGCATAGAACACTTCAGACATCCTTGTCCTCCAGCATATTTTTCATGATACATGAAAATTAACAACAGGGAATCCATTTGAGCTGCTTGAGCCATGCAGTGAGTTGGCAGCCACTGCAAAAAACCCCATAAAAACTAGCTGAGGCAGCTAGTTTCTTCTACCGCCTGTTGGTTACATTCCTAACATGGATCAAAGACTATGGGAAAAGTAACACTGTAAAAGTGTATTCATGGTTTTTGGCTCTCACAACCTGAGAGAGTCCTGTAAGGTTGTATTAATACATTGGAACTGAGAGAAATTGATTTTGCTTTTTATAACAAATAATGGCAGTAGTTCCCCTTGGCTCGCAGTTGTGTTTTTGAACCATCAGTCTCACACCTAAGAACCTGAGCTTGCAAGAAAATCTAGTCATTAGATATGTACCTGCTCACCTGGAATAATGCCATGTGGAACAATACATGCTTAGAGAGGCCAGAGATTTCTAGTAAAAAAAGCAGTAATTTCCATATTTCCTTAACACAATATGTCATCCTTTCATAGCTTCAATTTGTTGAAATCAGTGAGGTGCACAGTCTCCTCATACATGCATTGCCTCTGGCATTATTCATCCACAACATGAGCTACAAGTACAGAAAGTTTTCAGCTGACAGTGTAGATGTGTATCTCAGCAGCCATGCTGAAAGTATTGAGACACATCTGGAGAGGTTAGTTTTGTTCTGCAGGTTAGAAGAGGAGATCTGACAGGACTGGAAAGTCCACATCTATGCTGTTTCCTGCCTGTAGGCACCACCAGTCAATTTTTTGCATGATACTTTGCAAGTGCCTTTGTATTCACCTTATTGCAGTCCTGGTTGTACTACAAGAGAACATTTCTAGGTTGCTCTGCAGCTGCAAGGAAATACTGTTTAGGAAGCTTCTTGCCGGCATTCTTAAAAGGTCCTTTAAGTATACCCATCTTAAAACCTTCAGTAACAGGACAAGGACAATGGAGTGACCTTACAAGATCACTGCCTTTGATTGTTCAGTCATAAGTCATCATCTATATCAGAAATTATCAGCCTCTGCCTCGTTCTTCTGCTGTCTTTCGATCAGGAACTTATGTCAACAGAAAAAAAATAAGGACAAAAGTTATAATTTGTAATCAATATTTTAAAACAATAGAAACATTTCACCTTAATTTGTGCACTGCTGGGTCCTCTGATTCATTTTTCTAAAATTTCATCAGTTTACCTTTTCTGACTTGTCCTGACTCAGAGACAGCAGCATGGATCTCATTGGCAGAAACTAAAAGTAGCTTGTGAGTGCTGACGACATTCATCTCAATGCCAAGTGGACCTGATGGCTGAAAAATCATTTTTTGTTTAGATGCAGATAGGCAGATTTTCTAGCATAAAGTTTAACCAGAAATGTGTTAAAAAATTTGGTACCATTGAATTGCATCACAGCAAACTTGTGAAATGAACTGATCCATTTGGCAAAATGTTTTGAATTAGCTGTGACAAAATGTGCAGTCAGAGAACTGCATGCATTTTTTCCAAATTACTGATTTAAGAAAGAAGTTTGAAGCATTGAAAACGCTCTGCAATATTTAGTACAAAACACTAAAAAAAGTCAGAATTGGAAGCATTAGTAGCAGGTAAAAATCACTACCCTGTCCAGTTCAGTTGTTGCAATTGCACAGATTATAACCTGAAAACTTCTTTCTCTATAGGGATCTATGTGCCTAATTATTTTTAAGTAGATAATATTTTATTTCTGTTTGCGTTATTTGCTGCCTTATTAATTAAGTCTATGCATCTACCCGTCCTGTGTATTAATTTCTCAGTAAATTCTACTAATTAAGGAATGTAAGTCAAGGTTTTTCTTGTAAATAGCTAAATATTAGTACAAGCAGCATGCTGCATTTAGGAATTTTATTAGGAGCCTTAAGGACTATTGCCAAGTTCTAAGTGAATTTTGAAGGTGCCATTCACATATAGAAGTTCTGTTATATATCTGGTTTTCATCAGTAATCTTCTCAATAAAGTCAATGAAAGGAAAACAAAAATACACCTAAAGCTAAAACGGAAGGAAAACTTTTAAACTGTTGAAAGCCTGAGTTGCTACAGCATTGCTCGCTTGCAAACCAGCACTATCTGCCATCTGTTGGAAGCCTGAGGGGGGACTGTAGTTATATGCCTAGTCTAGCTTAGAGCAATTGCCCAGAAACTCCCCAATTCACCTGCCCTGTGGCTGCCATTCTTACAGCTGTCTGTTGATCACAACAGGGAGAGATACCGCTTGTCAGCTCTTGACTGATGCTGACAGTCCATACATCTCTTCATGAAATGTGTTTTTAGGGCAGGTCTTCTCGGCGTTGTGCTTGTACTGGCAGTGTATCCAGTTTACCTTTACACTGGACGTAGAACAGCTCTTCTGGCATAGGTAGGACTGAAGGGGCATGGGCAGCCATAAGAAAGCTTCCTTTGGCCATCTCTTGTATGTATACAGTTATACAGTCATGGGAGGGTTTTAATACTTTCTGTAGCTGGCCCCACTATTTGTTTTTGACTGTGTTTGTGATGCAGTTTTCTGGAGAAGCAAAGGAGTGGCAATCCAGCATCTTGGTTCTTGCAAGTGGGAAGGAAATGTGCCAGTGTACATCCTGCCTGAGGTGCCATTTGAGAGTCCTGGCTGTGTTGCAGTGTGTTTATGACTCATAACGAGCCTTATGGACCTGTCAGTGCACTTGAAGCACCATCTGATAACCCTTATTTAGCCTTGGGGAGCAGCAGGCATGGAGCAGCTCTGCACAGGCTCTCTCTCAGCAGCAGTGCCCAGGCCCCAGGGCTGTTTCTCTCCAGCTGTGAGGAGGGAACATCCTCAGGCACCCGACACTCAGAACCGGCTGAACGTCAACAGTGCCAAAAATCTCTTCAAAAAGAAAATGGAAGGGGGAGTGGGGAGTGGAGGGAGGAAAAACAGAAGAAAAAAAAAATCACAAAGATTTCCCAAGTAGATATTTAGACCATAATTTGCAAATAGGCTGCACCTCAGTAGGTCTCACTGCCTTCCACATCCTGGGATGCTTGAGAATTAAGATACTTGCTTTGATGCTGAAATAGGAACTAAAGCCTCTTTTACACTCGTGTTTCTGGTAATGCTGATGCCACTGCTTGCTGTTGTCCTGTTGGCCTTTTTTGTTTTTACTGTTACACAGGCTGTTGGTTTATAATCTCTTCAACAGCTGACAGAGTGTTTTACCATTTAATCATTCTGCCACCGTCCTTGCAGACCTCAGTGTTTCCATAAGGCATCAACTGTCAAATATTAGCCAGGATTTAGTTATTTGCTTTAGTTCTTTATGTAAGGGCTGACTTACAGCTAAGACACACTTTTTATCTTTTCTGAAAAATACATTTGCTTTCAAGGAAGAATGGATTAAAATGTGTTCTTTTTACATAAAACCGTTTGCTCCTTCCTTTTCTATGAGTGCTGACCTAGTGATGTAGGTTGGTCCTTTAAAGAAATGAGGAAAACGGAGGTGTGTCATATTTTTTTACTAAAGCCTGTGAAGTGACAAGACTCCTCTTCTAAGTGATCGTTCTGGGCACTTAATGAGAATGTTTAGTTTTTTTTATAGAAGGCTGGTAACATTTTATTTCAAAACTATTTGTGCAAATGCAGAATTTAAAAGAAGTGAAGGTTCTTTAGCTTAAATAGTTACAGCTTTATCTTGGGAATTAATGGCAGTGCTATGGCCTCTTTAAAACAGAAGGTAACATTGCCGTATTATGCTTGTCCCTTCAGACTTCAGAGTCTATCTGTTAATGTTCTTTTTGCTATTTTAAACATATGTCCATTGACTCTATCTATGCTATGGTTTCCAAGATAGAAAAGATGCTCAGAATTTCCTATTCATATAAAAGAGAAGGAGAAATTTCAATTTTATTAGATAGAAATTTAGAAAAATTGTTGACAGGATTTTTTTCTTGTATGCTGAAAGAAAAAGCACTAACTTCCTGTCATTCTTTTTAAAAACTAAATTTGGACCAGGTGGCTTTTCTCCTTGATAGGAAAAGCTTGTCAGCTAGACCTTTGGCACCATTTGCTTTGTGCTATGACTCTATTATACCTTGAGGAGAATAGTTTGAACCAGACAGTATGTTGTGGCAACTCTACAGTTATCCTCTCAAGGAGCACTTGGTGACTTGCTTGTCAAGGCAGCATTCAATAAATGATTGCCTCAGCAGGATTCAAACTAAAATTATTTAAAATGCTATCTACTGCACCTCAATTTAGATGCAGGAGGACATTTTCCCCTTGTTACAATTTTATTACTGTATCAGTTTATTTTTTTATTTTTCAGGACTAGGTTTATCAGCTCATATTTCTTCAGCTTGTAGGACTTGACATTGTAAAATCAATATTTCTGCTAATTAAGGTGGGTTTTGGGAGTGGATAATCAAACACTGTAGTGAATCATTAAAAAGTTACATGCTAATATTGACTAGCATTATTGGCATAAGGAGACCAAATCTCCACGCCAGGAACTTTTTTCTTTCTTATATTTTTAAAGTGGAAGCAAAACACATTCAGTAAAAAATTATATTCTCAGCATTTAATAGTGTAGAGATGGCCCTTTATTGATATAAAAGCAGTATATTAAAATTCTGGGCACTCATACATATAATTTTCTTTCCCATCATTTAACTTAGCAGTAATTGGTGTCTGATTTCATCCAGTCTTACTCTGCTTGGAAATAGATGGAAGCTCCTGCCTTTTATGAACATATTTATTGCTAGTTTTTGCCAGTACCATTTTACCCTCCAAACAATGGTTTCTTCTTGTCTGGCATTGACTAATGTTGGGTTTGATTTTGGTTTATTTGTTTACATTAGCTGTGGCCTACTAGTGTTTGCTTCTGCCCTTCTCAGTGGGTGTTACTGAACAGACCTGCAAGTGATGACTTGCCATGACATTAGGAAATAGTTTCCCTTCCCCAGGTTCCCTTACTGTGAAACTAGTGGCTGCAGGTGGGACACTGGATGCTGTTGAACACCATCATTTTAGTCTATGGCATTTGACTGACTTTTGCCTTAGAAACACGTAGTCAAGAACCTCTGATCTGCTGTCAGATCCACAGTGACCTGACTACACCCTCCTCCTGGGTCAGATTCTTGCATAAACAAACTGTGCAAGATCCTTTCTGTAGGAGTGGTACCTATTTGGCAGGGTTACTTCGTGGCTGTATCATGTGCAGGGGCCGCATCTCTTTTTTAAGGAAAGTAGAGTAAGGCAAAGGCTGAAAATACATTCATTCACTTTTCAAGTATGAAAACAAAGTAGAAAACTTGTTAATCTGACACGAGCCAAGTCGCACATTGCGTCTGCTCAAAATGTTTTTCCCTGTGCTTTTTTAAACTAGATCACGACTTAAGAAGTTATTCTGTCATTCTTCATAACAATCCTAATAGAAGGAAACTTGAAATAACTGTGGAACTAAGGCATCAGAGTTTAGCTGGGGGTGGTCCTAAGGAGAAATTATACCAAATATCATCTAAGCCACAGAAAATTATAAATATGTTATCATTGTATTTCCTGAAAAAGTTTCTCCCTCAAATACTTAATACATTATTATTGCCTAATCAGAAATTCAAACAAAAAGCTTTTTTTGATGAAAGCACAGTATTTATCATTCTTGTTTCTAAGATTAACTTCCTCGGTTTGCATGGGAAGCTTTGTAGCTCTTGCGTATTGACTCAGGTGGGCTGTAGTAATTGGGGCAAGTTTTAGTCCGTCTCTTACAATATCCTTTAACAATTCAACATTTCCCTCTGTGACTGAAATAAATTGAATCTATGTCTCTTTACATCAGCCGGGACAAAGTAACACAGTGAGATACAAGCTCCTGTGGAGAGTGCTTTCAGTTTGTACATTAGAAGGTTTGTATCTCAACTTGTGAGAGATGGGCAGGTATTTGCCACCCCATGGAACAAGCTACAGTGTGACTTTGCAGGGGAGAAGTAACTTCAGTTTGCAACCACTGTGTTATGTGACTATTGTCCTGGTGTTTATCAAAAGGTAGTTTTGATCTGGGACTGGAAATGAGGGCCAGTAAAGAAAGGTAGGTGATGAGATACGTAGCCACTGCAAGGGGGAAGAACACCAGGGAGTTGGCAGTGACTCTGAATACACCTTCCCTTATTTTGTGGTAGCTCGTTGATTTGTCCTGTCTGAACTTTAAAATGACAGTTTGTGGACCTGTGAATTTAGGAAGTCTTCTTTTCTATATGTTGGATCTCATGGCTTGATGATTGCGGTTCTCTCATCACTTAGGAGATCTTGTGTAAGCTTACCCTGTAGTTGAAACATTTACAGTTTTCCTCTCCTGAACTGATTCTCTGGTGATTAAACAGAGAGGCTTGCACTAAAGCTGTAGCCTTTCCTCCAGAAAAGCCATTAATTTTGTAGGAGTCTGCCAGGTATCTATAGGAACTTGTGAGAACTTATATCTTTACTCTGCTTTAAAAGCAAGGTGGCAGCTTCACAAGTTACTACCAGTACAAATGCAGACAATATAAGCCTACTAGGTTTAGAAAAATGGTTTAAATGTCACTTTTAAGAACTTTCCTATAACTCCTTGTGCAGTTAAAGATTGAGTTTTTGGAGGGAAGGATGTACATACTCAAAAATCAAGATTAGAGAAATTTAACTTATTAGTTATATTTCACTTTGCATGCTTGCAGTTGAAAGAAATTCTAATTGGCTAGCTCCACTTCTTTATATTTTTTTTCCTTGCTGGTGTATTTTAATGTAAGTATCGATTGGATTGCGAGCTTGCAACAAAGTGAGAAATATTAGCCTATAAATGCTGATGTGTACAGCAGATCCTGTGCATCAGTTTGTAAGATGTTTCAAATGTTTTTTTAAGAAACATAATTCTTGCTGAGTTGAGAACTTTTACTTGTGAGCAGTAGATATTATTGTATCTCATGTAGATTTGCTGTAGGCAGTGTCGGAGTGCCTGGAAAAATCTGTCAAACTGCTTTCAGAAATAGCAAGAAGTTGTCAATTAACCCTGGAATTGTACGGCAAATTAGAAAGTGTAGTATCTTGAGGATAATGCATTTTCTGTCAGTCTGCTTTTTTTAGTGAGTACACAGAGAACCCCAGTGATTTAGCCCAGTGTTTAGGACTGAGGAGTACTGTCACATAATTAACTCTTTTATTTACCCAGGGGTTCTTATTAGCCTTATTAATGTTATTTATTTATCTGCCCAAGTGACTGGTGTAAAGAACATCAGGTCAGGTGGGCAGAAAAGTCTAGAGGAGCTGGCCATCTGTTTCTCCTTCTGGACAGATGTTGTCAGTGGGGAGCCTCCAACCTTAGGGAATGGTAAGACTGAGCTCCCTGCCTGGTCCAGATGCTCCATGGTTTTATGTGTCTATGGTTTAGAAAGTTCCTCTTTCACAAATAGTTACCAATCCTAAAAGCAGCACTTCAGAGACTACGTTAGCATGAAGCCTACCACAAATCTTCCTTATGTCTGTGTAAGCAAGAACAGTTGGTTTTGGTTTGGTTTTTTTTCTGACTATAACTTTGGTCTGAAAGAGCAGTGAAAGCCTGTGGCACAACCTCAGTTGTCACCATTTCTTTAGTATCAGAAAATCCCCACTGACTGGTGCTGGGTTAAACACTGGCCACATCTCTGGTGAATCAGCACCAAGCCCATTTAAAAAAATTTTTTTAATAATTTGTAGCAATTGTTTACAACATATATTTTGGAACAGTAGCCATCTTCAAAAACTCTCGTCTTTGGAGTTAGCAATAATTACCATTCTCTACAACAGACAAATACTAGATGCAGCATAATTTGTTTATGTGTGGCTGGCCACTGCACTGGGAGCCATTGAATGCGTTGGGAAAATACCACCTGGCATGATCAGAGTATGAATCGTTTTCCATATATATTCCAGCTCTGATTCTCTTGAAGCACTGGCTGCATGAGAACAATGAACATTTATGAGTATGCCAAAGGACAGAAAGTTCAAGCACTTGGATGGGTTTGAAAAGAAATCAGATTCTGTGGTTTCAGCTACAAAGGGCAGAATGGCCAAATCTTGCCACAGAAAGGATCTTGACTTGGGTCAGGCGGCTCTCCTCGTCAAGCATTCTCATGATAGCAGAGGGTAACTGATCAACACAAGAAAATAACCAAATTTCTTTTCTCACTGGCACATAAGTGTTGTCCCCTCCAAATCACAGCTCAATGCAGGCAAGAGAGACCTGTAACAATTTTAAGTCGCATATGAATTTCTCAGAAGGCAGAATTATGAGGTGAGACAGTGTCATCTTCTTCCTGGTTCTGTGTCAGTCCCCAGCACCAAGGCTCACAGGATACAAGACGAAACACACACCATAAATAAGATGGTGAAGAATGCTTCCCTTTGCCTGAGAGCCACCACACTCTGGAGTTCACCATGCAAGGTCATGCTGCATTTATTCCAAGGGTCCACTACAATACTACAGACTTTCTAACCCAGAGTGTGGTCCCTAGGCACAGCTGGGCAGTCTGAAAGACTCTGTCTTAATAATAGTAAGAACAATCAGTGAGGTCACCTTTTCTACTTCTACTGTCAGATCGGTTGCAGGGGTCAAAGTCTCCCAGGCTGTTCAGAAATGGTGCCAGCTCTTAGTCCTGCTTCATCTGCTCCTGACCACATGGATATTAGCTTGTTGAGTACTTCCAAGTGGATAATAAGGAACTTACCTCCTCCTTCCTCATATCTGGATGTTTGTACACAAAGGAATTAATCTTTCCCTGTGGAACGTACCACTCAAAAGCTCTCCCAAAAGAAAAAAATATATTTCTGAGGAAAATAAAAATAGTGACATAATTTTGGGACTGGTTTTAATGTTCTAAAAGTTCTAAGCAAAATAATCAGCCACCAAGCTTGAGAGTTCAGAAGAAGTACAAAGTGCACATTTATGTGGTCGAACTCATTGCCACAGCACATTGGGGAAGGCCAGCAGATAGATGAGTTCAAACGAGGATCAGACAAATTAATCAAGTCTGTTAAATGTGTTATGGCTGTAGTCACATGGCCCCGAAGTTGCCAAAAAGTTGTGGTCACTGGAAGCAGAGGAGGCATTTCAGCAGAAGGATGTATGCCTGTGTGTCATATTCATGCTCCCTTTCCCTGAGGAACTGCTTGTGACTCATGGTGGGGACAACATACCAGAAAGGATGAATCCTTGAACTGACAGATTGATCAGTTCTTATGTTCCCCCCTACACCATTCTATTCTCTTGAAACACTTTGGGGTTTGTGACGCTTGTCATCTACCTCTACGGATGGTATCACTTAGAAAGAACTAATGATAAGAGGAAGGAACTGTTTTCCCTATTCACCTGGTGCTCCAGTCCAACCTGACCACCTTTATTTGACAAAGGAGGCATCCATTTTTGATATTTCAACATTTGCAGTAATGCTGAGACTTCATAGGGGATGGAAGAAACATTTTTCTTTATTCTTCTGTGGTTTTAAAAGCTATTTATTATTAAAAGAAGGGAAATTCAATATACAAAACCTAGCTTTATTAAATGAGTATGATTTTTTTGTAGATATTAAATTTGCAAAAATACTTGATCTGTTAGTTTGTTTAACTATGTTAAATGAAGTTCAAGTTGCTTCTTTGTTTCTTAATCCAAGTATTAGGCTATCTGCTAATTGAGACCTGAAGATGAAATTTTCCATTAGGAAAACTAAACTGTTTTAATTTGCTTTAGAAGTAATTACATGGAAAAATATGAATATATGCAACTGGACACTTAGCACTATTGAATTTAATAAAGATTTTTAAGGTAGGCAGATTAAATTACACTACCCTGAAAGGTTTTTTTATGATACAAAGATTTTTAGAAAGTCATGACCTATTGAATACCATAGTGAAACCAGACCTTTTCTAAAAGACTAATGTCATGAGGAGTATTGGTATATAAGCCTCACAGAATACCTGAGACTGGAAGAGGCCTCCAGAAGTCTCTGCTCCAAACCCCTCCTCAGAGATGGTCAAAGTGAAGTATGGCTCTGAGTTTGTGGGGTTTTAGCACTACAGAGAACTGCTGTGTTACACAAGAAACTGGTGGGTTGCTACAGTCTTTTCATCTCTAGCTGGGAAGGCATATCAGCAGTTTAACTGAAAGAAAGGGGGAATATTTTATTTTTAAGGGATATCTATTTCACAGTAGTTTCTGTATGGCAGGGAATAATATCATCTGCATTGGTTGTAAGATCTTGTATGTAATTGCTTTTTAGTAAATAGTTTTCACATCTTTTCTGGTATACCTTTGATAGCCATGGCTCGTGGTACATTAGTCATCAAATAAGGACCATCTTTTAAGACTGATTATAAATCTCACATACAGAGCTATGGATTTGGGAATCAGAGCAGACAAGATTTGTGTCAGGGCTAATACGACAGCGGAGTTATGTCATGCGGTTTTGTTTATTCAGTTGTGCATTTGTAGCTTTGAGCAGGAGTAAAATACTGCATTGGTTAAGCAGTAAGTGGTTAAACACAGTACTTAGGCTTGCATGTTTTTTAAGTGGAATTTTCTGGAACGTCTTTTGAAGTGCCACAATGCCATCTACTGGCTCACTTTTCTGTGTTTTTTCCCCAGAGGGGGTTTTCTTTTGTGCACAGGCTTATATGTAATGTAAGGTTTATACAGGATTTTTGAAGAGAAAAATAAACGAGCTGGCATAGAATGAGCAAAATAGTTTTGGAATCCATATATATGTTAAAGGACATAATACATTATATACATTAAATAATCATTTTCAAGCTCTTGCCAGTTAGTCTTGCTCTCTTTTTCTTAAAAGTAACTCTGAGAAGATTAGTACTGAAAGATAAAGGATGAATCTCTGCTTTCCATTTATGTCCCTCATAGTAGCTTGTGTGCAAGTAGCTTCGGTGTTTTCTGTTTAGTGTCAGTCAGCTTCCCTTTTTTGTTCTGATGTTTTTATACAGATAAATGGACAGAAAATGAAAAAATATGTAAGCTGTCAAGCCACAGAAACAGGAAAGCATTATAATAGAAATTACTTCCGGCAGGATTCTTCACTGACAAATTCCTAGATTCAGTTTATTTCCCATAATTGCCTCCTCTCCCCAACTCCCCACGTGGAATGAGTGTTTAAATCATCTTTTCAAGATCTATGAACAACATTCCAATAACCAAAAATTCCATGGACTTTCTAACAACTATTATGGAGAGGCATGTATTAGGAAATATTATTCTCAATATCAGAATGTTCAAACTGTAAATGAGCAGTGGGCAGTTAGAAGAAGTTTTATTGTTCTTGTTTTAAATCAATCTGACTAATATTATCTACAGGAGAAGCCTCTCTGTCTTCTGTTTGCTGCCAACAGAAACAAATGGACAAATAAAAAATAATTAAAAAAAAAAGGAACTGTAGATACAGATAGACATTGTTATTTGCAGTTTCACTGATGGCTTTTTCTTGAAGATATCTGGAGAGTCTCTTCATTAATTGGTCATTTTGTCTGTCTTCATAAAATATTCTTTATTTATTAGTTTTAATTTATTTTTCCCCTTCTTGTTCAAGTTTTCCTAACAGAATTTTTTCATAAAAATTTCTTCAGTCTAATGAGGAGAAAAATATTGGTAATGGCTTGTAGCACTTTGGATTGTTTTTTTAATAGATTTGCAACTCACTGATGTACAGCTCCAGAGTCATTATTCAAAACAACAGAGGCAGAAAAAAATTTCCAGCAGTTTCTTAGATTACCTATAATGAAGGTAAATTCAAGCATCTGTGCCCTCCCTGGCCTTATACCCTTTATCTCACTGACATTCAGAAGGTCAAGTGGGTCTTGCCAAGCCCAGTTTTTATCTCGTAGGAGCTGTAACTTGCTGACAGCAGCACATCCACGTGTGTGCTGTTGGAAGAGTGCAAGCACTTTCGACCAGCTCCTATGGAAAGGAAGGTGTCTGTGTTAAAGTTCGTGCTTGTTTGAAGCAGTGGGTGATTACACTGCAGTTGGTGGGCTGTACGCTGGGAGCAGTGAAGCTGAAGTGATTGTACTTGGCACCTGCGTTGCCTTTTGTCATGTAAATGATCCGTGTCAGGGAGGTTGCACGGGGGACCGGAACTCGTTAGCAGCTCGGGGTTCCCGGCCCTTGCTAAAAAAGCCACCCACACGCCTTACGGTAGCTCTGCCAAGTGGAAAGCCCTCAGAGGTGCATCCATCACTTTGCCGCTTGGTTTTGGCCAGGGTGTTTTGCTTGAGAAATGCTCTGCTCCATCCTGTGTGGAAAAACAGACATTGCTTCCTGCCAGTATTTGGAATAAGTGCTGACCTCCCACTTCTAATTGTTACCTGCACTGGGAAATACTAGGGCAAGCCTCCGTTTAGTGTGGCAATAAATAAGGGAGGACTGGCAAAACCAGAAGAGCAAACAGAATTATTTTATACCACATCTTTTGTTAAAATCTCTCTTTTTATTTTCCTTCTGCAAACTGTCCTGTTCTATTGCAAAAAATGAAGAACTAATTAAGCCAGTTGCTGAGTGTTTTGCCACCCACACTACTGAAAAGAACTCTTTGTACAGAATTAGCTCTTACCAGCTGTGCTAAACCCAGTAATTTATCTTTGCCAAAAAAAAAGAAAAAAATGCTGCTTTAGTTTAGTCCAATTAAACAAGTTAATGTAAGCTATACCCTATACCCATACAAACACAGATATCTCCTGCTTAAAAGCTGGAGGGTTTGCAAATAATTATTTTCTCCCTCATTAATTCTTCCTGGTGTTTGTGAAAAGGGCTGGGCTGAAGAGCACTGGGAAGTTAACTCATTTGTGTATGGAACTGAGTGAGCGTGAGCTGCCTGGCTCAAGAGTAGTTTAATGGCAGGGCTCTGGCCTAAACTTGGGCAGGTTTGAGCACAAAGGCTTGGATTCGGCTTAGGGAGGTGCTGAGAGGCAGGGGTAGCAATTCCTGCTGCAGGGGAGAGGCTGTAGGGAAACAGAAGTCTATCTGCCGTCACCTGGAGTATGTTCAATAGGGACAGAATGGTTCGCTTTGTTTGCACTTGTGGCTCCACGGAGGGTACTTAATAAAGTAGATCAAAGTCATGTTTTTTGACTGATGTGTTAGTTTGGAAACTGAGCTGAACCAGAGAAGTGATTGCAGGGTGTCCATAGTACAGTGGATGGCAAGTGACAACTCACAGTCACAAACTTTGACTGAAATTCAACAAATCCATCTTCAGTCCTAAAACATCGATGTCGTTTCTTCTCATCAGCTCCATACTCAGGTTTTTAAAGAGTGTAGACAGTCCAGGCAATGCTCTTTTTTTGTACATCTTTCCTTGGAACTCTTCCAAAAGAGGGTGGAGGGGGGAGAAAAATGGTCTTTGAAGCTTGGGTCACTTTCAGGTTTGGAGATACTAAACAAGAATGGTGGCTGAGCGAGAAAAAAGAAATCCTTGGATATCCTCCACCAGAGAAAGTAAGATAAACAAGGAAATTGTGATTTTGTCAGGAACAGACTGTAGTTTTGTAATCTGTAAGAATTTTGCCAAGAAAAATGAGGTCTTTTTAATACAGAAATATAAAATATTATTGCTGTCCTGCTACACTTAGAGATCTCAACACTACAACAGGGACGTTAAAGTATTTTGCTCCTTTCTGTATGAAGATGCAGATTGAATCAAAAACATCCAAACCAAAATTTATCTTTGTAAATACAGCTATATTTTCTAAAGATAAATTCAGTTTGTTATTTCTGCTCTTTCAAATTCAGTTTTGTAATTTGACTGGGCACAGAGAAATGCTCAGCCTGTAATCACATCTGAGGTGTGTGTAAGGTAACATCAGTGCAGAAGAAGAGACATATTGGAACCTCAAAGTAAATTGTTCCTCATATAAAATTAAGTTTAATCCTTGTAGGCTTCTTGGAAGATAAGGAAAAATGACGTTTGTCTGTCTCTTATGTCTTTGAAAATTTTATAAGGTACATAATTGGCTTTTTTTTCCCCAAAACATGAAAGGCCTTGTTACCTTAAAATGGTAATAAGGTAAGGCACCTGTCAGTTTTACAAAATGCAGTGTACCTGGTGGCGTCCTGTAACCAGCACTAGGAATTTTGATAAGTACAGTTTGGAGTCTTGAAGCAAGCATATCACCACCAAATAATTAAACTATGGCTAACATCCATTTGAATCCAAAATTCATCAGCTGACTGTGTCTTTCACTTCCTAAAATATAGCTTCAGTAGAAGATAAAAAGGCATTTTTTTAAAAACATCCTTGTGGCTCAAAAGACATTAACAAAACAGAAAATTTAAACTGCTAGGTTAAACAGTATTACAGTTCTGAGTCACCTAAACTTATCCCCTTTATGTTTGGTGTTTTGGATAAAATCAGAATAAAAAAAAAAAAAAAAATCCAAGTTTATTTAGTTAAATACTGTATTGCCTTACCAGATGTACACAAGTATGTTCTGCATGAAAAGAACAATATTTGATGCATCTTTCTATAGCAGGTGATTGTGCCAACCTGTCTTAATTGATGCAGTTTTCCTACTAATTACAGTTAATTATTTTGTTTAAGAGAGTAATCTAAGATCTGAGCACTGAAAGTAAGGCAGGAACTCACACTGGCATTAATGAAGTACCTTTCTGTACTTCTGCTACCTATATATGCTTTCTATAAAATATTGGGCAGGATGCTGCATGGAGCAGTAATCTCGGCTCCCACTGGAGAGTCCTCAAGCATAATACACGTTGTGTACTCGTTATCCATTTGTCTCATGGAGTTATTACTGCAGGTGTTCGTGCAGTCACATGCCTTGGTATTGCAGGTGCTGTGAAAGCTTCTTGCTCATAAAAATCACAGTGAAAGTGTAGCAAATGTGGGTGGGTGACTCTGTGCTATGTGAGGTACTACAGGTATGAACTCTGAATGGACGTGAGCACAGGCCCAGCTGGGATCAGCATAGCTACTGGGATCAGAGCAGCTACTGGCGTCAAAGGCAGCAGGTGACCAAACCAAACGCATTTTCTAGAGCCATCTGCATTGCCCTGTGCAGAAAACCCTGTGGCGTTTTCTTCACTGAAGAATCACGAGCTTTAGCTGTTCTCACCACTCTGGGCTTGCACACTCCCGGACTACTTTTGGTTTGTGTGAGCTCTGACATATTCTCTGGCATGTTTCTCCTATACAGACCCTCAGATGTATCTTCCCAGAACTACATCCAGCCCCAGTCTTGCTTTTCAATCCTTAGTATCTTAATACCTGCTGTCTCAAGATGTCTTAGCTCCTGAAGTTCAGCCTTTCCCAATGCACGTACTTGGAGGCCTTGCACTTACTTTATGTACTGTTCACTTAAAAATATGGTGAAGATAAAGCATGCAAGCTTTTCAAGGCTTTAGACAATCATCAGTTAGACAGGGAAATTTAAATTAAAAACACAGAAAGTCCATGTAGCATTCACTGTCTCTGGAACTTCTAAGTTCCAGTGATTTGGGACAAAATGAGAAATTTCGCAGAAATTTTTTGGAACTGGGAGGGAGGATAAATGTAGAAGGTGATATGCTGTATTAAAAAAAAAAAGGCAGGGGGACACAGTAATTTTCTGAAAGATATTAACCTACAAACATGCCATAGCAGCTTTGTGTAACTGTTTTGCAGCTCTTCCCAGCAGCCAAGTTCCTTGGTTTACATGAGAAATAAGGCTAAAGTTGATCTTTCATTACAGTGCATTTCTGGCATCTGCCTTTGAACACAAATGTTGTAAAAGGTGGTCTTTAAATTATGACGGTTGTTATAATGTTGTGACCACTCATTTTAGTTCTGTAGTAGTTCACAGTATGAAAGCCTGTTAGTGCTAAAGAATTGCTTGATCACACTATTCAGTAAGCATATTTATTATCTGCTTATACCTGTTCATAATGACTTAATTTTCTTCAGTGTTTCATTCCAAAATTATCTTATAATTAGTGATCCAAGAAGACACTGAAGAGTGAACTTTTCCTTTTATAATGACAATTTAGTTTTTTGTATGTATTGTGGAGTTATTGTATCTGCGATACACAAACATTACAGTATTTTCGTGGACATAGTGCAGAATGTGTGTTTTGTGACAGTGGCTGTTGTATTATACTACTGACAAAAGTAAGGCAGGCACTCGCACTGGCATTGATGAATTCTGCTTATGTAGTTGCTACAAAACATAGGGTCCTCTGTGAATGGTTTGGGCATTTACATACCAAATGTCTCAGCATTACTAGACTACCTGTTATACCACACTCAGCACAATGCTATCCAGTTCTTTGTCTCTGTATTTTCAAGTACTAATGTTTTATATTCCTTTCCTTGTCACACTCAGAATCTTAACTGAGTGATTTTTCTCTTCTGCGTGCTATGTTGAGAAGAGATCAGCCCATATTAAGTTTTTCCCCTTTACCCCGATGAGACTGTCTCTTTAGAAGACCAGCTTCTTCCCTGTTCGGCTTTCTGAAGAGTTTGAGCTGTTCTGTGAAGGCAGAGGCTTCCTATGCAAATGAGAGAGACAAGGCAAGATGCTGAAATAATATTAGCAGGTAGCAAGTAGGGAGGTAGGAGAGGTGGGAGTCTGAAGATTGCCAGGATGCTGAAAGTATGCAAAGATCACACCCAGTCAGAGTATTACATCTGCAGAACTGCTTCTTCCTTGGCTGTGTGTTGTGTCAAACCTTCACCTGGTTGTTTAAGCCCAAAATCAGTCACTGCTTGCTTTCCTGTGACCCACTGTCTGACATCTTTGTGAGGTAACCTTTGCAGCAGCAGAGGGATGATTCTTCCCCTGTGCAGCAGGCTGCAGCCTGTGCCATCTGCTGTTGGGCCCTGTGTGCTTTTAAGGTGGCATTTCCCTTGTCATGCTCCTTTTTATCTGTAGGCTGAGCGGCTTGCAGGAAATGAGAGAAGTGAAACAGTGTGACTTTACTGAAGGACCACAGGATCTGGTCCACTTGGCTTTCATAGAATCATAGAACAACCCAGATTGGAAGGGACTTGAAAGGTTTCCAATGTTTCCCTTTCCCTGTTGAGGACCCTTACTTGTTATTTCAAGGTACATCAAGTGTGTAGCTATTCAGAGCAGAGGCCGTGTCTTTCATGCCCATCTTGTCTATAAGGACAGTAGAACATTTGTTTATTTTAAAAAAAGGGATTCTCTTAACTGAGAAATGATAAGCATTTAAAAAGAAGACTCCCTTGCTATTTTAGATCACCATATACAAATACACATGAAGAAATATGCTTACAGTATTTTATGTGTTGACTGTTTTTGGAATAGATATGATTCTCTGCTCTTTTCACTGAAGAGTATCTCTCCAAGGAGGCCCACAGAATAAATTAATAAGAGTGCTAAATAAATGTGTCATCCTCCTTTTGATAGGCTGAATGAAGGTGTACCAAGATAAAGTGCATATGGTTCTAACAAAATTACATAATTTATCATTATTAAGAGAAAAAACCTTCAGATAAATTCTTGCCAATTAGCTGGTTTACTTTACTTCACTACCTAGTGAAAGCCAGACAAATGGTAGCTACTAACTAATTTTTCCTGCCTTTTCAAAAGCTTCATGTAGCAGTGGTTGTAGAAGAAGTTATGGCACAATGAAACAAAGAAAACAGCATTTGCAAAACATAGGCAGAAGTAAAATACACAATAGTTCCAACTTCTCAGCTGTGTGCTTTCCTTCACTTCCTTTCCCATTCTGTGCAGACAAATGGAATCAATTAAAATAAGGAAAATATCTCCAAAATCGTTTTTTTCCACATTGATTCTAGCTCTGAAGAACTGGAATAACCTAAGAAGCCAAATGCAGTTTTTCAGCATTCTTTCCTGAGTAAAAAGAAGTAAGGCTGCTGCTGCAGCATTTAATACCAACACACACACACACAAAAATTTGGCCAAAAAATGAAGTTATTGTTAAGGTTTTGGTTCCATTTGAGTTTTTTAATTACTGTGTACCACACTAGTGTGTTTATTATTGCAGTATAAGATCACTGCAAAAAATGCTGTCTGTATTCATTAAAAACAAACAAACAAAAAAAGCATTAAACTGACCTCAGTTAATATGAAAAATATATATGATGAAGTGTACTGTGTTATAGCATATCCAGTTTTGGGCATGAGGAAAAAAAGATAATCCTTCTTAAAAACAATAACCACTTCACTTACATTTGCAATAGGATTGGAAATTGGTTGTCATCATCCAACACAAGACATAGTAGGTAAACAACTTAGAACACTGTTGCCAACTCTTAAAAGTAATCATTATTCTTCTGTGTTTCTGTTCTTGTCAGCATTCACTTAAGAAGCATTTGATAGTCATAGTGCAAGAAAATGTGAATGGGCAATTTCCTCATATGGTGTTAAAGGCCCAGATTGGCAGCAGTGTATGGGATATGGCTACGGTGTCACTGGGGAGTTTTCTTCCTAGTTAAGATTCAGCAGGGGGCCTGTGAGATACACCTGCCAACTTTTCAGGTGCAACAGGAAGAAACAATATGGTTTAGTATATCTGTGTGTGTGTGTGTGTGTGTGTGTGTGTGGTACAAATATAGTGATAAACAGGACTTTTTCCTTTTTCTCCGTAATAAAGAACCATGAAAATATATTTATGTGATTTCTGGCTGCTATAAGGTAACCATTTCTTGCCTGCAAATTTGTAACAAAAGAGAGGGGATGGCTAAGTTTACTATCTAGAGTTTGTGGGGGTTTAATATATTTTTTTATATATTTATGCTTGTGCATATAACAGTCTATATACATATATATTAGATATGTAAATGTGTAATATGTAGACATATCTGTAGTGCATCAGTTTTAATTATCATCTGCATTTCTTTGAGAAAAACAACCATTGTTACTTCTCCAGTGATGACCCTCCCGGGAGATCAATTTTTAAATAACTGAGAACTAAAGGAATTGCTGTACTATAGTGTTTTCATACTGTTATGCTGCGGTGGCACTTTTATGTGTTTAGGCCTTGTCTTTACCACTAAGTTGATTCTACATAGGGTGAAGAGTGTTGCACCCCCTCTCCTGTTAGACTGCTCCTGGTTTTGTCTGCCATTGAAAAATAAACATGGCATGAAAACATGGCATGAAAAAAAAAAAAAAAACAAACAGGGCTTGGTTTGCTTTTGAGAGCAGAAAATTGTCCCCTAGAGATTACATCAGCAACTATATTTTAATGAGGGGAAAGTTACTAAATAAACAAAGACAGTTTGCTGATTTTGCATTATTGCCTTAATGCCATATTGCATTGATTTACATAAGAACATACCCAAATTACGGTTAGAAAGATGATGTTTCTGTGTGCTGGAGACTCAAGATATGTCACCCCCTGTGCAAGGTGCTAAGATTCCTTCAAAGGCTGAGACCTATATTGTTGTGTTTCCTTCTCGCATGTCCATCCTGCTAAAAGCTCTTACAAGTCCAGTTTCTTGTAATTTTGACTTTGCATTTGTTTGCTGAAGCTGTGGACATTCTTATTCTGCTCCACCCACATGGGTGTATACTTGGGCTGTACTTTGCCTTCTGGGAATTGCCTTTCCTCAGGTCTGCTGCCTAGCTACTTCCATGAGTCATTTTAGGGCATTCACATTGAAATTTCTCAGTGAGTCCTCACCCAAGCAAGTACCTAGCAGTTCAGAGATTGTCAGGGTTGGCTGGAAGATGAGTGTTCAGTGACAATGAGAAAAAGTATCTTCGTCAGGGCTCAGCAGGATTTGTTAGATTTTGCGGGCTATATACCACGTAATTACAATACTGTGAGGTACATGGGAAAAAGAGATGCCTGGACACCTTTATACTGAAGAGCCAACACAACTAAGGAGGGGGAAATATGGTGATTATTGAAGTAAACATCCATTTGGAATTTGTACAGAGCTGTCAAGGAAAGATGCCATCATACTTTTCAGAGCAGAACTATGCACTCTAAAATGAGTGAGGCAAGTCAGAATAATTTTTTTAAAAACCTGTCCAACTTACTTTTAGCCTGGCAAAAATAGAAGCAGTCACTTCTACCCCAGCTCTGAGCTGTTTGTATTAATAAAAAAAAAACAAAACATGCCACATAGTGCCTTCAAAAGTTGAAGATGATCTTCCAGTAGTATTTTGCAAGTAGTGCCAATAGGTCTGCAAGATCTACTCCCCTGATAATTTGTTGTCTGGGAGAAATCCTGTCCTACTTGCTTTTTTCCCCCAGTAGCAATGAAAGATTCCATGAAGTGGCTTATTTCTGTGATTGCTGCTTTCCCGCAACAAAGTAAAAGCACTGTTTCCAAACGAACACACAAACACCTAATAACCAGGGAATAGTTGGTTACAGGATGGATCAGTAACTATTCAGTCATTTCTTTTTTCAGCATTTGTAATCTCACATCTGCTGATAAATCCCATTATGAAGCCCTAAGCCTTCTCCTGGATTCAGACAGAAGGCAATAGTAAGTTTTTAAGTTCACAAGAAACAGCTGACCATGTAGACTTGTGCTAAATCTTTGAACAAGGACAAATTGTCAGGTTTTGAGGGTTGGACTTGTAAGATTAAAAAGTATGTAGTTTTGTAGGCAGAACTTAAACATCATATAATTTGGAAAGAGATGAAAAGCAACTTTTATATTTCTATTTATTGTCTTCTCCTGATGACAACGTGGTTCTTTATTGCACATTCTTTCCTGCAGAATATAATTGCAATATGTTACCTTAAAGAGGTAAACAAAATTTTTGGTAATAAAGTTGCGGAACAAATGGTAGAAGCCTTTTCCCCCAAAAGCTTCCTGTGATTAATGAGAATACCCTGACACTGACCTACGCACTGGCTTCCAGCCACCTACCAGAAGAGTAAATGGCATGCGGTGTACGAGCTACAAACATGCATGATGAGAAAAGAACACAATAGGTAGCCACTTGAATCTCCAGTTTCGGAGAAGGATCCACATTGAGGTTTGCTGCTGAAGGACTTTCTTTAGACTTGGCGTCTGTGAGGACACTGTAAGCAGGCTGTTTTGGTTGGGAGGGTAAATGAGTGTCAGTGTGTAAATACCGGCGCGGTCCTTCTGCTGAGGCAGTGGATGTTTATAGATGTGAATTTTTCAGCAGCTATAAATGGAAGGTCTGTTTGTTTTGTCTAAAGCGCATGGGAAAGGCTTGATCATAAAGTTAGAAATTCGAGGCTAATGACTTTAAAAAAATCCTTACGTTTCAAAGTTCGGCTTAATATGCCATGGCATAGCTTCTGGAAGGGAGGCACCAGAGCAAGCAAGCTGCAGCAGCCCAGCAAAGGCTGACAGCACAGCACTGGTGGCTCTGTGCTCTCTGAAACGCCTGCACGCCTGTGCTTTACTAAGGAAGCAGCTCACACATAAATCTTGTGTTTTTATTGCGTTTGAGTCAAGAGGTGCAGCAGTAGATAATGTCACCTGTTGGCACAGGGTCAGCAAACGGCAGCTCGTACCTTTCTTCTACAAAGCCGTCTGCCCCAGCTGAATATGATTGACTGAGAAGTCACGTACTCAGTCTCATCTATCTCCCCAGTTGAGGGAGAAAAAAAAATGCAATTCAGGTTTCAGCATTTTTGTAATCCCTCTGAGCCTCCCATTAAATTTGCTCTACTGTGTGGGAAAGGATTAAAGATTCTTTGGGCTCCAAAACACAGTATACAAAAATTAAGTACTACAGCATGGTTTGTGGTAAGGCAGCAACTAAAGTGTATAGCCTGACACATAACCCAGAGCAGTGAGTTCTCTTTGACAAGTAACACTTGTTGACAGCTTAAAATTTCTGTTGGTAACACATGCCACAGTTGTGTACGGCCTTTGTTTAAAATATTCTGTATGCAACATACTTCATAAGTAATTTCAAAAATAATCAGAGTTGTTCATATGCTGTTAGTAACTTAGAGTGCCAAAAGAAGGGAATATTTTCTGGCAGGGAAAACTCCTGTTCCTGTGGAGCAGCTCATAAATGCTCCCTTGTAATAAATATTTCAAGATTAAAATCAATGCATTACAAGTTTCAGACAAGGCTGTTTATCAAGATGAAATAGTTCATTTCCTAAAACGCAATATTATTCACATTCTATGTTGAGTGTGGGCATAGATGAGAAATTTCTATTTAAGAGTGCCCAGGATTTTTTCCCCCACAGAAATGGTAAATGGAAACAGCCAAAAAACATTCCTTCCCTAATTTTTTACTACTTTGAGAGCCTGACTTGCTGTCAGGCTTAATTTGAACAGTATTAAATTCTCCTAAATATATTGTGCTTAGTGTAATTAAGCATCTAGCTTTTTTTGTCCTAATCCCATAATTAAATATATGAATTTTTTGTGAAAAGGACACAGAGCTACTGTGTACCCAAGCCTTAAGGAGAAAGCCAGGGGCAAGAAAGGGCATAATAGATATTAAAAATTAGACTCCAGAATTCATACTTTTAAACATAAATGTTGCCTTCTCCTGCTTTCATTACCCTACTTGCATGAAACATCTTCCTTCCACATCTCAGCTGCTAAGCAAAGAGTTATGCGTGATGACTGCTAACTGCACACCTGACTACAATTTACTAATGTTATGAGGCAGAAAGTACTAAAGAACAAGAGGAATCAAAGCATCAGTGTTGCATTTTTGTCATTTTTCATTTCCTTTTTGCACTAGAAAGCCCAAATATAGAAGGTCTGAATACCATCTCATGAACAAGAGGTAGTTCCAGTGTGTGTAAAGTGCTACTGCTGAACTAACAACTGTTTAACTGTTTCCACCATTTGTAAGGCAAATTAAAGTAGGGTTCCAAAGGAAATGAAAAATAATACCATGCCACACAATTTATATCTAGGCTCTCCACTCAAAAAGCATAAGGAATATCTGCTGACTATATCCATATTTTGATTTTTCATTATATTCTTCATTTTTCTAAACACAAAACCTGCTTGCTTTTCATCTGTAATAACTTCTAATGTTAATTTTTAATGTAAGACTTCAAACAGTATTCCTCAATGTCATTATTTCAAGATTTTATATGTGCAGGTATTTTACGTATAGGTTATTTTTCTTAAGGTCTAGACAACAGTATTATTTACTAAAAGAAGTGTAACAGAAAGAAAAATGTAATTATGAGAAAGCTTAATATATGGGCTACTCGATTCTTGGTTGTTTTTTTTTAATCTCTCTTGCGAGGCCTAAATTATAACCTCGTTACTTTCCGGTTTCGGCTTTCTGATGTTTTGGTTTGGTTTCAGGTTACTATTGGCCAGCTGTACTCCACGCAGAAATTGGTTATTGAGAGTCCAGGAAACACATAGCTGTGAGAAGCCTCTGATCCTGAAGCAACACTGGACCATCTTCAGCATCCTACAGTGCCACGTACAGAAGCATAAATTCACTGCACATGTCTGAGCTTTTCTGTTCAGCAGAAGAAATGCCCGAGAGACTCATTTTTTGGCAACCAAAGTACTATTTTCTAGTGGTTCACACGTTCTAAGATATATGGCTGTGATTTAAAATAGCATGTAAGATAGTCTTAAAATGTGTTTGCTTGTATGTTCCATGTGATGGAATATTTCCTGCCCTACTTTGACAATAAAACTTCATTAAACTACCTGTAATCAGATACATTATTCTGCTGCTGACCTCGTCTCTCACTGACCATGGAAATCATGTTAGATTTAAAACTCTACAAGATCTAAAATCCCTCACCCAGTTGCTAAGTTCTTATTGATCCAGTTGCATTTCAAAGTCTACAGCATCTGAATTAAATTACTAAGTACATATTTTATTTTAAATATGAAAACCAGAGATGAATAGAATTTTTGTCTCCTGGACCTCGATACTTACAAATATCACAGACTGAATTCTGTGGTTTCTTTGAAGAGCATCCCTTGACATTTCAGGAGGTGACATAAAAATTTCATTACTTCTTTAACTTCCAAGAATTAATAGCCAGTCTTGTCCTACTTTTAACAATTAACAGATCAGACTAGCAAAATGTAAGACTTGCATTACTGAGGCTTGGAAGCTTTAAAATGCATTTTCACCACAAGAGTCCTTTAATTTGTTGAGGTGCAGCTATTATCAGAAAGCACCACATCACTTTATCTGAGGTTCCCTTTTTCACAAAGCTCCTGAATTTTGCAGAAGAAAAATAAGCTAACTATAACAGTAACTCAAGTGCTGTAGGTCACAACTTGGCAACAAGCTTTGCCTAGCAAAAGTGGAACACTCAGTACCGCATTTTATCGTTTATTATTAAATCTGTAGAATACCCAACACTTTTAAGACTATACATTTAAACAAAAGCAAGCAAAATTTCTGCTCAGGTTCTGCTCAAGTCATTGATGTGCTTAAGTTTGTTTTCTATGAGAAATGGGCAGAAAAATTAAGCACTGCAAAGCTATTTTAATGGCATACAGAAAAAAGTTTCCTTCTATTTCAGTGGGTTTTTGTGGGGTTTTTTAAGTAGAGAAACAGAAACTCAAAACTAGTTCCATAACCCTGTGGCTTTTAAAACCCCCCGCCCCGTTATTTTTCTTGCTTCACAAAATTCATCTTTGTTTAGAACTTACTTTTTTTTTGTGTTCTTCGTGTTCTGTGATAACATTATTAAAGCAAAGTGTCTAATTATAGTGTCTTAATTTAGAACAAATTCCCATTCCTCACTGCCATTTAAAGTGGCTTTAAAGTAAAATTAAAATTTTACAATTTTGTACAGTTAGACTGAAATGTATACTGATGCATTTCATGGACAATGAAGTGTACATTATAAAATACTATGTGCACCTAAGACTACAACTGTAGCCTCCATTCTCACTTTCAGATAAGAGGCAAATACATTCACAATTCTCTTCTTATTAGATGTCTAAGTATTGCAATGTAAATTGCTTTTAATGAACATTTTACTCAAATGGAATTAATTATTCTAATAGGTAAAATACATTATATTCTATATTTTAAATCTCCGTATTCGCAAGTGGATAATTAAGTGCACTTAATGGTGAAAGCGCAGGGGAAGAAAGGTTTGATTGCTATTTAAGCTTCCAGAAATGTATCTTATAGCCTTAGATGACACAGGCTTGGAAAGGCTGCCAGTTTTATACTGAAAGAAACTTGGTCCCTAAAACAGTACATGCAAAATCCTTGCTTAAAACAGCTTAATTACTGGAACAAGCACTGCATACCATTTCAAGATCTGAGAATGTATGCTAGAAAGCAAAATAAACATCCTTATAAATAGTGTAGCCCTAATTTATAAAGAGGGACAACTCCATCAGTAACATAATCTAGGTTTTCACCAAGTTTACCAAAAAGTAAGCATTTGGTTTTAAATAAAGGCCTTTTCAATACATAATCAGTTCTTCCAAAATACCAGTACCTTTCCAGTGAAGTTCTTTATCAAGAATACAGCTGTGGATGGTACATTCTCTCATATAGGCATGCAGCCATGGGAATATGACATGTCTTATTCATTCCCTCAGAAGTATGAAGGAGATTACTTCTCCATTTATCAGGCTCTGTAATTTCCCTCTCTCCCCAGTCAGTACTGCAGAGGTTAAGGCAGCTCACTTTCTCAGACAAGGAAAAATTAGTTCTTATTCAAAATTACCGATCAGCTTATCATACATTATTTATACATTACTTATTAGAAGCAACACAAGAACCCTTCTGCTCCTACAGTCCAAAAGTCTGCATAACGCTATCTAACTTGTTAACAGAAGTGCAAAGCTAGCAAAGGTATTGGCATTTACTACTCAAACCCAACAGTCGTGGCATTTTAGATGATTGTTCCCTGTTTTGGACAGACCTGTATGTTTCCTTTCCTTGTAAAATACATTTAAGTGCATGCTCAAGTAGTGTTAGTTATGTGCATATCAATTGTACATGACTGGAAGATACCTCTAAATATTATTTTTTCCTTGCCTGATGTCCATTTTAAGGAATTTTGTCATAATATGCCCAGTTCTGTATGGAAAGATAGCTTGCCAAATGCTTTATCCTTGAAATCCTACAAACTGGAGGGAAAATATTTGCTAACCACATCTGGCTTAGGAAGTCCAGCACAGAAATAATAGCTGTAGGCTGGGATGACTTCAGCATTATGTTTGTGCCCACTTGCCCTTTTTTTAGTCTTGGCTAGGCATGTGCTCGTTGTCACTGATGGAGACAGTGAACTGGAGGGCTGGCACTGTGGTCCAGCCTCGGAGTTGCTGTGCTCTTACAGCTGCACCTTCTGTGCTTCACCATTTCCGTTTACGTTGCAATACTCATTAAATCTCTCTTGGCACGCTGTCAGAAGCTTTGTTGGATTTTGTCAAAGCAGTGTAAACAACAGGAATAGTTAAAACACAAAGGAATGGTCCCATGACTTATGTACAATGTCCACTATTATAAAAAGTATATATTTTTTCCTTAGAATAGAAGGGAGCTCAATAAATATCTTTACTAAAGCTGCAGTGTCTCAGCAAAACAAGTTTGCTTTTGTATTATATTGAAAATGCTCGTCTTTTCCTGATCTTGACATTTTAGCAAACTATTGACATCAGCAGTATAAGCCAAAATTTGAATGTTTGCATATACTGAAGTTACTTTTACAGTATAAACTTGGAAACAACACTCTGAAAGAATAATATTAGCAACTCTTCAAAGGATAGGCATTTCTGTTGTGTGTTACAGCTTCTCAAGAAATTTTACTCAAATAGAAAGCATGGTTTCCAAATACCCAGATATACCGAGGTACAGCTGTCTGGGAGGAGAACAACCCAGGAGAAAAGCATGTGAACACTTTACATGCAATGCTGAAACAGCCTAAGAAGGATTTTAATTTACTACTCACTCTTCCCGAAAGGTATTTCTATATAAAAAACTTCACCAAGTTCCCAGGCCTTAAAAGCGTGACTTTTACCCTCTTAACATCAGCAGGTGGAATAATTTTATGGAGAAGCACCAGCCCCTCAGCTTACTTCCTGTAATGCAACATAAACGCGTCTCTCCACATACCCAGCACAGACCATATGTACACGTAAACAGAGCCATGAAAGAGCTGTGCACCGACTGTTTTCCTGAGTTTTCCATAATGATCTACAGTGAAACGCTGGCATTATTCAAGTCAGGACTATACTGATCGCTTTGTTCCACCATTCTTAACACAGGCAAATTATTTCATACTCTTAGGAATATTTTGTTCGACAGCCTTTATAAAAGAAAGAAGTAAGGTGTGCAGCTCTTTAACTGAATGTTTACGTTCCTACTTTGTCTTTTTTCAGTATTTTAGAATATAAGAATAGTGCACAAGCCCTTAATGTGGAAGCAGGAATAAAAAAAAAAAACACATAGAGAAGCCAATAATTCTTCCAAAACTGTGTATTTTCTGGAAAAGGAAAAAATTTGGAACTCTCAAACCTGTTTCACAAACATATGCACCTTCAAAAGGATTCTGTTTTGCAAGAGATGCTTCTCTCTGAACTACTTACCTTTTTTACTGTTAAACCCAGTATCTGCTGAAGCTTTGCAAGAGGGGGAAAGGATGGTAAGCAGTGCATTCAAATAACTACTTCTCTGTGTTCAGAGAAAAAACTATGGAGACCTGTGAAGAATGTTCAGGCTTTCTTTTGAAAGAGTACATCCCATAAATATTTATAACAGTCTTTGGCAATATGCTAATCCAAGGCAAGTAATTTTCCCTCTCTTAAAAAGAATCATGAAAAAACAATTAAGGTGATTTAATTACTGCCATGCATAGACAGCAGATTTTGAACTCTTGACAGGTGAACATTCATCACAGTGCCATGTTGTTCTAACCCCATAACACAAGACTCTGAACAGAATAGACAATTAAGCCTAGATCATTTCCCCTACCATCCTGCAGTACTTTGGGCTGGATCCAAATCCCAGGGAAGCCAATGGGACCAGAAGCCAGACTTTCCAAGTACTGACTGAAAGCCACAACTTTAAATAAAACAGAAGTAGTTTTCACACAAGTTTGCAGATCTTCATGACACCAAAGTAAATTTAGCTTCACAGTCCTTTTCTGAATCAGTTAAATCTGAATTTAAATCAATTGTACGTGGCAAAAAAAATGCTTAAGAAAGATTTAACTCTGATGTCCTTCACAGTTACCCCTATAGAGTTTCAACTATATTTTTTTGATTTATATATATATATATACCTATAAAACCATTTGGCAGCTATTTCTCCCCTAAGCCCTTAATTCATGGCGGGGGGACAGAGGTATGCTTAAAATGAAAATCTTTGGAGATGGATTTTTTCCAAAAGGGCAATAAATCTTTATCATTTCTTATTAAAGGCAGGGGAAGGACCATGTTTATGAACACATCCTCCAGAAGTTATGCTTCAAATCTTTAGAAAATACATTAAGAGTAATGCAACCAAACAAGAAGAGTGCTTCACTTAACAATTTACTCTGTTGGCCTTCAGATTTTACAGAACTAGAACTGCTTCATTTTGAATATATCTCTTTGAGAATAATGTTGCAATTATGCCACATATCTCAAACATATGACCATGAACAGCAGCCCCATGTTTTGCTGGTGCGGGCTTGCAATCCTTCATTACCCACATGGTCCGGTTTGGATTTTTACACTGCTGCCCAGTCTAATCTTTAGTAAAGCCTTGCATTTCCATAGCCTTCAGTAACCACAGCTATGAAAATACAGACAACTGTGTGTAGGCTGTCTTTTAAACCTCCTTTGGAAACCTAAGCTTCAATAAAATCTTAAAAGCACACAAATGTACTGTCTATTAAAACTGAGTATGTTTAATTCTTGTCTGAGAGGGACTACCCCTTTCTTTCACAAAAAGTAATTATTTATAACAAATGAAAGCACTTTATCTGTTATCAAAGCACAAAAATGTTGTGCTTTAATAACACAATTTGCAGGACTTTGGATTGGCACTGATTTTCGGAAGCACTCAAAAGATTTTACTGTTTAGCCTCAGCAAGTACTTTCTTGCATTTTGAATTTCAAATCGTGTCTGAAGAGCACACAGCAATGCTATGTGTTCGGGATGTCGATGTTTCACACCCATTGCCCATAGTTTAGAGTGTACCAGAGAACATTTTTAGCCCTCTATCAATAAGCACAGCTAGCTGGGATTCTTCAGGGTACCAGCTTTGCACCTCTGCTCAGACACAGCATATGGCTACTTCTTTAAATTCTGTTCAAGGAGAAATTCCTCCGATCCTTTTTTTGGCATTGTTTCCTTCTTATCCGAAGCAATTTATAAACAAAGCACAAAACAAGGAATGGGCTCCTGAAATCCAAAGTAAATGAAGGATCAAACTTGACACTGTTAGCACCACAAATCAGCTTAAGAGCACGCTGTGTCATTGACTCAACAATCTGAAGAAAGGCTAATTCATGCCAGATTATTCCATGTAACATCCTGTAATCCTGTAACGCATGATAGATTTAAAACAAAGTTGTGTGGGATGTAGTAGAGTTTGCTATTCTCCCTTAAAACCTTGCATGGTTTTGGCGAGAGTTTACATGGAGCTTGGAAAACAATCATACAACCTTCTGTTTGCCTGCACAGAGCTTTTCCTCTCTGTGTTGTCAAAGCAACTGGTACAGTCTAACAACAGGATGGTTTCTGAAGGAATTAAAAAAGCTCCTTGTCTCTAGCTGTGTTCTCACATTGTGGTTTATATGCAGGTTTTTTAGGGAGGAGGGAGGGCAGGCTCCGTTTCAGTGCGCATGTTAGGAAAACTGCAGGATCTTTAGTCTGAAGCTCCCTCTGCTTCAAGTCTTACCCACAACAGACTCCCTGCTAGCCCTGAGTCTGTTCCAGCTATCTCAAAAGGCAGGTTATCTATAGACTTGAAAATATTTTCAAGTATGGGGAATTTTATAAACAAGCTATTTTTTCTAATGTTCTCATAATGGCCTTTAAGATGTTTACATCTTCAGAGGAAATGAAGACCTGAGAAATCTCTCAGTTTTAAAGAAAATTATATTCCAAAGTCTTCCTGAAGAACATACATCCATGTTACAATATTTTTTGCATTCTGACAATATCTTACCTATTCTTTCATTAAAAAATAACCCATATTTTGAGATTGAATTGCAATCTCAAAATCAATTTGCAATTGAAAGCAAACAAGTAGAGTCAAAGCTGCAGAAGAGCAAGAACGAAACTCAACTGAAACCCACCTATTTTCCACCCATGCTAGTGAAGCTTCCTCATATCACAGCTCTGCACAAGATGCCTACACAAGTGGCTGTCATGGACTTGCAGGGCGATTTGCCTCGTGGCTGTGGCAGGACAGCACTCATTTCCAGCTACAGCCCTAGACACTGCTTACAGATAGGACACGTCCCTGGTCATAGCGGGGCACACCAACAGCATGATCCCCTTGGCACTGCACACATTAGGGCAGGGGCACAACCAGGTTGCAAAACTAAGAAATATCCTATAACATTTTGCTATACAGGTTAAAAAAAAAAAATGTGTAATGGTGAGCTTTTTAACTTTTTTTAAAACTTTTTTTTATTCTTACAAACCCATTTGCATTGGTACTTTTTGCTTAATTTCAGGACTTGGGACACCAGCAACAGTCAACCTCTAGGCTTGCAGTGCAACAGTGAAGACTGTAAAATCATTTCAAGTGTCCAGCGCTATGAAGTCCAGCTGCGTGCACAACAAAGTCCTTTCCCAGCAACATACAAATACAGAAAAATATGTAGCAAAATAAGCTGAATAAATTATAAATACTTGAGAAATGTGGTGCAAAATGTAACATAAGGAGAGCTGAACTAAGGCACTTGTTTTCATTCGTTACTGAGGACACCCTCTCTGTTATCGCATTGTCACTCCTCAGTGAGAAGGTCATCCAAATCACCATCTGCTCCCCAAATCGGAAAATACAGAACCGTGTATGAGACGGACACCATCTTGTACTTCACAGTGCATGACTCAAAGGTGTAACCAAAGTTCTCCTGATAAACGCAGCATCAGCAAATATTTAAACTCCTCCTTCGTCCCGGTTTTCGACTTGTCAGTTGTGTGAAAAGAAGTCACCAGTTTATTTTAAGCAAAAACATCTTTGCAGAAGTCCCTGTTGGCTGCTACTAGCCAGACGGGATCTACATGCAAGCCTGGGGAGCAGAGAGCGGAATCAAAGTGTGCTGAGTGACAAAAACCAGAGCGGCCCTCTCCAGCCCCAGATCCAGCCCCAAAACAGACTGCCTGCAAAGGTGGGACGGGCACGCAAGCCTGTCACGAGTTTGACAGGTGCTCACAACAGTGAATCGTATTGTTACAGAGTCCACTGAACTAAAAAAAAAAAAAAAAAAAAAAAAAAAAAGACAAAACACACCATTGGTGTTGCAGTATCATGTCTTTGAAATGGATGTGAGAACGAGAAAACTGAGATCCTAAGTTAAATTGTAGCGAACACGCCACCAAGTTTTCACACGAGTGCTCTTGTGCATCTCTGACTAATTGGGTAAGTGGAGTCAAGCCCAAATCAAGACCTCAAAAATTCACTTCAAGAGGGGAAAAGCAAAGCCCACGCTACTCATTCTCCTTGTTCCCTCAAAAAAAAAAAAAAAAAAAAAAAAAAAAAAAAAAAAAAAGAACGATTCCACAAGCCACAGCAATGCGAGCCTAAGCACATCCATGTCTGCGGGACGGTGGCCTCGGCGCGCTGGCTGTCTCCCTCCCGAGACGGGCCTCACTCCGGGAGCAGGACTGCGGCCGCCTCCCCCTGCCCGACCGGGTCCCCTCGGCTCCCCTCACCCGGCCGGCGTCAGTATCGGGGGCCGGCGGGGGGCGGCGGGGCGGCGGCGGGCGGTGCGGGGCCGCCCCCGGGGCAGCCGCAGCACCGCAAGGTGTAGTTGCGGCCGCCGTTGTTGTCCCAGAACTCGCCCTGCGCGCTGCGGTAGCGGATGGCGAAGTGGAGGGCAGAGCCCTCCCGCAGGCTCGGCGGGACGCACAGGGTGAAGCCGTAGCGCTCGGCCGGCGGGTCGGGGGGCAGAGGGGCGGCCGGGACGTCCACGAAGGAGAGCCACTCGTTGAAGGTGTAGCGCACCGTCACCTCCTTGAGGCCGGGGCCGCCCAGCACTTGCACGGTGCCCCGCACGTCGGTGGGCGCCGCGGGCCGCCCCAGCCGCTCCAGGCAGACGCGCTGCCGCCGCAGCCGCTCGGCGCTGGGCTCCCCGCCGTCGGGGAAGTCGGGCACCAGGAGCAGGGCGGGCGGCGGGGGGTCCCCGCCGGGCGGCGGAGGGTCCCGCTCATCGCCGGGCGGGCTCTGCAGGTGGGACAGCGCGGCGGGCGGCACCTGCGGCTCCTCGGCGTCGCTGAAGTGCTTGACGCTGGCGAGGCTCAGCCCCAGCGAGTCGGCGAACTGCACCCGCTTCTTGCACTTGCCGCAACAGTCTTCGCCCGCCGCCGCCTCCCCCTCCTCTTCCTCCTCCTCCCCCTCCTCATGCCGCTCGCCGGGCCCAGGGGACGGCGGCCGCCCGCAGCGCCGCAGCTCCAGCAGAACCAGCCTCTCCCCCGCCGCCTCCCGCTTGGCGTCGCGGGGCACCGTCGGGGCCGCGCCGCGGAGCCGCCGCTCCTCCGCCGCCAGCTCCTGCCGCGGCCGTGCGGGGCTCGCCATGGCGGGGCGCCCCGCTGGGCCCGTCCCGGCCGCCCCTGTGCCGGCAGGCGGACGGGCCGGCACCGCTTTATCCGGCGCCCCCGCCGCAGGCCCCGGGCGGGGGGCGCGCCCCCCCCACCCCCCCCCGCCGGGCCCGGAGCCTCCCCGCGGGGCCGGGGCTGGGGCTGGGGCGGCTGCGGGCGGGGGCGGGACCTCCCTGGACGGGCAACGCGGAAACAGCCGCGACGGGCGGCCCCGCACGTCCTCCCGCCCGCCGGGGGCCGCCGTTACCAGGGCGCGGAGGAGCGAGCGGAGAGCAACGCTGGCCCCTGCCTTGCGGGGGTCCCCCCTTCGCCCGCCCCGCCCCTCACTGTCAGGCCGGGGGAAAACACGGGGCCGTGGGCTGCTGGAGCAGACTTGGTTATTGCTATAATTTATTATCATTATTATTGTCATCATCATCGTAATTTAGGCTTCCACCCGTCGGACATTCAGGATTAAGCACGAGCCCCCCAGCCCCCGTGCTGGCAGCACCGAGGAGCTCCAGCCGTGCCCGCGGCGCAGGGGCGGGAGGCAGCGGGAGCTGAGCGGCCCTTCGGGACCGGGGCTGAGCCGCAGCCCTGCCGCCGGCCCGGGCGACAGTAGCGCGGTGTCCTGTTTTGTGAGACCCGTGGCTTAAGACCCCTGGCTTTTGTGTTTAGTTTGGTTTCCACCCATCCTAACTTCAGCGAAAAAGCTTTGAGACCAGAGCTCGAGGACAAAAGCCCAAAGGTAAAACAAACTGCGAAGGTATTGCATTTTTTAAAGTATGATACATTTTGTAAGCCAGTGTCTTTAATTTTTTACCTACGCTCAGTATTAACAGTATCCGTGGAAAATCGAGTCCAAAGGCTCAGGAGGCACACACGTGTGCACACGTGACCTCTTAGAAGGTCAGACTATCGTTGAAGTTTCCAATTAAAAAATCAAAGAGAGAAATCAAATTTCCTTTTAATTCATTACCTTTTAATCAAATAAAGAGAAGTAGAATCCCTCTTAGTTTTATTTTATAGGCACGATGCATAGTAAACATCATACTCATAACACGATACTTTTATTAGTACGGTGAGATCCGTATCTGAGAAGTTTCCAAAACTTGGTTCTGTCTGTTGTGTGTGCCACAGAATTGTCTGGGGGTGATTTGCATGGATGATTGCAAAAATACTACATTATGAAACTCCCCTCCATTCTTTTTCTTATGGAAAAGGCACTAAAAAGCATATGCAAATAACACGGTGCTTTCTGAAGCAATATACTCCCACTATGGATGTAGCAAGGAGAGTTTTTTTGTTTGTTTCGCATAGTTTGTTTTATTTTTAGCTTCAATCTGGTTGCCAAAAAGCAGCCTCCCAGTGTGAGTGAAAACAGTGCAGTTCAACTGAGTGTGCAGTCTGGGTCTCACAGAGTAATGAATATCAAAGCAGCAGAAACACCACGAAGCTGTTTTCTTAGCAAATACGTGTGAGGATGTTCTTACTACACCTTGACAGAAGAGCTGAACAGCAAAATGTTATGTAGAAGTGCCAGACAATCTTATTACTCGACATTCGTTTGTAGTTTGGGTTAGAGCATTGTAAGAAGAGGAATGAAGGACAAACATTCTGGCTGGCACCCGCTGTGCTAATGGAAAACATGACAAACACCACTTTGCCATCAACTGCTCATCACTAGCACTCTACTGCGAGCTGCCCCATCCAGCAGGCTGTTGGATAAACCCTTCACAGGAGCATTTCTTTGCCTAGTCCGCTCCAAGTGATCTGGTGTGCCACTATTTCGGCTCTTTGAACTAACCAGTCTCAAATTAATGGTAGTAAACCCCAGAGCATGGTCCTGAGTTCCTCATCTGAGGTCTGTGATGCAACACGAGGATCATGATTGTCTTCTTCCTGCTGACAGGGAAGGTGCTGGTGTCACCTGCTTTCACCATCACTCCCGACGTGCCAGTGGCTGTAACAGAGCAGGGAATGAAAATTTTGGGCCACTCTCCTGTTAACATGCACTGTGATGAAAACGAGTTGCAATGCAGGCGCTTTCTCACCTGTCCCTGGAAGTGAGACCTCATGACTCATGTATCTGAGGCTTGTGGCACCTCAAAATTAACAAGCTGGAAAGAAAAATAAATTAATAGATGATGTGTAGATAGGCGTGCTTAGTACTTACAATATGTTTTAGATTGTTTTCATAAAATACAACACTACTACTTTATTTTCTTGAAGTGTTATCTGTTTTATGGTGAGGAAAACAGAAGTGAAGAAACCAGTCCTTACTTCCTCGTGTGGAAGCTTTCCCAGCTTGCCAAATCATTAACAAATGTTTTAAGCAGCAAAGGGAAAAAAAATGCCATTTGCTCATAAGGCAAAACCATGTGGACTACTAGAAATTACAGAATAATGTGTGAGGTTTAAGCAAATTAAGGGACAGGAGAAAGCGAAACCAACTGTAAATATTGATAAGAGTTAAGTCATAGGGTAGCAATTAATACACATTTCTTATATGTTCCATAACTCTGGGAAACAGGCCTACAAAAAGGACCACCATTCACAGAAATTAAGCAAAAGCAGTTAAGGCAACATGAATGCATATTGCAGGAAAATAATTAAAATTCGGTAATTAAAGGCATATAAAGTTGGATTTTTATTTGGAATCAATTGCTACCATTTTGAAAGGGGTAATTTAAAATCAGATAAACCTGTAGAACAGATGTTCAATTTTGCAACAAACCGTGCCAGAGGACATCAGTTAAGGAGGCATTTAGTGTCTCTTACGTACTTCAAAATGGCTTCTCTTAAAAGAACAGGATAACCAGGATCTCAGGCTTCTAATTACCACATTTGTTATTAAAGAAGATATTGAGATAAAAGCAGAGAGATTTCTTAGTAATAGAGAGAGACAGCATCTTTGCAGTCAGGAGGCATTTTGCATTCCCTGACCTTGGACCGAATGTGTTTAAGGTCATAAACTACACACAGGATCAACACGGCACCATCTTCTTTCATTTTCCCCCATCTTGTTTCCCAACTGCCCACCTTGATCCCATCCTGCATTCAACACACACATCTTGTAGGAGTATTTGCATCCTCAGAAGAAAACTGAAAATGAAATTTAAAAAAATAAAGCAAAAATCACTGGTAAGCAATCCATGGTATTGTTTTTCTCACTAGGATTGCATGGGAATGTATTTCTCAGTACTCATTAGATTGGAGATTTTTTTGGTTTGGAGCTCTATTTGCTATACAGATTAATAAATTGATCAAGCTGCTTAGATCAGTAGTTGTCATCATTTGAAAACAAAATGAACGTTAAAATATTTGTTTGCAGACGCCCAGAGTCAATTAACTAGAGGGTTCTGTGGATTCAGTTCAACCACACAGTGTAATACTGAAGCCCATTCAAATACTGTTCATCCTTTCTTTTAATACACTTTTAATATTAGCTTCAACCTTCAAATCCAAAACTCTCAGTAAAATTCTCAGTTAGTCCAAGGGGAATGTATTCTGCTTTTGACTGTACCTAGTTCAAATATGTGAGATCTCTCCAATTTCCTACTTAAGTCTTTGGTAGGAAAATCCCCCATGAAAATAGCTTATAAGAAAATGTGAATGAGTCATAACTCTTAAGCACTATGAAACAATTTACAGGGATTTAGAAATGTGCAGGGATTATCACAGTTCACACACAAAATTAATACCATCTTTTCCCAAATGCTAGCAGCATTCGTACTTGCTTCCCTTTGAAAATTATGTAGTTCGTCATCTCAGTTTTAACAGTCATGATCCTTTTACAGAAATGTCAGCAAGGATATTAATAGCCTCCTCGATTATTTTTAACAAAAAATAAAATGCTCCCTATCCCATCAGAAATTTTAACTTCTCTGTGTTTCTAATAAGGATGGGATTTCAGTTTACTGCATTTATGAGGATGGTCAAACACTGAATGAAAATCTCAGTGGGTCCATACAATTAGAATAGAAATTATTCAGAAGTTAGACTATTAGACGTAATTTTCTTCTTTATGCAGGAAGACCAAGCAGCTGTACTTCAAAAAGGCATGCATTAGATCTGTAATGGGAAAAGTATTGAAAAGAGTAAATGGAAGTGATTGCTTTAGTTTCCAGCTCTTAAATACAAAGATATAAATGTAATTTCTTCAGGATGCTCAGCAAGCACAAACCTTCAGAGTTTTGAGTTGCTCAGACAATCACTTTTAGAGATCTCTGCTGTATATTTTTTCTTGTGTCTCGGCAGACTTTCATCTGATGTTCCTTATGGGATGTAGAGATTTCTTTAAATACAGGAAAATATACTTACTCCGTTTTCCTGAACTACAGCAATGGCTGTGTTTACTATAATGGTGTTGAATATCCTTTTCAATTACAAATACTGAGTATTTGGCAATAAGGAAAGGAATGTCCCCTCATTTGGGTGAAATGCTAACCTCCTGGATGGTGGAGTTTTGTAATTGATTTCAGTAGGTCAAAGATTTCCCTGCCTCTGATATAAAATTAAAGCCATTCTTCATGAAAAGTAAATATATAGTAATTATACAAAGGATTCTAAATTCAGAGTAGAGTTGGCATTAACTGTGACAAAACCATGTTGAACAAAAGTCTTCTGTGCACTAAGATTCCTGAAGTGTTGCTTGGATCTTGTGGCTCTTAGAGGTGTCAAGATTTGGCTTAATACCTTTGATACTTACAGGTATTTATCTAAACTTTTTATAAAATCTTAAGGTGTTTGTCAGTCAGTAAACCATATGATGATAAAAACCCTCCCATATACAAGCTGCCATCCTCCCTTCCTTATAGACTAACTGCTACATTTCAACAATTTAACCCAAATAAACAGTCTTTGAAAAGTTCAGATTATCAGTGCGAAAAAATGGTTTCAGCTTCCAAAATGTATTCACGGCATAGGAGTTGAAAAGGGTTTTGTTTTAGGGGTTTTGTTTGTTTTAATGTGGATCTCCAGAAAGTTGCAGAACCGCATCTCTTTCAAAAGTTTCTGATGAACACTAGGATCCAGGTTCTCACATGTAAAACCTCTATGTATACGGTGTTTTTTGTTTGGGTTTGTTTTCGTTTGTTTGGGGATTTGTGTGGGGGTTTTTTGTTTGTTTTTGTTTTGCAATCTAGGAAAAATATTATTTGGATCAAAATCTTGCCCTACCTTATGCTAGTATTGCTTTGGACTTCTGTGTGAAATAAGCTCCATCTTACCCAGAGTATTTTGATATGAAGGGCATTCTACCCCTAAAACTATTGCTAATCTATTAAAGTAATTAATTTTTTCTTGCTGTCTCTCTTACATTGCTGGATTTTGTTCCTGTTCTGTCACCTTGCAGTCTGCCTTCAGAAATACAAAACCAATGTCTTCTTAAAACTCTGTAAAGAAACTTATTCAGACAGAAGATATGTTTACCTCTTGTCTAAGGATACTCCAAAATTCCAAATGCTTGATATACCCTCCAAAACATACTCCTAGAAACTACATACAACATGACAAAACAACTTGTCTTTAGACCACCTCTTTGAGTTGTTAGCACATGGATATTACATGTCTGAGACATTAGATTTACCCCCTCTCCTTTCTTCCCCCTCTAGGGCATTAGATTTTTTTACCTATTGGAAACAAGACATGAAAATGGAAAACAACATGAACTTGAACCCACATAAATTCTGCTTTGTATTTCTGTGTTTGTCTTTGTTACAAGCAGCAAGGTGTGTAACTCACTCAAAATCAATACTGGCATGAACTCATTTGGTCTCTCCTAGGACACAACAGAATTTGCCAGCTGGTCAGAAGGACCTTCATGACGTCGGCTGGCAAAACCTTGATAGTCTTTGGAGTTGCGTTTGACGTGGCATAATGAAATGCTAACCTGACCTCATCAGCTCAGGTACCTCCCTGTCCTTTGGGAAAACAGAGTTGTGCAATATAGCCTGTTTTAATAATTGCTGGCAAATGCAGGCCAGCCTTTTCAGTCCAGCAATCACAGCCCGGTAAGTTGTATGTAAGTTCCACTTTTTTTCACTTGGCTTAAAACAGAGGAATAGGCTTTCCAAGTAATCTTGCTGTAAAAATTCTACATTAAAAATTTTTGCTTGAATGTGTATTTTTTCAGACTGTCAGAAAAGGAGTAAATTCAATCCTGTCTGTCTGCAGGTCCCAAGGACAGCCTTAGTTACAGTCTGTTCTCAGTTGTTTAGCTATGATAGTAGATAGTAAAACAAGCATCTGATAGAGTAAATCCTGTAAGGGAGACAGTCATTTATATCGATTCTCATGACTTATGAACAGCATAACTTCAGTTGATATATATATATACCAGTGATTAGGTATCTGTAACAAAATACAATACTGCTAAAAGCACAAAAAAGAGACTTCAGCGTTGAATTTCAGTGAACAAAATAGATTTTGTAGTGGGCTGAATAAAGATTTGTTTTTCTAAAGAATGCTAATAGTTGTTACAGTAGGAAAAAGAGCAGAAATACTTGCTACTTTAATATTAGTGTCCTGTTCTAAAAGGTAAGCCTGTACTTGAAAACTCTCAAGTACATGAACAAGAAACAGGACTGCTTGACACAGCCTAATGCTGCAAAAGTAAAGGACTGGCACAATAGTTGTCATTAACAGTATGCAAACAGAAGTCACTGAAATAGCTGTCTGTGAATGCAGGGTTGCTTCCTCCTGCATCACCAGAAGTAAAAATAAATAGAAAGTTTTTTATTTAATTGACTATAAATACAGTTAAAGTCCCGCAGCCCCATAGGTTCAGCACCTTCATCAGGAAAGGCAGAAAAGAAGCTCCATCTGGTGGCGTGGTTGATTTTAAATGCTTTTCAGTTTCATCTAATTATAAATACATTCCTCTTCCGCAACAAAATGAGAAATTGAAGTAACGTGTAAAAGATCACCTGTTGTGCAAGTGGAACCAGCATTGTCTAACACTTTAGGATCGGAAAACACTCTAAAATCAGGATCTTCTTCTATATGAAGCAAATCAGTTGAAGCCTTTCAATACAAGGCACACATGATCCTGTTAGGATACTAATCTAGGATAGAAACAGATCATCAAATAAAAATGGAAGGGTGCATTAGCACACTTCAAGAGGTGACCTGCTGCACCCTGGGGTGGGGAGAATTCAGAAATCACTGGTAAAGGATGGAGGAGGTGTATGGATATGAAGTCAAGGTTGCTGCTGAACCTGTCACATAAAAGTTTATGGAACATGTACAGAGGTATTAAAAAGAATGTTGCAGTGTCTCATAATAACGAAATAAACCATTTTTCAGTTAGTTTTTATAAGAAATTAAGTTTTCTTCAATGACCAAATGGCAATTTTGTTGAAAAGATGCTACTTCCTGTCTTGAAAAAAAAAAAAATCTTGAACTGTTCTAGTTGTAATAGATTTGCAACATCTTAGTATGAAAAACAAAATAGATGCTTGAATCAATTTATGTAGTAAAGTGACTAAATTTTATGAAGCTGTTTTCTTCTTCTCTCCCTCTGCTATATTCTTATTGCCTGAGCTGTGAAAACTGTAGACATGGACAAAATCAATAAAGGAACCTGGATGCACAGAACAGCTTAGCAAAAATAAAAGATCAGGCTGACCAACACCTATACTGGCTATTTGTGAACAATTGCTGAACAAAATGCTGGTGGCCAGGTAAAATAATTTGACCTAAGCTAACAAATAATTTCAGCTAGTATTTAATTGCAAATATCTGTGTACATGCAACATCTGAGTAATTTCAGCAGTCACTGCTTTGCAGGGTTGGGAGACACATTACCCCAAGCTGATGTTATGTTATAAGCATTGTAAAATATAAACCTAATTGGATAAATGATGCTAGGTGTAGCTACTGAAATTCTATGCCTCGTTTCACGTACAAACTCATGTCTGCTACTGCTCCTTCAAGAACCCACGGCAGTTTCTCTCAAGGCAGTATCCTAGCCCACGTTTGTGCTAAAACCCAGAAATCTTAAACACAGATATACATAAACCTTGTCCTGCAAACTCAGTAAAAAAAATACAGTTTGTCTGCTCTTTTGTAGTGCCCACATTTCAATGGGCAGTATGCTGGATTTCATCAAATCAATGCTTCTTTACCTTTTTTTTTTAAAGAGCGGAACAGAGCTTAGTATTAATTACCCACCAAAAAAAAAAAAAAAACACAAAAACAAAACTTCCATGTTAAAAGAATGATGGGACTACAGATTCAAGCACCAATACACTAAAAATTGCCCCAAGTCACATTGCTTTTATAATCTTAATGCAGCCCTTTTTTTTTTTTTTTTTTTTTGAGCATATCAGTTAGGTTACAGCCTTTAATTATGCATTTTAGGCCATTTTTCTGTCAGGACTGTCTCATCAAGCACACAAGATAGACAGCTACTCAATGGTGTTGTCACTGCTTTTCTCTACAGTGTAGCTGTAGGCCTTACTTACTGAACAGTATTCCAGTCCTGCTCCAGAGATGTGACTGGATTTCCTTGCGAGATCTCAAACTGTGCTCAGCACCACAATATCTTCAAGTGCCTCCAAAACATTAGACTACTATGAGATGAAGTATTCCTGATTTTACCATTAGAAAGCTGAGCTGCGGAAAAGCCAAGGTGGAAAGTGCCTGTTTATTCTAAGTGCTCATTTTGGAAGTGTGCAACTTGACTTTTGAAGTTGCTTATGAGTACAGAATATTTTTCATGGACTCAGAGCATCACTCTTTTTGATTTCAGCTAGAGCTCTGAAATCTGACTGCTTGGGTTACCGGGGTAGAAAGTTAGCAACATGCAACAGGTAGCCAAGTTAGTTTAAGTAATTTGCATAGCACTGCTAGGTGCTTAACATCAGGAGCAGTAATAAAATTTAGTCCCTTTAGGGTGGAAATTCACTTGCCTCCATGGTAGGACCATCCTTTGCCTTCTTGCATTCTTTGTAATTTGAAGCAAATGAAGTCTTAACTTCTCCAGCCATGTATGTAGTATGTGATCATGACATTAAAATCTTATCAAATAATATTATCATGATTCATATCATCATGAATTGCAATTGCAACATTAATAAAGTTCTTTTAAACTCTCTTCCTAGTACTGGCTTGGCACAATTCAGGGCAGTTCCTTTTACAACCCATCTGCAGATAATAGGTCACATTTTTATATTTAAGAATAAGTTTAGCTAAATATGTTTCCTTTGCTGGTATCTGGATTCTAATCTGCCATAACTGCTTCTGACTCCATTTTCATATCCAACTAAAACAAAAGGACAAATCCCACTTGTCTCCTATTTCTTTTCGCTCCCAAACTGAGGAGACATTTAAAGGCTGCTACTTCCATGGTTCAGTGCATCCTTTCTAATGTCTCTGTAATATGATAGACTGTGAACGCAACCTAATGGTGCCAAAACTGAGTTATTTATCTTTTTACGACTCAACTCACTTCAGTTTGAAAATACTTCACAAAGAAGCCACTCCTTGTAAGGAGTTCAAAAACAATTCAATTGAAAGAAGAAACTTTGTTTCCAAAACAAAGATGTTCTTGAAGAAGAAGGTGCCATTCACACCCTGCTCTGTTTCCTTGCATTTCATTTCAGTTAATTTTATATGCTGTTTTCAACTTAGCCCACCAAGTGAAGAAGAAATGGCATTTCTTACTTCTTCCACAAGAAGGATGCCTTCGTTCCCCAAAAGAAGTCCCTTCCTTTTCACTCCAAAGGTTTATCTTGGCCAAATGCAGAGCGTTTTTATTTAATTGTGAAGCCTGTGTCACTTTCCAAGTTGAAGATTAATGACTATGTAAAATTTTATGTCTCTTTCCTGCCATATGTTCAGGGGGTTTTATCATTTTGGTTTACAGCTGAATCTATGTAGTCATCATTTCTTGATTCATATGACAGAACAGGAAGACCCATAAAGTAGTAGTTCAACTACAACAAGATGCAAATCACTTTCTTTATTTTTCACATTTAAGTGCAGTGGATAAAAGCAGTGAAATGGTGACCTTTCAGTATGTTCTGCAGAGAGCTCTAATCCTCCAGGCAACCAGTGAAGTCTAAAATATATATTTATATTCTTATCTATGCTTCTGTGTCTCATATATTACTTGTTTATAGTCATATACATATAGGGTTTTTTACATATAGTCATATACATGTGTGTGTTTACATTAATCTGATAGTTACCCTTCACACAGTCTTTTCAATACTTTCTGAACCAAACGTGCTTCTTCTCATCCTATGAGCTGGTTAAACATTAGCTGCTGTCAAGCACTGTTGGAGGGTAGGGGCAGGGATCATTTTTTTAGTGTATTTCTAGACTAAAACTTTAAATCTTGCTCAAATTAATGAAATACACAATTCTAATTTTAAACTTGTGTCCTTCAATTTTGATAATGCCACACTGGTCCCTAAACATTCAGATCCTGCTGAAAATACTAGTTACCTGGGATCATACTTTTTGCTTGTTCAGGTTTTTTTGATCTTGGGTTATTTTAAATTACTACACAGTTTCTGTTCCTTGATTTTGCACATAATATTGGAGAGAGAAATCGAGAATCCAAGCACTCCAGTAGCTGCCTTTTGGCGACCTGTGTGCAGGCTGAGACAAGGTCTCCATCCAGCTATGGGGAAACAGGCTTCCAGCTGGCTCAGAGAACAGCCTCCTCTCTCTGTGGCTTTCTGCCTCTGCTGGAAACATTTCCAGCTTCTCTTTGCTTAGAACCAGCAACCATATGACTCAAAAGCTGCATGGTAAAAGGGTGATTGAAATTTTACTGCTCTAAACCTGCAAGGCCACACTTCTCTGCCCATCCCCGGTGGAAACACCTACAGCCAACCCCACAGGAGGCTGCAGAAGTGTGAAGTGCAGCATAGGACCTTTTATGGTTTGGAGGTGCCAGAGGAACAGTTTATTGGGGGGAAAAATGCCAGTGGCAGTCAAAATACTTACTATCAATATGCATTAACAAACAAAGGACTGCACAATAACAGGTACAGGAAATATTACCGATTTACTGGTGCAAATGGCAAATCCTCTCCTTGAAGCAGTCTGGAAGCTGGAGGTATGACAGGAAAAAAATACTCTGCACTGGTCTTAAAAGAAAATGCATTCTGTTTCTAAATTTACACACTTCTTATTTTTAAGGTGTGTACAGGAAGGTCCGCTTAGTTTTATTTGCTCTACATTCTGAATCTTCATGACAGCATATTGAAGTAACAGTGTGATCTGCTGCAATCCCAGGAGCAGCACTAATGTTTCTAGAAATTAAATGCTCTAAGGATACTATCAGGATAATTTGTGCAGGGACAACTAATATCCTTTAGCACACCAATTCATATAACTGAAAAAATTATGTACATATTGAGAACAAAACTGCTCTGATGAGTTTAACATGATCATGTTAGCTGGTTAGTCAGTTTGAGGAGAAATAATGCCAGGAGATGAGACCTTAGCAATGGAAAAGGCAGCAGTTCTTCCTCATCTTGTAAAGGAACAAGGAGAAGGACACATATTTATTGCCTGTGGAAGGTTGAGGTGGGTGTGGCAGCACTCCCTAGGACATTTCTCAGAAGATGAAGGGGCAACCAGAGGAACATGGCCACAGATTATTACCTACTGCAAGGAAGTGTGAATAGAGAACAGAGTGCATGTGCCTTATGTTAGCTATAATGTGAAAGCCAATTGATTTGTTTAGGAGGAAACAGAAAGTGCATGATAATTCCCCGGTACCATGCAGGTCCCTGACAAAATCTGATCCTTAGGAGGCAAGTGGAGGTGAAGACCCTGCAGGAATATAGATGAAATACACTTCTGTTCCCCAGAACCTTATTGAAGGAATTCTCCCTCACATTTCTTCTCCCACTGTAATACCACAAAGCTGAGTGAGTATGAGGTTTCCCAGATTACAGAGGGCTTTAAAAGAAACAGATCAGATGGTTGGTTGGTTGGGGTTTTTTAATTGCATTTTGAACCAAATCCAACCACTTTGTCCATGGTTAGCGTTCAATATTCTTCCTGGCCTGAACAACTGATTTCTGGAGTAGCTTGGCAGAGCTTTGTCTGTAATCCCCTTGAGGAACAAGTCTGAGTGGGATCTTTTTTACAGTCCATCACTGCTCTGACTATATGGACTGAAGTGCATAAAGAAGAGGGTATAAAACTAACTCTCCACATATTCCACTTTCCTCAGTGAAAAAAACAGTTGATGCAGATCAAGTAAATTGCTGGGTTTCACTCTTATGTACTTTATTAATTTCAGATGAACATGGCACCAGAGGTAACTGTTTGTTTTTGTTTTGCAAAGTACTAATTACAATAGCCAAGGTTAAAAGATTTAGACAACTTCCTTCCTTCTGCAGTCAACACAATTTAAGAAAGAAAAAACAGTGACTGAAAAGAAAAATACTGTGATTCCTCTTAAAGGCACAAACCAATTTCAAAATACTGTGATAATTTCTTTAGATTTGATTTTACAAAACTCTTAATAATGTTGTTTTTAAAATCAGAAAATCCAGCAGAAAGATTGGGTTAAGACAGTCCTTCTATAGTAAAAAAAAAAAAAAAAAAAAAAAAAAAGCTAGGCTTCACAACTAGAGATACTGTACATAATGTGAAGATCAGACTTTTCTTTCCAAACTCTGTCATTTTATACCAAAACAGAATTGAATTTCACCAGTCTCAGGAAATATTTGAGATCCTTCTGTATTCCAAGCTATTACCACAAGTTGCCTCAAGGCAATCCTTTCCTCTTTACTACAGCCTGTAACTGTCTTCAAGCAAGCAGAAACTGAATTGCTGTAGAACTGCATTACCCTGTCACAGGCTTGAAATCCTTGGGAAAATTGTGATAGCTTTAAATCTTAAATTACTTAAAGCTTAAAAGGTTTGAAGTTTTTTTGCAATATACAGAAATCCCATACCAAATTACTCATAAAACTGTAACAACCACTATAAAAATGTCAGCACTAACCAACAATTAGCATACACACACATATATATATAATTTAAAGATGGGGAAATTCTGTATGTTGCAGCACAGACTACTGGACTGCTAAGTGTGTTTTTTGTAATGTTGTTCAGTATCTTCAGGAAGTTCTCTAAAGCACACATACTCTATAATAGAACAGCCAACATATATGAGTAAGAGTGGGTTAAGATTAATTGCCTGACATATGAACCAACAGTGATGTGAATCCTTCAATGCTCCACTGAGCTGCAGTGAACTACACTCCTGCCAGAATCCATAAAATACTGACTTAATATGCAGTCATAAATCTTGATTCTCTTGACCCTTCCCCAACATATTTTTCCCTCATTTCCCATCCTTTTGTATCTCTAGCAGAAAGCATAAATTTTATTAGCATAGAGAAGCTCACAAAAAACCCAAACAACAGAATACCCACAAAACAAATAAAAGCACACCAAAACAAAACCAAAACACACACACATACGAAAAAACCACCTCCACATGCTGCTCTGAGTACAGCTGAATTTCCTGCCTGGCTCCCTGGGCTTATTGATCAGAGGCTTGAACTTTTCACCCCTGTAGTAGAACAGGCTTTCTGATCATCGCAGTGTGATGCTCATCTGCGCACAAGAGGCTTCTGCTTGCGGGTATGATAATAACTGACATTAATCCTGTAGTGCTTTTCCCATTAATGTTTGCATGCTTTAAATTAGAAGGTTATCCTGATTACATAGCCTTTTTTTGATTCATAATAATCCAATCAATCCAATTTATACAGGCAATGTGAGTGCAGAATTCAGCCCTCCTCCACAGGCATTAATGAGCCCGTGAGTTTGTGACGTGCGGTTTCATCTCAGCCTCACGCAATGGAGGACACAAGCCGCCGAGTTCGGAGCAGCAGCATCCTGATGTCACTCCAGCACACAAGCACTCGGAAAGCATGTGCCCTGAAACAAGTGGGTCTGAATTAGCCTAACGAGCCAGAAACACTGGACTAGTAACTCCTGGGTAACATTCCCCCTTCCATCGGGCAATCATGGCTCTGTAACACAGACCTCACACTGCGAGCTGCTCGTAGCTACTAAGCCAGCAGCATGGAGCAGACCCAAACATAGACAGAGCACCAGGAAACTGAAGTCTGTGCTAAAAGCAGAGCCTGGGCCTATTTGCTGCTGAAGCTAGAGCTGTAACTTAACATAAATTCACCAGACTGGAACATCTAGAAAACCAAATTGCTACCTCATCCAAACAGGCAATACCCGACCAGGCAGTGAGCAAGAGTGCTCGAGTTATGATATCAAACCACCAAGATATGTAGTTGGTGAATGAGTGAAGTCTTAGCGTAGCTGATGGTTCATATCTATGTAACACTGCAGTTGTTGGAACAAATGACCTTACTGTAACCTATACTTTTCTTCACTAAACAAAGTTCCTATATTAATATACATTGAAGAAACTACTCCCCTCGGCATCTCTTGAGAGAAATAATCACTCATGTACGCCTGAGCGTTAACACTGAGTGTCTCATCGAAAAACAGCAGATCAAGATCTCTAGAACAACTGTTGTAAAACTGACATTGAAATCAAGAGTCAGATTTGCCAGCTCGATGGACTTCTGGTGAACAGACATGAGTGATGTTTAAGGTAAAGTTACATACAGCCTCATACAGTGTACAGAAACAGCAACTACCAAGAAAGTTGCTTGGTACCATTTTAAATTAAATCAGGAGCCACGAAGGTAGGGAGCGGGAGGAAAAAATACTGCAGGAGGCAGAAAAGAGGAAATTTTTGTGCATTCTTTATATAAAATATACAAGGTGCAGAAGGGGCAGTGAGACAACACATGGGAGGCGGGGCCCTATCCCATGGCCCTTGTGCAATATTTGCTTATGAGCAAACTGAGCAGACTTTCAGGAATCCTGAGGCCCTTTCAACACTGCCCCTCAATACCTGCAGAGCAACTTGTGAGTCACAGAATGGCTTGGGTTGGAAGGAACCTCAAAGATTATATGGTTCCAACCCCCCTGCCGTGGGCAGGGACACCTTTCACTACACCAGGTTGCTCAGAGCTCCATCCACCCTGGCCTTGAACACCTCTAGGGATGGGGCATCGCCAGCTTTTCTGAGCAGCCTGTTCCAGTGCCTCAGCAGTCTCACAGCAAAGAATTTCTCCTTCATATCTAATGTAAACCTACTCCCTTTCAGTTTGAAGCCATCCCCCCTTGTCCTGTCGCGGCATGTCCCCCCGTAAGCAGTCCCTCTCCAGCTCCCGTGAGCTCCCTCCGGTCGCTGACACGCACATGCTTTAACCATCGCTCAGTACCGCGGCTGCACACGCAGCCGTGCGGGTGCCGGGGCTGTTTGTACCCGCGGGGACCGAGAGCCCCGATCACCCGCATGCCCTGGGGAGGCACCGGCGGCGCCCTCTCGGCTCCCGCGCTCCCCGACGGAAGCAGCTGCGCCGCCGCGGCCGGCGGACGTGACCTCACGGCGCGGCCCCTTCCCCGCCCTCCTGCCGGCGCCCGGCCGCTCCCGGTGGGCGGAGGAGGAGGAGGAGGAGCGGGAAGAAGGAGCGGCAGGATTTGGGAAGATGCCGGCCCGTCTCGCGCGGGTCCCGCGGCACCTGCTGGTGTGCGAGAAGGGCCACGCGCGGCACCCGCGCTCGCGGCACGCGGCGCACGTGCGGGAGCACGCCTACGCCTGCCGCGTGAGTGGCGCGGGACGGCGCGAGCCCGGCCGGGCGGGGCGGTCCTGAGGGAGGGAGCGGGGCAAGGGAGCTGCCACAAGGGACTCCCCGGCGGGACCGAGGGATCCTCTCTCCCCTCCGCCGGTTCTGCCGGCCAGCCGCTCCCAGGGGCGCGTCGCTGGTGCTCCACCCGCCCGGGGTGGGGGGGGGGGGGGTGGAAGAGCAATTAGCCCCCGCTGGGTTTGTGGTCTCGCGCAGCGCCTCAAAGAGTACAAGACCGCGCTGGCACGAGGGAGAACGGAATCAATTAGGGTGGAAAAGACCTCTGAGGTCATCGAGTCCAACCTGTAGTAGAAGGGAGGAGAAGAGGGCGAGCCGCTGGAAGAGGTAACAGCGCTCTGTCAGCAAGTCCCACGGGGAGCGGCACCCACAGATTCCCAGTCCCTGCAGGGGAGGCTTTGGATGAAATCTGGCTGCAGATGGCAACCTGAAAGCCCTCTCTCATTTTGTCATTTTTTCCTTGCTTCTATCAAAGTATCGTGGTGCGGTGGTCAACTGCTCCATTGTTTTGGACAGCTCAGTGTTGGGATGTCCAGTTTTGGCAGCCCGCTCTCCTGTCTTTGACTGTTGAAAGTTCCAGTCAGACCCTCTTGCAGTCTCAAAGAATCACAGAATCGGTTAGGTTGGAAAAGACCTCTCAGATCATCAGAGTCCTTTACTGTATGTATCTATGGCCAAACACCGTATCAGCTAGACCGCTGCACTCACTCCAGTCTTTCCTTAGATGCCTCAGGGGATGGTGACTCCATGATCTCCCTGGGTGGCCCATTGCAATGTCTAATCACCCTTTCTGTGAAGAAATTCCTCCTTATATTCCTTAGTAATGTTTTTACCAGCTAATTAGGAAGCTTCCTACTGGTGTGGCAGGCAGCCCATCTGTCAGTACCTGCTTCTCTTCCACATCCGTGCCAAGGCAGATATGTACCTGTTCTCCAAGAGTTTTGGGAAGGAAGTTTATTGAGGGATGGAGGGAGGAGCAAGGAGACAGACCTTTATGCTGATTGGGAAGCTTCATGCTTGGCCACGTAGTAACCTTATTTTCTCTGATCTGCTGGACTGAAACATTCTTTTGACTATGGAACATGTACCAGAAAGGTTTCAAGCAAAAGGCAATTGGACCAAAGGACTGAATGCTTAGTTTAGTAAGAAAAGCTGGGTGCTGATCCCTGTTGAAAATCAGTTCCTCTGTTAAATTAGAAGGCTGCTACAGAAGATGTAGCCTTACTGTATGTCTCATGGCATTTATTTGAAAATTGTAAGCCTGTCTTCAGGTATTGTTCTGGTGGTGCATTTGCTCTTCTGACCTCTAAAGTATTCTACACAGGAGAATGTATTGATTCAAAAACTAATTCTGCTTTTGTCTTTGCTTTTCTATTAAATGCTTAGCCTACCTATTTGGTTATAACTTCTTCAATAAATGGGGCAGCAAGGGCTGAAGGCAGTGTTCCAGTGTGACATTAAGCTAGATGTATAACAATGTGAAATCACGTCTTCTGTTAACTCATATTGTGTACAGTCATGTCTTTACATAACACATAAAATACTGTAGTATAACATATAAAATGCAAAAAAAAATCCCCAAATAATGTATTTGGTATACCTTGAGACTTTACGGAAATGGATACATTTTGAAGACAATCACCTGATGTTACTTTTTTCCTCTCATTTGGGTGTAATATACTGATGTCTGAAAAGTAGAGGTTTTCTTTTGTATTTCTTGTTTTTTGTTTGTTTGGATTTTTTTTCCAGAACAGATTTTTACATAGGTTTTACATGACAAATATGTTCCTAATAGGTATCTTTTTTGATCCCGGAATGTGCCCTGCTACCTGAAGTGCTGAAAAGCACAATTGCGGATATTGGAGAGTACTACGTGGTGAGGAATTTATCCATTCACGAATTGGTCACTCACGAATTCATTGATGCTTTTGTGAAGAAAGGTAAGGAGAGAATCAGAACATGACAGATGTAGTAATAATGTGTTTTTTTTCATAGCACAGTAAAATCCATTTATTATTATTTATTCTGAAAAATGCTCTAAAGGAAGGGAAGGAAAAATACTAAGCGAATTCTGCATGAGTTTCTTTATTTGCTTTTTTCTGCTTTGTGGTGTGTCAACGTTTGTTTATACCCACTGGGTCCAAAACTCCTATGAATGTTGCTTATTAATTTCTCCCTATTCTGTCTTAATTCTGCAAGCCAGCTATCAACAGGGCTTCCATGTTTCTTCCTGTTCTTCACACTTGTTTCTTCCACAACTTATCTTTGTGTCTGGAAAAAAAATTGGTTTTTCTGTATGCTGAGTGGGGAGAGTCACAGGTGGAACGGAAGGAAGTGTTTCCATATTGGGGCATATTGTTAATGTTATCCATATTATAGCTCCTTTAAAATGTTGCCTGCCCAAGGCTTATAAAATTAATAAAACTGCTGTTTTGCTTGAGAAGGTGGAAGAAAGTTACTTGATGAAAACACAAGGGTTTAGAGTGATTCAAGTGGTATTTGGCATGTTTGGTTATCTTGAGGTGAATTGCTTATACTGTCATGTCTGTCTTTAAAAACTCTGTAATCTCATTGTTTTCTCTTTTACTATTAAAGGTTCATGCTATGCCCTTACCTATAAGACAAAAATTGATCAAGATAATACTGCAGCTCTGCTACCAAATGGTATGGGGGTCTGTTTTGTTTTCAGGAATATATATCAATTGTGGTCTGTTAGTTTTTTTCCTTTTTATTTGGGATGATGTAAACTGAAAAATAATGCTTACTGTGCTTGCCAACTTTATTAGAAATCTGTTTGAATTGTAAAAATATTAATTTTAACTTTGTTCTTCATTTATGTGGTTAAATTATTTAATATAAAGGAAATTTAAAAATCAGCTTTGCTTATGTATAGTCAAATTGTCAATGCTTCAATCATAATTGAATTGCTACAGAGGATTATTTTTGTGAAAACATTGCATTCCAACTTCCTGTTTCCTACTGAACTTTAAGACAGAATTTGTACCAAAACAGAAAATTACCAGCACTGCTTAGAGCAGTTTTAAAATAGTAGGTGTTTATTCTTGTGAGACCTCACCTTGGGTACTTCATCCAGCTCTGGGTTCCCCAGCACAGGAAAGATAGGGACCTGCTGGAGTGAGCCCAGAGGAGGGCCATGAAGATGATCTCCCATGAGGACAGGATGAGAGAGTTGGGGTTGTTCACCCTGGAGAGAGAAGGCTCTGGAAAAACCTTAGAGTCCCTTCCAGTGCCTAAAGGGAGCCTGCAAGAGAGCCAGAGAGGAAATTTTTAGAAGGGCATGTAGTGAGAGGACAAGGGGGAATGGCCTCAAACTGAGAGTAGATTTAGATTAGGTATTAGGAAGAAACTCTTTACTCTGAGGGTGGTGAGGCACTGGAACAGGTTGCCCAGAGAGTTGTGGCTGCCCCATCTCTGGAGGTGTTCAAGGCCAGGCTGGATGTGTCTTTGAGCAACCTGGTCTAGAGGAAGGTGTCCCTGCCCATGCCAGGGGGTTGGAACTGGATGATCTTTAAAGTCCCTTCCAATCCAAACCATTATGTGATGATTCCATGATTCCTAAAGAACTATGTAACCCATTAAAAGTCTGTTTCAGTTATGTCACAGTTTTATGACAGAACATTATAAAACATCACACATCTCGGGTAGAATTTTACATGCAGAGAAAATATTTTGTGCTTCAAATACGTTGTCTTATTTCTGTTTAACAGTATATCAGATATTAGAGAAACACAAATTGGTCTATCAGCCCTCTAGCCTAAGTCACTGTAGTATGACAGGTGCCCATGAGGGCATGAGTAATTCAGATTCTTCAGAAGAATTCTTTTATGTGTCTGTTAACCCAGTCCTATGAATACTTGATAGTGGTGTTGAGTTTGTTTGATACAGTTATTACAAGAGACAGTGTTACAGTTCCTGCTGATGTCACTATGTGCATTCTTCAGCGACAGCCTGTGCTGTACTCTTACTTGTATGATAGAACCCAAACACTGTAGCAGAGAGCTGTTGTGCGAAATTCTGTACCAAGCAGCAGCTGACCAATTTGGTGTATGAACATAGGAGTGGACTTGTTCCAGCACATACTTGCTCATGGCTATCGAGTACGGTTTACTCACAATGAGTAGTCCTCCTGGAGGCTGAAGAAATACTTTTGTTTATTTAGTTGAGCAGTGCGTGTATGTTTACTAAATCTGGCCCTTGTGTAATGTAGTGTTCAGCTAGTGACACAGCAAGTGCAAGGGGACAAGTGGAGGAAAGACTGAGGCAATGAACTAAGTAGTACAGTAAAAAAAGCTATCACTGTCTCAGGAATAATACTACACTTTTCTTATTCCAGTTCTTAAGACCTCTTTGATAAAAAAGAGTAATTAAGTTATAACTTTCTTTTAAGGGATTAATCTGGTGATCCATTAAACTGGAACTGAGGAGTCCGCATTACGTTAGTAATGCCATTGATCCAAAGCTAACGTTGTAAAAGGTATTTGGTTCTCTGAAGACTTCAAGTGGAACCAAGTAGAAGATTAGTTCTATTAAAGTTTGTTTTGTTTATAGGAAAACTAATTCTATCAGTGGATAAGGATACTTATGAGGAACTTGGACTGCAAGGTCGCCCTTCTCGGTACTCTGGCAAAAAAGCAATGAGATATAGTAAGTATTGTTTATATCAACAGTGCTTATTTCAGAAGCACCTTATTAGGATGTTGAACCAGGAATGTTGAAACTTCCCTTTCCTTAAAATTATTGTCTAGGTCATCTTTTTCCAGGTGCAAATAGAAGAACTGTCTGAAAAGAAAAATTACTTTTTTTTTCCCAAATAATAAAGCAGCTATGAGGACACAAATATGTGACTTTTTCAGTACTCTATAAAATTTTTAATTTCAGAGTTTTTCATTGTGTTGTTTATAATGGAGTGATGTAGGACTCAAGAATTTTTGTATACTGTGCTTAGTATCCATGCCTCCTGATTTAAATAGAAAAATGCTAACCTGATTAAGGTAGATGTTAAAATTTGTGCATTGCACAAAAAAAAAAAAAAAAATCAGTGAAGAGTCTCACCCAAGACTGCTTGCTTGAAAGGGAGAATTGTATTGTGTTTGATACATTTAAAATATTAATCTCCATATACCAAGTACTTGGAAAATGTTGTAATTTTTTAATAACTGCAGAGGAGACATCTTGAGTGTGATTTTTGTTAAATAAAAATAAATAACCAACATGAACACTATGCCATCTCAAATGTTTTGAAAATTGAAGCACTTGATAGATGGTTACATAAAAACTTTAGAAGGGGAAACTTGTTATCCCTAGCAAGTATTTTGGCAAAATGGGACATGGTTTTACCATTCAGCTTGCGAAATAAAATGTATCATGAAATTTCTACTTGAAAAATTAATATAATTTAGCCATGGAGCAATTCACCTAATAAAAAGACAACCTGTTGAAGAAGTGTCATTGCTGTCTACATGGCTTTTATTGTTAGAAATTTATTTTTTTTACTGCTAATAGCTCATATAATTAAAAAAATATTTTTAAGGACTTCTATCAGTGCCATTTCAAAAGGACTTTGTCCTTGCAGTCACTAGAAGCAATTCCAGATTATAAGCAAAACAAGGACAGCAGGAGTTGAATATTTGTGTACATAATGGGGAGTGATATTTGCATAATCAAATACTTACTGGACATGTGAAAAGGGAGTTTAATGTTCTTTGGTTTCTTTGTGTTCTTCTAGTTCTTAATTAATTTAATAATAAAATTTATTTCAGTTGAGTGCCAGTTGCTTTTGTACGTTTTCTGCAGTTATCACTATTGACTTGACCGATGCCAGCTTTCACCCTGATAGCAAGAAACATAACAGAGTACTCTGGGCCTTGAAAGAAAAGAAACCTTTAGAATTTGACTTCCTACTGGCTTGGGATAATACAGGTAATAAGAACTAAATGTAAAACTAAAATGTAACTGACATGATGTCCAAATATTTTCTTGTGATTGTCCAAGTGCATTTTTAGTAGACAGAAAAGTTAGATTAAATGGTGCTTGGGTGGGATTTTTTGTTTGTTTTGTTTATTTGGTGTGGGGAGGGTGTTACTTCCTCTACATAGAACATTTCAGTTCAGGAACACAACAGTAATTCATAGGAGATATATTAGTTGCTTCTTTCCCCTTTGTGTATGTTGCCCAGGCTTTCTGGCTAAACTTCGCCTGTTTGGTGGTGCTGCCTCTTTAGAAATGTCTGACATACATAACCATTATTAATACACATTTTTTGAGGGTTTTTGTTAATTCACATGAGTGACATATCTGGTCATGTACTTGAGATGGTGAACTTTGATTTCATCATTAGTTACGGGGCATGACAGAGTCCCTATTTCTGTCATGTGCACTGAAACACACAGTCTAATGCTTTATCGCTTTATTCTCAAGCACTTGTTTGAGGTTGGAGCCAAGGAAGAGACTGTTACAAGAAATTATATTGTTTCAAATTATCTTCTAGTGTTTGTTTATCTGCTGCTTTCTAATTACATTATTTTTTCTTCTGGGACTTAAATATTGTTCTTTCTCTGAGGGTCGTTTTTCAGAGTCCTCAGTTGTTTGTGTTGCCTCAGAACGGGCTGTATGTAGGGATATGTAGCATATGCATAGAATTGATGAAAACTGCAGGTGTCTGTACTGTCAAAAATGTTTTTCTTCATCATAGATGTGTAGATTTTAGTGTTGTTCTGCTTTGAGTCTCCACTCTAGTGAGAACAGATATCAGAAACGTCCCTGAGAATGCTTTCTCATCTCCTCTTTACATTTTTCCTGGCTCTTCAAGTCTGAGAGGGATTTAACTGACCTGAGAAATGAAAGCTGCTTACAAGCTCCTTTAGGAGTGTCCTGTGTTTCACTTTAGTCTTTCCTGTTTCCCTTCCCTCTTTATAAGCACTAATCACATGACAAGGATCCTTCCTTGTTTGTCATAGAGAAATTGTTTAAAGGTTTGCAATTCATGCCCTTGTAGTCTTCAAGAAAGAGTCACAGTGAAGGTTGTTGCAACTGTAAATGGTGACATAAATCCAACTAAAGGTGGCAGATCTTCATGCTTGGATTTATTGACCCTGGGCAGAGATATGTTTCTTGTGTTTGTTGCTGCCCATGTTAACAGCGTTCAGGAAGAATAGCATTTCTTTTTCTCACTTTCTTACATCCCAAAAACAGGTCAGGTCAATCATTTCATGAGTAAGAAGTTAAATCTCAATGCCTTTCTATGCAAGAATCTTGTGCTCATAATGCATGAAAGACTATTAGTTCCTTAATGACAAAAATAAAACTTAGAGATTTTGATTAATAGACATGAGACACGGTGTAGATTCTGCTGGAAGGGGAAAAGAGAGCTGTATTTTGTCAAGAGAATTGTGTCCTCTGTGAACATTCTGCTTTCAGCCTTTCTGCTGATAACTGGTGTTTCTTGCTATGGCCAGCACTGCAGGATTTTTTGTTTTCATACCCTTTTTTCCCACATAGTGGTGTCAGCACCAGGAGGAACAGAAAAAGGGAATATGGAGTGTCTCATGTCCTTGATGACAGAGGCAAAACAATCTTTCTCTTTTCTATTGCTGTAATTTCTATGACAGTTTTACATGTTTATTGGATGAAATTCACTGGCCTCCAAAAAGCTTTGACAATGTGCTGGTTGTCATTGACGTGGAAAGTTATGCTGTAGGCAGGAATTGTTCTGTTGGGGTCTTGATTGTAGTCTGTGATATTTCCTGAAGTTAAGCTGTAGCTGAGGCTCCCACATGCAGCAGACATTTAAAATGTAATATTTTTTATATTTTTACAAAGAATTCTAGGTTGATACCATATGTTCTTTGAACCTGTTAGTCTAACAATTTCCAGTAGGAAGTATAGGCTGAAGGAAGATCTGCTCTGGCACAGTTCAGACTTAAATATATCAATATAAAAGCACTAAATTAACAAGAATTCAGTGGCTGCCTGTCTTGGTCACTGTGGCCTTTGGTACTTATAAAAGCCTTTTTGTACTCCCTCAAATGATTCTCCTTGATGATATAGATATGGCTGATGGAGTTTAAGGAGTTTAAATGTTTTTACAGCAAGTCTTAAATATTGTGTTCTGCAGTGAACTATCCTTTTCTTGAATTTGTTCTGTTCATACCTGCCTTTTCTGTGGTATTTAAATGTTGTTCTGCACTTGAGAATTGTTATGAATAAGGTATTATTTCTTGATCTCGTAGAGACTCATCATTACTTTATGGAAATAGCACATGTATTATCTGGAATTTCAAAATTAGGAGAATTGATTCCACGTCAATTACCTTACTGCTTCAAAATCAAGGTGGCTAATATCTCTGAATTTACAATATGTTTGCTTACATTAGTTTTTTAGTGTAGGTTAGGATTTTAGAATTTTACCTACTGGGTTGAATCTCTTACTAGTACTTTACCACAAGTCCATCAAGGTACATTTAACTTTTACAGCCATACTGCATTTGAAGACCTAGCAGTGTTGTTTTTATTCTTCTAGTAAAGTGAGATTTGTGATGTGGTCTGATTTCTCTACCCTCTCCCCTTTCTTCTCTTCTTCAGTCATTGTGCTCCAGACTGTCTTAGAATTCCTTTTTGCATCATTGATAAATCTATTCTTAAACCTATAGTCGCCTGCCCACTTTTGCATTATTCAGGGAAAACAGTGTTCTGGGATGATGTTCCTGCTCTGTTCCATGTGTTCCTTTTCAGGAACATCCTCTTTCTAATGGGTTAATTTTATTACTTACCCAGCTGATTCTGCTTGAATTTTCTGTTGGAAAATTTATGCTTGTTAGTTAAATAGTAAATTTACTGACCTATACTGAGTTGCTGAATCTTCCACTAAGATCCAAGAAGATAAGGAAGCTGAAGATTCTATGGCTTTTGGCAAGATAACAGCATGAAAGCAGTTTTACGCTGCATTTTTTTTGTATGCATATACAAAGGTTTCATGTATTCAATGCTCATTTTGTTTCATAGTTTCATAACAGTCATTTATGGTACTGTGTGTTGTTAAGGTGCAGAGGGATCAACACTGATGTCATACTTCTCAAAAAACCAAATACAGGCCCTGAAGCCAAAAATAACATTCAGCACATTAAGAGACTTGCAGTGTCCAGTGTTACAAAGTAATGACCTACAAGGAAAGCCGGAGGAGTCCTGCAGCACAGAGGAACTCTTTGAATGGCTGGGTGCTGTCTTGAATCAAGTTAGCTTGTAAGTATTGGAATTTCTTTGATCTTTAAATACATTTTAAGTAAGGAAAGCCACAATTTATTTTGAGAAATAGTTGAATAATAATTAAGACACATTTCTATAAGTAGAAAGGCTGTTATGCCAATAAATGTTCGTTGTAAGTCCTGAATGAACAATCTGTGTTTTTAGGGGTGCCCATGTTTTGGGCTGGGGTAGAGTTAATTTTCCTCACAGTAACTGTTGTGGTGCTGTTTTTTGGATTTGTGACCAAGAGTGTTGATAGCACGGGGGATGTTTTAGCTGTTGCTGAGCAGGGCTTACACCGTGTCAAGGCTTCTTCTGTTTCTCGTATGGCCCTGCCAGTGAGGAGGCTGGGGGTGGGCGGGGGGCTGGGAGAGAACACAGCATACCCCAGCTGACCAGAGGGATATCCCGTGCTCAGCAATAAAGGCTGGGAGAAGGAAGGGTGGGAAGTGTTCAGAGTTACAGCGTGTGTCCTCCTGAGTCACGGTTAGGCGCAAGGAAGCCCTGCTTTCCTGGAGATGGCTACACATCGTGCCTGCTGATGGGCAGGAGTAAATTGACTCCTTAGCTTGCTTTGCTTTCATATGCAACTTTTCCTTTACTTATTAAATTGTCTTCCTCTCAACCCATGCACTTTTTCCCTTTTACCCTTTCAGTTCTCTTCCCCCATTGCACTAGGGGGGAATGGGTGAGCAAGCAGCTGTGTGGTGTTTGGGTGCTTTACCAGGATTAACCCACAGGACCATGAGATCTTTTGTATAAATTGCTTGGTCATTAGTTGCTTTGGCATTAATTTAAGTGATATACTTAGAGACTACTTGTTTGGTACAAGTTTTGATTACTGAGACTTCCTATAAAATATTTAAAGTATATTTGTTGTTGTTGCTTCATTGTTTGTTTGTTTTTTTTCCAGAGACAACAGTTCATCTAGCTTCTTGTCAACCTACTGCTGTCCTGAGCCCAACACAGTGGTGGAAAAAGCTTTCTTGTGCACGATCACAGGTTTTATAATTCCTGAGAAGATAATTCAGTTATTGGAGCAGCTGTGGTAAGGGCTAGCAAGAGAACATTACTAAAACATTTGTACTTTAACACTTTTTAATTTTTGAAATCACTTTTAAATAGTTTTCAGTAGTGCTGTTGGAAGTAAGTAGCAAAATATATGAAATGAAGACTTTTTTTTTTTAATTAGAAAGTGAGCTGGAATCTTAACATCAGTATAAAAAATGTAATAAACAATTTTTGATACTTCAAATTTGAAAGTGCCTGCCCTGTATTCTAGTCATGAATTTGGTTTTTATCTGAATTTCTAAGAAACTGTGGCTGTACTGAGCTCCTACATTTTTTAAATTTCCCCTGTCTGTGAAAATCACATGGCCTCAAATACGCCTGATTTAGTATTTTTAACTAGTGATGGAAAATATAATTGAAATCCCTTTATGAAATCAAGAAGAGTATCACAAGGTACTTCAAGGTTATTACACCACCACAATAAATTATAGTGATTTTTTTTAATCAAGTGCTGTAATGTAGGACACTGGATAATGATGAATGGGGTAGCTGCAGTTCTAATTCAGTATCAAAGTACCCTATATTAGTGTGTCATGAATGTGTGTGGAATCTGTTGTATTCTATACTAGTGCTACTGGCAGTAAATTTTGGCAGCTCCTTGCTCCATGTGTGAGACAATGCTTGAAGTGCCTGATGGCTATTGATTGTAGCACTGACTTGTGACAGTATTGCTGTTGCTTTAGCTGGAATATGATCATTATTCTTAGAGCAATTTCCAAATCTCATGCAGAAAGCCTCCCTAGGCAAGGGTTGGAACACAAATTTCCTTGGCTTTTATTCTCTTCTCAAGAGCAGTGGATAATGTCTGGCTTTGATTATTTATAGTCTGTTTCCTTTCTGGTGGTGAAAGTATTTGTGTCAAGCATAGCCTGACCATGTTTCTTCCTCTGATGTCTTTTTTTCTCTGATAGCAATTGTTCTCCCTGAATGTTCTGTTTTTTGAAAGACAGTGCATGCTGTAGGAAATTCAGAACTGGTACTTTACAACTTAGAACTTTTTCTAATTGCTGTAAGTTGCAGGTTTGCCATGTCTAAAAGTATGATAGGAATAATGAAGACTCAATCTTACTTCATTTCCTCATTTTTCCCTTTATTTCCTGATAGAATCGTTTCTTTTGAGCTTATTTATTGTGTACTAAAGAGGGGGTTTTAACTGTTAATAAATTTTCACTAAAGTGTGTCTTTGATTGTTTTACTCTATACTGTATATTCACATGTGCTGTCTATTCCTTTATAATTATTGATTATCTTGTCTTCTTGCTTGCAGTTGCTATTTTCATGAACCAAAACTGGCTTACTGGCTGACCTTAACTGTGCATGGCTTTGCAGACAGTCCTGTTTCCTGGAGAGAAAGTGAACATGGTTTCCACAAAGGAGGAGAGAACTTGTACAACTTTGTAATTTTTAGAAATTTGGACTACTGGCTTCAGATGGCTGTAGGAGCTTATGATGATTGTCCTCCATAAAGCGACATCTACAGAAGGAGTTTTCTAATAATCCCATGTTACTGATAGAAACCTAATAAAATATTTTTTTTATCAAAGTAATTATGTAACAGGTTAAGTACTAAGAGTCTGTATATGTTTTTGTTATTTTAGCCAAGGGAAGGAATGGATTTTTGTTTCTTCACCGTCATACAGTGCCTTCTTAAAAATTTCCCAATTCTAACTCTAAGAAAAAGTTAAGTTTTTGAGAGTTTAAGTTCTCAGGAATTGTCTGCAGCTTGTCCTTTTATTCAGGAGCAAATCTGGAGGAAAGCTCGTTTTGGGATTTACTGTTTTTTTTTTTTATTTAGAAATACTTGGTAAAACTTTCATGTTCCTGTTTAAGATATTTCAGCCTACATGCTAGCAAATTAAAAAAAAAGGAAGATGTGTTCTCCATTATTTGGTTGGGGGAAGGAGAATAAAGATGAGGAGAAAGTGACAGTGGGAGAGCATTCATTAAACATAGAAAAAGTAACCTGCTCTGGCTTTGCAGATCACAGTTTGTTATCAGAAGTATATTTTTGTCGGTGATGCCAAAGGCTGCTGCTTGCTTTCTTAATTGACCTCTACATACACACTCACACTCCCCACCTCCACCCAGTCTCTACTTGCAAAAGTAGCAACTCCTTTAGCTGAGATCTCACTGTGATGTTATTGCAGACACCTTTCTGGGAAGAAAGCTGTGGACGTGCCCTCACACAACGCAGCTGATGTGAAACAGGTTTCATTAACAATAAGCAGTGATGCTGAGAGCATAGGCAGCTACAGAGAATCCAGGTTACTCCTGCTGAAATCCATGAAAAGTTGGGCTGTGGTTTGGAAAGGCAGGATTTGGATTTTGTTTTAGGGAGTGGGTATCTATCATTAAAGTACCAATGCAGTGCTAAAATTGAAGTTCACTTGATGGAATGAGAGATTGATGCTGGAACTTAGGGCACAACTGTAGTGGAACCATCAAGCAGAAAGACCATGGGAATCAAATGAGCTCTGTATTTTTATTTTATCTGTTTGTTGTCTCTTTTCAGTGTGGAGAATCATGCTGGATGATTGACTGGGTGGTATTTGTCACACACCTCCCCTAAACAATCCCTTTTGCTCAAGTTTTGTAACGTTTCGCAAACACAACTCCAATAAATCAGCAAACAGTTTTCTAAATCATTACACTGTTTTTCAAAATCAACCTGCCATGAGATGTTTCTACTTGGTTATCAGGAGGAGTGCCACCTTGTCATGTGGACAGACATAAACTCACACAATCACAAATTGAAGGGACAAGAGTCTGGGTTCTTGCGTTGACACATGACTAGTAAATACTTAACATGGCTGACTCAAGCATTATGTTTCATTACTCTGCATCAGTGCAAATTACTTCAATTCTTGGCTGAAGTCTGCTTTTGAAAGTGTTGAAACATTATGAACTTTCACAAAAGAAACTGGTAACCAGAAGCATCTTCCTTCTTCCTCTTGATCAGAAGGTCAGGTTTTCAACTGAGCTTTCCTGGAAGTTACACTCGCAGCAAAATTTCTAATACAAAGTTAAAAATCTTACATTTTTATGAAAAGTTGGATGAAGTTTATAGCTTCATAGCTACAAACTGTAGTTCCAATGAATGTGCTCATCTATCTGTGAGGTTCCAGTAAAACTTCTTCCTCACCAATGTGTATGCATGTGCAAGAACAAGTGTAATGTGTACTACTGGGGGAAAAAAATGCCGTCCAGAAGTAAGAATCTTATATGTGTGGGTTTGCTTCCCACAGCAATCTGAGGAGTGATGCAGCAGCTGTGGGACTTGGCTCTAAAATGGCATTAGTAGGACCAGGTGAAGTGATTTTTCTGATGAGTACTTCCTTGCAGAGCAGCTTGGGCTCGATGGTGGTGTAGGTGCTGCAGAAATGTTGGTGAGTACACTGTGATAACCTCGCTGAGACCGTTCTGGAAGGCAAGCCGAGAAGCAGGCATTTCAGCTCCATCAGTCCTTAGCATGAGAATATTGAGGTTAATCTTTTATGAGTGTCTTGGGAAATCTCATCAAACTGGTCAGTAGTTCCCTTTGCCTCCTGTCTAAATAAGCAATGGACTGCAAGCATTTCTCAAAGCTCAATGTTGTAGGCAGATTTGTTTGACTATGCTGCTTCCTACAATCCCTAGTTGATTTGCTGTGGCTTCAAATGGCTTTTCCAGCTAAGGAAGGGATTAAAGTGCTGTCTCTGAATCCTGTAACTTTAGGTGTTGAGTTGGTTTCCAGCTTTCCCTTGTTTTTTTTTTAAACCTGTACAAAATGCAGTTGAGAAGCCTTTTGCTGTTAATAGCCTCTGCAGTTGGTCTACTCAGACTCTGTGAGATAATACTGCATTGAACAGACCCATTTTTCCTAGGAAGGTCCAGTGGTGCACTTGCCTCTTAGGAGACAGGCTTTTCTGTGCTTGCTGAGCTTCACAGTCACACAGAAGAGAAACTATGGGGTGGAATTGACTCCTTATCACCTGCAGACAGTGGTGAATCTGAGGAAAGATTTTTTTTCCTTTTTCTTTTCTTTTTTTTTTTCCTGGAATGAGGGACAGCAGCCTGTTCCTTACCATCTGGAAGGTCAGATGGAGTACTGTGTCTCCCCAGGAGACTCCCAAGCATGGAGGAGATCCTTGCGGAAAAAAGAAACAGGAAGGCACAGGAGGTTAGGAGGGAAGATCTGGGACTGGGCCAGTAATTTGAGGAAGAACGGACAGGGGACATGAGTTGGAGATAACAGTTTTTGCCTGAGAATGAAAGATGGTGGCTGGTGGTGTTCTTGCACTTTGTGCCTGCCTGTGAGGGAGGACACGACAATGCAAGAGATTCCTGAGAGCTGCAAAAGTAATGAGGAGCAGCTGTGCACCAGCTGCTTCTGAGATCAAAGGGGACCGAGTGCTTACTAAGAAATTTTGCCTCTGGGGAGTGTTTTATGTAGCATGGGGAAGGAGAGCCAAATATCTGAAAGCAGAGACAAGCCTTGGGCAAGCTGGTTGCATGAGGAGTAGAGGTTTTTGTTGTCCTGGTATGTGGACAGACAGTGATGAGCCACTCCTTGAGAGCTAGGGAACTGCTCTGCTTTAACCTCAGCCCTTTTACTGAGCTGTGCATTCCTGCCTCTCTGCTGGTGGATGGAAAGGGAATTTTGTTGAGAGGTTAGTAGGGGGTAGCAGAACCATTTGGAAACTGGCCACAAAGATCATGTGCTTTTCCAGCCTTGCTATTTGAGTAAGTGGTTATGTGCATTCAGAAACTGGTGGGTGTGGAACAAATAGGGAACAAACTTTCATATTGACAAGGGGGAGATAAAAGCTGAGGTAGTTGGATAGCATGTGTTATGCAAAATCATTCTAAATACAACATATTTGCCTCTTTGGTTTGCAAATGCTGAGTGAATCAGAAATCCGCCTGGAGAAATAAAGGTATGTATCCCGTAATGGCAAGAGTGAGAGACTAATGGTTATGATAGTATTTTGTGTGAGGAAGGGAATATTAGCATGGGGGACTCTGAGAAAGCTAGGGGTAAGGATGTGAACAAGAAATTCCATTGTCAGATTCCAGAGATGCTCTCCTTGCAGAGGGAAAAAAGCAAGACTTGGCACAGGTGGGGTTTGGGGAATGCAAGAGACACAAGAATGTGGCTTAATGAAGGAGAAGCATAAGGTCTGTTTTGGCTGCATCATGCTGTCATTTACTGGGGCATATCCATTTTGAAGCAGCTAGTCAATATGTGAAGTTGGATGTCTGGGAAAAAAAAGCCAACAAAGAAACAGGTTCATACATCACTGGCCTGGAGATTGCATAGAAATCGTGAGGGTGAGGAAGGTTGCTCAAACATGGGCCATAATGTTTTTGTTCGAAGTCATTTATGTGCTTTTATTATCCCTTGCTACAGGCTGCCTCTCTTTGGTTTGTCTGTGAGGTTTCTGAGAGCATTATAAAAATGCCAGAAATTTAAGATAGGTCTTGAGATAGGTCGGATTCTGTTGATGTTGCTGTTAATTGCAATTAGCAGTTGGGCTGCTCAAGCAGCACTGCAGAGCCAGGGTGGAATTTTGCTCACATAGAGAGTGCCCCAGCTTCAGATGCTACAAGAAGAAATGATAAGGCAGACAGAAGATAAAAAGGAAAACAAGAGCTTAGGGGGGTGTTTCTCTTCTCCCTCTCGTGGGAGGCGAGTAGCAAATCAGTGGCTGATCTAGAATTAAAATGAAGGCTTTTTGTAGCTAGTCCAGTACTCTAACTACTAGATTATAGTTCCTCTGATGCTGTTAACTGAAGATTAATGCATGCAATTGACTCTGTCTTAATGGGCTAGCTATACTGGAACATGCTTGAACTGTTTCTCTTAATCATTTTTTTTTTACAGAGTAGAGCTTAAAGAGCAAAACTGGATACTAATTCAATTAATGGTCTATTAAATAACCACCTTCTGAATAGTAGCAAGAATTTCAGAAATATCTGCTACAGACTAAGGCAACTTCGAGTGGCCTCTGTTTCACCCTTGGAAGTAGCTTCCAGCACTGCTTAAAAATACTTGTTCTGATGCAGGGGTGTAGAGGAGCAAAAACGGGGAGCTAAAGTGACTTGAACAGTTTTCAGCTTTCCAGGATGCAAGGTGCAGGGTGCCTTGGCTATGGCAAGGTTCTTTTAGCTGACTTTATCAGAACAATTTGTTGGGCTTTAGTTATTAGAATATGGATATGCTTTGCTTGGGTAGTTGATGAATGTGCTAAGCAGTGGGGTATGCTGTTCTGCCATCCACACTGTAAAATATAGATAGCCATTGTTATTGATATTATTGCTGTTATTGCCTAAGCCAGATGTCTGGGTTCAGTAGATACTAACAACCTTTCTGCACCAGATGTCAGAGAATGCGAAGGACTAAGTCTTACTAGGTGATCAGCATTTAATCACAGTGCATTTATTGATTTATCGTGAAGACAAGTATTTCTAATCTTTGTCACCATTGAAGTTTTCACCCTTCTTCAGTGCTGCCAAAAGGAGTACGTGTTTTTAAAAGGCCGGATCTTAAGGCTCTACAGGAAGCTAGTGCTGTTACACTGCAATTTTCAAAAGTTTTTGTAATTTGGCAGGGGATAAAAGTGTTACTAAACAAAACCCTACACTGCCATTTGGACAACACTGATTCCAGTTTATGAAGAGAGGTTTATTCTTTGTTATTGAAGCAAACTGAGAGTTTAAATGGTCAGCTTTCGCAGGGCAGGCACAAAACCAAGCCGTGACACATTGGTTCTTGTGTCTGTTTCTCGGTTAGATCCTAAATCCAGCTTTAGAGCTGCTCGTGTCAGAACAAAATGATATAGCCCCACAAAATTATTTAAATGTGCTCAAAAATTTTTATAAACTTTGTAATAATTGTGCATAATTTGTTTTCCCATAATGTTTTAAATGTCATATTTGTACTTGTGACTGATTTGACAGGAAGGTAGTTGTGTGTTCCAGATGTCACTGACATTTGCACTGCTCTACAGTGCACCATGACTGGCATCTCTCTTTTCAAATACTGTGGAATCACAGTCTGAGACATGTGGAAACTCTGTACTTGCTCTGATCTTAAATGTCAGTAGGAATAGCGGGCATTTAACAATTCAGAGTATGGGTTTGCAAGTTCTGAGAATCAATTCTTAAAAATTATGTAAGTACTCTCAGATTAGATCTGTAAAAAGCAGCAGTACCTACATAGTTCTGAAGACTTTTGAAGATTGTGGAAGGCTTTTGAAGATGTGTAAAAGCAGACCACTGTGGTGCTCATTTGTAGACAATTAATTCCCCGATGGCATTAACAGCCTTCAGGCTGGATCCCAGTCCACCAAAGTGCATTTACTCTTGTGCTTGGAGCAGAGATGTAGAAAAGCAAAGAGGCTGAGTAGAGAGCTGGTAGACGGTGTGAATGACTGCAGTGCTCCTTTGGATTCTAGTGCAGTCTGCTGTGATGGAAGTAGAGGTTTGCTGGAGGTTCTTTGGCGGATTTTTCTTTTTGCTTTTTTCGTTTGTTTGTTCGTTTTTGCTTTTGCATTTTTTGTGGGTGGTGAGACAGGACACGGGGCAGACAGCTTGAGACAGAAAGAGTGCCTGAAGAGCTGTGATAAAGACATCTGGGTTTTACTTGTAGCCCTGGTAACTAACTGCTGGGTGACCTTCCACAAACAGCTTGGCAGTTCTGTGCTGCTCCGACGCTTTCTCGTTCAATGTAACGGACTTAGAGATGCTACTCGCTTTGTAGAGCACTTTGAGAGAGCCATAGGTTACCATTTAGTGTTCACAGCATTTATTTCAGAACCTAGAATCAGTGCTTGCCACATCTCTTTTTCCTCTGGAGACTGCTCATCAGAGAGGGGTGATTTTGGCCAGGGCTTCAGGGCAAAGCAAGTCCTATCTTTCCTCTACCTGCCTGGAGGGTGATGTAAGCGAAGGAAGTGGTGTGGGGTTTACTCTGCTTAAGGCAAGACTGTAATGAGCAGGAAAACCATGACTCCATTTAGTCAGCAGCATTGTAGAGAACAGAGGGATGAAGGGTAACTAAGGGTAACATGAAGCATTTGGGATATTTATAAAAATGTGAAATGGCTTTTCTTGTGAGAAGAATGGTTGTGCATCATTAAAGGCATCAAAAGCAAAGTGTGAACATGCTTTGTGAATCAGGAGGAAGAGCAATCCCGAGCAGTTGCTAATCTATTTATGTTCCAGTCATGCTCAGAGTGAGGCTTTGAGGTCTGAAGCTCTTGTAATTGCCTGGAATATGTCACTCTGCAGCCAGATTCATTGTTCAGTTCTCCCTCAGAGGAAGGTTGGGATTTTTAGCTGTAGGACTTCGCTTTCAGTCCAGCAGAGAGACATGGCTAGATTCCCATGCATTGTTTTGTTGAAACACTATTAATTATGGCTTCCGTTATAAGCATGTCAGTTCTATGTGATCTAGGCAAAAATTGATGCATTTGGTGGGAAGCTGCCAGACCTTTATTTTGGGGATTATACATGAGTTTTAGGAGCCAAGTTTTGATTCCTCTCGATAGAAGTCCCTTAAACTTTGCAGAATCAGTAGGATGCTTTTTTGGTTTTCTGATTTCTCAGAGGGTCAGAGGCTTAATTTTTTCTTTCCTTTTTCTCAACTTCTTGCTGACAGGCTTTCTTTGCTATTCCCCAAGCAGTGCTCAAAACATTTAGACATTAAGCCTCTCATTAAATTAGAGCGAACTCAAAGCTCCATGCCTTGCAACGAAGAGGGGCAAGATTCAGCAGGGATTGAACACGTTTTCAGCAAGCGATATAAGATGTGGCTTCGAAAGGGCTTCCAGCCCAACCTCACCTGTGTTATTTTGCATGGGAACCTCTCTCCTTTGTGCCTTCCCTTGAAGAGAAATGAGTGTGTTTTTAAATAATGAAGAATTCCTGTAGCTTTCTTTCAAGTCCCTAAGGTATTGTCGACCGTGGGAACTCTCTACATAGCTCCTATGGAAACAGGAGCTTGGAGCAAAGCCATGGTGCTTCCATGTAAGAAAGCACACAAGCCCTAGGCAAAACTCTTCACTGATGTTGGTAGACTGGGTGGAAAAACCAATTTTCTATAGATTGTCATTCATGAAAGAAACAAATCTATGCTGCGTTTTTCTCTCTGGGGCTGAGAGTGGAGTTGCTGCTGAATTTCACCTAAATGTGAGACTTCTTTTGATCCAGATGCCGTTCTCTATCCTTCTTCTTTAACGCATGGCTCGATCAAGTGAACTCCGTGCTGGGGACCTCTAGGGCAGGGAGCTGTGAAGAAAAGATCTTTCTTCCTGACTGTCAGAACGTAGGCCTGCCCCATCCAGGGCTGCTTTGCTGCTTCATAGTCTGGGGCAGCTCGCTCTTTCTTGTCTTCCTCCAGTATGCATTGGTGTGTTGGTTCAGAAAGTTCAAGTGCTCCTGGATTTACTGGCATCTGTTTCTTGAATCACTCACTGTGTTGAAATTGAGAAATCAGCCAGGGAAATGGGCTTTGCTGCAGGACAGGGCCCAGTCTGTGTCCTGCTTGCCCGACTCTGCCCTTGGCTAGAAATTGCCACAGCCTGTGTAGATGAGCAAGTAGAATTTCCTTTCAGGGAAGAACTGCAGAGTTCCTGCCCTCTCTTCTGGAAGAGTAGGCTGACAACCATCAACTGGACAGAAAGCCCTCAGCACTGAGAGCTCACTCTAACTCAGAAATTATGTGGGTCTAAGATTGTGCTTGTTGGGATTTTTGTTTTCCCTCAGAGATCCGTAATTTCAGGAGTACCTGCCATTTTCTCAAAGACACAAAAAATGTGATTTGGGAACAGAATTAAACTGCAGTGGTAACTTATGATGGATGTTTGACTGAAGCTTTTTCAATGGAAAAGAAATTGCTTCATGAACCAGATTTGTCCAGAATGTCATATGTGCTTGTCCCTGTAAATTGTGAGGGCATGGTAGAAGCACCTCAGGTTCTAAAGTGTGTCAGCTCATACAGCTACTACTCTAAAATGGCTGTGGTGCCCCCCTTCTTACTTCTGAATTTTATTTAAAAAAAAAAAAAATCCAGTGTATAAAGATGAATACAAATTTAGAAATCGGTCTTGGATTGAGATGAAACATGAAAAATTTTGCCTTGATAGTAATACAGAAAAAGATACATCATTTTCAGACTTTGGATGAGCCTCTGATGTGTTTCTGTCCAAACTCATCGCAAACAACCTGAGAGTCCTGTGACCAGAAAAGAACAGAATGTTAAGGTGGTTGACTTCAGTGGGCATAGAGAACTTCCAGGTTCTTTCATAGTGTCCTGAATTTGGTAAAAATATTTTTTTTTCTTCTTAATGAACAAATAGCTTACAATGCCAAATGCCTCCGAGCATGTTTAAGTTTATTCCATTCCCAATCAAACAAAATGAGATTTTTTCTGTTTTAAGAGAAAAATCTATAAATACAAGAATCTGTGCAAAAACCAAGAAGCCGATCAGTGTTGTAAGAAACTCTCTTGGTTTCTTGCCCTTGTGTAGCTATGGTAAGAAAAAATCCTCTTGATAATTGCCTATGAAAGGCATTTTTATGTTTTTGTTAATCTGCAAGCAAGTAGCTTGTAAAAGACTTATGAGTAAATACTGTTGTGGGTGGCATCACCTGGTGACAGCGGCCACTAGACCTATATCCTGTTATCAGCTCTGTGTGACCCTGAGTTAGGGCGTACTTTTCTGGAGTTAGATTTTCCAAAGAATCTTGTTTCTATTTAGAAGTAAAAATAAGTAGCAGCTTCTCGTGGACTTCATTTTTCTTGTTTGTTTTTGGTGTTTGCTTTGGTTTTTTGTTTGGTTTGTTTTGTTTTAGTTGCACAGATGTTTCACTGCATCAGTAAGTGGAAATTATTAGGGTCAGTTTTATCGCAGAGGGGATAAACTTGATTCCTGCCATCTGAAAGGATTCACTACGGGCAGTAGCACATTCAGAGGGAAACAGTGCAACTTTTGAGCAGCTCACTCAATTTCTTATTACAGTTCTTATACTGAACATGAAATGCTATAGCCTGGATCATGTGTAACAGGGACCATCTCTACCTTCCAGTGCTTCCTTGTGGGAAAAAAAACAAAACAAAACAAACCACCAAAGTTGCGTGAAAGATTTTGCTGTTACTAAAAAAGGGAGGCTGGGGAAGAGGAAAAAGCACTGTGGAGTGTTTCACCCAAACCAATGCTTTTTACACTCTATTGGCCCTTCTTCAACAAGGGTCAGAAGTTTTTCCTTGCCCCTACTGAGCTGTGCCCCTGTAGCCACTCTGAGGGTGTTACTGCCGGCAGGATAATGCCCTCCTTACCAGGTTTTGGAGGTATTGGGGGATTACTGAAGAGATTTGCCATTCCATATCTTTCCTTCTTCTCTCCCTAACATCTGGCTTGCCTCGGTCATGGAAAAGATCAGTACATGGGAAAATTCAGAAACAGACTGTCAAGAACAGTAACAGTTTGAGATAGTGAAAACCTGTTTCCAGACATTGTAAAGAGCCAGGAAAAGCTTTCTGGGAAGGGAATTGAAGCTGACCAAGGAGAAGTCTGGACTATTACATTAATTAGCCTGTCATGAGGGGTTTGAAAGCAGAGATGGAGCTCTATTAGCATGTTGGCTTCATGGCAAGTGAGAGCTGGCTGGAGCCTGTTCATCTGCATGTATTTTTGGGATGAATTAGAGCTTTAAAGCCTGTGGGTTTTGTTGAAAAATGAGATTTTGAAAGAAGCAAGTTGGCTGCTAGGATTCAGAATCACAACAAAGCCAAAATAAACTTCATATTTCTTAACCCCCATGTCACCATGAGGTCCAGATTATCCCAGATGATATGCAAATGCACAAGGACCCAGCACTGTGAGCTGCCAGGTTTTAGTGAGAAGGGGTCAAAGGAAAATAAACCAGAGTTGTCCATTATGTAAATACACGCCAGATATGAAAAAACTGAGTTATTCAAACGTGATAATGTTTGTGAGGAAAGGCAAGAAGAATAGGAAAAAGAGCTAGGGATATGAGTAAACTGAAAACTCAGACAGTGACTTCAGTGTTTGGCACAAGTCGGTAGAATAAATAAAGCACGGAGATGCTGGGGGGGCAGGGAAAGAGACACGTCCAGAGTAGCATAAACAGCAAGTCTTGAGCCAGTGTACTGTGCACTCTGTTAGGAGGCATTAAGTCGGGTTTGTGGGAAAGATGGATAACAGCAGAAAGAGACTAAAGGATCTGAATGAAGGCGAGCAGAAGATTGCTGTGCTCCAGTCGTTTTTGTACTCTGGTATGAATCGCGTGCAGCCCCAGGGGACTTCGAAGATGAATACTGACATAATGCTAGGAGAGAAATGGGCTTTCTTTTTATTAGAAAAGATGCAGATTAGATAAAATTGTGCTTTATGTCATTCTGAGCATGTGGGGAGCTGGCGTCGAGGGCTGAGAAACCAGCAAATTACAAAGGCCCAAAGAAAAATGAACAGGGTTCCAAGGGACTGTCTATTCTCTCCTGAAACAAAAATGATCGTTAAGAAAGATAAAATTACTAAAATTAGGTTGTAAATATAATTTTGGGCAGACTGTAGCCAGCAGTGCACATGGACTATTTCATTTGAGAGTGAATGGGAAATGAAGAGTCTAAATGTCTTGGTTTCTTTTATGTTGAGTAGTAGCAGCAATGGAGAGGTCAAATCAAAAGAGTGCCAGGCTTTCTCCAGCACCCATCTTCCTTTTCCAGGTACTGCTGACCTCTTCAGCCAGGGAAAGGTTTTACATGTCCTTTCCAAAAGCTGTTCTGAGTGTTGGTGAACTTCTGCTTCAAGGGTGCTGTTGAGTAAACACAGCAACACAGCAGAGAGGAATGAAGGGTGTTAAATAAGTGGCTGGATATTGTACTGATCTGAAAGATGAGGAAGGTTATAGTGCACAGCCTTAGAAGAGTTCCTGATGCACGTGGCTTCTGCCTCTTCCCTCAGTAAACCTGAGGGACGCAGTTTTTTATACTTTTATATTTCTGTATGATTCCATCAGGGGTGCATAGTTACTGCTAAAGAAAGAAAACCGCTATTTGGATTAGCTCTTTCTAGGCAGGAAAAGCTTGTGAAGATCAAATAAGAGCATAAAGACATTTCACTGTTCCATCTTCTGTTTAAAAAAAAAAAAAAAATTTGTTTACCACAGAGGACATCAAGGAGGAGGCCTGATATCTGCCTCTAGAGTTCCTGAGAGATTGCTTGTGTAAGTCACCCTGTCATATATAATCTTGCACCAAGAATCTTTAAAGTGAAGCTCCTGAAGCCATGCCAGAAGGCCCTGGTTTGTAGTTTTGTGAACACTTCTGATCTTCACAAGTGTTGAATTCAGAAATTCTGTCACATTTTTTGGTCAGTGTGACAGGGAGATGAACCTGAGTTTAAAGTTGTCACGATGTAAATGTAACCAGGTGACTTGTTAGTAAAACACTTCAAAAAATAAGAACATTACAGACAAAAATGTGTTCAAAACTCTTATGAGGGGCAAAACCTTATAAACTTATTGGGTAAGTTATCCATGCAGAATATATGTGTGAATACTGCATGTTAAATACATTGTGTGCATGCAATTGCCTGATTGTGTATTGTAAATATATTCTAAATATATTTTGCTTTTACTGCAGTTATGTGTCCAAACCTCATAGTGACTGTCAAAAAGGTCTGACTTCACCACCATCTTAAAGCATAGGTTCATTAATTTGCACAAATAAAAAAATTAAGGATGGGGGAAAATCTACAGATAAGGTTTTTGAAAAGTTTGAGGTCATTTTGCTTTGCTCCAAGGCTGTACAAATGGTTATATATTTGTCAGTTAAACTGGTTTGGAACTTTTTTACCCATTCTGGGCACCCAGCCAGCCTAACTTACAAAACTGCAATTATCATGATTGCTAGGAATAGTTCCACTTCTTCCCTTGGATTTCTTCTGCCTTGCTTCTTTTCTTCTTTGAGGAAGTCTTAAATTTTCTTGTCAGTTCTGAGGAGACCCTGATTTTCCCCTTAGGGGTTCCCACAGAGACACAGAGTCGCAGAGGCTCTCCAGCTCTCTGATAAATGTTATCCTTCCAGAGGCAGCAACAAGCAAGAGTGTCGCTCTATGGGATCAAATCCCTGCTGCCTCCAACCTACAAAGCCAGGTCTTATTTCTAGGAGGCCCACAGCATTTTGTTGTTTTGTTTGTTTTTTTTTGGTTTTTTTTGGTTTTTTTTTTTTGTTTTGGTGGGTTTTTTTTTGTTTTTGTTTTTGTTTTTTTTTTTTTTTGTTTGTTTTTTTTGTTTTGTTTTTTTTTTTTTTTTTTAATTTTATGGTTAAACACAGAATTTCTAAATATCTTTTGAATTTGAAAATAATTTGAATGCTGAGAGTCTTCGGTGTTTGCATAATTCCTCACTCACGACCACACCGTTTCTCCGGCAGTTGCTGGCACTTGGGCAGTGAACCCTTCTGAGGTGTTTTGATGCCCCTCCGCAAAACACGAATCAAAAAGAAAGAACTGGCACCAGATGGTGGCCACCAGGCAGCCTTTGTGCTGCAAGTACCGTGCTTTGAGGGCACCTTGGGTAAGGCAGACTTTACTACACTCCTGCCTCTGGCCCCACAGTCTCCAGGAGAAATAAGCCACTGCCTCTGTCGGGCTCCTGGATGACTCCTTTCCATTGCTAGGGTGTAGATGTGCATGGCTTTAGTTATCAAGCACAGCATGCTGGAAGGTGCAGCTTCTTGTTGCTGGTTGGGTTGGGATTGCAGCTTCCTTCACGAGAAAGCCTGCGAGGTGTTGATAGTGTGTGGGTCTGGTGGGGAAACAGTGCAAGTCTGTAGCTGGAGCAGTGCTGTGCTCTGCTCTTTTATCACCAGTGATTTGCAGGGCCAAGCGTGGCAGCAGTCCAGGCACAGCGCACGGGCGCCTTCGCACAGCGCTCTGAACAGAGCTCCTGTTGTGCACCGTAAGGAAAACAGATGCAAGAGATCCTTGGTCTCAGCTGTGGTGCTTGCGGAGGAGCTGTGCCTCTCTTCCCCGCGTTTCATGTAGATTCCGGCTGGGATGATCTGATTCTCCCTTGTCAGGGCAAATGGTTTCAGTTTGAGGTGGTGGCCTGAGGGAGAAAATCCGGTGCTTATCTCGCCAGTGCCTTGTTCTGCTGGGCTGTTGTGCCTTCAGTGATAACACTTCTGGGGAAAGGGCCCGTGGGCCCTTGCTGTTAGTGCTGGAGCTCTCCTCCACTTACAGTTGCTCTTCATCAGTATGAACGTGGAGGAGCTCTAGGCACGTCAGAGACAGGGAAATAATGATGGTGTTGTCCAGTTATTGTGTATTGCTGGCCAGAAACTTTCCATCAGGGAATTCCCTGGTTTCAAACCAACTTTTTGTACCCCAAAAACTCTGCTGAGGATTTCTGAAGTCTCTGTGAAGTCAGAGACTCTGTGCACATCTTTTTATAGACACAAAATAAAAATTACCTTTATTTTCTGCCAAGCAACCCTTCTCAGGAATTTCTTGTCAATTTTTATATGGCTTGTTTGTTGAAAGTCCAACTCCTGGCTCAGCACAAGAGAGCCCAAGAGCTGCACCATGTGCCTGAGAGTATTGTCCAAATGCTTCTGGAACTCTGTCAGACTTGGTGCTGTGACCACTTCCCTGGGGAGCCTGCTGCAGTGCCCAACCACCCTCCAGGTGAAGAACCTTTCTCTAATATCCATCCCAAACCTCCCCTGACACAACTTCAGGCCATTCCATCGGGTCCTGTCACTGGTCACCACAGAGGAGAGATCAGTGCCTGCCCCTCCTCTCCCCCTCACAAGGAAGCTGTAGATAGCTACAAGGTCTCCCCTCATACTTGTTTTTATTTGTTTCTGAAAGTTCAGTAGTCAAAACCAATTTATTAGACAGGGGAATTGAAACACGGAGAGATCTTAATTGACATGCTGAGAATCAGTGGTGAGTGGTTCAGTGGCAAAATTGAAGTTTTAATGCCTGTGTGTCAAGAACTGTCTAGAAGCAGAGGTGCAACATGCCTTGTTCAGTGAGTTTTGCTCCCAAAGCATTAACTTACCATGTGAGCACTGGGTGGACCTGCCCTGCTGTTAGTAAATGTAGTGAGGGAGCTGAATGGCATTTTAGTATTGGCTTTTCACTTACTTTCAGGTTTTGAAGTGCCCCACTGATATCATTATTGTGCACTTAGTGCTTTTTTTTCATTGAAAACCATGCTTTCAACCAGTTATGTTTAAACTGTTTAATATCTGTAAAAAACCCTGTTTGCTGAGTTGTGATGCCCAAATCTGTAGCAGGATGTAAGAACTGAGTGAATGTGAAAAATTATGTTTGCCCTCATCTGAATGGTTGGTGTGATGTTGGGGGGCATTCATTGTAGGGGAACCTGAACTGTAGACCTTGAGACTGCATTTTTTAAAGTATTAAATGCAATAGTCTATCTTCTTGTGCCAGGACCCTTCAGAAGCATCAGGGATGTGAATTATTTTTAAGTGTTTATTCTACCTGAGAGCTGGGTTGTATTAGGTCTCCAAATTTCCTGCCTTGCATCATTAGGACTAACAATTTGCAAAGATCTTCTGCTGAAAGAATCAGAACTAATTCTGCAGCCCCACAGAATAATACCAGTGACTTCAGATGTTTATGATTCTAGATGTTTATGATTCTAAATCTTTTCTAATGGGCTTAAAGAGATTATTCAGAATGTCCAAGAGATTATGGAATTGTTTCCCCGGTTCCTCCATCTGACTGCCTGTTGTGGTTTATTTTTCTTCAAGAAGATTGATGGTCAAGACCTGACCTTTGTCTTTTTCTTCCCTTAGATGCAGATTTGTTTCATTTCCATCCAGAACACAATTTTCTGCCAGCATGAGTGAACATGTAATTCCTTCAGAAACATTCAAAAATGAAAGTGTGTCTTCAGTTATTCCAAGACACAGCATACTACTGTCTTCAGAAATGCTGCTGTGGGTGTTACACAGCTCTTGAGATCACAAAATTAGGTTTGTGGACTCCTGTTTTCACATGATTAGGCCTGAGAAGCCCACCAAGAAGAAAGAGCAGAAAAGCATAAAGTGGCCATGGTGGCTTCCCTTTGTTTTCTTATTTTGATTCTCTTATTTCAAGGGGTCATCCAGTTTAAAAACTCCCAGCTTTGAATTGATTTTGCTAACTGTTATTTAGATCCAAAATAATGCTTCCAGATTATAAATTCTGGGTTTATCAGGTTTCCAGCTTAAATCCCTACCACTCTTTCTGAGCATTAAGGCAGGAGAGGTGGGTGTGTGACTGTGGAGAACAGGGAAGAAATATAAGGGATGCATCTGTCTTTTGATATTTGACCATGGAAAGAAAAACTACACTATTTTGTCATTTTTGCTTTAAATAATGTAGTCCAAGCATGATTCTTGTAGAAGGTTTTGTGTTAGTTATTCCTGGCATAGCAGGTGGGTTTAAGTTTGTTTTGGTTTTTTAATAATACTGTTTGGTTAAAAGACCCCAGTCCAACTTGACAAACTCAGTGAATTCCAAAAACTTTATAGTTGTCAGGAGCAGCATCTGTATTTCACAGAAGTTGCTCCTGTCAGCAGGCAGTTTACTCAGGACATGACTTCGAGGTTGGCCTCAGTGAGTGCCTTTTCCTTCTGAGAAAAATGGTACAGTTTTACAGAACATCTTGCTGGAGGTGGGTTATGAGTGTTGGAAAAACAGCATCTGGGAAATACTGGTTTATTACAGCATTATGACTTGACTTCTCACCTTGCAGAGTTACTAAGCACATACTACAAAGCAATTGTCTAAGTTATATCCAGATGACGTGGTACAGACGTGTTACACTGGACCTAAAGGCTCACACTACGTGCTGTCTTCTTGGCTAGTCCGTGTGGTTGTGTTTCAGCATGAATGCCAATGGCTGGGTTACTGCTCAACTTGATTGAAACAGATCTTGGAAAAAATGCAAAATTTCAAGGAGCTGCTGAGGCCAAAGTAATCTTTCAGGTACTGTATAAGGCATGGATTTGTTTTGGTTCAGTACTGCAATCCTGTTTATCCTCAAAGAAACAAATTCCTTTTCTTTGCATTAATGATTTTCTTCATGCTTTTTTAAGGCAGGGTAAATTTTAACCCTTATTTTACATGAAACACTGGTTATCTCTGTTCTGGATGATTCGGTGTCATCCAGTACAAAAAGCTGGCTAAAGGCTGAGCTTGTTGAGCTTTATGAGCCTGCAGTCTCAGCCATAGGGGTACTTAGTGGATGATGACTGGATAGCTGGAAAATGAATGCAATTTGTGGGGGTTTTTTTGTTTTTGTTTTATTTGTTTGTGTTTTGGTTTTTTTGTTTGTTTGTTTTTTTTCCTGTTGGTGTTTTTTTTAACAGCATGGTAGAAGTTGGAAGGGACCTCTGGTAGTCATCTGGTCCCACCCACTGCTGCTCAAGGAGGACCGCCAAGAACTGTCCACTCAGGACCATGTTCAAAAGTTTGAATATCTCCAAGGATAGAGACTCCACAACCTCTCTGGGCAACCTAGGCCAGTGCTCAGTCATCTTGACAGTAATGAAGTGTTTCCTGATGTTCAGAGGGAACCTTCTGTGTTTCAGTGTGTGCCCACTGCCCTGGTCCTGTCACTGGGCGCTGCCGAAGAGAGCCTGGCTCCATTTTCTTTCTACCCTGCTGATGAGTGTTTATGTATGTTGATGAGATTCCCCCGAGATGTCTTTCCAGGAGATATCAGGGTGGTTGAAGTCCCCTGTGAGGGCCTGCAGAGGTGAGACTCGTAGTCTCTGAGTTTAGGCAGAGGTACTGATAGTGTCCTCCAGACTATATGGCACAGGTACACATCCATCCAGCGTTCTTGTCCATTGCAGCTCTTCCAGAACTGAGCATGGTAAGAAAGCACTTCAAGGAAAATATCTGCTATTACTTTATTTCTTCCTGCAGGTCCTTTAACTTCTGACATGCTGTTTTTTGGTGGTTTCTAATTCCCCTTATTTGTTGTATTTTTCCCCGTGCAGGAGGGATGAGAACAGGAATTCCATCACCATCTTCTCATTTTGTGTTGTACTTCAACATCTTTGCACAACATCAATCCGCTTTTCCTCCTGTGAGTTCCCCAAGAGGTAATTATATTTGGGTTTTGTTTTTTAGGAAGCCTGGTGTGTGATGTAGTCTGCCAGTCATGTCCCTCATGAGTAAGAAAAATAAATGTTGAGACCTGTGAGTGAAGAATTTTCTAGAGAAATCTGAGGGGCTTCACAAAGCAGGATGATGGTGATCTTGTGCTTTACCCGGGCTCTCCTCCTGTTCCTTCTTTCCTTGGAAAGGCAAATTCACCAGTGTGCCATGTTCAGTAGAACTGAGCTCCCCTGCTGCAGGACTGAAGGTTGCCAACTTGGACTCTGCTACAAGCTCTGTAAGGCAGTCTGCGCTGACAGCTACTGGCAGTTCTTCAGGCTGCAAAATCATGTGGCAAACTATAAATGAGTTGAGGCATCTCCTCCCTCCTCCTCTCTTCAGAAGCATACTTGTAATGTCCCAGATGAATGTGAAAGTGCCTGAACTTCTACCAACAAACCTAGGCAGAGTACAGGCTCCATTTATTGAAGGAAGTTTTTCCTGTCCATTTGGTCAGAAATGTTGTTTGCTGCCTCATTCTGTAGCTGTTTCCAGTCCTATTTTAACTACTATTTGGGTAAAGTATGATCTATATCTGTGTAAAGTTAAGCAGTTTATAGCTCTGCACTACGTGTTATTATTAGTAGTAGTATTATGTATAGTATTATTTTTCTATTATTTTCAAGTATGCCTGACTTTAAGAAATTATTCCCACCTAAAAAAGTAATTTAATCCCCCTGAACCTGTTTTCCAGAATGACAGTGGTGTAGCCTCTGAAGGACATAAAAGTGTCTTTTAGCAATATGTCAGCAATCCAGTGAAGGACTTGCTTAAGCAAACTGTTTAAAATCCTGGATTCATACAAATTAGGAAGTTTGAACAAGTTAAAAAAATCTACAAGTGGGTCTAGACTTTCAAATTACCCCAAAACACCTTTTATTGGAGGTTAGCTTACCCAGAGTTAAGACCTTGCTCTGCTTTCTATTTTTGCTGGAAGTAACATACCAGCAGAAGGTGGGATTAAGGCACAGAGGTGGCTTTCAAACAGCTCCAAGTACATTCAACCCATATGTCTTTCTGGTACCATTTCCTAATAAGGAGAAAAGTTCTCTTATTTTCTTCCGAAAATGAACTTGAATGTGATACAACTTCGGTGTGGAATGCATAGTCTGTGGCCTTAGTGCAGTCCCGTTGCCAGTGCCTGTCAGTGCGCTGTGGTTCCTGGTGCCTGGAATGGTACCTGCTTCAGAGAACTGTAACCTTCACACACATGAAAAGAGACTTACCTATACTGGAAAGAATGGAATGGTATTTTCCCGAAGAAACAGTATCCCTGCGGTCCAGTGTATAGACAAAAGATAGACATTTTTAATTCAGAACGTAATTTGTTAATAGTGTCAAGTTACTGCTTTTAATGTAAAGGTAGGGCAACTGCACAGTGACACTGATGGTGCACAGGAATGGGCCTGAGCTAAGGACTTTTTCCAGGCAAAGACAGGAATTTACGTGGTCACCATCTTATCATGCAAACTGTAAGCAGCATAACAGCCTGACTGATAGTAACATCCCCCTCCCTCCCCAAAAAAATGAAGCAAGTAGAATTATTTTTTCAGTTGAATTGCCTGTACCTTCGATCATACCTTCAGTGTACAAATCAAGCATCTTCTATGTAACAGGAGGCTGGACACAAAGTTCTTCCATGTTCAAGGAAAGCATAAACAATTCCAGACATAGATGGAGTCTATGCCCTTACAGGTGTGAGAAAAGGGATCTTTATATAAATTGGAGTCAAACTCCAAAAGGTTTAATATTACACAACTGTAGGCAAAAGTATCTTTCCTTCTCCTTTTCAATAAAATCAAATTCAACTGAGGAATTCTAACCTACAACCAGCATTGAAGGGGAAATGACCCATTTTTAAGGGATTGCAAAAAACATTTGCATTTCTTTTGGAACTGTAACAAAACTACTAAAATTAGAGTGACTTTCTACATCTTCTTCCCCTGTCTACATCCTGTAAGAGAAAACTTCTACGCAATTAGAAACTATAAATTAATATTCATGTTTTAATTTTAAGGAAATTAGGAGCTTTTTAAACAAAATAACACATAAATATTGAAGCCTCTAATTTACAAGATTTGTTTCAGCGACTTTTACTTGAAAATCAGAATGAAAATGTCTTTGAAAAAGACAACTCTATGAGAGAACCACATTTAAAATGTGTTAAGAAATATTAGTTTTATTTAACCAGTTTTCACAGCTGAATATTTATTCTATAAAAACTTTACAGATTGTACAGTTTATATATAGTTCAAACTACTAGAACAAAGAAGTAGGTCCCACAGATGCAAAAATACTGTACCAATCCAAGGTAAAGGCAGATTTACACACTGTACAGCTCTCCACTGGGAAGGGGAGGTGGGTCAGTTCCAAGTAAAAACTTCAAAACTGTACAAAAATAAGGTTTGATTTCTTTTTCATTCTTCATAATACATTCAATAAGATTGCAAGCACAGATACCCAAGTAATAATAGATATCTGCAGTCAGGAATCAATAACCACTCCTGAAAGGAATGCAAAATAGGTCTATTTACACAGGGCACTCTTTTACACCATACTGCATATAGTGTATATTTCAAATAATAAAAAAGCATAGACAAAGAACATTAAACATCTAATATAAGGTAGTTTTTTTAAAAGGTTTTTTGTTTTTTTACTTAATAGTGTGCCAAAAGAATTTTAACTTATTAAATAATATATTCTAAGTGAAACTAAAATTTATGAACATAAAATGCATTTTTGGTGTAATACATCAATTAAACCAGCAAATAGGAAAAAAAAGAACCAAAAACAAAACCCAAACTGTATATAAAGTAGTATTCTCACCCAGCAACAGAAGCACTTATGTAGTTATTAAAAAAAACCCCAGACAAAACAAAGAAAAAAAAAACAAAACACCAAAAACAAAAAACCAAAACAAAAAAAAATAAAACCAACAAAACAAAAACAAACCCAGAGAGGCTTTTTAAAAACCCACTAAAACTAACTTATAACTTAGGATATTCATACATAAGATATTCAGTGATTCACTAATACTGCAAAACAAGCTTTTTTGTGTTGTTTTTTTTTTCCTTCCCCCTTCCATTTCCCTCCCATTTTCCCTCATTCCCCTTCCCTAAGAGACAGTGGTTTCTTCATGCTGTCTGGGTAAGAGTCAAACATATTCCTGCCCCCTTCCTCCCATCCCTCTATACCTCCCCCCAAAAAAAGGACAGAGTGTTTTCTTAGCATTCATCCTGAGCACACTCTCTTTTTGGGGATAAGTGTGAATTAACCTTAACAGGGTTTAGTTCCCCAAAATTTCAGAATGTTCCATTACTTGAGGTATTTCAACCTTCTTTTGAGACAACGGCTTGTATCTTAGCTGACTCATTGGGCAGAGAAAGTAAGGGCTGGCTAATACCCGTTTCAATTCTGTATTTTCATGAAAAAGAAAAGCATTATTCCAGACTTCCCTGCCACACAGAAAATAATGCAACACCATTCACTTTTTAATTAATTCTCTATTTGATACAGTACTAGCCAAAGATAACAAAAACTAGAGCTTTTAAAGAGATGTTTGGTAGTGCACTCTATCATTTTTTAGCTTGTGTGTGTGTGTCTACGTACACACTTTCACACACATATTACATTTATATATATATAAAAGACATATATATATGCACACACATACACTTGTGTGTGTGTATATATATCTGCATATAACAATCAGGGAAAAAGGAGTTTTGTTCAAATTTAAGTGATACAGTACTTTTAAACCCCTTGACAATAAAAGGGGAGGGGTGTGTGTGTGTGTCCACTCCTGTTCCCAAGTTGAACAAGGGGTTAGTTTATATAGGATTTTTTTTTTTAAACGGGCATATTTTGCTTGCCCCGATGTCCAAGAAGTACAATTCCAGTGTCAATGGGCATCTCATCAGAATTCATCAATTCTGTTCTGCAGATATTTTAACATTGAGTCCATCCCTTGTGCTGAGCCCCAGATTTTCTTCAAAACTTCACACTCCTTTTCGTTTGCTTGTTCCAAGTCCACCTTCATGATGTTACGTACTAAAGCTTTGGATTCTTCAAGTACCTAGGCCAAAAATAAAAAGGGGGAGATGGGTTAGCATTACATGAGAACTCAGCAACGTGTGCACTTACAGGTTATATGGATGGATCCAGAAGTTGATTATGAACTTAAGATTATCAATTTATGGGCATACTATGACTATAAGAAACATTTCTCATAGTCTTCCACGTAGCATCACACAAAATTTCCTTTACCTTGCACCAGCGCAACTTAAAAGATCACAAAAATGTGGAAATAATGAAAACAATAAAGTAACAATTATATGCTCTTATAACTAGGGAAAACTCCAAGTCCATTTTGGTGAGCACATAACACTATTATTCAGTACAGTTTGAATAACTAGGCAGACCTTGAATTTCTTGAGCATTTAAGATACACTGAAAAAATTCTCATCCGCTTTTCCGTTTAGAAAACTATTAGCTTGCTTTAAAATCCAAAATTTCTAATGCACAGAACAGTTATTTTGTACTGCACCTTTTCTTGAAAGAAAGCATCAAAACAGTGGCAGCTTTAGCTGTCTTGTGCAACTGCCAGTAGTGCACACAACCATGACTGCACTAGGTGTTACTCATAAAACTAAGTTCAACATAATGTCAAAGATTATTTATTTCCTTGGTAATTTAAATTACAACTCAAGACAATTCAAGTGTTTCTGTGCAGATATTAGGGGCAACTCTTGGTTAGAGTAAGCTGGAATTAAAGAACTATGTTAAAACCAAAGTATAGTATAAAAAATCCAATGCTCATTTATGGTTTTTATTATATGCCACAGTACGTCATGGTTAAGAAGGGTTAGGTATAAATAAAAAAAAACAAAACTCCTAAAAACCCCAGAAACAGAAAGATACATAAAAATATGCCAATAAACATTGCTGTACTATAATGCAGTCCTTGTTTCATGAAAAGGGTCTTTTTTTGTCTTTGGAGGACAAAATGATGCAGTCTAATAATACTTATAGTAATTTTTATTCATCTAATAATAAAAATGTAAGAAAATAAAGGAAACTTACAACTGAATGACATGTGACAAGTTCTTTAATTCGAACCATTACTTCTTGTGTGAATGTTCCCGGCCAAAACACTTGAGAGACGAGTCCTTTGGCACAAGCTTCCTGCGCCGTCAACTTCCTTCCACTGAACAACATTTCATTGGCCTGAAGGGATAAAAAGTTACTTCTGGTATGAAATGTAATGAGACAAAAACTCATTAAAGGAAAAATGTTTGAAACAAACAAGAAAAATGCCTGCGCTACTTGAAATAGTTTTTACTATAGCTCTTCCAAGTTTTAATTAAAAAAGACTGGCCTACAGACAGTTGGTCCATGTTGTTGACTAGTACTAGGTCAGTAGTTATTAAAATATGGACGTCTATGATTGAGGGTTAAATGTGAAAGCATCTTTTGTCATTTCCTGGCTGTGAATGTTTGTTAACTCTGGCTTTCTTGTAGTATTGCTAACTTGGTTATCTGTATACGTGGTAATAGGTTATAATGCCTGGCAAATTTGTAAAACAACAAAGAATACATCAGCTTGCCCTTTATAATAATGTATTGTAATTTCTGAATGAAGTCGTAGAAAATAAACATTCACATCTTCTTCAGGAGTTCAACACTGAACTGATAAATCCTTTCAAAATCTTATATAGCAATCTTATTAAAACCAACAGTATTTAAAAGATCTTGCACACAAAGGTACAGAACTGACTACTACATTCTATGCAACAAGGTGGTCTCCAATTCTGTAAATATTTTTGATTTGTAATTATCATGCACTTCCCTATTTACTAATTTCCCCGTTAAAGCTTTGCCCTGCAATCACTTTAATTCTACCTTTAGCGAAGTTTCTTACATAGTTAAACTTTATCTGCAGTAACATCTGCATGGAAACAGCCAGTGCAAACTAAATAGTCAGTAATCGTAAGTCTCAAGAAAAAAAAATCAGTTTTACTGTTTCTTAATAACTTATTTGCATGAAAAGTGTGACAAACCCATTACTGGACTCTTGAAATATACGAAATAAGGCTGCTATAAAACACCCAAAGATGAGGGCAAAATTCTGATTTTTTTTTTAATGTTTTTTAATACTGGAAGTTCTGGTAATTATGTCAACGACTTTCAATTAAGGACCTCAAATTATCTATTTACTGTGGGTATTGACATTTTACACATGAAGCAATTTGAAGTCTATTACTTGCCCCTTTGTAATGAAATACAAAATCTGAATTCTACTGGCATTTCCTTCCTTAAAATTTATCATCAGCACATCTCTCATAGTTAATACAGAAAGTTGTGATTCATACATAGTTTATAAAAACCCCACATCTCTTGCAACATGATCAAACTCTCTACCCCTTTAGTTCTACCTTCTATGAATACAAAATCAAATATAAAGGTTCATTAACCATTCCTTCTAATTTTCCATAATATATGTGAATAATAATAACCTGAAACACTAGCTAAAGACCAGTGATGTACATAAGCCTGTCTAAGAAAGAGATATCCTTTTTCCTAAGCAGATGTGGGGATTCTTCCAAAATAATTTTGAAAAATACTAAATGTTTATATCAAAGATCAAAATGTGAAGTCAATCTAAATGGTAATTTGGAAAGGCAAAAATTTAAGTCATCTGGTCAGATCTACATATTCTTCACATGTATCTTTGGTAGCATAGATAAAAACTCATGGTAAAAAACCTTGATAGGTTTTTTCCCTAAAACTTAGTGGCAACCACTAAATTCATCTGAGCATGGAAGAACATAAGTGGGAACGGTGCAGTTAGCTTATTTCTGCCATCTGTAACACAATATTAGCATAAAGCCTCCCACAAAATGAGCATTCCCATTCCTATTCTCACTTGACAAGTTTTGAAGGAAAATATCTTGCTCTGGCATCTTCACTTCTGATCTATAGACAATATATGCTGGAGACCCACTGCTATACAAGCTTTAACCCTATAATCACTCCTTGTACCTGCTGTCGAAATGAACACAGTTGTGGTTACTTTCCAAGAAAGGTAATATAGCAATAGAAATGAGGTTGATAAAAATATTTCAGTAATGTAAGAGTTTCATTAGAAACCTTCATTTTCTACACAGTCTTTCTCCTTCCACAGAGGAACTTCCTCTCGTTTCTCTCTCACAGTGACGGCTTTGAGGCTCACCAGGACCTTTCATGCAAGGCCACAGGCACTCAGTTCTCTTGCACTATGATCAGGAAGCAGCTGGTCTCTGGAAAACCCAAGATCCTGGCTCTGATGTGGACTACAGAACTATGGAAATGTGTAAGCCTCATGACTGCACAAGAAATACTGCCAAACATTCTGGGGACTGACAGGGAAACCCAGTGTGTGATGCTTGATCACACAGCTCCTGTGCTCTATATCCAGACCAGACAACCAGAGCAAGAACTCCACAGCAAACACACAATAGCATTATCTCTCCATACAGACATCACCTTAATCTCTATTGCAGATTATTTTCACACTCAAAAGCTAAGTTTGAGAACACTTCCATAATTCTTGGTATTCCCAATACGCAGTATCAGTTTTGAATTCTAAGGTTTGGGCTCCAGATTTCCTGTAATAAGATCACTGTTGAATGTGTTCTGTGAACAAATCCATCCATGATAGACCTGCTCACTAGCCAAGACTGATCCCACAGGAAAAATATTTCCAGCTATCTTGCAACTAAAGATTTTCACGTAGCTGCTGCTGCTGCTAATATTGCACTGAATCTGATTTACAAGAGTTGCAGGTGGGACTAATATGGCTGAATTGATACATTTGTAGAAAATTTTCTGATGCATATAGAAGGCTTAATTCTTTCTTTTGTATGATATTTCAATTTCTCCCCTCCTGAATGTTTTGTATCTCACTCATAACATTTTTCTGCTGATTTGTCTCTCCCTTTTAGAGATAAAAAGCATGCTGCTTTATCAAAGTCTTCAGTATGGATTGAGAACACATTTCATGAAATCTGCTGAGTAAAGTTCAATTTTGTCCCATACAGCACCAACCTTGCTATACTGCAGAGGGTCAAGGATATTACAAAAACAGTGGATTTTTTTTCTCCCCTTCTGCACTGAATATTATGGAATTGTTACCACTGGAGGCTTTCAATTTAACTCTTTATATTTAAATATGAGAGCATTCACGAACACACATGGAAGAGTATACTAGGGAAGAGCTTCTTGTGTTTTTTGTACAACTTCTAAAGAAATTAAAACAACCACAAGTCTCTAAAGGACGAGGATGGATGGAATGGATGGATGAATGGATGGATGGCCAAATAAAAAGGGAAAGGAACAATCAGTAGTTTGAAACATGCTAAATTATTAAAGATACTCTTATAACTGTTAATCTATTTCAGTTACCTTTTCTGTTCTCTTCTAATAACTAAATCCAGACATCATACAGTTAGTCATTGGATCTGTTCAAAGTGGTGTTTTAATATATTGAAATCTATATTTTTTAAATCAATAAATGCCTACAGGGAAAAAACTGGCTTTTACAATAAACAGAAATTTTGGAAAAACAGGTGTAGCTACGAACACTTGTTTCATACTGGTCGAATTGGAATGCGACATAGGTCTAAGTTTTCAAAGAACACAGCACGAAAAACACTAAGGAACATGAAAATAATGTGGATAAGAGGTTTTTAAACAGCTCTTTGTTACAGGTGCATGGAAGCTGAAATACTTATTTTGCATACTGGCGTAAGACTGCTGCTGCGTGGTGACACAGCGCTCTGCTGCGTCACGGCACCGAGTGCGGAGCAGCCCATCCTCCGCCACGCTCTGATGCTGTGCTGAGTGCAAGACACCGCTGGCTGATCCTCAGAGGCATCAGCAGGCAAGGTGTGTCTTGGTATACAGGACACAACCCTTCCCGCACCATCAGGGTTAAAGGTGCCCATGATGTGGGATTTAGTTCCACACCTGCTTTCCGTTCCGTGCACGCAGGTGAAGACTGGCTTGTAAGAGCATGGGGCAGAGAAGCTATAAAGAGTGGTTTCTCATGAAAGGTTTTCATGAGAGAAAGAAAAAAAAGCTAAGAAAAAGACAACACAGCAAAGGCAAAAAATTTGAAATCACGCTGGATAAATTATCACAACTGAATTGTGAAGCTGTTGGCCCCTACCCTGCAAGCTACTTACAGAAGCCAGGCCCATTATCCGAGGGAATGTAAGGGATGAACATCCATCTGGACTTTGTCCAAAAGTAGTGTATGGTGTCTGAAACCAAGCCTTCTCGTTAGCCCAAACCACGTCACACAGAGGCAATATAGATGCTCCAAGTCCAATGGCTGGGCCATTTACTGCTACAATGATAGGCTTCTTAAACTGAATAAAAGTATTCACAAAATTCCTGAAGAGAAACAGAAACATGCACTCACTACATATATCGAGAGAGTAAAATACACCAGCCCTTGAAAACTCTGTAATCATTAATCTCCACAGTAACATCACTTTCAAAACCAACCTGACAACCTTCCACAATGAGGTGGTTATTTGGTGGATGAGGGGAGAGCAGTGGATATTGTCTACAGAGACATCAGTGAGGCTTTTAGCACTGTCTCCCGTAAGAGTTTCATAGTCAAGCTGTTGATGTATGAGCTGGATGAGCAGACAGTGAGGTGGACTGAAACATGTCTGAATGGCTGGCCCAGAGGGCGGTGACCAGTGGCACGAAGCCTAGTCGGTGGCCAGTAATCAGTGTTGCACCCCAGGGGGTCAGTGATGGGTCCAGCACTGTTCAACAGCTTCACTCATGGTCTGGATGATGGGGCAGAGTGTACCCTTTGCAAATTTGCTCATGATAGAAAACTGGGCTGATAGACTAGAGAGTTGTGCTGCCATCCAGAGGGACCTTGACAGGCTGGAGAACTTCATGAAGTTCAACAAAGGGAAGTACCTGGAGTACAAAGTACAAAGTCCAGTGCCTGGAGAGGAACAACCCCAGGCACCAATATATGCTGGAAGCCAAATAGCTGGAAGCCAAATAACTGGAAGCCATCACGGCAGGAAAATGAGCTAGGGTTCCTGGCAGACACCAAATTGAACTTGAGCCAGCAGTGTGCCTTTGTGGCAAAGAAGGCCAATAATATCCTGCACTGCTTTAGGAGGAACGATGTCAGGAAGTTGAGGGAGGTTATCCTGCCTCTCTGCTCAGCCCTGGTGTGCAGTTATGGGCTCTCCAGTGAAAGAGAGACTCAAGATGGTCTAGTAAAGGGCCACCAAGATGACCCAGGGACTGACAGAGCTGGGACTGTTCAGCCTGGAGAAGAGAAAGCTCAGGGCATTGTCATCAATGTGCTCACTGGGCACCACTGAAAGGAGCCTGGCTCTGTCCTCTTTGCATCACCCTTCAGGTATTTATACACAAACTGAAACATAAAGTCCCCCTGAACAGTAGGAAGCACTTTTTTACTGAGGGTGACCGAACAGGCAGCCAACAAGGTCCTGGACTCTCCATCTTTGGATATATTAAAAAAACCCATCCTAAACATGGTCCCAGGAAACCTGCTTTAGGTGACCTTGCTTAAGCTGAGGAAGGTTGAACCAAATAACCCTTCCAGCCTCAACCATCTTCTGCTTCTGTAAAAGCCTAGCATTTCTCCTAGTCCAACAAAGCACAGTGGTTGGGCAGGTGCAGATTTAACACCCCTCCCAGAAGCATCAGCTGACCTGTCACTTGAGGTATATTCACAAGCCTCACAGCTCTCTCAGATAAGGCTGCAGCCATATCTCACCTCTGGGCAGCAAAACTGTGGCTACAACCCTGGTTGTTTTCACTGTATTTATGTATGGCATTGGTATAAGGTAACTACATGTATTTTTAAGTGAAGGTAATAAGATACAAATGAAGATGGGCAAAGCATTGATGATTTTCCTTAAGGAGCATTTCTAGACTACTGGGAAACAACTTTTCTTAATAAATAAATCTGCCTTTTAAAATTATAAACCAATCAAAAACAGCAGAGCTCCATTATCACAGATCACACACCTATAAACTTTCCCTCCTTGTCTACCTTCTCCTGGTTGGTTATAATACTCTGGGTACTACGTTATTAAGTTGCATATTCTTATCCTCATTGTCAACAAAAAAATGCCGATTCATTCCACAAAGTACGGATGTTTCTCTGTTCTCAAACAGTAAAGCCTTCAAGAGCTTGTCAGAAAAAAGTAAGCATATGTATACATATTCATACACAGGTAATTATAAAGTTTGCTCTTTATCTGCATAACACACTTTTGTATTTCTGTGAAACAGGACAATTTTACTACATTACATTCACCACTAAAGGTTATCATGCTGCTTCTTAACTCATTCCACTGAACTGAAATAGCTAAAAGCAAAAAAATTTCTGGAACCATCTTACACAAGCCATCGTGCAAACATCCCATCCAGACACTTAAAAAAAAAATGTTCATTGTGTCTGAATATTCCAGAGAGGATCATTTCTAGCACACAAATGAAAAATACCACTATTATATTTGAAAGGGGAGGTGTATTTGTAGGTCTTTTAAGTTATCTTTGCCCATTTTATTAACAAAGAGTAATAGGTGAAAGATCAGGTTTCTGGAAGGGCCCAAATTAAACTAGTGATAGAAGCTCAGTGTTAAGAGCCTCTGGCCACATCTGGAGTCACTGCATGAGCAACTTTTACATGGAATGACTGAAAAATTTCCTTTGATAAAAATAACTACAATCATCTTTGTGAACCAACTGTGCCTCCAGTGGCACAGACTTTACACACCACACGGCCTTTTCTTTAAGATCAATAACAACAACACGAGACAGGTCTCTGAAAGAATACAGATACTCTGAAAGCATACAAGACACAGAATCTCAAGACCAGTGTTCAAATGATAAGCTACTTGTTTGTTCTGTTAAAACATGTCTCCGAGACACATGCTTTTTTTCCCATGTATTGCCTTCTACTTGATAATAGTTCAGCTCATTTTGTATAAATGTTAGGTTTAGTACTCAGCATCGGGATGATGTTCACTAGCATTAATCCACTCCTCTAAAACGTCCATCACTTCACTGCTCTGAACATACTGCATCAAGTTACTCATTCAATGCACATCTTGTATTTTTGTGTATTAAATTTGTTTTCCTGAAACCCTATGGCTATTTAGGTATTTTAAAACTGGTTTTAACTGGACGACTATTATCATACTCCCACTTCTCACAGTTCAATTTTAAAAGTAAAAATAGTGATGTGTAAAATGATAACCCAAACAGCTAACCCAAATAGAAAGGGACAGAGAGTATAAAGAAGTGCTGCACCGTATATCTCATAACAGGTGAATATCTGAGATCTTTTTGAATTAGAGGCTTTTAAAACCAAAAAGATAAAACAGGCCAGGTTATATGATGAAGAATACCCATCAGATGACTGAAGATAATCTTACATACCTAATAGCTTCTGCCATCTTAGTGCTTTCCTTTTTTCTATCATCTGTTAAACGTCGTATAAAATAAATAAAATCAAGACCACAGCAGAAAATGCTACCAACTGCACTGAACAGCACAAGTTTACTGTCATCTGCAGCTGCTGTGTTCAGTGCACTTTGGACTTCCTTCATTACCTGAAAGATAAAAATTTCATAAGAATTATTTAATTCACCATTAAAAAGTAGCATGTTTTTCTCTTCCCTTCCTCCCCCTGTGAGATCTTTGACATCTTTAATTTTTCCTTACGGTCCACTCAACCATCATATTAGAAAAGTTAACTTTAACTTTCTTTTTTTTTGGATAATGAAGAAAGTATTAGAAGCTTTGCATTTAAAAATGTAATTAGACTAAGATAATTAAATCATTAAGGAAAGATCTATTAGATGTTATCTGTAACTAAAGCACTCATTCAGCATTTCTGTAATTTGGACAGCAGATGGCACATGCAACCAGTATAGAAAAAAAGTAACCTTAATTGAGGCTAAAGTTTTTTTCAAGTTGCACTTTGTAAATCATTGCATGTCTCATAAAAGACAGTACATCTACACTGCCAGATAACAGTTTTTAAACTCAAGTGAACTATGCATAAAGTCAATTGTACTTGTAACATCTTGCAAGAACCTGTATCTTGTTTTGCGTACATTTGTGCCTAAATAAGAGGCATAAATGAGGTAAGGACTTCAAACTCCCCCAGCACCCTTCCCCTCGCGCCAAATCAGTATTGTTCTGACCTCTGGATTTAATGAATTATTTTCAGATGATTTTGTTGATAGCAGAATATGCGTGAATCCATCTTGTTTCCTGACAACAATGTCTCTGTACCGGTACGCACTCTCCGTTTGTCTCACGCTGAAACGTAGCCTTTTATCAAAAGGTTGATCTCTCCTGTCATCAATAAACCTTCGTTTGCTGGTTGTCACTCCTGTTACAGATGTCTGTATGTTGGTTGTACCATTGGCTGCTAATGCTTCCATAAAAGTGGATGCACCTGGAAACAGTTTAAACAAGAACAATTACATTTTATTAGCCCACCAGTCTCAAAATCTCTATTAGCATGAAAATGCTAAGAAAATGCGAAGTCATATTAAGAACACACAGTAAATATGAAACCCAGTGCCCTGGAAGTTACTGAAATAGACACTGTGCACAGAGCAAAATTAAAGTGACAAAAGGATTCAAGAAAGTAATTTTACAGTTTAGAGAAAATACATTTAAAACAAGGCCAAACAGACCAATCATCATATTTTTAGATGGAGAGAAAGGTGTATTTAACTTTCCTAATACCAATGTACTTCAGTTGGTTAACACTCTGCTTCCTCCCTGTCCAACATTTTAAAGTCATTTAACAGCATCAACATTGTGAAGAGAAAGCATAAGCTTATTTTTTTCAAATGTCAGAAGTTAATATACAGAAGAAAAAGACATAATAAACTAAAAAAAAAAAAGAACTTCACTGACAAGATAATATGAAGCACAATAGTCTTTAAAGAAAAATGGAAATGAAGAAATACAGACTATAGCTCTTTGAGAGGGAAGCAAGATCCATGTGGTGATGGATATTTTAATGGATTCATAGACAATAAGATATTTTTAATGTTAAACAATTTTTGTTACTTTTAAAAATTAAATTACATTAAAAATATTTAATTAAATTAAAATTATTTTAAATTTATTTTGTTATTATTAGCAAATGGAGCATTAAGTCTTTCTGGTCCTGTTCCCAGTCACTTACATAGACAGAATTTGAAGGCAAATAAACAGGTCATTCCTCATGTCACAGAAGGGAGAGGTTTTTATGTACTCCACATTAGAAACATAATACCAAATAATTACCATTCATAAACGAAAATAAGAGAATATATTAGATCTATAATTCATCTGTAAGTTCAGGCCTCCATGTAAAATCTCCATGGAATTTGTCATACTAAAGTAATGGAGCATGCTTAGGGGGAGGGGACAGGAGGGTTAAAAATATGGGAAAGCGTGTTACAGGCCAAGACAGAAAAGTTTTGAAAGACTTTTTCTGAAAGCTGATGACTGAGACTAAAATCTCAGAAATCCACAGCTCTTATTCTTACTAACAGGCACTTCAGAACGCCATGCACATGAGGTCTTTAAAAGTAGAGTTAAACAATGTATAAGTAAGTTGTTAATTAAATGTCACTGATGGATCTTGCTTAACTCATCATTATCTTTCTAAAGAAGTTATATTTTTAGAGTTCTAACAGTAGGCAACGCTATGATTTTAATATTTTGTTTTAATTAGAACATACTTCAAACACTTGTGGGTCCAATGAAGACGTTAAACAGACTCAGCCAGGTAACTGGAATATCCTATATCTTGATATTTTCACTTTATTCAAATGCTGCTTACTTTGACCCATATGAAGTATGAGAGAGACAATAGGAGACTAACACAATCAAAATTTAGAATATTATACATTTTCCTATTTGTATTTCAGAAACTGCCTTCAGATATAAATTTTCATATAAAATATTTTTAAATAAACATTTTATTATAAATCTGTTATGAATTCTTAGGCAAGTTGCCTCTTATAAGAGCTATAAAATAATAAGGTTTTATTTTACTTTTAAGGTCTTTCTCATTGCAATAGTGATTTAATTCTCTCACCACATCCCTTTTTGTGAATAAGTTAAAGACAACTCTGGGCTTTTTAGTTGTTTAAAGTGAAGAGTAAGAAACTGGATTCAGTTTGTGATCAGTTTCAGAGGCAGAGATGAACAAAATTAATCAGAAAATTAATATTTTATACTGTCAAAAAAGTTTCACATTTGTTCCCAAATTTTTCATGGCTTATGAAATTCCTTTTTTCATTTCAGCAGAATAAATAAAAATCTGATGCATATCAAGTATGAAGTTGGTGAAGGATGCTTTTAATACCTTTCCCTTGTAAACCCTACTATGGCAATTACATTCCTTTAAAAGAATTCCCTTGAGAGGGAATTTGCAGGAACACCAGTGTTGTTCCATATTTCACTAAGAACACAAGATGAAATGGTATCACTGCTTTGTTGGCTTTTTTTTTCCATGGAAAATGTAATTAAAAAAAAACCAAACCTGAAATCATCTCCGATTTTTAAACCCCTATGAAAGTTTTTTGTCTTCTGTCCTAAGCACAGTGAAAAACATGAAGAACTGGGAGAGCACAATAAACTAGACTAAGCCAAAACAGGAGTCAATAAACTTGTGCAAGAACTTTGAGCCTATATTTTCCCACGACTCACACTTCCAAAGCCATACTCAAATACCAGAAAATGACTTTTGAGATGTAAGAGGCAATGATTATATACTTTGAGAGACAAAACTTCTGGCAAGAGAGACCAAGATGTAAACACCACAGGCCTCTTTTCATGCTTCTTGAACTGGCAAGAGACCTTCTGAGTTTTTATATAAATGCTGTTTACACTTGTCAGCAGTTGCAGTTTCAAACCACAAGCTGCAGTTCAGTGGAAGAATACTCCTATATGCAATACTGAAAAAAAACACTTTTAAGATCCTTGGACTGGGATAAAAAAATCTGTTAACTTTAGAAACCACACCTCTGTGCAGGGAGACTCAGCCAGCTGGTACGGATCAGAAAATGGCACCAAAGGAGTTAAAACAGGTTGGTTAATGTTTGTCATTACCCTTTAAGTTTGGGACACCTGACAGCACAGGGGGCTCTTTTAGCATTTGATCCTCAGGGGTGAAGAGATAGTGCAGAGAGACATAAAGCAGTGCCTCGTGCTACATATACATTGGCAAAGGTTGTTTTGCTGCACATCTTGGACATGTGTTGCAGCAAATGAGGACAAAATAAGAGAGTGCCATTGAGAATTAACTGTATTGCCACAGATTTCCTCGCATGAAAACTTTGCATTGAGGTTACTTATCTTCAGGTTAATTACAACTACATTTTAGTGTTTCAAAACAGGATTTCATAACAAACCAAAAGCAGTTCTGCATTTATATAAAAGACAAAACAACATAGCCCACTCTTTTCAAACTGAGTGTCCAAAAATAAATAAGGGCTTGGAAAAAAGACAGTTTACCCTGGATATTGTCAACTAGTTCAGGACCACATTTGTTTAAGAGGTAAACAAACAGCTTATAGTTATAAAAAACTGTTCCACTTGCTAATGTAACGTGATCTCAGAGGTGAAGACATACTACAATTGCACAAAGCCAAAGCTTTTTTTGTACAGATACAAATTGAAATTAAGAGGACTACTTTGTTTTTCTTCTTTTTGATCAGCAGCTGCTGATCAAAACCTAGTAACAGTCATCAATTTCATGCAGCTGCCCTTGGAGGGGGAGAAAAAAGAGCTATGAGTAAGAGATAAGAAAGGAACTGGTCTTGTCCAAAGGAAGACAGGCATAAAATACCAGTGTTAGAAAAGGGGCAGAACAAAGGCATCATCATCTGCATTCCACTGTTGGAAGCCAGAAAAAAAGAAACCTCTCCAAAATGTGAGCGGGATAACAATTAAAATGCATGATGCCAGATATCAGAGTTTAAAACAAGGCAAATAATACAGGACTTCACAACTGTCCAAAGTTAGAATCCCAAGCACCTCTAAGATATTCGTGCCTCACTGTTATTGTCTCCTAAATTCTTGAGAAGTTCAGTTTAGTTTACACAGCAAACTTTGAATACAAACACTCCCCTCCCTGCAACAATACTGCAGACACATGCAAAGAGATGCTCTAAAATCAGCCAAGTTTTTTTTGCATGCTTCTTTTTGGGTACACAGGTGCTAGTACTGGTGCTCTTTATTCAAAGATTTAAGAGACAGAGGATGTCATTTCTGAAAGACAGAGATGCCTAAGGAACAAGCATAAGAACTTGGGAGGTGTGAACGATACTGTCCAAGTATTTTAAGTCCAGCCATCAGAAACGTAGCAATTACTGAAATTTGCATGCCCGGAATCATAGGCTGCAACAAATCCCATGTAAATAAACTCTTCTACCCCATGGGATTGTCCAATTTACTTTTGAAACCACGATGGATTTTTATTCTGAAGTACCTTTCTGCAGAAAGTTCTACAAGATACATCTTGACTTTCTTCATCCCTTTCATCAGATTGATTCGCCCCCGTCTTATTTCCCCTTTCTTCTTCCAGAAGACAGCCTAAGACTGTCCATTCCTCTCCATGCCTCTTCCTCTTCTACTAAATCTTGGAACAGTGTGTAAAATGGCACACAATATTCAATATGGGTTTTTTTTTTTTTAAACTAGGACCGAACAGATGTTTGCAGAAAACTACCCAAAACAAACCCAATGCCCTTTTCCTGAGCAGCAACATGAAATCACTGATTTATGTTTTGCTATAGGCACAGGTTTTACACATAAGTCTGTTTTGTTCCCTCCTCATTGCTTGGCATTTATCTGCACTGAAAGCCATCCCTCATTTTAAGTCACAAAATCATTCAGTATTTTCAGAGAAGCCTTCAGTGTTTAAAAGGAGGTTCAAGGACTCACACACCTTTTCTATACCTTGATGCATCAACCACATCCCCTTCTACAGTAAGTGATGAAGGGGTTAATAAGCATCCCACTTGAATAAGCAAATGAACAAACACCAGTAGCAACAACGTCTTAAAGTGTTAACTGCAAAAATAACACCTCAGTGGTAACTGAGTACAACTCAAGTACCAGACAGGGAACAATATGATCTGGAACACTGACTGGAAAAAAAATATTGAATTTTCAATGAAAAAAAAACACAAACCCAAACAAAAAAACAAACTAGTGCTAGAAGTAAGTTGAATTTTTTTTTTAAATCCTTTCCATACTTTCACTGCTTTATTGTTCCCTGTATATATAATCCAAAAGACTTCACATCAGTTGTCCAGTGCATTTTTTGCCTGCACACAGGACTGTGTTCATATGTACTAGCAAGCTCTAACTATAAACACTGTTAAGCTTTTCCAGTCTTAACTCTGCACTACATCAAATATTACACACAAGACACAGATCCTGGACAGCGATGGGAAAATGCAAAAGCAAACATAATATATAACAGTTTCCAGTAATTTTTCCACCTCTGCTTTAGAAATGACATAGAAAATACCTTAGAATTTTAGTGTATTGGCACAGATTATAGAAACTAAATATGAGGGTTCTAAACCTGCTATGTACGTGCCCATTTTTTGTCTGAGTATATATATTAATAGCATTTACATTTTGGAATCAAACTGAAGTTCCACTTTCCTTTGAAACAACACTATAAATATTTGTAATTAAAAGAATGTCTCGATTTATTGTACATTTCACCTAAAATGATTATTTGCTCTGTGTTTCTGGAAGAGTGTTCGGAAAGGATGAAAATTCTTGAGATTAAGGGCTGCTGGTCACTACGATACCCTGCTGCTGGTGCTGAAACCTCCTGAAAAGTCTTACTGCTGAGGGGGAGGGAGGGAGTGTGTCCATTGTAACCTTATCCTTTCTAATAAAGTTAACAACCTTCTTGATTCTGTTTCAAGGAAATAGTTACACGGAACCATTAGATGTCCTTCAGCCACACTCAGTTGTTTTTGCAAATATGTCACTTTTCAATACACAAAGAATGTAGGTTTTAAGCACGGATCAACTGGCAAATTATGATGGTAGAACTTGGTGGAACATCAGCAATAGGTAACTACGACTCAGAAGTAAGCACACTCGTGCAATGGCTGGCAGGCTTGATTGTCAATGTCTACCTTCAGTTCCTAAACAGCCCTTTTCTCATGCCCTTTAACTCCTCCTCTTCCATATATTTTGTGGGGGTGTTAATTGTAAATGTCACTTTGAAACATTGCTCCTATTAAACCTACATCTCCTACGGGACACTGTTGTTGTGGACTAAATTAACAAGAGAAGACAAACATACACACGTACCCTGGTAATGTTTTTCTACTCAATTTTTCAAGTTTTTTCATCTCACACTAACTTTTAATCTTGACTGCCATGTCCCATTTAGAGTAATATGGTCTACAGCAGTTTCCCCGCCCCTTTTGTAGACACGTTTCTCTGTTTCTTTGATTACTTAGAATATCAAATATATTTATATGTTATTTTAATATTGTTAGGAAAAGGGCAACATTACTGCTTGTATTGGATTTTAGTAGGTTATAGGCTATTTAATTATTTTTGCTTATGAATGTCTTTCCTTCTCAGAGCATAAGCATTCACATGAAGATAAACTCGTAATGTCAACCAAAAATGCAACTAATCAGAACACAAAATTCTAATACTGAAAGTGGGCAACCAATACAAGAGAAAATGGCATTTCTCCACCCTTGAGTTAAATAGGTTTACCTTAGTCTGATTATTTCATATCATATAAGTGGAAATAAAAGAAAGTTTACATATTTTAAAAGATGGGAATAACAAAGCACTAGATGTAACATTTGTTACGGCCATGCCCATAAAAACAACAAAGATAACCTTAATACTTAAGTTGGCAACGTATCTTTTAAGGAGTCTGATTAAATTTTACTGTCTTTGAAAGGGAACGGTGCATTTTTATGCATAAGGTATTAAGTAAACTTTCCACAGGCTCATGGTGGAAAAAAAAAAGAAAAGAAGTCCCTCTCCTAATAATTGCAAAAGGTTTTCCGAATACATCTCTATTCTTATTATTTTCCCAAAATAGATAAACAAACACTGCTCAAGTAAGCAGGTTACTTTTCTCCTTAATCATGGCATTAAGATAAAATACAACTGCTCTCCCCTCTTCTTCCACTGCAATTTTAGACTCATTTTGGAGTGATTTTTCTTCCACTGAATCTATAAGCAGGATAATACTGACAAATAGAAAACAGTGCACATGATTATTCTCACCATTTTAGATGGCTGTAAGGAAAAAAAAAAGTACATAAAAATTCCTAAGTGCCTCCAGTATTACCCCAGTCAAGAGATCCCAGCCATATTTCACAGCAGCATGCACCAAAGTAATTGATGTGGGAAGCAAAGAGTTGATTGTATTTCTTTTTCTCACAAATAAGGACAAACAAGAAAAACCTTTTGGAGGCTACAGAGTCCTTTTTGTGGCATTTTAATACTGGGAAAGTTTCATAGGGGAAAACTCTTCTATCTTGATATTTTTAGAGCTGCAGGTTATGATACTGCAGCATTCATTCGAAACGCTCTCAAATTGGAGAGTTAAGCAAGGACATCTCTTGGGGCTCATCTGCAGAAGAAAGCTATTGCAAAATAGGCTAAGGTTTAAACCCAGCTATTTCACACTAACTCCTGAGGTGAACACATTCTATATTAAAAGCACCTCACTGCAATTTAATCCAATCCCCAGGGTGATGGGAAAAATGGCTTTCAGTGGAGTATCAGTGCCATAATGCAAGGCTAGTCTAGCGCAGATACTGCCAAAAGACATCACAGGTAATTTCCTCTATAGACATAAGCATATACATATCATGGTACACATGATATAATGCTTGTAAGGGCATCAAAACATTATAAAATATCTTAGCCAAATTATGGATGAGATTTATATAGATAGGTATAGCACTATATTGGCAGAACTCTTTCATTTACCTTCATTTAGAAAACAGATGTGAATACTTATTGGCAGGTTCATTCTTACTACATAGATGAGGTTTTCAATACCAGAGTTTGCAAGAACTCCATTCAAAACTGCCCCCTGATTCCCTCTGCCCCTCCCCCCCCCCCCCCCCAGCATTTGGCATTTCGATGCAGAAAAGCAGTAGACAAAGAAGGCTCGGGACTTTCAGAGGTTCAGAACACTGATGTGCATGTGCCAAGCTTTTCAGGGAACCCCAAGATCAGAGTGCTCAGAGTATCTGGAGTTCACCCCTGCTGGGAAGAAGCTCCTCTATTTTTATGTACCTACTTCAGGAAGGTACACGTGTCTTTCCAGCCGCTGTCTGATGTTTGCTATTCAGAGAAGATGCCTCAGCCTCCTGTGGGATATTCACCAAGGAGTTCATTAAGAGGTGGCAAATGAACCTGAAGCCATCTTCCAGTACACAAGGGTGCCCAGCTGTGTGCCTTAACGTGACCAGCTATACTTTATCCTTGAGTAACCTGCAAAACATAATGTTGTTGGCTGCTACTAACACAGGCAAGCTGTTCTGTAGCAGCACCCTCTTATCAGAAATTACTGGCCTTGGCAGAAATAACTGGTTGGGGTGGGAAGGGGAAGAACAAAGGAGGAATCTCTGGCTTTTCGAAGAGGTTCCCAAAAACCTCAAGTGAAGAACTAAGCATTGCAGTGCTGGGTGTCTAGTCCTGAGCCTTGCAATTTAGCAAGAGGGCTGCTAGCTCCTTAAACACTTCTGCTGCCTGAAGGGCTGGAAGAAAATAGGCTGAAAAGAAGATTAGAAGTCTTGGGGAAGTGTAAACACAGCTTTAGGATCCTCTGATGAACAGCATACTAAGAAATGCTTGTAGGTTCTCACTTTTGATTCAGAGATAATCAATGGAAAGTAGTCTCCACTGAAGAGTCAAGGATTTGAGCCAAGGGATTTCCAAAAGACCTCGATTTTAGGCAAAGCACACAACTGATATTTGCACCACATTTAAAGAGGCATTCACAAATTGTTCTAGAGGCAATCTCTCCAACCATTTTCCCAGTATTCTGGGAAAATAAGCCCACATTAAAAGAAGGACGAAGAAAGGTATCCCATGCAACAGGTGTTGGATAGTTAGTTAGATGCCCTGAACTGAAAAAGTAATTCAGAAAAGTGTATCACCTCGCCAAATTTGTCCTTTTGTACTGTTGGAGAGGAATAAATTCAAAATATGATCTGCTGACAACAGCTGAAAGGAGACATGATGGAAAGGAGTAAGTAAATATAACCTGTGCTTTCAAGATGAATCTGATCTCTCCTGTGTGGTTTTTGGCAATACCAGCCAGGATTAGCGCATATGTGAGGACTTGCCTCAATTGGAGAACTCATGGAGCATATCCAGAATTCTTTATTCTTCCTATATTAAACAATAATAACCCCCCCAAACAAATAAACAAAACACCACCCACCCTCCCCCAACAAATAGAAGCAACAAAACAAACAAAAAAACTCAGAGAACGTTCTAAAGTCAACTACTAGAAGACTTAGATCAGAATTTTTGCATGAGGAAAAAATACATGATATATTCTCTCAACAAGGGTTTATGCTGTATCACTGCAGGCAAGCACTAAAAGACATGGGAGGCACCTGTTTTCAGGTCATCTTTCCCTACAGCTTGATCCCAGTACAAATGGTACAGTTCTCCACGTGTGAGATTTGCAGAGACAGCGAAGATCTTGAACATGGCCCCCAGCTTAACAAGAACACAGGTCTGCTCAAGCAAGTCCAGAGGAGGCCACAAAGATGATCAGAGGTCTGGAGCACGTGTCCCATGAAGATAGGCTGAGAGAGTGAAAGGTGTCCCTTGCCCATGGCAAGGGGGTTGGAACTGGATGATCTTTAAGATCCCTTCCAGCCCAAACCATTCTACAATGATGGCTTGGGGTCCTGGGAAAATGCCCATCATAATAACATGTTTTCAACAAATTTTGCAATAAAGAATGTAGTAGTGAATAAGCAAACATAAAAGTAAATCCCAAGGAAACAAGCACAGCTGAAAGCAGTGAACAGCTTTTTAGCCAGCAGCTGGAAGGACTGGAGGCTGTCCTTACGCAGCAGGCTGGATCACATGGGCATGGGTACTGTTTGGGTGGGTGCTCTTCATATTGCTGAGGAAAGCAATAAGCTTCTATTTAAGACCTTAGGCTTTCTACTTCACTGACTGTTGTCATATTTATGAACAAACTATCAAAAGAAAAATCTACAGACAAAACCCCTAAACTGATAAGTCCATAAACCACTAATTAAGTAGTTAACACACGCTGTCATACATAGGAAATGGTGCAAAGCTGCCAAAGTGGCTTCCCTCAGGCTACAAAGCAAGTCAGTATAGAATCCAGGATTATTAGTTACAGGTGGTCCCAATCCCCAAAGGCTATTTTCTCATGTAAAAATCTGCTTTTATGAAGTACTGGGTTTTTTTTCTTTAGAGAATATATAGATGAAAGTACCAACAATGATACTATTGCTAGACAGAACAGAGAGCTAATGAGGCAACAGAATAAGCACTATGATATTTAAGTAGGACATACTGTTTCAGCAGCACCAACATATTATACATTAATATAAATATTATATATTAATATTAAACCTCAGACTCTAAATTATTATGAATACTAATACTAGGAGGCTGAAATTTTGAAGAAAAAAAATAGGAAGTTACAGATGTGGCAGAGCAAACAACCAACCAGCAGAAAAACCAATGTGGTTTAAGGCAAATTTCAGAGTAAGTTTTCAAAAAACACAAACCAGTTAAGATCTGTCTCAGAGAGTAGGACTTAGCAACTACTATCAACCACACCAAAACCAAGGGAGGTTTATTTAGGTACCATAACGCCCGTTGCTACACAAAAACAAAGAACAAAGTGTATCATGTCCGATACTTTAAATCAAAGTGTGTGGTGGCCTCAGAGAGAATTTTATAGTTTTTGTAGCTGGCAATAGGAAAGCAAGGTTTATTTGACTATTTGGAGATGGAGGTAGGAGCACATCTTTTCACAGAAGTCATACAGGTGTGTTCACGGTTCAAGAGTAAATTTGTAGCTTTTAAAAAATATTATCACTGCAAGGCCATGCAAGGACTTGGGTCAGCAACCTAGTCATTTGAGAAAGCAGGGCGGGGGGGGAAAAAATCTCCATTTGTTACATCTCCCATTGCTGCAATTCCAAAGCCCCGCGTTGAAGCCTCACACGTTCAGCAGGAAATTCATAAAGCTGTGCTTGGACTTCTGTTTACTAAGAGGTGGTTCATGGGTGACAGGCTCTGAACATTTTTAGATACTGTAGATGCCTAAAATGCTGAATCTTGCCTTAGGAAACAATCCATTAAGAACACAAAGAGAAACCAAAAATATCGAGGGAAGTCACTACACAAAAGACAGAAGAATGACTATTGAGTAAAGCAAAGATGGTGTACACAAAAATAATGGGACTAGTATGTAACTTGCCACAATCATGAGCTCAATTTTAACTTGGAAACCATTTAGAGCATGTCATAGATGCCACAGAATGATAGATGAATTACATGACTGGTTTTTTCCTGAAAACTGACAGGGACCCACCTGTTTATGTCAGATTCCAAACACTAAACAACCAGAATAAAGAAAATAGAAACAGGACAGTGTCAGCAAATGGAATTGAAATTTAATTTCTACCAAGGTGAACGCTGTGCAATTTTAGACAGCCGTGTTAGGTAAAAAGATATTGCATATAATACTTTTTAGACAAATAGCAATATACCCAGTCATAAAGAGAGGGTGTATAAATGGAACTGAATTTATACAGTGATTATATTATTTCTTCAGGAGTGAGATGTAGCTTCAATTAACTCCACATGGTTAAATAGGTCAATAGAAACTGAGGGGAAAAAGAGAATATGCTATACTTACAAGAAAATAGGAAGTAAAGAACACTGGGAAGAATACAGGGAGATGCTAAAACAGATAAAGAACGGGTATTAGAATGCAAAGTAAAACTCTGAAGTACTCATAGTTACAGATGCTAAACACAAATTATTTTTCTAGTGATAAAGAAAAAAAGAGAGAGGAGAATTAGACCAAAACCAAATGTGAAATGTAGTATAAGCTACAAAGTCAATTAAAATATTAGTGGGGAAAACACCATGCCATAGGAAACCAGAAAAATAGTTATAATGAGTATGAATATATTGAACATATAACAAATGACATACTAAAAGGTTTGAACAGGGCAGGACTGGTGACTGACAGTAAAAAAAAAAAAAAAGAAATAGACAAATGGGATAGTCTTTGTGGGAAATGTATCATAGTAAGTGAAATACCTCCAAGACTAGCAAATTTGTAAGGTACACTGAGTAATAAAATTTGTATTGATGTAGTTTCAGATATAGGTTTAAAAAAAATAACTTTTAAAAAAAGGCAGCCTTAAACTTCTGAAGTTTGTTTCTGTTTATAAACAAGACTGCCCTCAAAGTCGTGTTTCAAAAGCGTCCTTCTAATCAAAATGTCCTAGAAATCCAAAGCAATATTCAGGAGAGCCATACTGGGTACCACAGAGAAATTTAATCTTTTTACAAGAGTTCACTCTTTACTTGCAATGTATTTTACCAATATTTTGCAGTTTCATACCATCAGAAAATGTGCATCAGAAGCCTCACTATCATATGTACTTACATGTAATGTAAATGTCAGGATTTTAAGAGAATGATCTCATCACAGGAGCAACCTTATTTTGCTCAGCATGAAAACTATATATAGAATTATTCTTATCAGTAAAAAGTTGAAAATACATTGAAAAGCAAAAATTTTCTATCTAAAAGTAATTCTATTTCCCAAAAATCCTAAAATACATAAGTTTCTATTGATGCTCAAAAGTGGAAATTTGTAGCAGCACAAATTTCAAAGTTTTGTACAATTACACAGATAACATTCTCTGTCATTGGGAGTTCGATATACAGAGTCATAAGAAACTCTGAATATCCATTTGATCTCAGAATATGTTGCCATATCACTAGTATGTTGCCATAAGATCAACTGTTGACTGAAACAAATTTATTGCTTGTAGTGTTCTATTCCATTCTTATCTATACATCAAAATATTGGTGTTTTGCAATCCTAAACACCTTGTCCTTTTTTAATTACTACAGTAGATGACTTTGCCTCTCCAGCTACATCATAAAAGATACCACACCAACAGATATTTCCCCCTACAGCTCAGTTAAAATACTCTCAGTTTCTCAAACAAGTGTATTTTCAAACTGTTCTTTTGAATAATCATAATTAAGATTGGGGTGGGATCATCTTACCTTTTCATTAATTTTAAACAAAATTGTATCCTTATTGAAATTTCTAAAAGAATTATGTGGGTTTTGCTTTTCAAAGAGGGATTACTCCCCACCCCTTACCCCCTGAAACCAGGCAAGAGACTATGAGCAAGAAGCAGCACAATCATGTGCTGGCTCAGATCAGACCGACACTTGCAAATTTAGTAACCAAGTTCATCTCTGCTAGAAGAAGGAAGAAGTCCACGTCTGTCCTTGGCCTTCATTGCTCTTGCCAGCAGACTGGCATTCCATTTAGCTGGAAAATTCAGGAAAATCAGGAGCTTCCATGAGCCTCGCCGCACCCGTGGCCCGGGCAAGCACCACATACTGAATTACTTGGCAGTACTAAAGTACCGATCTGGTTTACATAACATGAAGATTCATTTCCCTTCACTGCTCTATTTCTTCCCTGCATAGAAACAAGTCATTCATTGCAGGTATTTCTGCCTAACCCAGAAGCAAGGCAGCTGGATTTCTTAATACCTTCTCTCCATCTAATGTTCCATCTGCTGAATCTGTCCATGAGACCTTCCAGAGTTAAACCAAATTCCAGTTTAAAATTACTACCTGTGTTTTTGCCCCTTTTGACTTTCCTTTCCCAGTCTCAAATAAAACAAATGGAATCCTAAACAAAAATTATGAAAAACATTAAATACAGTTCATCTACAGCAGAATATCTGGGCAAAAGTATTACTGTTTTCCTACCCTGGGCTCCTTATTTGGACAGAAATATCAACTTATGACTAAGTAGCAAGAAATGAGTAATAAACTGACTTAAACAAATGAAGACATGCCAAAAATCTCACAAAAACTGTCAAAATTAATTTAACAGCAGCCAAACATTTTTGTGGTGTGCAATGAGTTAACTTTCAACTTGATCATTTCCCATGTGCTGCTGCTGACCAGTGATGTGGGGGGGGGAGGAGGTGGGGAAAAGAGGACAAGATAACTGAGAGTAAGGCAAAAAGCACCGAGTCTAATAAGAACAGCGACATCTTTTTCTCCAGTTTAAATAATATACTGACTAGCAGATAATTAGCATGTTAGAACCCCTCATTTGCTGTGAATCTCTCTTCTAATATTTCAATTACATGGTTACAAAACCCACCACGGTTGGGAACTAGTTTTGCAAACGTAAGGTGGCCTGTAGCTTAGAACCTATCTGTGGACTAGTTTATTTTTACAGTAGAAAAAAGCCTGTGATGTAAACTCCTTAAACTTTCCCAAACATAAAAATAATGAGAAAAACCACTGCCATATCTGCAAGAGAAACATAGTGCATTTCATTGCTGCCATCAATTTGTAGTTTAATCAATGCTTAGCAAAGGAATGAGAAAAGTTGTCACAGAAAAGAGAAGAAAATGGAATAGAAAGCGAGCAGGATGTCCTGCTGAGACACGACCTACAGTGGGAGGTGGGAGGGTAAAACCACTGAGGCTGCCACAGCCTGCAGTGGGATGAAGCATGAACAGGGACAGTCAGAGAAGTGTGACTATTCATCACCTCCTCTTCACAAGCAGGGACTTTCCTGCCTGCTAGGTCCAGGCAGCATGAGTTTTGCCTACAATAACTTCTAGAGTAGACTGCAAGGGATAGGAAAAGAGACTAAAGTTCAAGCTGAGGCTCCACAAATCAGTCTAACTAATGCTTCAGTAAGCCCCCGGAAAATGTTGTTAGAGAGTGCCCTGACATCTCTGAGAATTATATTAGCACCATATGTACTCAAAAAGCCGATTTGGGATTATTTTGTTGCCAATTTTGTCAGTCTGTTGAAGGACACAGAAAACAGTGAAACAGACACAGTCTCTAAAGCTGTTGGGAAAGTTGTCTTCCCTAAACTAATGGCTACAGTAAATAGCAGACCTCATTCCAAAACACATTCCTTCCACGTGCCATGACAGGTTGCCCATGTAGATGTGGTACTTAGGGACATGGCCTAGTAGTGGACTCGGCAGAGCTGGGTTGAGAGGGTCTTAAATGCCCTTTCCAATCTAAATGGTTCTATGATCACCAGCCCATAAAACTGCTTTGCTTTCAGAGAGGGACTCATACTGTGCCACTTCGGGTGTTTCTGTCACAATTGCTTCTTTCCAAGACAAGTTTTTCACCACGCCTCACTCTGTGTACAATAGCCAGGAGGCAAAGCCTTTCCCTTCCTTTTAGCATGGTTAAGGTTAAAGTTCAAAATTACCAGTTCCTTTTCATCCAGCTCATATATGTTCTCTGTACCATAAGAAAAACGAATATGATGACCATGAAGTAGGAATGAATCAAAAGCAGAAGGGAGCAAATAATGGATTTTGGCTCAGAGGGTACACTGGAAACACAACAAATGGGCACAACCCTAAAAGTGAAGTTCTTTTGTTTTGAGATTTAATCCTTGTATGTAACATCTTTCAAACTGTTCTGAACCAAAGTAAAAATGCTGCTTCAAAATGAAGTCAGATGTGCATTTAATAAATTGTACTAATTTATAAATAGGACTCTACTCTTCTCTGTTCTTTACTTTTGTTGCAATTTCTATTGTGAAAAAGAATATTGCCTGTATCCATTCAGGAATAATACAATTATAGCACTCATTACTAGAGTTAATGCAATAGTTTTAATTCTTTTTCTGTATGAACATGAATACGTATTCTTCATGTTACTTTTAGCGAAGATAAATAAGACACATAATAAAATTTGCAAACACTAACATAGCAGATAACTCACTAGATTCTCCTTTAGAGAGGTTAAAATGGAAGTAGAACAAACCCACACTATATCCTACAGGTCAATTTAAAATCGATCATAACTTCAGTCACACATGTGTTTAGCTGAAAGACAGAAATTATTTAATTGAAAAGATTTTTTCTTTGTGTGGCAGGGAGAAACCAGTAGCTTGAATTCAGGCCTGTGTTGTTTCAAGATCACTCTTTGAAAGGGTCTGTCAGTGTTTTCATTCTGCCTTGGTAACTTAAAAAACTACACATGTCAGTGGTCACAACACAATTGGAAACAACAACTTCTGGTAATTACTTTCCTTCCAAAAGCATCCCCTCTCCCAGTCAGGGTTTGACTACAAAACCCCAAGCATTTGTCCCACACAGGCTCACTAGTGAGCTATTGCGGATGGCCCTGTACAGTCATACTACACAACGAGGCAAATAACCAGGGCCCATGAGCAAAAAAAGTGAAGTATGGTCCATTTAAAATAACATTCATCCACTGCCATGTGTTGAAAGTCCGCTTTATTATATGCCCAAAAAGTGCCTTTTAATGCTCTGATACAACCGAACACTTCGACAAGTAAATTCAACCCAGATTCTGAGGGGAAAAATGAGATTTCCCTCATTTTTTAATCTTCACAGACAAAAAAGGTTCAACAGCAAACAAGCATTTCCAGAGACATGCGTATTACTTTCATTGAAACACTTCCTAAATAAACTCTTTTACCCTACACCCATGACCAGCTAGAGTTATCAATACTTCCATTGTCCCAAGGGCTTCTACAAAAGCAGATGGCATTCTAACTCTATCACACTGCCTAAAACACCTTCTGTTCTACCAGCTGACTCCCAGAGAGAACTTACCTCCATTTTGCAGCTCCTTGCTTTTATTCCTGCACAGTGACACAAAAGTTACTAGCCCTTTTACTGGCTGGCACTCTCTTTAACCCCAGAGCTACAGGTGTTTCCCACTGACTCTGACGGATTCCTCTGCATGTAAAAACAGTTTGAATCAACAACAGCATCTGCAGAGTAGTGGAGGGGGAGGAGGAGGGTGGATTAGATGACAAAGGTCTTTTCCAGCCCTATTTCCTACTACTCTGAAATGCACAGTGATCACACTATGCAGCACTTTTGCCTTTTTTTCCCTGAACTAAGGGCTTTTCAACAAACTGGAACACAAAGACAAGGTACCTGGACCCATGGTATGAGGTGCAGATTAGCAAACTGTGGACAAAGACAATCGGATTCTTAGCTAACTGCTGCTTTCCGATCTGATGTCTGTGTCCTTGAATCAACCCTGGAGGGAAAGAATCCTCTTTCTGTGGAGCTGCCTGAATATTTGCCTGGGAAGCCATCACCACAGCTTGTGCACATATCTGTACCCCTGCCATAAAGCTTAGGGTCTCATGCTATGTAAGGTCTTTGTAAGAATGTTTCTATGGATTGCAGTCTCCACTCTGAACTGATCGTTTCTCCAATGACCTCAGTGATATAAAAATTACTCCTGTTTTATACATTTTATACATTATTCTTAAAATACTTCCAAATCAGGAGACTCTATGACTGGGTACAAGAAATGATAACCTTCTAACAGTTTCAAAATAATGATGAGAAAGATAGCCTGTGGTAAGAGGGAACTTCTAAATGATCTGATTAAAAATGACAATTTAATTTTTCTTCAAGGGTAAGGAACATGAACAGTCATTCATCAGGAGAAACTTTTAATCTCCTTAGTATCAGCACAACCAAAATACCATCTAAATTAAATATGGGTGCTATTACTGGATAAACTTTGTACAATACCTTTTGGACTGCCCAAGGGAGTTCACGGCTAACTCTAGGAATTGTTCTCCGAGATGCCCTTCTGCAATGCTTGGTGTTAAACTAAAATTTGGCATGGCTATAGCTAGAGAAGTAAAGCCAGTTTGATTCCTCTAATATACTGGCATTTAAGTGTGGAGCATAATAAAATCATCTTTCCCCTCATGTGTGGGAATCTGGACTATCTGATAAAACAATAGCAAGAGTGAACATAAAGACTTCAAGAGTACCATGCTTCCCTGACTTACTGCACTTACTGAGGTGCACAGTTACTTTTTGAGGGTATTTTTTCCCCTTTTTTGGGAAATGCTGTTTTGTCCAGTGTTGCCCACTGTTACTAGTTACTTCCAAATGCTGAAAGTTAACTGATTATACAAAGCTTCTGGGAGGGAGGGGAGGAGGAAAATTGGGTTTTCTATGAGTTTCAGCCAAAGCAGGGCCAGTTCCCCCTTACGGGCCTGTAGGTTCCTCCTCTTTTTTTTTTTTTTTTTTCTTCCTTAAATCAAGGAATACTTTGTCAGGAAACATCAGCATTAACCAAAAGAGTGTTCAGTCCCTGAACAAGAGTTGAACAAGGGTCTTTCCAGACTGGCGGTGCTTTTGGCCCTCTTGCAGTTTGCAGCTGCTGTCCCAGGCTGGCAGGCAGGAGATGGTGGGCTCCCTGCGGGGCAGGCAAAGAAAGGATGCAGCAAGGGCATGGAGCCACTCTTGTACAGGGAAGCACAGGGTTACATTACTGAGAGATGGAAAAGGCTGATGAAATTCATCAAGAGGGAAGGACACGGGGGAAAAGAGCTGAAGCAAAAAGAGCCCTGAGCCGCTTGCCAGCACAGGCAGCCACAACTGGCTGCTATTTGGTGAGCAGCCCCTTCTCCACCTGGTTTTCCCAGGCTGAGCCTCAGTTGCCCCAGGTCCAGCCATCATAGTCCTCCCAAAGCAAAATGAGTCGGTTACAAAACTCACTCCCCTCAGGGAAAAAAAAAAAATCATCTTTTAAAGACATCTATTTCTACTATTTCCATGCTGAGGATATCCATTCACCAAAGAGGAGACTGCTTCCTCTGCTGTTAGCATCATGTTAGTAGGAAACATCTGCAGGCGTCGTTACATTAATTTCCAAGCCAGACTATGTTCAGTGTAGGCGATCTTCAGGCAATGTAATGGATGAAAAACAAAGAGGATTTTTTGCTGAGTGTGCACACAGCCAAACATTTTTAGAAAGACTGAAAGGGTGGCCAAGTCTGAATGGATTACAACATGATAGCAAAAGCACATCTCTGACACTCAGGCCAAAGCTCTGTTAGGTTGCAAATCATTGCACAAAGGCTTCTGTGAGGAGCAGATTATCGGCTCCACCGCCCTTGACAGCTGAGATACTCAGAAAGCAAACTGCAGAGAAACATATGACATTCTCAGGATACAGGAATTCCTGAAATCCCATACATTTTTTGCCATATAATTCCCTCTGATGTAAGCCCAATCCTCACTGCAGGACTTTCTGCTATTGACCTTTTCCTTTCCCTTTCCTTTATTCTCTGGAAATTCCTTCAAGTCTGGAAGATGGTTAATGAGCCTGAGTTTTTTGTGCCTCCTCTTCCCAAAAGGCTAAAATCTCATGTCAATTGTTTCATCACTCTCCTGAAGTTTAAATACTGTAATTAAGATCAAATCCAGCTCCAACAAATATGACATATAACAACTCCTTGTTATATTTCCAATGAAAAACTAAGCATTAGACATTGCATTGAAAGTCAGCCTGTGTGAACATGCACACACTAAAAGTTCTTTGTAAACTTTTTTTTTATTATTTTAAAGATTTCTTCATGGAAAGTATGTTCCTTTATCATAACAGGAGATGTTAATTTGCACTGAAAAGTGTTCCTTCTCATTTGTTTATCAAAGCTGCATTTATGAGAATTAATTTTTGTTAAATTCAGTTTATGTAAATTTTTTGCCAATGTAATTGATTCTTTTACTATGTGGATTTTAGTATTAAACTTCACTTAAGCAATGTAACATTGTCTTATCTAATTTACATCTATAACCTATATTTCAAAAATAGCTTTTGTTATCTCTTGTTTCTTGGTTAATTTGACAGTGAGCACATTAAGATGTATATTCACAAAATATGACAAAGTATGTATTCTGAAGTATTATTATAATATAGCAAGTGATATATAATCAGATGTAAACAATCAGAAGCACACATTTTTCTGCATATATACATTTATCCCAAACATGATTTATTTTGAAAATCAGCCATTCAAATCAAGTATTCACATCCCTATTGAAAGTTCCAACTGCTGAAGTTTCATAAGTAAATAAATTAATAAATAAAACCCCATTTAAGAGTAAGTAGTCCATGAACACATACATGAGATTGAGAGCAAAAAAGGCCAATGCAGCTTGGAACAGACTTGCCGACCACAACCTCATGAGAGGGTAAGAATAACAACATTATGGCAGCATCAAGGTTATTACAATTTTAAGCACAACAGAAAAGGAGAATAGATAGAATATTACTTCTGTTGTGCTGGCATCAACTGCAATAAAATTACTGGAACAGAATCCTGGGTATTTCAGGCAAACACATTTGGTAAAACAGCGTGTTTGTCTATGGAATTCCATTGGTTTATAACAATGTACAATGTTTTGAGAGAAAGATACACAGACAAAGAAAATAAATACCCTCTAAACTGTAAAATATCTGTCTTTAGCTGTTCATCTGTTTCAAAATTTAAAATGTCTAACAATAGTTGCAGGAGGAAAAAAAAAACCAAATATAGTCCCTAAACCAGCCACAAATACTGACATCCTACAGAAACATAAATATTTTAAAGATGGAACCAAGACAAAACAAAGAACATTCTTCTGTAGGCCCTCATGATATAATTGACTGACACAAAAAGGGGGACTGTGGAACAGCAACCATCAGATGAAGCCCCATTTATCTTCTGCTCAGGAAACTCAGATGGGTTTGAGGGAATAGGCTTTCAAAGCAGGAAATGTTTTACTGCACTCAATGAAGCCTGTGGCACTCTTATTTAATGTTGCTTGTTGTCTTACAGATTTTTACTGCTTAAATCCTTTCAAGTAAGATAGAAATCAAAGAGTAGCATCTCTGCAGGTTTCATTTCTATCCTGCTACTGTTTCCTATGACTTTTCACTCACAGCAACTGCAAACTGTGTTACACAATGAGGGCCAAAGACAGGGACAAATCAAAAAATTCCAAGAAACCTCTTAGTTTCAAATCCCAAACCCTTGCTACGAGGACTGCATTGAAAAGCTAAAATAGGAGGGCAGAAAAAGTGAAGATAACATACTGAGAAGCAAAAAGTATAAATCTGAACTAAGTTCAGAGATATCACATAATGACTTTTTTTGTTTGAGTAGCAACAAATACTGGACAGTATTATAGTATTTGTCTCTACTGTAAAAGAGTAAACTCACTTTAAAGAAAAAAAAAGAGAAAGAAGCGTTTAAAAAATCCCCTAAAACATATCCACTTCTTCACAAGTGAAATGCAACTTTTTATTAAAAACACAAAATAGAGCTTTGAAGAAACATTAACTCTTTTATGGAAAGATCAGAGCATGGTAAACCATCTAAACGATTATAAAGCAATTAAACTATAAGAAGTATGTAGCTGTAATTATGAGAAAATCAGACACATGCCAGTGATGTTAAAGAATATTCGTACTGGAAATTAGCTAAAAAAATCTCTGTAAGAAAGAACAAATCCATATACTCTGTAACATAAGATGAGCTGATGAGCTATGTGATACTGAAAGAATACCATGTCCTTGGCATTTACTTATTTTAAGCCAAAAATTGAAATCTCAGAAATGCTACAATCAAGTAGCTATTACTGCAGGTTACTGCAAGAAGTTTATAAAACTGTTAACTTTATGTTCTGTAAGGTAAACAAGATGGCTCTACCTTCCCAGCTGGAACCATCTATTTTATTTATATTATGCACTGAAAGAGGTCCAGAAAAGCAATTTTCAGATGTGTAATGGAAAAGCACTGATGAAATGCTCTCAAAAGACAGTGAACAGGATCTCTTTTTTTTTTAAACACTCTGTTTTATAGACCACAAAACATCTAATCATTTGCTATCATGTCTTTCTCCCACCAGACTGAATTTTGCAAGAATCACATGAGAAAATCATGAGAAGACTAAAAGAAAGAGGCAGCAAATGCCCTTAATGTTCATGAATGAAATTACTCTTCCCTGTGCATAACTGTCTTCATAAAACTAAGGGATTTAGATCAGCCTGATACTTTTGCAGCAGTTACAACCAACCTAAAGAGCTGTCTTAATGCCTTCATGCTGAGCTTAGGTCTCTGGCACGATCAGACAGAAGAATAGCTGAGAAGCAGAGATTTTCTATGAATTTACAGACACAGTCTCCAGAGATCTTATTATCCCAAGCTTTAGTAGCATGCCAAAAAAACCAAACAACCCATCCCCAACCAAATAATAAAATATGCCCCCCCCAATTTATCAAACTACATTGAATTCTAAATGTACAGCAGAGATATGGAGATTCTTACATCTTAGATTCAATCATGTTATTAATTCAGAGCAGCAGAATTAGACAATGAAATTTGAATTCTCCCTAACTTAGGCAAAAAACCCAAAATGCTTGATTCTACAATCTGAACAGTACATTCTGTGGGCAAAGCCCTTTTATACTGACAATAAAAACCAAATAATGGGGCTAAAAGCATATTTCATTTAACTGAGATATACTACCTCTCCCCCCTTCTTATTTATTCACAGATTCACAGAATTGTTAGGCTTGGAAGGGACCTCTGGAGATCACAAAGTCCAAACTCCCTGCCAAGGCAGGGTCACCTACAGCAGGTTATCCAGGAATGTGTCCAGGTGGGTTTGGAATGTCTCCAGAGAAGGAGACTCCACAACCTTCCTGGGCAGCCTCTTCCAGTGCTCTGCCACCCTCAATGTAAAGAAGTTTTTGCTCATGTTGAGGTGGAACTTCTTGTGTTTTAGTTTATGGCCATTGCTCCTCTTTTAGGGCACCATCAAAAAGAGTCTGGCACCATCCTCTTGGCACCTGCCTGTGAGATATTTATATGCACTGGTGAGATTCCCTCTCAGTCTTCTCTTCTCCAGACTAAACAGGCCCAGCTCCCACAGTCTCTCCTCATAAAGAGAGATGCTCCAGACTCCTCGTCATTTGTGGCCCTTTGCTGGGCTCTCTCCGTGTTGTTCTTGTACTGAGGAGCCCAGAACTCGACACAGCACTCCAAATGTGGCCTCACTGGGGCCAAGTAAAGGGGCAGTGTCACCTCTCTCAACCTGCTGGCCACACTCTTCTCAGTGCACCCCAGGAGCCCACTGACCCTCCTGGCTTCAAGAGCACACTGCCGGCTCATGGTCATCTTGTCATCCACCAAGACTCCCAGACCCTTCTCAGCAGAGCTGTTCTCTGGTAGCTCAGCCGGCAACCTGTACTGGTTTCGGGGTTATTCCCTCCCAGGTGCAGGACCCTACACTTGCCCTTGTTGAACCTCTACAGGTTCCTCTCTGCCCAACTCTCCAGCCTATCAAGGTCCCACTGAATGGCAGCAAAGCTTTCGGGTTTATCAGTCACACTCCTCCTTCCTCCCCCCAGTTTTGTATCATCAGCAAACTTGCTGAGTGTACATTCTATCCCTTCATCCAGGTTATTGATAAAAAAGTCAAATAGGACTGGATCAAGTACTTATCCCTGTGGAACACCATTGACTACAGGCCTCCAGCTGGATTCTACCTATATTATTATCTATTGACCACAAAAGCTCCCAGTTAGTTTGGATAAGTATTACATCAGGTCAGAACATCCTGTTCTGTAAATTTACAAGGTAGGAGTCTCTGAAGCAGTGATTCCAGAATTGGGCATCAGCGTTCAGAATTTTATGGGGCACGTAATATTAGACACACTGCGTGTTATACACAATTAAGTTCATTCTCCACATCATTTCAAATACATTTCTAGCCCTACATATACACACACAATTGCACTATCAAATAAATATACCAAGATTTCTCTTTAGAAAATCTGCATTTAAGAATTCTATTATGCCACTTCCCTCACAGGTGCACTAGAAGGAAGCTACCCCACTACAGCCTTCACGTAGCAGTAGTTAATAATTTGCCACTGACAAAAGCTAAAGAAAAGCTGCAATTGCATGCAACCACAAAAGGCCCTAAATTAAGCATTTCTTGTCATCTGTAAACAAAGAGAAGTTTCTCACTTGCCCACTGAGCCAGGATACCTTTTTTGTCACTGTCCAGTGTCAAAAGTATCACTCTACACTCCAAAATTTCCAGACTACTATCTCTTAGAAAATATATTGCTCTTGGAGATATATTGTCTCTTTCTTCTAGCAAAATGGTACCTCTTACAGAATTATAAAGATCCTTGTAAACATCCTGTGATAACCCACGAATTGCAGACTATATTTAAAAATTGAGACGTGCATCTTTAGTTGTCATACTGTTGCACAGTACTGAATCAGGTGGTCTTTATTGGTACCTTGAAAAGAAAATATAAGGGACAAAACCTGCCATTATTTTTCTTCAACACAGAGAATTTGTCTTTAAATTTAACCATAAAGTATTCTAATCCTTCTCAGTGGTGACCCTGAGGTTGCATTTACTTTGCAAACAAGAAAAACCCAACACAGGCTAGATTCGTCAAGTTTCTAAAATATATTTAATACCAGTAAGAGTCAGAGGTCTTCAAGAAAGTCTCAAGGTAATGCTTCATTGCTTATGGCATTTAATAGGTCTACAAAAAGAATTTTAACAGTCTTAAAGTGAAAAGCATGTAGGGCACAAGGGCAAGTGGGTTTTTATAATACCTGTGTGGTTTCTTTAAGCTTGAGACAGGAAGCCAGAGCCTGGACAGGAAAAGTTCTTAGGAGAATTCACTTAACTGAAGCTCTGCCAGTTTATAATTAGTGACTTCACTCATCACGGCTTTTTTTTTTTTTTTTTAAATCTTAATCAGGTATTTGAGAAAAAAATTTTCCATAATTCTGTACAGTTAGAAAACAAAATGGAACTAGAAGCTGACTTTCTTGTATTATGTCAAGCTAGGAGTGATAAAATCACTGTGGAAAGTTATTATTTTAGTACATATTCTAGTATTACATAAATTTGTGTGATATTCTGAGAATGTGTATTTTTCCCGAACCTCTGAATCACAACCTTAATTTAAACGAGCTGAAGCCCAGTAACAAGGCTACTAATTCAGATCCTTAGAGTCCAGGTGATCTATAAATCATTTACCTTCATAGAGAAGAAGAGATTAAAATAACCATGGCACCATTTTAAAAGAAAGGATGAGGATCACTGCCTGAAACAAAGACAAAACATAACTGTCTGGTTTTACCTACAAAGTCATGGCTCAAAGAGTGGGAAATATGTGGGAAAATAAAGGATTGTGACTGTGGTATGAGGAGGAACAGAACTCAGATTATTCAAACATGTAGCGCATAATTTTTTGGAAAGCCTGGAGATAAAAATGAAACAGAAAGTGCAACTGATTCAGCAGTGCCAACTACTGAAACTGCAAGTCACTGTGCAATAAAAGAGTCAGTGCATGGGAAGGATTCCCATGGAGAAGAGATGCTCTGCAAATCACTCCTTCACAGTCAATGTTTAAAGTCCTTTTTACTGAGTTCCTTGGTAGTTAAATGCTACCAAAACAACATTAGATCAACAAAATACAACATTAAAAACCATAATATTAAAACAAATGTATGTGTGGAGAAAAAGAAAAAAAATTACAAATAAGAAAGAAGTGAATTTGCTGCGTGTTGCAAATATATGCAAACAACATCACCTCACCAGATCGAGCAAGCAAAGACAAGATCTACAGATCTTGGGCTGCTAATCTCCAAAGTGGTCTTTAAAATCTGATAAGCAAAACATTTAGAAATTTTAACTGACTCAGGAACAGCACACATTGCGATTTACAAAACCTGATCAAAATTCGAGGCACTCACAAATTAAAGCAGCCCAAGGTTACACTTGATAGAGGGACCAGCAAACCTCACTTGGGGCAGTTAAGAGGTTGTCACCTCATGCAGCCCAACCAGAGGTCATGCAAAGAGAGGGGGAGAGGGGGCCACAACTTAACAACACAACGCAAGGCTACCCCTTTCTACAGATGAGTGCAGCCCAGTCCTGCATGGAGACAGCAAAATGCTGGGCCTTTCTGGTGCCACTCAAAAAACCATAACCACAAGCTAAGGAAACTCACTGAGGAAGAATTAAAAAGGGGAAAAAGGTAAAAAAAGGAAGAAATATATTTTCTTCCCATAGTGGAATATATATTAGTGTGGTACATACAAATAAGATATTAAGCCATGCTGTGAACAGCGTGACTTGTCCTTAGCACCTTTTTAGCTTTACAAGGATAAAATTAGGAAGTCTTCAGGATCTAGAAAGTCTCAGAGGTGCTAATGTCACCCCTAAGTTTGAGAAACAGCAAAACAAGGTTAGGAAATCTCAGAAGGTAGTCAGAGCTGCTGGGTTAGACAAGCCTCATGAAAAAGGCATGCCGTGACAGATCAGGAGGGTTACTGGGCACTGGCTATAGGTATAGATGGGAGGGCAACACAGATGCAAACCCCCAGTTGAAGTATTATGTTTCCACCTATAAACATATTAGGACCAGTGCTGTTATTTTTTTAGTAAAATTTTGGCTCCTGCTCTCGGCCACCCAATTTTGAACAGACACAGCCTCCACTCCCCCCAGAAAAACACAACACAAAACTACCACCAGGCACAACCACCTCACATACTTGTAACCAACCTCTGCAGGTTCCTTGAAACCAAGTAAACCATTTAGTGGTAAGGGGTAAAGGGGAAAGAAAAAGACAGAATAGATGTTTTTGACACTGGTGAGAAAAAAAAGAATTATTCTTTAGGAGTTACCAGCACTGCAAGGTGATAGAAGCAAAGTATATGAATAATTGAAAAATATATGAAGAAATATTATTATTAACGCATTATCAAACTAAAAATACTTTTCAAGGCAAAGGTCTACCTTGGGCCTAATTCTAGTCAGTACTTTTTAACCAAGACTTGGATAATGGAAGAGGAACTGTTCATGAAATGAACAGATTATATCAAATTGAAAGTACTGCAAACTTTTAGAAGGAGAATATCACATTTCTAAATTATATTGCTGAATTTGAAGATGGCTTGAAAAGTGTATTTTTACTTGTATGGAAGAAAAATAAAATGCATTAAAAACATGGAATAATAGACTATTACAGGAAAGTTTATTGGGTAATAATCAATCATGAAGTGTATATCCATTAACAATGTGAAGTAAAAAACCCCAGTTCTGAGGCACATCAGTAAGGTAACTTTACATGTGCAAGATGATGGTACATTCTACTAAGTATCTGCTGAAACAATCCAGTATTCAAAACTGTACCCAAAAACAGATACTTAGGACTGTTTGTGGTTGACCAACAATGGTAAAAGATTTAAAATCAAAACTTAAGAGGAAAGATTAAAAGAATAGAGTGTTTTTAGTCAATAAGAAGTAACTATGGAGATCTGACAGCTATTCTACAGCATGTGCAAGTCAGATATTAATTGTTACTTGGAATAATCATCACTGAATGGAAATGGCTAGACCTGTATCTATTAGAATAAACTGGGGAAAGAAAAGTGGACTTTTCTAATCAAAGCAGTATGAAATGAGAGGTAGAGATGGTTTCTTTCCCATTACAGATGTATTTTAAGAACAGGTTATACAACCCCTGCCTGGGAAAACAAACACTTGCTCAATTTTGCTTCAGTACAAGGATGGACTAAGCTGATCAACATCTCCTTTAGTCCGAGCTGCAGCCCTAACAACATCCCTGAGGTGTTGTGTTTGTTTGTTTTGTTTGTTTGTTTTTTTGTTTTGTTCTGTTTTTTAATCTGCTTTCCACATGCATAGTCCCAGTTTCAGTGCTATCCTATCTTGAACAAAGGCCAATATTTATTGCTTCAGTGACATGTTGTTCTACACAGCTCTTAAACTTAAGATGTTTGGTATTTCTAAATGGAGAAAAAGTGTTGGAGTAACAGGCTTACTATAAACAGATACCATCTTGCTAGTTTGAAGCTGTTGGTAGAAATCAGTACCACTGAAGACAGAGCCAATGTGGGCATTAACTCACTAAGAGATTTAAACCTACTTCAGAACACACACACACCATCTGGTAACACCATCTACTTGAGGAGCCCTAACTGATCTCTCAAATTCTCTGAATTTGTAACATAGACTGGAAGGCCAAATCTTCAAACAATCAAAATATTCAAATATGACCAATACTTCACAATTACAAGGTCTGAATACAGTTTACCAGCTAATTTTGACTATTTGATGAGGTAAATGGGAGATTCTCAGAACCGAGTCCCTCTCTTCCCTCCAAAATCAGACTTCCAATGCTGAAGGTTAACAAGCAAAAACTATTCTGATTTTGGTTCCTGCAGTTTATGGAGGATGGCCTGGCACATTAGAAAAAAGCACTCAACGAGAGCTGATGATCTTAACTCATGTCATATTTAACAACCTGACATACGGCATTGCAGAAGGATAACCAGGTTATTCTTGGAGGTGCACATTAGGGGATGTGGGGAAATGGAAAGCTGCAACCAGTGAAATTCTGATACTAGGTTTAAAAAAGAGTTCACAAAGAGGTCAGTCAAGCACTAAAACAAGTGTTCCCAAATGATGTGAAATCTCCATACTTAAAGATATTTTAAACAAGCCCTGAACAGCCTTCACAAGGATATCAAAATGTCTGATGAGAAGCAAAAAAAAAAAAAAAAAAGAACCTTAAGGGCAAGATTGAATCACATAATTTTTTTCAATAACCAGATACAGACCAACCATACCCTGTTCATGGGACCAACTGCTGGATCTTGGTAATTATTCCTATCATTGGAGCAGAGTAAAGAATAGGGCCATATTTACCTGTTAAATACTGCCTTTTAAAATTTGTTTAGCTCCTATCTTCCTGTGACCTGCTATCACATTATTCTAAATGAAGTTAAAAGGCAACTTTCTTCATCAGACAGTTCCAAAACTTATGACATTAGCCAGTCCCACTGACTAATGGCCCAGGTCACATTTTGCTGGGTCTGAATTATAAACTTCTCATCTGAAGTGAAGTTTTGAGTCCGCTACCTCCATCCTTACTCCGTTCTGTTATACCTTATCATCCACAGAGACACAGCTGCCAATGCAAAGAATGGAAATGGCTAAGGGAAATCCTCACTTAAAAGGCTCTGTATTAGCTTAGTTGAGATATAAAGCAATCCTTCCACTGCTGCAAAAGTTAAGAGGTTTCCATGTCCATATAATACATATGGCCTGTATTTGAAGAAGCTGCTTAGTGACACTGATTGCCTCTATGAGGGAGGTAGCAGAGCGGTACATTGCATCAGGGTTATAAGCATCTCAGAGACTGTTAATTAGGGAATCTCAGAGTTATCTCTGTATCTCTACTCATTGTAATAGGGACTTCTGCTTGGTGAAGAAATCAGCTCTTGGTAACTCTCCTCACAACTTTACCAGATGCTTTTAGCAGTAAAAAAAAAATAAAAAAGGAACTTTTTCAAAATATATCTAGGGCATGCTTCAGTAAGAAGCAGTGCCAGTTTCAAGATGCTCCTCTGCCTGCTGGTTTCAGCCCCTGCTCAGCCCCTTTAACTTGGCTGTCATAAATAAAAGGGTATGGACAGGAATAAGCAGCCAAAACCATGCAGTGATTAGCAGGACAGATAGAAGGAAAAAAAGACATTGTGTAAGCAGGTATAGGAAGCACTTCTACTTAATGTTTAACCACAGTTCTTAATAGGGGGAAAAGTATAGCTGGCTTGGGCTAGGTTGCCTAGTAGAAATCTATAGATGTATTTCTTCTTCCCTTCAAGAAAGTAGTATAGACTGAAGATTTTGAAAAAGCTGCACGCAACAGACAAAATGAAACTGGAAAAGACACAAAAGCAGGCACAGGAAAGACAACTCAAACAATTTAGAGAGAAAATCCAAATTTTTTTGCCAGGACCTTTACAACAGCTGAGAGGCTTCTGTACAGGGAACATGAAATTAACTCCAAAAATTTTAAAATATTTTCCTTACTTTTGCAGAACTTTGTATTATAGACAATGTTAAAAAAAAAAAAAAAAAAAAAAAAAAAGCAGTGTATTTCTGAGACCATCTATTTGCACTGGATCTCCCTGGCTTGGACCTTCTGCAGGTATCTTTCCAGGCTACAGCTCAGCCTGACACATGTAAAGTTAAAAAAATATATTTCTGATCATATGCTACTCTATAGACAATTGCAGCACCTCCCCTCCCCCCCAAAAAAAAAACAAACACAAAAAGACCACAACAAAACAACACCAAGCCTTTTTTTTTTTAAGTGGGAAACAACAAAGAACCCCTCATACTTCTCTTGTATTCATAAGCCCCTTATGCCAACTCAGCTTTCACATGCAAGAGAAAGCCCAGAGTTTATGGTGCAGAGGTCTATCAAGGAATTGTGTGAGCCCACCTCTATTCTCTTCCTCACTTGAGTAAGAGACTAAAGGAAGAAACTGCAAATGGTGAAAGCAAGCCCTTTAATAGGATGACCTCTGCTGAAGTTTTAATAACCAGCCTACACAGTTTTTCCTTGTCAGCACACTCAGACATTCAGGGAGGCGTAACAATCTGCATGGGTCTTGGTGGGAAGAGCAGAGGTTGCCAGAAGGAAGTGTTTGGAGGGCACATTACCAGAGCTAGGCTATGTGTACATGACTGAAACATAAGCTGCTTTTCTGCAAGCAAGCTCTTTTAATAGGAATCCAGTTTATTTATTTATTCAGAAACAGATGGCATCCTCTCAAGATGTTATGCAGAACATGACACACAAAACAAGTATTTTCATCCGAGCATATTTTTTCTAATCAACTCCCTGCTATTCATCATTAAATGACAAACAAAAATTTAGTCTCCTGAGTCTGGTAATACTCTAGGCTAACTGAAGCTAACTCAGGATGTAGCAGTAAGTGATGAAATGTAATGACTTGTAATACACTGGAGTGCAGACTAGATGACCTCAGTGTCTTTTGACTTAAATGCTATACAAAAAAAGCATTCCAATTGCAGGGGGTGGAAAAATATTACAAATTGTAGCCTCTGTGCTGATGAGCACATTTGATAGACAAGCCCCATGACCTATAGTTACTCAGAATTGCCTAACACAGTTTTTTGTATTGATACAAAAGAGAACAAAATGCAAGAAATCTTGTCAGAAAGTGTTAGGAATATTGCCATGCAATCACTGTATTGCAGGATTCTGTATGACATTGCTGATAGCTTTCGTACTATGTTTTTATGTAATTCCTGCTGAATCATGACCTTTAATCTCCACTCATTGTAAAGCCTAAGCCACCACTACAGAGACATGTAGAAGGATATCATGTTGAAGAAAATGTTATCACTACATACAGACAAAACATAATTTAGAAGGAAGTTAAGTACTATCAAATACTCCCCTCTCTCCTGACCCTTTGTACTCCACAGCTCAAATCCCAGGCTACTGTGTGCCACCTTTGATAATACATAGTTTTCTCTTAATAGGGAAGTCATACACATCCCAAGTGTATTGATGTACTGAGGTTCATTTACCACACAATAGTACAGTGCAGTACACCAAAAGTGAGTCATCCTCTCATTACAGCCTCTTACAACACATAATTAAAATATAAGGGACTCCCACAAAATAAAGTAATTTTAGAATTTTCTGCATGAAGAACATGCATGGTCCTAATATTTTTCAATAATTAAACAATATACTGGTTTTATTTTTAAATAAGAACACACTCAAAGGATACTAATACCAACTCGAGGAATTTGTATGTTATGCACTATATCAAGGTGGTTCAAATTCAGCAGTCACTAAAATCACATTCAACTTCTAAGGTCCCTTTCCCCTCCTGACAATGTTTCCAGCTTCTTTTCAATGCCTCTCCTTCACCCCTAACCAAAATCATCACCTTCCACTCTCTGTTCAAGTAGGTCCTTCTCACTCCTCTCACGTACAACAGCTCTGCTTTCTGTTTCTTCCACTGGCAACAGCTGCTCCTGGACTCACCATCCGGACACTACTAAATCATTTCTGGAGAGGGGAGAGGCCTGGGAGAGCTGCTGCTGCCAGGCAGGGCACACAGTTGCTGCAGGATGCATGGGACACCTATCACTCCTAGCAACTTCCCTCCCACAAGCAGGAGCACCTAGACTGGATCCCTGCGAGGCAGAAGGGAAGGACTTGAGGACTTGGAGTACTTGCTGTTCAAATGGTTCTCCATCTCTTTGGGAAAGGGCAGAAGACTCCCAGGATGGATCCTCTGGGACCAACTCTACCTGTGACCTGACTGTTGGGATGAACTGCTATATGCAGTTAGTAGTGATAAGGAAAAAAAAAAAGAAATTGTTTCTTTTCTCCTACTTAATGCATCACCAAGTCACTTGCACCCAAAGTTCTCATGATCAAGAATGAGAAAATTTACAAAACTGTAGTTTTACTAGTAAGTAATTTTTATACTCTCTCTTCTTATTTTTATAAAGGTAAATTGAATGGGTAAATCTAAACCAGTTTTAGTGTGAACACTCAATTTCTTATCAATTACTTACTCTCACTTTACTTTGTTGTGCCTGAATATGGGTAAAAGAATAAAACTTAGGTTTTGTTTAGTTGTGTGTAATTCTTACTTGTAGAAGAGTTTGACCCATTCTTATTTGGATGCTTTTGCCTAACTGAAGTGCCCTCGAGAAGATAAACCTGCATCACCACTTTCCCCCTCTCTGGTACATCCAGACTGCTGAGAAGACTTAGCAGGTACCTAAATATCATTGAGGTTACCAAGGAAAACATTGAAACTTCAATTTTTCATATTTGCACAGTTTTTCTTCTTTAGTTTTTCACACTGAATACGCTACCAGACGATTTTGAAGTATTGCCAGATGGTCTGATTTTGTGGTCTTTTTCCCCTTTTGGGAAGAGATAATAGCTGTGATGGTCACCAAGAACCCTAAGCTTTAACAGCTCCATAAGAAGGAGCTGCCAACCTTCAATATCCCCCATAGTCTGACTCTCCCACAACTAATCCTATGGAAATCCAGCCAACTAGCAGCTCAACACCAGCGAAAACCTAGCAAACTAGTTTATAAGAGCTATTCAGACCTGTCTGGACTTCTAAATTTTTTCCTCACCCTCCTGGTCCCCCCCAGATTCTGAATGTGCATCTCACAAGATACTAAGATAAAGAGAAAATGAAGGTTTTTGGAGTCTGGGCCTCCTGCCTTGAAGTTAGCAGTAAAAATGACTTGCTGGTCCAGAGATATCCTGTGTTTTCAGAGATCAACCTGTTACTGTTTGTGAGGGTGAAAAAATATATGGTTGCAGCAAATTATGTTACTTGGGGGTACATATAAAAATGTGATAAATGAGAAAATAATTACTTCAGGGAAATGGAGTGATGCTGCTGTCCTTTCCAGTACTGTCATTGAAAAAGATAAAATGATCACCAATAAAAAGCATTTCCCCCTTATCTACTGTAACTGAAAAATACTGGAATAAAGGTTTTCGGCTTTAGTGTTTTACTTGATCACTCCTGAGAATAAAGGCTAATTGGGATCCCTGTGCAAACTAGAGATCTTACAATTTACCCTGATTACGAAAATTCAGAAGTGAAGGAGGGCATTACTTCCCCCATTAAGGGAAGACTAGAGTATACTCCCATTCTCATCCCTTCTTCTAATGGGTTTTATCCTAACTCTAGATTTTTTTCCATGAATATAAATATTCTGCCAACAAAATTTCAATTGTGTATTTTTCTTCATAAATCTTCAGCTTGCTACACCACATTTTTAAATATACAAATTAATTTTAAACAAATCAACTACACGCCTAAGAAACTTCATTGAAAAGGTATCATAGAACCATAGAATACCAGGTTGGAAGGGACCTCAAGGATCATCTGGTCCAACCTTTCTTGCAAAAGCACAGTCTAGACAAGATGGCCCAGTGCCCCATCCAGCTTCTAAGTATCCAGTGCTGGGGAATCTACCCCTTCTGTGGGGAGATTATTCCAGTGACTGATTGTTCTTATTGTGAAAAATTTTCTTCTTATGTCTTATCTCCCCAGGAGCAATTTTTACTCATTACACCTAATTTTTTCCATGTGGCTCTTTGTAAATGGGTGTCACCATCTTTTTTGTAGCCACCCTGTAAATACTAGAACACGGTGATGAGGTCTCCCTAAGCCTCTTTTCTCAAGGTTGAACAAACCCAGTTCTCTCAGCCTTTCTTCACATGTCAGTTTGCACAGGCCTTTGATCATCTTTGTAGCCCTTGGACCTTCTCCAGACTGTCCACAGCTGTTTTGCATAGTGGGGACCAAAACTACACACAGTATTCCAGGTGTGGCCTGACAAACACTGTGGGATAATGACTTCTCTATCTCGGGTGGTGATGCCCTTGTGGATGCAGCCCAGCATCCCGTTGGCTTCCTTTTCCAAAGCAGCATACTGCTCACTCATCTTTGAGCTGCTTGTCCACCAGGGCCCCCAAGACCCTTTCCACAGAACTGCTCCCCAGCCAGGTAAATCTCAGTCTGTGTTGCACTCCTGGATTATGTTTTCCTTACATTTGTCCTTACAGAATTCCATAAGGCTCTTGTTTGCCTGCTCTTCCAGCCTATCCAGGTCTTCCTGCAAGGTGTGTACCCTTCCAAAGTGTACACTTCCCATTCAGTTTGGTATCATCGGCAAACACCATCAGGATACATCACCCAGATCACTTATGAGGATATTAAAAAGTGTTGGGCTTGGTATCAGTCCCTGGAGGGCCCCACTCGTGGCAGGCTGCCAGTTTAAAGAGGATCTATTTGCCACCACCCTCAGGGTGTGGCCCATCAGCCAGTTCCCCACCCAAAGCATGGGACAAGCTCAACCATCACACATTAGTTTCTTTAGGGAGCTGTGGGAAACCCTATTGGAAGCCCTAGAGAAATCCAGATGGACAATGTCCACTGCTCAACCCCCACATTCACTGAGCAGGTAACTTGGTCATAGAAGGCAGTGAGGTTTGTCAAGCACTATTTGCCCTTGGTGAATCCATGCTGGCTCTTTCCAATGACACGCTTCATCTGACCTGTAGTGGTTTCCAGCAGGATTCATTCTATTCATTCCCTTTTCCAGGGACTGAAGTAAGACTCTCAGGCTATAATTTCCTGGATCCTTCTCTAAGCCCTTCTTATAGATGGGGGTGACATCAGCCTTCTTCTAGTCTTCTGGGACATCCCTGATATCCACCACTTCTCTAAAATTATGGAGAGTGGCCTGGCAGTGATGTCAGCAGCTCTCCTAACATCTCGGTGACAGTGTTCATTGGTGTGGGTCAAGGTCATGTGATGGGTCACACACTAGCTCTTCTTTCACTAACAGAGGGTCTGTGTTTGCATTCACCTGGATTTTTGTTCCCAAGGCCCAGCAATGCTGGTAAAGATGGAGAAGAAAGTATTGAGAACTTCTCTGCCCTTCCAGCACTGTTGGTGACTATTTACTTCTGTTTAACAGCGGGCCAGTATTTTCCTTCTGTTTCTGCATGTTGTTTCTGTACCTATAGAACCTTTTCATGTAGTTTTTGACATCTCGGGCCACTTTCAATCTGAACTGAACTTTTTTTTGTCAAGCTGGACCTCTGCACACCCTGGCAGTGCCCTTGTATTTCTCACTGGGTGTTTGTCTGCTTTTCCATCCATGGTACGCTTCTCTTTGGGCTGTAAGCAGACTCAGAAGTTCGCAGTTAAACTAAGGGGGTCTCTCCTACTTCCCTCACCTTCAAAGGCCATGAATGGTTTTTGTGTTTCCAGGAGAGCATTCTTGAAAACCTCCCAGTACTTGCCAGCTCATTTATTCTCCATGGAAGCTTCCCACAGAATCCTTCCCAACTGAGCTCTGAGCGAGCTGAAGTTTCCTCTTCTAAAATTTTAAATCTTTGTCTTAGTACTAACCCTCAGCGTGCTCAGCAGGATCCCAGACTCCACAATATTTTGATCAGTGAAGCCAAGGATATCGCTAGCAGAGATGTTACAAAGCAGTATTGCATTTCATTTGCTGATTTGTTCTGTACAGTCATTCCACAGTATCTAACAGATGTGAACGAGACTGATTTGAAGTACAACAAACACTAGGCATAGCAGTGCTAGGATTTCACAGCAAATTCTGCAAAACCCAAATTTAAAAAAAAAATAATAGCAAAGCGATTAGCCTACCTTACCTCCTACAAAAACATTTTACTCCTAAACGAAGCCCCAGTACAAACACAGCAGAATTACAAGAGTATCTGTGAAAACTGGACAGACACCCAGGAACTTACTGACCTGTAAACAAAGTCTGTAAAAGCACACAATGATCATATAACAGTTCAGATCACCCTGTGACCAACAGAAATCCTCCTTAACTGCTTAGGACTCCCAGGGATGCTGGAGTATCTCAGTTTTCATCCAAAGGCTCCAACAGCCTCTCCAAGGGCCTTCCCTAGGCCCTGACACAGTGCTACCAAACTCACAGCAGTGCAGAGGGAGAATCTACAATTGCCTCAGCATAACAAATTTTTCTTTTTAGCTTCTTCAAAGAGCATAAGGCCTATTCAAAGAGTACATGAAGTACTTATAAGAGAAAGACAGGATAATATTGAAGTATATTAAAAAAACCCAACACACAAAAGACTGAAGCATTTGAAAATGTGATTATTGAGTTTGACTAAGTTGTTAAAATATCATATTAGCTATATTAGCTAATACTGACACTGGCTAAATATTAAAATATTAGCCAAGTATAGAGATGTTAATGTCAGGTCAACTACAGACCCACTGATTGAGAGCTTTATCCTGAAATAAATTTATTTAATATTACTCTCAACCTTTTTAACTGGAATATATTTAAGTATTTGCCCTATTTGTACTACATTACCCTACTAGTTTGTAATATATAATACACAATAGTGTGGTAAGAATTTCTCCATATTGCATTTTAACTGAAAAGAATCTAGATTTTTTTACTGTTTTAAAAATTGTGTATTACTGATATGCCTAAAATATCTAACAGAGAATGGGATGCTCCTTAACATGTCATGCATCAATCACTAATCTACTAATATACCTTATTAAATTATGACACTTCAAACTGGACTATGCCAACAAAACAGTAACAGGGAGCCCCTAACTATGACAAGATATACAAGAGGAACAACGATTTCTTAAAGATGACCATTGTGCCAGAACAAAACTCAGTACTAGATAAGAAAGAACTTAAGAACAAAATATCTTAACGTGTCATTGTAACAAATCCACTTTCTTCCTCAAAGTTACACAGCAAGCTGAAAAATAAGAATCAGTGAGGGATACTGATTGGTTTTGGCTTATATTACTTTATCAGAAGACTTAGTGCTCAGTCTTAAATGTTAGCTCATTAGAACTGTATTTGGAAATGCAAAAAGAAACTTGATTTTCTAAAATGCAAAGCATCAGCACTTCCCCATGAAGTCAATAAACATCATAGGTATCTAAAATTTCTCATGTGTCTTAAAGCCACTCATGCTTGAATAGTTTTACCCATTGCTTTCAAAGGTGATTAAACATAATAAGTTTTTTACTTTTCACATTCCCTTTTCAGCATCTAAAGGGCTGTTGAATTTAGCAATCCAGAATGAGAAAGAAAATCTTTGAAATAAACATTTCCTCTGGTTCTTAGGAGCAGAAACTTAAAGAAGTTCAGAAAACTCTCCTTTCTGAGTATTTCTTCCAAAATAGGCCCTGGCTCCTGATCCATAGCTGGGGAAGGCCCTCCCCTTACTATCATTACTGCATTGTACTGCATGATCATTTGAGAAAACCCATCCTCTTACTGTACAGTTACAACACAAGATATTTTTTTATTAATGGCAAGATTTCTAATTTCTTAATATTTTATCATTTTTTTTTAAACAGAAAACTTTGTACTTCCCACAAGGACATGGGATAAGAAACACTTAAATTTCTTTTTTTTTCTCCCTCTCACATTTTTGAAGAAGTTTTTTTGCTGCTCCATTGTTTGTGCTCAGAAAGATCATTTCTAAAAACACCTCCCCAACTTGACTGACTATACAGCGCCCAATAAAGCTAACAGAACAAAAGGCATTGTCAACGTGAAACGCAAAGAAACAAGAAAATAAAATGTCCCACTCAAAGATGTAACTTGTGTTTTGAATAAACTTTTAAATATTTATAACAGGTTTTCAAGCTAATTGCCTACACACTCACAGAAGGTAAAAATAGATGATTCTCTAAGGAACACAGAATCATCTGTCATCCTTTGTATTCAGAAATTGAAACAGAAAATCACAAACCAGACAGTAAATTGTTTGAAAAACCCATTATTGCCATCTTGAGTTTGCCTGCTTGTACCAATATAAGAAGAAAACCACTATCTTTGAACTCCTTGCTGCAAGGGCGTTGCCCCGAACTGCCACAAATACATCTTCACACAATCACCAGCTATAAGAGAAGCCCTGACAGGCTATTCTTTCCACTTGCTGAAAATTGTTTTTAAATTGGCTCTGTCAATAAAATGTTATGCCCAATAAAATAAGCATTAGCTTTGCATTTACTGTTGGTTTCAACTCATCCCTGTATTTCTCAAAAGTGCCCGCTGAATTTGAAATCTGTCCAGAAAACCAAAGGATGAGAGAACACAACAAATCTGATTACACTGGAGTGGGTTTTGAGCTGACTGTACCAAAGCAAGAGGATGAATGACAATTAGTTTTTTTTACTTAAAGCATCTGAACTTTCTAGTATTTTCTAATATAATTGTTTTATATAGTTCTTTAAGCAATTTTTTTAAAGGAAGGGTGCTTCACATAAGGATCTCAGCAGGAACCTGACCAGAGCTCCCCCTTCTCACTGCTTCTCCAATGCCTATCCTGATATCCTAACAGAGCAATGATTAGAACCTCTTAATGTCTATGCAGTATAAAGGTAATTCTATAAATAATAGTTGAGTGAATTATTCCACAAATAACAGTGGCTAGCAATGTCAAAAAGGTACAAAAATCACTGAATTATAATTTTCAAATATGTCACCAGACATTTCCTTACTTCTGAAGAAAGACAAATTCTCTGTAAAACTATACCATTCCTATAAATATTGTTTATTTTCATTATCCTTATAAATGCTGACTTTTTTTTAAATGGCCACTACCTCTTCTTCTCTTGGTTTCATATATGTTTTACAAACAGTTCTCAGGATAAAATGGAAGCTATAATAAAAGCCATTATCTTTCTCTTTTGAATTTGACACCTTTTGATTTCTTTAGATGTCTCCTTGACCTATTCATTCAATTCCAGAACACAAATTTCAAACTACTTTGGTCATTATTTCATCATGTCTATGATTTGTTTCTTCTCCAACATCTTTTCTGTATTCCCTTTAGATACATGATTTTTTAACAAATTATTGAATATCCTCTTTGTTCCTGTTGTATCAGCTTTCATCAGTGGCTTGGCCTAGATTCTCCAACTGTGTATGCACTGGAAGTACACTTGAACACATCTCAGAAGGCAGCCAGCCAGTTACTCCATTCCCTCTCATTCTACCCCATCTCAAAACCAATACAGGAATCGAAGTTGAAATCCAAGGAACAGCAGTGCCAATGCACGGAAGACACTGTGCTGGCCAACACGTTACCTATGGATTCATTATATACCAAGCGTGACTGAAGCATAATAACAAACCTGTGTGTCAAACAGAGAAACCTTGAGACCTCTTTAGTCCAATATTAGGCCAAGTCTTCTTGGATTTGCCCTTAGCAGTGTTTAGGCATTCCTATCTGCATCCCAGGCTAAAAATTCTGTTTAGGAGCTAACAAGAAAAATGATCAGTTGAAGTTCCCTTCCTGCTGTTCATCACTTTGCTTAGCCTCCTGCTTTAGATATGCCCCTCTGAAGTTTCTGTTTTCTTATGTCTGAAGTAATAAAGTGTTTCTCTGCAAGTTTTGTACCTTTGCTGCAACATTTTTTTTAAAGAGATCACTAATAAATATAAACACAGATCCAACTGTTAATCTTCTGACACAACTTCAATGAACCACTAAGCCTACTCTGCTTTCCATCCTTCCAGTCAGTTTTTTTACCTGTCTTTTGAAGCAAAACTACTTACTTTCTCCAGTTGCCTCTTTCAAGGAATATTTTCAAAGAAAATAGATGACAGTCTGTATTTCTTTATCTATGTTTCACTGAGATGTTCAAAGAACTCTTAATACAATAGTAAGATGCTCTCTTTCCTCTTCTTCCACATTAAATTTTAGAACTTCTCGTTTTGAGATGTGTTCAAATACAGAATATTATAGTTCAAAGCACCAATGTTTATGATTTTCCTTTCCTAAAGGTATCTAAAACATAATAAACTTTAAATAATTTTAAATTACAAATTTTAGTCAATTTTTTAAATGGATTTTTGTATCGAACTATTAAGAATAATCTTCAAGAGAACACAGATTTATAATGACAACTGCCTTAGGAAACATGCATTCCATCCACTTCACAGCCTTAAGAGAGATGGGAAATGAAACTTTTTTAAAAATTGAATCAGCAAGGGACACAAAAAGTTGCTGGTTACTCTGCCAGGCACTGCATGAGTATTTCTGATTGCGCTTCAGATTTCAGCTGTATTATCAAAAACCGCTCTGAAGTTCTACAATTTTGACAATGTTGGATGAAAAAAAAAGTATCTAGCTCTACAGTCTGATCTTCAACACATTTTGTCTGTGTAGACATATGCAAAGTAGGTTGAAAGAGAGCCCTGTAAATGGAGCCTTTGCCTCATTGTGCTTCATCTTTCCTAAGTTTTGACACGGCAGGTGTGACAAACCTGTCCTCAGAATTTACTTTTGTCCCATGTTGGCACATGTGCTGTAGGAGAACATGATGGCTGATCATTATTGAGCCCATCTGAGCAGTCAGTCATGAGAGATTTAGACTCCAGGCCCTCAGTCCATGTAAACTGATGCAATGTCAGAAGAACTGCACAGCTACGAGCTCTATGTTTACCAGTGAGCCTGCAGGTGTGATACAAATTCCAGTGAAAATAACAGAGGAGTTTTTCCATCAACTTAGGCTCAGGTTTTTATGTCCAAACTGAGAATTTATTGAAAAGTATCTTACTCTTTAAAAAAAAAAAAAAAAAAAAAAAGTTTAAACCAGAATTTCCTGTAAAGCTTTTTCAGGGACAGAATTAAAATGAGGAAAAAGTATGTTTCTGTCTCCCTCCCTAGGGACACTTCCTCTCCCTTACTGTCACTTCCAGAAGGTTTATAAAAATAAGCCTTCCTTTAAAGGAGCAGTTGGTTAGGCCATCTCTCTCTCTTTCTCTCTCTGTGTATATATATATATATGCCATACCTAGAATTGAGGAGGGGAGGAAAAGGAATGGGACCACTCTTTTTCAAAGTAACTCCATATTACACTAGCTGTATCAAAAGTCTACATCAATGTAACATCCAACTGAGGCATCTCTGTTCAGAGTTCTCAGAAAACTAAAGCAAACCCTGCACTTAGATCCTTATTATTATGATAATCCACTGACATAAACCAATATGGTCCTGAAGATGAGAGATTTTCACAGTAAATTCTCGGTCCTGGAGCTCCATGTAAAGTAACAATAATGTGTACTATAAACTGCACAAGCAATAGGGCAGAGGGGAGACAAAAACCAGAACAGAATGGGGTAACAGATCAGTTTTCCACATGACATAGACCATCCAGTCTACCCCACTGCTTAACACTTGCATTTATACTAAGCCAGAAAATACAGATAAAAAAGAAATTAACAACAATTCAGAATATTATTTTAGTTTAAAGAACCTGAAGAACTTGAAAATGACTTTGCAACACAGAATCAAAATTTGATGTTAGGTAAAGTGTTGCAATACAGTGTGAATAATAATGTGAATTAAGAAATAAGACCAAAATGAAATTTCTCGATTAAAAACAAGCCAAAGGTACCTTTAAGGATGATTTAATGAAAACTGCCTTACTCTTTACTCCTAGTGATTTGTTAAATGCATACACAACTGAAGATACAAAATTTCACACTGCTGCATTTGACAAAGAAGTTTAATTAGTAATTTCATAAGTTAAGAGGGTTTTGCAAAAGACTTTAACCCATTTCATAGGCTTTTGTTTGCACTAATAAAATACTTGGTTGCTTTCCAGATCACTCAGCAGAGATCAATCCACCATGCAAGTGCAATGTACAAACACACTGAAAAAGGAAGTTCCTCTCTTATTTTGAATCCCATTTTACTGCATAACCAAAAAAAAAAAAACCCCAAAACCCAACAAACAAAACTGAAGGCTCAAAGCTGCATCTGTCCTTCCAGGATGTGGAAAAGAAATCCAAAAAAACCTGTAACACATCATCCCGACTTTCCTTTAATTGTACTGTCCACTGTAATTCAAACAGCAATGAACTGTAACTCTCCATTCTGCTTTCTGAGAGGGTTATGTGCATGACTTGTGATCCACCTGGACAAATATGTGGTTCACACCCAACACACCTTTGTCAACTGCTGTGCTCTTCCCATGGGACTCCTGAGGGTGGCCCATTACGCTGGTGACAGTGGGCAGTTCCTCATGTGAAGTCCAACACCCAGGCACATACAGGGAGAGGGGAAAAAAGTAACTGGGAGATTTTGGGAGGGAACTGCGTGAGCTTCCCTCACCCTAAGGAACAGGGAGGGACAGAACTCCTTTGAGCTTGGCTTGGTATCTTATTGAGAATGTATGTTTCTGCTCAGTTCCAGTTGCCTCTGTAATCCCTTCTACATTTGATTCCTACTGAGACTAAAGCTATCAAACACTTAACCAAACAGACACTATTTTCCTTTAGTGCTTGAGTGGGTTTTTGGTTTTCCAAATCTATGTTTTTTAATCCCATAAGATGCTCTGGGGAAAGGAGAGAAGAGGTAACAAAGAGAATTTAAGTTCAGTCTTTTTTCTTTTTTTTAAATGTCTGGCTTTTCTCTCGGTGACAAAACCATTGGTTTGAGATAAAAATAGCACCACTATCCGAGTGAAAAATCAGCAGACACCCTTGTTCCTTGTAGGGTGATACATCACAAGCATCTTTGTATTGTCAGTCTGCTGCTCCTGCAAATTATTCATCTGAACTAATACGGCCAAGGAGGGAGATGCTCTAATGCCACACTGGTGGTGCTTGTCTGTCTAACAAGTGATGTAATTCACTGCATTTCTTCTATTTCTTCTCTTCCTGTATGTAAGAACCAGCCTGCCTTATTCTAATTATAACAACACATGCAGCTAGATGTGCTTTTTTTCTTCATTTTATACTTGGAGCTTTCTGCCCAAAATCTCCCTTCTTGTGGCATTTATTCTGAATTGCATCCACATGTTGGACATTGCTACTTGAATAAAAAGTGCAACAACTATAGGATTAACCAGAAAACAACCAACCAAACAACTAGAATTTGCCAAGCAATGGTATTCACCTGGTTTATGGTCCTTTCTAAAACAAAACTTCCCTGGATATTATGAGTATACTGTGCCTAAAACATTTCCAATAAGATTTCAAAGCTACTTTTTAATGCCATTTTAATGCAGGAAGCTTTCAAAAACTTTAAAGGTATCAAAACCTATTGTTAGACATGAGGCCACTTTTTGTCTTGCCTAGTTTTGAGTAATATGCATTGACTGTAGATGCCACCAAAAACTTTTCCACAACATTTCAGTTCTTTGATGGTGTTTTTCTGTTTCATTCATTTAAATTCAGGATTGCTTTCGTCAGCTTTTAGTAACAGTTAATGATCACCACTTTTATTATAATTTAAACTTAAAAACCCAGAAAAAGTAAGGCCGGGGAAAACAAAGGTCAGAGTAAACAATGAAGAGTTTCACCATCCTGAGCTAGGACTCAAAAATCAACACAAGTCACACAGCTCAAAAGCAGACATAGCAGTAATCTCAAAGTTAGGAACACTGTTTTCATATTAAAATTTTAATTTATTTTTCCAATATTACTTCAAACGCATAATGTCTGAGTTGAAGCCTGGGCTTCCATGAGGAAGATATCAGTCAAAGAAATCCTGAAAAGCTAGGAAGAGAGAGATGTCAGAAACAAATGCAAATTATTTTTCTTTTGCAACTTTGTCTCCAAGTTTTATCCTCACAGAAATAACGCATGATTTGAATGTGAAGCCCAGAAGTGTTGCAAGTGAGCACAACAAAGCTCTAGTAATGCTATTTAGCATCCATTTCCCAGCAGACTGCACAGCTCAGCTTGGGGATTGGCAGCGGTGTCTCAGGACAGAGAAGGAAAGCCTCAGTTAATGCACTGATATGCCTCCAGCAGCAGACAGAAGGTGGAACATATTGTGTATATTTCATCCACCACGTATTGTGACTATCTCCTTGGCTCTCCTTTTTTTGATCTACACCTTAAGATCTCATGAACACGTAAGTGTGAGAAAAATCTCGTATTGTCATCATCCCTGGAATCAGTCGATAGATTTATCGTTAGTTGCCCAGGCAAATGCCTAAGAAGAGTTGAAGGAAGTGGTGGCAGTTGAAGAAATTTTAACACCTCAGTGAAACAGATAAATGCAACTCAGCTAATATCTTCTGTGTCACTATCACTCCTGTGCACCTCTTTCCACTTCCACTTGATGCCATGTAGCTGTGCTTTCGCCATACCACTAATACCAGAATAAAAGGTTGGTGGAATGATTCATTTGATCTACCTAAGAAGGTCCTTCACATCCCAGGTTTTTTTCGTGGATGCCATGAGGCAAAAAACCCCAGCATGCCGAAGGCAACACTTATTAATCATTACATTAGAAGCACCATCATACTCCAAAATGCACACTAATTGTCGTAAAACCATCACATGTGAAAACACACTCCTCTATCTCACCGACACAGAGAATTACATCCTGGCATCTCTTGCCTCTTCCCTTCCAGCTTTGTTTACATCCTCTGAGATTTACATTCCTTCTTTAGCCCATGCAAAGCAAGAGATATTCCTGGCATCTGTGTGTCCATTACCATGGTTACCTAGTTCATCTGCAGCAAAATGGGTTGGTCCATGACCTGACACCGCAGCTCCAGGAGCACGCCCCTCACTTGTCCACCGCTTTCCAACCTTGCCCGCTGCAGCTATTTTTTCTGAATATCTCAATGCAAATGACAGTGGGGTACCCAACACAAACTCTCCCAAAGTCTTCAGCACATTTTTCTCCCTATATAGTGTATCTAAGTGTGTTTTTTGGCAGGCCCAGTCCCTGAAAAATTTCAGGCAATTTTTCCAGCAAGCTGTCATCAATAGCATACTTGCAGATCTTACCCACTGCATTTTAATTTGTATTTACTTGCAAATTTTAACTTGAAAATTTAGCCTCAAAAGCATGCTTACAAGAACATTTGTGACCACACAACTACCTGGGTCTGTCAGGGAAGAACAAAGGTTTGAGTCATAAGAATGAGGACCATGAAGTCCTAAGCAAAGGTCTTAGCTGGACAGGGAAATGAACAGCAGTTCACCCAAAAAAGCACTTTGGGTTTCTATGGTATCACAAATTTTACAGTACAAATTGAATTAACTGTCATCTACTGAGATAATAGCAAACCAGGCATCACTCCTAAATAAGTGCTCAATATAAAATGAGGTACAAACAACAAAATATTGATAAAATATAATTTCAAACCAGGCAGGAGGCATATGTATCTCCACAACTGGCTCAAATGTTCACTGAAACAAAGCTTATCAACTTTGGTTTTTAAGCAACATCATTCTCACAGGTTTTTTTCCAGGCAATATTTATAGCAAAACAGATATATAAACTGCTATGAAAAATTCCTGCTCACACCATTCATCTGTTCCCATAATTAAAGTTTCCAATATTCATACCAAATTTGATCTACTTAAATAAACTTAAAGCAATGATATAATCTCTGGAAACAGTACACTAAATATGTGTACCACACAACATCAAGGCAAACATAGAGGTATCTTATGGTGACTCTGAAAACACAAAATACCAATGAATCTCTGTGAGGAAACCAAAAGCTGGCAAAATTCGAAATGGCTTTGTAGTCATATAGTTATGTAAAATAAAGTTGTGAAGTTCTCCAGACTTGATTTAACATGTCTGAAACAGAGTGGGTAATTTGCATCTCGGCAGCAAAAAAAACCCCAGTCAAATGACAAACCAACACAAAAATGACCAACTCATACACCTACCTTTTCCATTTATTGTTAATGCTGATGCAATTGTGGCTGTTACTGGCACTGGCAATTGTGGCACTAATGGATGTATCCTTGGTCGGCTCCCCATTCTAGCACGCTCTGCACCAGGTCCTAATAAAGCTCCCACTGGTTTTTCTGCTGCTACTTCTGGTGCTACAGAGTCATCTTGATCCTGCTCTATATGGTCCATTTTATCCGGGCTTTCATTCTGGAAGCCATCAACTGTTGTCCGACTCTTAATTGGACTTTTGGGCACTAGGATTTTAATACCTGATTTTGCAAGGTCCATATTTTTCCGTCCAGAAAGAGATGGTGAATTGTTTTTCCGGAACTTCTGTGTGGCAGAAAAAAGTTGATTATTTTTTGACTCGTGTTCTTTACTCATAACTAAAGATTTAGAAGATGTCTTTGAAAAAGAACTATTGGTAGATCTAGAAATTTGTTTTCGGGCATTGTTTGGAGAGGTCCTGTTTGTCCTGGTTAATGTGCTTTCTTTCTGCTTTTCGTTGTGGCGTCTGTTAAATTCATGTATATATTCCTCACAATTAACAAGGTGCTGTTCTGGCTCCCAAGTATCATCGTCACTGTCGTATCCTTTCCATCGCACCAAATACTCTGGTTTTCCCTTCTTGTTTTTCCTCTTGTCAACAATTCTCTCTACCTGTTAAAGAGGAAAATTAAATATAAGACATGGGCAGATATACAACTCAAGGGAGCAACTTGCATACAAATAATTTTTGAAGTGTAGACAGATTTTAAAATACTCTTGTAGCTCTACAGCTTACAGTCTTTCACTGCTGAGTGGACACTCCTCTCTTTAGATTGTTACTTTCATCTCAAAAACATGTTCTAGAATACCAAAATTGTTCTTCATAAAGTATTTTGCCTGCACAAGAATCTGAATATGACATATTAAAACTGACAATCGGCACTGGTCCCAGTGAAGCTCTTGAACCATCTTCAATGGGGATAGGATTTCCCTCTCTGAATACAGAGGTCATGTTTAAATATGCTGTATAAATACAGTGTGTTTACCTTGCAAAACTTATCAATTTGATATTGTTTGAATAATTTGCTTGCTTAGCATAAGGCATATGTGAGAATCTCTTACTTACAGTGAGCTATCCTTTAGCTACCGGGGACAATATAGGAGAGCTCCAGAATTGGGGCAAGAAGATTATTTTTTTGGAGGCTTTTTGTGAAAACAGAGAACATTTTGGTCAGAGTTTTTGATACATATACTTGAACAAATTACCATGCCTCACTTATCTGCAAATAGAGATGATATTTATGTCACAAGTATTAAGTATGCACATGTTACAACTGCATGTGGGACCCACAGCCTGGAGGAATTCAAGCACTGGGGTAAAGCAGACAGGGCAGACAGCAGCTGCTGCAGGGACAGAGGCTCATGCCTAGGACCAAAACTCATGCCAATCACACTAATCCTCCAGAAAGGAAATTCTTTTACTGAAAAAGAGATATAAATGCAAGGCTAGTCTCTAGGATTTCCTCTTTTTATTTCCTTTTTCCTACCCAGACTGATTCTTCTGGTAAATCCTCCATCCCACTTCATTTCAGTTACGGGACCAATACGGCTTTCTTACCCATCTCTCTCTTGTTTTTGGTATTAAAACTTAAAGGGGAAAAAAAAAAAAAAAAAAGGCGAGATTTGGGGCTATCACTTAATTCAATTTCTAGCCCTTCATGAACAAAGATCATACATAGAAGCCAAGATTACATGTACCTAGAAGAACCTCTGAAGAAACAGTAACATTTATACTGCAGCGGCATTAACGAAATGGAACAGTTTACAAGGAAGGAAGAAAAATACAAGCATGTGTGGTGCACAGATAAATGGTATATGATTCATTACCAAATCACATCACTGCTGACAACAGATTCCTTAAGAGTGCACCTCAACTGGCATGCTATCATAATGTACTCCCTGGTTTTCAACAGTGAGGTTAAATGACTACTATTATTATAATCTCATCAGCAATATAGAGACATACCCTATAACCACATGTGACTCCTCGCAGTATTCTACTATGCTGTCCTGTCATTAGGATGTTGCACAGCTCTTTTTGCACAGGTCTTAAAAAAACCTCTACCAAATCAACAACACATAAATAAAAATCAAACACAAAGTAGCTCTACCTTTGCCTTGTTAATGACTTGGACAGTTGAATACATTTTATAGAGAGAGATACAATATAAATTGTCCAATGTTTATTTAAAATCGTAAAATACATTAGAACTATTGTTATTGTAGTTCTTTAACTCTTTAGTAATGTTACTGCACTTAAAAAAATATGCATCCAGAAAAAGGAAATTTGTTTTTTCCATTAACTACTTCAGAACATCTTAGAAGAAAATATAACTCCAAATAAGAAAGTCACTGCAGAGAAATATGCCTTTGAAATTTTTGTAGTGGAGACTGAGTGAAAAGACCTTCAAGTACTAAGCCAGAAATGTTAAATTAAAAACTAAAACCAAACTCATTAATCAACCTTCATATCTTGTCAAAAAAGCAGTTACTGCTATAGTCTTGCTTATCCTCTCTGACTCTCTTGACCTTCTAAAATAGATTTTAAAAACACAATTCTCAGAGAAAGATCTCTACTACTAGCAAGGTAATTTTATTTTCTAGCAGGAAATCTTTGTAACAAACAGTATCAATTACTGGGCACAAAGTTCTGCTACAGTCTTACAGTAATGAAAGGCCACCCATTAAGGGCATGCCCTTTTCAAGCAGGAAGCCATCCCTCTCGTCCAAAAAAACAGACACCTTGCCGAGATAACAGATGAACTCTAGAACAGGAGATGCAAAAATCCATTCTTAACCTGATGATTTATGGAGCAAACAGAAATGCATAAAGAAAACCGTTATATTTAGCTGTATTGTCCAAGCCTGCAACAAAACCTATTTTGTCATTGCTCTTTTTGATTAAAAGGAGATTTTTTCTAACCCTTTTATTTCTTCTTGAATAATTTTTTATTTTATTTATAACACAAAAATTTTAGCAATTAACATGTGATATACAATTTATCACACAGCTTCAGAGCTTTACTGAGGGACTCATTTTGGATTGCTTCAGTTTGATTAGTCTGACTCCCCTAGAAGCACTTGAAAAACTGCTCAGGAATATTCTGCCTCAATACTTTTGCTGATGATAACAGCTAATAAGTGTTTCTCATCCAGATTTGGGAGCAGGAAACTGGAGTGCTTACAAAATGCACACAGAGCTTGAGTATAGAACAAGAACAGGAATATCCATCCTGAACTAGTGGCTTATTTAAACTGTTTCATGGTAAAAACGAAGACTACAAACTTGTGCTTCTCCTACTGAAAAAGAAAGCTTGTCCAAGCCATCCATTTGTGCTTTGCTGTACAGTAGTGACATGACATACAACACGAGACACCTCAAAGTGTGAGGTTAGAAGATACCACTGATTTACACCCAAATATTATAATGAAAAAAGAAATTGTAACTTTGTGGGTAAAAACATCTCAATCCCTTCTTCCTGACACATCAGTCATGGTGTGGTTTGATCATACAGCTACCCTGTTGGAACAGCTAGGCAGCATCCACACGGGCAGTATTGTTTCTCCCCACTATTGCTGCCCTGGAGCTGAGCTCATCTTATGCCAAGTTAGTTCAGAGAGCTGGAACCTGGCAGAGTGTCCCTAACTGGCAGGAGAAGAGCAAGACCACATCCTTTGCCATAATCACACCAGAAATGCTGACAACTAGTTTGTGACAACTACCATTTCTACAGTGTCCCATGCCTTCCACCGTGGGGCAATATTTAGTTTTAGTAATTAAATCCTGCGTTCTGTACCGCAGGATTTGCCATGCATCATTAGTTTTCAAGTGTTGTAGAAGAATCAAAACAAAATGGAAAATTATATATAAAAAAGGAAAATATAAAACAGGTGTGAGGGAAAGTTATCAGGCAAACTATCTGGGTAACAAAAAAGTAACATTTCCCAGTTTATTTTAGCGTACTAAGTTATCACTTTCCCTACCTGGGCAATACTGATCAATGACACTCAAAAACTCAGCCAGCAGAAGAACTGACAGAAAAACAATGAGCTGCTCAGAGGTATAATCCAACAATGGTGAAATGCACAAATTAAAATCCCACACACAACTGTAGCTGAAATGGTAAATTTCCCTTCTTTTGATGAATGTGGCGAAATTCATTCGTGCTTGTTTTCTCTCCCTGAGGATTTTAATAGCTTTTATTAGCAAAATATGCTGCATTTACACTTACAAAAAAACCCCAAACAAACAGACAAGAACAAGATACATTTGCAGGTTAAACTGCTGTCTGACTACAGCTGCTCCAGGTGGAAATGTCAGCACTGCAACTCCTCCTCCCTGGCCTGTGCTCAGAGACAACAGCTCCTCCCCATCTGTCACAGCACAACTTCCGTAATTATTCCCTAATGTAGTTCTGTCAAAGTGACCTGGTTTAGATATTAAGAATACCTGAGCTAATGTAGGCATTCTGAAATAACTGGTTTGGAGAGCAGCTGCATACGCGTATGTTCTGACACATCTAAGAGGACTGCACCTTTCAGCAGAGGACAACAAACACCTGTGTGCTGGACAGGTCCAGTAACCTCTTGGTCAGAAAAAGGACACCCATCCTTAATGCCTGATGAAAGATCTTTAGTTCAGGTAAATAAAAGTAAGCAAGAAATTCAAAAGAACTTTCTCAGTTTAAAGCGTTATAATTTGGGCACATTTGTAAACTCTCTGTGTGTTTGTGTGTGTATATACACGTAAGTATGTTATATATATAAAAATATCATACTTTAATTTAACAAAACATTTCATGAGATTAAACTAAAATACAGCTATCAGGGGGTGGGGAGGCAACAAAAACCAGAATGAGCAAAATAAACATATGTGGGCATGTAAATATTCAATGAGCACTGCCTTGTTTATAATAAATCCCTTTTGCATTCCCATTATGTTCCTTTCTGTCCTCACATTCATGTCAGGCTAAATTAATTTAAAGTCAGTAGAATAGAATCTATTTGACTTTATCTGTTGTCTGTAAACTATAGAAGGCCTTGTTCTGTTAGCTGAAGGCTGTGTTTACACTAGTGTTTTGGTTCAGAGCAAAAGTGCAGTTTAGAAACAAATCCTTTTCTCCTCCGCACTATTCCTGTTTACTGTGCAATGGTTTTGCTCGCAGACCAGTTTTGGTATCAATGATGTGGATTCTTTACGGAGAAACATAAACTGGAAGTGGAAATGTCCCAGTGCAATGGTGTTATCTGTCATGTTTCAGCCCCTAAGGGGACACACAGATCCGAGCAAATAACAGCTCCGAACAGTTTCAACACACATAGTAGCATGGATATTTGATCCTGAGAGGCTCCACTATATCTAGTCCAAAATAAAAGTGCTGCACAGCAGAATATGTAGAGGTGAGGGTCACAGCACCAACTGCTTCACTCTGCTGATTTTCTCCACTTATTACAGAGCCAAATTACAGCTGTAGTCATCCCCCAAGTTAAAGACAGAAGCTAGAATACATGCAAGCCTTATGTTACACACATTTATGTTCTACAAGTGAACAGTCATCCCTGCTTAAATTGGAAAATGTTCCGCATACAAATAGGACTTAGATGATCATCCATAAGCAGTCAGCAATGTTTATGAGTGATTATATCTTCTATTTATTAAAATCTTGCAGAAGTCAATGATAAGCAGTATTCTAATACTTCTTATTGTAAATAAAATAAAAGCATTATACATTAAAAAAGCAACTCATATATAGCAGCATACAATACAAAACCCACTAAGTACTATGTTTTTCTTGAAGTAAAAGGAGAAAATAATTTTGGGAAGACAGTTATTCAAAAAGACATCTGATGAGGATATCAAAATCCACTTGAAGGTCTGTAAAATGTGCACTAAAATCTTCAAAGTACATATCTTACTAGAAAATACATAATTTCTAATAGTATGACTTAAGGCCAGGTCAGAGTATTTCTCACTGCAGTTAGCATAGCAGTTACCAGCAGGTAAATTTTAAAAACAGCTTAGCACATATATTTAGAATATCAAAATCATAGTATTGTATGGGTTTAGCTCAAATGGAATTGCTAAAAAATTACACTAGGGTATCATATAAATCCAAGAGTTCATCTTCACTGCAGTTCTGTGTTGCTCCATTCAGGCTAGCCTGGGAGTGAACACGTAAGCCCGCCACCACATGCTCCTGGAGCTGACTGATTTGATTAGCAGAACAGACTGATTGGATTAACAGTCGATGAATTGTTGTAAACTGAGCTGCTGCATCCTTATGGCATGACTGACCAGAGTGTCTGCACAGTACAGGACTCTCTGGCCATCAGGACGGCTGTATTATACATATACATTGCTCTGGAAGCTGGAGCTGTACAAAATAAATGCGGATCAGATGTGGACAGATTATTGCCTTTCTGTCAAATTAGCTACAGCGGATGATACAGCTTTGTGCTAGTTTCGTGACAGCTCTGGGATGAAGGATGATACCTGATCCAGCCCAGAGCCTGCCAATACAAAGTTCACCCACTCGACTGTTTTCAGGCAATCGGGACCAGCAGGATGAGCTCACACAGGATCATCCCTTCACAACCCACAGCCACTCCCAACCTCCTTTTGAGGAAGCAGTGCCTGCAGTGAGGTTGGAACACATTCATGTCTATGAGCAGGAGCCCCATAAAGGGCTAATACACTTCCCATAGTCCTTCATGTTAGCAGTGCAATAAAGAGAACTCCATAGCTCAACTCTCGCTTTAAAAAATTAAATAGCTATGCTAAAACAAATATTAAGAATTTTCTTTTTCACAAGTTCTATTTCAATCAAAGACCAGCCATTCTTTTAGGATTCCTGGACACAAGTCATGCAAGAACTAACTTGGTGGCTATCCACAATATTAAATTAATATATTGGCCTGCAGGTCATAATTCACTTTTTAATTTACCCTCTGTATAAATTTCTAATCAAGTTGCCTATAAAATCACAATTGTGTCAGTCAAGCTCATTATTTATCATCAACTTTAAGACTTACATCCTTCCATGGTCTTAACAAAGACAATACACAAAATAATTTAATTACTGCATTCTCATCAACACCAGTAATTCCAGGGAATCACAGCTATGGTGCATGACATGCCTGGCTGCACAGCCAGCTCCTGAAAAGGCACTTCAGAAAGTTTTATACCTTGTACCTACATTAAAAAAACCAGTATCACTGTATGCACAACTCATTTATGATCTATTAAAAAATACAAATCACAATCAGAAAAAAAAAAGAAATCTTTCTAAGAAGCCTTCTCCACAGAGGACACTAGGGAAATGGGTGTGGGGGGAGGACCTGTGACACACTCACTTTGCTTCAGAGAATTAACTCCCTGGGCAAAACAGTTTGCCCGAGATTTTACTTTCTCACCACTGATGATGGATGCTAAAATATCAGCATCACAGATCTTTCCAGATACAATTTACATAGAAATAATTACAACAGTTGCAATGGAAGTTACAATCTGCTGCAGAATTTATCGACTGCTTTACCCTAATTATAGTTATCTAACTATTGCAAGACTGGCTATAAAATCTTAATCTCATCAACTCACTGTTCACAACAGTTCTAACCTTTCATTTACCATAAGGTAAGACATACATACATTTTCTACTTTGCACAAAAGCAGAATTAAAGTACATGCAAACCTGTTAATATCTGTACAAATATAATATAAACAAACACCTGCAACAATGTATTCTTACCAAACATGCACAGGTTTTCCCCTTTTGAAATCAGAACAAGTTGAATCAGATAGGTGTATAACCTTAAATGGAAATGGCCCTGATCTGAAGAAACTATTAAAAGCCACTAGCACTGGATTTAGGATATGCATTTTTGGCAGCCAAAGCTATTACGTAAGTATTACTGTGTTATTAAGTTTTTAAAAATTTTTCATTACTAGTTACTACAAGATTTCATCATCACCCACTATAGAATGCCAAAGGAAATTGTTCCCATCTTCAATTCATTTGTAAAAGCTATATCTCGGGAAAAAAAAAAAAATCAATATTTTTTTCTCAGAGGTAAATATTTTGTCTGCACTTGCCAAATTCTGTTGCTTGTATCTCTCTATTGCAGTCATGAAAAGTGAAAGCCCCAAACTTGGTCCTGCCAACACTTTGCCAAAGAATAAATATAGAAAACCAAAATGCATATTTATTATTGGCAAATCTGGCCACATGAAAGGAAAAACTCTCACCCAAAGGTGCCCGTATTTTGCATGTGCTGATCTGGGAGAATGTAGCAATAGTCTAAAGCTACCTCACAACAACAAGCTGTTGAAGTGAGAGCTCCAAGAGCTCGACAACTATTTACTTACAGGATAAGGCCAACAGAAATATTGTCACTTTATCCTTCAGGTAGAATAACACAGAGTAGCAGATAAAGAATTTGTCAATATTAAGCATCAAAACTACAGACTTTCTTTCAAAGCAGGAGAAACTGGGCCTTCAATAGTGCTCAATTACAAAGACTCTATAAAGACAAGTGACTGATAAAGATTCAAAATATTTAATCTAAAAAGAATTTCTTAGGGAGAGAGTAGGATCATAACAAAACTGCACTCCAAATATTAAAGAACACTTTGTCACAGCTAAGCAAACTTCAGAAATAGGAACTGTAACAAGAAATAGGAGCAGAAAGATCACAAGACAGTTGCAGAGTGAACTTGGCATGCTGTAGCCAATTTAACAAATTTCACTTAATTCTACAATAAAACTTTCATCTACCAACACCAAACAAGGCTTTTCAGCAGCCTACTGCTTGCAGAAGCAACAGTGACAGGTTTGCTACTGTAGAACACCTGACCAAACCTCGGTAAGAAGGGACATAGACCTTAGCTCTTAGAAGCTTACTCAATAGCAGCCTCTTCTTCCTTTTTTCTCCTGGGGTCCTGGGATACTAATTTTAAATATAGTAGTCAGAGCTTTTTCTGGAATCACTGGATCTGGGAAGGCACGATACGCACTTACGGCCTCCTACCTGGCTCCTCTCACCCTGCCACTGAAAGCTTATTTCAGTAAGAAATTAGGCTTCTGGATACAAGACCAGGGCTGCATTTTTGTTTTCAAATACAAACACTTTAAACAATTCAACATAGTTAAGAGCAACACCATTTGCTGGCTCTTTCTGTACTCCTTACCTCAATTCCAACATGTCCTAGAAGAATGGGCTGTATGAGCACAGGTCCCTGGTTGCTCTGCCTGCAAATACGACTTCTCTCAATACTTGATCTAACCCCAGCTAGAAAAGCTGGTGATATGGAATTTTCCTCTAATTAATCAAGCTCAGTGCTTGCACAGCTGCCTCTTAGTTCTGACATCCTGTTTCTTTATGGGATTTATTAGTAGACGAACTATTTTTCCAGAAGGAAAAAGGTATTTCTCTGTTTCGGGGCTCAAGTCCCTCCATCTCCCCACCTTTTAGTCTGAACCTAAACTCATTTCCTATTTAGTACAAGTGCAGCTTCCATGACTGCACTCTCCCATTTTCTTTTGTAACCCAGGCTGTGGGGTACAAACAAAGATATGGTGTTGCTGGTAACATTGCTTGTCAAAGATTCTTCCAACTTTCAAGGTTTTAAAGTTTATTTCTAACACCAGGGAAGTTCTACAATGTCCATACAGTGTGTACCTTCCTAACAAAATTAAAAAAAAAGACTCAGATTACATACAAATAAGTTCATGATCATTGCACTTAACAGCTTCTTACTAGGCCTGCACGTTGCACATAATTAGTTTTTTACTAGGCCTGCACATTGCTCATGACTAGTACAAGTTTTGCAATATGGTGCATGTTCAAATGACTTTCTTATTTCACCAGTATTTATAACTTTAAAGAGTTCCTAAGCCTCATCCTTCAAACACGTAAATAAGAAATAAAACTAACCTACATTGTATCACTGGTTTTACCCTACATATACAACCTGTTTGTGTAATTTGCATGAAAACGTATTTCCAGTAATTACAATTTTCATGAAATGCATGCAATGCTTTAGGCATGATACATACATTTTAACATCAAGTCACTAACTACTCAATTGATATTGAGTCACTAATTACTCATTGATATTAAAAGTCCTGAATCAAAGGGACTGATGACTAAGACTGTTTTTTATTGTCTTTTGAAAATATGCACTGTCTTAAGCTCCATTTACTTACTGATCCTATCCACTGTTGGTTCATATGTGCATACTAAAAGTAACAGACATTAGGTATTAATCTGATTACCCTGATGTTGGTTGATAAAAAATGTTGTCCCATTTCAAAATCCTTCATGTTTTGCCAAGGACAACAAACAGCATAAAAAGCAAAGCATTTTAGGCTTGGAAAATGGCATCTTCATTAACAGCAGCTTGTGCTGAGGTAATAAAACTCATTTTTTAATAATTCAGATTCTTTTTAAAAGTTGCATAGCAGCAACTTCTCTACGTTAACTTCTCATGGTTAACAAGAATTTCTGAAGTAATATAGATATAAAAACCTTCTTCATAAGCATCTTCTTTTTCTTATCTCTGAAATGAACTAGGATAAGGAGAAATACATGCAGTTTCCAGAATTGGGTAATAAAGTAAAATAAAGTTATTTGTTACTCAAAGTACTTCTTCCGGAACACTATTTTTGACCAGAAAGCATCACCATAACATTGGCTGTAGCACTGAAGTAGCCACTGCACTCTTGATAAAGCACTTAAAAATTTTGCTCTCTAAGTTCACAACACAGATACTAAAGCAAACTGAACTATTAGTACAGCAGATTTTGCCACTATCCTTTAGAATCAGTGAAAAGCCAGAGATTTTTCCTAAAAAGAATCACAGCTGAAATCTCCATTTATACAGAAATGGTACAGCACCACCACTTGCTAAAGTCCCTCCTACAGAACAAAGGAACCAAGAGTTACCTTCTACAAGCACAAATGTCCTTCTCAATTTGCATTCCAGTCTTTCCCTCTGCACAGATGTCATATAAATAATCTGCCAACTGTCTACTATTACTACAAAAATACTGTAAGTAAACTACCATGTGCTTTTTGCAAAGGAAGAACATATATTTCTGTATTTTCCACAAGCTATGGATACTGTATTGGCTTTTGGTGCATCTGTACTCACTCCCTGGACTCAATTTGTTTTGGGGAAAACAATAAAATCATCTCTCATGCTATCTCCTTCACTTTCAGTTGCTTTTTACTCCTTTTCCTCTGTCTCTGTGTGAATCCGATACTGTTATTTGCAGCACTTTTCCTAATCCCGCATCATAGTTTGCTCTCCAAATAATGCCTGGAGGATTATTTTCCTCAAAATTTTACACTGTAATGCATATTAAATCCTTACTCATTTCCATAGTTTCAACACTGAAGTAATTTGTAGAATACTCTGCAAAATAACACTATTTAAAAAAAAAATAATAATTGTGTTCACTTCAATCTATGCAGCTGTTTGTGGCAGGGAAAGTGTTCACAAATAAGGGTTTTTTTATACAGTAAGTATTTTAAGTTAGGCCCAAATCTTTCTTTTTGCCTTAGCTATATGTACTACTTCACTGATAAATCTCAATTTATTATTTCTATACTGTATAGGCTATAGAGAACAAGTGACTGACTCACTTCTTCATTTATGAAATAAGACTAATTCACTAATTTGTGTGCATGAAGAATCAAGACTTAAGCATGTAATACACTGGCTTCTATTTTCCCCTTCACTATGTCTTTTCAGATTTAAAGTCAGTCACTGTAATCATGGACACTTTTACTTAAGAGCTGTATTTTGCACACAACACCTTAGCATTACTGCTCTTTCTCCATCCAAGAAACCTGCTATCCACAGTAATGCCACCAAAAGAAGGTCAAGATTCACAAAAATTATCCTCACATTGCAATATAAGCATTATTCATGGCTTGCCTGCACTGAGAAGTGGTCATCACAGGCCAGTGTCAACAGCGGGGAACCACCCTTCAGGAACAGCTACTGCCCCACAAAACTTCTTTGCTACCGAAGTAATGCCAGTCAGTTCCTCTGCACAAAGAATTCCACATTCCAATTCAGGGAATGCTCAGCCAATGCCTAGCATGTTGGTCTTCCAAACTTCTAATCTTGGTAACCACCCTCTCCCGCCTGCCTCCACAAAACAGAAATAATTTATTTAGAAGTAAATTTCCAAATTCTATGAATATGGCATCATATTTATTTTATCATAACACAGTTACAGTAACACTGAAATATAGAAGCATATTTTGCTTTCTTTCAAATTTAGCTGGAAGGACAGGTTAACTTCCTTTTTCCCTATAATGTTTAGCATTGTTACTGCATACCTATCCTGCTTACAAAGAATTTATGTTGCAAATTCCTTGAAAAGAACCCATCTGTTTATAGAACTAGTCACATTTTAAAAACATTTTGAATTCAGAATTTTCATTAAAAACAGATACTTTGCCTTTTTTCAGGTGCTGCTAATTAATCTAGTAATTTGTTGGCAATGCCCAGTGTCACCAATAAATTTGAAATTGGACATAATTTCCTTGATTATATTTTAAAGCATAGCTTTAAAAAAGATGTTTGCATATAAAAGGTCTTTTGTGATCATTTTGGATAGCATTTTTTATACATTAGCACCATAAAGTACAGATAGTACTACTCAGCATAGAATTTCATCTTACCTCTATAGTTACTAAAAATTAAACTAATTCATATTGTTACTGTTACAGCAGTGCTCCAGAGAACAGAATTTAATCTCTAAAACAAATGTACCACTGTAGATGCAATCCAAAGCACTAATGAGTGTGTAAAAGGATTTCCTGTAAACCACATCCATACTGCTGCAGTTTGTCATGAGGCTCGTAAGACTGCATCTTCCACTCATTACCACAAACATTCAACTTTTTCCTTGTTATTTTTATAATTAATAATCAGTCACCAAGTCCCAGATATACGGGTGGATGAAGAATTATCTGGATGGCCGCAGGCAAAGAGTTGCCGTCATTGACTTGATGGTCCAAGTGGAGACCAGTGATGAGTGGTGTCGCTCCGAGGTCAGTACTGGGGCCGATACTATCCACCATCTCTGTCAGCGATATGGCCAGTGGGATCAAGTGCTCCCTTGGCAAGTCAGACAGCAACACCAAGCTGGGCGCTGTTGACACGCAGAGGGCAGGGTTGACATCCAGAGGGACCTGGACAGGCTTGAGAGGTGGGCCAACACAAACCTCAGTAAGTTCAGCAAAGAAAAGTGCAAGGTCCTACACCTGGATCAGGGCAATCCCAGGCACATCTGCAGGCTGGGCAGAGAAGTGACAAAGAGCAGCCCTATGGAGAAAGACTTGGGGGTGGTGGTTGATGAAAATTCAACATGAGACAGCAGTGTGAGCCTGCAGCCCAGAAAGCCAAACTGAATCCTGGGCTGCACCAAAAAGTGAGTGGCCAAGAGGTTGACGGAGGTGATTTTCCCCCTCTACTACATTCTCAGGAAACCCTACCTGAAATATGGCATACAGTTCTGGGGTTCTCAACATCAGGACATGGAACTGTCAGAGCAAGTCCAGAGAAGGGCCACAAAGTTGAAAAGGAAGACAGGCTGAGAAAATTATAGAATCATAGAATATCCTGAGTTGAAAGGAACCCACAAGGATCATCAAAGTTCATCTCCTGGCCCTGCATAGAACCAACCAAAAGAGTCACACCACGTGCCTGAGAGTATCATCCAAACACTTCTTGAACTCTGGCCAGTTGGTGCTGTGACCACTTCCCTGGGAGCCTGTTCCAGCACCCAACAACCCACTGGGTGAGGAACTTCTTCCTAATATCCAACCTAAACCTGCCCTGGCACAACTTCAGGCCATTCCCTTGGGTCCTATCACTGGTCACCACTGAGAAGAGATCAGTGCCTGTCCCTCCTCTTCCCTTCACAAGGAAGTTGTACAACTGTGCTAAGGTGTCCCCTCAGTCTCCTCTTCTCCAGGCTGAACAGACCAAGTGAGATCTCAGCCCTCCTCACACGCTTTCCCCTCTAGATCCTTCACAGTCTTCATTGACAATGTTCAGCCTGGAGAAGAGAAGGGTGCATAGGGACCTCACTGTAGCCTTCCAGTATCTGCAGGGGCCCGACAAGGAAGCTGGAGAGGAACTCTGTAGAGGATCTGTAGTGATAGGACAAGGAGTAATGGGTTCAAACTGAAGGAGCAAAAATTTAGCTTAGATATTAGGAAGAAACTCTTTACTGTGAGGGTGGTGAGGCACTGGAACAGGTTGCCCAGAGAAGCTGTGGATGACCCATCCCTGGAAGTGTTCAAGGCCAGGCTGGATGTGTCTTTGAGCAACCTGGTTTAGTGGAAGGTGTCTCTGCCCATGGCAGTGGGGTTAGTGCTAGATGATCTTTAAGGTCCCTTTCAACGAAAACCATTCTATGATTCTATATATATCACTGATTTAGATTTTTATTTTATGGCTATGCTTTTCAAAATACTGAGTGAGATTAGTCAAGATATCAGTGGGAAACAGATTTTTTTTTTAATCTGAAATCAAACAGATAAGTATTAGGTGGAGTTAAATATCCTATAATAACTCCTTCAACTTTTTTTCTTTTAAAAAGTGTTTTCCTCTTAAATTTTCTTTCTTTTAAGATATATCAGTAATGTATAAACATAATTTCTGGGGAAATGTAACATTTAGGGGTTTTTTCCCTGGAAGAGATGAGGTCTAAAAAAACCCACCTTCCTAGTTTTCATAATTATAATGCACGACAACAAGCACCTTTGTTTCGTACTCTGTTGAATCTGGAAGTACTTGGGTCTGTTAGTGTAAAAAACACAGCTGATTCCTTCCTTTCCCAAAAAGTAGCAGAGTTATGCATTAAACTGGTGATCCGATCTGCCTTAACTTAAATACATCCAAATTGTTTTGGCTTTCAGCTGTTTTATTGTGTAATCACACCCTTACATGATGCAAGTGGGACAGAGCAGAGGAAAGAAAAAAGGAAGTGGAGATGCAGCAGTGGTTAAGTTTTTCTGGAATAATGGCGAAAATTGCTGCAGTTCCATAGCAGCATGGTTTAAATGGGTTTGTCATGAACCCAAAGGAAATTTAACCCTGAGTGCCTCAACCTGAAAATAAAAATCAGAGATGAGGAAGTTACCTGAAGGAATGCATTTTTTGGGGAGATTGCTTAAAAGACTGAATACTGAGTTTATATGCATGAAAATAATTACAAATTTTATATAAGTATCAATTATAATTAAATGCATACTCAAGAATTACTAAAGACTAATTAATCACATTTTTAAAAACACTGAAAAGTGTATAAATTAAAATCTTCCAATTTCTTGCCTGCATTTGTCTTTTGCTCCTTCTTTTTGAAATGTCTGCAATTACACAAGGATGATATCACAGTTTTGAAAAGTCAGTTCACCTTCAAAAGCTTTTCTACTGAGTCTTTAATCATTTGTTTTATGACATGAATCTTTTCACAGAAATCAAGTACAATGTGGTGTCAAAACAAAGGATAAGGACTTCGTTTCTTCTTCTATGTATTCTTTACCTTGACTACATGTTTAGAAAAGTCTTGCTTTCTAACAACTAAAACAGAGAGTAAGTTAAAAGGAAGCCATTCCAATCCAGAAAACAAATAGACAAAAATTTGCAAGGAACATATAGTAGTTCCCACTGTAAACACAAGAAGGGTTTGGCAAAAGGTTTTATTTTTGGTCTGCAGACACAATGCCATTTTAATTTGTCATCTCACATTTAAAAATAATTATTCAAGGGCCAGATTGGAATCTCCATTCAGAGAACTCTGTTTCACAAAGAAAAACAATGCATGACTGCTTCCAAGCTAGAAAAGCATTTAAGTCAACCTTTTTTTTTTTTTTTTATAAATCCAGATATTCAGATGCCAATTTCTGAACTAAATTATTCTTCTTGAAACTTCCATAAATCTGTGACATCTTACTAAAGTAAGGAAAAATGGAAGTGAAACAGACTTCTCTTCAATCCTTAAGGACAAAGCTACTGACAAATGTGAACTTTCATTTCAGTTTCCACTATACACAAACATCAAGTGTCACTTAAAAAAAGAAGTCTGGGGAAAAGAGGTTTATTTCTTCTAATCCACTCTGTATGCATCAGTGTGCACGTACTTTAGACACACCCTCCTACCAGCACCCGAACTTATTACAGGCTGCTATTTTTCCTGTCTAATAGTGTATGGCAGGATATGAGAGAGATACACTGTCACAGACCAACAACTGCTAAAGCACTCATTTATTTGGCCCTTTCTTTCCTAGCTAAACATTATAAGAGCAACAGCCCTTTTGATGAGTGTAATGTGTGCATTATAAGCAGCCTAAGTCTACCTCCTCAAGCCCTAAAACACTGTTACGTAAGTCCTGCTGATACACCTTCACAACTTTCCAAATTAAAGTGCTATGATTCTCTCTATCAAAGACATTGGAGCCAGCTCTGAAGAATGAAAGTGGTAATGTCCAGAATTAAAGAGAAAACCTTCAAGACTTTGCTAAACTAACAATGGAAATTACAGTTCTGCTGACTGTACTTAAAATTTACGTGTCTATGAGATAGAAATGCCCATGTTTTATACAGGTGGGACTGGATCGACAAGACAGACAACTTTACAATCCAACTTCCTAGAACAGAGGGTACTCTGAGTGGTTTCTTTTTGAAACTCCTGATATTTGACAGGATTGCTAAGAGGAGTTACACTACCCTACGTGTAAAACTGAAACCTCTGCCAAAACAAGCTTTAGATCTCAAAGTATCTAGACAGATCTCCATGAGGAACAGCGGCCTTCTAAGTGTGCTTTCTCTTATGCTTTGTCCAACTATTTTAGTTCACCCCACCTTCCCCTCAAATCTAAAGAACCATCTTTTTTTGTACTTTCCACCTGCCAAAGGGTTGTTCTTGCTTAAACAACTCATCACAAATACAAAAATCTTGAACTCTGGGGAAAAGACCTTTTTCTCACCTGGAAAACCCCAAAACACAATTAATGAAATTTTTGAATTTGCTTCAATTTCTCAAGTCCTGCATGGTATAAAAATCAAATAATATCCACATCACATGTGCAGTTGTCTTTCCATCTTTTTTTGAGATGAGATGATCTCAAGTAGCAAGAACTATCAGTTTTCAAAGAAGGAAAACCAAAACAGACTGACTCCTCAGTTAAGAGGCATATATGAGGAATAAGAAAATTAATAGGAAATATTTCCTATACTTCCCATAAAAATGACAACAACAAGCAGGAGATACCTAGTGGAAAAAAAAAGTAGTAAAACCAACACCAACTTGCAGAACATATTGCCTTTTTATATAGTGGAGGGACTAGACAAATTTAGGAACTATAGATCCATTATAGATTACTAAATACTAAGTGCAAACTGTAGCTCAGGAAGCTCTTAAATTACTGTTTCCCATTATTTTAAGGGCTTGCCAAAAGAAGAGTCACTCTGTGATATCTCATTATTCTTTACCAGTTTGCTACTACCTAGGTGGCTTTCTGGGCTAGTGCAGTAGAGCATCTCTTATACCAGAAACTACTTGGTATTTTTAACAAGTATAAAGATGAGGATTAACATCTCATTGACAGCAGGGTAAAGAAGCTTTATGGAAAAGTTAAGGCCACCAGCAGATCAATCAAGTGCTTAAACTGAAGTACTAGACCGTATGTTCTGTTTCATTCAGACCAGTGACACTTTAGAGTCAGGGTTACAGGGACAGTTTGGAAAATGTAGGCAACTACTCATTAAATTTAACCGTTTTCAGGAATTTTTCTAATGAAATATTTCCTCATCAGTAAAACTGTTTTCATTAAATTGATGTTTTCATGGGGAATTTCAATTCTTCCGAAATTTTATTTCTCCAGTCAATAAAATCACAAGGCACTTTTTCATTCTTTGTCTGATAAGAGTTTGAAACATCTCAAGATGATATTTAAAGCAACTCAATGCATTCTACCTTAATGTAATTTAAAAACAATTTAACTTCCTTTTCCAATACAATTTGACATTATAGCCTCTCCTCAGAGCTCCTGAAGTCCCCACGATGAATTTCCCCACACTATGCAGGCAGCCGTCCCACCTGCCTGTGCAGGAAGCACAAGAGAGACACAACTCTGCGCATTCTGGGAGAAATAATTTGGCCAAAGATCTCGGTTCCTTTGGGTAAATAATATATTGAGATTCCTAAGTGACAACACTCTGAGGATGATATGCCACGGTGGCAAAATGCAGGTTGAAGGATTAAAATTCAGCCCCACTTCACCATTCCCAAAAAAGACAAGATGAGACTCTCTACTGTTAAAAAGTTAATTTCAGTTGACTTCCACCAAGACAAAAGCCCCACTGACCTATATGGTTTCACCCAAACCCTTCAAACCAAAACAAATACTGTTTGTCAGAATTTCCCTGCGTTGAAACATCTAAGTTTTATCTAGCTCTTCACAGAAATGCTTTCAATGAGGATCCTGATGTTTGAAAGGTAATTAGATTTCAAGCAGGCAAAGCAGAGGACCTTGAAAACATGTTACACCTTTAAGATCAGAAAGCCACCGCAGAGGCAAAGTCCAGATTAACCCAGACACAAAAGTGAGATGTTCCATACATACACAGCCTGCTACGGCCTCAGCAATTAACACCCTCAAAGGAATTCAATCATACCCCACAGCAAGGTGATACGGAGGCAATCACATACCTAAGACACCAGTGCCAGAGACCTGTGATAGGGCAAAAGCCTTGCCTTCCAAATTAAAACAAAACCACAAAACCCCCAACATTTCCATAAGGATATGTTAAAAATACCAGCATAAGTAAGACAATGATGTCTAACACAACGATAGCAGGTACGTTTCTTTTGATATGGGCACCGGTGCCAATTTTAACAGTCCCTGCTCTTTAAATCATCCCCCCCAGCATTAGCACAGGGTTTTTTTAGCTTCACCAGGAACCAGTCCGGGAAACAGATCCAGCTTTAAAATGTCACAATAAACAAAAAAATTAAACTTAATTTGGTTTCCCGGATCATGTTGTGCCACTATTGCTCAAAAGCTTCACCATGCAGAGGGGCAGGAAGAAGCAGCCAGGCACAAGAAAAGAACTTCATTGCTTTTTGTGGCACCTGTGCTAACTTATGCCAACATAACATTAATTTTAGCTGTTCCATTTAGGTCTGATGGAACAGAATGAAAATCTAAGGAGGCTTATAGGTAAGCTGTTATATTGCAGGTAAATTATAAGCAATAACTAAAACAGCAGTTGTAATTTCACTACTACTTTTAACCACCCTTTATATCAGTTATAAGGATATTGCAGCTCCTGAAAAATCATTTTAATTACCTTAATCATTGGAAAGCTAGTAATTCCAGGGAATAACTGGGTGATTTTCCTATAAATATTTTTTGCTTTCTGTCAGCTAACAGGCACAAGAAAGTTTTTTTGAATTACTGTGAAACTAAGAACTTTGACAATAACTAGATGAATAAAACAAAACAGAGGAAAAGGCTTCGAAAAGGAAAGCTGGGTCCATCTCAGAGACCTTGTTGTTGGGTTTGATGGCCTTTGCAAGCATCAGATAGAGTTGCAACTAAAGACAGCTCTTCCCTGGAATTGCAAATTCTCTCTTCTGTTTGATGTCATGTGACAATTCTTAAGACTTAAGAAACAACACCATTCAGTGATCAAACACGACTGTTCTTATGCAGATACCAAAATGCCCAAAGCCTCCTTGTAGTCTTTGGAGTATTTTGCCCCCCTTCTCTTTTCCTCTGTCCTTCCCTACAGTCAACTGCCTCCTAATAACTGGGCCCATAGAGGATTAAATACATAACTAAGTATTGCAACGTTCCTACCCGTTCGACAAACAAAGCCAAAGCCTTAAAAAAAGGTAGTATCATCACATCACATCGCCATTTCTCTGGTTCTCCTATGAGGGAAGTTTCATTAAAACTGAAGTATTCCTGCCGCAGTCCCACTGTTCCCATCCCAGGGTGTCTCAGACCCCTCCCTGGGGAGTAGCACTGGCATTCATCTGATCTCAGAGGGAGAAGACTCAGGAACTTTTTATCCCCTATACCCTCACCCGGTATAAAACTCACCAGCTATCCGAAGTGCCTCATCAACTCAGCAGCAGCACTCATACAACGCACGGAACTATAGTTTGGGAAGGATGAAAAGGGAAACTCAGAGAGTCCCCACTCAGCTCAGCCTCAAAGCTGCAATGGAAATGCACCTGGAAGCTGCTCATCTCCATCTCCTATTGTTTGGATATACGGGTCCAGCCCCCTGTAACTGAGGGCAGTTTCAAACCAACAGCCTTCTGACTCATGAGTCATCCTACACTTGAGTGAGTCGTTAACTCCACATTAGCATCCTCAAATAAGTTTAAATTGAGTTTGGCGGGGTTTTTTTACTATTGGTTATCAGAAAAAAAAAACAACAAACCACAACTTAACAACTACAGGCAGAGAATAAGAAATAAACCAAACCACACCAAACAGAAAACAAAATTTAAAGGAGAAAATAAAGAATGTTTCAGGTACTGCAAATGGGCTAGAACAAAGTTCATCTGGCTCTTGCTCAATCTGCTTTTTAAATTTACTTTTCCCACTCTATCCTTCTTTTCATCTATCCACTAATCAAATTTACTTTAACTCAATTTTGTACCCACCTTCTTTCCTACTCTTTTTAACTCACCAGGACACACACACAAAATGGGAATGAATCAAATCAATTTAGCAAGAGCTGCTTTCTCCAGTTTAGGTTCAACAATCTTTTCACTCCTCCTCAACCCTATGTGCAGCTTCCAAAGATTCAGGGTCCAGTTTGTTTCTCTCTTTCATTACCTTTTGAGAACAAAACCTTTATGACTCAGTTTATTCAGTTTTTCTTTACAGGTATGCCCTTCCCTGTTGCACCAGATAGGTGCCTTAACAAAAACGAATAGACTCTGAGGCCTGGGAGCAGCAGAATGGAGTCACTGGAAGAAAAAGAAAAAAAAACAAACAAAACAAAACAGAAACAATCAACTAAAGATCATCACAGATTTAATCCTGGTTTCATAATCAAGGTTTTCCACTTGCTTGAATCTTACATTTTAACAGCAGCTGCATCCTACATTTTAAGGAAAGACCCACTTTCACAGGTTGATATTGTTAAATCAAAATGATCAATACCGTCTTTTAACCATAGTTGGCAGGTTTTTCTGAACAGGACAATGCATCACACATGAGATGCTAAAGGTGTGAAAACATTTAACAGCCTTTTTTTTTTTTTTTCTTCATTCAGTCAAGAAATGCATCATTCTTAGTCTTAAAAGAATTAAGGAAACTCAGGGTTTTATTTATAATGTACATGAATTTTTATTAGCATGTAAACTAAAATTTAACTACAGTGCAGGAAGTTTTCCTTTCTTATTGTTTATTTTAGTATTATTTATCTAAAAATATGTTAAGCACCTAAAGACTTGATTTTTAGGGGGGGGGGATTGTTGTTTTGGGTTTTTTTACTTAACATGATTTTATTATAAATAACTTTGAGAACATAATCAGTAGCAGGGAGCTAAATTTAGATTTATGTTTATGCTTCAAAATTTTGGAAGTAAAATATATTAACTCATATCCATCCTTTTATTTAGACAGTAATATATAAGACACTGAATTCTGTAATGCAAAGTGTTTTCTTAGCTTTTAGTAAGTTACTCAATTGAGACAGTTGAATAAGCTTGAATGAAGAATGTATCTCTGTGCATCTACAAAAAGTTTGCTGCTGCTAGAAATGGATTAGGTACTTAAAACTCAAGTTTACTTAGCCATGACTGACTAAGTGATGTAGTTCTCTGGCAGAAAAATAAACAGTATTTTGTACTTTTCTGTAGTTTCCTGTACCTTGGTAAGATACAGAGAGTTCAGCCTTTAATGGATGTATCATATTTTAAGAAGGTTTTCCAATAAAGTTAAATACTTACTTAAAATGCACCTAGTCATATCACATATTCAGAATTTTATATTAATCTGTATCTTATTTGCTTATTTAGCATATTATTATTACTTTCATGTTCTGTCAAGATTTTTTTTTAATTCCTCAGATTCAGTTTTCTTACAGCTACCCAAGAGTTACTATATCTGTTAAATGTTATTACTTCACTGCCTGAGCCCCTCTCTCCAGAGAAAGAGAAGAACTTATAGTAGTAAACACTGGCTAAATTAAACTCAGACCAAATTCTAAATTTAAAGAACAGTTTCAGCCAATTTTTTAGACTAGCAGTGGGGATCTGCTAATGCACAACAGCTGGGGACAGCTATTTAGGAAACGAACAGGGAAGTATGTTAAGGAACATGAGGAGCCCCAAGTACAGTATATGAGGATTCATTCAGATAACTATTTTCAGATCTAGGAATTAACAAATGCTTCTTTTACATGTTATTATGAAGTGTATCCAATATATGCACACCTCTGTAATTTCTTCTGACCTAAAAGTCTACACATATTGCTTACCTGTTTCAGACATGAGAAAACAATTTTTTGAATATATCTTAAAATTATTGGTGGAAAAAATAAATATTTAATCTAAAAAATAGTTGGTTTGCCTTGGTATGCATTTTCCATGCAAGTAAAAGTTGCAGGATTGGCTTTGCATTCTTTTAGGAAACAGAAGTGGATATTCTACTACTTAGAAAGACACTAGCATTTACTTTATTCTGAATTTTAAACACCTAGTTTTACATTTAGTGGTGTGGTTCTATCACACCAACGCAGCTCGTGAAATATTTTGCTGACTTACCAACAAGGCTAATGTATCAAAATCAGCAGAACCAGATCATACTTTGACACCAGAGGATATCTAAAAGAAATGCTCAGCTTGGCACCCAACAAACAACTTGAAATCCTGCCTGTAAGCACTTTGTTATATCACTGATCTAAAAAGATTTAAAATACAGTAAGAGGAAGGAGAGGGTAGAGAGGACAAGAGGGTCAACAGAAAGGAACAATACAGAGTACACTTGAAAAAGAGCATTATTGAAAGACAACTCCAAATCTCTTGCTGTGTTCAGTTCTCAAGGTAGAAGAATAGACGGTATGTCTTTTTTAATAAGGGCTTAAGGAAATATTGTTTGAGAATAAGGCTTCAACAGACAAGAAGACGGAACAGTGCCTATGAAAGACACCAAGTAAAAAGAAGGTGAGGGTTACAACAGAACAAAGGTTACAAAGGTTGCACGTAGAAAGTCCTGTACAACAGTAGTGCCATCAAAGAGATAAGCAGGTGGCTTTTTAGCACGGCATGCAATAACAGATTTGAAAGTGACTTGGAGCAGGAGCTGGGAGTAAAATGGCCAAATGGAAAAGCAGGAAAAACACTGTGGATGAAGCTGGCAACAGCACTGTGAGCATAGCAGCTGCCTGGCTGATGGTTTACAGCACAGAGCTTTAAGAACCTAGATGGTATGTCCTGGCTAAACTCAGTCAGTACTCACAAAGGATCAAATCTGTACTTAAGGTCCGATGAAAATTGTGGTCTAATGGGTAGGCTCAAACTACAAGTAATGCTCAAATTTTACTGAAATCTATGCAAAACTCAGCTGCTCAAAATGTGTGTAAAAATAATTTAAGCAATTCTGAAAAAAAAAAAAATTAGGAAAAGGGCCATTTTAAGAAACAGAATTGCACCACCACTTTGTTCTTCTCTCAGGCTAAATAAGAATTATGTCTACACAGTGGAACTGAACAGCACTAAGATTCTCATCTTCTTTTTGAAGTATTGCCTTCCAGAAAGGTGTTTTTCTCTAGAAAACCTTTTAGATATTTTGAAATATCTTTTAAGATTGTGCAATATATTCTGAACACCTCCTCCCTCCCAGCAACATATTGAGTTCTCAGCATAAAAGAATGTTTTTCATTATTTGTCCTGCAGTACCTTTACTGTGATTCCCAGTTTAAGGATCTGGGACAGGAGTAAACAGGTAGATGGACAACTATACTTCATCGAACTTTCTCCTAATCTGGCACTGGCAGAGATTTGGGTACCTTCCAACAGTCTTTACCGCCTTCTTTATTTTATTATGAAGATTATGAAGCGGTTTTGAGCAATATTCCTCCACAGCATTGAGTGCATTTTGCAGAGCATAGTATTCTAGTGAGGGTTTATCTGATTCCAAGACACTTTTTAAGATAATAAACAAATAAATTCTTATAGACAAAACAATTACATGAAGAAATGAAGTTTTCTTGGGAAGGAAATGGACGAGTAAGGTTCAGAAATCTTATAAAGCGTCTGAGCTGCCAGGACAAAACAATTACTTATACCACTGAACAAATGAGACCTTCCAAGCAATCTTTTGCTACCTCTCCATGTACATCTGCTACCACCGGGACATAGATTGTCTTTCTTTGAGAGGATGTTTAAACTCAAGGGCAGACTTTAAGAAGGTACTAAGTGCTAGCACTAAAGAAGTAATCTAGTACTCTGATTTGCTCTTAGAGGAGGTCACTGACCTGCCTCGGAGAGCAGCGCGATTACAAAGCATTTTGAGGCCAATTGTTTCCTTTTGAAAGCAGAATGGTTAAGTGTGAAAGAGCTTCTTAAACATTTTATTTTGTTTTCTACAGAAAAATTTGGAAAAAAGAATGTGAAAAGAGGATGATAGGAAGACCAGCTACAGCCAGATGCTCAAGCTGAGAATGAACAGAAGCCCTTTAATGGCAACTTGCAGAAAAGTGTTACCAGTGGGTGATCTGCTACCTGCTCATCCTTGCTTCCTTCCTTTTAAAAATATTTTAAGTTTTTTTTTTTTTTTAAGTTAAAAAAGATAAAGGACACTGGCATAGTTAGGTCCACAGATGCACATTGTACCCATTCAGATAACTAATTCTGAATTCTGAGAAGGATAACAGTTATGTTTTAGCCGAATTTCTGCACCTGATCCACATATAGGTGAGAAAACAGATTAGCCAGCACAGTGGAAGAGAGTGTACTGGAAAAGAAATCTTCCCAAACCAAATACTGCCTCCTCCCCCCATTCCTGTTACAATACTGACTTAATACACATGAAAACTATGTCCTAACAGTCAGAAGAAACACTAGTTTTATATCAAGGGAATAGAGAAATACAGGGAGACTAAAGGCTGACACTACCCTCACTCCTATAAAAACCCCAAAAGAACCTTATCATCATCCTCTGCAGATTTCAAAAGAGCAGTAAAGCACAAAGCAAGTCAAAAGACCACCTGGCTTCTTTCCAGGGCTACCAGCTTGTCCCCCACGTAGACAGCAATGAAAATCACAAGAAGATTGGGCTCCCCACAATGAACTCCTGCTCCACACGGTTCCTTGTCCCTTTGCTTTAGAACAAAGCATTCTAAACCTCAGCCAAGCAGGATGTTGTGTTGAGTTAGACCACAGTGCTGTAAGACCGTATCAGACAGGTAACCTGATGGGGGGCTGCCTTCAGTTTATCATTTCTAAGCATCAACCTGACCTTGCTCATGCTGGGCAGTCCAAACTAGTTCTTTACGTTGCTTTGTTTCTCATACTAGGGAAGGTTTTAGACATGTGTTGGTTCACAACAAAGGATGAGAAAATAATGTGTCTGAAACATTAACCAGTATTCCTTTAGGACTGCATTCCTAAAAGATTGTTGGGGGCATTTTTAGAACAGGCTTATTTCAGGAAATAGCAACTTGGTGGACTGAGTCATACCCATCACTTGTATTTGTTTTAAGACCCCCCCTGCTGATAGCAGGCATTGTCAAGGTATTCTCAATGTCAGCAAGTCACAACCAAAGGGTACCAAGTCCAAAAGTCACGGAGTTCTTTTGATGTATGGCATAAGCAGGACATTTCTAAGAAACATTTGTGCTGTGTGTTCTTGGGAATAGGAATGAAAAAATGTACACATAGATAGCTGTGAGAGGTAGGACTGATTATGCAAAATGTGATTCTCTGAAGGGGGCAGAAGCCCAGAGGTGGAAGGTGATGTAAATGAAAAATTCCTCCCACAGGGATGACATCAGTTTTTAGCATTTTGTTGGGGGCGTGGTGGTGTGCTCTTTTCAATGTCTCATGCCTAGGCCTTTCCATCAGTGGGGTAAGGCCCTTAAATTAGATTAAAATCCATCAAAGCAGAAAACTTCTAGTTGTTTTAGAAAGATCAATGTTTGTGTAGTCAACTAATTTCCAAAAATGGACAGCTAAAAGGAACTGGTAAGAAAGTGAAAAAGTTCAGAAACTGGTGAAAATTATCTGGGTTTGTTCCTATACATCCAGATATATCCATTATACATACATCCACATACTAACAAATATACCTCCCAAATAGAAGATCATGCTGTTAGAAAAGGTGCAGATGACAAGCACTGCTGCAGCTGACAGCGACTTCACAGTTCTGAATTTATGTGCAGATTAGCACTATGTACCACAAGAAAAAAAGTAGTCTACTGTCTAACGTTATTGTCAGCACTCTCAGAACTGTTATTACCAGGACAACAAAGAGACTTTTCTCTTTTCGTACGGTTGGTTTTCAATTGCTCAGCCCAATTATAAAATCTTGTGCTTTTACAAAGTAGGCACCAGAGGGAGACCTGCACTTTAGTTCAACTATGAAATGATGCTGGCAGGAGTCATTCAAAAGTGGGCAATCAAAGCCCCTTGGCCAATATACCCTAGGTGGTTCTGGGTGAAACAGTGGCTAATAGGAGCACTCAGCACTGGTGCTGGCAGACTTCTATTATCTTTATGGCCAAAAAAACTTAAGACTGAAGAAAAGCAGGCTCCCAGATTTCAGGCTGCAGATGAGTACACATCAACGAGTTTGGGCATAGCTGGGAAAGACCTGCTCTTTGCCACTCATGCCCCCAGTTTATCATCACATTCTGCTGACGGTTACCACTTCTCAAGTCTTCTGGCTGAGCTGCATATATAAGAACTCCCTAAACATGTCAGTCAAAATAAGCTAGATCAGCTTAAGTAATTTAAATAACAAATCTTTCCTAACATGGCTCAATTTGACTGAATTGGATTAGGGAGAGCTCCCATGAGCAGCTCAGCTAGCAGACCAGAGAGGGCAGTAACCCCAGGTAGAGGGCAGCGATGAACGCTTTCGGGTGGACTTGCTCTTCCATTGACAAAGCTACTGCTGAAGGAGGATGTAAATACATATATTGTAGGCAGGTTGCTACTATTTTGTAAGCCTGACAAGAGACATCTAGAAAAGCTATATGGACAAAAAATATATTGCTTTCCTAAAAACAGGTACTCAAGTGCAAGTGGGGAAAGGCAAGGGGCGATGGCTTCTATGAAGCAGGTAAGAGCACACAAAATTGATCCTGTGCACATGAAGTTGAGCACACTAACTGGAATCCACGAAGACAAAGAAAAATAAAATCATTATTATAAATTATAGGTCTGTTAGTATGGAAAAAACTATCAACTCCTTACCAATACAGCTGGATACAAGGTTTATACTTACGATAATCACAGCACTTACTATTTGCAACACTGTAAGCAATGCTTATTAGAAGTAGTCCCTCTACTCCGTAATTTTTCTTATTATCCAAAGTGAAAAAAAAAATCAATGAAATCATCAGGTCCTCATATGCATGCCAAGTTAAGAAAATTATTGAACAGCAAAGACCTAAGAACAAATTCTATAAAACCCCCAAACTTTAACTCTGCTCTCTTGTGGTAACAGGCAATCATAAGTCAGTAAATTTCCAGAAAGTTTGATTTTTAAACTTCCAAACTGAGAACTTGCGATTTGCATTTTTGTTTTAAGCATATATAACTCTAGCTTGTAATTAATAAATTCATTCTAGATGCTTCCAATCACCAATACAAAAATGCTGGTATTTCAACTACAAAGTTATTACAAAAATATTTCATTATAAGGGAGTTGGTAGTGAAATAATGCCAAATCTATAGTTTTCTTACAATGGCAGTCTCGTTTAAAAGTTAGACCACTTCCACAGTTGACAGCAGCTTCTGAAACTCAGCAGATTAACAGTCCAGTGATGCTTTTTCACAGCTGCTTAAAGCTATACTCATGGGATTGCTAAAATTTAAACTGAATCTGCTAGTGGGAGAAAATCCGGTGCCAAATTAACCCTATTAAGCAAAACAGGAGGGGGAAAAAAAAGCAGAAGTGGAGGGTTATGAGGGAGAGTTTTCAGATGGATAAACTCCCAAAACTGTCTCTGTATGGAATCCTGCATGCCCGTGATGGTAAAGGGGACACCCAGCCAAGGAGATGAGGAACAGGCAGGATATCAACATACACTGCCTTGGAAATACATGGGAATCTCTAGTCCTTGAGAATAAGGACAAAAAGGAGAACAAAAATCTGTCAGGTTTTTGCTTATGGCTTGCACTTTTCTCCTGGGAGCACCAAAAGGAAGTACTCCTTCCCACTGAATTAATCCAAAAGGGTAGATTAGCTGTGCACCTTCTAGTTCTCTTTTAAGTATGACTGCAAATGGTTTTCTTCCCTGACCATAGGACCCATGATCCAGTCTGTGCATAAACTACATAGAAAGAAAGAGAACTAAAAACTCACAGGCAACTACTAATCTATCACTTCCTCAATCTAAACTGTTTGAATTTATGACATCAATAACAGTATTTTTGCAATATGGAACGAAATCTATAAAGGAAAAAAAAAAAAAGCAAAAAAACCAAAAGATGCTTAGGCACAGCTCTTGCCCCAGAGAGCTCACAATCCTCCTCCCCACAAGGATACAAGAGTTTAATCAGACTTATCAAGTATATATGAGCAAGGGGCTAACCTAAATGTGGCTTGTCTATATGAACACTTCTTTATCAGGCAAGCAAAAGTAATCATCTCATAATTTGGTGGGAGCTGAATTTGAACTACCTTTTTTTGATTTTTTTTGTGGTAATACTTATGCATTGCCAGTTAACTCTATCACAGAGCAGACGGGGTACAGTTTCACTTATATTGTCTCATGTTTTTTGAATCAGTCAAATGTTTTTTCTAAAAAGTGTCAAATTAGTTATATAAAAAGTTAAGTGAACCATCAAAATGCACCCGGAACTTTTGTGTATATGGTTACGTTTTCTAAGTAGGATTTTAAGTAAAGCTGTAACTTTTTTTTTCCCCTTGATCATAACAGCCTTCATTGCACATTCAAGTCCAGCTTTTGCCCACAGTTACTCCAGTGCAATAGTGCTTCTGGAGTTTAACAAAACAGAACGTGGCAGATAGTGACAATAAGTCAAAAATCTCCTTCTGAACTGTTAAAACCAATGTAGAAATTGCAGGAAATAAACAAAAACTGCAGTAAAAGGGGTTCTGACATATTCACCTCAACATCCATCAAAGAAAAAGACCTACTTAGTCTTTTTTACACTGTTTATGAATAAGTTGAAGACTAAGCTCAATAGCTGTGACACGGTTAAAAATAGGTGTACAGCTTAAGCACGGCAACTCATACTGCTCCACAGGAAGAATTATTCTCCTGGTCAAAATATTTGCCTTTTCAATGAGCTGAACTTTCAGGTCATCTGTTAACAATGTAGATTCTTTCCTGTCTAGAAGAACTTTATTGTCTTCTTTAACACATAGCAGGGTATTGTTCCCAGTACGTTGCTAATGCACACAATTAGCATGCAAAAATTTTTCAAAATGCTATAGGGAAGATGCATGTGTTGCTTGGATGATCACATATTTTGATTTAGTACTTAATACCTAATTCTTCTGTATGTGTAACATAAAAATAAAACCTACCTTATTTACATCCTCTCATTACATCCCCAACCCTCCCTTTCCCTCTCTGTTTTCAGCCTTCCCATCAGAAGTACAGACACAGATTACAACAGAGCACAGAGTGCCACTGATGCTGAAAACACTTTTATCAGATTTTGCAGATGACCTGTGTAAGAGATGATCATTTAGTCTGCCTTTCTGTTTAACAGATAATTTCACTCCTAAATTCCTGCATTGGGTCATCATATTGTGCTTGAACTAAAGGCATCTTTTTCGAAAAATTCACAGCTTTTTTTTGCTGACATATCCAGAACATCCTGAAATATGTTGTTCAGACAGATAGCTTCCCTCAGTTTCAAGTTTATTATATTTCTAGAAGAAATACACCTGAGTTCAGCTTTCAGCTCCAGTATTTTGTCTACTATACCTAAAAGACTACTCCATCTGAAATCTTTGCCCCATATAAGTACTTAAAAGGCCATCAGTCACTTCCCGAACTTCCCTTTGCTAAAAACTACATAGACTGAGCTTCTCCAGGCTCTTACTGTGCAGCAGGGTTTGCTGATTTCCCTTGACATGTTCTTCTGAATCTTTTTATGTTTATCTAGGTTTTGGGGTTTTTTGCACTTTAAACTCAAACAGGACACAATTTTCTAACATCTCACTAGAGTTATACAGCAAAATAACAGCACACCTAACTCCACTTGAGATCCCCTATAACCATACCAATGGACTGCAATGTGCATTTTAGCTACTGTATTGTATCACCAAGTTACTCCTTTCCAAAGTACCACTCTCCATTCTACATGTATGATCCCACTGTCTAGACAGATATCTTTAGCTATATTAACATAGATTGAAATGATCCCCATTAACGAAGTACAGACAATCCCTCACACTTATGAATCCATCAATTTTTTCACATATGCATTTTATCAGAGATTACATTCTATTTTCCTCCAGATCATTATCCAAATCCTCAAAGCAATGGGCCGTGAACAACTTCTATAAAATCCAACACGAATGTCTCTAATCTTTTACTGCTTTATGATCCGTCAATCAACCACTTGGAAATGTATTCGATATGGGCCATGTAGACTTAGGAAAGGAATGGATTTCAGAAATCAGAATACCATGCAGTACTGTATAAGGTGCCTTACAAAAAGCTTACTATACCTACATGAGTATCTTTGTCAATGAAAAACTTTCCACCTCAGAATAAAGAAATAAATACAGACCAGTTGTAATTGCCGTGAACAGTTGGGCAAGCAGTGACTCCGCTTTCTTTAATTTTCTGCTACACAATTCTCATTTCAGACTTTTACGGTTCTTTCTGTGATCATTATCACAGAATCGCAGAATATGCTGATTTGGAAGAGACTCGCAAGGATCATCAAGTCCAACCCTTAGTCCTGCACAGGACCATTCCCAAGAGTCACACTGTGTGCCTGAGACTATCATCAAAATGCTTCTTGAACTCCAGCAGGTTGGTGCTGTGACCACTTCCCTGGGAAGCCTGTTCCAGTGAAGATCTTTTTTTCTAATATCCAACCTAAACCTCCCCTGATACAACTTCAAGCCATTCCTTCAGGTCCCATCACTTGTCACCACAGAGAAGTGGTGCCCCTCCTCTTCCCCTCACAAGGAAGTTGTAACTGCAATGAGGTCTCCCCCCAGTCTCCTCTTCTCCAGGCTGAACAGACCAAGTGACCTCAGCCCCTCCTCATATGACTTCCCCTCAAGGCCCTTCACCATCTTCAATGCCCTCTTTTGGACAATCCCTAATAGCTTAATATTTTCTTTTATTGTGGTGCCCCAAACTGCACACAGTATTCAAGGTGAGGCCGCCCCAGTGCAGAGCAGAGCAGGACAATCCCCCCCCATTGACCGGCTGGTGATGCTTTGCCTGATGCCCTTCAGGACATGGTTGGCCCTCCTGGCTGCCAGGGCACTGCTGACTCACATTACGCTTGCCACTGACCAGGACCCCCAGGTAGGTCCCTTTCTGCAGAACGTCTCGTTCCCCAGTCTGTTTGTACATCCAGGGTTACCACATTCCAGGTGCAGAATCCGGCACTTCGCCTTGTTGAACTTCACATGGTTGCTGATTGCCCAGTCCTCTAATCTGTCCAGGTCTCTCTGCAGGGCCTCCCTGCCTCCCTATTAACCAGTCCAGTCTAGTATTTAATGTTACATACTGGCCTATCCTATCCATTTACACCTCTAAGAATTAAAATTAACACAAAACAAAAATACAAACCCCAATACCTTAGATATCTTCAGCTGGTTGGGGGTTTTTGTTTGTTCGTTTTAAATCCTGATTTCTGTAGACTAAAGAAAAATTTAAATTTGTTTTTTCCTACCAGAATAAAGAAATATTTTTTGTAAGTCATGATAAATTGTGAACACAGCATCCAGATTTTGGCCACAGAACAGCAGTAGTCTGAGTCACAGCAGAATCACAGAATATTTTTTCCAGTACTTCTGTCTGTTCTCCACTATTAACATCCCTATCTAGTAGACACATCTTCACTGGCATTTCATTGCTCTCAATAGATAAGACAATTTTCACATTGTTCTTAACCCCATGCATAGAAGGATTATGATTAGCGTTTATATAATCTACTATGGATGGCCTTTTTGTTGTGACAGTTAATAGGCCCTGCTGCTCATAGCATTTTCTCAGAATCTTCATCCTTTTGAATATTCACCTCTGCCTTATTACCCTATGACACTTTCATACCTGTCCCTAATGACTTTTCATTGTAATAATTACAAAATGCCTGAGTAACTTTTATTGTTAAGCAATATAACTTTGAGACAAAACTGTTTTCTTTATAATTTCAGTAAAATCTGTATTATATTATTTCTAGGAAATTATCCCTTTAGCAGAAGTCATTATTGGCAAGGCTGGATAGAACACTGAAATAAGCAATGATAACTATCAGTGCTGATTGTTTTCATGGAAGTGATCTTATATTACATTTCATTTTTGCCAAAAGAGTAAAATTGAAGAGACGGAATTTCTTACTCTCAGAAAAGTATGATGAATGACCTGCACATTAGTAACTCCAAGAAAACATTAATAATGATTACCTAATGTAATCACTGTGAAATAAAAATGCATGTTTTCTTTGTATCTAGACATTTAAATAAAGATTCTCCTATCATATAAATCTCAGGAAAATGTGCCTTTGCCCTTAAAAAAAGAAAATTCAAACCTTACAGAGTTTCCTGAGGCAGCTTCCCACCCTTACGCATATACTTTATTTAATTGCTTTTATCTTGCGATAAATCAAAACCAGAATGCAATGTTTTATTCCTTGTTTTCAGTGAGTGTAATGAACCCAGTGCCTAGGCCAGGTGGGCTGTTCAATGTCAGAATTGAACCACAAAAGAAAAATGGAAGGGGTAATAATAATGGCCTAATTTTATAATTTGATTTTGCTCTTACTAAAGTGTGGCACTCAATAAAAACTGGCACAGTGAAAGTTTGTTTGACTTAGTAATTTTCACATAGGCAGTCTAGAGTGTTCGTTGTTTAGGTTTGTTTTAATACTTTGTTGGCAAGTAAATAAATTTAAATATATTGGACCGTTTCCAGACCATGGTCAACAGATATTTTTTAAACTGACTGTAATCTTGTTTTGTACTTTGAAGTTATTTATTTCATAATTTGTTGTTTGTTATTTTTTAAAACTAAATGGAGAATCAATGTCAATGGCTGTCGATGCCACTAAACTGTCCTGGTTTAGGAGCAAAGTAGAGCTTTTAAACTTATTGCTACTTGCACCTGTTAAAACAACGAGTCGTCTGAATGCCCATTCAGGCAGTTTTAATAATTGTGTGCTACACCCGAGAAATTACCAATATTTTACGTTTTCAAACTGCATACAAAAGCAGAATTTGTAATAAATATTTTAGTATTTTTAATAAATTGTCTTTAAATGCTGAATACATAATCTAGTATTTTATAATATTATTTAACATTTATAAATAATAAATTTCTTAATTAAGTTTTATCTACACCTAAATAATTGACAAAATATTTTTACCTAATATAAGCAAAATAAGGAGCTTACACAGAGAGAGAAAACTGAGAACATTGGATTTGGGGCACTTTAAGTACTCCAGCTGCTTTCTAAATTCTCACTCAAATACTATCTCTACATTCCCAAATCCTTCCGTAGCACAGCACTGGCCTTTTAGTCTTTAATATTAGTAGATGTTTTTTCTTTCCTAACCACTTTTTATTTGTATATTGGAAGGAGTTAGAGAGCAACGCAGTTTACTTTCCTTATCAGTTTTCCCACCTTCAAGTAAACATACTCAAAGTGAAAATAATTTGCTCCTCCTCTTGCGAAACTGAAACCAAAAGTAATTAAAGCACAAGTTTTTCTACCCAAAAGATACTGACAGCACTTTTACTCTGAACTTTAGTTCCATTGGAGGGCTAAAAATAATCTATAGGAATATCAACATTTTAAATGAAATGCAGCTCAAAGTGAGCTCAACTACAAGGAGACATCCTGTCTCATCCCACTCCCTGCCCACTGCCCACTCAGTGAATAACTAGGATCCTTAGAAATAAATTATATTTTTAACTATCCTTGTATATCACCTGCATCTTCAGACTGGGTTTGCACAACAGCCTCAGAGCATATTACAATATCATAATGGTGGACAAGGAAAATACCACCTTACCCCCCTGCAGGCTTTTCATTACTTCCATGGCACAGCAAAGGTAATAAAAAGTTTCGGCAAACTTTGTAACTGCTATGCTTAAAGTAAAATTCAGGGAATTGTAGCAAGTATGCAGCACTGAGAGGTAACTGGAATCACAAATTGTTGCAAGCACGAGTTTTCCATTTTCACAATGAACAGAAGCGTAACCAGCCGCTCAAACATACAACACAGCTTCTTCTACTCTGAATGCGATCACCCTGTCACCCAGTGCAGCTCCTTTGTCAGCAGCGCTGCTCCTCACCCCACCCCTGCATGTGCTGCATGACCTCAAGGTGGAGTCTGGGGACACGAGCTCTGAGTCAGCTCAAGCCAAGGGCAAGAAGCTGGGCAGCCTCACTGCAAGTCTGTCCAGCGAGTTGATCCAGCTGCAAATTAAGCATGCAGTTTAACAGATTCTCCTTTTTTTTTTTTTTTTTTAACCAGAGCCAAGTACTTGCTGCAACCGTCTCTCCATCTCTAACCCATTTCCCCCTCCTATCTCCCTTCAAACATGCCATATATTCCTGCTCCTTCACTTGAAGTGGCACATCTTGGATTTCAACCTTAGCCAGTCAATAAACTGCCAGAAAACTATTTCTACTAAAGCAGTGGACAACCTTCAGCTAGGCAAGCTTCCTTAATCAGCATTCACCTGACCCAGTGACAAAAATCGGTGTTGATGCAAAGAAAGGAGGAAGAATGAGTGGTTTGCTGGAGAAGGTGATGGTGGAAAGCAAGGCCAGTGGCACTTAAATTTGTTTAAGCTGTAGAGAGCCCTAGTACTCATGGTTGAAAGAGGACAAGGAATAGATAGTCCCCTTCCTTAATGTTTAGTATGTTTCAAACCAGAATGTTAAACAGCACGCCATTCGAAGAAACTCTAAGAAAAAAACTGACACAAACACTGTCAGGATACACAGATTTTTTTCCCAATGGTCTCAGGGCTTGCCCACTGAGGCTGTTCTTCTATGGCCATCACTCAGAGGCTCAACAGCTCCAGTGACCTTCCACACCCGCTTCATCATCTGGGCAAATATATGTATGGCCATGCACAGAAACAGACTGAGGAACCGCTTCAACGAAATAAACATTTTTGAGGCAGAGTTTTTTCTTTCGTTGTTTTCAGTTATTCCAGATAATTCTCCAATCCCCTTAACACATGGCCATGCTGCTGCTGTGGCTCAGCAGAAGGAAGAGCTGAGTGTTCGGAGCAAGGACCTGCTGAAGTCAATCATAAAGCACTGCCACCACAACACCCTCCAAGATTTAATGTAAAAGGAAGTAAAATACAACAATTATTGTTTAAAAACATAACTCCATCAGTTACTATCACTCAGATAACAAACCTTAACTTACACCCTAGCAGCTCCACATAGTGGGGTGCCTAAACACCATAGTGCTGTGCCTAAACTCTTTATACTTCAACAGCACAATCCCTTAACAACATTCACCTACTAACACAGTTTACAGTCCCAAGGGAAGATCTGTAATGAATGAAAAGTTGGGTATTATCCAGCATTAGGATCAGAAGACTGCAGAAAAAGGAAACAAAACCTCAGCCCTTAGGAGGCAACATTTAAGGATATTTAACTTAACAGACTAAATTAACCCAACTAGCCTTTCTATACCATTTTGTAGAGAAAGGGGATCAAGTCTAATGACCTTTTAGAGGAATTTCACTTAAATGGTCTAAATGGCCTTCTGGCTTCTCATCACTGACTGCACAGAACATCAAAGATAATGTTGCATGCTACTTGAATACCTCTGCAGTTAGCCCCACCAAAGCCAAACCAAACCAAAAACCAACTTAAAAGGGAGACAGGCTTGTCTGTAGCTTGTAGTTATAGCATGGCTCCTCACTGTAAGACCCAATTAGCCTGCTCTACTTTATTCTAAGATGTTCTGACAATATTTACTGGGGGGGGAGGGCGGGAAGAAAAACAAGAAAGAAAAAAGGCTTTATTTCGCTTGTGCTTTGGCTCAGGGATTCAAACTTTGTCAGGGAGATGCTCAAATGATTGGCAATCGTCTCTGAAATACTCAGTCTGAGTGATATGCTCAATGCTAGACTGTGACAGAGAAAAGAGAGAATTACATTTTTCAAGACAGTTCAGATGTTCTAATGATGAGATCCTCCACTGTTCCCCAACAACCCCTGACTACCCATCTTTCTACAAAAGATAAACCGGTTTTAACAGATACGCCTTTCTTTCACTACATCACCAAGTTTCAGATTCTTGCAGAAAATTAGAAAACATCCTTACTTTACAATCAATAGACAACTAATTCCACATGGAAAGTGCCCTTTCCTGAACAGTTGGATGGAGAAAGATTTCTCTGGTGGCTTGACTTCAAATGAGAGAGACAGGTGTTGAAAAGACATTGAGAAGGTAAAACTCAAATGTTTGACAAAAGGGACAAATTAATAGAAAGGGAGTAATCATTTAGTGAAAAGCAGAACACAAAATTATCACATGGTTCTGCAGTCAACTACTACTTTCTTCTTCCCCTTCTCGTAATTTACTATCTCAGTATACTTTGAGACATTTTTTAGCATATGAAGATATAAAATCATTTTTCCCAAATTAATAATTTTTAGCCACATCTTAGTTCAAGCTTCATAAATATAAGCAAGTGTACACAAGAAAAAAAAAAGACCGAAATAAAGCATTATTTTACTAATAGAAATAATAAACCCATATATAGAGGTATATAGGTTAGAACGATGACTCCCATTAATTCCCATTATTTATGAAAATATCCGTAGCCAAAGAACATTATTTTTCTTTGACAATAAGAATGCCATAATACAGAAATTATTTTGTATGCATGCAATGAATCAGCTTTGTTACATTTCATAGCTTTGATTATATATATATATATATATGCTCAAGTGTGAAGGATAAAATTCTTTAGAATAAACTAGGTTTTAATTACTTGAGTAAGGACTTTAGAGTTGAATAATTCAGATAATACTGAATATATTCAAATAACACACAGCAATAAACAGCTTCACATTTTACAGACCAATACCAGTATTACGTTTAACTAAGATCTTCTTGTACTGAAAATATATATCACATGCTATTGAACAACTGATATTTGTTCATTATTCCTTCCCTTTCATAAGTATCCAAAGGTGTGAAGAATTAGAGCATAGCAAATTATTTTATCTGGATAAATGGAGGAAAATAACATGGGGATAGGTATAAGTGAACAACAGCACAGTTTCACCTGCCACTATGAGTGGATTAAAACCTAACGTTCATGGGGACATACACTGTATGACATCCTAGTGTTCATGCTATATCCTCACTAAATCCATGTTATGTTGCATGCATAGGTAACCTCCAAAACACCATTTTATTAATATGCTTGTTCTGCATTGCACCAGCTTGAGGGCCAACTGAACTTAAAATTGAAAATGATCCTTGTAAAGAACTGGTTTTAAATATAAGGTGTTTCAATGATTTATCTCAATATGCATTTAAAAAACATCCAATAAAAGACAACCCTGTTATTAAACTTCTAATGATAAGAAATTAGAGAAGCATGGTGCAGTTTGCATACAACTACAACACCTGTATTCTGCTGATGAAAAAATGAGCAAGATTCCACCTTTGTATGGTTTTAAAGATTTGTGAAGTAGTAATCCTTTATATCCATTGGGTTTCTGTAGTCATGGAACATAAGCTGTTAAAATCAGCAAATACTTTATGCACCAGCTTCCATGTTTTAACAGTCCTACAATGTTACATCTCAGAGATGCATCCTTAAATACAATGATTTCCATCTTCTCATTCAGAACTTGATATTTTGTTCTAGGGTGGTTTAAATAAATAAGTACAAATCTCAGGAGCTGTGATGAATACAATGTGGAGAGAGGAAAAGCAAATCAATTAAGGAGCTGCCCTGATAGATGAGAGATGCCTCTAATGTGAATGAAATAGAATCTGAAACACTGATGGATCTTCTGAAACAGTACGCTACCTTATTTGCCATTGGCATCTGAGAAAAAATTCTTTGATGTTATTGATCATCATTGCTTGATTACCTGGGTGAAAATATAGCTTATTCCAATGATAATTCTCTAGAAGTCAACGTCTCTCAAAAGTTATATGATAATAACTTGCCCCAGACTTCCATATTGCAGTGTCTTATGGAAGTTTTTTCCAAATTAAAACCAAACAGAGATCAAGTGTCCTTTACTCTCCCACTCAGCACAGTCCTTTTTGTACAATCAAATCCAAACATGAAGTACATAACACTAAGCATATGAACCAGACAAAGGGAAGAACACATTTGAAAACAATTTGTAAGCTGGGCTTTAACCTTCTCTAGCCACATACATATCCTATAAGAAACCTCATGTGCACCAACAGTTTAAATTTTATCTTTGAAACTTCTGACCATGCTATATCAGAAGTGAAAATTCATTGACTGCTCTAAAAATGCATTTATTTAAAATTTCTGTTGCCCTTGGGCATGATGGGACAACTTGTTACTTCTTCAGCTGCAAAGGAGAGTGGTAAGCTGGGGAAGATCTACAGCATCACTTTCAGGAGGCATTAGGAAATGTTCAGCTGGAAATGCTCACAGTTGAGTTGAGTTGCTTTGAATATTTCTATATAGAACAACTATATTTATGATCCAATTCCACGGAAAAATAGAGAAAAAAGCTCAAGATTCTCAGTCTGATGCAAACATAATTCCTTTTACTTTATGTTTCTTTGTTGTTAGAAAGCACTATTAATCCAAGATCAAGTCTGGTCCTTATCTGTGACCCAAACAAGTGAGAAAAAAAGTGTCAACCTTGAAAACATCAGTGGTCACTAAGAGTTATGGTATAGAGTTTCTACATGGCAAAAAGCCTACAGAGAAGAAAAAAATACTGATCTTTTCTGTTTTCGGAGAAGTTTTCCATCAATCTTCCTAATTTTATATATTTTACTCCAGTACAATCTACTATGGTTTATACTTACACTCACAAAACAGTACTAATTTCAAATAATTAGATTAATTCCTAGAATTATTATTACAAGTGCTATTACAATTTGTTTTATTCTCTGTGCATATTCCTCTTTCCAAATTTTCTAGACTAGGAGTCTACTCACACAAAGCTGCTAGCTAGACTTTATTTTGGGATAGAGTCCTTAAGCACATTAAATCTTCACTGAAGACTCTGCAGGTATCTGGAGCGTACACTGCTGATAACTTTAGGTTTCACACAGAGTTACTGTTTCTGTTCTGTTTGATCACGTAAGTTAACAACCTCTTCTTGAAAAAGTTAAGTACAAACTAATAGTTCAGTAACACCAATGTATTCTGTGGTTATGACTCAGAAAACACCTATGCAAATGCCTTAGACTGTAAAAACTGAAGAAGACCCCAGTGAGTGTTTAGAAATATTATCTGAAGAGAAATGATGAAAGTTTAGCCCAAGGACCAATTGTGCTAACACAACTGAGCAACCTGGCAATCACACCGTACTCCTTACACCACAGCCTGCCAGGATCAACAGAAATGGGCAGAGCATGGCTCTACCCACAGATGTGCCCCTGCCTTTGCCCGAGCCTGCAGCCACAACCCTCTGGCAGATGAGCACAGGGAACGAAGGTGGGCTCTGAACAGCTGGGCAGCTCAGGTCGTGCTGCTGGTACCTTATAACCAAGGCTGAAATCTGCCTTCTCCCAACAAAACCAGCCATGAAAGCTCACACTGACTATTGCTGTGACACGTTTCCCAGTTTTTCCTCTACAGTAAGACATTATGGACCTGTCATAGGAATCAGGATGCTGAACTGGGTGGATCTTTTGTGTAAGTAGCTACAGTCTTACATTCTCATAATTTCTTTTGGACACAATCCCAGGTCTGTTAGTTTTAACCTTATAAGTGACCTCGCCACTAAAGCAAAGTGGAAGAGTTACACTGCGCTAGTAGGAGCTGTGTTTTATACATACATATGACTGGGGAAAATATGGTGCTGAAATCAAAACACAACAAATTAGCATGATTTAGCAACTATAGCCAAACTATAATCCAGCTAACTTTCACAAATTTACTTTTAATTACTTTGCATCCCTCATATATCTAGTTACTGGTAACAAAAATGTAATCAATATCCTGATGACGCTTCAGTGAAGAACTGCATTTAATGGAAAGAACTTCAAAAGCTACAGACTTCTGACTGAGTAGAACATTCAACACATCACAGTCTGGAAAGTATTTTGGATTTAAGGTATATCCATTTCAACACTCTTAAGAATGTACCTCACTGGTTCCCCCGCATACATATTTACAAAACGTACATCTAATATATTTCTGCGATAAATATATCATAACATACTTCCCACAACTTGCTTTAAACTGGCATCTTCAAACTAAAGCCAAATTCCCTAAACCAAGAAAATTTCCATAAACCAGTATTCTACAGGAAGTGGAGATGCTTAGAGAAGTATTTAAGTGTCTCTGCAAAATGAAAATCACAAAGTCACTTACAAAAAAAAAAGCATGTATTCTTCCTTCCTTGTCAATCTAGGATATTAAAAAAAAAAACCTGGATTTTGATTTTTCAGATGCTGCTATGACAATCAGACTGAGCATTAACACCTATTTTCCTTAAAAGGTGTGAAACCTTCAGAAACTGTGGGGGCAGAAGAGCTGGAGAGGCACATCTACAAATGTGGTTAGGCCACTTAAAACACACACCTTATCTTTCCCCACAAAAGAAATGAAACAAACAAACCCTCAGACATAACAGGGCCAAGAAGGAAGATTTGATCAGAGCTATACTAATTTATTTTATGTACTGTGATTACAAAATGTGAAGCCTCACTAAGGAATCACAACAAAACTGAGTTACAGTAGTTTCATTATTCAATATAAGTAATAGACAGTTAAAAGATACTTAAAAAATAGTTGCTTTATTTTGCAGCTGATGCTACCAAAGTGGCTTCAAAATAATTTAAAAATGCAAATCTATGATTAAAAACTTGGTTTTAATTCATATCCATTCTATGTATTCATACATATTCATAGATGCCTTGAAAAATAATCTACCACAGGTCACCATTAAGGGACACATGTAAATCTTCTGAGGATGTTTATGAAAACAGTAAATATTCTTCCCTTAATAGTGTACTAAGCCGGTAACATGCTAATTTCCTTTTTCTCTAAGTAATATGGAGAGAAGTTCAAAGAAACAGTTTCAAAGAACACAAAATTCTTGTGTGTAAATATTAAAAGTCCATCAAAAATTAGAAAAATAAAAGTTCTTCTAAGAAAGATACTACAGATTTGGAAAATACAATTGACAATGAAAAATACAGAACTTTTAAGGTATTTCCTAGACTAACAATATACTGTCAGAAAAAGCACATGGTAAGTTTCATATGTAAATTATAAATATTTTACTCTAAGATTAAAAAAAAATAATCAAGCCTGTACTTATTGACCCATAAAGGTATCTATCACATGTCATCCAGCCATCAAAAACCTCAAAGGCACAGAAGAAGTGAACAGGGAGAGAGTTGAGCATACCTTTTCACCCTGCAAACACAGTTTGCAGAGCTCCATCAGATGCACAAAAACAATAAACTGCCCAGTAACAGCAGATTTGGAATTCATTACAGAAGAATAAGAGTGGCATTACAGGCCTGCATATCTGTTATATCCATCAGATCTGCACATCCAGTTATCACATACTTAAGAAGTCATTCTGGTTGAATAAGATGAAAGCATAACTGTTAGTAGCTTGTTTTTTCTACCACTTTGGCACAGGTCAGAAATGCTGCAGCAGTTGGGAAGAGATGAAGCTGCACCTACTGAGAAGTCGAAAAGGGACACAGCATCACTGATGCTGTTCCAGCTACGCCAACTTTCCTGAGGAACAAGGGGCTGTGGTGTGTCTCATTAAGTCTTTTGTGTCCGATAATTCATCCTCATTCAAGAGGTACTGAACATCAGCATAGTGGAAGCAACCTTCTGTGATAGTCGTCTAGCAAGTTGGAAGTAATTATTCTGTAACTCTAAACATAACTGGCACCACAGTAGTAAATCTCTGATTGATCAAAAAACTCAATAAATTAAATCACAGTAAAAGACAGGAACTGTGAAGGTAAGAATTATCCAGAGCTTTACATGCTTTATGGATGGTGCATCTCTCCCCCTTTCCCACTTCCTCTCCCTTCCATCTTTTTTTTTTTTTTTTTTCTGTGATGGGCATGGGCAATTCGAAGTAAGTTACACAGAAAAAAAATTAAAACCATATAATTTCTCTATATACCTATTTTTTACATGTAGGTACAAATGAGTTTCATGCATAAAAACTGCTAGAACATCTCTTTATCTGCGAACCACTTGTGGTTCTACACAAGACATGGGCAGAAGTTCATTTCTTTACATGCATGTTTGAACTCCCTCTGGGAGCAGCCTAGAACCTTGCCAGGCCAGTGGCACTGCAGAGGGCAGAGCACACTGGAGGAAACCCCAGGGGGAGCTCAGGCATTTCCCCTGTGGCAGCAGCAGAAGACAGGGCACCAGACCTTCTCCATTGTGCCCAGAGCTCTGGGGCTAACTCAAGCTGGTGAAAAGCAGCTTGGCAAGGGACATGGAAAAGTCAAGCTTCTTGCACTAAATATGATGGCTCCATTCCTGCAGTGCTCTTGCATTCGTGATCTGGTTTAAAGAAGTGAAAGTCACCAATGGGGGAAGAACAGCTATTCCTCAACTCTATTTTAAGTCAGATGTATAGTTCCTAAGGGGTGAAAGCAACACCGACAGGTCTAATGTAAATACTTAGTCTTGTTTAGTTGGGTAGGGTCAGTCAAGCAAGTCTTTTACTTTGCCTGAAACAAGCAGTAACATTTGCATCAATTGTCAAAATAAAGTTGTAAACACTCAGGCATTACATCTCAATGACTATAAGACCCCCTCTATGAACAAGATCTTTAACCAAGATCTTGGGAATCAGCACATCAGAAACAAGCAGCAGAAGATGGATCCCAAGACAATTTGGACTTCCTGCAAGACAGGTTGAATTAAAAAAACACATTTCAATGAGGAAAAAATGGCTATTGTCCAAACAGCCTATTCTGATTTGTTGTTAATAGCAATTTTTCATCAAATAGCTATAAGAAATTACAACAAACTCCAAGTTGTGTACTGTAGATAATGGATTTACCCTTTCAGTTAACTTAAGCAAAACAAATGTTTAAACTTCCCAGTAAATGCACACAAAACATGATGAAGGTTCGATTGCTGCAGTGTTACTTGGGCTAGAGAGAAACTTTGGGTTTAAGAGGGTAATTCCTATGCAGTATCAAATTTTCAGCAAAATAACAGCATTTCTCCTCCAATTTTCTACACTCTATCATTTCAAAAACTAGCCCAGTAGATGAAGAACAACCCACAGGATCACTTTTTTTTGACTTGTGGCCACTACTGTATACAGTTTAAATTTTCTTGGAATATGTGTCTTTGAGTCTTACTTATTAGGTGATTAAACCTGACATATATCTTAATGCAAGGCCATAGAACTTCAGCCACTTGCTCCTTAAATTTGTTTCCGTTTGTAATTTCACTGTATCTGTATAATTTAATGTCAAAGGCCTTAGCTCTAAAAATAAAACCAAAAATACTGAATCATCATTGGAAGTGAAGAATCACCTTGAGAATACCAGATACTAGGATGAAAAAAATGCATATGTATTTTGCAAGACACTTTAAGAATTTAAAAAAAAAAAAAAAAAAAAAAAAGAGACATTTTCCATTTTATAAAACATACAAAAATATATAATTTTGAACTACAGGACTTCAGGTATGTTAACCTGTAATATTTTTAAGGAAATTGATTAAGTCACCTTAAAACTCTAAGCTTATGAGCAATGTCAAGGTGAAATACAGAGTGAAGAAAAGGCATTGATGCATAGATGTACTTGCAAAGTTCACACAAACTGTTCCGCTTACTTCTTGGTAAAACCCAGTAAAAATGTTGTGATATGACTAGCAATCATGGCCCAAGCCTAACTATGGTTACATCAATTAAACCAATGGGCCATTTATACCATCACCTGTACCAGTAATCCTTAGAGGAAAGACAGAAACACTTGGCAGTTTAACTAGATACAGTGCCCTCAGACACAGAACTTCAGTACATTTCCACCACACCTAATACAAAAAAAGTTATTAAATTTTATGAGAAAGAGACTCTTCCAAACTCAGCACAGCATCAGTAGTTGCCAACCAGCTGCCATTTGGTACGTCTGACCTACTGGCCAACACACAGTTGTCCTGGAGAGTACTTGTATGGAATCACTTCCACATTTCATCCAACAAACATGTCATGCCAACCACAACTCAGAACGACTTCAATCCCAGACATCACTACAAGAGTTTGCCAAAGGAGGTCAAGGGATTTGACTGCAGTGAGAGCAAACATAGTTTGCTTTCAAAATAACCTTCTAAATGAGGTGGATACCCTACGTCTAATTACTCCAGAGAAGATAATGAGAATAAGCAACACTGTTTCCATTGGTGGGAAACAGTCAGTAAGTGAAAGTTGTCACAACGAAAAAGAAAGTAGCCCTACTATTTGCCCAAAGGGATGTACAAAGGACTTTCCAGAAACCACACTAACGCACATATGAAGAGAGATGCCATAAGATGTCAATGCCTATTGAAACAAACTTGTGGGAATAAAAACACGACAGCATCTTTTCTTATGTTTTTCTTTACCTGTCTTATTCACCAGTTTCTCCATGTCTGTCCACCTCACTAAGAAACACACTGTCACTTGAAGAACCAAACTTACAAACAGAAAGATTTTGTTATTTGCCTCACCTACAGAGGCTGGCAACATTACCAATTGTTTCATTTTCCATATAGAAAAAAGAGTCTCTTTAATGTTTCTCAATAAAGTTCCATATTTTCTTCAGATCTTCCACCCGCTCAAAGAAAACTACCACAACCTCTAAAATGCTCAGGAACAAATGACATGGAGGATATACAGCCCAGGAACAAACAGCACAGAGGATATACAGCCACACCAACAGTCATCCTTCCGGCCTGTTCATATACTTCAAGGTCTCAATCTTTGAATTCCAAATCACTGGCCTACATAGAGATCAGCTCCCTCTCTCGAGATATGATATCCAGAGAAAAAATAATCCCATAAACAAGTGAATCCTTAAAAAAAAAAAAAAAAAAAAAAGGAACTTACCTTCATTTCTTATAAGAGGAATTTTTATTTGTATTTTGGAAGAACCATGACACATATTATAAGGAGTAGCTGGCATTCATACTTAGGCTAACAATTGCAAATAGATTATACACTTTTTTTGGATCAAGACACTAGATCAAGATTCAGAAGGAAAAACAGAGGTATAACAAATGGCACTGGATTTCAAACACCACATTCAAAGAATATTGTATGGCATGAACTATAAAGAAAATAGCCATGAAACACAAATAAAGCCCCAGTCAATACCCTGGGCAGTTCACATAACAGTTTAAATTACTAAATAGTTAACATTTCACATCAACCTGCAGCTATGTCCTTCCCAAATGTGTGCTCACTACATTTAAATTATTTATTATTTTATGATTTTTCAAACACGGCTAGAAAACTCATTATAAGACAAAACTTGTCAAAAATGAGCAATCAAGAAAAAAGAGACAGCTCGACCACATCCCAGTCCAAATGCATTGACCACTTCGGCATCTCAAACAAACTTCGCACTTACACGATTAAAGAATGCATCTAATTTTTAAAATTAAAGAAGAACTTTATCTCTTCAGGTGGCTTGCGAAAGAGGATTTTGCCCGATGGCCGTCACACACCACCTGCCAAGTGAGGACGGCCATGCTCAACAGACTACTGAGACTACTTGAACACAGCTTGAGACAACCAAGAAGACTCATGCACAATGGTCACTCTTAACTTCAGCCCAATGCCCAGCAAATAGAATTCTTCTGGTCATTTCTTTATGCCTGTGGAAACCAATATCCTGTTGTCCATCTTTGATCAAACACATAGAAGTATTGGTCACGTCAGAGTCTATGGGCCAAACTCCACAAACCCAACAGAACTTTTTCCGAAGTCAAAGCAAGTTTTTGGCAATCCCTTAGGATGCAGAGTGGTCTCTAAATTTCTCTCCTACTTCCAGGGATGATCCCTTCAAGATTGGCTTAAGCCACATTACGGGGATGGGGAAACTTGCCAAAGCAATTAACTATGATTTATCTGTCTTGGGAATACAGGCCTTCAGTCTTCTTTCTAGTCTATCAGTTCAGCACCTCTGCTTGGCAGTCAACTTGCTTAGAATATAAGCCCACCAGGGGCACCTTTCACTGGCATGTAACTCCATTAACGAGAGATACATGTGCACCAACAGTACAGTAAGACATCTTCTGTCAAGTGTCCTAAAGGCTGTCTGTTCTCTCTTTGACCTTAGAGTTCCAGCCTCTGGATATAATTTTTTCTTTTTTTTAATAGATCACTGCCTGGATGCATATCAACTACAAGATAAGAGCATTTTTGGGTTTGGGTGGCCACTTCTTTACCCAAAAGGCAAGAACGGCTCCAAAACAACAACAGCTTTTCACTCCCAGGGATGACTTCTTGTAAAAATAAAAACAAGGAAGTTCAATCCAAGAGAACCATGATGCTTTTCAATTAAGGGCAAGGATGTGAAATTGCCACACATAAGACAGGAAATTCAAAGTTAGGCTGTCACCTCGCTCCTTTCTTCACCCCAAAACCTTCCTCTCCCGTCAGCACACCCTTTGACCACGTCCCGGGCGACGAGAGAGGGATGTGGCGTGTCAGAGCCCTAACTTTCAATCTTTTGGGGGCTTCCCTTGCAACCTCAACCGTATCGTTGGAGCACGAAAGAGCCGGAGGAGTTTAAATTTTAATATTTTGCATCGCCGCAGCTTGCTGCACGGCCGAGGGACACGATGGTGGCACGAAGGGACTTTGGTACAGACACAAATCCAAGAGGAAAGCCCCTCAGCCCTCTCCCCCCCTCCTCCCCCCCCCACCTCCCCCGGGCCGGACAGAGGCAATAACTCGGCTTTGCACACATTTTTGCACAGCGCCGGGCTCGCACTCCGGCGTGCTCGCTGCCGGGGCTGTCAGCGCCGCTCGCCCCATCCAGCACCCCCCCTGCTCCTGCTGGACTCAAAGTGTTGTGTGAACGTGGGGAAAGCGGAGAGGACGGGGAAGGGGGGGGGGGGGGGAGAGGTGGGGGCAGCGCAGGCCACGGTAACACTTTGCCGTCTCCTCCTTTCAGTCACATTTCCGTCCTCCTCCAGCAAAACTGGGGAGGGCAGGGGGGGCGGGGGGCCAGGCTGGGCACACACGCAGGCGCCGGGCCCAGCGCGAAGGGGCAGCACCCGCCGCAAGTGTGGGTGACAAGCCCGGCGGCGCTCCCGGGGAGCAACAAAAAGGCTCCCGAGCGGGGTGGGGTGGGGTGCGGTGGCCGGCGGGGCCGGGGGCAGGGCCGGCGGGGCTCGGGGGCTCTTACCTCGTAGAGTTCCTCGGAAGCCATGCTGGGGGAGCCCTCACAAGGTGGAGTTGGGTGCTGGTTTGGAAATACTTTTGTTTCAGTTGGTGTCCGTTTGGCCTCCTCCTCTTCTGCCTCCTCGTCTTCTTCTTCTTCTTCTTCTTTTTCCTCTTCTTCTCCTCCTCCCTCTCCCTCTCCCTCCTCCTCCTCTTTCCCCCCTCCTCCTCCTCCTCCTCTTCTTCTTCCTCCTCCTCCTCCTCTTCTTCTTCTTCTTCCTCCTCCTCCCTGCGCGTCTCTCTCCAGCGCAACTAGCAGCTCCGCTCGTTAAATGCCAGTGAGGTGCTGCTGCTGCTCCTGCTGCTGCTCCTGCTGCTGCTGCTGCTGCTGCTGCTGCTGGCGGCGGCGGCGGCGGCGGCGGGGGGGTGCGCGCACGGCAGCTGCGCAACTCGCTCGCTCTCCCCGCTCGCCCTCGTACAGCCCGGCGCGCACGCACAACGCGCGCCCCCGCGCACACACACAACGCGCGCCCCCGCGCACACCCTCACACGCGCGCTCCCGGCACACACCCCCCCACCCCCCCCGCCAACCCCGCACCCCTCCGGCCGGCCCCGGCTACGCTCGCTCGCTCCCTCCCCAGGAACACTAATCGAGCGCAGAGAGGCAGCGCCACACGCAACCACCGCTCTCCGCCCCGCCGGCTCCACCAGCCGTCCCCCCCCCTCCGCCCGGCACCATCCTCCTCCTCCTCCTCCTCCTCCTCCTCCTCCTCTCGTCCTTCCCTCCCTCCCCCCCCGCCGGCTTTGATCTCCCATTGTCTGCTCAGCTGAGCCCGGCGACGCGCGGGGGGCGGCGGGGGCGCGCTCCCGCCCGGGGCCGCGCCCGGGAAACCGCTCTGGGGCGGCGGGGGGTGACTGCGGGACGGGCGCGGAGTTTGGAGAAAAGGGGAGGTTGAGGGGGTGGTGTCGGGACGACGCGGGGCCCCACGCACGTGCATCGCTTCCCCGAGCTCCCCCACCCACCCCCAAGTGCTCGTCCCTGCCCGACCCTCCGGGCTCCGCTCACCCGTGGGCTCCACCATCTCCCGACCCACTGCCCTACTGCGGTGCCATGTGTGCGAGCAACGCCGTACCGCGAATGCACGCGTTTCTTTCCCGTCCGAACTTCCTCGGTTGGATGCCTTCAACGTAAAACAAACTAAAACAACCTCGATGGTTGCTGCCAACGGCGGATACGTGCCTCCCATCTCCCGACTGACTGACCGTGTTTGCCAAAGCGGGAAGGCTCCACTGAGGCCTCCCTGGTACAGTGGGTCAACAGAAAGTCCATGAGCTGTTGACTTTCTTACGGGTCCAGCACTTGTTACACCCCGCAACGTGCTTGTGCTCTTGTCACCTCTTTCATCTGGTGGTGGTGCTTCACAGGATTCCGTGTCATCTGGGGGTGCTTCACAGGAATTTGTGCACGTGAAGGGCTGTGCAGCAAGCCATTACCTTGGTGAATTGAAGGCATTGCTGTGCAAGGGTAGATGTGAGGAGTTACTTCTTCAGGAGAGAACTCTTCAAGACAGAGCTTCTGATCTCAGAAGGGCTGAAGGGTGGGACAAACCCAGTGTCAGGACGGGAATGCCACACCTGTGCGTTCTGTCATACTTTGGCATCCAGGGAGCCATACTCTGCCACAGAACAGCACAAATTAAAGCAAAGTTCATCATATTTGTTTCATCAACCAACCCAATGGGTCAAATAAATTTTGATCAAGTTGTGTGTGTTTGTGTGTGAACGTCTTTCAAAAGCGTTTCTGGAAAATCAAGAAATTCCTCAATGTTCTACTTTGACGGACAAGTTTTAGACTATTGTCCAGGAGATACTCATTCAGAAAACGTTGATCAATTCGTGGGCTTTGGATGATTTATGTAGAAATATCTGGAGGTTCCTTTCTCAGACTTGATTAAACTGCCCATTCTTTTTGATAAATATATTGATGTCTCCTCATCCTTTATCTAGGTAACTGAAATTCTGGTACCAGATTTCTAGATGGACCTCATTTGTGCAGATAAAATAACTACGAACTTTCATACTTCTCATATTTTCCTAATCTTCTGACTAGTCTATGAAAAGGTATTTAAACCACTTCTTGAGGTGTTCAAGGGCTAGGCTTAATCTAAGTTGCGAAAAAGGGGGTCGTTCAGTGACAGTAACAGGGTCATTGATGGAAGGAGGGGCCTACATATGAAATAAAGATCTAGTAACTCTGTGACTGCCTTTTGCAGGTGAGCATTTAATTGCTATTCCTAAGAGGGCTAAATCCTTTTTGAGCTGTCTGCAGCATAACATCACTGTTGTAGCCACCCTTTGAAGGACAGTCTTTGAAAATAATCAGTACTCATGCTTTAGCAAAGAGATGGCAGCAGCAGTTGCTGCACGTTACTTTGCTTGCAAGGCATAAAACTACAACATCTTAATCTGTGCTGAGGGTCTTGACATTGCAGTAAACCAGGTCTTAGATGTTTTGATTTGCTGGATGACAAAAAAGAAGCAGTTCATCAGTATTTCTCCATTTTTTGTATTTCAAGGAAAGAGCCAAAGCTCAAAGTTATTACTAGTTTTTAATGTTCTGACCACACTTCACAATCCATCTTCAGTGAAAGAATTTCTTTTTTTTACACATATTCATTGCTTGCGTTACCATTAATTCTTCCTTGCCTTCTAACCTTTTGTCCTTGTTACTTTACAAGATTTTCAGGAGAATCAATCATACTATTCAAAAATGCCATGTGATAGTGCTGTGGTTCAAGCATCCGAGAGGTTGCCAGGCTTTGTGACTGATGTCCAGATTTTGCAGTTGGATTTTGCTGTACTAAGTTTCCTGTTAGCTTGCTCTTACCTTGCTTTCTCTAGAAAAAAAATCAAGTTGTCCAAAAGTTGCATGGTGAATTTTGTAAATCACCCTTTCTTATTTCTTGAGGTGCTTCACAGGTTCCTCACTGGAGGCAGGATGTGTCAATTTCTAACAAAATTTTGTCTGTTGAAACCAACCTTACTGCTAACTTCCTAAATGGCTTTCCTAACATTCCATGTAAGTGTTTCCAGTAGAAAAGTTGTATGGAATGCGGTAATGGAGCAGTCTAGGAAGATTATAAAGCCAGGCCAGTTTGAGTTCTGACAGTGGTAGCAAACGTGGTTGAACAGCACTAACTAATCCAGCTTTAGAAAGTACCAGACAATGTCAGCCAGGCAGGAAGTTCTACCATACGCCTACAGAGCTTCCAGTTTGAAGTGGACAATTGCCTTGGTCAGCAAACCTACGACAGTAGCACTCCTGGTAAAGTCAGGAGGGCAGTTGTTCTTCTGTTTAGTAGAATAAAGAATGTTCTAATTAATGGGCAAAGTGCAGGTCATGGAATCAAATTCATTTGAAAAGTCAACTCCATTTTGACCTCACTGTGTGCCATTGTAATGTCTATAAGGATCTTCACAGGTGGTGGAATAGCGAATTTGAAATAGTTATGGTGGTAGGCCATAGCTACCTGAAAATTCGCAGGACTGAAAATATCCAAGAGGTCTATATTAGATGGGAATGGGTCTACATTTCTAGGATTTCCTCTAACCTAGGGATCATAGCTGTGTTTGACATATAGAGATTTATCCACAAGATTATAACTCTTGATAATAAAGTGACTATCAGTAACTTCTGTTTGTTCATATTAAGGTGATTATCTGCCTTTTAGTATTTGGGAGTAAGGCTTGCAAATGAAGCATTTAGTTGCTGAGATACAGTGAATGATTAGCTAAAGGATTTCAAAAGGTGAGATTGATAGGGCTAAGTGGGATAGTCTATGCTATAGGCATTAACACCTGATCAAATGATCCTATGCTACTTTTTCACAGTCAACAAAAAGACAGCAGTGACTGGAATTCACAGCACACTTCATCTTATACTAAAGCAGATGCCTACGTCTGATCAAATGAATCAAAGTCTATATTTTATTTCTTTTGTTGACTGTTGACTTTTTTTTTTTACTGATAGGAAGTATATCACCTTTTCTACAACTGCCTAAAGGAAGGTGAGATTGATCCTACTCGTTTTTCTATAATCCAGGGTTTCTTAATCTAAGATAACTGGATAGTTTAAAACTCCATACTGGCCAAATTATGTTGACAGTTTAGATATGAAATACATAATATCCCTTCACATCTAGTGTTTTTAATTTCCTATTTTGATCCTATGCTCATCTGACCCCTTGTTAACTCCTGGAATGTGGCTCATCCTTGCAATCTGATATTTTCTGAAAATTCTGTCCCTCTTAGTTTCCTCACCTCTTCCTCATCTCCATCTCAGTCTGTCATCTTCTAAGTAGTCTGAGATGTTTAAGTTAAAGAGGACAAACAAAAATGCTAGAAAAAGGCATTTCTTGCAAAGTGTCCTTCCAACACAGAGATGAGAATTATGTTTCCTGTTTTGTAGTGGTTGCAGTTTCAAGAGAGGCCATTTCAGGCAGAAAAAAGGGGTTAGTTCTGTGACATACTGTTGTGGTTTACCAACAGTACTCCCCAATTCAGTGCCTACACTGAGATTCTCCAAAGCACGCTGTCCTCTCCCCCTCCCTGCTGCAGTGGAATGAAAAGGAGAATTAGAGGCACAAAAGGCAAAGATCACAGGTTGAGTCAAGAATAATTTACTGGAAACAGCAATGAGATAAGGAATAGCAACAATACTAAGAGAGAGTATAAGAAAAGAAACAATTCACATGGAAAAAAAAAAGATAGACAATACCAGCCGGCTCCCTCCAGCTGGAAGGAACCCTTTCTCTCTGGAAAAGGGTCCATATTTCCCCTGCCCTGGGCAATGATATAAAGTTGTATAGAATAACTTCTGGGTCCTAGCCATGCCCCCTCCCTGCTACTGAAAAAAAAGGAAAGTGGGATGGCTTGAAGGAACAACTGTTAAACAAGACCATGTGGAAGTCTAGAAGAGAGAACCCTCTAATTCTCTCAACTAGTAAGGCTTACTTTCATTGATCTGCAAAACACTGACCTCTAGATTAGATTAAGACAGTAACACAATCAAGTTTAAATAACTAAAGAAAGAAATGGTAATTATGCCCAGAGTAATAGATTCTTGATAATTTTTGTGGACTGACATCATATCTAGCTCTAAGCTTTCAAAGAATGTGGTCAGATAGGTCAGATACATCACTGTTTCCTTGTGGACTTCAATGATAGATTCAATGTAATAATTTTTTAAGAACAATTAAGTTTACTTCACAGTGCCAATGAAATAAGGGGTTTTTTGTTATCCATCCTATACCCATGTAGAACTGAGACCTAAAATTACAGTAAATATGGTCAGAGTTGTCCACTGACTTCTGCTGTTCAATTAAAGAGATCTAGATTTAAGAACCTAAGAGAATTTAGTACCATTTATTTTTACCATAGTTTCTTACTGATATTTGTTATGGGTGTAAATACGGGATGCTTTTGTACCTCCAGCTGGGTACCCAACATCTTCAGTTGAGTTTCCAAAGATATATTTAGAAGCCATCCCTGACTACTATGTTTTAATGGCTTGCTTAGTATTAAATGGAGCTTTATGATAGAATTAGGACTAAATTATAATCTCATGGGGAAAAATGCAAGTTTCAATCTACAGGACCTGCTTTTCTCTGCATTCATTCTCTTGCCTCTTTCACCACGCACTAGTTCTAGCTCTGCGACACTTGAAACACAGAAACGGATGACTACGGGCGCCATGCAGTCAATGCTAACAGAGATGAGATTAACAACTCTTTACATCCCTCATAAGTCTGCATATGTGCTTCACATGCCTGATTTATTCCTAGAAGATGTTCCATGCCTTAAATGAGGCAAAAGCTCCATGGAAGAGGCAATCCAAATAGCTGATCGGAGAACACACATTGGCAGGGAAGGTGTACAAGTATTACCTAACTTAAAACAAGTTTATATTTAAAAGCCATCAACGGGAAATCTAAAATAAAAATAATCTTGTGCAATTACTTAGCTTGCCCTTTCAGCTCACCCTATTGGACACCAGCAGAATTTAGATGTTTACATCCACATCAGAGATAAAAAGTTTTAGCTACCTCCTTGAACTCCTTGGCTCCATTCAAAGTAGCCCTGTCTTACCACTGGAATGTAGCTTCCCTTGCCTTGGTGAGGATGAGAACAGGTTTATAAAACAACTGAGAAAACAAAATCCTAGCTTAATAGTTGGGTTGCAATGGAAGCATGGAGTGAAACTGAAGGATAATTTTATCCTTACAGAACACTTTAAATGACTGATCAGCCATAGCAGTTTGATTATTCTTATGAACAACGTAATGATCATTACGCATTACCTGGAAATTAAATGAGGGAATGTCCTCTTCAATTTTTGAAAGGCAGTGTCATAAATTAAAAAAGTAGTAGGTTGAGGACTGATGTAATTGTATGTATCATATCTGAAAGACAGATACACTTAGCTTTTCTCTGGAATTTGTAATTTACCTTCTTATGACCAAATACACTTTTAGAGAGAGTAAATATGTGAAGAATAAAGACATCTGAAGCTCTGTGTTTTTACAGAGAATACAGAGAACCCTATGGATTTTTAATGAAGTACCTATTCCAATATAGCTCATGCAGAGCATTTGTTCATAAAGAACTTTAGGATTTATTTTGGTTATGAGTATGGTATTTACAGGTTGATTTTTCTAGAGTTTAAAAGTCTCCAGCATTTTTTTTTCTCAACATGACGTATCAAGCCTTTTCCAAATCCCAAAACTGGTGATGTCCAGCGAAGAGAATGTTAACTTCGGTGGTAAACTGTTAGCTGTTTCCCTTGATAAGGACATGTAAATATGGAGGAAGTACAGGATATTCCTTCTGATAGTTGGAGAAAGACCAAAAATCATCTTTTTTTTTTTTTTCTTTTCATTCAGATAAGAAAAGTAAGATGCTTAACTGTGTTTTCTTAACTGAAAAAGGGAAAACTGAACAATGCAGAGGAAAGTTATCTTCTAAACCAATAGAAATACATTACTATGAATAAAGAATATGAACTTTTTGATATAACAGTTGAATTTTTGTAGATTCCAAATGGGTCAAAGATCTATGGTTTTATTTCAGTTTGAAGATCAACCCTGTATTTTTCTGTGATTAGAAGAGTAATTTTACTTTAACATGGTTGCAATCCCTTCTTTCCTCCAGTTAATGGAACTGCAATATATCTTCTGAAGAGGGTAATGAAGAAACAAACATCCATGTGTTCTTCTGCTTAGGCCTGATAACCTGGTTCTGTTCCTCTCTGTTGGAATTCAGTAGGCCTTGTGCATTCCCTTTAGTACTAGGAACACAGATGTAGATATGTGGGAACCAGTACTTGACTTCCCTTGCCTGTCCGGAGGAAGGTTTTCTATATAGTAGATTATATTTAGTCTTCCTGCAATCATCAAAATGTAGATTTATCCAGTACACTGCAATGTAGCCTAGTTCTAGCAGTACCTCTCACCAGAAGTTTGACTCATGTATAGGATTACTATGCTAATCAGTTAGGCTTGGTGCTTGAAAAACTTTTCACGAAACTGTGCAAGCTGCCCTGCAGCACAGAGAAAAGAAAGTAAAATGTCTGCTTGGTTCATTCTTAGACTGCAGATTTGACTGTGGATTCAATATAGCCTGAACAAAAATAATGTTATCTTCTTTAAAACAAGGGATGCAAAAGATAAGGAATCCTTAGTGTCTTTTCTTGGAGGTGATTCATGAATAGTTCCTTTTGGGATAAGCATGTTCATGTCAGTGTATAGCTTAGTAACAGTGTGACAAAGTGGGAGAGGAAGTGGTCTGAATGCCTCTCATTTTGTTTCATTATCTTTCTGTGAAGTTGTCTGTAGGGCTTACTGATTTGGCTGGTGGTGTATAGATGACTTAATGACCTTTTGCTATAATTGTGGCAATATGAATGATCAAAACCATGCTTCAGCTTCTTGAGACTTGTTCAGCACTGGTGTTGGAAATAAATTTATTTCCTAGGGATACACTATGACAGTTGTGATCCTTTAACATAGAAGCTTGAGTCAACATGACTACTCCTTTTGGGTCAGTTTACAGATGGAGGTTTTGCAGCTGAGACTTAATGGATCTGAAATTGCAGATTCATGCAATTTTTATCTTTTCAGGTAGCCCCCACTAACAAAGGCTGGCACATGCAGTCAATAGCCTTGTTGTTTAGACTGGCGGCACTGGAACAAAAGGCCTTGTTCCAGAAGTTTGCCTGTATTCAGATAGGCCGAATTCTACTGGATTTGCTCTGTTAAATTTTAGCAGCTGCTCACTGGTGATCATTGGGTATCGTTATTCAAGTTTTGCTGTCAATAGACAAGGGTAACTCACTAGTAAACACTTTACTAGGTTTTGCCATCAAGCCTCTGTGTCATCTTGGACTGTGTTCATTGTCCTCACACACAAACATTGTGTTTTAGAATGGCATGGATATGTTTCTATCAGTCTTTCTACAGCAATGCGAGGGGGAATGACTTTTCCTCTATAAGGTCAAACATTAACAAAGACACAATGGCTATCTTTAATTCTGACATTAATATTTTTGTGTTTCAGCAAAATACTCATTATTCTTAAAAACAAAAAAATGTTAATAAAACCAAACGATCTCAGCTCATGCCTAATCAAACATTAACTAAATACCAATCATGTTGGTGTATTTCTGTCATCTTGGTTCACTGAAACTCCAAATATGATCACTGCTGTAGTTTGTAAGGAACTCTTGCTCTTAAAAATTCCATACATCTGCCATTTGTAATCTTACCCTTAGATCACCAGGCAGCAGTGAGGAAAAGGAGTGAGCAAAGGAGATATGAGGACAATCCAGCGAATATTCCTCAAGGAATCAAGCAGCTGTGAAGCTGTATTGTTGGCACATGACTGGGCAATGTGTGCCTGCAGCCCAGAAAGCCAAACACAGCAAAAGTTTCATGACCAGCAGGCTGGGGGAGGTGACTCTCCCCCTCTACTCTGCTCTTGTGAGACCCCAGCTGGAATACTGCAATCAGCTCTGCAGTCCCCAGCACAGGAAGAGGCACTGACATGTTGGATCAAGTCCAGAGGAAGGCCATCAAGTTGATTAGAGGGATGGAACACCTCTCCTATGAGGAAAGACTGAGGGAATTGGGATTGTTGAGCCTGGAGAAGAGAGAGCCTTGGGGTGACTGAAAGGAGCCTACAAGAAAGCCAGAGAGTGACTTTTTACAAGAGCATGTAGTGACAGAAGAAGGGGTAATGGCTTCAAATTGAGAGTTGGTTTAGATGATCAGTTCCTTCCTATGAAGGAATTTACTGTGCAGATGGAGAGGTACTGGAGCAGGTTGCCCAGGGAGCTTATGGCAGCCCTAACCCCATCAGTGTTCAAGGCCAGGTTGGATAAGGGCTTGAGCAACCCGGTTTAGTGGAAGGTGTCCCTGCCTATGTCAGGAAAGGTTGAGACTAGGTGATCTTTAAGGTCCCTTCCAACCCTTAACATTCTATGATTCTATGATCAAAAGTTTCCTGCATCTTTTGTAATCTTACCCTTAGATCAATAGGCAGCAGTGAGGAAAAGAAGTAACCAGAGGGATTTGAGGACACTCAAGTGAGTACTTCCTCAAGGAGTCAAGCAACTGTCAAGTTGTATTGTTGGCATATCCCAATAATGAGAATAGAATCTACAAAAGCTATTCAAAGAACAACATATTTTTCTTGAACATTGTTCTGGGGAAAAAAGAAACAACCAAAAAAACCCCAAACTCTACCACGAACTGAACCTTTTCAGGTGAAATATTCTTTCAAGGAATACATCAAAAGTCATATATTGAAAAGCTATAATCCAAATGGTTTAAACTCTGCAAAGATAGCAATGTAATAATGTCTTATACTGGAAAACGTTGAGCAATGTTAACTATAGGCATTAGTATGTATATTAGTATGTATATATGTATTGTCTATAATAAAAACAGTGTAACATTCCCCAAAAGATACAATATCACATCATCACAGGCATGTATAAGCACTGCATACTATAAACTTTTTGAAAAGATGTATGAGATGATGCCATTACTCACAAATAGCATAGTTACGAATTAGTCATGCAGGGCATCCCCAAAAGATAGCATCTTTATAAATAACATCATAATGTTACATTTTTTCCATATAATACATACCAGAGAGGAACTATTTGAAAACTAGTTGAAAATATGTAAAAACAGCATTGCAATTGTTGTCTGAATCTTTTGAACCCGTAAAGGATGCTCTAATTAACTTGACTGTAATGGTTCAATGTTCAGACAAGATGAAGGCTTAAAAGGAATATTTGCAAAAGATCTCAGAACTACTTGAAATTGTTTCTATATATGGAAGTGATTTTAAAGTGCAATAAAGGATTTTCTACACCTAGAAAAGATGGGACACTGGACTTCCCAAAGGAATAGACTTTTTACTAAAAGCTCTGCAGAAAGGCAAGGACAAAAAACCCTGTCAACCATCAAAAATGTATCACGAATCAGTTATATATCTATTTAAAGTATTTAAGTCCAGAGTAGAGAACACTGACTGTTCATCTGCCTGGCTCTATTCAGAGACTCTGTCATGTGGTACCTGTCAAGGAAACTGGAGATGGCATCACAGAAGAATTTTTCTACTTCTGCAGGAAACAGGAGAAGCCAAGGACTCAGGGGTTACTTCAAGGACCTATTCTTTACATTAGCTGTTCTTGAGTGTACTTCAAATACGCCAAAGAAAATCATGAGCAAGTTACATATAATAAGACCAAATAGATTTTTGTGCTTTATGGACATACTCCATTAGTCAGGTGATAACACTCTCATCAACTTCAAAGGGTCAAAGTTTTCTAAAGCACCTCCTAGAGTCAGCAAATGTAATTTTGCTGAAAAGAAGTATTCATTCTTAGGCAGAGAATGTATATGCACCCAAGGAGTAATAAACTCAAAAGAGTTGCAGTTTTTTTGCAGTGAGTTATAACTCTAATACTAGACAGCAGAGTAGTATCAACTTTTTCTAGAATCCTAATGTGTCATTTCCGATGTTACAGGAGTGACTTCACCTCTGGCTCCTCTCTGACTTGTCTGATCCTGGGCTTCTGTTTGTGTGCAGTCTTGCTTTGCTTTTATTTTCAGTAAGGAGGCAAGCACTATCTTGTATATACTAATGTCTATCATCCTGCAGATCTGACTAGTTTCAGGCACCTGGTTTTTTTTTATATTGACAAACACCCCCCTTGAAAGGAGGCATTTTTATTTAGCAGTTGTGGTAAAGCGTGAGAGAAAAGGGGATTTTAGAAACACCAAAGAGCCCATGCATATATTTAGTTCAATTTTGGTTAAGATCCAGCTGGAATCAGTCCACGTCATAGGGATATGGAGAAATAACATAGTCATGCTGATAGTCATCAAATGTCTTCTCACAATTCTTCCCCCACTCCCAAGGATGGGTAACCTGTAACAACTGATACAATCAATTCTGGAAGGGTATCTCGGCTCAAATAACCTGACTTACAGGAGTGAGTTTAAAAACCCATAGGAATATTAATGACAGTACTGCTCCATTGTGGGAATACTCTCATCCACAGAAGGTTAACCCAGGTGTTAAGATGTCTTTGTCTGTCACTTGGCTGGAAGTGAAGATCCACATCATGACCTGAAAGCCACGTGTCCAGTGCCTTCTGTATAGTACAGAAACTTCATATTAAGGGCAGATCCAAATAAAGCATGAAATATTATTCAAAGACACACCCACATTTGTTACTGTCACATTCCTATTACATTGTGTAAGAAGAAAACAATATCTGACAAAAATAAAATAAACACAGACACTTGAATGAAAGAGAACTGACTACAGTACTTTCACATTTATCTGATATTCTAAGGTCAGTTAAAATATGTGTTTGGTGTTAACATGGAAATGTCACATAAGGAAATATAATACTAGTTTTGTTACAGAAAGGTGAAGAGGAGAACAGCTGTAGGTACGTTCTCAACCAAGATGAAACAATCTAGTAGTTATTGAAGATAAATATATATATTTTCCAAGTCCACTTTCCACCTTCTTATTTATTCTGCTCCACAGAAGTCCTTGCTCGCTTTCAACATGGGTACTTTTTCAGTAACGTGAAACACAATTACATTCCTGATGACGAAAATGTAGCAGTGAACAAGGTAAGTAGGTTTATTTTCTGTCCAACTGGCTGAGGAGAATTTTCAACTCTGTCAGCTAATTTGGAATCTCAGGGGATGGGGGAATTTATGAAGCTGAAGTTTAATAACCATCCTCTATGCAATTCTTGACACACTGAAAAATATTTAAAACAGTGTTTGCATAGCTGTTAGGGTCCTTAGCTTTTGAAGAGCTGCCCAAGGTAAAAATTTGTTTTGCATTTTAAGATATAAAGAAAAGAATTTTTGTTTTCAGTAGAATGTAAACCTTAAAGCAAGACACCTATGCACATACACAGATTTTCCCCTTCAATATAAATAGTCTTCAGCATGTAAACTAATGTCCTGCTGATTCAAGCTTGCTGAAGAAATGCAATTTCTATTTAAATTTTGTTAGGGAATCATAAATTTTGGGGGGAAGTAAAGACAAAAATAAAACTGCCCACATGGATATTGCTTCAGAAAACAAACATATGCCTGAAAAGAGGGAAAACAATTCTATTTCTCTGTGGAATTTCAAGTTCTGGCTGTTAAGTGTACACTAAGGTAAAAGTTGATAAGAAATTGATGGGTTTGTATTATCAAATGGTAATGAAGTGACCACATAACTTATTTCTGAGTATTCAACTAACACACAAATTCTGAAAGATCAGATTAAAATTTCTTAGGGTGTTTCTTCTTCTTCTTCTTTTTTTTTTAACACCTTGTCTTTTTTGGTACTAATCCTGAAACAAATCCTGTAATGTAGACTCACACTGACTTTGTTTAAATTTGTTGTCATTTTTTTTCTCCTGCATGCAACAGGTTCGAGTGAACGGATCCCTACAGTTTTCTCCTTTGTGACAGTTAGTAATTAGAGATATGGAATCATGAACCATAGAATACGCTGAGTTGGAAGGGACCCACAAGGACCACTGAAGTCCAAAACCTGTAAAATGTCTCTCTGTCCATCCGGGTTTGACCCATCCCGGATGGAAAACCCGGCACTTCTCCTTGTTGAACTTCATAGGGTTGGTGATTGCCCATCTCTCTGATTTGTCACCGTCTCTCTGCAGGGCCTCCCTGCCTTCAAGGGAGTCAACAGCTCCTCCCAATTTAGTGTCATCTGCAAACTTAGTCTTCCTTTGAGACTTGAACCAGATTTCATTCTGAATAGTTTTCGGGCACTTCTAAGTTTTGAGGACCTCATTTACTCCTTAAAACTCCATTTTTCCTTCCTAGTTTTTGCAACAGGATGTTCTTCTCCTTTAAGTTACATGAAAGTCAAATTATCTTTTCAATCCAAAGAGAAAAAATTTACCGTTTATAATAATAATTGTTATTATTATACCCAGAAAAAAGTTAATTTGTTTCCAACTATGATATGAGGGATAAAAGTTCCATATATTCTGTTTAGAATGTGGCATTTTAAACAGTAGATGATAGTTGTTCTGATCTGAGGAACTTAGTCCATTAAATTCTAGAGCAATTCAGTTACACTTCAGTATTCATTAACAGTGTCATGGAAGTCCACACTACCACCACTTTATATGATTTTGCTATTTTAATTTAGCTTAATTTATAAATGCACATGAGTTAGAGTACCTAAGTGTTGTTCTTTTTATAAACCCAACCAAAGAATTAACTGTAAAAAAAAATTCCCTTTCAAATCCAGTCTGATTTAGATCATTTGTTGCTAAGACTCTTTTCATACTGGCTTTTTTATACTTTTGCTAGGTATAGAGTGAATCGAGAAATATAGAATAGAGATTCCCATCACTTTCTGTACTACCAAGCTGCTATTCCCTTGTGCCAAATAGCCTTGGCATTTGTGGTTTTCAAAGTGTGAATAATGTGAAATTTGCTCTTTAGAAATTTTCTGTTGATCTTTTCAGACATAATCTCCAAGTGAAGGTGGGCATGACATACCTGGTGACACATTCAAATTATTTTACTAGATAATGCAATGCATTCCTAGAAAATAGTGACACTTGGCAAAAAAGCCTGTACAGTTTGTTCTGACACTTTCCCTGAAGCTTTTTCTAGCTCGTTCTGTGATAGAGCACTACCCACAGAATGTGCTTTTGAGTTACAGCTCAACAAACCTTTCAAATGTATCAGTGTCAAGTTTTTTTTCTTCTAATTAAGTGGGCTTTTACTCACTTGGAGCAACTACTTTAATGGTGAAATAATTTTCCAAGACTTGCCAATATTCACAGGTATTTCTATTCTCATTTCAGAAAGCCTCCAGTAATGCTGATAGCCCATGAAAGTTGGTATAAATATTTTTCTTTTCATCCACAGATAAGTCTACCTTTTTTCAACCCATTTACAACTTCCACAAAATCGTTTTTGTTCTGTTTTTGTTGCAAGTTTCTGTAATAATAATTTAGAGGGTGTTCTTCTGATCAATACACATTCAGTTACAGTTATCCTCTAATGTACAGTCTGCTGCAAGATAAAAAGATCATGGATCACATAAATCTTATATATCAAATATATGTTTGAAAACACAACAAAATGAGTATCTTCCACAATTAAGTCACTAGCGCAAATCTGTGATGGAAAGAGCTGCTAATCCACAGCCTTGCCTAAGTCCTAAGACGCGTCTATTTTGCTAGATGCTACTGCTAACAACAGAGGCTGAAGTGAATTAATCCCATTGCTTTGTCTTAAAGCAAAATAACACTGAGGCCTGGAGCCTCCCACTTCCAGTTCATACAACTAATTTTTGGCTCTGAAAATTGAAACTAAACCTTGTTAGTTATCACTACAAATTAATTTTTTTGCATCTACAATATGAGAGCATGAATACAATTGTCTTTTATGTGGAGAAAGGGGGGTCAATAGATTGCATAAACATCACAAAATCATTCCTTTATACATACGAACAACGCCACAAGTGCAAATAGAAGTCATCCTACTCATCAATCTGCTTGGTTTTGGTGATACCAAGAGTAGTAAAGGGAGAGCTTCTTGTTTTCTGATCTAAAGAAAATCAGTTCTGTAAAGACCAACTTATTTGTGCAACCAGCTAATCCAGTTTTCTGCTGTGAGCCAGGCTGTGACCAACATGACAGTATGGCCATCATCTCTCAGTCCCCTCAGTGATAAGCCTGATAATTCTCAGAAGTCCACTCTGCAAATACAGCTGTCAGTCTGCTCCAGTCACTGTATACAGGTACACAATCGCCAGGCAGATATGCCTGTACAAAGGAAATGTTTCCTCTCTGAGTTTGTTGATTTTGAACTTAATTACCAAACCAAAGTCCACTTCCTATAAAGGCAGAGTGATTCTGGGACTTGGGGTGAACTTTTGTAAACCTGACACATTTTCCCTTATCAACTATTAAAATTTTATTACAATTTATGCAATTCAAACAGATTCCAAGGGCAGCAATATGAACTCTGTATATGAAATTTCAAGTAATTACTATAATAGTTAATTAAACAAGCTGACTAGTACTGACTATGCTCCTTCTCCCTCAGACTGAAAAAGAAAGTACTATTGCATTACTTGTAGGGGTACAGAGACATAATTAATACAATACAAAGAGTTCTTTTTGCTTTGCAGGTGCCAATAAGCTGCCTCAAGGGAATATTCAAAAATCCTTGGCATGTTTAGAGTTTTATTGCAGGAAAACTGCATGATGTAAGTGCCTTTCATTTCACTCTCTTTCAGCTATGGTGCCTTGAGTTGCTTGCTTACACATATAAAATACACATGTCTCTTTCTCATTTTTTCTCAGTCTTTCTAAACCACTTAATCAGAGATTCAAAACATCTTGTATACTCTGAAATCTACACAGGAAAAATTGAAGGCACATTATGAAAGTTGCAAAGTCAGAAACTCCAGGGTTGCTTTAATGGAGCTCTATTTTATAGGTATTATGATACTGACTTAAGTTACACAGTTGCATTTTGTTTTTCCACAAGGCAACTTTGATTTCTTATCTCAGAATGCTTATTTTACAAGTCTCCTAATCTGCTAGCACAGTTTTTTTAATTTTTATTTTTTCTAGAGATTAATTTTTATTTTTTCTAGAGAATTAAAGGAACAAACCAAACTCCAAGACCTCCTTGTGTGGTACCATGCAGATTGCAGTATTATTGTTCATTAGCAGGGTTAGAAGTTTTAGTTAGAGAAAGGAGGTTCCTGCAGTTTCAGTTAGTGGGTAACAGCTAATATCAACAAGTTATCCACCTCCATATGGCCCATCAATAGCAGGGAAGGAGGATGTCATATCAGGGTTGGTATAAGTAGATGTAGACTGCCCAAAAAAATTGGGAGTGGACATATTCCCTGAATTTCCCTGATATTCCCACCTGCCGCTCCTGCAGCTTTCACCATTTTAACTTTTGTCAATTTGAGTGGCAACACAGTAAATCAGATCAGCTTGCTGATGTTATTAAAAGCTATCTCTGCAAAATAGTATTCAGTGACTCATTATATATGTGAGTTGCATCAGCTCTTCCTGTGGGTCCATACTCATTAATCCTTAAGCAAGAAAAGGACAGTGAGAGGCAGGAGAGAATGCATGTTCATGCTTTTCTGTGGCAGTGTTATCTTAAATTTAGTGAAGACCATAGTGACTCACATAAGTGCTTGTCGACTGCAGAAGATTATTAACAGTCAAGAAACTTGGGTTCAGGTCTAGACTTAGTTTCACCACAGGTAGAGGTTTACTGTCTCCATCCACTCAAATCCGTCTTGCTGGTCTTTTTTTTTTTTAAGTTTCAGTATATTCTCTTTGTCATTCAAACTAGTATGCCTTCCGTTCCAGGATTCTTCTGGCAGCTCCAGCCCCATACTCCCCATTCTGTATTTTTGGCTGTGGCTCATCACTGGTTTCCTCCTCTGGTCAGGCTGCTTAGCAGTTCTCAGGAAGCCCTTGCTCCCTTCTCCCTGTTTAGCATAATTTGCTTCAATCACGCACACACACACACACACACACACACAGACAATCACAGTCTCTTCCCTCGGTCCTGCTATCAATTTCCACAGCTTTTTACCTGTTTCATTGTTGTCATTGCCAGTTCCCATTTCACTGTCTTTGATTCCTTCAACTCAGATGTCTTACTCCAGTTTCTTCATTTAGTTAATCTCAGGATTCTCTTTAAATTCCTATTCTGTTTCAGCCTTCTTATCCACTAGATATCTTAGTCCCAATTCTGCCTTTCCTAAAGCTAATATCCTTCTCTTAATTTGCCAGTAACAATAGCAAATTGCCTCGTCCTCAAAGTCCTTCCAGACTGTTCTAGTATGAGCTTTTGCTGCATTTTGACATTTCAGAGTGATTGACTTTCCCTTTTTCCTTTCTTTTTTTTTTTTTTTTTCCTTTTTCTGTATTTCATTCAGGTTCCTTCTTTGGTACTGACTGGGCAGTATAAGAACACCAAAACCACAGAGAAGAGACTTTTCAGCTCCAATGCCCACTCCTGCAATGCTTTATAGCGACCTGGAGCAGCAGCGACAGGGATTGTCCAGCTCAGCATCTCAGTGCAGAAGGGTTCTTAAGAGACTGTGGCTGTCAAACTGTGGCAAGGCACTGCTGGGCATGTGCAAGGAGTGGTTCTCATAAAAGGCTTATCATTGTGGCAGTTCATCAGGGAAATTACAAAAGGCTCATCTCTGACACAAAAGCTATTTTGCTGCCGAATTTTGAGTCCCTCACCCATATGAGAAATACACATGAGTATTTCATATATGTAATTCTAGTATTTTAAGCAGGTCACAACAATTTTAAATAAATGCATTGAAAAGAAAGCATCACTTAACAACTGGTAATCTATTTATTCCTCAGAGGGAAGTTAAGGAAAAAAATGCATAATAAATTATTTTCCAGTGAGGTTTAGAAAAAAAGCTGCTTGTAATCATCTAACATTTTTTATTATAATGGGGAGAGGAAGATATTCCATTAGTCACTAATGAATAGTTATTTTACATTGGAAATATTGTATAACTGTTTGTCACAACAGTTTTATTTCTATTTTAAAAGACTTACATGGTAGCTTATTTTATTTACATTTGCATAGCTGAGAATACACAGACTGTCAGCTACTGCTTTTTATATGAGAGCTGATTTCTTATGAAGCATCCTGGCTTTTTCCAAGTCTTGTCCACTAGAGCCTTGTTACCTGATTGAATCCTAATTCTTTGTCCATATGGAATGTCTCAGTTTGAGACAATTTGGAGGGGCAGAGACCTCGGATGGAGACCTCAATACCCCTCTGGTTCTCACCAATACAGAAAGAAAGGTAGAGAGAGATATCAAATATGCCCAGATATAAGGGAAAAACTAACTCTTTACCAAGAAGAATGCTAAACAGTACTGACAAAACTGGGTTAAGCTAACCAAAAAAATTCCCAAGCTCCCTCCCACCGGACCAAAACAAGATGGTGTCTGGCCTCCCCCCACCCATTAAAACCTGTCAGGAATAGTTTGTAGGGTGACTGCTGGAGTGTGTCAGCAGAGCTGGCACAGCCAGTTGGAGCAGGGGGGAGACTGGAAGGACCCACAAGACACCTGCCAGAATCAGCGATGAGACCTGGTTGCTGCAACTCCGATGTTGGTTGTAGTCCTGATCCACTGAGGTGGTGGTAGACGCCTGGGTGGTAGGTAGAAGTCCCGTGGAGTGAGGAAGGAGATCCTCGATCAACCTAGTGAAGTCCCAGTGTGGTCTTTTTTTTTAGGGTCTGGTGCCTCCCCTGGGGAGGGGAGTTCTTCACTGGGTGATTAATACTGGATCATGGGACATTTCAAGAGTCTTTGATACCTTCCAAGCACAGGTGGATCCATTATAGCCATCAGCAGAGATGAATATCTTCAGGCCTTGTGAGTGAACTGTCCTGATGTCTCCCCAAGGCGAGTTATCACAGATGAGTTATTTATGTAAGGACAAAGAAACAATACCCAGCTTGTAGCCTGAGGTGGCAGGTGTGCACGCCCTCTGAGTCATCAGCCTTCCAGTCTTTTCACACTGGTGGATACATTCTTCTCCTAGGAGAGTACCACCCTTAAGTCCCTCCCCACAGTCTAAATTGGTAGGCATATTTGGAGAAAAGAGAAAAGGTGGATAGCAGAGTCTTTTGTGTAACCCAGGACAGGAAGAAAATTGTCCTTTGAATGAATTCTATCAGTTGCATAGCTGTGTATTATAAGGCACTCTCTTATAAGGAAATTCCTCATTTAGAAATGAAATTTGGCAGCCTGATAAATTATAGCTCATATGATATATTTTATTAGAGTGTCTCTAATGACCTATAAATTTGTTATAGAATTTCAAAGAAAATTAACAGAAACATAAAGATCTCAGAGTTCCCTAAAATGTAGTGGAAATCAGCAGCAAGGTAGCTAATCCCATGGTGTTGCCATGGAGGGAAGGATGTGTCACTGTAGCATGGATGTTTAGGGATAAAGGACTGAAACCAATAGAAAAGAAGGTTTCCTGAGTACTTTTTCTGCTCACAAAGAATCTATTTCTATGTAGCTTAAATCCCATCTCAAGCTATGCAAACTAAAAAGTCATTTTTGTTATAGACAACCTCAGTAGTTGCGTGATATTTTCCATTATGTGTTTATTTTCACTTGCCTGTTATTTAAAAAAACTTAAAAGCCATCTGGACTCAAATTTGAACTTACCCTTTTCCAGAAGGTTTGTTTCAGTTTGAGCTTCTTAGGGAAGTTTCTTCTGAAATGAAATATAGAACTTTTGTGGGTTTTTCTTCCCCTGTGTTAGAATAAAACTAACTAACTAGTTGTTACATTCCAGTAATTATGGACAAAGAATTGAATTTGGCAAGGTTGTGACTCTTTCTTGAAAAATTCACTCAGTAATTACTAGGCCAAACGACATTCTTTGGACAAGTCTAGAGAGAATTGCTAGCTAAATATGATAACACTCTTCTGTTTCACATACTTCTGTTTTGTATGACTTCCCCCTCCAAAGCATCTCGGCATATTGCTGCCCAAATTGTAAGGAAAGTGTAAATATTAAACAAAGCTACTGCTCCTTGTTGTGGTGTGTATTATAAATGTCTACACATAGAAATACTGATAGCAGGAAAACAATCCTTCCTTTGCTGTTGGTGTTTCTCTAGCTTTAACTTCAATCCTTTATTATTCAGTCCCTTCAAATTTAAGGGCTTTATTAGTATTATTGATTTTCATGGATTTTAATTATAAGTGCAGCCCACATTCAAGAATAATGTAAAAAGCCACTGTTCAGGCTGAACTTTAGTAGTCAAGTTTTGTGGCAATCAGTTTCCCTTATTTTCAGAAAAGTTTTGTAAATAAGGATGTACACCTGGGACTTATATGTGGGACGTCGCATGAAAGATTCCCGATAGGCAGGTTTAGTCTGGAAACTAATGGCCTCACCTGACACATCAACATTTGAAACAGGTAGATGAGTAAACCGGCTGAGTAAACTTTTTGTATGTGATAATTTTTCCATCTGGGTAATTCCGGGAAAATTAGCGCAGTGAAAAGATAGTTGGTCCGATGAAAACTGGATGTCAAAATTGCTGTTATTTATGCTGTTGTACTGCTGTTAACTACATGATGTCATTCAGCTTTCACACAGTTTAAAATATACACCTATTTTATCACAATTTTAAAACAAAACTGTAGCAACTGGAGCTGAGTGAAGAAGCCTACAGACATGCATATAATTGAGCAAAGGTGAAATGTATCACTCTCAAGGTTCAAAAGATATATGTGCCAGCACAACATTACTTCAGAACATAAATTCAGGTTCTGCTACTCAGATTTCCAATCATAATTCAGTTCTGCTTGTTGCCAGAAACTTGGATTAGGGAAAAAAAACACATTAATTTTTAACCTCAGATTATGTTGCTGGTCCAGGTTATAACAGGGCCTCCATGGAGTTCTTTTAGCGCAACAGAACTGGGCAGTGAACTCCTATGAAAATAGAGAAATGAATGGCCTAGGGCAGGGGAGGATAAAAACACTTTAAGCTTTACCACCATGAGAAAGCCTTGTGTACTAAAGTCTAAAATGGATTACAGCAAAGATTGAACAAAGTAACTTGCAGGCCATGAAGCAAACATCTCTTGATCATTACAGTAAAAGAACTGTATGGGGGAGACCTAGATCCTTTACTTGACTTTGAATGCATAATATTTAAGAAAGAGACCTTACCCACTTCGAAATAAATATGAAATAGCCCATACGTACTGATAGGAGGTGCATTGAGAGGTGTCAATAGAAATGAACAGAGGTTTTCACATTGGTTCTTGGGGATTACAATGACCCATTCACTTTGGTATATGTTCACTTACTCTTATTCAAAGTCTGACAGTTTTCCAAACACTTGCACTATCAACATGGAATTTAAAGCACTCTCAATAATAAAATCAGCTATTTTCTGAGGAGAGATACATCTGAGAAACACCTGGACTAAATGCTTCAAAATTTTCCCACAGAAGAAAACGATTCATTGTCTGGATACACCAGTATTCAGTTATTTATATAGACTTCAGAACACATTGATCCACAAAGTTGAAAGGTGTTGTACTGTGGGCATTGCATACTGGAAATGTCTTAGTCAAATAATCTTAAGTTTCTACCAGTAATTCTGCTTCAACCACTATTATTGCTGTTTTCAAGACAATGCACTTATGTATGTAAATCAAGCATCTTGATTATGAAAATTAGTTCCTATGAGCAGAAAGGCAACTGAAGTAAGTTACCTTAAACTCGCACTTTTAATTCTTCCATAAGCACATAAATTCCCTGAATAATCTAGGTATGCACATTGATTAGAAAGCATTTTGAAATATTGGCTCTTAAACCTGAATCATTGCTTTCAGAACAAATGTTCCTGAAAGAGCTCCTGCAGAGTGCAAACAATACATATAAAAATTCTCAACAATGACAAGACTTGAATTCACACTATCCAAGTTCTGTTTGGGTTTGATGACTTCAGGATGTTACTGTAAGTCACCTATTTATTCTGGTACTAGCCTGTCATGCTTGTAACTGTACTCCTACCCTGTTGTACAAATGATTTGATTTGGATCATTACCTGCACTTGACTCCCCCTTATCTCTTCTCAAGATCTTTTACCATACTGCTTTCCCTGTGGAATTTGGCCAGATTTGAAATATAATTATTCTAAGAATTATCAGCATTAAAATTTGGGCCACAATGTGTAAAAATATGAAAATATCTATGTAGTTTGATGTTACACTAGTTTTTTAGGGGAAATGCATTTTTATGGAGTCTTGTTCAGCCTCAGTTTTTTGCCATAAACTTTATCTGGATTCCTTGGTAGGTTAGAACTGTATTACTGCAACACAGAACGCAACAGACACATATAATCACCAACATCTACATTTGTTATATATGCTCATTAGATCCAACCATATTAGGTACTTATGCAAGTTATATAGTTACATTACATAGGTAACTTATAACTTGATGTGACTAGAGAATGATGGTAGGGAGAAACTTTCCAACTCTTGTCTGGTAGGCCAGTTTCCACCGACATGCTCCCTCACACTCTTCTTTTCCTGGGGAAAAATGAATAGTCTACACCGTCTGTGACAAAACAATGAGATGCAAGCGCAGGTCTGTAAGTGCAGCACCATTTTATTCCAGTATTTTTCTAATACTAAGTGTCTTTCAGTTATGAAGAAAATTATCTATCTTCAGATGTATGCTTGGTCTTATCAGACTTTACCAGCCATTGGAATGACATTCTTTCAGGTTCTCAGCCTATTCCCATGATGCTGTCTCATGTCTAGAGATTATCCCTGAAAATCAGCAGCACCTTTGCAGTGTATGACACCGCCCTGCAATGAACTTCCATTGCAGAAGTCTGTGACTGGAGTGCCCTGTTGGATGGTTGCAGGCTCTTCAGGAGGGATGGGCAGGGCAGAAGAGGTGGAGGCGTGGCACTGTAAGTAATGGAAGTGTTAGGATATACGGAGCTCACATCCGGGAATGGCACAGCTGAGAGCCTCTGGGTAAGAATCAAGGGGCAAACAAATAATGTGGATGTCATTGTGGGAGTCTGGTATAGACCTCCTGACCGGGGCAATGACACCAACAAATTATTCTTTGAGGAACTAAGGGACACTTCTAAGTCAACTGCCTTTGTCCTTATGGGGGACTTTAGCTTGTCAGAAATTAACTGGGAGCATCACACGGCTCGTACAACCTAAAAGACATGGATGACAACTTTATGAAACAGGTCCTAAGAGACTCAACTTGGAAAGATGCCCTCCTTGATCTGCTGCTCGTCAACAGAGTGGATCTCCTGAGGAAAGTGGAGATTGGTGGCCATCTTGACCACAGTGACCACAAAGTGATTGAGTTTAAAATCTCTGTTGACAGGAGGAAAAGTGCCAGCAAAACCTCAGCTCTGAACATGAGGAGAGCAGACTTCAGGCTGCTCAGGGAATTAGTAAGTAAAGTTCTCTGGGAAAATGCTTTTGCAGATGCTGGGATCCATCAGTGCTGGTCACTTTTCAAACATCACCTCCTAAGGCACAGGAGCAGGCAGTTCTCAGATGCTGGAAGTTAAGTAGGTGAGGCAGGGAGTCTGGTTTGGCTGAGCAGGAATCTTCACTTGGAAATAAGGTAAAATAGGAAGGTGTATGCCCAGTGGAAGCAAGGTCAAGTGATGAGGGAAGAATTCAGAGACGCTGCATGCACTGTAGGGAGAAAATTAGTGAGGCCAAAGCTCAACTGGAATTGAAGTTACCAGAAATGTGGGGGACAGTAATAAGAGCTTGGAGGATCATGACTGTGAGAAATTGTGTGGGATCAACTGCTCCAGCTGGATCCCTGCAAATCTATGGAATCTGTTGGGATTCATCCTAGAATCCTCAAAGGGCTGGCTAATGTCACCACACAACCTCTCTCAATGATTTTTGAGCAGTCTTGGGAATCTGGAGAGGTTCCAGCTGGCAAAAGTTGTCCCAGTTTTCAAGAAGGGCAAGAAGCAGGACCTTGAAAACTACAGGCCTGTCAATCTCACTTCACTGCCTGGTAAAATTATGGAGAAGATTATTCTGGGAAGTATTGAAAAACACCTGAAAGACAACACCGTCATCAGTCACAGCCAGCACGGCTTTGTGAGGAGAAAGTTCTGCTTATCAAACCTGATTTCCTTTTATGATGAAGTAAGCCACCTAGGTAATCAAGGGAAGCCAGTTTATATAACCTTTTGGGATTTCAGTAAAGCTTTTGATACTGTCTCACACAGGATTCTTCTGGACAAGATGTCCAGCACAGCTGGATAAACACATCATGTGGTGGGTGAGCTCATGGGTCGAGCACAGAGGTTGATAGCAAATGGGGTAACATCAGACTGGTGACCTGTGACTGGTTGGGTTCCATAGGGCTCCATCGTGGGCCCCGTGCTCTTCCACATCTTCATAAACTATTTGAGTGCAGGACTGGAAGGGATACTAAGCAAGTTTGCAGATGACACAAAACTGGAGGAGCTGTTGACTCCTTCAAAGTCAGGGACACCCTGAAGACACCAAATTAGAGGACCTGGCAATCACCAACCATGTGGAGTTCAACAAGGCAAAGTGCCAGATTCTGCACCTGGGATGGGGCAACCCTAGAGGTACAAACAGACTGAGGAACGAGAGTCTGGAGAGCAGCCCCATGGAAAGGGACCTGGGGGTCCTGGCCAATGGCAAGTTGAGTATGAGTCAGCAGTGCCCTGGCAGCCAGGAGGGCCAACCATGACTTGGGGGACGTCAGGCACAGCATCACCAGCCAGTAGAGGAAAGGGATTGTCCTGCTCTGCACTGGTGAGTGGCTGAGTTCACTTGGTCTGTTCAGCCTGGACAAGAGGAGACTGAGAGGAGACCTCATCTCAGTCTTCAGCTTCCTTGTGAGGGGAAGAGGAGAGTCAGACACTGATCTCTTCTCTGTGGTGACCAGAGACAGGACCTGAGGGAATGGTCTGAAGTTGTGTCAGTGGAGGTTTAGGTTGAATATTAGAAAAAGGTTCTTCACTCAGAGAGTGTTTGGGCACTGGAACAGGCTTCCCGTGGAAGTGGTCACAGCACCAAACCTGCCAGAGTTCAAGAAGTTTGGACAATACTCTCAGGCACATGGTGTGACTCTTGGGGATGGACCTGTGCAGGGCTAAGGGTTGGACTCGATGATTCTTGTGGGTCCCTTCTAACTCAGCATATTCTGTGCTTCTGCCATTCTGCAGATGTAGAGAAATACTTCTGTCTCTAAATATAAAGGAGACTTTGCAAGACTTCATCCCTTGGATCCAGAACACAATTGTGGATGAGATGGATCAGGAGCCAATGAGAGCAGAAAATACTTCAGAGGCTCGAGTTGGCCAGCAGACTGTGAAGAAATGTGCATCTGGAAAGGGAACATGCATAAGAGTGCACAAAGTGGCTAGACGCTGCAGATGACTCTTCAAGTGTGAGTTATATCAAACTGAGTGGGATGAATGGTTGTTTTTGCCTGTTTATGTCTCTGATGAGCACAAACACTTCTGCTTATGATCAGTCTTTTGCCCTTGGCTAGCAATTTCCCAGAGTAGCATCATAACACATGCAGTCTCCAGATCAGTCACATGATTTGTTTGCCATGATTAGATTTACATTCTCTGCTGAATAATATGTGACTAAAGCCAAGCACATTCTCTATACCACACAGAGTTTTGGCAAAGCAGTTATCTGTTTGCTTCTGAACCATGTCATTTTTCTTTCCTGGTATTTCTTCCGTCTCACACCTTCTAATCCATGTTTACTTCTACATCTCCATCATACAAAACTTAGAGGTACTTGAAGAAAGCCTGACACGGAATGATCTGTGCTAGCAGTAAAGCAGGATTATCTTGAAATAATGTGTAATCCATTTTAGTAAGCACACCTCTGCAAATTTCACAATGATGACACATTTGGGAGGACAAAGCAGAAGTGAAGGCCTAAGCCCAGGCTAGTCACCACCATATGCACAAGTATCAGGTATGTGTCATAGATAGTTTCCATATTCACTGGATCAGCTTCTATACCCTTTGATGTAGGTTTCTGACCTCCTAGGTAAGTCATCCACAGATTCCAGGACTATGGGTAGCATGCAACGCAATGGCAAACTTCAGGACTGATGACCTTGAGCTATGTGTTCAAATTTGCTCTGATACACTTAATCTACTACAGAACTACAGATATAACCTCTGGGTTATATTCTCTGACTACCTTTCTTTCCTGTCCCCTCCTATTTTGGAGTCTCTTCTATCTTTTTCACCTTTTGAATCACAAACAGAACCTGTCTTCTTCCCCCAAAGTCTCTGCACTTCCTTTGCTGAGGAAATATGGTCCCACCCAACCTATCCTAACTGCTTTACTTTCTCTGCCCCACTTATTTGCTATCCACACTTTTCTAATACTCTAGTGTTAGGAGGATAACAGACACTTCTCCTTGGCAAATTAATGGAATGACTAATTGGTATATCTATGTGCTTGTCCCTCCCTTTTAGTTACTTTTAAGGTTTGGTGGAGTTCCTGGTCAAAGAAAACACTCTTTCTGTAAAGGAATGAGAAAATGGCAATAATCACCATTTGATAACAACGGCAATGCTGTGATTTCATTTAACAACGAACTAAGAAATTTAAAAGGAGAGTAGAAGTCCTCTGACCTGTCAGTGTAAGTGACCCAATTATGTAGCTCCTTTGGTTCAGCTAAGCAAAAAATAATTTATTTCTCCTTCTTCCCCTTCTTCAGACAAAAAAAAAAAAAAAAAAAAAATCAGAAGTGGCAAGGGAGGGTAAAGAACTGTTCAAAAGTGAAGTGCTAACACTGGGGAAGATTCTATCTACTTCATTAGTCCACATGGCTCTTGGATACCTAGCAGTTTAGGTGGTTCCTAGTCTATCCAGTAGGGACTGAGCCTAGAGATTAATTAGGAGGATATTCCTGGTAGTGGTCAATATCGTCTTCACTGCAGGAGGAAAAGGAGAGAAGCAGGGTGAGAACTTGGCAGTAAGTAGTCTTTATTGATTAAACAGAGCTTGTTTCTTATGATCTATTTGTTCAGCAGTCTGCTCGAGGTCACAGAGCTTTAAAAATGACTGCTTTAAAGCTCTAATTTTGCAAGCTCATCTGGTGAGTCGATTCTTGATAACACATGAAGCTCCATTAACATCAACAGGATTTTGTGCAGGTGTAAGAAATGTCTCTAGAGAATCTGCCCAGTAGTCAGCAGTAAAGATCATTGTTAAAACAACTTATTTTTTAGCAACCAAATATGTAATTATCCTACACATAATAACATTTTCTACATTTTTTTGAGAATTCCAATCCATCCACTGGAACATGTTGATTCCTAACGGCAGTTAGAAAAGCTAAACCACTGACATCACAAACAATTATAGAGATGAACTGAAATACAGTTGTAAAAAAAGCTAGCCCGTCATGGGTGTGCCATTTCAGTAGTGCTGGGATATAAAATGTGTTTGTACTATTTCAATCTTTAATTAGGGGGAATATGATTTTCATGAGAGACAGATTCATTGTGAGGATTGAACTCTATTTTCCATCTTTCCACTTTCCAGAGGGAGTGGAGACTGTGCTTTTGAAAGTGGATAGAAACCTCCTCCCCTCCCCCTCAGCTTAGTCATTTACTCTGACTTTGCAGAATTGCGACTTATGCAACATCAGAGCTGCAAATAGTTCTTCCATTCCCCTGTCCTGACTATTAGGTCACTGTTCTAACAGTGATCTGGATCAAAGGTAGGTGTGTTTTGAGGACCCTCCCTTTTCAGACCTTTAATATCGTGTTGCAACTAAATTGGCATATTCATAGAGTAAGACTCCTTTGAGAAAGCTCCAAGTAAGAAGCCAAGGGAAAGTTGCTTATTAAAAATGCACTTAATGGTTCACAAGTGTTTCTCTTATAATTCCCTAACATTTTAGATAAAGTATCTCTAGCTAAAGATAGTAGGGTATATTTCAAAAAGTTTTTTTTTTTTTCTGAAAATAGGATTTAAGGTTCATGCATGGTGATTACACTGTCTATTTTCTGCCTCAAGCAAATTAATTCTAGATACTTTATAGGTTACTCAGTTATATTTTTTGAACATTGTCTACAATAAGCATGGTGAATTGCTAAGCCTATGGAGATTTCCCTAACACCCAGATGGCTGCTGTAATATGATTTTTTTTTAAGTACTACCAAATACTACCAAAATGTTTTCATCATATTTATCCTTGGCCAAGGGCTGGTAGACATTACAAGTTAGCAACTACATGAGTAAGATGAAATTTGATCTGACTTAATTTTTTCTTACTCTAGTCATCTAAAAAATATTTACTCTGAGGTAGTCTGATAGATCTCCCTTACAATCAGTGGATAGAGGTAGGAACTTCAGAAAGGACTCAGCTGATGCCCTTCAGACATTTATTCTACATTTTGATTAATCATAGTTGAGAAGTGCCAGTTTCTCTCTATGTTGACTATAGAGGGAGCCTTGACAACTCATTTAGATAGGAAGAGTCTAGCTTTTATGTGATTAGTATTAGTGAGCCGAATCCCACCCTCGCAGAGATCAGAAAAACAGAAGTCTGATGCTTTTTAATGCTTTTGCTTCTAATCCTTTGATGGAAGTTGCACGAACATATTAGAATCATAAGATTATAGCATGCTAAAGGTTGGAAAGCACCTTAAAGATCATCTAGTCCCAACCCTCCTGCCATGGACAGGGACAACTTTCACTACTTTCACTAGACCATGTTGTTCAAGGCCTTATCCAAACTGGCCTTGAACAATGCCAGGGTGTTCCCTGCCAACATGTTCCATGTCTAAGAACCCTCACAGAACCCTCATAGAATTTGTTCCTAATATCTAACCTAAATTTCCCCTCTTTCAGTTTGTACTTATTACCCCCTGTCCTATTGCTACAGTTCCTGACAAAATGTCCCTCTCCGGCTTCCCTGTAGGCCCCCTTCAGATACTGGAAGGTTACTGTGAGACCTCCACACAACCTTCTCTTCTCAACGCTGGACAGCCCTAACTTTCTCAGCCTGTCTTCATAGGGGAGGTGCTCTAATCCTCTTACCAACTTTGTGGCCCTCCTCTGGACTTGCTCCAACGGTTCCATGACCTTCTTATGTATTCCAACTGTGCAACTTCAAAAAATAAAAATAGCTTTTAAAAAAATCCATAACCAGAAACTTGTCGTTCTCACAGATATGTTTTTATATCAAATAATGGAGATGATTCTTGGTTTACCTTCAGGAGTTGTGTTTAAAGGATATTAACTGTGCATTTGAACAATATATAGAACAGACCATTTAAAATCTCTGGGAATGTTAACTGAAGTATCTATTTTTCTTAACCATTCTGTACATCTGAAAACTATCATACAAAGCTGATCCATTCTCATCTCTGGTGACATAGAGATGCCTAAACTTTGATTTAGGCACCTCATGAAGGGATACATTAGTATTCAATACATTTATATATATAAAAAGCATTGTGAAACAATAATATATAAAAGGCCCACCATTCAAATAAATTATGCTTGGATCTAATATGTTAGAAAGAGACATTTTACTTTTATCAGTGATGTCTTTGTAAAAGTTCAAATGGGAGAAGAGGTAGGATTTGTCTGACCAGAAGCCGATGTAAACAGTGTCTGTCTTTGAACTTTTTGTCTAGATTTCTTTTATAATCAATGAGAGACAAAATTACACTCCTAGACATGATTTACTTAAACATAAGGTAGATATCTAAAATAGGTGACATGAATCATTCCCTATAAATTCTCTGTCTTTTATGACTCGAGTGAGCCCAATATGACTAGCTCAGATAGAAAAGCTTATGAGGTAGAATTAGGTGAGATTGATCATAAGCGTTACTGAAGCATTACAGTTTCATTACTAAAGGTGGGATTTTGAGAGAAGCTTATCTGTGTTGAGGCAATGGGAGAAACATTAAGTCTTGTTAGCCCCTGACAAGCTAAATCAATCATTCAGCACGGAAGTGAGGGTTCTCTGGAGAACAGAACCAGTGTCAGAAGTTTTTGATGAGATGATGACATGTAGAAAGATTTCTGAATGGCAAGACGCCTACCAAATTTTTTGTTTTATTCAGCTTCTGAGTAGACCTTTGTATTTTATGTTTCTTTCATATTTCTTTATGTACTTCTCCATGCACCACAAAAGGACTGTTGGTTACTGACAAAGGAGAAGCCTGTCACAGATTGGATGATAATAGTGAGTCATGAAACAGAGAATAGTATGTCAGTGAACAGATTTTGTTGTGTTTACAGAGACAGACATGGAAGTATTGGTCAGTAAAGACAGATTCAACATTATTTTATTCTATGTCATTTTATCTTAAACTTAACATGCCAAAGGATTTGCAAAGAGTTTGAATTTGGTCCATTTTCATGACACAGAGGTATCTGTGAAGTGTGTGTATGAGATTACATATAAAGAAAGAAAGGCAGTAAGAAAATTGGTTGTAATGGTTTTAAAATATATTAATCATAATTCACATTGAATTAATTATAACGAAGGAATAATTTGAAGTATATTTAGACCATCTTTCACAAGCAACTGGATTTTTTCCTACATTATGTTGTTAAAATCTGTACCACGCGTATGGAAACATCAGGACTAATTCCTGTGTTATTAATATTACTTTGGTATAAACAACATGGACCACAACAGAAGTGACTGGGTTTGTGTGGCAAGGTTTTGCTGGTTTGAAGGCTACAGAGGTGACTTCTGTGAGAAGCTGACAAAAGCTTCCTGTAGTTACTGAAAGCCATTGCCAGCCAGCTCCAAGGCAGACCCATTGCTGGCCAAGGCCCAGTCCACCAGGGACAGTGGTTGTGCCTCTGGGATAAACTTATTTATAAAGTGGGGGAAAGTGCTGCAAAACAACCACCAGGAGATAGGAGCAAGAACAAGTGAGAGGACCAACTCTGCAGACACCAAGGTCAGTGAAGAAGGAGGGGGAGATGGTGCTCCAGGTGCCAGAGCAGAGATTCCCCTGCAGACTGATAGTCCTGTGCTTATCTTGACCCACAAGCCTTTCTTTATATTTTATCTCCCCTGTCCAGTTGAAGAGGAAAAGTGATAAAGCAGCTTGGTGGGCACCTGGCATCCAGCCAGGCTTAAAGCATAACAAAAAGTTAAAGAATATGGCTTTGTCTCCCTTTTCCATTTGCCTTCTTAGCTAAGAAACCCTGACACTCTAAATGTTCCTTTAAAAATTTTGTATCAGTACCACCCTTGTAGAGCTGATGAACACTTCCATATGAGCTACCTGAAGTTACATCTTATGTATGATAAGGATTGAATAGTTCCACTGTTGTAAAACCAGAATGCCTGGAACAGGAATATTGGGGAATTACTTGTAGCATTGTACATTTAGATAAGTCTGTTGGCTTCAAGGTCACCTCCTTCTTTATTTCAGATGTTATTGGGTGAATGATATATAAAAAAAGGGGAACATTTTAATTACCTAATGTTTGATTTTGCATAACACAAACCAAATAATCTCATCTTGTAATTTCTTCACAAAAAACTTAATGTTTTTTTGAGACTCATTATAGAGAAAGACTTCCAGTTTTAACTTAGGCCATAGGGGACAAAAATCAAACATATCCTTCTAACCTGTTAATTTTCAATCAGTTAAAAATAAAAACAATATACCCTTTCCTACCTGAATGTCTCTTGTACTGACTTTTAACTCTAGATTTCTACTAACCATTCAGCCTACAGGTTTGTTTCTAATTCAAGTTTCTAATTTCTAGTTCTAGAGAAGCTTGAACACCTTATTGCTATTTACAGATACCTGACTGGAAGTTGTACAAAAGAGGAAGCCAAACTCCTGGAGGTACACTGTAAAAGGATAAGATATTGTGAAAATTATTAGACAGTAGAGAAGAAGTCCAGAGTGGACAAGGTGGTCCATCCTCCCACCTTGGTGGGATACAAGACCCATCTGGAGCCAGTCCAGGGAAAACTGCTTCACCTGAGTCTGCTTTGTGCATGGGGCTGGACTAGAGACCACTGATTGCCTGTTCCAACCAGCATGATATGTGATTCCTTGATACATAGGTGTTTGATCTTGATTTTGCAGTTTAAAAAATTGTGTTGCACCCATTAATCCTTATTATTTCCTCAGTGGTAGCACCAAGGACTCCTATACTTAGCACACCCACTTGGGCAGAAGGGATAGCAATTTGCAGGGCTATCCTTTCAAACCTATGAAGCAGTAAAAGAAAACCTAAGAAAACTCATGTAGGTAATTTTATTTAGGAGATATGGAAGAAAAGGTTGGAGTAATTAGTCAGTTGCAGACAGAAACTAGTATATGGAGAATGAATGAAATGGCTTGAAAAGTGGGAACATGCCTGAAAGGAGTTATTTAAAAAAATAACTAATTCTTTATGTGGTAGCAATAAAGGAGTTAGTGGAGAGACTCAAAAGAAAGAAGCCTAGAAAAATGGTCTTTACAGCAATATTGTGAATATTATTTCTCTTAAGAGCAGCAGAAAATTGTTGTAGGGTTTGAAGGAAAAGGTTATAAGACTTTGATAAAGACTTAGAACTTTCTAGCTCCAGAAATAAGATGCAAAATGGAAACTTAATCTGATTTTCAGACCTAAAAAGTTGTTTGCGCCACCTGTCTGTCTGACAAATTTGGTGATCACATTATTCACAGCAGTTGTAAATGGGAGAAGCTGTAAGGACTGACTAGGGAAGGGAGCAGTGTGTGACATGCTTTAGTCATGTTGCATTTGAGCTGGTAGCTATCAGAAGATGCTGAAGTTGAGAGACAAGCCAAGATGTTCTGGATGATGCAGAGGTACAAATTTGTATCTCCACATGGAAATGGTAGTTGTACTTGGGGATGAGACTACTGAGACAGGCAGACACAAAGAAGGGAAAGGAGACAAAAATCAGAACTCCATACCATCATCCATGAAGACAGAGGATCCTTAAACGCACAGACTAACAGAGTGTGTGTTAAGAGAATCCTGAAAGGACAAAGCTGCTAAAGTCACTGAAGCTAAGAAAAGAATTCAAAAGAGGAGTGTGGCTATTGTGTTAAGGGCAAGAGACAGGTGAGGATGATGAGGAAAGGGTACCCGTTTCAAGCATTAATGTAGGTCAATATAGTAATACTGACTGTAGGTTCAATTGAATGAAAGGGGGAACAGAAAGGTTCTGAGTTCTCAGTTGAACTGACAGGAGGATATGAGACACATGACAGCAATTGCAGTGTGATCTTAGTGGAAATAGAGGGGAAAGACTGGATTTTTTTTTTTTTTAATTTTTTTTGTAATGGGAGAAAATAAAAAATAAAACATAATCTTTATTATGGAAGAAAAGATCAAGAAGATGGACAAGTGATGAGAAAAGCATATGAATGGATAAGAATGCATCCTGATCTGCAATGAGTCTCTAATAGGGCCAGAGGAAGTCATCAAATGAGAAATCTTATGAAGAAGAAGATGTAGTTGAAGCAGAGGAAGAACAGACAAGCCAAAATGAGGGAAATAGCATCCCATAGTTTGTAAATTTTCTTTTGGATTAAACCAGTCACTTCCATCACAGAGAAACAAGGAAAAACAACTGAAGAAAGGCTTAAGAAGCAAGCTATAGAATATAGAATACTGGAGTAGAATCTATTGAATTGGAGAAGTAGAGTTGCTCCATTTGAAGACAGCAGAACTGAAAGGGGGAAAATACACACAAAGTCAGACTGTTCCCAGACCTTTCCACTGGTGATGCAATACAGCATGAACAGAGGAAGCAAATAATGAGTCTGGGCGAGGAGTTGGCATGCTCTGGCAGCTCAGGTCTTCTGTGACACTACCAGAAGGATTTCATATTTTCTGCAGATTTTTATCAAAAATATTGACCATTCTGGGACTGAGCAAAGCTCCTGGCTGAATACACAAGTAACCTCCGCAATAGGGTGACAGCTCACCATTTACAGTGATGTGTTCTTACCAGAGGATCATAGAATCGTAGAAGGGTTTGGGTTGGACTGGACCTTAAAGATCATCTCTGTTTTTAGTCTTCTTAATGTAAGATTCTTTGATTTTTTATTTTCAGCACAAATTGCTTCAATAGCGTTCTACACATAACTAAGTTAAATTCCCTGCAGAAGTCTCAATTTACGGTATTCTCATCTTATCACTGTCAACAAAGCTTGTAATCCCTAAAAAAGTTACATTTTTAAACAAGATGTACATTCTACAAGTCATGATCACTTTGTATTAATAAATGTAGTGACTTCTAAACACCATTTGAACAAGCTCTTCCAATAGTCTTTTTTCCACAGACTTACTTACTGACCACAGGATTTTGAAGTACCTTCTGAAAACTGATAGGTTAAACGCTCGATCTCCTTTGGAGTGTAGGTGTGAAACTGCAGATACCTGTATGTGATATTCCCTCTGGCTTTGTTGGAATGTGAAGAGGTTGGGTTTCTAATATGGAGGGGTTTCTTCCTGCCTTTTTGCTAATTCACTGTTGCCTCTTACTATACAAACAGAATAACACAGCAGGAGGGGAGATTATGTGAAATGTTCCTGCCACTCTGCTGGGAAAACTGGGTGCTACCTAGCCATTCTGAAGGCAAAACCAATGCAAATAGTTTGTATTCTTATTAAAATAAGAAATAAGATCCATTTTTTTTTTTTTTTCGGAGGACAGCAGGTAGCCTGTGTTTTAATTACAGAAGCAGTTGAGAAGGATACAGATAACACTTTTTTCCATTTTTACATGTCCTTGATGTAGGTGGAATTTAACATGTAGAGGTACAGCAGACTACCATTTGCAAATGGCCATTAGCCAGAATGGAATCTTAAAATAGAAAACCATGAGACTGGTGTAAAATCTGATCATGAAAAAATGTAAACAAGAGGAATTTTGCTAGCTGCTATTTATGTTACCTTTCTATTACAGTACTACATGCTGTGTCATCAGCCAAAGTTTGAAACCTTCCTGCAAAGTTAGGAATGACTAAAGGTTCACAAAATGGCTATCAAGTGTCCTTTGTTGACCTTCTTATGTACTTGGTGTTGTTCAGCCCTGTAAATTTTCTATTACTGAATAATATTTGTGAGGTTTCTTTTTTGTTTGGACTCCTATGTATGTTTCTCCAGATTCTCAATGACAAGGTTATGCTTTGGCCTCATTCGTAACATGTGTCCTAAAAATTTGTGTTTTCCTTCCTGGATCACTTTGGAAGGATGGGTCTGCCAAACTTTCTGATGAATGTGGGCGTGTGATACTTAATACTCTATTCAGACATTTGATTTTGAAGAGGCTGAGATGTTTGCTTTTAGCCCTTTTGGCTTTCAAGCTTTCACATATATACATTGTGGTGGAATAAATTTTCACTTGGAAAAAGGTGTAGGTAGTTCCTTAACCTCTAGGTTCTTAATAACTAAATCTTGTTTAAGCTTGTAAATATAGATGATAACATTTTAAAACATTCTTTTGGATGTTGTCTTATCTTGCATGGATATGTTAGCTCAATGCTTAAGAAGAGTAAAAAAAGTAAATCAAATATTTTGAATTTTTAGGGAAATACTAGAGAGTGCAACAGAAAACACTGTATGCCCCCATGATGAACTTGTTTCTAGGATACCGTGTGAGGACTTGCTGATCCCTTTGGCCAATATCCCTCTCCCAAAAAAGGGGAGATTAAAACTGGAAAAGGTATAGGGAAAGGCTGAAGAACATGGAATTAACTTCTATAGAAGCACCAAGAAGGTAGATGACTGCTCTTTACCCTGGAAAAGTTGTTTGAAGAGGAAGTGTCAGTCTGATAAGATCCTGAGTGGTATAGACAAGATAGGAAATTATTAATTAATCATTATCTCTTCTGATATAGAACTAAAAGCCAACAAAAAAGGTGGCAGAGTCAATCTAAGGAAGAATGAGTGTTTCTTTGCTAAGCTTGTAGTTTAGCCTCAGAGCTGTGAAACAGTGAGAATTACTGTTTGTATTAAAACTTTCTTGGGTTTAGGGTGTCTCTAAGCTGTAAATTAGAAATACAGAAATATCACATGGCTTGGAAACAGCCATCATCTAGTCCAACACCCTGCAGGCCCAGATAGAGAAGATGGTCCTGGACTGTGTCCAGATGGGTCTCACACATCTCTAAGGTGGAAATTCCACAACTGCTCTAGGCACCTGCTCCAGTGTCTGAACACCTTCACAGTGAAAATTCTTTTCCCTGTACTGAGTGAGAATTTTCCAGGTTTCATGCTGTGTTTGTTACCTCTTGTCCTTCCACTGTGCACCACTAAGAAGAGAGTCCCTGCCTGGGATATCTTGCTGGTGAGCTCGTCTCCAGCTCTTAACCATTGGCTCCCAGCCTGTACTGCTGCACTTCTGTACTTCTGAAGTCCAGATCCTTCTGGATATCTCCTCTCAGGATTTTTAACTCAGTGATCTAATAGTCAGCTCATTTTCATATGGGTGACTTGCAAGTGAGGTCCAGGACACCACCTTCTCTAAGCAGCTCCATTATAACCTGTCTCAAGAAATTGTAATTGGTTTTGGTCTGCCCATCAATCCTGCTGGTTTGCAGAACAATAAAAAACCAATATCACAATCAAAATAATGCAAAAAATTACCCATGCCTTTGCAGCATCTGATGTGTATTATGCTTTTATGAACAATATCAAATCTCTGCTCCAGAAACCTCCTGGGTTGCTTGCCACAGCCTTATTGTCCTTCCAGCAGACATTAGGGTGGTTGAGTACCTAGATGTGCAATTACAAGGCTTCTGGATGTCTAAAGAAAGCTTAATTTATTACCTCTTCTTGATCAGGCAGCTTATAGCAGTATTACCTGGATTGGTCTGTCCCCTGGTTCTTTGTCATAAGGTCTCACCTCGTTCTTCACCTATTCCAAGGTAAAGCTCCATGCACTTTAGCCACTTCTTTGCATAGACTGTAAATCCTCCTCCTTGCCCTCTCAGCCTGTCTTTCCTGAAAAGCCTGTATCCATTTACAGCAGCATTCCCATCCCATGAGCTATGCCACCATGTCTCTGTAATCCCAATGAGGTCACAGGTCTACAGCTGCATGAACTGCTAACTCTTCTTGTTTGCTCCCAGGCTGTGTGCATTTACGTACAGGCACTGAGGTGGGCCTCTAGTCATGCTGCTTTCAAAAAAGGAGTGTGATAGCCTCCCCACTCATGTCGTGTCCCAGACGCTTCCTCAAATTGCTGCCTGCCGGGAGAGAATTTGAAAAAGTGTCATCATATGCTTGTTCCATTTTTGTACTCTTCCCAAGACATCTGCTTTTCATCACTGACCTTGGTGTGTACCTAAAGAACTGCCACCAGTAGGAGGGATTGCGTCTGTTAAGTTCTGATGTCAAGAGTAGGATCGGAACCCAAGTCTCCACAAGAAAGCCAGAAAACTTGCTGCAGAAAAACTTGTACCTTTGAGCCTAGTACCTCCACCCGCTCTTGGCAACCATCTGAAATAGGATACTCGGCTACACAGATCTAGTACAACCATGCTCATACTCTTGGGTTTCTGCCCAGACCAGATATGCAAACTGAATTACTTCTTTTGTTCCTTTGCCTTTTAAGATAATACTTGATTTGGAACTGCTGAAATTCTTGCTAGGTGTTTCTCATAATTGTTTTTTAACTCAATCTTTTTGATGCTGAGTAGTCCTCCTATCTTTGCTTGCGTGCTAATTGAGCTATCCTCTAGAAAAACTGTGTTGCCAGCAAAATCCAAGTCTCCTAATGCACTGTTGTTGAGGTAGGCAATGTATGTGTTGCAGCAAATCATGTCTTTTTTTTCATAATGAATGAATGACAAAACCAACAGAAAATGTGAAAGAACAGTTTCCTATTTGACAGAGCCTATGTTAGACCTTTTAACATGTGTTCACCTTGATTCTACCTTAGGCTGAACGCGCAATGATTTTTTTTCTTGCATACCCAGACTCTTTTTTAGCTCCATGCTTAATTTCATGACTGCTTTTAGGCTGAAAAAATCTGGTTAAAACATGACTTTCTGAATCAAGCCTTGACTGATCATCCTTTTACTCTGTTTCTTCCATTCAAGATGAGATTTTAGGAGATTTGTTACTGTTCATAAAAACATAACACACATCAAATCCCGCAAAGATGTGGGTAGTTTTTTGTATTATTTTGATTGTGATGCTGGTTTTTTATTGTTCAGCAAACCAGTAAGATCAATGGGCAAACCAAAAGCAAGTGTCAAAACCTCTCCAAACAAGCGTCGATTAACAAATTATGTGATGAAAAGGCTAGCAATATGTCATAAAGCACAGACTTGAAAATGTTTACTAGGGCTAGTAAAAGCATAACAGAAAGTATTGAATACATTTTAAAATGTATTTACAGTTTAAAATGTATGGACTCTTGTCAAAGTAATGACTTCTGGAGATAGTCCAAAAGTCTTCATTATTGATAGAAGATGTCCTCAGGTCTGTCTCATTAAATATTACTCTTTCTTGTATTATTTTGAGCATAGAAACTGGACTGCAAACCCACCCAGTTCATCAGCTTTTAGTCCTCCCAAAAATTCTGCTCAGAGCAACAAAGTAAAGGGTCTTCTTATTCCTAAATTTCACACTGTTGACTTACTTTGGGCATGGGACTCTGCAGAAAGGATGGTGGAAACACATCATCTGATAAAGAAGAAGCTGCCCTCAGCACCTTTTGCACAGCACGCCCAGGCAGGCCTTTCTAGCAGTTATACCTCATGAATGAGGAATGGAATAAAGAAGACTGCAGAAATGGATCCAGAAATATCAGAGGTATTTTGCTCTGCTTACACCATGATCTATAAACCCTATAATCTGTACAATGCACATACTGGCTTCTCATCTCTAACTATTCCAGTCTACACGTCCACACTAATTGCTAATGTAGACATAGCGTCAGTAGTTCCCGTTTCAAAGGTACCTTTCTCATCTCCCACCTCTTTAAATTGGCAGCTCCATGTAATCTTCTTTACTCTGCACAGACAAAACATATACTGTACTTGAAGCGATGTTCTCTCATCTCCCCTTGATCTGAGACTGTCTTAAAACTCAAGCTCTGTACTTAAAATAATTTCAAAACAGTTAAAAGCATCTGAGTCTTACACAAGTATGATACATTTTGAGAAGGGAGGAAAAAAGCCAGGGCATTCAATGATAGAATAATATGAAAACAAAATAGTTTTAATAAATAGAGATCATTCAAGGTGCTGTTGTGAAAATTCAGATGTCACTTGTTTTTGGAAGACATGTAAATCAACACAAATAACCTAAATAAAAATCGTAGAGCCAGTGGGTAAGCTGTACACTAAGTAGGAATACCTTGACTTAATGTTGCAGCTCAATAGCAGACCGAGCCTCCTCTGGTGTGTTTTCAGTTTCAGTTCTTTTTCCACAGTTTCCAGCCTCTTGACAAATATAAATTGAATACTTTTTCTGTGAAAGGGGGAATACTGTATAAGGTGTTTCAACCTCATTATTTATCTACTATTTATTTAACTTTTAATATTTTCATCTCTGAGAATCAAACAGGCTGGTATTCCTCAGAGCCTAGGAAATGGATTTTTAATTAGAGAATTAGAGAATGACTGCAGATGATGGATATGAAGGTGATTCTAGTATTCTGTGTGACTCATGGCCAATGACTTTTGCACTGTATTTTAAGCCAGGGTTTAAGGTCAGGAATGTCCAGTTCACTGGACAGTCACTGCTTTGTCTACTCTGGCATTGGTGGAAGAGGAGAAGACAAGGAGGAGTGAGGTGAGTGGGGGCAGTAATTTCCATGAACCCTCTAAGATGATACGAGAACTTGCTTGAGAAGTTCTTTTTTTTCTTTCTGTGAGGCCAGTAGGAGTGAAACAACAATTAGGTGGTGCCACCCAGCCAGCACTGGGAAATTTTTTCCACAATGGAAAGAGAAGGAGAACTCTAGAGCTACATGAAGTTTCCGTTTATTCAGCTCCTACTCCTCCTGTCAGCTAAGCAGCATTTAGTGCAACTATTACTAGGATGATACTGAGAAGAAGCATGGTGATAGGGAGAATTGTATTTGGGTCTGAAGAGCTGTTTCTCCCCAGCTTGATTGGGGAGGAAGGACCCTGTGATCAGCAGACAGTACCGCCTCAACTGGTACAAGAAGCTGTTATGGGCGAAAGAGAAGTTCCTTGGGTTACAATGACCTTTTACTTCCATCCATTCCCCAAAGACACATACTTGTCACACATAAGCCTAAACCTTAACTTATCTCAGTGAATGGAGCTTTACGGGTTGGCAGGTTTGGAGGAGTGAGCTAGGGGACAATCAAGCTTAAATTCATTAATATGAGTGTAAAATGAGTTTCACTGGGGTTAGAGAACCGAGTGAAAAGTAAAACTTAATGTAAATATGAAAAAATAAATTGATACCTCAACTCCTCTTAACCCTTTTGAGATAGGTCTGCACAAATCTTGCTAACAGCCTGAGTTAATCAGCTATGGGTTGCATATTGGGTAGCTGTGGTTACTGCAGTTCTGTGCTCGATGCTCTGCTGAACAGCAGGATACAGCAAACTGGGTTTAGCATAAGGCTTACGGTGCCTTATAGTATCTCCAGCATAAAGGGTAAATATAGGAGGCACGTGCATCTGAAAAATACTATGTGGTTACACCATTAGTCCTACACCCTTACAGAGGTCAAGAGCAGCAATATGCAGGAGTTCAAACAGATTAGACCTTGAGTTACACAAGCCCCAGAAAACCAAGACGGCTGAAATCTGTATTTACAAAAGCCAAGGATGATTGCCTGTCTTAGGTCATGTAACATCTACACTGATGTTTTGAAGAAAAAATATATTGTGTTAACATTTGCAAATAATGAAGTGGAAGATGATGTAAATATAGGAAAGGGAAAATAAATATTACAAACCAGCCTTGAGGGAAGGAAGAAGGAAGAGGAAAGGAATTAAGCATTTGTTCCTTCATGTGCTTATATGAGAGGACATTTTGCTGAAGAATGGACAGTAAATTAGTGGTAGCTTACTCCTGTAGCAAAACTCTGAAAAACATTGAAATAAGCTATTGGAATTTGAGTCACAATTACTGAGATGCTATTAAAATGGGAAATTAATTTTTTTCCTCTAAAATTGTGTCAAGTTCTACTCTTGTGTGCTGGTCATCCTTGAAGCACTTCATTCTGGGCTTTTCACTGTCAGAAAGATGAAGACAAATCGAATTCTTAACTGTTGCTTAGTTTTCCAAGTTTATGCATTTTTTTTTCCTTTCTATTTTAAGCCTATCACCTGTACACAGAGAAAAAAGAATTAAACATTTTCATGACTGGGCAATTTTTTTTATATGTACAGGCTGAGTGACCCTACTGATTTCAGTGGTGTTATTTCTGTATTACACCAGCAGAAGTGAGATGAAATTTTGTGACAGCACATCTTTGTGCCACTAAAAACAACCTAAACCCCCTTTTTTGATAAAACCTGTATGTGAACAGTCATAAAGGGATACCTGTCTTTACAGCTGCCATTAAAGTGTCATTTCTTTTCAGTCTGACTTGTCCATTTCTCCACAAGCCAGCTGGAAATATTTATTTTCCACAAAAGCATATGGTCTGGCTTTGAGGATGATAAACCTCATGGGGTAGCTCCTTAGTGGTTAGAAGGTTTTTAGAATATCAGTCCTGAGAATCTGAATGTAAGGGAGAGATATGGGAACTATAAACTGAACTCTCATTCAATTTTTGAAGTTTCTATGATCTACCTGATTGAGGGAGCCATGTTTTCAGAAAGCAGGAGGTATTGGCCATTTGAAAATTGAAAACATCATGCAACTACAGCAAAATATCTGTTCCCTGTACTCTGGCAAGAGAAAATAGTTAGGGGTAGAAAACTGTGGATTTGAATTTTTCAGCTTGCAGTTTTGCATGTATCACCGACTCTAACCTGAAGTGCCCTTCTTGTCTAATGATGCTACAATGAGCACAGTTTTATTTAGGGTTTATTCCCATTAAAACTAAATCAGTGTTGAAACTCAGTAAATTCTTTCAGCATAGGATAAACCTTTCAGACAGGCACTGTTTGAATTTGAGACTTATCTAAATCAAAGGTGTAGTAAATAACTGGTATTGGTTTAAGTAACTTGAGTTACTTAAAAATACACTGAAAATCATAGGTGGATTCTGCTTTTAAAGGACAACATACCCTTGATTAGAACACATATGCAGACATATCCATATTTTTGAACTGACTAAAGAAATTCAGGCACAGTCCTAGTATCTAATGACCGTGAAACTAAAGGGTGTTTGCAATGAAATAAGGGACCCCAGGTGTGACTGGCTATTGTGCTGCTTACTTTGATTTCTGTCTGAAACATTTGTCCACTTGTTTTGTTATCCTTCAAAGGTTTACCTCAAGGCCCTTGCTTTTTTTTTTTTTTCCCCATAGCCCTGAATGCAAAAATGCACACCTTCTATTGCAGGGCTGCATCTTCTGCCCTGCGCCCTCCGAGGGGTACAAGGACACAATCTCTTCCTTTCTGCATAGCAACTATATCAGCAGAGTCTCATCTGCTTATTGAAAGCCACTATCTGCCATGAAAAGGAGCCTTGATATTTTTAATAATAATAACAACAACAAACCCAACATTTTAATAACAATAATTATATATAATTAGAAACTCTTTCTTATTTGGTATCAGCTGCAGCTCAGTGCCATTGCTATCAATAAACTCCATAGAATCAGTGCTGCCATAATATAAAAGTTGCCCCTGAAAAAAACCAGAAGCATCATTTCTTGTTACTCTTAAGTTCTATCCTCACTGGACTCTGTGTACATTGTAAGATCTGATTAGAACTCAGACCTAAGTGGTGTGACCTCAGGCAAATAAAAGAAAACACAAATACAAATCTGGGAGATTTCTGTTCTCAATGACAATATTTTAAGGAGAAGCACTAAGCTGCATTTATCCCATTTGAATTTTTCTATTCCAGTCTCTCCTAATGAGGATCACTCATTTGAGCTAAGTATTTCCCTCAGTAACCATGCTTGCATTATTAATAACCAACTCAATTTTGCTTGGTAGAACAAGAGTACTCCTTTAATATGTAAGGTTTGGCTCAAATAACAGTCTTTCACAAATGCACATATAAACAGTATTTTCCACTAATTGGTATCAAATTATATCATCCATCTTATCACCGAATCCACATGATTTGGAAGCTGTTCTCCTACTCAGATGCTAAAATTCAGCTAAACACCTGGACAGACAAGTACCACTGTGTTCACCTACATGTACAAGAACATCAGAAGCTAAAATCAGTGATGGGGGACCAGGACTCTGGACATAATTCTTCAACTCTTACTCCATTTTAGTGCAAAAAGGTCTATTGCTGGAGCTAATCTCTGGAGGATGTGTGTTTATGTTAAATGTTTCTGCTACTTGCTAATTATCAAAATGTAGACATATGGGGCATAGAAGTAGGTATTCTGTTTGCAAGAGGATCAATTTGGTAGTCAGGACTACAGTAAATTTACTTTTTATTCATTTAATATACCTAGACAAATAGTCAGTATCTCTAAAGAGATACTCTATATAGTCAATGATAGAAAGAACAGGTTGCAGAAAGTCTGTAATTACTACAGACTGATTTATTCATATCAGCTCTTAATCATTCTCAGCTTTGTTATCCCTGTGGAAGATGTAACTCTAAATTAAAGTGTTGGAGCTGAGGATTTTTTTTCCTGCACAAGAGTTGGTTCGTTATGCTATCAAATCTGATCCCAATTCCGATGGACAGTGGAACGGGAGCCGTGCGTCTGTCAAGCTATCATTACCAGAGGTGTCAGAGAAATTTTCTTCTCGTGAAATTCATTTCCTTTGCTGCACAGAGCTAATGTCTCACGTGCCAGGGAGACATGGTGTATTAACACACCCTCGAGACAGGCTTTTCTTTCAATAGCACAAGTGTTCTGTTAAAGGCCTTGGCACATGTTATGCGTGTGCATTTTCTACAGGTGACACACTTACTGGCTCCCGCTTACTCATTGATGAGAGAAGAGTTGTCCAGGACTTTAATGTACCACCAAGCAACATACAACACCTACACTGAGTACTGCTTCCTGCTCCTTGGACATCATTTGCCCTTGGGCATCCTCTGGCATTACCAGAGTGAGAGGCAACAGTTAGATGTCCCCCTGCAGAGCTGAGCTGGGCTACTGACATGCGGGCTTCTCACCTCCAGATCCTTCAGGGATCACCAGATCCTAATCTCTTTGGCAGACAGGCGGACCCTACAGGACAGATCCAGGGGCCCATTCCTTAGGCGTGTTTACTCTTTTGGGCAGCTGAATAAAACTCAACAGGCTTGAAGAGCCGCACTAGGAGCTGGAGCGTGTGAGGCTGAAACCCCTGGGCAAGACTGATGGATTCCACTCCCAGCCATGAGGAGGACTAGCTGTCTGCCAACCACGTGTGGACCCAGCCTGCCATGGCAGGGGAGGCAGTGAGGGTGCCTGCAGCGTGGGTGAGAAGCGGTCTGTGGGACACAGCCCTGGAGGGGGTGGCCAAGGGCCACTTCCCTCTGGAAGCCTCTGACTGCTGAAACCGCAGGTGCTTGGGCTGCACAAGCAGCGACATGTGAGGGCGCAGCCTGGAAAGCTTCATTTTCAGCTGACTAACCTCCTTCCTTGGCAAGAAACAACGTTTCCTTGTATTTTTTATAAAAAAGAGGGTGAGAGAGAGTGCATGAGAGAGAGAGCTATTTTCCTCCTCAGCATCTATTCTGAAGCCTGGAGAAGGCTCTAAAACCTGTCTGCATGTGTAATGGTCTGTTAGGATGAGAGTGTTTTCTTTGTGGTGGAAACAAAGAGCTTGAGGCTTTTGATCAGGCATTTAAGCGGTGGGGTTTCACCACATTTTTGCTCCTTTTCTGGAGGAAATGGCCTCTCTACTCCTTCCTCCCTGCTCCTCCCAGCTCGTCTTTGGTCTCTTGGGAAACACTTAAATCAGCAGTGCCAGCAACCACTCCACTGTCTTTGTCTATCTAGGATGATCAGTGACAGTTTTTGGTTAAAACTTCAGGATTTAAGATCCTTTTTTCAGCAAATGAGAGGCATTTTGTAATTTGTATCCTAAGAAATCCTCAGTCCTCCAAGTCTTTCCCCCTAGTGTGAGAAGGATTTTACTGGGTTTTCGTTCTTTCTCTTAACCAAATGCATAGAACAAATTCAACACTGCTTCTCAGAGAGTTAAATTGGATTTGTCCAGATGGACACCGTTATAGACCTCCTTTATAGGTGGGATTAATTTTATTAAAATATAATCCTCCCATGCTCACATTATCCCCTTCAGACATTCTCTTTTAATCTTTTGCAAAGTAGCATTAAAACACTTTCTGGGATTCATTAAGAATTCTACTAAAACACAGACACACCTTTTTAGGCTACAATTGCTGAGGAAAAGCAAAACTGGGATTTCCTTTATGTGGAGACCCTCTCCAAGCCAAATACATAGGAATAAGTAAAATGCATCTGCACCAGTCCCATCAACATGATGATTTCAGGGGCACAAAGTAGTTCTGTGATCATTCAACTGCTTTCTTTTTGGGACAGAGGTACAGTTTATTTGCTGTCTCCCAATCCTGGAAATCAACACATGTTGCTCTGCTGCCTTGCTTTGAAGGAAGATCCACAGAGGCTTCTGTGATTTTCCATTTCACCCCCATGCAGCACAAGGCCTATGCACCACTTAAATCCTCATCAAAATAGGGCTTAGGTAATACCCTTGGCAGAAGGGCAAGTTCCACCCACATTCCTCTGTGCTCATCTGGGCTGGAGAATCAGAACTGGAAAGCTGCAGCATGTGTGTGGTTTTTTTTTTTTTACCGCTTGGAGCTAAAGACTTACTGTGCACCTATTTCAGCTTTGTTTTCTGGCTGCGCTTTCTGTAAAGCCAAAAACTATGCCAGTAAAATCTGTTTATGTTATAAAATTAGAATTCCAAGGTTGAGTTGAAAGAATAAAAATGATACATCTTTGCCATTCATTAATCCTTTACTGAGAATAAGCAGAGACAGACTTCTCAATTACATTATTTGCCCTAAAAGAGATTCTCAAGTTTCCAAAACCCTGTCAGTCAGTTATGAAACATGTACATGTCGCAAAAAGTTAAGTAAATCTCCTCTGACTAGTTTCCTGATTTCTGCTAAAGCCCTACAGTATATGAACTTTACTATTAATGATAGCATGTTAAAGTCTACCTAGAAGAGAGAAATAAAGGAGAATTAAATGTATATAGTGCAGTAAAAGGCAAAGGCCTGCTGAAAAGCCAAATAGAGAAGAACTTAAAGATAAAAGCAACATGTTTGGAATTATTTAATTTCTTAACTAAAACCAAACCCTTGGCAATAATATTATGCATTTCAACATATATTAAGTCCTGAAGAAAATAACATACTTGATGTGTTTTTGTAAAAATTGTATTGCCTAATGTTGTAGTATCTCTAATACTGATGCACCTCAAATGATTTGTGGAAGACAGAAACAGAGTTTCAGTAAAAAAAAAAATGTAGCCACAGGTACCTAGGAGATCTGAGGAAAAGCTGGAAAAATAGACATTGGAAATGTAAAAACATTGGAAAAAATAGAAATTGGAATAGACATTGGAAATGTAAAAAAGAGAGGGTGCAGCAGCAGTGACTGAACACAGAGATAGAAGGATTCATAGCAGACGTTCTCTTCTTTTTCATCCTGTCACAGATTAAGGCAGGTTTTCAGAACTCTCATAATGTTGCATTATCAATGCAATCATATCATAGCAAGTTCTCACTTGGTTTTAATAAAATGACTTTGTACTTAGTAGTGGTTGCTTAAGAGATCAGTTCTAAAACTGGAAAGCTGTTCAGTTACTTACTTTCTTTAATCTGTCACTTTGGAGGGAGCAAATTCATGAGCATCTCCTATGTTATCCTATCTAACAGTATTTGCTTACCTAAATTTTCAGCTATCCCGTGTGAATTTAGACTCAGGCTTTAACATACTATAATCAGTTTGTTAGCACTTCTGGTTTTGGACAGGTCTATGGTAATGCTGGAAATTAATATCTGCTCCATCTTCCTTACATAGTAAATATCACATTTATAAAACAAGAGTTGGAATCTATGTGACATTCCTTTGATTGGAGCATAAAGCTTCTCATTGTCTCTAGCATCAGCTGTGGATCTGAAGAAATCTGTCCAGCCACCTGCTTATCATTCTTGACCAAGGAGATCACCCAGACCGAAGCTACTGCCGCATTAGATCAGCCTATCCTGCTTTCACTTGCATTATATAACATGGTTATATGTGTGTGTGTGTGCATATATATGTTGTATATATGTATATATACACACACACTCATACATTATCTATCTATCTATCTATCTATCTATCTATCTATCTATCTATCTATCTATCTATATCCATCTCACATAACATCATATAACACCGTTCAGCCTCCTTAGTACGAGGACCACAGCATTCTGGTAGGTGCACTGCATAATGTTATCTTGGCAGGATGGAGCTGAGATTCCCCAGTATGCCCAGCTCCTGGCAACTCTAGCCAAGAGTATCTTGGGTTGCCACAGCTACACTCTTAACAGAATCTCATTTAACTAATTTAAAATCAGTTCTAGCGATTCTTGGCTCTTTTGCTTTCTCTCTTCACATTCTAGGAATGATGGTGAACCTGTAATACAGCAGAAAATATATCTTAGCTGCCTTTAGAATGTTGTCTCTGCTGGTTGGGTTGTATTTACATTTTCACGCTGAATTCCCTGTGCACTGTTTTCATTAAGCCACATTGCCACCATATGACTGCACCTGGACATCTTTGTATGGTCTGTATTATTCCTCACAGACATAGTCACAAGCCAGTCCAAGCTACTGGTTTGGCAACTGAAGGGCAAGTATTTCCAGGTCAGATGGTACAGCCAAGCTCTGTTACTACTCCTGTGAGCAGAAGCAGAATGGAACTGCATTTCAGAATTCTGACACAAATCTAACTTGGTGTTCCTTTGCATACTTACATTCTGCTTTTTTTTGATGAATCAAGAATATTAAACAAATTTCTTATAGTGCATGCTATATCATCAAAAGGTCTGAAGAGGCTGCCTTTTATTCCAGCAACTGCTACTGATTAAAAAAAGTTTCATCCCAATAGCAAAAAGTCTATTTTACCTTTTTGTCTGTTACAAAGGTTTGCCAGCTTGCCTGTCACCTCTTTGTATTAGGAAATTACCATGATTATGTGGAAAATGCATTTCCGTTGCGATGTATTTATATTATATACACACTTTTTTCCCAATTGTGAGATATATGTGCATATATAAGTATATATATATATATATATTCTTCCTACAAAATATATACCTAAGTAATCCAATAACATAAAAGAAAATTTTCCCGTATGTTACTTTACACTCTCCCTACAAAACCATTACCTCCCATAGCACCCGGCAAAACTCTGCCTTTGTCTTGCACAGTTCCCTGCACATAGCACTTCAGTGAGAACTAACCCACCAGCTTGGCAAGGAGATGAACATACTGTGGTGAGCCCTAAGCTGTGTGCATGCAGACTGTCAAAAATGATTGACTTTGGACAAGTTCTAAAGTTACTGAAGAGAGAAAGGGAGGAAGAAAGTAAGGACTGATAGATGGTGTAATTGCACATGGTTAGAAAATCTTAGAACACAAGGCTAGGGGAATGAAATATAAACCATTCAATGAAAGCTGTAGGAGAGAGCTGAGAGAACCTACAACAGGCAGAAACATCAAGGCAAATGATAAGATGTTAAACATTATCATAAGTAGAGAACTTGCACTGCAGGTTATTCTGCTGGTGTTTAAGTCTCAGCTGTTAGAGGATAAGGGATGAACAGATAAGGCTTTAGAAATAAAAATTGCTTTTTCACATCTCTGCTGGTGAGGACATGGGGGATGTTTCTCTATTGCTGTTATGTCTTTAAAGGTAATCACAACACGGCATTAAAGGTAGTGATCTCTAGCAATCCTGTTCATCAGGATAAGTAAAAGAAGTTGGAAAAAAATAACTCCTCAGAAGAAATGCTACTCACACTGCAGTTGGAAAGAAATTAGAGGAAAAAAACCCAAATTCCTCTCCCTCTCCCTTTGGTCTCCCTCTTCCCCTCCCTCTCTCTCTCCCTCTCCCCATGGGAAGTGTGTAACATTTACTCCAAGTAAATGGCAGGGTGACAAATTCTGTGACTTTAGATCCAGTGGTGGCTGGCTCTTTCTGTCCATACTTTCTTCACCATCTTGACATGACGGTGACTTGTACTGAGTTTGGGGGATTCCCCATGGTGACAGAACTAGTCTTCAGCAGCAAAGATGTGCTTCCTGTGGGAGCAGAGATTGACTGGCTAGAGGCAGCTAAAAGACTTTGCTGTTGATAGTTATGAGACAGAAACATTTCTCAGAGCTTATCTATTGAGTTGGAGGACTAGGCAGCAATAATGATGGGACACATCACAAAATGAGTTTTCAGTGGGCTCAATTAAGAGGGGAGAAAACTGGCTAAGAGTAGGAGAATGACAAGATATTTTGCTGGAAGATTAGGTGTAGGATTAGGAGAAAAGGTCTGCACTGGGGAGTCTTTTACTGGAGGCTGAGGTGCAAAGAATTTTATGAATGGCAAGTAGGTAGCAAAATGCACTCTTTCAAGAGTGAACTGCAAGGAAAGACAGCCCTGATCTGAAAAGACTGAGAGCTACTGTTTTGAACAGCCATTTCCTTAGTAATCCTAAGTGTTTTGAGGTTGCTTACTTTGGGGAAATGACAACTGAACTACTTGAAGAAGTATCATCTCATTTTGCAAATAAACAGGTTCAGGGAAAGACACAGGATGGTTGGATTTGTTCATTCTTGATGTTGGAATCTGACTGCAGACAAAAAAAAGAAGAGTTTTCAGAGTTAAGGGACTAGCCTACAATTATAGTGATTTGGATTCAATTCTTCAACCTTCATTCACCAGTTTCAGCCATTCACACTGTTCTGTCACAGCCTGAGGGTGACTTAAAGTGTTCAATTTCTCTATATCTTCATTCCTAATGCAACCTAACAATGAGAGTCAAAGTAATTTCTTTAGATCTTCAGTCTTGATGCAACTTAATAATGCTGTTGTCAAAATAGCTGCTTCGTTCAAGCTGTGAGGTAATGAGAAAAACCAATAAAACATGAAATGCAAATTCCAAGCTATGTGGTGACCAATGGACATGAAACCATATAAACCTCTAAACAGTTTCATTTATGACAGATCTGGCGCTGAATATACACTAGCTCACAAAGATAAATTTATTTTTAAAAATGCAGTAGTTTTATGAGAATTTCTAAATTCAATTATTATTACATTATGTCACAACTTGGAGGACTCCTGTCAGATACTGGAATTGAGAGATTATTTCCCTGCCATTTGATTAAGATGTAGTTGAAGTGTCTCATGTTAAAATATTTTGCTTGTTTTCCTGCTGAAACATAGAGAATTTGGCTCCTGTCTTGACGCTGCTGGATTCTTTCCTACTGTTTAGTATATTTGCAGAGAATTTTAGAAATAATTGTATAATCATAGAATGGTTTGGGTTGGAAGGGAGTTTAAAGATGGTCTAGCTCTAACCTCCCTGTCACGGACAGGGACACCTTCCACTAGATCAGGTTGCTCAAAGCCCCATCCAACCTGGGCTTAACACTTTCAGGGATAAGGCATCCATGGCTTCTCTGGACAACCTGTTCCTGTGCCTCACCACTCTCACAGCAAAATATTTCTTAATACCTAATCTAAACCTCTCTTCTTTCAGTTTAAAGCCATTCCCCCTTATCTTGTCACTACATGTCCTTGTAAAAAGTCCCTCTCCAGCTGTCTTGTAAGACACTTTTGCACCAAAATGCTGCTTCAAGGTCTCCCTGGAGCCTTCTCTTCTCCAGGCTGAACAATTCCAGCTCTCTCAGTCCATCTTCACAGGAGAAGAGCTCCATCCCTCTGATCATCTTTGTGACCCTCCTCTGAACTAGCCCCAACAGGTCCATGTTTTTCCTGTGCTGGGGACCTCAGAGCTGGATGCAGCTCTCCAAGCCAGGTCTCACCAGGGCAGAGTAGAGGGGCAGAATCACCTCCCTCAACCTGCTGGCCACACTGCTTTGCTGCAGCCCAGGGTACAGTTGGCTTTCTGGGCTGCAAGTGCACATTACTGGCTTATGTTGAGCCAACCAACATCAAACAACACCCACAATAATCATCCCCAACACCCAAAGATTGCATGTAAAATCTTTAAAATATTATTATGAAATGTAAAATGAAATGTTTTCCTTAAAAATGGGAAGAGTCATGGAATTTTAAAAATAGAAACAGTGCTGGGAAAAAGGACAATAAAAAAAATCACTGCTAAAATAATCTCTTTCTCCTGGAACTAACTAACAAACTGAGCTATAACAATTTGTTTCTTCAGCATTGTAGCTCTTCAAAACCCCATCTCTTGTTTAAAGGTTAGAAACTACCCTTTTTTGCAGTCCATTAGCTTTCCAAATTTAGGCAAGGTACTTTGTTCTTCTAGTTTAAATGCTAGAAAATACTCAGTATCTGTGTACATTAATAAAGCTTTACTTCTTAGATCAAGTCAGTTTAAAACCAATTTAATTGAGTGCAAACCACTACAAGGACACTTTATTTCAGTCAGGTATATGCCAATTCCAAGTGGTTTAAAATAAACTGAAACAACAGGAGATTAAGCTAGCATTTACACAAGTGTTGCATTACCTTAATTTAAATTGGACTGACTTTCTTGGCAGGTTCTCCCTAAAACATTGCTTTCTTTCTTAGGGTAAGCCTGGCTATACTAATAGAACTATGTAATGTAATGAACTGCCACCCTTCAGTCGGAAGTTACTGCCTGTTTAGTTGAAGTGTGATAACTGAACTGAATGCCCTACCACAAACATGACACAGAGAAGATTAAATGAAAACACATCACTGATGGGGACACGACTTCTACCTGAAGGCTTTCAGCTAGTCGTATTATATAAGAGCAAGGGAACAGAAAGAAATTGATTTTTGGTTTAAAGCTACTGATATTTCACGGGCAATTACTACTAATAAGCTATTCCATAAGCAGAAGAACCAACAAAGCCTGCTCCCTTACACAGTTGTGTCCTATATGCCCTTTAATAATTAAGGATAGAAATCCCAGCTCCATTATGTGACTCTCCTGAGCTACATCCCTGGCTTTCTCCTGTATCCCTCTCCAGGATGAGAAGAAACAGCGTAGGCAGTGGCTGAGATGTAGCTCCATAGGTGTAGACAGCTCAGGTCTGATGTACACAGCAGTTGCCTTTTCAGAAGGACAGGCAGAACACGTAACTGTCGGGATCATGTACACTGCAGCATCTCCCTGCAGGGGCAGTGGGGAGGGAGGGAGTGGGGGTGCTGATTTGGCTCTCTCTCAGCTTATATGACAATTTTCAGGAAATTTTGGTAACTTAAGAACTACAAATACTCTTCGTTTCCTTCTAATATAAAGCTGATGATTGTTTTAAAAAAGTAAGTGTAAAATGAAAAACATCTCAGCCTCAGTGAAGGGAATGCTTTGCACCTGCTTCACATATATGTTTAGGTGTTCAAATAATTTTGGCACAAATAGTTATCATGAAGTTTTTGAAGTATTTGAAGGTGGGCACACTGAGGAATGGACACATCATGCTTCTTGCCAAATAGAACTTAGCTAAGACAGGTCTGTGAGAAGAAAATGTACTTTCATTTCCAGTCTCATACCCTAACCACTGGACAATGCTGGTCTTTGGTATTCATTTCCATGGAGAGATCAGTGAGCTCACTTTCACTGGGGAGATGGAAAGACTGGTTATAGTATTCCTCGTATTTTTATTCTAGTAGGCAACTTAACATGACGAATGGGTTTCCAATTTCCAGTTGTCTTAGCTGCTGCAACAATGGAAGCACTGACCCAAGGATAAAATGTCAACAAAATTCCCAGTTAAAGAACAAGGCCCTTCTGGGATACTAAATTTTATATCAATATTTGGATTCATCAAAAGCTGAAAACTCATTTTTATAAATAATTTCAAAACATTTCTGTTCTTTTTTTAGGAATATTTGAAATGGAGTTATTTTGCAATTTTCTAAGCATTTTTAATTAAAAGTCATGGAAAGACTTACCCAAAGTTTTCAAGTCTTGTAAAATCAAACTAACTAATATGTTTTGAGAATGGTTTGTGAATTAATTTTAAAAAAGCCTTTGCGTGTAACTGATTTGTTTACCAGTACTGATAAGAGGAGTTTGCAGAGGCAAAATTTTTGACAAACCTATCCATTATTCTATTAGAAACTCTAATGAGCACTTGATGTAATGGAAGCCACACAAGGAATTTCCTACTGTTGGCATTAACTGAGTCAGAATTGTCAACCAGCAATATTCAAGATCTTTGCTGCTTTCAGCTGATTAGGGAGGAGGTTTTGCAGACCTGGCTGTGGTGTGCAAAAACTCACTGGGATGAGCAGTTAGGATGGTTTTGATCATTCCTGACAGAACAGCAGTTACTCCTTTAACTCCCGACCTTTCACCATTCCTATTCAAGAGCACTTCAGCAAGACTTCTGGGAAAGAATATGCAATGCCCTGAGCTACAATGCCAGCAATACACTGACAGCACCCAGCTCTGTGCCTCAAGGCTGGCTTGTTCCCAGCTGTTCTACTGTCTGTAGGAAATTAGAAGGCTGCTGAATTAAAGGCAGATAGTGTGATGGACAACCTCTGATCCCTATCGGCAAGTTACACAATGTAGACTGGTAGATCTTTTCAGTATATGATAAAATGAATTGTGCTTTCACTGTCACCAAATTAATCCTTGGGTTTAGTGCTTGCAGACCATAGGAACAGAAGATGGCTTGCTAGTCCTCTCTATAATGCTGGAAGCAGTTGTGCTGTCAGACTGATTTGACGCTCTCTTCTTCTTCTTTTTTTTTTTTTTTTTTTTGGTGAGAAAATTATCAACCCAATTTAAAGAGACTCCAGCAAGTCTGGTAAAAAATTTGCAGGGACTTATTTTCATAGTCTTACACTGGGTTAAAGATACATATATAAAACTAGCAAATAGAAAATAGGAAGTAACTTTAAAAATAAAGCCAAATTTCCTGAAAGTAAGAATACAGAAGTTTACTATCCAGTAAACTAAATAAAAATAAATAGTTTCTGAAAGAAAACAAAACCAGAACCACTGTCCATGAACTGGGTAGAATTGTAGTCCAAGACACTAGTTTTTTCTGAATAGTGTGATTGAAATCTATTCCTATAAAATAGTTTATCCTCTCTTTCCAATGCTAGTCTTGGTGAGGAATATTTAGTATCAGATCCACTGACTTATGTTCATTGCCTGGAGAAGTACAGTTTCATCTTTAATCTGTACTTTAGTACACTTTCTAGATGAGCTCAAGATTTTACTTTTATTACTTGAAACAAAGCTCTTTACCTTGTATTTCCTTTGTGAGAATTTCTAGAAGCTCCATCCTCCCAGTTTGCACATTTTGAGGATAAATAAAGTGCCAGATGATGAGACCTCATGCAAGGCGATACACTTGAGTAGACTCCGGTGTTTTTAATAGGGAGTTTGGAGGGAACAGATTTCCCCTCTCCCACCAACACTAATGTCTAATGGAATGCCTCTTGCCTCATTTCAATTACCAGTGTCAAAGTTGAACACAACCTAGATTTTTGACACACTGCAAGTGGGGTGCATTTGTACAGACACTTGTAGTGAGACGAGATTGAAGCTTGACTCACGCTGCAAAGGGAAGTACACAGAGGCAGACTGCTTCTCAACAGCGTGGAGAACTTATGTCATTTTTCAGAGTTGCAGAGGATGTTGATGGCATTTGTTTTCCTGGCTGTTTCCTGTGTCAGATAGAGTGTGGCAGGTGGGAACCAGGAGGTGAGTGGGAAGAGTCTCTTTCTGACTTTTACTCAGGGTCTAGTGCTGGGAGTCTCTGGTTTCCGAACAGGGTGTGCCTTCAGCTGCTGTTTCTCTTGTTGCCAGGAGGGTCAGAGAAGATAAATGAAATGGAAGAGCATTCCAAGCCCTTATTCAGTCTGCGGTTGCTAGGTGGTTTTGGTTCTCAGATTGGGTGTCTCCCCTCTTTCTGTGACTCCCAGAAGAGAAAATGAAGATGGATGACATGGCAAAGTACTTTATAGCTTCAGGGTCTTCCCCATTCTGGTAAAAGATTCCTCAACATCTGAGGAAAAGGTGGGAAGCGCCTAATGGGTCAAACTCTGCATTAAAGAAGACAGGAGGGTAAAGTTTCTTACAAATGTTGGGGGTTTTCCATATGCAGAGACATGTTGACATGCCATCAGCCTTCAAAGGTGATCCCAAAATACTGTTATTTAGTTAAAGTGTTTAAGGATCTGTCCTCACTGCCTTTCCTGGACTAAAGAAGAAGGAAATTAGCTTAGAAAGGACTGTTATTAGCTCAGTTGGTTGGAGTCTGGTGCTAATAAGACCAAGGTTATCGGTACAACCATTTACTTAAGACCTGGACTTGATGATCCTTGTGGGTCCCTTCCAACTCAAAATATTCTGTGGCAGTGTGATTGTACCATTTCTGTGAGTGTTTTAGAGCTGAAGAACACTCAGCTCTGCTACAGCCAGCTGAGGAGAGGAGCAGGAGAGACAGGCTGGGGCATGAGCAGGAAACCCTGCTGAGAGGCAGCAATGGTAGCAGCACGTTCTTTTTTCTCATTCCTGGTGTAAGACAGCCCAGCGCACTAAAAAACTGTAGAGCATGGCTTGAAGCTTACTGGTATTTCAGACCTTCAAAATAATCAGCAGAGAACTAAAAATTAGGCTACTGCCTATTCAAAGGGGACAAGTGTGTATGATATTTGAAAGTAGACTTACACACAGGCACTAGATATTCTTCTTTAATTATCAGAAAATAGTTCATGGGGATAATATCATATATTATATCATATATATATCAGATATAAAGTCATAAATGGACTTTTCTTCAACCGTAGCAATAGCCTAAGAATCCTCTACTTCTCCCTGGTACTGCACACTCACTTGTGTTCATATGACTTTTGCTGGAGTTACGTTATGCCTCTTGGAAAAAAAAAAAAAAAGGAAAAAAAAAGTATTTGTGAAGAAAGAATGCTGGTTTTAATTGGAATAAGCTTCAAATCTAGATCTCCTTGCACCTTCAGGAACAGTTACAGTGGCACAGCTGAGGAGCCACAAGGGACTACTCCAGATGGCTCCAGTGGTCCAAAGAAACATTTAGCTGTGCCAAAGTAGGCAAGGACCCCCACATTTATCTTTGGCATCTTCATTTACAAGTGATGTTCCACAGTCAGTGGTGGTCCCAAAAGAAGATGAATGAATGGCCAGGAAGGGGATTTCCCCATTTTGGCAGTGGTAGGCACTGTACTCGTTCAAGATGTACTGTAAAACTCACCCTTTAGTGTTAAAGAGTGTGTAAAGGGAATTTTTCCATCAGGGTTGGATTATCTTTTTAATGTGTTTGTAAAGTACCTGAAACAGGAAGGGTGGGGTCTCTCTCTGATAGAAATGGCAAGAAGAATAGAGCACTTCAGGAAATCTCACGCTCAGCAAGAGGAGTTTAATCTCATTAAGGGGACATGAGGATGATACACTGTATAAGCTGATTAACATTTACGCAGAGAACACTACTACTTGTACGAGATTTTGAAAAAGGATGCCTATTTATAGTGTGAGGAAACTGAAAAAAATAGCTTCTATTAACAAAAACCCCAAACCCGACAATTATAAGTGTAAGAAAAACCGTGTTTACTCTATTGCAAAAGAGTTCTCCAGTAATTCAAAATAGGGCTCCCTGTTTGTCTTCACACACTGAGTTTTTCTTTCCATGTATTTCTCATAGATTGAGTGGTTTAATAAAGTAGAAAACAAAAAGATAAACAGTCAAATTACTTCAGACATACCTAATTGAAACTTAATTTAATGCTTCTGAAAGGCTCTGGATTGCCAACATTGGAAATTGAATTATTCATCTAAAGAACAAGAACTTTCTGTGCAGTACTGATGACATCTTTTCATCTGATTCTATGAACAAGCCTCCACAAGGAAAAACAGAAAACACTCATATGAAATATTCTAGTTTTTTACTTCTCTGATATAACAGCAGCTGGCAGTTTTCTGTTTATTTTGGGCTGAAGGAACGGAGCTGGTGTTCATAATATCTGCTTATTAGGATTTGAACTGAAATGACCAGCTTATTTCGTATTTGGTTCTAGAACACAACAGATCAACTGAAGTTCCTAAGGGCTCTGGTTACTCACTTAGGATGGGTTTCAGCTGGTGACTTACAATGCAAAGGACCTTGTTCCCATTGTTGGCTCTCTTAGCAATTTACAAACCATTGTTTTGCCAAATCAGCATTTGCTTCTGATATAGAAAACTATCCACAGTCGGGATACTCTTGTAATTTTAGCGATGAAATCAGCTATAATCTCACACAAATGTGTAATCATATAATCAAGTTGGCTTAGTTTTTAAAGGTATCTTCAAAGACTTTTTAATGGGCAATGCTTGTTCTTAGGTAAGTTGTGCACTTCAAAAAGGGGGAGTTAGGGCATGGTCAGACAAGCTCTGACAAATTCCGCATTTTCTTTCGCAGTGTGAGAAATTACTGCCCTGAGCTCTCTGTTCAGCCTTTCTCCTCGAAGCTACCATCCCAACACTAGGCTTTGTAGGGAATTGCCTGAGACATGAAAATCCATTCCCTTTTGCTGACTTAGTTATGTGTGTACCAACCTCCAGGAAAGACTTGGTGCAGCTTCAGCCAAAGCTGCCATTTCTGTTGTGAAAACAGAGAAATGTGGGGCTTATGTGCCTCAGGTTGGTCACTGTGTACAGGAGGTCATTTGGAGAATGCCAAATCAATTAATACATAGGCAGAGCCAGGGAGACCTTTATCAGCATCAGCAGAGGTCATGTTTCCATTGGCTTCTGTATGTCCACCCTTTTTGGCATGAAGATGTATGCCTATAGTCTGTGTTTAATTAATTTTTTTTTTTCCTACACAATTCTCTGGTATAAAATAGCCTGCAGTTCCCATCCTTTGGTTATTTCCACCAAGCGGGGGTCCCTGTTGCTCTCGTTCGCATCCCTTCTAACCCTGCTGGTACATGCAATTCACCTCTGACAGTGTCCTACCTAAACCAAACGGCCAGAGTTGATACCACCTTTATGATTGTGCCTCAAGGTCCTCATGAAAACATCCAAGACAGAAGGATCCCAATTTATTAGCAGGGATAATCTGCACATAAATAACTGGGCTTTTGTTCATAACAAATCTGAAGCACAGCACAAGATTTAGGCTTGGTGGACAGGTAAAATAGTGTATTAGGAGTGAGAACTGACACTTAGCCTGTTGAGGCACACAAACAATTTAGATAGGTAATAAATTGTTTACCTTAATCAGAAAAAGGCTTGTGAAGCTTTGAGAATGTCCTATTTTGTAGTGAATACATAAAAGGTTTTCTAACGGGAGTGAAGTTTACGAGGGGAAAAATATTTCTTCTGGGAAAGGATATTTGTGAGAGGAATTTCAATTGGGGGCATTTCATTAACAACAGGATCTCTAAACATCCATTTCTGTTATGGTTTACCACATGTGAAGGTACTTCTACATAAAAATAACTGATATATTAATAGGAATATATGATTAATTTGCTGAAATATGTAAGTGAAACCTGAAACATGCTTAGTGCTTGCGCTTCAAGCTTGCCTGCTTTCAAATGTTCCATAGGGTCACATTAACTACTGTGGTTTTCTGTCAATGGCTGGCAGCAGGCATATTGCTCAGTAGATCCAAATATGACATTTCAAATTGTTATTTAATCCATAAGGAAAGGAGTGATTGTCACATCTTTATGTATTTAGTATGGGGAGATTGATAATGGTTCACTCTTCTGCTCTTAGAAAAACAGAATGTTATTGAATCAAGTGAGGCTCATGCAAGGTGTACTATTGCTGCTGTAAATTAGAATTACAACCAATTTGATGATAGGTCCATGATGAAATTGTCTTTCTAATCTTGGGTTTTCTTTACAAAGCTGCCTTCCTGAAAAGGAATGCATATTATGAAATATTTCTGTTTCTTCCACTTGATGTATGAGTAAAGTATGTTCTAGTGCTCTCTGGGAGGCTCTAGAATCCATAAAGTCATAAAATATATATTGGATTGTAGTCTTAGTAGACTACACATGTTGAATAATGGTTTATAAAATGACAATATTTTTTTCTTTTTTCTTTTTCAATGTTGACGTTTTAGTCCTTTTTTTTTTTTTTTAATTCTAAATTAACAATCCCCCAAACCAACGGTCCCCAAAAGAAAAATTAACAATGTGACACTTTTCCCCCCTTCTTTTTGTTAGAAAATATATTCTATGCTATACACTTCCTGTCTCAGTCTGACAGGTGCTTCTTGTCCTAGAATTATTTATATCCAGTTAACTAATTTAATTCAAGTTTTGCAAGAGACGGACATTTCACAGATATTAAGTTGCTACAAAGTTTATAAAAAGTTTTGACCAAGTAAAACAGAGAGATCCTCGTGACAGAGACTCTTCTAAGTCCCTCTGTTGTAGGAAAGGTGTAATGTGAGTTCAAACTTTAGCAGACTAGACAGGACACAAATGGAAGATCAATCCTGAGATCCAAAGAAAATCTCATTTGTATTTGCTGTTCACAGAGCTACCTGTTAGTTGAACAGCCTTTGCTCTCCCTCTTTCCTCCAAATGTATCACTTCCCTATGGTTCCCCAAAGCAAATAGTGCAGTAATATGTCTGGGCAAATCTATTGTTTCACTGCTGAGGAAAGGGGCCGTCCTACTCCTTGCTCCTCCCTTCCCATGCCCGTGTTTCTGGCCATCCTGTCATGTCCCATCCATTGTGCTAGGGTTCAGCTCACCAGTGCTGGAAAAAAAAAATAATTTGCTTTTCTGGAGTTTCTTTATGGGTTACTGAGTGGAATCATTTCAGTACATGTCTTATGAGCACCAGGGTCCTTCCAAGGGAGTGGTGAGCATTTGTTAACAGCAACAGAGCAGCAGCAGTGAGCTGCTAGATTGACTACATTTGATGGTGAATTTTATTTTAAATTTAAAATTTTAAATCTCAAGTCTACTTCTTCCATAGATTATCCACACATGAATTTTTGGATTTCTGTTACTTAATATTAAGGCTTCAGTTAATTTGACTTCGTCTTCCTAGGAATTTCTGTTTGATCACCAAAGCAGGCTATGGTTAAGGTGTAGAAAACAGAGGCTTTGTCTATATAAAAGAGAAAATATTGTAAATTCAGGAGATGAAAAGTCATACCACAACCTCTTACTACAGGCTTGCATGGAGATGGCTGTCTGGTGCTTACCAGTGCTACCTCAGTGTCCCACCTACGCACATCACTTGCCTGCTGGAAATCATTGCACTCGAAGATGGTCAGAGCAGGGAGGTGGTACAGCTGCCATTTGTTACTCAGGACCATGATTCTGGCAGGCAATTAGCTCTGGGCCTGTTCTGAGAGAGGGTTATTACCCTGGAGATGTGTCTGTTTAGATTCTGGAGAAGATCTTATTGTGGACGAAAAGCTGGGAATACTATTAATGGAAATACATTTCCTAGAAATTGAAAGAAAAGAATAAATGAGGATGGAAGACTTCCCACAACTAAATGTGAAGTAATCACAATTGTGAAGGCATAATTAAAAAGCCACGGGGTTCTAGCCAATATTTAAACTGATTATAACAGTTGAAAATGATAATGATTCTTCTAAAAGAAAACTAAGCCTTTCCAGTATTGGTAAAAAAGATTTCCATGTGTAACACTTCAGGCATTGCCATATCAGACACTTAGGGATTATGCTGTATATTTAGTTAGTGATTGGTTTTGACTTGTATAAAATAGTGATGGCAATCATTTGGTGTCTTGAACAAACTGGACTTTAGGGATTGTTGAGAGTTTATTACTGTTTTTATCCTGATTTCGTAATGAAAGAGGTTCCCAGGACTACATGTGTGCATGTATCCATGCCCCTCTCTTCCTCTTGATGCACATCTTGAGTATGTTGATTGATTTCCACCATCAGAAGGGTAACCAAGAAGCACGTGACTCAGTCATGTGCAGGGGCAGTGTTGCCAGCAGGGGAAGAGGGGCTAAGATAGTGTTAGTCCTCCTACTGAAGCAGCTTTGTGCCTCTTATAAATCCCCATTCACAGTGCATTAGCCTTTCTCCCTGTGATGTGAGTGATAGATACAATCTTCATATTCTGGTGCCACTAACAGGCTGCCTCTGACATCTTTTCCATCCCCAATGCCTGAATAAATTCTCACCAACAACTGCACATAAACATATGATCTACCATGGACTTCTATTTTTCCAAAATAACATCCAACTTATGCCCAGTAAGTTCTATGCCTAAGCTCCACTTTCTTACTGAACTGTGAGAGTTATTTATAGTGATAAATGAGGATGATTTTTGAGAATACAGTCTCTATAGAAACTGGTGGTTGACTAGACCAAAGAGGTTTCTTAGAGGAAATTCCCTGCTTTTCTCTCTTCGTAGATGATGCCAGAAAGAGCTTGAGCTCCTTGTTGGCTTGTAGGGCAGGATGCATTGGGGATATTTGGTATCATTAGTTTTTCTGCCATGAGTCAAAATGTAAACATTTACAATTGACAGTATTTATTTACATAAAAAGTATTTTTCCAACTGTATTTCAGCTGGTTCCATGTGTTCACATCACTTACATTCCAAAAAAACAAGGGAAATTCCAGCACACACACACAAAATTGCATTAAGATGGTGTTAAGGTTGCTGACTCTCATTCCTAAATAACACAAAAACTAAAAGTACAGGAAATCCTGAGTTAGGGCTCTTTTACAAACTTAAGACATAATTTCCTTTTTCATACATAATACTTCCTTCTGTGCTGGTGGAATCAATTTGTGGCTGGCTGTTCTGGCATTGGGACAATGATGTGGCAGCGGAATAGAGCAAATCTGCGCAGACCCATTTAATTTCCACTTATATGTGTGGTATTACCATAAGGCCAAAGCTTTTAAAAGCAAGTAGTGATTTTGAGTACTTAAAGCTGATATGTCTGAAGTGCTTCCACTTTCGGAGATTGTTGCCAGAAGAAAAACTGAAAATCATTTTAAAAAATTGGAAAATCCTACATGGAGTAGGAATCCCGATAAGAGATTAACTTTCAGGTACTGCCAGTCATGGTCAAATTGCTTGCTATATAGAGATTTTAGCAATTTTCTGATCTCTAATAATTCACTTTTCTCAAGGCACCCCATGAAATCCAAGTATTACAATACATATCAGTCTTTCCCTGAAGGGAACTCCTGCTGTGAAAGATAATAGTAAATTGCATTAGCACGTTTCCTGTAACCAAAAGCATCTGCATTTTGGGTGCAATCATTAAAAACCCTTCACCTACTGAGGTGCTATCAGCTTTGGAGGGCAGGTTCCATACTTTGAGACCTGCCAGTGAATTGCGGTTGCTGCTGGGAAAGGAAGCAATAAATGTTTAGATGCTGATAGCAACATTCCTCTCTATTTTAGGACAGGAAGTCAACAAGCAACAGCAAGGAGTGTCCCAGTAGTCATTCTGGATTTGGTTACTGCTTGGAACTTGCCCAGCAAGGCAAGGACACAAGTGCTGCAACATGTGTGAGAACCACCATCTTGTGTTTTATTCACACTCACTTGACAAAAAAACCCCAAACCCCAGCCTACTTTGGCACTGCTCTGGCACCAAATAATCTGAAAGCAGAGCTATAAAAGAGACCCATCACTTTGGCATCTTGAGATGTTTTAAAATATATTTAGCTCTGTCTTCCAGTCTCAAATAGCATAAAGTTTTCAAGGCTTTCCTTAACAATAAAAACTCTTTTATAAAATGGTAAAAACCAAACCTAAATAATTAGGTGGCAATAAAAATTATATATACATTGAAAGCCTTCTGTACACTCAGAGTAATCACTGCTGTAATGGATGGTCCACAGTGAAGTAATTTTGATTTTATATTGCAGTTAAGATGATGCAGCAATGTAGCTGAGGGGGTGGAAGAAGTCCTGTACCCCAGTCAGTCTGTAGCCATGTACTCACTCCACTCTGCTTCCTGCATATCATACCTGACAAATACATATCTGAAAGGTGAGTCTGTTCAACTGGCTCATCCAGTGGAAAACTAACCCCAAAAAAACAGGAATATTTCCTCTCTGGGTCAGTCAGCCACAATAGGTCCCACTGAGGCTGCATGACTTACATGTAGTAAGAATGGCTGGGGGAGAAAAGTGCAAAGCAAGACCGTGTTTTCCAGGAGTTGCCGTCAGTAGAGTCCCTCATCTATAGCATGAAAACTCACCCCAAACTAACGGGAGAGAATGGTGCAGTTTGGTGTAAGAACAGCTGTAAACCTCCTCTCACAAGTGAGAGCAGTGGAGCACAAGACAAACAGAATACACCACCACCACACCCTTACCTGTCACGCTGAAAGCAGGCTGTGGCAAACTGCTGAGAAGAGCTAGTTTTAGGCTGGGAGACCTTAATTAAGTCAGCAGCAGGACACAGCTACAGCAAGGCCAAAAGACCTAAGGGATTTAAAAATAGGCATTGTCACTTCACATTGTCACAAGAAGCATATTTCAAATTAGGATGGAATTTAGAAAAGCAGTGTCAGGAGCCACCTTGTCCCATCCTGTTCATGAGTTGACCAACTACATTTCACAGAAGTGTCGAAATGCCTGTTGTGTGTAGTTCCATTTGTCATAGATATTTTTACTTATATGTGGAAGAGATATCTTTAGTGATGTCCTCCTTTGACAAAAAAATGAGGACGCCATTTCACCTATGTCATCACGGGTTAGTTACTTGTCCTAGACAACCATTATAGGCCACCTCAAGAAATAGTCACCTCAAGTGTCATTCTTTTTCCTTACTTTGCTCATCTACATTAAATGAAGTGTATTGTGCTCTGTGGGAGGCTTACTTCTTTCCTTTGACAGCAAAAGGAACTTAGGGTGATTAGCTCAGGAGCAGGTGTTTGTTTCTGACAGCGAAAGTTAAGAGATTCATCTCATCTGAGGAGCTGTCACCTTCTGTCCAGCTGTAGATGATGACATGTAAGGTCCGATGATCCAAATGTTCAGGAGCAAATGTAGTGAGACTCAGAATTATTCGGTTGTGCTACTTCTGTCACCCTGTTCCCTGAGAGGCTTTACCTAGTTAACCTCATATCAATCTCAATGTGTCAAGACAGAACCATAGAAAATTCATATCTGCCTTAACTCAACACTGTAAAGGAAGAGAAGGACTACATTTTTTGAATTTCAGTAACAAAATTTTGGTAATTAAGGATCAGAGCAATTAATTTCAGTAACCTTTCTGCAGCTGCTTTGTTCAATTTAGCTCTGAAAGTCTGAAGAAGTTGAATGTCTATTGGTTTCCTAGGCATCTTTGTGAATCTCATCATCAGGGAAATGTTACCCTAACATTTACATGTAATAGCCTCTCATTTAATTTAAATCTGCACGTTCCTCATGTAGCTTCCTTTATAGCAATAAACAATCTTTCCCCTCTCTTGGTGCTTAGATACTCCAAAGATTTTATGCCATTGGTATACAATGTTTGGTATTCAGTGATTCAGGAGTATCTGTGTGGATCTCTTGACTTTTCCTTGCAAGACAAGCCAACATTACACAAAAATACTGCTTTGAAAAAGCTCCCCTAAAAGAAATTAGCCTAAATTAATCCAGATTGAAAAAAAAATTTCTTTTTAATTTGCAATCATAGACCCCCTGACCTATGTGAAATTTGAATACTCCTGGAGCTTTTACAGTCTCTCTGGATTTAGAATCTTTTCTTTGTACCAGTCAAAGGAGAAAAACTCAGGTGCTGCTTCAGGTTTGCCCTGTAGTGAGCCTTCAACACAGTTCCTGTTTTCAACTGTATACAATATACACTATAACTCTCTTTATTTTTTTTTTAAACAGTATGAAAAACCACAGAATTCAAACCCAGTTGGTAAGTCAATGGAAAAAAAAAAGGCTCAAATACACAAGAGACTTGCTGCATCTTGACAAGCAGAAGGTGTGCATCGATGGAGCACTCAGTATCCAGTCTTAGACCATAATAAATGAAATGGAAAAGGCACTAGCAATGGCATGGGGCTCTGATTCCAAAGTCTTGACTCCAGCAGTATGTTTGGCAATTGTCTTGAAGTCTCTGCTTCTGGTTCAAATTCAGAATATTGTTCAGATAACATGTAAGTGAAGTGAACTGCCTTTACAGTTATAGAAAAGGACTTCAATATACTGTAAAAATACCTCCAAAGCTCATAAACTGGAAGAAAAATCACCATTTTCCACCCAGTCCTCTAGTAATCTCACAACTTTTGAATCACCTTCTTGATTTTGATAGACCTGGTTCAGGATCTCTGAATGTCTGGAGTTATCCATATGTCAATAATTGAATCTATTTTTATCATAATTAAAATAATGTCCTTTTTAATGAAAACAGTGCTTGCAAAGTAGTCTCATAGTCCCCTCCTACAACAACTTTGGTATGAAACTTGACACTGCAATGACAGCAAAGCCATGAGCTTTTCTCTGGTGACTATGAAAAGGATTTTTGCTCCAAATTTTACTGGACATTATATCATAGATAGGCCTGGATGCACACATGCCTAGCAAGGTTGTCCAGCATTTCCCATTAGGAGACTCTGTTTTCAGTTATTTGTAACTTTGCCAAAGTTTAATTATTTGCGCTGAAATTTTCCACATTGAGCATCGGCCTCAGGCTGAATTTGGGTTTTTCTGGAAAAAAATAACCCAGTCATTTCTGAGATCAAGAATAAGGGAAAATACATATATTTTCTTTTTTTTTTTTTTTAAATGCAACAGAATTCTGATGAATCTTTTTAGGGCAACCACCACTTGTAGAATGGGCTTAAAATTGGATGGAGGCTTGCCTTTATTTCAAGAATGTGCCTATCTCCATCTCTAAATAGAATTTGTTAGATTTGGCTAAGTTCTAGTCCTTCGGGGAAAAAGAAAGAAAGAAAAAAAGGCAGTTCACACATGCTCAGTACAGAAGTTTCAGGTGTCAGCAGTTGCATTTCTCAAAGATTCTGTAATTATAGAACATGTTCCAGACTGAGGCTGAGCAGGATTTTCCTTGCAACTACAGCTCTACGTCATCCTGGGCCACAGTCCAAATCAGAGTGCAGAAGCTCTTTTTCTTCCACCTACTCCAAACAGGAAGTGAGAAGGAGGAAGCTGCACTATTTAAAAGCAGAGCTTGCAAAAAGCTGATCTGCCTTGGAGGTGAGGAGCAGACAGGAACCAGTATACCAAAACACAGAGGCAGAGTGAAAGAAGAGGGAAGCAAGACATTTATGGTGATAGAGATGGTAAATGGCACATGGAAAAGGAGCTGAAGAGATCGGAGCCAGCAAGAATGAAAAAGTCAAGAAGTGGAGAAAAACGTTGTTGAAATGGCAACTGTGAGAATTACTGAAGGATTTACTCAGTCTGGGTGAGGGTTTGGTGCTGAGCGTCAGTCTACAGAGAAATCTGTGGTGGAAAAAGAAAAGGGGTCAGGAGAGATAGAACAGATTAAAAGCTAGAAAGGAAAGGAACTAGTGGAAGGAACTGAAATATGCTGAGAAATTGAAATGGAGTTGGAATGTGGACTGAGCTTAACAAGAAAATAAGACTGAGGCAGTGACTGGTAAAGCCAGAAGTGGTTATGCTTTGCAGGAATAAATTCAAGCGTCTGTGTCCTCTGCACGACCACTCAATCAGGATCTTGTAGTGGAGCCTTGACTTCAACAATCCAGTCATTGTTCAAAAATAGTTTATAAACTGTCCATTAAAATGTTCTATAATTCTTTTGGTCCTTAGATAGGACAGAAAATATTATTCCTAGTTATTCCGTTAGTTTAAATGTCAGGAGATTATGCAGGGCATCCACATTTTCCTAACCCACTGATAAAATCTGCATATTCAGGCATGACAGCTAGAACATGTGGAAGATTTTTTTTTTCTAGTTTGGAACAAAAAAGGGAAATATCTACACACAGAAAAGGAAGACAGAACATTTTTAAGACTTTAAATCAAATGTTCAGAAGTTAGAAAATAGAAAAACTAAAGCTGTAGAATCATGGAGACTGTATGTTAGCTCCTTTGTGTTTAGGTAGACACATTTCTCAACTGCATGTTTCATTTATTTTACCATGGCACTGTACACCTTCTCTCTCAAAATCCCGATGTAATTCTTAGCAAGCCATCTACCTGAAAAGCTTTTCATATGTGGTGCTTCTTTTACTAGGTGCCTCGTTCACCTAGGTTACTATGATCTGGCTTACAGGTGTTGCACACTTGAGATATCAACAGAAATTACAGCTTGAATAAATAGATTGCTCAAGAACACACACCTTGAAGTTAACACCCTAAACTACGGGATAGTTTTAACTTCACCTCTGCAAAAAGCAGGGGTAGCAATATAATTTTTACTGATAAAGGCATATCATAAAAATATACATACTCATATTTGTGAGGATCTCAGAGATTACAGTGATGAGAACCACTGAGGATAAGTGAACATTTACCTTGTTTTTGTTAGATATGATTTTGATACTGTGAAATAAAAAAGGCAGAGGGACTTAGACTGAAAAAGGACAAGAAAGCAAAAAATCAGATATATTTCAAAAACTATTTGTCACCCCTGAGTGCTGACTGAGACTGAGATCTTGAAGAAAAAACCCTATGTGGATGTGTAACTAAAGGCAGATGAGTGGAGTTTGCATACAAGCTGACTTCTGGCATTTCTTATCTTTTGATTACTTGACTTTGCAGCTTTAATGACATTCTCAAAGCCTATAATTTAATAAGTTTTACACAAACATACATATCCTTAGGAATCCTGCATATTATAATTGCCAGTATCACCAAAACCCCAAGATGGCATTATAGTTTTGTTTTACAAAGATGTTTGAAAGCAATCATACTTTTGTTTTTAATGCTATAAGCAATTAGAATGCTTCAAACCCTTTCTCTCTTCCCTTCTCTCTGTTTCCACCTCTTTCTTCATTCTTTACAAATGCCTTCTTTCTTCTAAAACTGCAGGACTAGCTCTGGCTCAAACAGCTGCAGAAACAGCTTGGCTTCAGACATTTACCACAGCAGATTTGCTTAATCAAACAACCATCAGAGCAGCTTTGTTCCAAGCAGTTGCCAAAAGCCTGTCATGCTGCAACTTCAAAAAGCTGCTCCAGCAGCTTTGCTGCACACCAGAGATGCTCATCATGCATAGAGGTGACATCATACATTTCTAAGTAGGAAATCCAGTGATATTAATGTTCAGTATATTTCTCGGTACACTTTTATACACCTAATTAAGGTATTTGTAGTAATGAATGTCATACTTAAGAGTCCATGGCCACTTTATCTAGTTCATATCTTTTACAAAGCAAGTGTTAGTTTGTCCTAGATGCTTTCCACGGTTGGCCTCTGTCCAAACATGAATTATTTCAGAGTTTGAAGAAAACTCTTTCAACAACTTTCAATAGGCATTTGAAACCACTAACCCACCAGAATAAAAGACTAGGAAGCATGCTGTTTGGTCATCAAGTTCCAGCCATCACCAATGACTACCACATTTTTGTGGTTTCAGTAGATTTTTTTTTTGTTTAACCTGTATTAAACAAATAGTGAGAGCAACTGTACAATCTCCTGAGGCAAACCTACTCCAGAGTGTCAGTACCCTACCTGCAGCAAGTTTTTTCCAACAGCTAAGCCAATACTTTCTTCCTGCAGTTCAAGTCCACTACTTCTTGTCACACAAGAAGTCTTGTCTCCATGGACTGGTAGAACATCCAACACTTCTGTCTAAAACACTTCTCTCTAGAAGTCTTCTCTCCTTTAGGGTACTCAACAGCAGTTCATTCAGTCTAGGCTCATTGAATGGGGTTTTCTTTGCCTTGCAATTATTGTCACTGCTGTTCTCTGCATTGCCTTGACTAGTCAGCTCCTTTCTTGAAGGGCAATGCCCAGAGCTGGACACTGTGGTCCATCTGAGACCTTGCCAGCTGTGAGAAGAGTGAAAGGATTGCTCTCTGTGGTTTGTAGGCTGTGGTTTTGTTAAGAAGACTCTGCACATAATTAGAGCCAGAGAGGATAAGTACCGTACTGTAAATGTCACAGTCACTTTGCACTCAGGAACACTCAATAAGTATGAAGAAATATATTATTAGGTCAGCTAATAATAAATTTGGAACATAGAAAAACTTCTGGTAAATATAAATATTTGTAGCTTTAAAAAAATGTACATGCCAGTTACTCACAGTGGCAAAACTATCTGAGAAATTAGGCTCTCATCTATTCTTTTGAACCAATGCGTTATGGAAGTTTGGAAATAATGGCTGCACCAACAGCAGTTAAATGTTCAGGTTTTATTCAAACAGATCTGTGTTAACTTTGTTAAAACTTTCATGATTTCTCATTTTTTTCTGTCATGTTTTTTGCAAATTATATACAATAGAGGATTTATTTTTCATGGCAGGTGTCATGTTTGGGCATATCTGTCATGCTGGGCAATTTCTGTCATTCTTCTCTCTTCTAGAAATTCTTTATTGCGTATCTTAGCTGTTTGTACTCGTGTTTTGAGGATAGGGTGAGATATAGTTTAGTTATATCCACCGGGAGATGCAATTTTTTATTTATAAGAAGGGTAAACTTTCCCTTGAAAGTTATGGAGCTTTTTCTAATGGTCATTCAACTAGAGCAAGTCATCAAAGCTCTTTTGGTAGCACCACTTTTTGAGTGCAAAATACCATCTAGAAATGCATAGCACTACTGTTTATTCCAAACTTTCTTTCTGGTTGCTCCTTCCTTTCGTTATTTAGAATATGCTCTTGGCAGAAAATTCTCTTCAAGTCTCTGTTTTTCACTTAATATATGGATGGTCACATTTCTGTGTGTTTTTTGTTTCACTTAGGAACTTCAACCACTTTGGAATGAGGCATCATAGGATCACACAACCATAGAATAATCAAGGTTGGAAGAGACCTACAAGATCATCAAGTCCAGCCATCAGCTCAGCACTACCGCTGTAACCCCTAAACCACTAAACCATATCAATGAGTTATAAACAAAGCTCTAGACCAATGGATAAATCAATCTTTCTATGGGATTAAATCTGCAGGAAGCACTGTCAGAGTGTGTGTCAGGTAACCTTTATATCAGAAATTCTGATTAATTTAAATAGAAATAAATCAAATGGAATTTAACTGAGAAATAATTATGGAAATTGGATTGTATGGTGACAGAATAGGATTTGTAACTTGATAAAGCATATTTAAGCATAGCTGCTACAGAAGAGTTAGGTGGTGAGGAGTCTGCCCTGTCTGCAGTTCACGGTTCATGGGTTCTAGCCCATGTTGTCAGCCAAAGTCAGTGTTTTGATCTTCTGCAGTTTTTCCACACCAGCTGATTCCCAGAAGATATATTCCTTGCCAAAATATCACATCTGTGGAGTTCAGTTATGAAAGAATTGTGTAAAGCTGACATCTGAGAATACTGAAAAATGGTGGGTATCCTCCAGGTAAAGTGCCTTCTTTTGACAAGCTGCCTTTTACCTGCTTTTTAGTCCCTGAGAATTTGAAGATTAGTGTTTATGCTCAGATGAAGATGTTTTTACTTTTCCTTAGAAAAACTCAAGTCTGTTGCCTTTCCCCTCAGCATGATTCTCCCCTTTAAGGAGATAGTGTCTGATCTCAAATACCCAGCAATACATCTCTCCCAAAGCAACAGACCATCCCAAAATCTGTCTCTTTAGTGAGTCCACTCATGTTGGCTCCAGCCCTCTGAGCCAGCCGCTACCTGTTGTGGTTGCAAAGGAACAGCAGCAGGGTTTCTGACTGACAGGCTAATAGTACAGCAGAGCCATACTAACAGAGCATTTCAGGATATCTGTGAGCTGGACACAGGTCTCAGAGAACAATCAGCTGAGGACTACAGGAGACTAACAAGTACTGGGCAGAGGGGAAGGCAATAGGAGTGGGTCTGCCTGAGCTGCCTTACTGGGAAACACCTCTCTCGGCAAAATTACTTATGGAGAAAATCCTGTGGATTTTCAGGCACTAAGGGACAGAAGTAAGAAAATTAACCTAAATAAAAGGCCCAGAGGTTTTATTTCCTCTCAGTTTTACTGTTACTATTCTGAATGCATATGGTCCTTATATATCTTATGTGGGTTTTTTTAAGCAGTGTGGATACTATGATCTAGACTCCCGTGGAACAGAGGCAGCTACACACTGTGTGTTTCAGAATCTGGCTTTCAGGTGTCGTATACCAGCCCTGAGTTAGATGCCTACAATGCTGAAAGACCCAGTGCACTCTGAGAAGAAAACCAACAGAGTATGGACACCAATCTCTCTAAAGTATTTAAGAGCTTAATCTCAGGATATAGCAAAAAGCTTCTTTCTCTTGATGTTTGCTAACCACCTTGAATGCACGGTTGTGCTCACACTTTTCAAAATGGGGCCTAGCCAGGAGCTCAGTTTTATCCAATAGATGTGATTATTTTGAGGACAGATAAAGAGCCATAATTCCTCTTATTGAAGCTGTTTTACTTCCCTGAGAATAATTAAATATTCATTAGGCAAAAGAGAGCAATACTTTATTGCCTAGCATTTGAGGCACTCAGCTACAGGAGAAAAGGCCTTAGTGCCTGCACTGATGAAATTTTAAGTATCCTATATTAAGTAATTATGAGAGCAGGGACTGGGATTCAGTCCTCTCTTTACTTAGGTGAGAGAACTAACCTCTAAACTATACTATCACACCAGTTTTTATATTCCTTTGGTTTCTTTCCTGCACTTTCTCTGTTCTAGTAAATATTTTGCTAAGCTGTACACACCGGAAAAATATAGAAAGAATGGATGTTGAATGCCTTTGCTCTGGAAAGCAGATTATTCCACAAGCTAAAGTGATCTTGGAAGGTGGAAAAAACCTATTGAAAAGAGAGGCATGAACAAAAGACATAGTGTCTCTTCTTTGTCTCAGCTGAACTCTTTAGCTGATAAGTAAAAAAAAACCAGGAAGAGTGATGAGAGATCCCCAGTCATGTTTTCTGTATGGCCCAATCCGATATGTCTGTACTCAGAGTGTTTTCTGGACTGGATTTTTGATGCAAGATGAGGGATGGATTATCTTCCTTGAGAAACACGATGTTCAGACATCAACTCTCCCAGTCCCATTAACTTAGCTACTTAGTAAATATCATCTATGAGAACCTGGGGGCTTAGTGATTTTGTATGCCTTCAGGGAAAGAAGCATCCAAGTAAGGACTTTGAATGCCTATATTTGGGATTCAAATATCTAAATATTCCTGGGCATCCACTATATACCCAATATTTGACCATAAATGTCTAGAAGGTACACATAAGAACTTGCTTTGCTTGACTTTAATATAATTTATCTTTTAAAGCTATCCATTTTTTTGTCAGATTATTTTTGGGAGCCAAAGACTGAATAGCTGTTTTTTATTCAGTGACTAGGTAAGAAAATAGCTTGAGGAAAATGATACATTGTCCTGCTCAGTACTTGGAACGTTGACTTAGTAACAGTCATGCAATTTAACTTATTATTAATTCGACATCCCTTGCTAAGCTTTAGTAACATGTATATCAGCTTCTGTAATAGTCTCCCTGCCTAAAAATGTTGAGTTGGCTTAATACTATATTTTATAAAAGAAGAGGCATTTTCGACTTGACCAGTGTGATTAGACAAGGTTGGAACCACTGTAGAAAATCAGTGTGTTCTTTCATCAGTGCTATTTTCACTGGGCTTTGAAAAAATGGACACTTTATTTTAACAATGAGGTAGCACACATCTAGTGACTCCATATCCTAACTCTGTTTTGATTAGAAATAGATTTGGACAGTGCATAGGACTATCATTCATCTGTCCTTGGGTTTGCACCAATCAGCTCAGTTCTTGTACAAAGAACCCATCATCTAAGTGAGAAAATAGGACATCAGGGAAATTCACAGATATAAAATAAGCTGAAATAACTGGTTTTATGTGAGTATAAGGATCTGCCTACGTGGTTAAGTGGAACCAAAATAACAAAATGGCTCATATATTATACTTACAGTTATGGTAGTTCAGGCCTTTATGAGTGCTATAATTTTAGAACAACAGAGCACAGTTGTGAAATAACATAGATTTTAGAAGTACATTTTTTAGAAATAGGGCAACATTTTTCTAAATAAAAGCACTCACAGACAGTCAAAGTCCTGCATTTAAACAAAGCCAAAATAATTTCCTGTATATTTGGCATTAGCTGTTTATGGGATGTTTAACAGACACATTGAGTACAGTAATGAAAAAAGGCTGCTCCTGAAAGCTTTCCGGCAGTCCTCTGCCTTTGGACTGTCAGTGCCTCTATTCTCAGGTCCAAAGTGTTCCTCCAACAGGAATGTTTGCAAAGTGAAATGGACCCAAGAAGGAAGTTCAGATAACACTAAAATATCACCGATGGCAAAGAGGAAAAATGCAAGTAGGTTTTTAAAAGCAGAATATGATTTGTTGATGGGTAAGTGGAAAAAGATGAACTGTTTGAGCTATTTTTCATTTTGTTACAAAACAGAAGCTTTCCAAATATCTGTATTTTAAAAACTATTTATGTCTCCTTGCTGTGTTCCTAAAGATTTCAAATAAATCTCTTTTGGTTTTGAAAAAATTCTTGGATGGCTGAGATGGATGGGTGTGGATAGGAGGACTTTGGCCATTAATCATAGGGTTCAATTTTTCACCAGAGCATCTTTTCATACAAATATTTGAGCTGAATAAGCACGTGAAACAAAAGGAATTTGAAGCTGACTAAAACGATTTCTTCTTTCAGTTAAGTACATTTCTCTTGCCTGGTTGCTTGTACTGCAAATGAATTGCCATTATTTCAGGGCAATCAAGATCAGACTTCCTCCTTTAAATATACAAAAGATGAGTGTCCCAAATATTCTTCAGTAAAATGTCTCTTTTTCGGGAGGAAGCAATCTCTCCCTCTGTATGTGCCACAGAGCAGTACTAGAGAGACACAACCGAGCTTCCCCAATCTCAGCAAACGCAGTCGAGCCTAAGCCTGCACCTGCAGCCATATCAAGTTACACTTCCAAATTCTCAGGAAAATACATGCTTAACGTTTAGAATGTGCATATTTTTCACTGTCTGCTGCAGAGCTTAAATATATGTTAATGAGCTTCTTTGCACAGGAATGATTTCCTGAAATGGGACCAAAGTCTGTTATCAGGTGTTACAAGTTCCACAAATTCCAACTTCCCACCATCTTAAAAATGAAAATGCTTCCTGTGCCAATCCCCAGGCAGCACCTTCTCTAATCAATCACATATACCCTATAGCCCAGAAAAGTGAGGAAACTCTACAGCTGGAGGAACTACCTTCTGGGTGGGAGAAAGAGGCTGAATGCTTCAGATAATTCAAGGTATGAAGGCATTTGTTGTAGAAATGGTGTGCATGGTTAACCCAATACTATTTGTCAAATTCCAGCATAGTCAATGATAAGCATTACCGCATAGTCAGGACTAAACCAGTGATTTGTAACCTGTCCTTGGGCTTAGAAGTGTTTGTGTCATCTCCTATTAGAAGTGGAGACAGTCTTACTTAGAGCAATGAATTTTTTAATGATTCAGAACCAGGCACTTTTGTGTTACGAATATCTTCAAGAAAACAATGGTTTTCTTCCTGTTTGCACAGCACAACTTAGAGCTGAGTATGTTTGGTGACTGATAAAGGTTATCACAACTATCAGCTGCAGAGAGGGATTTGGGACATCCTTTCTGCTCAATTTAACAGCTCAAGAGAATCACAATGTTCCTGGCCTGCACTGCCAGGGAGAACCATGGACACCAGGTTCACTACTTTACAAGGAATTTTAACTACATACCTGCTGGAAGTCTTGCTTGCTTAAAAGTGAGAATGACCAAATAATGTTTCATGCAATGAATAAATACTTTCTGCAGTAATCTACAGTCTTTGCCTGTGGACATGGAGAGGAGGAGGCCCTTGGCACTACAATCCCTTTCTTAACAAATGGTGCAAGAACATTGTAGAGGCACCTGCATAGGCTGTGCAAGCAAAGGTACAACTTGCTGAGTATGAGGGAGCTTTGTTATCAAGTTAGGATTTCACTTGACAAAATATTTTATCTCAGACAAAATCCCTATACACACCCTGGCATATAAGGGAATGTGTGGAAATAGCGCTTGGCTGAACTTATATGGTTGCTTCCATATCAAAGATGTTCTTTTTGAGTTGTGTTTCTTTTCACCTATGATTATTTACCTTGGTGCATTTTAAAACTATACATAAAAAGCTTTAAGCATATCACCAACACACGTTAGTAAGCTTAATATTTTTTTCAGGTAGCTTTTCATAAGCTATTGGCATTTGCTACCTTAAAATTTCTCTTTTAGTAGATACTGAGGTAAATCTTTATCCTGCCTTGATGATTTCCATTTTGGAAAGCTGAAAATTGTGGTTAACAGTAATTTTTCGGCCCTTTCAATTAGATTTTCAGATATAACTAGGCCCAGAGGTCAACTCAGGAAGGGGCATGTTTAAAAGACCTTCTCACCCCAGGATTAAAATACTTTGTGACAATTCAGATTTTTAAAAACCAAAATAAACCTACAGAATAGACTTAAATGTATTTAATATACTATAGAACTAAGTAGCATTAAGTGTTGCCAGCTGAGAGACTCAAGTATAAAAGTGATTTGAGACTGCAGGCCCTAAGCCAGTGGAAGCTGAAAAGCTTTGCAGATGTGATGTGGTCATTCTCTGTTGACGTTGGTGGTCATGCTGTTATCACAGCACTGCTCCCACAGCTGTCATTGGAGTGATGCTGGCAGAGCCTCTGCTGGGAGACATCTGCCTTGCTCTTCTAAGTGAAGTAGAAATGCTATGATGACAGCTGCACAGAAAGTGAAGAAAAAGGGAAGACAATAGAAACCCCAAAGAAATATTGAATATATAAATGGAAGCAACTATGCTAACTACCGTCATGATTCAGACCAGAATTTCACAGAACTAAGAAAATGCAGCTAAGAGATGTCACTTTTATTTCAGTAGCAGTTCTGTAAACCTGGGATCAGGTTAAGTGACTCTATATTTACACCAATAAAATCAGGATCTGCCTCGGATCCCTAAAGCAAATTTAATTTACCTTTCTTGTCTATTTATGCTGCTGTTGCTGTGAAGAGCAGCATGCTGTGGTCACACAACGTACACATGACATTTTATGGCAATGCTGCAGAAGAAGCTGACCACTGAACATAACAGCTTGCAGTTAACTATGATTGTCAAGAGAAGAGAACTTGCTTTCAGTGTATTTTGATCTATTGTTTTTCACTGGAAGGATAGCAATGATGCATCAATTTTTGTCTCTGAGAAACATCCACTGCTGTGGCAGTTTAAAAAAGCTATTACAACATACAGAAAATGGTATTTTTGTTGAGAACACCAGATCAATTTTTTTCCTATTGTTCTATATGTTAAGCCTTACCCCCACTTACATGTAACTTACTACCAGTGGAAAAGCTGTTGTAACTGCTAAGTATTTGTTATAAAGACTCAGAACATAACAAGCACTTTAGCAGCACGTAAAGAAGCTAGATGAGCTCAGGGAAACACCAACTATTCTGCTATACTGCCATCATCATGAATAGGCCAAGGCATTGTTCAGGCATGACAACTGAACACCTCACATGCTGAATTGAACAACCAGTCTCCACACACACACTTTTCAGGTGCAAGAGGTTAAACTGAAGCTCAGAGCTTGGCTCTCTGCTGTAAGTGAGTTGAGGTCTAATGCAAAAAAGATCCCACCTCCCCCCATTGCCCGTCCAGCTCTGGCATTAAAGAATTCATACACAAGGGCAACCTTGCCTCTGTGCTTGCTGCAGACTGGATGGTGCTGGAAAAGTGGACTTTTGAGGGACACACAACTTGAATTTGCATGACTTAGAACAGATGGAGAATAAGAACAGCCTGCTGTGCATGCTACATTACCTTACCTAAGTGTATGTGGCAACATGCCAAATGTGTGGGTGTCCTGGCCCTCAAATGTATGAGGAGAATGACTGTTACCTTTACAGGCATAATATATTGCTGTATTTTCATGAAAGGAAGGCATTTGGTTTCCTTCCTTCTTTGGGGGCTGGGACTTGGAAATATTCATAATGGGACATGTGCATTGATATACAGCAGTTGCACTCCTCCACAAAATACTATTTTTTCTGTGATGCCAAGTGGCTGTGGATGAATACTTGCACAAAACAAAACCATTTCATCACAAAGTGAACATATTTAAAAGTACGCAAAAACAGAGGGGAGACACTGAGAGAGGTTGCACAGACTTCCTTCTGTGTTAAAAAAGTATTTAGAGTTTCCTGCAACTAACTAATAATTAATAAATAAAATAGTAGAGGAAAATAATAAAACTGTCTATAATCATATTCACATTACCAAATTATGCAACAAACAGTTCTTATGGTTATCCCATTTTATAGGCAAACATTTGCTAATGGTTCTTTTTTCTCTTTCTGAGCATCCACATTTTCCTACTGAGATCTGCGTTGGATTATTTCCAATATCTCCTTTATAGTTTCTGTTTCTGAAACACAGTGGTTTTGTTCTGGTGTTTTTCCTCTGTTTCTTGAGGATACAGAGGCCCATGGTTGTGTTTTATAGCCCAGTTTCTCTCCTCACATCCGGGAGTCCACTCTGAAGAGCTGTGATAACCAAACTTGGGCAACAGAAGAACAGGATCCTGTGCCCTAGATATGAAAGTTCTTGCTGTTCTCTGGCTGCTCTTGACAGAGAGCCCTAATCGTCTGCATCAACAAATGTAACAATGAAGATGCTGTTATTTTCTCAGGATAATATAACTTGCTTTGGTGCCTTAAATGTTGATTATTACAATTATTACTTATGAACAGGTTCCCACAATAACTCCTTCACGTTGACCAACAGGCTCCCAGAACCTGTGGACTTCAGGTTGGGCCGTGGACCGGGTCGTGTTCACCTTCAGTTTGTTTATCACCATGGAACAGCAACAAGAAGAAAAGCAGAAGGCCTCAGCAGAGGTGAGAAGTCTCAAGAGTATTAATTGAGAAATGGAAAATTGAATAAGAAACACTATACTACAGCAATAACTAAACATCAGAGAATAATTCAAGGCCCTTGAACACTATGACAGTGGTGTTACAAGACTGCTCAGGTGCAGTCTTCTTTTCTGTTTCTTACGCAGAAAAGAAACAAATGTGCTAATTTGAGAGCAAAATGCTTGTGAGCAGTGAGACCTTTTCTGTTTGAAAGGAAAATTCCATGCCTTCCCTTCTGGTTGGCCTGCTGTAGAGGATATGCTTTTGGAGTACAGCATGTACAGTGCATAAGCAACTATTGGCATTTATGGTTGGCTTCCAAATCAGCAGTGCATAAAAAGATGAAGTGCAAACTTGGCTCTCTCGTCTATTCTGGGTCTTATTATTGTTGGGTTTTTTTTGTTGTTGCTCTGAAATAGTATTTTCTCACTTAGAAGAAAAAAAAAAATCCAATTTTAACCGAGTGGATGTATTTCTCATTTGTTCAATCAAAATGCTCTTCTTTTCCTTCTGATGTCAGTGACAGACAGTTGGCAGTTTCTTGTAAAGAAACAGCACTGTAGTTGATTGTGTCTTCTCCTGAAGATGTGAAATATCGTCTCAGACCACCCCTGGAGCAATAGCAGAAGAAACAGCTCCACTAGCACAAATACAGTAACTATTCTGCCCAGGTACTGGAAGCTCAGTGTGAAACCTGCTCTAGAAGATGTAATTAAACTGGGTGACAAGCAAGGATCACCCTGAGAACTTTGTGTTTATCATGAGAAATTGTCTCTCCTAATTAGCAAAATGTTTCATTATCCACAACCTCTTCCCAAAACAGAGTAACTTGTTGGAATGAAAAGACATGCCTGTAGATACTGTTTACATGATTTCCGTATCTACATGTGCTGGTGGCAGAATGAGACACCCAAGATGTCTAGCAGTAAAAACTTTCAATGTGAATGAAGATGATAGTCAGAGCCAAGCAGCAGGTCAGTATGTCCTTGGACATGATAATGTTAACAACATGGAAATGTTCAAGAATGGTCAGAACAGCTGTGCAAGTGTGAGGAAATTGCTCTCAGAAAATACAGGGACAGGATGACAGCAGGGAAGCTCAAGGGAGGGACTTTTTTTGCATTCAGAGCTATCCTATCCACGTGGCTGTAATCTTCTGTGCCAACAGATTCACACATCTGCAGTTTGGGTAAGTTATACATACCAAACAAGGAGGGTGGAATAAGGTTTTTCAACCTTTTTGCCCATATATAATTATAACTATCTGTCTATACAGCAACATTATGGATTGTTTTAGTTATTCAGTGTTCATAAAGAAGAATAGGAGAATTGAAGCATGTATAAAACCCCAAACAAATATATCAGAAGAAAATGAGCTTGTCAAACCCACTGTATGAGCACATAAAAACCCCTCCAGTCTCCTATTAGCAACAAAGACAGAAAGTCCATAGCCTCAGTTATTTCTTCAGACCTGCCTTCATTTAACTCCTGGGCACCCAACCAGTGACTCTATCCCTCAGTCATTCTTGCAGAGATGATCACTTCTTAGTAAAAATGATCACACATCATACCTTTTCTAGTATCTTATCCTATTTAATTCAGAAGGGTGGACAAAAACCTAGTTTATACCAGCCTGGTCTTCACTTCAGTGAGACAAGTGTTGACTCACCAGTAAAATCCCTCTTGCCATCCTTGGTTTGGGAAAATGAATTACAATAGGAAATGTGTCAACTAACACTATGTTAAATACAGTTTTGCTCATACTTCTGGAAAGAACAGTGCTGTTTAAAATTGTGTCTGCTGGTCAGAATTACCCTGTGAACTGGTTTAAGAGAAACATGAATAAAAGTGCTGTTGCCCTCTCTGTTCCTACTTGAAACTTAACTCTATCGTGGCTGAAAACACATATGTCCTTTTTCAGAGTGGGGAAAATGCCTCATGTCTAAAATGTGCAGACAACAGTCTCTTGTCTGTTCTGTACTTGTTGGTCACTTGACTCTAACAAGGTTGTTATTAAAACAACTTAGTTTAATGTCTTTCATCTTGTATTGACTTCATGTCAAATAATGTTTATATAAATAATCTTTGAGGCATGGGAAACTTGCAGAATGTTTTCACAAAGTTTTTGTAGTGTTTGTCTCAGGAATTGTGAAGACACATGATGATCATAAGAAATTCATTAAAAAAAGGCAAATTCATGAAAAAGAAAGTTTGTATTTTTTCCTCCAGAAATGTTTTGCATTTTATTTGTAACTGGATTTAAACAACACTTCATCCATCCCTACTTTTCATCAGAAATCCTGTGCTGTTGGATACCAGGCTTTCTTCAGTTTTTCATAATTAACAACTCTACCCATCAGAGATTTTCCAATTTTCTTCAGAATTTTTCCTTTTTCTTGTGTTCCAAAGTTCTTGTTGAAAGCCTTCAACAAATCAAATACTTGTCAGCAACTTCTTTTATCTTCATTTTAAAAACCTGTCACCTATGTTTCTGCAGAATGATATTTTAAACAAGTCTAGCAGAGTGATTTATAAGCTTTGAGACTGCTTTATTTGACCTCCTTCACCTTGAAAAGACATGTAAAAGGAAATAGAGATACATCTTGTGCCATTCTATGAGCTCCCAAGCTCCTTTTCATTGAAAATAGGACATGATCATTTATCCTGAGTAAAGTATTGCAGCTTGCACACGTTCTGCTATTTCTATAATATATTGTGTTTTAACTTACTTTTTTTTCCTCAAAATGTATTAATGTTAAATGCAGGAACTGGTAAAAAAGCTTAATTTTTTCCTTCAGTGATGACTTGCCAAAACACCAATACTTGGTTCTGCCTTCATGACATTTTACTTTGTCACCCACACTGTCAAATAAGCTAAAATAAAGGAATCTAGGTTTTTATTTCAACTCGATAATCTAGATGAAAATTATGCAGTGTTGGAAAGGGATTTCGGAAGTTTTGAACAAATATATCTCTAATAAAGTGTGGCATCAGAAGCAACAACAGTCAGATGTAACGAGTCCTGTGTTAGTTTCTATGGAATAAGTGAGACTTCAGTCATAGGTGTTGATGTGTTCTTCCCAATGTAAAGTGTTAAGCCATTTAACATCGTTCATGGTTTTAAATAGAGAGAGTTCAGCCTGCTCAGTCACATGGCAGCTGCACTAGAAATTCTGCCAAATCTGGGAAGTATATTGATTAGTACGTACAAAAACAAAACACAAAGGGTTTGGAAATTGAAGTCAAGTGGTTAAACAAGACTAACAATCAAAATCTGTCAGAGTCCCTTTCCTAGACATAGGTTAATCATTTAGAATTCATTATGCTATCCAGAAGTCCTTCTTAGCAGAGCAAGAAAGGTTTAATTCTCTTATTCATCCCTTGTATCATGGCTGTAGGAGTAAAGATTGATTTGCTGCTTTTGATAATAAACATGGACAGGAAAAGGATAAAGGGTAGGAGAGTGGAAAGCAAGGGAGATGTAACTGTTGCTGAGTATTTAAGGTTACAAAACATCTGAAAAGTCACAGAAAACAGTTTAGAGTAGCCAGTTACTGGTCCTGGTAACTGCTGGCCAGAAGCCTTGACTACATGGAACATCCCCTGCCAGGCCAAGTCAGTCTCTTTCCTTTCACTCATCATCCTGTATTTGATAGAGCAGCACAGGCCAACTCAAAGCGTAGTTAAAAGCTGAGTGACAGAAAGACAAAAAATATAAAAAGGGGAAAGAAAAAGACTCAGAGAACATGGAAAGTCAAGGCAAGATGTCCTTTTTGTGAGCCAGTTTGTTGGGAAAAGCCAGATACTATCTCTTGTTTGACAGCCTGGGTCTGGTGAAAATTGCCCAGTAGTGGAAAAAATCAACCAGTGGCCTTTTCACAGGAAGTCCTTCAAAAGCCTCTTCCACCATAATGGCTCCTGCTCAAAAGAGCAGGAACCATTTTTTTTTTTAATTTTTGAAAACTTTTTAAAGATTCAAAAGGTGATGATGTGAAGTCACACAGGACATACTTTCTGTGTTTCATTGACCTGTTTAGGTCCACTAATTTTTCACTTCACTCTTTTTTTTATATGCCACATCTTCATACCACCTTTGATTGGATTGAGAAGACCCCTCTGAATGAGTGAATGTTGTCTCAATTTCTTAACCCTTCTGCCATCTTTAACTCTTGCAGCAAATTGAAGTACTTTATGAACTCTTACTCTCGGAGATGACTTCCCAATATTACAATAGACATGCAGTCTCCAATTATCACAAAGGTAGGGAGAGCCAACAAGTAAGTGAGAAATTGCATTTAATATCAGCCAGGATGCTTACCGGAGTGTGAGGTTCCACTAGAGAAATTAAATCTCCTAATAAGGCAGAGAGGAAATGAAGGATCCTGTTTTAGCTGTCATGGCTAAATCTGGTTTACATTCCAAGAACAGACTTCAAGTTTTCCACCAACCACTGTAAAATTCAAAACAATCCATCCAGCCCTTTAGGCTGGTGAGTCTTTCTCCATGGTAAACATGCCCAATGTTTCACAACACATTCTCTCAGAGATGGCAGTTAGCCACCTGGAAGTCAGTCTCATGAAAAGTTTTCTTCCCCTTAATTATAAAAATATCCACACAAATTTCTCCCTTGCCTATCATGCTGTTTTCATAATACAGTTCAAATTGATTTATGAAGAAGTAAATTAACACATTCCTACTATAGCCAATGAAACTATAGTTGATTGTGCATCATCAAGTGCCACATTTTTTGCAGTTTAGGTACAAGAATCAGTAGTTTGTTCCCATTTACAGTGATGGCATTCAGTGCTGTCACTCTTATGATATAGAAACTTGTAATTGCCAGATATTTCATTTTGTAAAGCCATTACCCCAAATTTATTAGCAATGGGTCTTAAGTGGCAATTCAGTCTTAAATTATGAGGGCAGTGAACATCCTTGAAACAAGGTTCTGTTAATGTCTTATATCCTAGAAAGATCACCCACAGGGAAAGCAGTAGCTGTTCAGCTGAGCTTTGCAGGCGCTCCCCTTTACTACAACCAGCAGAAGGAAATATTTAAATTGCCATAATTTAAAAAATGAAAAGGAGTGGATCAAGAACTAAGGCTGGGTTTTCCTTTTGCTTTCATGCGTGGTTTTATATAGACACAGATCAGTGCTTGCTGTTGCCTGTGTGAATTTTGCTATTGACTCCAGTAGCTATATGGCTGGTCTTCTCTACACTAGGGGGTGATTGACTAGTTATTTAATTAACTAGTTTAAGCAGCATTAACAATAATCTCAGCAGTACCCAATGGATTTTCTGCTTTAAATATACTGTGCACTTCTCTATTTATAGTAAACACCAGCAGTGGGATTCATTTGTCCAAATATAGATTCTGCATTGTAGGTGTCTATCTCTGAGTTAACTGTCTAGGCTCCCTTTATAGACAAGGGAACAGGCCTTCTGAGGGCAGAGCTCCTCTCATCGCATTTTCGATGTCTAAAATAGATTAAATGAATCACCTTCATTTAGGAGATCAAGTAGGAAGGCTTATTTCTGTTCATTCACTATGAAGGGAGTCTTGACAACTGGCAGTGGTATAGATGCCTACACTGTAGAGGCTACAACACAGAACGATATTCCCTGCCCTAAAGTGATATGAAGAAGGCCATCAAGCAGTCCCTATGTTTCCTCAGATGAATAATTTATCACTTTGCTGCCTTGCCGTAATGTTAGCCTCTGTATCCCACTTGTTCCACTGGGAAGCAGGGAATGTTCAAAAACGGTATTTCAGCCCCACTCTTCTCGCTGGCTTTCACTCTTCTCCCCATAGCTTCAACTCCATGGACTCATTTTACTGTCAAGGAGGTAATGAGTTATTGAAATGAAACAGTGCTGCTGTGTAGCTGGTTGAGGAGATCATTGTTGAGCAATGTAACATGCTCTTATCCTTTGTCTCCAGAGGACTGAGCAAACGTTTTGTGAGGCAATCCCATTTACCGCTGATGCCAATGCCAGGAAATGAACAATCTGTGTTAGCTTTTGACTTTTAAAAACAATGGGCTGGATGCAATGCCCTCTGAAGTTACCAGGAGTCTTATTCTTCCTTTGTTATGAAAGGGCATGGGGTCAGGCTCAACATCAGGAGTTTATTTTACTTTGTTTTCATATTTAATGAGAAATAAAAGTTAAAAGCAGGTGTAGTTGTTATTATTAGCAGTAGGTCTATATAGCGAAAGTAGAAGGTAATTTTTAAACAACAACTTTTCTAGTTAAAATGTTTTTGTACTAATTACGGATGGAATTTTAATCACAGGTGCCCTAGTTTAAGGTTTATATAGATTATTGGCCTCTGCATTATAAAACAGTTTTGTTATAAAGTTCTTGTTACGATTTCAAAGAAGAATTTCCAAAGAATGTGTATACTGCTGATCATTCATTCATGTGGCAGTTCTTCCCTAGTTTTAGAATCTTTTATGTGAATACCGATAAGTCTTCTACCACTTGTGTTCCCCTTGCCTCCATTTTCCTTCTCCGTGTGAAACCTCCCTTTGAGGACCACGCAGTATAAGAGTGTATGGAGTATAATGCACAGGTGTCTGATCTCACTCAGAGCCTGAAGAAACTAATGCTGCCTAAATCCAATTACCAGTGTCTCTAAAACATTAGTTACCCTCAAAAGATGTTTATGTAGCACAGCAATGTTGCTTTCTTTAAGTTAAAGGCAATAAATTGAACCGTGAAAGAAAATAATTGACTTATTTGTTATTGCATGGACCCAAAAACCATCTTTCCTGAAGTTATGACCCAGTCCCCTAGGTAGAGAATTATATACTCTCAGTCCTACAGAGCACATATGTATATCAATTTATGTTCATTGACTACCCTGCCTACCTGTGATATGGCTGACTTGCAGGAAGGACTGGTTTGGAGGCACTCTAATCCATAGGGACGAGAACCACTTCAGCCATTTAGATGATCACGACAGAACTGAGGCTGAGCACAGAGTTGCAGCTGCACACATTTTGTGCAGATGGCACAACTGCCTACAGGACTCGGACTGTGCCTGCCACACAACTCCCGCCCATCACCAAACATAATGTCCTTAGGTCACAGGAATTGGATGGGTATAACTGTCAGGAAACTCTCCTTCAGGAGGCTTTCTTATGTATGGAAACATATATAATATTTTCATAATCTAATATCTTTCTTAGTATCTTTCAACACCTTTTATTGTAACCTGGAGGGTTGATGGAGTAAACACTCGTCAAGTTTGCAGATGACACCAGACAGGGGGAACCAGTTGATGCACTTCAGGGCAGGGCTGCCAACCAGACTGACCTAGATAGGCTGGAGGAACAGGTCAACCACAACCTTATGAAATTTAGCAAGGGGAAATGGAAAATCCTGCACCTGAGAAGGAATAACTATGGCAACGGTAGGAGCTGGATACTGATTAGCTGTGGAGCAGTTGAGAAGAACCTGGGAATCATGGGGGACTGTCAGGATGAGCCAGAAGTCTGCCTGGCAGCAATGAAAGCCATCAGCATCCTAGACTATTTCAGCACAAGCACAGTCAAGGAAAGGGATAATCTCCCTTTACTCATTTCTTGTTAGACAACATCTAAAAGACTCTGTTACAGATTTGGATTCTGCAACATAAGAAATCCACTGATACATTGGAGCACCTTCAGTAGAGGGCTACCAAGGTGCTTTGGAGCACTTGTCCTGGAGGGAGAGGCTCAGGAAACGGTGATTGTTCAGTCTGTAGAAAAGACAGTTTTTGAGGCACCTAACTAGTTCCCCGTCAGTATGTACAAGGAGGTGGCTCCAGGCTCTTCACAGCAGGTCGTGGTGTGAGGATGGCAGGCAATGGGCATCATCCGAAACAAGATATGTTCAGGACGGATATAAGGAAAAATTTTCCCTGTGTCACACAGAAAACAGCTTAGCAGGGAGGCAATGCAGTTCCCATCATTGGAGCTTTTCAAGACCTAATAGGATAATTTTGAGAGTAGCATTGCTTTTAACTTATAGATAAATTGCCTGAAAAAGAGGTAGGACTAGGGACTAGAAGGACTAGAAGGACCAGCAGTTCCTTCTACTTGAATTATCCTACAGTCTTACGAAACAGAGTTGTCAGCAAAGATTTTTTCTGGGAAGACCTAAATAATATTTCCAAGTCACAAACTTCAGGGAGGAGTGTAAATGCATGCTAAAATCCTACGGCAGGCACATAATAGATTCTGCACAGAGCAGTTACGTCCCTTATATAACAGTCTTTGCATTGTTCCTATTTTTAATTCTTTATTATCACCAGTCACTAATAATGCAAGGAGTGAGACAGAAGGAGTGTGGACTTCCATTACTGCTTATGATGATTTTTGGATGCACTGCAGAGCACACAAAGTTGCTTCTGTTTGTGGAGAGACATTTTGGCCTCTGCCTCACTACAAAAACATGTGCTTCACTGATGCAAAACTCTCACACATCTAAAGTAATTAAAGTTGCTGTATTTCTACCTAATATTTCACAGCCAGAAGTGTGTGAGCATGCACAATGACACATCACAGTGGGTCTGACACACTGCAGAGGTATCTGAGATGCAACCTGGTTATTGTGCAAGCACATACCATCTGGGCAACAAAAGGGAAGACCAGCATATTGCTATTTATCCATGCTCTACTATCCAGGCCAGAAGCCTGAAAACCTTGGCCAAATTGCCATATTTATCTTTTTCCATTTGAACAATAAAATAGTTAAAAGGAAAAAAAAAAAAAAGAAGAGGATGGGGCAACTGCAGATGTAAGGTATCCCTAGAAAAAATGTGTCAGGTCATCTCTCTCCATGATAGACCTTAAAATTTTAAGACACCCCTCTTTCTCTTCCATGCTGAAGAAGCATCACCACTCTCTTATCCAAGCATAAAAGTAAGTCACAGAACTGCAGCTTTCATTTTCTGTTCTTTTCAGTCCTGGAATGGAATGACAGTGAGGAGGAATAAACCCCATGTTGGTGGGATGTGCCAATTTGGAGCACAGCCTCAGTACAATTTCCTGTATTGGCTTTCTTACAGCAGGTTCTGATGTCTGCTGCCAGTCATCTTCTTCTTTGTGAAGGTAGCTGTTGTTCTTCAAGTGGGTGGAAAGCATCACTGTAGAGCAGATTGATTTCCAGGTCCCATAGCAGACCCACTGTCTTACGCTTACAAGGCTGTCTTGGGCTTTCAGCACAGCATTCTCCCACACGGTCAACACTCCTCTAAAAAAGTGAAAAGGGCAGTGATAAAGCTGATGAGTGGTTTCCAGATGGTTTTCTTTTTTCAGGTCTTGTTTACACTCTAGGGAATGTTCCCAGAAGCCTCTATGACCAATTGTGACCTAGGAGCCTCACCCAGAAGAACCAGTGAAATAAAACAGGATCAAAATGTGAAAGCAAGGAAGTTCTCATCGAGTTCTCTGAAATGCTTTGGGCTTGCCTATGCAAGGGTATTCGTGTTGATCCAGCAACACTGAATTGGGATTGCATCAATTTAATTAAATCACTGCAAAATCTGTGTAATCTAATCCTTTATTTTGCTTAACACCTATGCAACACAAACGTCTGAGCGATATCTACATAAAGAGCTCAAAGGCATAAAAAAAGATTCAAGCTTTAGTCCACCAACTTCAGTTTCAATTAAAGGCTAAGAAAGTATGAACTTCATGAGCCTATCCTTCAGAGTAAAGCAAAGAGAAACAGAAAAAGTAGTAGATATTCTTAAATAAAGGAAACTAACGCCTGGCATGAATAGACTAAACCATTCAAGTAACTTTCAGGTCTTGTTTTTCCTTCATAAAGTAGCACTAAATGGTAAAGCCTTTTTGTTTGGTTGGTTGGTTTGTTTTTGTTTTCTTTCTTTGTTTTTGAATATTATATTGCAAGCCACCTTTAAGAACACAGGGAAAGAGTCTCTTTGACAGTATCGTATGAGTCCCTTGAAGCTTTTCCAACACTTCGTTTTAGTAATCTGGAACACTTTATTGATACATAGTCATCCCTTTCAGAAATTTCCAGAGAAATGAACCCATTATTACTCACACTTTAAATCCCTAGGGATCAGTTCTGTTGATGGTTTTGTGTATGACTCCTGCCATGCTTGACAGTGCCAGACTTGTGTCAACCATCAAAGTTTTCTGAATAATCAGCAAAAATGATGATTTCCTGATTTTGCCAGTCGGCAGCTGACAATGGCTCTGATGGTAAATTGGCAACTCCTCTCCCTTCCATTTGCCTGAAACGGAAAGCTCAAGGAACCCAGGAGCTCTAAATTAACTGAGGTGGAGGCTATTGTCGATTTCTGATTGCAGCAGAAACAGACTTTAAGCAGCATGGTTAACTCACTAAAAGCCAGCAAATAATAGCTTCTGTTGCTCTGCTGTGTAAATGAGGAGAGGGATCAGGAGTCTTTCTGTCTTACACTTTTAAACACAGACTAATCAGAAACCCTCTTTGTGCTCCTCTGAGAATAAAAATGGGGCTGGAAATTAGACAATCTGGGACTGGCTCCAGCAAGAATATATTCTGTCCTCCTCACAGTTCTGTAGCTGTTGCTCTGTCTACACAAGGCCCAGCAGGGTTCCCTGGGAGCACACGTCTTGTGAAAGCTGATTATTATTCCTGTGGTTGGGGGCATCCCTCCTTAGCCTGCCACTGCCTTATTCCACTGCAGCTTAGGTTGGAGAAAGCACAACAGCCTGGTGAGATAGCTTTGCCCCACACTCACTAAACACACAGCTGGCCAGCTAGCTGGGCTGTGGATGAATATCCTTCTGAAAACAGTGACACCAGCTACAACAGTAATAGACTATTCCAGAACATGCAGTGCCTTCTCTGATAACCCAGCAGCTTGGAAGATGACACAGAACTCTTCAAAGAACTTTTTAGAATAATTTTTACAATAATTTTTGGTTTTTAATAATCTTTATCACCATCAATTTAATTGCTTCCAAATTCAGAAAGTTTTTTTTTTTTTTCCCTCTTCCCTTACATCTAAATTTTTGGTTACATCTGTGATATCGTTTCAGGTAAAATGGAGTTATTAAGGTATAAGTGTAGTCAGAACTGGCCTCTGTTCTCATTATTTTGTTCTGACACACAGTTAACAGACAAAGTCTTGTGCAGTTTCTTGGCCCAGATCTGTTCTTCTGGTCCTGTTTTCATTACTGTTGTGAGACATGATGTATGTATCAAAGTACCCTTGTTTCCACTAGAATCTTTATATTTTTTCCTTTGCCAAATAAGCGTCTCTTCAGTGTATGACACCAATAATGCTTCAGCAACTTTAATTACTTGCACATTACAAGCACAAACACTTTTTGGTCTTTTGTGAACACATGCAACCCCCTTAAAGCCTTGTGCACATACGTGCAAGCAGGCACACCTGCAGATCGACACTGCCATTTCAGTGGAAAGAAATTCTTTGTGTTCGTAAAAATTTTCTGTGTTTAAAGAACAGACATCTTCAGGCTCAGTTATTACAATGCTCCATTATTTCTTTTGTTGCAGAATGGTAGGGCTGGCAGTGACTTAGGTAAGCCTCATTAAGCAACTCTTGCAGTATGCATAATCATTGTGAAGGAAGTTATAGGAGTGTTTATGATATTGTTATATGAATCAATTAAATATGGGACTTAAAATAACTCACCATGGTTCTGCAGCATTCACTTCCTATCTGCCTGACCTTTGCTCCCTACACAGGCCTGCTGGATGTTCTTCCCACAAAAATCTGAACCTGGTATATAACCGAAAAGAATGCTGTACGACTTACAACCATCACAAAACGAGAGTGCACCTTAGGCTGCAAGATGTGTTACTTTGCTTTCAAAAACATCCTCACAAATCATCTCTCCAAACTGTACAGAATATCATCTCTGGAAGTACTAGTGTTAGTTGTTCATAAACACAGCCACCACCGAAAGGTTATGTGTCTTCACAGCTCACTGGCTTTATCTACTCAGAGAAGAATATCTCATCCAAAGCTTCACTGCCATCCTGCCTATCAGTGTATGTACCACTGCACACAAGAACTGCGCAAACACTCCTCCCTATATGTAGCTGTCACCTTTGTTTTTCTCTGGATGAACAATGTCACAACTGTGATCTTGGTTACAAATGTAGGGACAGTAGGAGGGGCAGTGCTGCCAGTTCATTATGAACACTCAAAATCCCTTCCCCCACTGACCATCAGGGAAAACATGACTCACAGCCTACGCAAGAAGTATGGCGTGCTCTCTTTGCATAGCACTCAGTTGCAGGAGCATTATTTCATCTGCTTTTCCCTTCACTTATCTGGAATGTGAAAAGTGGTGATCCACTGGGAAGACAAATAAAGCCAGGTTCAGCTGAGCAAGGTCAAATCAACACCCTTTGGGCTATGACTAAGGGCTTGAAGAACAAGCAGAAATGCGTCGCTGACTTCACTTGCACAAGACAGCAGGTTCATGGCAGGAAGTTCTAAAGAGAATCTGTGTGCTACCAATGTAACAATTAATTCCCTAAATTGCCCTGTAATTCCGAGAGAGTTGGGTAAGCATCTTAATATTTCCCATTGAAAGGGAAACAAATTTCCCAAGAATTTCTATCAGAAGTTTTCTCATTTCCAGCACTTCCCAGGTACAAAAAAGTAAATATCATCACATTGTGGTAGAAAACACATGGGAACATCTTATACTGGCAAAGCACTGGCCATAATTACTACTTCATTGATAATCCACAGTACTACATTCAGTAACACCATTTGCCTTATAAATTAGGTAAAAATTCATGGAGAATAACCTACCACTACTATAAAAAAGCTATTTTAAAGTAAAAGGGACTGCTAACTTATGTAATGACTGTGAGCACTCCATAATTATCATTGTTTTGAGTGTGCATGATCTGAGAATTTTTAATATCACCCCTTCACATTCTGACCCTGGCGCTCTCTATACGTACAGTAGTAACAGTGAGGACTTTACAGTCACTTTAGGAGAAATAGGAAATGCTCAGACTTGATGCTGCTAAAAGCCAAGTGCCACATTTGACAATAATATTAGCTAAAAATAATGAAAAAAATTACTCAAAGTGAAAAGTTTTTTCAGTTCCACAAGCTCCTTCATCTGATTCTTAGCATAGACCCCACATGCAGTTGTTCCAGCATAAATGAGGGATTAGCCAGGGGATGGAAAAGATTCCAGTGACAGAGCTACCAGGAATTATTCATAGAAGCACTGCTTCTGGGAAAATGTATGTGCAATCACAGATAAATTCAGTTTTTATTATTTATATATGAACTTGAGTTCTTGAAATGAAGTGGATACAGAACATACATTGCCCATCTCTTCTCTCACCAGTATAAAACCAACACTTATTGCATAGACAGCAATTCCACTTTGATATTCTACCTTGGACATTGCTCACAAAACAAAGGAGAAAATAAAATTGACTTGAAGGTCAAACACTTTGGTCTGCACCAATTCTTGCATGAGAAAGTTGACAGCAATACAACATATGTCCTATAGGCTGAACATTTCCTGGCTTCCTGAGAAAGAAGCACTCTGAAAACACGTATAGTATTCTCACTGCCAGTACATGTTGTAGCTATCAACCAAGGAAGAAACTGCCTGTATGCTGTGTTATCAGTATGCTGTCTCTATAGCTGTGCTGCTTCCTTATTGCTGCTGCTGCAGATTTCGTCATTGCTTTCAAGTGTACGATTAAAAATGCATTATATTGGGGCTGCAAATTAATCATTAAGTTTGAACTGCAGTCAGACAACCACTTCAGTTTACAGTCACCAAACAAGCTGTCTTTCAATGTCATCTAGGAATGCCTTCAGAAAATAAAAAAATAAAAAAAAAAAAAAAAAAAAAAAAAAAAAGAAAAAGATAAATATGTGGGGCGACTTGGAACTGCAGAATAGACATTGTAGATGATAGTGTTTTGGCAGACATGTATCCAAGACCGCTTTTCCCAAAGGAAGCAAAGACTGAAAACATGCACTTTGCCTGGCACCCCTATATATAAGTCAACAACTTCCTGTGATGATTCACTAGGACTTACATCATCATCACTGTTGTTATTTATACTGAGAGCTCTTCAGAGGAAGTACTATCTCTTGCTTTACATGTGCACAGCATCTGCCATGTCTACCACATTGAAACATGAAATTGTATTAATTCTTAGTTAATATTCTTTCCTACGGAGTATTTCTGTGCTTATATGGCAAAAACAAGGGATAAGAGAGCAGGCACAAGAATTCCATTAACAGCTCTTGAGAAACCCGTGAAAATATTTTGAATGTTTCTTCAGAACACTATAATTTCCACACATACTTGCATATCAGCAGGTCAGTAGTTGCCCAATGCTGAAGTCATGCCCAGCTGAGCACCTTTGTTGGGACTGACCAACAGCTACATGGAACCTGTCAGTGATTACTGCTCTCATCTTGGAAGTCTGGCTTGATAACAAAAATGTCTCCTTCCTCTTCCCAGAGAAAACATTCCCCATGTAACCCATGGCTTGAAAACATTCCTGACTGACCAGCCAGTGCCTTGAACCAGGCCAAAAAGCCACAGATGTCACCACCTTACAGAACTGTACTGATTGGGCTATTTCTGAGCTGGGCTCACACGGGTCTGAGTGAATGCTTCCAGAATGCCCTACATCAGTTTGATGTTCCAGCTGACAGTACAGAAACTTGAGCAGAAACTACTTTTTTTTCCTCACCATGCACAGAGTAAAAGCTGAGCATTTTTCCTGGACTCCGTTTTAAGAAAAGAAGTTGGCAATGGTGATGAAAATTTTCCTGGCAACTCAGCAGGATATAATCTTTCCTCTCACAGTTCCACAAGACTCTGAAGGACCCTTCAAAATTTTCTATAGCTTCAGAGATAAGTGCCCAGTGGGTAAAATTCTGCAGGTTTCTGTAGCAGAAGGGTAGGCTGAGAACAGCAGTGAAATGAAACAGTGGACATACTGCATCATTGACACTCACACGTTTTCCTGATCAGACAATTACACAGAGTACAGAGATCAAGTGGACCATTAATTCTTCACAGTAGAATTAAAGGTCACCTGCATTTTAAAACACTGTTTTAGTGATAGATATCTAATAGTGGGAGGGCAAAATAAATACTGTATTTTAGTGGGTGCAGTCTACATTAGATTCATCAATTTAGCAATCTACTGAAGTATTCTCCCACCCATTTGTACTCTACATAGGCAAGAGTTGCAAACATAAATGCCGGGACAGAGAGGTATTGTACATAAAATATAACTTACTGGCACTGTACTTAGAGAAAAATGTCATGCAATAAATATAACCTAGTGTATATTATCACTGGCAACAGGAATTTGCAACTGTGGAAATTGTCCTGATTCCACAAATTTATGACATCTGTGTACCGTAAAGCAGAGTATGCCACACTACTCTTTTATAGGTTCCTGGGGTTTTTTCCTACTAAAATAGGCTTATCTTACACAGCTTTCCTTCTCCAATAAGCTGCATAAATCAGGTTTCCAACCTCCTCACAAGCTCACAGCAGAGATGCTTCCATGGTACCAAAGGGAATCAGAAGTGCCCTATTCATCTTAATGGTGTGCTAACTTGCCCAAGTTTATCCATTTTAATGTTTAATTTCCTATCCTGTTTGCTATTGCAAGACAAAACAGCATGCACGCATAAAGAAAACAGACATAAAACACAATATTCTGCAAGCTGCTAAGTAACATGAAATACATGAAATCATGTGGAAATCCCGGTTAAGAAAGCAAAAATTAAGCAGAGAAAATGTGTCATTCTCACAGCAAACCAAGATCCCCTTTTCATTTAGGACAGAGATTTATACATTTTAAAACATTTTTGCACCCAATAGCCTAAGACTCTTGAGACAGGAAGATGTTTAATGATTCATTCATTTATATGAAGAAATATAAGGGTTTTTTGGCTGTTTATAACCATTATAGGCATTCCCACGAGGCAGAGGATAAGGCTGTATGAGGTGTTTAGTGCTCCACTTTCATCTGTGACAGGCTCTAACACAGGCTGGATCTAATTCACCTCAGACCAGCAGCCACCTGTTGGTTTTTGAATAATTTCCTCTAAATTTTGGAAGAGAGAAAAATAATGTGAAATTTGGAAAGAAGGGATCATAGAGTCATAGAATGGTCTAGGTTGGAAGGGACCTTTAAGTTAATTTAATTTCAGCTCCCGTGCTGTGGGCAGGGACACTTTTCACTAGACCAGGTTCCACAGATCCTCCATCCAACCTGGCCTTGAACACTTCCAGGCATGGGGCATCCACAACTTCTCTGGCCAGTCTGTTCCAGCGCCTAACCAACCTCATAGTAAAGAATTTTTTTCTAATATTTAACTCAAACCTACTCTCAGTTTGAAGCCATTCCCCCTTATCCTGTCTCCCTTAGATCAAGAGGTAGAGGAAAGTACAGAATCAGAGAATGACCTAGGTTGGAAAAGACCTTTAAGATCATTGAGCCAGCCATTAACCTCTCACCACCATGGTCACTGCTAAACCATGTCCCCACATGCCCCATTCACACATTTTTTTAACACTTTCAGGGATGGTCATGCCACCACTTCCCTGGGCAGTTTGTTACCACACTTGGACACCCTTTCAGTGAAGAAAACAAGGACAATGTGATAACTTAGATATAAAAAAAAAAAACCCTTTAGCAAACAGCTGAGGTTATAAACTTACAGGGTGTCTGTTGGAAGGGGTTACATACATACATATCTACATGGTAGCCAGTGGAGGACCCCACAGTGGAGCAGGTTGATATGCCCTAAGAAAGCTGCAGTTCATGGATAGCCCACACTGAAACAGGGGACTGGCATGTCCTGAAACCTGTGATGAGGAGCAGGTCTATTCTGAAGGATTGCAGCATGTGAAAATCCCACACTGGAGCAGGGGACCAAGTGTGAGGAGGAAGGAACATCAGAGAGGAGCTCTTATGGACTGACTGCAGGCTGCCATTCCACATCCCCCTACATTGCCCAAGAGGCAGAGGACTTGGGATTGAGGGACTGAAGCTGAACTTGGGAGGAAAAGAGGTGGGGGTAAAGTGTTTTAATTTTGTCTTTATTCCTCACTATTTTAATCTAATGTAATTGTCAACAAATTAAATCGATCTCCCCCAGGTCTGTTTTGTCTGATGGTAATTGGTAAGTGATCTCTCTGTTTTTCTCTTGACCTATGAGATTCTCCATCTTATTTCCTCCTATTTTCCCACTCAGGAGTGGACAGATGGTAAGTAGGCATCTGGCAGCTGGTCTAGGTAAACTCACTACCAGTTCTGGAAGATACAACATAGATAAAGCTAAAGAAAGACATGTGGGAAACAGTGTAAGTACATTAAAGCCTGTGTTAAATAATAGGAGAGACGACCTTCTTTCTGTCCTTATTATATGAGGAGCTTGTCTCTTCACACCAGTCTTGTCATTATCCTGTACAGTGGAAATCCATTAATAAAGCATCATTTGAGCATTTCCAACAGTTAATTTCTGCCAGCTTTACTTCTGCTGAGTATTCCCACTACTGGTCATAAAGCTGGTGGAATTTGCCCTTATTCTAAAAGCCGCTACTTCTCGGGGTTAGCCATTAGGATTAATAAATAACTGAATATTTTCCAGTGAAGCTTCTTGTATTGAATGTAGAAGCCAACATCCTTGGCAAAACAACACTTGCAATTGTTCTGCGGAATACTCCCTACAGCACTGGCCTTCTCAGTATCAGGTAATTTGATCTTGACTGAAGAGCCAACCCGCAGAATGAAGCTGAGGAAAACGAATGTAAGTGAAGTTTAGGTGTATGGCAGAACACACTTACTAGGATAGAAGGTGGTGTGTAATTCATGCCAAAAATCAACTTTTGGTGCAGTTGTCACAGCCCACATGTTGATTAGGTATAGTCAAAGACTTAAGATAATTATTCATTCTTACCTGTAATACTACCAAAAAATGACAGATCAAAAAATGACAGATCATCGTCACAAAAGCAAAGAAAACATTCATCTATTCTGAAATTTAAACTCGAAGTATTTAGGCTAGTTTCATGACCTTTCACTGACATAAATGTTCACGAGAAACCAGCCATTGAAAATGTTGAATCCAAAGTAATTTTGGAGTGGAATTTTAAACTCAGGCACGGTATTATTGCTCAAATACTTCCATATTTGTAAAATGGGAGTATGGAAACAACAGAATGGGACTTTTTTAATCCGTCTGTAATGTGACGTGAAAAAAATCAGTAGAAGACTGTTTGCACTCCAGCCTCAGAGTCAAAGATATCTGCACTAATATTTGTCAAATATTCTAGAATAATGGGAACAAGCAGTGAAATCACAGCCTATTCACTGACAGTCAGCCAGCAGAAAGGCTAAATTTCTTGTCATTGCTGGTGATTGTCAGCAAAACACATTTGGATAGCAGGGAAAAAATATCCCATGATACAATTGACCATGAACACTAAAGAAAAAAAGACCTAGTTAAAGGTTTGAGAAGGAATGGCAGCTGTCACAGCCCCAGCTTCACCACCATAGTTTGCAACATGCTGGTGTGACATTTATAGTAATGACTGAGAGTAAGTGTAGCATGGCCTTTATTCATCAGCCAAGAGCAGAATAATGAACACTGTTAAGCGCAGCAGAGTTATAAGTCAGTTATGTCCAGATCAAAAGTAAGATACTCATAAAATAAAAGGTCATTTAAGGAATAGTTCTGAGTTTCTTTATTTCTGTTGTCTTCCATTTTTAACGTGCATTTTGAAAGCGAATCTTTATCATTACGTGATAAAAACATGGAATTTTGATTGCATAAAGAAAGAAGGCAATTCAGCCAGAAATAACTTTCTGTTATGCACTGGCCCTTTCTATTAATTGTCTATGACTGTATTGTATTATCAATGTGAGGATTAAAAAAATACTGAGGAAATGTAAAGGCATGTCAAAAGTCTTCATCCAGTCTTAAGGGACCTGTCATCTTAAGTCTTATAATCTCTTTTTCTATTACTTCCTTCTGCCAGTATCTTGTGAAGAGCCTGTATATTCCAGTGAATCTGCAAACACTGGAAATTGTAGTCATCGGAAAAAATCAAATACTCAACACTTCTGTGAAAAAGCTGCAAAAGTCTAAAACTGGCACCAAAAATTATGAATAATCTTTTCCATTTTATTTAGGAGAATTTTAAACAGCTACTCTAAGTCCTTGCTGCTATCACTAAAGTAGGGGTCAGAGAATGCGTGAGACAAGTGGACAGTCAAATCACACCAGAGGCTCACTGTTATTGCATTAATACTATAGTAATTATGGATGTTTCCTTCCAAGCTCACATACATATACAGCCTACAGGCCTGAATCTTAGCTCCAGAAATGAATATAGACTTTCCCTCAACAGTATGACTGGAGTGGGAAACACAACATTTTCCCTGCTCATAGTTTCTGATTTATTCTTTCCCTCCCAGCATTACCTCCAGTGGTTGCCTTAGGTTAATAAGTGTGCCATGTAGCTGCACTAAAGGATTCTAAAGGAATTAGCAGGAGACAGCTGTCACCATGGTATCAAACTGCACCTTCTTTTTTTTGAAGGGAAACATTAATAAGATTGTACTGAATAGGTGGGAGGGTTAGTTACCAACAGTAGTAATACATTGTCTGACATCTTGAACTTAAATGAAGGAAATTTTTGAGAACCCAAGACTTAAGCATCTAGCAACCCATTCCAACTTGTGTTCACATACTGTCCACAAAATCTTAAGCACACCTACTGAAAAGAAAACAATTGAACAGCTAGTATAGCCTATTCAGCTGTGACCTGCAGTAAAAACTAAGGAGCAGACACACTTGATTCATGTAGTCATATATTTTTCCTGTTCTATTATCAGTTTCCATGCTCTCTTTTGGAACTTAAATGAGTTTGTCCTGCTGTGTGTTAGCTCTGAAAAGGTATGCTTTCAGACAAGATACTTATTTGGCCAGGGAATCAAACCTCTGCCTTCAACCTTTTGCTGAAAAAAGGACTCTTGAAAAAGTGAACTTCTAAGCCTAGTGTGGAAACACCTCATAACTTTCTCAGAATAAATACCCAAACAGCAAGGAAAACATCCATTATTGCATTCTTTATTAACAGGTATTGAGTAAAAGCAAGTTTCTACCAGCAAATATTCTTTAGCTGTATGATATTTAAAATCTGAAATGATATCTAGATTCATATACTCCAATTTTTTCCTGTCTTTAACATATACAAAATATCATACCTTAAGAGAGTGGTGAATATCATCCAAAGATACAGGTGGCTTTTTTTAAGGTTTACTTATGGTGTTTATCATGTAGTGTGTCATGCAACAATCCTGTGTAGGGAGTAAGGCAGGGACTTCTGCAGGTTTGAGTCCATAAGTGAAGTGGAAAAATTACAAAAATACATAAAAGTGGATAATTCTGTAAATGTCATCTGCTCAGCATATTTGATCTTGCAAAACTTGCAGACCAGCTGCAGATGTACTGCAAGTTGTAACAATCCAAAACTTTTTACTCTACAAATTCAGGAACTGAGAGCCCTTTGGTATCTGATATTTGGAACTGACGTTGGTCCATGACTCACACAGCATTTTTCATGTGGCTTGATAGGAAAAACACAGACTTTATAATTAGTTAGGAATAACTGAGGCTTTCATATGTTAACATGCCAAAGTAGAAAGAAGCATAGAGAAAGGAACACTTCTCAGAATGAGGCAACAAGAAATTTTCTCTTGAAACTATTTATCATACAAATTTACTTCGCCTCTTTTGAAATTGATGCTGAAGATGCAAATAGTCACAAGGAAAACTAATCTCAAAAAGGCAAAAAAATGTCAAACCTTCAAAATTTGTGATTTTTATTTTCAATGATGCTTAAGATAGATTTATCAGAAAGTGCAAGAAGTAGTTCTGGAGCACTTCTGAGTGACCAGAGACAACACTCACAGTTCTGTCAGTGCTGGCTTTTCCTGCCCCCACCTCTGTTTGGCAGTAGGCCACAGGTACCAACATGTCTTAAACTCATATACTAGAGTGGGGCAGGTTGAACTTCAAAGATGTCTATCTATGAAGGGAGCTTAAATGGTTAGGTCAGACTAGATGCTTAGCTTTTTAACTCCTACAATCAGAGAAGACAGATCTCATGCTAAGAATGCTTCAGCAGTTCTGCTGCTGAAAATCCTCTCCCATTCAGCCACTCAGAGAATGTCTGAGCTCTAAGAGACAAGCCTTGTGCTTAAAATAAAAATTTTTCTCTGATTATCTGATCAGGGTGATTTAAAGATGTGATGTGTGATATCATCATTGTCTTTCAGATCTTTCCCATCTCCTTCATGTATTTTTAAACAAACTATCTTGGTGAGAACAAATACAAATACCTAAAGCCAAAATCAAGCTAAATAAAGGCAGCATCTCACATTGGTCATTCAATATTTCTAAAACTATTCATACTATTATTTTTAGATCAGACTTATGTAAGTTACATAAGACTGTTTAAGAAAACCACTTTTATTGTTTTGTTTTGGTATTTTTTCCCAGAGTGTTTTCTTTTGCTTCACTACTTTGAAAGAGCTGCTGGTGTTTTAAAAGATCTTTGTATATCTTATTTTCACAAATGGTTGATTTTAATGATAAATTATTTTCTGTAATGCAAGGGCGATAACTTTGAAAACAGTCTCAGTTCTCACCAGGGCCATTGTTGTAATATTTAGCATTTGAAGTGCCTGACTCTTAGAGCAGTTAAACAGCTGTCTTCATAGGCCTCTTATTTCAACGGTCCTTTACATCATGGAAAGATGGTAAAGTTCCCATGTTTGCCTGCTGATGTTTCAAGTGAAATGTGTGTCATTTCAAGGCAAAGTACTGGATCTGCTACAGAGAAGTCATTTGTTTTCAGAGCAACGAATTTTAGTGCTTTCCTTTGAACTTAGAGCAAACAAGGCCTACATTAGAAGTCCTATAGGACTTTTCACTTCAGGGGACAACAGAGCTGTTGCACAACTTCAGGATTTGACATCAGTCCACAGCCACTGGGAATACAGCAAAGGGAAGACCTACCTCTGTCTATCCTCAGCTTACAAATAATCCTGATCAGATCACCCAGACAACTGCATAGAAGAGTAATGGACCCAGCTGGTGTACAGAAAGTTTTACCAAAAAAATTGTTAAAAGATTCTGTAACAGGACCACCCACATAACAGGGATACTACAAACAAGCATCTGGAATGCATTGTATTTTAAAAATATTCATGAGGAAAGCATATCTATCCAATCCAAATAATTACACAGATAAAACATTGTCAGTACCAGGGAAAGTCTCTGATTCAGTAAATTTTCCTGAATCTAGATCTAAGGGATTTAATATCTCCAGTATTCCTATATTTCTCAGTCTTCCTCTGATTGCTTGGGAAGCAGGTGCACAGCACTTCTGAAGGCATCCTGACTATACAGTGCTGGAACTGCCTTCCCAGAGCTCAGGAAAACTATGCTGTGGATCTTGTGGGAGGATATGGAATACAGCACTCTTACTCTGAATGAACAGCCATTTGCTGCTTCCTGTAGTCTTTGGGGAAGGAGGTCATTGTGACCAGTTGCCATAAGGCTACTTCATGAGATGACAGATGTCTACTGCCTACCAAATTCTGACTTCTGCTTTAGGTGGTGCAGCTCACTCCAAACACATTGTTTTAATCCCATGTAGAGTTCTATCAATCTCTGTGCAGCTTTTGTGGCTGAAGCACCAGCTTGGTGAACCTTATCCTTGATAATCAATACTCACCAAGGTCTTTAGGCGTGTGTGGAAGATACTGTTTTTTTGGATTATCCCTGCTCCACTTCAACACTTTATGTATTTTCCTTCTTCCAAATACAACCATTTAATCTTCAAGGCATTTATTGGGAAATCGAGGCAACTATAACAATTTTCTAAAATAGCCAAGAATCTCTCATCAATTCAAGTGTGTCTGCCAATTATATGATATCATCTACGCAGGCTAGGAAGCTTAAACTCTCTGTCACAGGACATCAAACAACAAGTTTGTGGACCAGCTCCAGCCTGTCAGAACAATTTTAACCGAGCAGTTCATCGTCCACTATCTACTTATCATAGGCCCTTCAGACACAATTTTGGAGAAGGATAGAGGCTAGATGTCCTGAGTTTGTTACTCTCTAACCTCTTCTCTAAAATTCTTTTGAGACTGAAGTGATTGGACTGTATTTGCCCCACAGCAACAGCATAAGTTTTTTGCATCACATAATTTGCATAACCTGCTACAAAAGCACACGTGAATGTTGGGGAAATGAACAGGACTGCTTATAGGAGCAGCCATGTAACTGGAGACTCCTAGGGATCAGACCCACAGGGACATCTTCATTTTGGTCATATCACAGGCCTGCGTGCAGATGGAGGGCAGAGGAAGCACTGAGGTATGCAGTCCTCATAAAATGGATTAAGGCCTTTTCCAACAGAATGTTTGAGGAACAGTGGTCATCCAGTGTTGCACACTGGACTTTATCAGAGCTAGGTGAAAAGAGTGATGAAGAAAAACAGCCCTTTCTGTTCTATCAGCCTTTGGAATTAATTCATTACTCAGTTGCCCATCAGTTGTTATGAGACTGTAAGAGTCACTATACGCAACTTTTAGCATTGCTGTGACCTTATCTATGGCCTCGATTAGTCTGATTTGATCACTTTTCATGGTGCTCCCTATTGAGCTGCACCTCATGCCATTATAAAATGTACAAGAAAAATAAAAGGATTTTTTTTTTAAACAAGGCTTTAACCCTTATTCTTTCCTTTTTTCCAGGCCACTGTTAAAACACAGATATTCAATCAATATAGTTTTGGCCAAGCCATGCTGCTGTTTTTCTTCTCCTCTTTCTTTTAAAAGTGACCATAATCTGTTCACAAGGACTTTTAAAATTACGGTTATGATATTGATGATAAATTTTATTTATTAAATTATTTGGATTGGCAAGACATTCTTTCCTCTGAATGCTTTCTAAATACTTTGCATTCCAGATGCTTGTTCCAGATGCTTCTGCCACCTTAGTGGTAATATCATGTATTCCACCAGCTTTTGCATTGTTAGTTGCCTCGGTCTTGGCTCTATTTTTCTTTGGATGAAGAAAAATCCGGTGCTGAGATACTTTACTGTTCTGGGAGCCATACCATCCTGCTTTGCAAGCTGTCTTCTCCCTACTACACACAGATAGTCTGAGGTATTCTCTAGCTGCTGAGCTTCTCTCTCTCAAATCTTTGCTTGTGCTGTCTTTGTGATCTCTTCACTACTTTGATCACAGTCTTGCTTTGCCAGCAGACTTGGCCTGTTTATGCTTTTCTTGTAACCTTCCATTTTGTTGCTTGTCCAGCTTATCTTTGTTTGTTTATGACTTCCGATAACTTCCTCTGAAGTATTTGGTGTCACTTTCTCAAACATTTCCCATCCAAGCTATAATGAGATTTCTTCCCCATCCCAAAGTAATGGCCTGAAATGCACTCTCAGCTTCACCTTGCATGTCTCCTTTGCCAAGCTTTCTCAGCATTTGAAAAGGATCAGAGAGATAGCAACACCCAATCATCTTCCTGGGCTGCATCTTACTCTTTCCCAGAACAGAACAGAACAGAACAGTTCATGTTCACAACCACACTCTGTACTTCTACAGATGGTAGCACTCCACTATGTTCTTATCTTTGACTGAAAATAATGTGTTTAATGTGGTTTTTGGTCTGACAGCTTAGGGAACACCGTATGACTTCATGCAGATATATATATATGAGAGAGAGCCAAAATGATACTATGCATGACATTCATGATCTGGCTCTCCATTGACTCTCTGTTTTTTCAATTCATCCCTCACATTTATACTATCAATTTATAGATTCTAGAAGCTTGTCTAGACTATGTTTTCACCCATCCTTCTTTATGTCTTCTTCTGCTTTGGTAGCTGTCTACACCAGCATATTGTATCTATGTACAATTCAGTGTACCAGTTCTAAACATGCAGTACCAGTTTGCCCAGAGTAAGAGTTTCCAGTGGCTCACTGAGGAAATCATAGTGCTTCCTACTGCTGTAGCAATACTATTGGCATGTTTTTCTTGCCCATTTGTATATTTGAAGTTGGAAAACTGTAATTTCTTATTGTGACCTCTCCTATGTTCTGTTCTGATAATTACTGAATTCTCTAAATCCTGTTATATATTGGCATGCTATTGTACTATAGAGCAATGTGGCACAACTTCACAAATGTTTTCAGCTTTCTTTAAGCCAAATATTTTGACCCTCTTAAGTGATTTTTTTTGGTTGTTGTTCTAAATTTCATTTTGCAAAGACTGTTCTGTTTCCACTCTGAGTCACACCAGAGCAAATCAGGAAATATCAGAATCTCCTGAAAGAAATAAAATGCAGGACTTTGACCAGATCTACTAAGTCACTGACAGAGACAAAAGTATATCCTTGCAGTTCATAAATTTCTATGCAAGCTATACCTGGATGGGATAGTGAAGGGGAGATAATGCTGCTGACTCACTGTGATTCTGATCTTTATGCTCAAGAAGCCATTGATGTATGCAACTTCCTGCAGTGCCAGTCTGGTCACAGCAGGTCAGTACTGCCAGATTCACTACACCATGGACTTCTATGGGCTCACTCTCAAGTGAATGTCTGTGGAATAATGAAGATATACAGAATCTTTGCCTTTTGGGGAACCACTATGAGGTTTCCCCTAGAAGATAATTCTACTTACTTTACTTTTCCTTCCTCTTTTAGAAGACGCAAGGGGGATATCCTACTGTTGCATCCAGTGAAGTGCAAGCTGAACCTTACAATGAGTTTTTCAGCATAAGCACTGCCTTTCAGTGCTAGGGCAATAAGGACACCTGCCTGAATGTAGACTAAGCAGGAGAAGAGCAACAGAATGTGTGCTGGAGTCCTAATCCCCTCATTTTCCACAGTGGAGACTTGGCTGTAGCAATGCTCCATTCTGGGCTGTTACAGTCACATTCCCTTCCCATTGCAATTGGGAAATCAATATTTGGGAAGGATGGTGTCTAGATGGACAGGTTCCATACATTCTAAAGTAAGGTGGGGATGCAGCCAATATATGTACCTGGACTTGAGATTTATGATGTGCTTTAGCTCAGACTTCCCCCCCCCCCAAAAAAAAAAAAAAAACCACGGCATTTTTGTCATTCTGAAAGAGTGAAAAGACTCCTATTTCTACTGATCTCACAAAACTCCCTGAAGGGAAGTGTAAGTATGAGCTGTTTGTGCAAGATACCATCAACCATGTGAGACTCTTGGGGGGATGAGGTATCGAGCAGTCTGAAGGCAGAATCAGCCTGACAGCAAGGAGTATTTGAAGAGTTGTCGCTTAAATATCAGAGTAGAGAGTTATATGAATCAGCACAAATTTGTATTCAGTCTAAGGATTTGATCCTTCTCTCACCTCAGTGGAAGTGTAAAGAAACCACTAAGAAGCCAATGGTGTATAACCAGTGTAAGATGAAAAGCAGAGCAGGAGGTATTCTGTACTATGGGGGCCCTGATGATCAAGACTGCAGTATTACAGCATGGCAATTTCACTCAATTCAACAGATCAACATGAACAGAACAACAGAGAACCAGATCTCATAACAGGCAGACAGTGACTCTAAAAACATTCAGGATCAAACTGTGTTCTCACAGACAGTAGTGAAAAATCAAGCAGAATGGCATGGATTTCAGAGCAGAACTTGGCCATAAGTCACAGAACTAAGAGACAGCGTGTCATTCGCAGATGCCAAATGTCATTCACCATGTACAGAAATAACATGTGTGCTGGAGCTGTTCTTGCTGAAAAAGGACACATTAGCTCCTGTTATTGAGATTCAGCAACACTGTCTGCATCTGACACTGTTCAGCAGTATTAACGTGAAAAAGAACTGCAGGTGTTTTCCTCCAGGAATGGTCAAACTACACTTAAATCCAGATGAAATGGCAAAAAAATCTGCTTTTTAAAAAAATCAGAGTATGTTTAGTCAGTGACACTCCTCAAAAGTGAAGATGTTTCATGTCATCCCAGATTTGCATTCTGCCACTTTTTTTATACAGAACCGCAGATGTTGGAGGAAAAGCACTTAAAATAAACTTACCATAATCCAAGGCAATGCACCATGGCCAGGGCTATGAGGGCTGTATTGCTGGTGAGTTTGTTGCTAGAAAATTGGTGGGCAGAAATGTTGCCTAGAAAAATGCTTGCATTGTGTGTGAAAGGAAATTCAAGGAGTAAAATAGTCTGCCCCAAAAACACAGCAAGGTTTTTGCCCAAGAGAACATGCTATTATTCAAGTCCATAAAGCAAGGCAATACTGTGCACAGCTTATCTTCAAGATAGACCTGAAAAAGATTTCATGGTGCAGGATAGACCTGCCAATCCAAATCAGTCAGCACTAATTACTTAGATTGGAAAATAATACTATTTAGGAACTAATTTCTGATCACTAATGTCTCTGTATCACCTATTTTTGTAACTGCATATTGAAACTAGACAATCCTCCAACAGACAGGTTTAGTCTTCTCACCACGTGAGGGGAAAACACATCTTACAAACAAGCATACGAATGCCATCATTACAGCAGGGCTTGCCAAGAGATAATATCATGCAACCTTGTGGCAGTGTCATCTCTGTGATAGGGGAAAAAGCAGGATGGATGTGAATCATGGTTTTTGAAAGTAACATCAGCTCTGCTTCTGCATTTAACTGGTGTATCTCCCACCATAAGCATTTCCACTTTAGAAGAATGAGATTAAGATGTAACCTTGTTTTGTCTACAAGACACACTTGGGATGACCAAATACATCAGCGAGCAAACTAGAAGTGCGGTGCAAGACCCCTTTATCTGGTAACGGATTCTTACTCACTGAGAATAGGCTGGAAAGCAAGAAACAGTGCTGAGGGAGAAGGAACTTGATAAGCACCATCTTCAAAAAGGAATCGCAGTAACTGGTGTTTCAGAAAAGAAAGTCCTGGGTTGTCCATTTTCTTGCTTTCTTTTGAACTGCATCTGTAACTTGAACCAAGCCACTTCACTATTTATTTATTTTACACTTCTGTTTCAGTACATGTTGGGAACCGATCTTCCATCCCTTATTTTACAACTGCCACTTGAAGTCTCCCTTGGTGCACTCTTCTGCAGTGATAAACAACAGTTTGTGTCTAGATCCAGGATAGTGGTATTATATAACAGAGCTACACAAGGGAAAAAAATAGCTTCCATCCTTTTTTCAGGCATCCCTCCTGTGGTGCCTGTATGAACCACAGACTGAAAGCAGGCTCTGAATTCAGGCTGTTCTCTCTAAGTACCACATGTAGGTGAAATTATTACAACTTAATCGATTTATCATGACAGCTAAGGGACTGGAAAAGAATAATACTACTTTGTGGCCCTGCTGTCTGAAGATGTATGTAATAACAGAATCCGAGAGCACTAGGAGATGTTTTGCTTTATTCAGAAGCATTGACCAGAGTAGCCTCAGATAATATGCTCAAAATGGAGACTTCCATTATCAGGATGACACATTTATGCAAAGTGAATTCTGAAAGAAATCTTGCCTGATACTTTTCACAAAATCAACCTGATCTAATTTTGTAACTATTTACAATGGTAGTTTTAATAATTCAAAGATGTCCTCTGAGAGTATGTTTCACCATAAATAATTGTCCAGAGCTTTTCCTGCCTTCCATGACCTCAGCAAGGAGAATTACTCCATGACAGTTTTATATTTTAGGATTCATAAGGCAGTTTGAGGTTACATCACCTGAAAAGCAATGGATAACACAGACTGCAAATTCATACTATTTGTCAGAAGTCAGAAAAAGGAATTTAGTTTATTTCTGCATTGGCCAGAATGAAAACAACTTTATATGGGGCAGGAAAGGGTAAGAAGATTTCCATTTTCTTTAATTTTGGTATTTCTTCCTCTAATTTGGTAAATAAGATCTCTACTATCCTTTCAACAAAACTGATAAAATTTGGCAACTCAGACTTGACTCTTGACTCATACAGCCATTTTTTACTTCTTGCATGCTCTACTAGGCTCTTGAATTAGGGTTATACATATAATTTATTAATGCTTATATAAAACACTGGAAATAATTGGAATTTTTAAGCATATTTGTCATACATGGAACACTGAACCTCTACATACCAATTTCACATTGATATAAAATCCTGTTACACCTTATTGAAATCAACTGGGATCACACATCCATAAGTTCTTACAGAATATTTACTGGTGAGGACATCATATCTAATTATTCTACCTTATCCTAATTATTTTTTAACCATTCTGTTAGAACCAATAGTTAAGAGGCACTACAAGTAGATTCCTAAGATGTTAAGTAAGAACTTACAATGATGCTTATGTGGCTTAAGGCCCAATTATAGTTTTGTTCAAGCTTTTACACTGCATAACTAGTGATATTCAGTAATTATGTTCTTCCCCACACTTCTTAAAAATTGCAGTAAGGAAAACTGATTTCTTGGACTAGGCTCATTGCAATTGTGGGCCCAGCCTGGTTGGGACATGCTTACACACCAGAAATAAAGCCAGCACAGAGCAGGAAGGAAAGGGGGCTTAGCAGACAGCTCACACATGAAAGAGAGGAAAGGAGAGCATGTAGCTTTCAACAGCCGTCCACCTTGGCCCTGGCTGGAAGGGCACCTGGGCCCCCTTGGGGGTAGGAGGAATGTTTGGTTTCCTCTTCTTTCTGCCCGTCTAATCCCCAGTGTTTTCAATGTGTGCTCCCTCTCCTGCAGTGCTGTTGGCCGAGGTCACTGCAGCAGAGCAGCGTGAGATTGCCCAGCCTGTGCCTTTCCCTGGCTGCTTCCCTTGCTGTTCCATCTCATGCTCACCAGGCAGCTGCTTGCCTGGCACTTGATGAGGAAACACTCAAGCTGCAGGAGGGAAGGGTTTCCAGCAGGTACAAAACCAGAGCCTGCAGACGTGGCGAAAGGTAGCAAAAAAACCAATGTACTTATATCTTCTCTCTTCCCAGGAAAAAGTAATGGGAAAAGTATGAACTCTAGCTGGTTAAACATCTGGGTGGTATGATGGAGTTGCTAGGAAAAGGTGTTTGCTGACTGCTGCAGAAGGATACAAACTTTTTACCCCCCAAAAGCATCGCATTTCAGTGTTAAGAGGCTTATTCACATTTTCCTTCTAAGCATTAAATGATCCATTATTAAAGGAAAAGTATATGGGACACATGTCCAGTTAACCTAAAAAATTGCTGCAAGGGAGTAATCAATAGCTGCCAGCTCAAGACAAAGGAACAGAGGCAGCAGAAACAAATCAGCCAGAAAGAGAGACAACAATCCAGTAGACTTCTTATGGTGAATAGTACCAACAGAAGACTGAAATATGCCTGGGGACAAGGATGTTATGGATGTTGAAAATAAGATTAAGTTCATATCCCAGTACTGTAGCTGAAAAAAAAAAAAAGAATATAAGTAGTAGTTCACACACCAAGTAGGAATATAAAGACTTGCTGTGAAACAGAGTCTGTGTCTAGCATAAGTTCAGGGCACCAACGTTTTTGTTCTGTAAATAGCACACGCTCAGTTGTTTTATTTGCAGCTGTAAGGTGAGATTAGTGACCTCTTTGACTGTAGTAGAATTGTGGGGGCAGATGTAACATGGCTGTAACGCCATGCATAACCCATCCTCTCAACCTGTAGCAATGTTACCAGCTGTGAGCGAGGTGATACAGGCACAAGGAAAAGTGAGACTTTGCAGGAACACTCAGTCCAAAAGACAAAAAAATTACTTAACCCAGATGACCAACTGTGTTCCTAAAAGGAAACAATAACCTACCAAAGGGCAATGAAACTTGGTTTGAGTTGGAAAGGACCTTAAAGACCATCCAGTTCCAAGTCTCCTGCCATAAGAAGGGACACCTTCCACTGGACCAGGTTGCTCCAAACCCATCCAACCTGGCCTTGAACAATTCCAGGGATTGGGTATCCAAAACTTCTCTGAACAAGCTGTTCCAGGATGTCACCACCCTCACAGGAAAGAATTTTTTCCTAATATCTAATCTAAACCTGCCTTATTTCCTGTCTTTTCCCCTTGTCCTGTCACTATGTGCCCTTGAAAGAGTCCCTCTCCAGCTCTCTTGAAGAACCCTTTAGATTGTGGAAGGCTGCACTAAGATCTCCCTGGAGTCTTTTCCTGTCCAGGCTCAACAACATTAACTCTCTCAGCCTGTCTTCATAGGAGAGGCGCTCCAGCCCCTTGACCATGTTTGTGGTCTCCTCTGGACTCACTTGAGCAGGTCCATGTCCTACTTGTGCTGGGAACCTCAGAGATGGATGCAGTCCTTCAAATGGGGCCTCATGAGAACAGGGTGGAGGGGGAGTATCACTTCCCTCACCTTGATAGTCATTCTTCTTTTGATGCAGCAAGCAATGCAGAAAACTAGAAAAAGAGCTATTGAAAGTAAGAAGAAAATATAAGAGACACACTGTTTCTGAAGACTGATAGCTATGCAAAGCTCTCACACCTCCAAGGAGATAATGTCCAAATAAACTACTAGTTTAACAGGGCTCTGCCACGGAAAGGGGAAGAATGCTTGGGAGTAGCCACTGTCACTTAATTGTGGAAGACTATGAAAAAGAAGACGCAAAAGAAGATTATAAAGAGTATTGTAAAGGTGTAGAGAGTGGTCTTCCCTTTATGATGATCTTCTGCCTTCTGAGCATCAGCTATTTAGGAACTTTCTGTGCCAAAAGCTGTATTCAGAGCACAGTTCTTAACATGCTCCTTGCCCTGTGAATTTGTCTGATGCTTTTTGAACCCAGTTCCCCATTTGCTGTTTGTGCTCTTTGGAGTGAGATGACTTCATTAGTTTACCTTACAAGGCTGACTTGTTATGTAATCACAAGCAATTACAAAGCACCAGGAACCGATTTCAGCTACAGCTCAAGATACTGAAACTACAAAGGATAGTGATGTGAGGCTGTCACAGCATTTGTCTATGACTGGAGATGGTGACAGCCAGCAATTCACTCATTCAAGACAAATGAAAGCCTGTCATCAGAATTGCCATCAAGTTCTCCTCAGGAAGTTTTTGGGTTTGTTTTGGTTTTGGTTTGTTTTGTTGGGTTTGGGTTGGGTTGGTTTGGTTTTCTTTTTCTGGAAACAACAAACAAAAAGTTATAGAAAATAACTACATGTTTCAGATTATACGAGCAGGAGATATTTTTCAGAGAGTAGGACAACAATGGTTCTACACAATCAATGGTAGACTTCATCCCCACACCACAGTATGTTCATATTTTTAACAGAAAGCTCCAGCCAGTTCAGGGAAGCACTGCCAAAGATGGGGTGCCATATGGCAGAAAACTGCTTTCGGGATCTTTTGTTAGGAATGAATAATGGAGAAGGCTGCCTCCTGCTAACAGAGTGCAACATATTTCAAGTTGGGGTTTTGTTTAAAGGGAACCAAGCCCTAATCCTGGTCAATCAAAGGAATATACCTACAGAAGAGACTATTCGTAAAGACAGATTTAGAAGGATATTTAGCTGTTAGTAATACAAGTAGGCATCTAGTGTATTCTGCAGAAATGCTTAAGCACTTAAAGCCCATTGGCTTTAAGTATTCATGGGAGGAGTCTGTCCAATAGGATAGTTACATCACTCTGCCAGCAAACAGAAAGCCTCTGTAGCAAATACCAGTAAATTAGTTGCTCAGGCATAATAAATATCTGGCCACAATACTAAATGTATTAAAAAGAGGAAGTAAAACTTTAGTTGACCACAGGTAACCAAAGAGGAAGCCTTACTCCTATACACACAGTTACATCTGCAGTATATACTGAGTGTCTAACTTCACAATTATGGCTGTTCATAAATAACTTTTTTTTTTTTTAACTTTTGGCTTCTAGTGAAGTCCCATTTTTAACCTTGGCTGCTACTTTGAGAAGGGTTTTCTGGAGGGTGCCATCTGTCTGTCAGCAGCTACTGCTCAGTTATATGCAGTTGTGAGAACATGCCCTAGAACAGCAGAATATTCTATTCCATCTAGGTTCTAAGTTCATGCTTATACTCCTATATAATCTGATAATCTCTTCCTGTTTTCTCTGATAGCTTAACAGTTATTTTTATTAACTCTTTGATTTAAAACTACACTTGTAATTCTTTACCTGTAAATTATGTCTTTTTGCCCATGTTTTATCTTTTCATCTGCTACAAACAGCAATATGATACATTTTTATGTGACTGACTTCATTTTGAGTTTTGGTTGTTGTCAGTGATAGAGACTCAAAAGATACATAAATCCCTTTAATATGCCAACAGTCTGTTTCTAGCATTATCCATGGATAAATATCAGCAGTTTGTAAATCCTGAGTATTTTTCTCCTTGCAGATGTGAACGTGTATCATAGTACAAAGATAACAATTTACGGAGATTATGTGGTTTTGCCTGCATATTGCTTTTTGTCTAGATGAACTCCAGTTAATGCAAACTTATTAGCACTATAATTTTTTTAAATCCTACAGTCAGATTTGCTAGCCTGTTCTCCATGAAATGTACAGCATCCCATTAAATTCAATGGCACGGCTGTACACGCGCTTTTCATATGTACTTTCAAACCCATTACACAATACTATAGTATTAGTATAAAATACAGTTACCCACAGATTTGACCTGAACATAATTGTGGTTTTCACTAAAGAAGTTTGCAAAAAATACAGAGGAGAGCTCAGCAGAGAGAATGACTTTATGCATTTTTACAGAAATTCCTAGGCCTGGACCAGTATTTCAGCATACCTACATTTTACTTAGGCTTGGACTTGGATCTGCAATTGGCAGCTCAGACTGATCAATAAAATGAGAGCTTTTTCTTACATAAATGTTGCACAAACTGAACCACAATCAATGACTTAATTTAGTGACAGTGGTGCAAATTCCTTTGGGCATATGGCTGAAAACCAAATACCCTGCAAGGACTGCCTTAATTCTAATTAATTTATGCTAGATGAAAATCTAATCAAGAATATCCACATGGGATTTTGTAAGAATTTAACTAAAATTTAAAACGCATATCTGGATAAACAGATACAACTTTTTGTATAAGGGGGCATACAGCCTATTTTCAAGAACTGCAGTGTTATCCCTAAATTCACCATATTTCTGATTAAATCCTTTTTTGCTGCATGCTGATCAGCTGTTTGCATCAGACAGAGTAAGAGGAAGGATCATGAACAAGAATTATAACAATTTAGAATCTATCAGCCGTTATGCGTTCGGTTTCTTATAAGTTTTAATAATTAATGTCCTGAGAATAACAGATGGTCCCAATTCTTTTTAAATTTCTTTAGTTAAAAATATGTATTTTTTTAGTCCTCCAGTATGGCACCAAATGTGCTTTCCTTCTTTCTGACTTACATTCTCTGGTTTATTTCTATTCCTCTGTTTTAGCTGAGAGACAAGTTGAAAGCAATTGTCACTCCAGACAGAAGCACAGATATGTAATTTCTGTTTAGTTTTAAACATGCAGACAATGGGCTACTGAGTTCGTTTGAATCCATATGTATACCCCACAGTTCAGAAACTGCACTGATTCAAATTCCTTCGAGGAAGACTTACCAGCATATCACTTCTTGCCAATATATCAGTTCCTCTAGTTTTTCTGTCAGTGTAAACATTATTGTTCCATAATCAGAGTATCACCCGTGAATGAGAATTTCATGGTCATACTTATAACTGTAGTAACCATACAGTACACATTTTATTAAGCTCCATAGGAGCTCCACAGTAGAACTCTAAGTACAATACACCACAAACACTTCCCAAAACCTTCTGACAAATGTAAAACCTGTGGTAGTTCACAGTAGAGAAAAAAAAAAAATCAACTTTATTATCACTGTGTTATGACCCTGCAACAGCGAAGTGGTTCCTAAACAAAATTTCTAGAGTTTTGGAAGGCAGCGAATGGCCCTCACAAAAGAGAATGGCAAGAAACCCAAAGTTAATGGCCCCTGTCAACCTCTCCTAAATGAAATGTTTTTCTTTCACTCTAAATCTGACCAGTGGTTTATTGCTGAGCACATGAGCACAACAGAAAACTTTCTGACCTCTATAGGCAACCAGGGGAAGTCAATAGGTGAGATTTTTAACGTACAGGGATACAGTGGAAAAATAGTGAGCCAGTCGCTCTCAAATCAGTGATTCTTTGGAGATACAAACACCTTGGGTACTCAAGGGATCTTTATTCCCTATCCCCAGAAATTTCTCATCCCATTTTATAGTCCTGCAATGATGTTTATCATTGGCTTCTCACCCTCACTACTGTTGTTTGCAAGATCACTCCAAGTTATGCCCTAGATATCTGTTAGGACTTTTCCCCTCATTTTTGATCTGAAGTTCTTTGACTTTGTGATGACATTATTATTCAGTTTTTCTCCCTTCTTAGTATCTACTACAATACATTTTAATAGTCTTTTGGTCTTCCTTCCTCTGCAACTATTACATTTTAATCTCCTGTTCTTGAACACATGAAAACTTGCATGCAATACTGCAAAGAAGTTCTTACTGGTGCTTCCTACAAGGCAGCTCCTGCATCTCTAGCTTATTTAGAAATACCTCAGTCATTGTACCCCAATACTGCATTTCACAGCTGCTTCAAAATGGTCATCAACAGCCACCCACCAATAACCAATACACCGAGATATTTTTCCTCCCCTTGATTCCCTGTGATGGAAGGTATGTTTAAGTGGTTTCTGCTCCTCTGTCATACTCCTTTAAGAAACAAATAACCAATCACACTGGCCTTGTGGAGAAGGGGAGACTGCTCTTAGCCTAGAGCAAATTCCTAGAGGAGAGACTGTTCCATGAGGGCAGGGTGAGTCGGGCAGAGGAAAAGACAAAAAAAACCTGCAGAGCAGCAGAGGGATGATGAGACTGCTCACTGCTCTCTAAGCAGCAGGGAACAAAGCTAAGGCTAGAGCTCTTTACCTTCTGATGGTCCAAGAGACGATCACACAGATTGTTGGCAATCCAGAAAGCCACTCAGTGGACTGAAGTCGCAACTAGAAAGAAGGATCCAGACAACAAAGTTAATGTGGGCAGGAGGCGAGTGGTTTATAAGTTCATTCTTATTTCTGTGTAGCTTACCTAGCCCATGAACTGTCTTTGTTTAAAGCATGAACTGTTCTCATGTACATGCAAGTAAAACCTAGTCTTTTGAGATTAAATTTTTTTTTTTTCTCCTTTAGAGAGCTTACTATAAGAAGGGTGCCTAGGTGGACACACTGCAAAGTTCTGGCTGGCTTAGCAACCCATGTGAGCATGACTTTGTGCTGCTCAACCTGCTACTATTTCTGCCACATGTCCTTGAGGTGAAAACGATTAAGGGGGGGGTGGGAAAAGTCTCAAGATTGTTCTGTGAGGAAGTGTCAACAGATCTTCACCTTCATCTTGAAAAGTTCTCTTTTCATACATAGAAGTCTCACATTAGTCAGCGTCTTACTGACCTAATCAGTTTTTAAGGTAATCCTCATAATTTCCACTTTAGTAATAATTATAGTAATAAAAATACAGCAAGTATTGCTTTAATGTGTGTGAAAATTCAGGCTATCACATTGTCCCTGTGTAAGAGGTCAATTATCTTATCTGAAAAGACTTCTGACACCATCTAGATTTCATAAATCCAGGATTATCACACTTTGCATTTGCCTTCAAGGCTTTAATTATTTTTTCTTTCAAATATTTTCCAACACTTCATACACTATAGCATTCATACTAAAAGAGCCAGAGTTACCTATGTGATTTCTTTTTTCTCATTTTCTAGATTGTGAAAATGAAGGCAGATAGGGAGTATACTGACATGAGTACATTTATTCTGTCGATAAAGCCTCAATTCCTATTCAGTTGAGAAGAGCCATCTTTTATCAAATTTTTGGCTTCATTTATAGGTATAATACAGTATGATCAAGGTTTCCAAGGTTGCCAAATCTTCATCTGTGCAAGAGCAGCCTGCCTACATGCCAGGTTCATAACAAATATAAAAGATTTTACAAAGAACCTAATTTCAGCAAAGTCTCATTTTTCAACTGAACACTATGTCAAAAATATTAATCAGATCTAGCCATAGATTTCTTTTACCATATAGTCTTTTCCATCATCTCTGTAGTTTTTATGACAAGCTTAACTGGCTGAATTTATGTTGTTTGGGTTCTCATACTGTGGCCATAACCTTGCCATCTAAGCTATTGCTTAATCATTTAAGTTTCGGGTAAGCATAGGTTAATGTCACTGGTTCATTATGTAAGTGCTTTTATGGGGTAGTATTTAATTAGAAGACAAATATTTAAGAATCTTTCTGTATCTGAATTATCTTCATTTCAGTAATATTCACAGTGATTGAGTAATTTAAGATGTATTGTCATAATTTCAAAAACATGTTTTCAAAGCACTTTTCAATATGCTCAGGCTCAAAGAGAATTAATGGTGAATGCAGAAAAGTGGTTAGAGACCTCTTACTTTTTATTTCAATAAATACTTGGTGATGTATTTATCAGGCTATTCAAAATGTTTATCACACTGTGAGTAGATCCATCTACAAACAGCACAACTTCACAGATTTTGAAGACAGAAGGCAATACTGTAAGACATAACATTGCACCACTGATTCCCTGTACCACAAAAGGCTGTAAATCTTACAGTTAATTCCTGCCTCAACCAAGAGCACGCTTCCTTCGAAAATTTCCAGTGACACACTTCTTACAACTACTGCTTAGATGTTCTGGTACTGATTTTTCTTATCCTAAGATGCTTTAAATTTATTTCTAGCTGTGACTTTCAACATCAGATCATATTACATTTTGCTTATTAGGTATAAAAACTGCCTTCTAGTGTAGTGTGTGTTTTTCACAGACAGCAATCAAATCACCTCTGTACCTCTGCATCAGTGAGCTTTTTTTCTTCTCTCACTGTAAGTCATGCTTCTCTTCTTTAATCATCTGCACCTCTTCCAAAGCAACTATTTAACATTTTTCACGGGACCATATTGCAGATAGAAAGCATTTTGGTAGACAGTTCACCAGTAGTGACATCAGTGCTATCTCAAATAGCAATGCATGTTGAAGATGGAGATGTTTTCAGTTTATTATTACTCATAAACATTTAATTTTTCCAGCCATTACTTTCCATACTATTGTCCCACCTTCTGTAAGGATGGACAATAACCTTTAAGATGTCTGTGCGAAATGCATTTGGTTTGCTTGCAGCTGGCTTACCGAATAATTGATGTCATTCTCTTGCTGTTCTGTCTTTATTATAATTCAGCACTCCTCCAGAGTTTGTGAAACATGCAGATTTTATCAGTAACTGCTTGACGATGATTTGCCTTTTATAGTAAATATTTTTAAATCAGTTTATAACCTCTCTTGTTAAATCTTACTTGGGTTACTTTTGCAGCTGATGAGCAATGACAGTCCATACAATGAGTCAACAAGACCGATCAGGAGAGCAGACTGTATGAAAATGGTTTTTAAGTGAATTTGTACTTTGTGTGATAAAATTTGGCAGGCTGTGCCCAAATCCTTCAGTGCACTGCTTCTGCTTGGTGATTCAAGGCCGAATTTTTAAATTGGAGATGAATATTCTGCTTTAAAAATATATCTGTATTTTCAGAGAAAACAATTGCTATGCTAAAAAAGAGGAGGTTATTTTGAGTATGTGAACAGTTCTGCAGATAGCAATAGCTGTCCAAATAATCCTTACTTTCCCAGTAATAGAGACCAGTAACTTGAAAGACAAAAATCCAGAGTTTTTGAAAATATTTCAGCAGATAAAATCTCTGTTTGTGTTTCAGAGGTGCAGAGAGCCTGAAATGGGTGTGGTGGACGAATCTGAGCTGAGAGCACCAGCCACAGGAACCAGTAGAACCAGTTCTTCCCTTTATGGCCTGGGAAATCCTGCCTTCAAAGGCACGAGTTGACTGCTTTTACTAAAATATCCAGCTCACATTCAGGTAAATCAGACTGTAAATCACTGTCTACTGGGGGCTACCTGGACATAGGCCATTTTCATACGAGAACACATACTCCTACCATATGACAACAGAACTTGACTGGCATATTTTAGATATTTCTTCAAGTGTGAAGCCAAAGAGAGCCATGGCAAACTTTTTTTTATTTCTTTCTTTCTTATAACTAGGCTTGGTTTTTTTTCCCTGGGAATCAGCTCCTGCCAACATATGTCTTATCCCCATCACAATTTCATCTTAAATGCACTGCTTATAATGCACTGTCCAGGTCTTCCACTAACTGCAGATGTTCGAACCTCTGGCATTTATCCTGCTATTCAGGTTCTCTCCATTTGTCTTTCAGATGAAGAGTAATTTCACAATATGTATGCTTTTAATGGAATAAATACTTTTTTCAAAAATTGAATCTAATAAAATGAGACTTAAAAACAATAGCAAGGAATACCTAATTTTAAATCTGTAGCATTAACCATGTAGAATGCTAACTAAAACCAAGTATGTGTTCTTCTCATTTGACTGGACTACACAAGCTGCACTTAGGTTCTGTATCTGTTCCTGATATTGATATTAATAATGATAACATAGTCAACACATGGTTTATTTCATGTTTCATTGGGAATACTATCTCTTCTCTGTTTAACTCATAAAAATAATTGATGTATTTAAAGAAGGTGCTTGAAAGGCAAAGAAACATTGTGATTAAAGACCAGCGATGATGTCTAAAAGGAAAAGTCCATAAGACATTACGTATGAAACATAGGTCAGGATAGACTGACCTTAACAGCTAACCACTTATTAATAATGTATTCATTTCCAGCAATCTTTGGATTGTTCATGGATTGTCTCTTCATGCCTAAGTTTTCATGTTTTCATATTGCATCCATCCACAGTGATGACATTCGTTCAAGAATCATTTCAATTTGAAAGTGTATGGGTTTCCAGATAAGTGAATCTATCCTACACAAATGTCCTCCATGGGGCTTCTTCAGATTGCTAAGATATTTAGAAATGGACATTTTGTTTTAAATGATAGAGACAGTTTGCCAGGGCAATCCTTAAATACTGTGTATTAATATAATTCACAAAGAAATCAAATTAATCAATCTGATCTTATTGTAAGAGCAAAAAAAATTACTCTAAGGGTAAAGCTCAGATATAGGAAAACTCAGCTGTGTTATTTAGGACCTTAAAAGAAAATTACTGAAGGAAAATATTCTTCACCTGAGATTGAAAAAGGAGAAATAGGTCAGCTACAGACTGTAGGTTTGAAACAGATGAGCTACAAAAGAAATTTAGGACAAGAGGCTATTACATCAGACAATTAGAGGAAGGAAAGGGCAGTTGATAAGCAGAGACTGCAATAACATCGCAGAAGTATTAAGGACAGCGAAAAATCCCTCACTCCTTTTTCATCAGTTTGCTTCACTCCTAAGTCAGCTTCTACTGTATGGCTGGGAATGCAGAGGTGTGAGCTTACTTTCCTCTAAATTGTCAACAGACAAGAGATTTAAGGGATGAATCTGTGTCCTCCTTTAAGACACATGAAAAACAGACCCATTATAGCTTGATTCATATGGAACAACTCAGTAGGCTGACACCCACTCATTTCCTTTCAATCACAATGCAGGGGAGTTTCCTGTTTAATCGCCTCTCAGATGGTCATAATTTTGTTAGCTTCATCCTTTCATCTTCATGATCACAATGAATTCAGTATTAGAAAACATATACTAATTAGGAGTTGCTGTATGGTGTGTACAGCAAATAGTGTAGTTGGATCAACATGAAGGTGGAAATGATAAACACATACTGGCAGAATGTGGGGACACTGCTCAGAGAAAAACAAAAAAGAATCCCACCTTTACAGAATTAACAGGGACAGAGGTAGCATGTTCACTATAGGACATTCACACAGGATACCTAAAGAGAGAAGAAGATCTACTGTAAAGAAACTCAATACAAGCCACATTCACTGTTGGTGATGAAATGAAAATAAATTTGGAACATCTAAAAAATAAAAAAAAGTGTTGGAAATAACCAAAATTAGGTGAGAGGGTAACACTTTGCCCTAATAGTCCCTATAATTCAGTAAGAGTTCTGGTTCTATTTAAGGATACAGATTTTTATTTATAAACAAAAGACATAAAAAACAAATGTAAATTTACAGGCTAGTTTAAAATAATTGTTGTTGATTATCACAAAATCACGGATGTGTCTAACACAGGTGGCAACATCTAAGGTGACAGTTTTGTCCATAGTAAGGCACATCCTCACAGTACAAAATTGTTTTTCCAGACAGCCTTCCATTCGACATGGAAAATATTTTCCATGAGTCATTTTTTTTAAATGTAAAAGAGAATTAACTTGGATTGTTCACATCTCCTTTTATGTTTGCTAAGAACATTCAGTTGATATAATGTCTGCAGAAAATGAATTTTAAAGGCACTGTCCTCATGCTCTATGTTGTACATTAAACTCTCCAGTATTCTCCATCCTCACCTGGCTATTGTGTTGAAGACTAACATGATACTCAGAAATTGCATAGTAATTTGATAGAAAGCAGACAGTAACTGCAGAGCTCAAGAGCTCCCTTCCCCGTGTTCTAAAATCCATACAAATCATATATTCTTCATCTTTCACCAATCAAATGCTTTTCTGCAGCACTTGCCTTTCCTGTTAAGAGTACTGAGAGTGTTCCTTATTTGTCAGATTCAGCACAAAAAAGAGAGGCTGTTATTCAGTCCCTTGTAATTGAGATAGCTGAACAAGGAGCATCTGACCCTCTTGTATTGCTCCATGACAAAAATGACTTTGAGAAAATATCTGAAGATGTCACTGAGGTAAAAAAGTGTTAAATAAAGTGAGCATGCATGGTTGGTCATTGAGAACAAGGGAAGCTGAAAATAGAACCTCCTTGTGAAAAGAAGCATCACAGACTTCAGACACAGCACCAGAAAGAGTATTATTGAGACAAAATGAAACTGGGGGAAGATCAGGGAGAAACAGCTTGAGAATTGTAATCTTTCAGAGGGGATGCTAGAAAGGAGAGCTGTGACCTTAGCTGGTGATTAAGGAGAACACAGTAGCAACAATAGTGAACCTTTAATATAATATGTAGCCTGACAAACTAGAAGAAGGTGCTAGTGAGGGAGGGCAGGAGATCATTTTGCCTTTTTAGTTAGGCTTTTAATAAGCTAATGCTACTGGCAACTAGCTTCAATCAAAATGTTCAGGGAGTCTTACATTTCATTCCAAGCCTGTTAAAGGACCAGTTGGAGAGAGTCTTCAGTGAGTTTTACCCACCAGCAATGTTTACTGTCTCTTTTCACCAGAATTTGCCGTGAAAGTTGCACCATACTGCTTGAGCAGATCTCATAATTCATTGCACGACTCTGCACCATCTCTGGAGCTGTCTCTGGCAGTCTTCTGATTTTGTGCTCAGCTCATTCACCTCATTAAAATGGGATAAAATAAAGCTAGCATAACCCAAAACAAAATTTTTGCTTGTTTAGGAAGATGGATTGGCTCAGTCTGCAGCTGGAGGAATGCCAGAGCCAGTGCAAGGGAAGGAATGAGACAAGCAATAAGAGAGTGTGTTGGAGAGAAAGGGGCAAGTAGGACTGACACATGTTGTGACAGCTGTACTGTGAAAATTCACCTTTAAAAAAGAGGACAGAAAATGTTCCTTTGCATCAGATATCTTGATTTCATTTTAAGATTTTAAACTGCAGTAAGAGAATTTCATCCTTAAGAAAACATGGAAGATTCAATTATGATAGATAAAAAACAAGTGGTGGGGATTTTCCATTATGTGCTTTAAGAACATGATGGAAGAGAGGATAAAATTCAAAGCATGAAAACAACCACTGAAGTCAGAAACTGGTTTACACTATTTTCTTTCCTCAAACTTTAAAACTTAAAATGGAGAACAGAATAATTTTTTTTAATGGAAAGGTTTGAAAGAAATCCAGTATTACTACAGCAGACAATCCCTTCCAACAAAGATTATGAAGACAAGATGACATCAATTATTTTCAAAGATGGGTTACTACAATTCAATTTTCAGTTCATTGTCAAACTTTAAAGGGTAAGCCCACCATTTTGTCTTCCCTTTAAACTCTCATTTTCTTTTCTCTAGGTGTCCTTGACTTTACCAGCAGAGGGAGCAGGTGGAAGAGCAAATGGGTAAGGAAAAGTAGCAGACTTCGATTAGACTTTGATCCTTGCTCTTTGTTTCAGACAAAGAAAACAAGGACCAGTTTAAGCAGCTGCTGCTAGTGGGCCAGAATATCCACAGCATGAATACACTTGCTTCGCTTGAGTTCTCCCTTCTTCTTCTTCTTACAGTTCTTGGCAGTGAAGTGGTATTAGAAAGCCTGACTGTTCCACTGATCCTGCCTTATTTTCATCCCTGTGCACTAGCAATATCTAGCAGAAAACTGAGGAAGAATTCTGTAGTTGATGATATTTTAAATTCAGCTACACTTTCAGCCCGTCCTTTAGCCTTCCTCATGCAATTTTACTGTGCTTCAACGATTTTTCTAGCACTGGGCTTTACTGTAAATCTGGAAACATGCAGCCTATTTGGGTAAATTGAAAACTCATGAGGAAATTTATGTCTGAATAATGCAGTGCTAGTTTCGCTCTATTGGAGGAGCTTTTCAGTTCAGCCGCTTCTCAGAAGTGGATTTGATAAGCTAAAGTCTTGTTGAAAATTATATTTATAAACCATTAAATGTTTTATCTGAGAATGTTAGTGTTCTCTAAAAACTACCTGGTTTTCTTCCCCCTTCTCCTTTCTACCTGTTCACAGATAGCTTCCTCTTCACCATTCCTGAACACAAAATGGACTTTATACCTAATAATGGTATTAAGCCAAGTACAACCTCTTATTGTGCATCAAAGATCCTTCCACTTCTTTCTTTTTCAGAAAAACTAAGCCTATAGGAAGGTGGAGGCTAACACTCTTTCTTTTGGAAAGAAAGAGTATAGGACATGCTAAAGATTGTTTAGAAAAATCAGGCACTGTTCTGCCCTCAATAAGGAGGAAGACGACCCGTAGGATCTGATCAGAGGTTTAGGGAAATGCTTTATACCAGACTTCTCTGAGAGACATTACAAACAAAATCTTACACAAGCAGTTTAGCACTATCATGAAGCAAATAGGTTTCTCTCAGTCCAACCTGAGGTTGCTCTTTCTTTTTTTTTTTTTTTAAGCTCAGTCCTGTGGGGCTTTGAGCAAAACAAAATTACTCTATAGAGAGTAAAGGTGAGAACCCAATCGGTTTGAAAACAATGTTGTTTGTGTTAGATCAAAGGTGAGTTGTTACTAATCAGAAAGCAATCACTGATCAGTTTCAGAAATTTTGAGTAGTACTTTACAAAAATGATTCACCATGTAGCGCAGAGGAAACGTGTGGCTTTGTAACAACTGCAGACTCCCACAGCAGAGCTGTAGGTGTGGCTTATCTATCCTTCTCAACTAGAGGAGATAAACAAGGCTTTGAAGGCAAAGAGCAGTGGCAAAGCCCTTAGCTCTCTTGCTGTACACCAAACTGTCAAGAAAACTCTCAGCTTTGAGAGGGTAAGCAGTTATTTGGAGAAGATACAGAAAGATTACAACCAGCAGTAAGAAAAGCCTTTAAATCTGTTTTTAAATTGGAAAAAGCTGTGCAGACCCACAGCAGATAGTTGCCTATCTTCCTCGTATAAAATTATTTCAGGCTATGTTTGATAAGAGGTTTGATGAGGTCATGGATGATAGGGTTTAGGGTGATCTGGTTAGAGTTATTTTCTAAAAAGTTCAGACAACCATCAGTGATTAATATTAGCATCCCATCTACACTACAGAGTTCTTGTGCAGCCATTTTTCTCTAAGCAGAAGGTTTTGATTGACTGACTTATCTGCACATTGAAAATATTATCTAGACAAGTAGTTGGCAAGTTTTGTCCAGTTTTTGATTCATCAATATTTTCTCATGGAAGTGCAGATCCCTGAGGAGTGAATTCTAACTAATAACAGCCTTCTGAATTTTAGTTGCCTTTGTTGGACCATGGGCTGAAAATACCTGAGATATATATGATCATATATGTCCACACGTGAAATAGTTACAAGTATAAAACCCCAATAAACATTTCTTTCCCCTCCTACCTTTTTAACCCTCTTTCAAGGAACTATTCAGGAGTGTCTCTTTTTACAACAATCTGACTATATTCTATGTATTTTTGAGGATACAGGAGGTCTCAAGTCCACTATATTCTTGAGGAATAAGTGGACTCGAGACAGTTCAGAAGACAAAAATCCTTTTGCATGCAAATAATATCCTCTTACTTGGTACAATCCCAGATCAGTCTAGTCTGCACTGTATTCTCTGTTTATAAAACAAATTAGAATAAATTGAAAGGACTGATCATCTCATTAAATAAGTTGGAAGCACTCCCTCTACAGGGCCATTCAGATGGGAACAAAGGAACTTCAAACATATCAGCATCCAGTTTCCAAAGGAAATTCACAGTCAAGATTAACCTAGCTCTATTAATTATGCAGTTAGTAAGTCACTTAAATAGATGGTGAGTGCTACCACTTTCATATAAGTAAATATAATTAAAATGAATGCTGGCCCTGTTATTTTTTTTATTTTCATCTCCCTGTCCATATTCCTGATATTTATTTTAATAAAACTAACATGTTGAGATTCTCCTCAACACTGGGACACTGGTAACCAGATCAGAAATGCTCTACAAGCCCTATAAAGGGCATAAACCTCTGAGTGGGTGGTCACCAAGAGGCCACAGATAAAGCTGGGATTACTTGGTATCCTCTAAGTCACAGCTTAAGATCCATCTAATTAGTCCATATGGTAATGCTGCACACATCAATACTCAAGAACGTATCTTGATGAGTAGATGAGAGAAGCATGCAAGAACTGAAAAAATGCTACCTCTTCAGGGCAATTTCTCAAATATCTTGGCCGTTGCACTCAGACCCAGATTGCTAAATACAGAATGACCAGACTATAAAAAGCAGGTATCATTTATACCAGAGAGGTAATTATCGTGCTGTAATATTGCTTGTTGTTTGCTACAAAGCATAAGGATATCTCATTCTTCAGTGGATCTTCTCAAGGATATGCATCTTTCTCATTGCAGAGATAGATGATTTTCACTGTGATTGCCGTAGGTACGGTCTTCCCCTGGCAGCCCACAGTGAAAACTAATGGAAAAGGTAAAATATGATACCGTCCTGCATCTTACTTCTACCTACAAACACAGCATAGCTCACTGGTTCTCTAGTGAAATGGACTAAATTAGCTCACTTAAATCTAGGGCTTATTTTTATAACTACTGCTCAGAAATGTTCATGAATGGTACTCAGCAAACCTTAAACTCAAAGAACTACCTAGGCTCCGAAATAGCACCAGCTCTTTTAACAAGTATGTCAGTGATATCCCTGAAACTTCAGCTTGTAAATAGTCTGACTTGATGACATCTGTTTGGGCATTAATTCTTAAGACTTTTCTGAACTTGAATATAACTTGAAACATGATTCAGCAGTAACACTGCCATAACTGGCATTTGCAGTTGAATGCTTCACTATTGTAATTTCTCCTGTAATTTAAGTTTAGTTTCTTAGTGGAATACCGTCCATACCTGGTCTGTCTCATAGTTTCTCTTGATAGATCTCTGTCCAACTTATAACACTGGCTTTCAATGTCAAGACCTGCAAAAACCTATTGACAAAGTTGTTGGACCTACCATGCACAATCTTCAAACATTTGCTACCACTTTGCTACTCAGGAAGGAGTGTGGTTTTCCAGTTTTGAGCTCCTCACCTCATGCTACATTAGCTGCCAACATGCAGCTAATCACATCCAGTATTTTGCTTTATGCACACTGACTAATAATGTCCTACCACATTTCTATTTTGAAGACACTGGAGATAAAAGGATCATGGATACAAAAAACATTGCCTGACCTTCTGTTGTATTTGAAACTCTGTCTTTAGTCCTCTGTTTAGATCAAGTCTCCTAGTATTCTGGCATCTCACATGGTCAGCCCTGCTAGTTTGTGGCATGTTGACAGCAGAAAACACAGAGCTTGCTGGCAGCAAACTGCTGAAAATCCTACCATTTGACAGCCATATTTTATACTGTTATCTTCCTAAAATATTTCCAGATTGCTTGAAGCTAGAATGCTGCAACCAGATTATGTTATGGCATAAGGAGAATCTGAACTGCAAGTGCAGGCTATGATTCACAACATACAACATAAATTTGCTAATTAGGTGAGGTCCAAGTGCACCAGATTCTGTGTCTGAAAATGTTGAGGTTTCATATGACCAGATTTGCATGTACTGATATCTCTAGAATATTGTTTACGTGACCACTCTATCACTGGCTATGTTACACAACTAAAAGAAGTCAGGGAAACAGATGCTTTCAAAGAGGCCTAGCATATGCAGTAGCATGAAGAAATTCTTATGGTTCAAAGATGAAAATTACCGTCCAGTTTATCAGCATCACAGTCTCATTGGACAGTAGCATTCAGATCATTCACCCTGATCTCTGACCAACGGCCAAGGCATTGTGTTGGGTGACCACATTGTCTCACTCCATGTATTTAGCAGATTTTCAAATCCATAGGTATTGAGCACATCTACCTCTTCAAAGAGCCACAGGAGTCCTATCTATACAAGGATGCTGCTGTACAGTTTACAGTGTGCTAACCACTTCATACTGTGTCCCCCATCAGTGCTCATTCAAAATGACAAAGGCATCAATTGCAGAGGTGGAAAGCAGGAGAAAGAGGCCTCTGTGCTGATATTTAATAGTATGGTGAACTAAAACAAGAAACACACAAACCTTTTGTATGAATCATCTGCTTTCACATTACTATAATACTATTTACTGTACATGTGGAAAAAGAACTACAAGTTGTAATTTACCCTCAAAGAGCTACAGTGGAGCTACAGATGTGCAGAAAATTACACTCATCTTTAACCTCAGCTGGACTGAGGCCAGCAGTGCCATGAGGAAATAAGATAGTGAATATTTACATTTCTAGTCTGATTACTCCTCTGATCACGTCAGGTATTTCTATTGATGCATGCATGCATTTGCAATATTCTAGAGGGAGTGTTCACTGCAGAACTGGAAAATAAATGTCTTCATATTTCTGCTGTTCATTACATTCAATTATGTCACTTATATTTAGGAAGAATTTATCTGGAGTTAGAGTTCAGCTGATAACTTCTTCCACATGAATCATGGTAATGTCTGTCACTATTTGCATAGCACTGGAAATTATCAAGATGAATAGAGAGTAGGAATGACCCTTCTACTCATCAGGATGTAGTTTGTTCTCTTATTTTTTCTGCCGGTAATTGGTACTCACTGGCAATTGTCAAAGCAGATAACTATTCCAAAGGAGGCAGAAGTCTGAGAAACAGAGGTATTTCTTGAAGTAGGGGGATTTGATTAGCTCTTCCCACTATTAAATAAGACACTCTGAAAAATAAAGTACAAACAAATCCCAGCACCACATACCAAAGCAAAAATCAGTAAGTGCCGAACAACTTTATTAACTAGTTTATTTCAAAGGGAGTTTCAAGGGTTGTTTTAATGTAACATGTAGTTTGGTTTGAAAATAAAAAAATATAACCCCACCACCACTTTTCATAGAGGGACTTTTTTTTAATTCACATTTGCCAGAACAGAACTTATTAATGCATAAACTTTGTTTTTACTATACAGATCTTTTCTACCTGAGATTTTCTAGGGATTGGCAACTATAAATATAAATTTTAAATACTTTGGACCAGACGCTTACACTCTTACTATGTTTAAATAACACCTTGTTCCTGAAGTGACTCCATTGGAGTGAGATACAGTATAGTTTATCAGGATCTGGCAGTGAGTGGTTTGCTCTGCTATTAACATCAATACATTTCATTTCTGCCACCAGATGCTAAGCAGTTACAGATTTGTTTAAAACCAATTACAACAAAATCAAAGCAGAATCCACTGATATGGTTTTGTTCACAAAGGCTGAAGTCTGATATCGTTATTCATGTGACAACTGGCTCATATTCAATTCACAAACCTTTTTACACCTAATCTGTCTCACAAGCCCTGAAACAGACCTGAAGACATACTAACAGGGCTCACTTTTTCTCCGTTATCTGAATATTCATTTAAGAAAAGGCTATAGATGGCTTATTATGTGACATTAATTGCCAAGCTGGGAGTCGTGTGTGTGATTTCCCTAAGACCACAGTGAATGATTTGTGACAGGGCAAACCTATATGTGAGGATATGGAGAAGAGGAAAACCAAATATTCTTGACTGTAATTGACTATTAAAATGATTGAAAGTCAGTGGGCTTCTAGCCTGTAGGCAGGGATAGTTTTATTTCATTCTTCCCCTTTCCTAAAGACAGCAAGAAACAGAAAATGAGATAACAGTGAAGAGACTACAGCTCTTTGGAAAGCTTAGGAATGCATTATGTGTAGAATGATTTCAGTGAGCACAGGATGTTAGCTCACATGCAATAGCAGATTAAATGAGAGTGACTGAAGTACTTACAGCTCCTGGCTGCCTGCTTACTCTTTGCTGGAGGCTGCTGCTTCACATGCAAGGAGAGTTGCAAAGGCTGTGTAACATCTCCCATACCCTCATATATATAATGGTTTATAGGTGAAGGTTAGGGTAAATTGAAATCAGAGCTGCTTTGCTTCAAGACTGTCAGCCTTGGAGGTTCTTTTGCTGCCTATTCTCTTCACCTATTACTGCTGTATATCCCCCAACAGGACCCACTGAAGACGGGCTGGTACAGACTGATGTGACCTAACAGTGGCCTTCCAGTACCTGAAGGGACCCTACGAGAAAGATAGGGAGAGACTTTTTGCAAGGGGATGCAATGATAGGACAAGGGAGAATCACTTCAAACTGCAAGAGTAGGTTTAGACTTGATATGAGGAAAAAATTCTTTACTGTGAGGGTGGTGATGCACTAGAACAGGTTGCCCAGAGAGGCCATGGATGTCCCATCCCTGGAAGTATTCAAGAGCAGGTTGGATGGACTCTGAACAAAATGGTCTAGTGAAAGGTGTCCCTATCGATGGCAGAGGCGTTGGAACTAAACTATCTTTAAGGTCCCTTCCAACCCAGGCCATTCTATGATTCAGATAAAGGGAGGTGGCGACAGCTTCTATCTTTAAGCTTAGTTTGACACCACTGGTGAGTCAATGTGAGTAGTGGACAAGCATCCCTGTTAAAAATTCACCACTGCGGGCATTAATGAACAGCCTGTATTAGTCTAGATCTGGCTAACTCCTGAGGGATCTGAGAGCTTTGTGGAATGCCCACGGCCCAAGGAAGCAGAAGAAAACCACAACCTTTGGACAGTGAAAGAACTCCCATCTAATGTTCATTGTCTAACATTCTGGAGCAAAGGTAGCATACATGCAACCAATACAGCAGATGCGAACAATGATATCATTTTACATGGCCCACCACCCTTTTATACATCTGTGTTTACACACACACACACATACACATGAATGTTATTCCTGTGTAACACAGACATTGTGTTACATTGTGACAGTGAGCAATTTGATAAATGTGTTTGAAAGGATCTATTAAACTCCTAGCTAGTAAAAGTCTCCTTTCCCCTGTTACAGAAGATTGCCTTTTTTCCCCCCTTTCCTACTTAAATATTTATTCTGCATTTTGGAATGGATAAAACCAGATGGAAGAAGGAAAGTTCTGCTCCAGAAATGAAGAATATAAGAAACTGGTAATGGGAACAAGTAAGGCAGCACAAAAAAACCTTCATTAAGGACTTTTAAGTAAAAATATTTGTACCTCAAGATCACAGTGAATCCACACTCTACAAAGGACAAACCTCACACATTTCCAAATTGCCTGACTCAGACGAACATGACTGTTGAGTCAAAAGGCCATTTAGTATAATAGCTGTGACAGTAGCCAGCAGCAGATATTTCAGAAAGAATAAAAGAAACAGAGCAAACTAAGAATGATGTTTTTGCTGATATTTCCCTCCAGCTGTACAAACTGGCTACATGATATTGCAGGGTTCTTCTACAAGCTCCTTTTCTGATTGTTTACCTCCTTTCCCAGATAATTCCAGAAGATGAGTGGTCCCAACACAAACTCCCAGGAAACTCCATCAGAAACACCAGACTACTCTAAATATATGCTCTGATATCCTAGTACTCATTCCTAATACACAAAAAGGTCTTCCCTTCCCTCAAGTACTGTGTCCAGTTCTGGGCCCCTCAATTCAGGAAGGACATGGAGGTGCCAGAGCAGGTCCAAAGAAGGGCCATGAAGGTGGAGAAAGATCTGGAGCACAAGTCCTGTGAGGAGCAGCTAAGGGAGCTGGGGTTGTTTACAGAAGAGGCTGAAGAAGAGGAGACTTGGGCATGACATGAAAGGAGGTTATAACCAGGTGGGGGTTGGCCTCTTCTCCTAGGCAACCAGTAATAGGACAAGATGACATAACCTCAAGCTGTGCCAGGTTGGGCATTAGGAGGAATTTCTTCATCGAAGGGATGATTAGATATTGGAATGGGCTACCCAGGGAGGTGGTGGAGTCACTTTCCCTGAAAGTGTTTAAGGAAAGATTAGATGTGGCACTTGGTGCCAGGGTCTAATTGACATGATGGTGTTCTCTCACAGGTTAGACTTTGATGGTCTCAGAGGTCTCTTCCAAAATATTTGGTTCTCTGATTCTGTGATTCTATTCAGTGGGAGGTTCATTTCCATAGGAATCATTTGTGAGTCTCTGTTGAATGACTTTTGAAAATACAATCAACTTTGCCGATAACCAGAGAATCTTAAAATATTACCTCCTTCAGAGTGTTTTAACAGATTTACGAGCCGTCACACCCCTCTATAAAAGTCCTAGTATTTACCTCTGTATATTCCACTCAGCATAAATCCCATGAATTTGCATGGTATGGAGGTCAGGAGTACAGGTCCTTGAATCACAGTGGGAGTCTTTCCTTCCCAGTGAAGGTAGGTTTAAGCAAAAGAACTATAGAGAAGCCAGAAATTATAATGTGTAAATAACTTTAACGTATCTTAAATAGTTTAGGACAAGCAGGCAGTAGTATCAACCATGAGAAAACTTTGACACTGACAAGCAGGTTGAGGATGTGTCATATCAGAAGCTATTGTGAGTTTAATGAAGTCACATTTTTCAGTAGAAAGCTTTTTTATAGAGGAAATTTTTTCAGCAGCACAAACTAGAACTCTGCCAGGAATCCTGCAGTACTGTGCCTCAGGGATGGCATCTCTTTGTCCCATCTCATCCTACTTGGCCATTGCCCTGCTTTGGCCCTTCCAGGCTTTCTCCCTCACCCAGAAGGAAGGGCCTTTTGAAAGAGCAAAGAGCACAGAGGCCAAGTGAAGAACTCACCCTTTCCTTCTTCCAGGAAATTGGACATTCAAAACTAGTATTTATTCTCAACAGGGACTATTTCAAAGATCCAAAAACATCACTGACAAAAAGCTTTCCTAACATGCAGCTTAAATTTTCTCTTTTTTTTTAGCGTGAGTCAGTCGCTTCTGGTTGTACAATCATCTGCTCTGCAGTCCTGTGGAATTTCTTTCCTTTTGTAACCACAAAATACATTGATGATATCCCTGTAGTTCCCTTCCTGATGTATTTGAAAAAAACATTATCTACATAGAGATGACATGATTTTGTTCTGTAAGCACTTTAAGAGTGTAAGAAGTCAGAGATAAAGTCAGATGACAGGCTTTCATATTGGTAAGATTCAGGAGAATTTTGGAGGAACACGCTAGATATAAGTGCAGGTGTCTTTTCATATTTTTATTTTATCTCTCCGGTAGCCCACAGATGCTCAAGGGCTTGGGAAACTCCTGCCATGAGGTTCAGCCCAAGCCTTACAGAGGCAGTCTTTCTCTAAGGGTCTCAGTCAATAATTTAGACAATATTACTTACATGATTACATAAGTAAATGGTGCCATGAGAGGGCAAAGTCTGGCAAAAAGTGATTGCTTAACCTAATAGTAACTGTGACAGCAGTGACACACATTCTAATCCTCAGGTCTGAAGAATGGATGGATGTTTTGGAACAACCCTGCAGGTGCATATGCATGTGTCAACAAATACGTTCACAGCTTTCTTCACAACACAATCTTTCTAACTCCCCCATGCTAACAGCTGTCTTTTAACCTTTTCTCCTGCTTTTCAATCATAAGTTATGATGTTTTTCATAGCATAAAGTTTGTTAGCTTGATCCAGTGAGGTGTTAAAATACAGATCCAAAAACTCAAGCACTTTTCCCTATCACCATGCAAGGCAAGACTAATAGTTCTTTTCCATGATTTTGAGAAGTTTATATATAGACCTTGTACAGCTTTGACTTTCATTCCTGGTGTACTTTGCTGAAAAATAGCACATGGGGGTTTTGTCCATTATCACTATCTCTTCTTTTTTTTTAGTGCTAGTGCTTCCCCCCTCCCCTTTTCTTTCTCTGATGTGTATTGAAGTCCTTTCATCCACATTTGGTGGCTTATTTGTCTCTGTATCTATTCAGCTCTTCAGGCAAGTCCTTTTTTTTTTGCTAGCTCTTTCCTAGTATTTTCTCCTTTCTTCTTTCTTTTTACCCCGTAGGCTGGTTAAAGGCTTTTCCTTTTTATTTTTTTTTTAAGCACAAGTATTCTGGAGAGCAGACAGCCATTCTTAGATAGGCTGTATGCATTCAATCCAACAGCGTGTTATTTCATTAAAATGACTGGTACTGATGATGGGGCATTTGGATGGTACTCCCTCCTTTTCCTTGCTTGCTGGAGTTCATGGCTTAATTATGTGACTTGGGGAAGAACTAGAGGGGATTGGGAAGAGGAAATAAGTGTCCCCTGAAAATATGAGGGAGGTTGACAATGGTAAAGAGAGCTATGAACAACCCACCCTGAGACAGAAGTATTTTCATTTACAGATTAATGTAATTTTACTATTTTTGTGACTGCCAGAATGTGTGACCATAACCACAAAGTAAAAAAAATGGAAATTAGGCTTAAAATGGAAAGCTATGTAGAAGGTTCTTCTTATGTCACTCCCTCTGGCAGAAAAAGCAGGAAGACTGTGCTCAGATTTCTTAAGATATTAAACATGTGGCGGTTGTCCCAAATGTTGTTAATACAGCTATGAAAATGCTTTCTGAAGAGAAACTATGCTGTCTTTTTTATTTTTTCCTGTGAATTGAAAGTACAACTTCTTTCATTTGCATTTTTCCACCCAAAATGTATTTACTTTCAAGACATTTTCCAGGCTCACCTCTTAAAATAATTTCTTCAAAGGAGTATGAGTATCAGCACTGCTATAGGAGAACTGGACACAGTTACTTATGTCAACCTGCTTGTAAGATTAAATATTTGCTGGATCAGGTTCTGTATTTATTAAGTTTCATTCGATAAAATAAATAAAGAATAATAGAACTTATGACAAAAAAATGCAAAACGTTATCACTTTACCAAAAAAAACCATTTTAACCTGCAACCATACTGTGGAAAGCAGGTGCCATTTAAAGTCTATGGTTTAAAAGGAGATCATTAAAGGGTCCCATGGATCTCAGTGACAAAATATAGTACTGCTATCACTGCTCTTAATTTCCCTTCAATAACTATTCTTTTCCTGCTTGCTTTCCAAGTTTGAGTCTTCCAAACTATATTTTCTAAAGCAAGTCTCCCACATCTGTTCATTGTGGCTAAAACTCTGCCTTTGAAAAACTGATGGCAGACCTTCTATCTCACTTAATCAAGCAGGAGGTAAGGGCTGTTTCAAAATGTAGTTGATTTTTCAAAAGCAGCAAAGAAAAAACAGCAGAAAAAAAGCAAGAAAGTGTTTAAATGCTTGTACTTCTTTGGCTCACAAATAGCTGTGAGCACTCCCATAGGGTGCCATACATCTGTTCCAGCTATATTTTCTCATATCGCAGGATTATCTGTTCTGTCTCAGTGTTGTGACTCTTGGATCTATAGTGCAACACTTGACATCAGTTTGGCTCATAGGATATTATCTTTCCCATTATAAATGAATTAATCTTTTGAAAAAGTAGTGTCCTACTTTTAAATTAAATTGTTCTAAAAAAAAAAAAAATCACATTTCCAAACATGAAACATCCCTTTGTCTTCTTTCTCAAAGAATTAAATGTATCTTATCCTGAAATAATTTTAGACAGTCATCATAGCACACTGATCTGTCTGCTTCAAGAGCTCTATAGAGGACAGGCAAACTTGTTTGAATAATGCAAGAACTGGTTTAACCCTTAACATTAACCTCAAAACACCACCAGTTCAAAGAAATTCAACCAGCCCTGGCATGTTTCCCTCACCCACAAATATTTTCATCTACCTCAATACATCTTCATTTTAGAGAGAACGAGGAAGAAAAGTTCCTTTCTTTCAAATGAATCATTCCTTTCTTTCAACTGAACTCAATAGCACAATAATTCCCATATTTTTCATCCCAATCACTGGAAGAGGTGAAGATAAAATGCCTATGAAATGTCAAAAACTATAGATAAATTTCAAAAAAACAAACAGTAAACTTCAAACTTCACTAGGTTCACCACCAGTGCGTGATAGATGGGAAGACATTACCTTTTAAAAAATTTCAGAGCTATAAGAACAAAGCAAAAACAATTCAGACAGCAGACTGAAAACGAAAGATTTATGACTTTTCCTAGACCTATTAGAGTCTGTTATGTGAAAGACCTTATGCAAATACTTGGTGGAAATTTATGTATAATATTATCCTCTGGCAGAATTTTTTTTGCCTTTCTGTGTGTAGCAGTCAAATAGAGATTATTTTACATGCTCATCTATGATCAGAAATGGAAAATAAAAGGAGTTTCCCCACATGATTCCTTGTGTAACTGGAAATATATTTGCTTTTCTTCAGGTTTTATAAGCGCTAAATCATATTTTAGCATTGAAAACAGTGGGAGTCTTGCCTGCATTCTCTGTCAGGAATGGGCCTAATGAAACTTCTGACTGGAAAAGAAAGAGTCCTACACAAAAGGCTGCAAAGCAGAGAACTTACATTCAGCTATAAAACCACAAGACTGATTTTGCATTTTCTCTATGAATATGAGAAAAGCATCAGATGAAAAATTAGCAGGTTGCTCAATGGGGAACACTTAGCAGGTTGCTCAGTGGGAGGGTTCCTGATAAGTGCAAGCATATGCCATTAAACTAGAGGTCCAAATCCCATTTGATGATCTTAGGCATAATGGCTACTGATCCTCACAGGGTATTTGTTATGACAAAAGACAGCATTCTGTTTATTATCCCTAATTTGACTGTAAAAATTTGGTTTTCACCCAACACCTCAAGTATCAACCCAATCAAGTTAGCAGGAGTTCTTCCATCCACTTTAAGTACACTGGATATGTTTCATATCTGTTGGATAAGCATTAAAGATTCATACAATCAATGTGGTTAAGCTGCATACAAGAGAATAAGTGTTTAATTTAGTTTAGTTGCACTAGGTGTTCTCTTGGCTTTGTTTTTTCTCTTCAGGATGATTGATTCTAGTGAGCAAAACACATGTAATTGTATGCAGCTCTGCTCCTAGGGATGGATTTGTCTTTTCCTGAATCTTTCATATTCTTCATCAGTTTTGATGTTTGAGGTGAGTCAGTGCTGCTCAGCCACATGGGAGTCTCTCAGAACTCACGTTTCATGAACCAAGCTCAAGATTTAAACAAAAAATGAATGATTATCCAAAAGTGACCGAGGTTGGTTTTGATACATGCCTTTTGAGGCTGCTTGTTTGCAAGGTGAATGATGCTTCTTTTGCTAAGCTCCCGTATGCAAGGGAACAACCTTGAAGAAAGGCCTTATTCCTTGGTAGTGTGGCTGGATCTCTGAACTCAGGCACTTCGTTGCACATCACGTGCACTCATATATGCAAAATTGTTATGTGATCTTCAGTCCTCCAGAGGCACATGCCTGACTGTGGTGAAATGGAGCTCAGGGTGGGTGGACACAGACAGTGAATGTATCTGCAGATGAAGACAGCTGGGACATAGTGGGTTCCAGCGTGATGGTTGAGAACATAAGAATTTATTTGCTCAAATTCTGCCTTTGCTACTACAGCTCACCTGCCAGTGCAACTGTTTCAGAGACTCCGGTTTTGATTTTCCTCTGTGCCTCAGTGTTAGTACGGAAGACAGAATGCTGCAGCCCTTAAGAGTGCTTTACAGCACAATGGCATATTTTAAAGATGACAGCATTGTGAACTGTTCCAGAGGAGCTATTTGGCTTTTAGGATGACTGCTCTAGAAAGAATTCTCTGGCTTAACAGCGCCAGGAAAAGGGCAAGAGAAATACAGATGCTGCAATCTGGTTAAGGAAATGACAAGCTCCTGTGCTGTAGTACTTAAGCAGTCTCTAGCCGGCACCATTTATGAGCTGTTACATACGGCTGCAATCACACACCGGCTCAGCGAGGCTTTCCATAGGGCTCACATTTGTTTTCACATTCACTTTGTAAATGAGTTTGTAATGTGGTGCAAATGGTAGCAAATGGACATTAAATGAGGCTTGTAGTAGACTGATCCTTTGTAAATATATAGGCTATTATAAAAGCAAATAATAGGGAGGCAAGCTAAACAGCAGCCTCTGAGACAGAAACCAGTGAAAAAGGAGTAGTTTTACATAAACAGCATTTTGAAATGTGAATTTCCTGTTTAAACTGTCTTCACTCCAGCCTCAACTTCTCTCTCCATATTCAAGCTGCAACATATTTTATATTGCCATGGATACTTTGGATGGAAGACAGTGTGCACCAGCAATCAAATTTTCCACAGGAAACTATTCCAAGAACCTGTCCCACACTGCAGTGCTCATACAGAGTTTTTGCTCAGCCGTATACCGTCTTTTTCTAAAGGGCATGACTAGCTGGGACTTCGGTTGCCTTGTCTGCAAGTTTGGAACGGGCCCAAGGCACTACCACTCTCTAGGATAATTACTGCTATCTGCATTTTGCAATCACTTGCCATTGCTAGCTGTTTTCACCCTCCTGAGCAGGGTCTCATAGACTGCAGGAGGACACTGTCTTTAGGGTGCAAAGAAGAAATACAAGTTGACATTTTAAAAAGTCACTGGGAGACTGAAACACAAGCAAACCACAGTGGTGGCCAAACGGAAGTGATGCAAAGGAACTACATGGAGTTGAAGGTATTAGAGGTTTAAAAGGGGAATATTAAGGAGAAATGCTTATGATGTAAGCATCTCATGTAGGAAAACCCCCTAAGTATGGCTGTGGCTTTGCTTTTTCTTTAATATTAATAAAGAAAAGGCTAGGTTAGGCAAAGTGGATAATAAACTTTTACTTGCCTCAGAGGTCAGGATCTGTTACTTCTTAGTATCTGTTCCTCTTCTTTGCTTCTCCTGTAGCAATTCAACCTGATATCATCCAGTAGTGGACTTCCCTCAGGGCAATGTTCAATTATAGGCTGCAAGATTATTTTAATAATACTTCTCCCCATTAACAATATCGTAGCAATGTCAAGCTTTTTGAATAGGAAGTCAGTGGGGTCCCAGAGGTGGTGGGAAGGGGTATTCTTCCCTCAGCAGCCTTTATACCTGGGTAGTCCAAGCTCAGTGGGGGCTGAACAAGCATCTGTTCAAGCTACAGGAAAGTGCAGCAACTACCTCCTCTCCACCAGCTGGGGCGCAGAACAATCCTTTCCTCAGACTGACCTTTTCATTCCACTTTTCCCTTCGGGTACCCAGTGACCATGTACACAAAAGCTTTGCTGTGCGATGATGCTTCCCTAGGAGAATCGGTAGAGCGGCAAGTCAGGAGAGTGGAGGGGAGGTGTAGCCTGGAGCAGCCAGCCTCCTTCCTCACTGCTGGAGCAGATAGGTCACATACAGCAATACCCCAGCTCTCAGGAGGAGAACAGGTGGATGGTCACAGCAAATCCAGGGCTGTGCAAGGCCGTAAACAACAGGTTACAAAATTAGATTCACAAATATGATGGTACTGCAGTAGTAGTAGGTATTTAATGGTTGTTTATTATTGTCATCAATTTGAATACCTCCAACTTAACAAAACGTTCCAGATTGATCTTCCTGGATGTGAAAAGTCTGCACTTGTGCCTCACCTCAATAATATCTACTGCCTCTGAGGGCAAAACTTGATCCCATGCAAAAAGTACAAAGGCAACAATAGCAACAATGCAATGAGACTCCTTTTGCTGTACACAACTGTCTAAAACAATCTTAACAAGTAAGATTACAAACACCTTGTACTGTTTGGTCACTGGTAGATTATTCATTTCTCAATCTGCTAATATCTTTGCAAAAACCTGTAAAACAAATAGTTGCCATACGCTTCCACCACTTTACATGCTGCATTTCTCCCCGCTTCCTTTCTAAGAGAAGCATCATCTTCTCCTGGCCTTTCCTGATCACATTAAATGCCCATTAATATAGGAGTGAAAATTCTACTTAAAGCTTTTGTAAAGCTCAGCCTTTAAGTCCTCATGGACTGCTTACCCAGTTACCTTAGGTTTTTAAAGGCATATCCACTCCTTTCTTTGAAATTACTCTTTCTAAAATAGGCCTTTATTAAATATTGTCCCTCTTATATTCTGGGCTTCTGAAGAAAGGAAGCTTTACAGACAATAATGCCACGTGATTCTTGTTCTTGCCAGCACATGTTCCATTTTTGTATGAACTTTTACCATTGGCTTCTAAATATTTCTGAGAATCACTCCCTGGTTCTTCTAATTGGTCACATAAGGAAACTACCTTCAGCATCTATGAATATCAGCTTGCTTGAATCCAAATGGTTTCCCAGACCAGATGTATAAGGAAGTTTTCAGACCCTCTGATCACTGCTAGAGATTTAGTGGTAAATTGATATAGCAAGAATTATCCTTTGAGTCATTATAAAATATATGTAGTATGTGGTATGAAATAATAAATTTCTAAATAATAAAGTTTCTAAAATCATGATTCATGACACTCCAGATATTACTCATATTCAGTGCTTTTAAGAAATTTGTAACCTTTCTAAATATTCTGTCCTGGACAGTACTCATCTATCCTGATCTCTCATCAACTGAACGTAGCACTCCATTAAAATTCCTCCAGGAAGGTAACTTCCTCTTTCCTGTATACTATAAGAAAACTAAAAAGCTAGGCAAAGAAAATGAAAAAGAAGGAGGAAATACGTAAGGTAGGAGTTTTTGTTAATTTTCTGTTTAGGCAACTTTTCATCAGAAGCATCTACATCCTTCATCTAGTGACCTAATTTTTAGACACACCATAAATTGAGCCAGTAAAATTGGCACACGCCTCTCTCACTCAAGAAAGAGCAAGGCTCAGTTTCCATGCTTTTTAAATGTGGAGTTTTTTTCTTGTAATGGCAAAATATTCGTTCTATCATTCTATCACTACTATTTTACTCTTTTTTTTATTTATTTTCAAGGCATAGCTCTTCTTCTCTCAACTTAAGTCTTACAAATACTTATAAAACTTTGAATATTCAACAATAAGGATTTTAGTTTATTACTAATTTCATTCTATAAAAGAATCACTGAAAATCTTGCTTTCTTCTAGGTCTTGCCAATGTATCGTGGTTCCTTTTTTTTTTTCCAAAGTATTTTCTAGTACATATTGGAGCCCTAAAATTGCTGATGGAAGTCACAATTAGCCTGAATTTACTTCCCTGTCAGCATTTCCTGACTGTTTAATCCATTCCCCTTGTCACCTTAATAGAAATGTATATATTCCTTACTGCAGAAAAAGGATAAAAATTGGATTTCCCTAGTCCTCTTCTAGGGAAGGGGTTGCTAGCCCATTCTCAAGGGAGCAGTGAAGGTTCTTGACTGAAAACATGGGTGAAGCTGTGGTCTGTCATATATTTGTTGAAGACTGGCATCTTGTCTCACTTCTCTGCTATGATTGCACTTTCATCTTCCCAGTGCTTTCCTTCCAGCTTCAGTAAATCCCTTTTCCCACATCCCTTTCCAGGCGTTCAGTTTAATCTCTATTATTTCCTGGGATGTTTCACCTTCCACTTCTTATTCTGTCCTTCATATTGTTCTGAGGTCTTCATCAAATCCATCTGTGACTTTTTTGATTTTTAATTTGTAGCCTTCTTAAATTTCATCTTTATTTCAGCTATAAGTTTGCTATGCAGTATCATGGTGCTGTCACTTGATGTCTACATCAGATTCAGATTGTATTTCTACACAATTTTGCAACACCATTCAGTACTTCAGGGATTTAATCTCTTCCTTTTTTTTTTTTTTTTTAAGATGTGTCCTTGACATAAAATAAGGTATTTGGAAGAAAAATGCTATATTTTATATTTGCTGTCCTAATGCAGGCCATAATATTGCTCACTTCTTCCTACTCCCTTAAAGCAGACAGCAATGAACCCTGAAACATTTCTGGTTTATATTCTCTCTGCAAAAATACTACAGCCTTCTTCAGAATCTTATCCTTCTGTTTAGAAGAGTGCAATCTTCATATTATTAATTTCTTGGCAGAGGTACAGAGAGCTTTCTGGCCTCAGTCTACAATGATTGCTGGATTTGTTTCCAGTTGCATAAAGAAGTGAAGATCTCGCCTGAAGTATTTAATAGGAACTCCCCTCTTTACACCTCCTGTGAACTTCCTCTCCTCACTCTTATATTAGTTTTTTTTTTTATTATTTTTTTCTACAATCTCCTTCTGGTTTTACTCTTGATCTAATCTTGATTTATTTTGCAGCTTTGTTCCTCGCTGAAAGATTTTCCGCTTCTCTTACTTTTTTAGACCAGTGACCCTTTCCACTAAATCCTTCCATCAGATTTAACCACACAAATCCTCACCTCCAAAAAGGATTTTCAGAGATCTGCTTTTTTGATATCTTTCTGGTGTTAACTCCTCTAGGACCCTCTGGTAACTGGGCTTGGTTTTGCCATTTTCCCTCTCCTGGTCTTTATGCCGTCTTTCTCCCTGCAGCAACCATCTCTGGTAATACAGGTATTGTGTGCTCTTCTGTGCAAAGATCTCCCAGAATTTTTTTTTTTTTTTTTTTTTTTTGGTGAGGGGGTGAGAGAGTAGGAGGAGAGATAGTACAGTTTTTCCTAGTTGTCCCCTATGTAGAAGAAGATAGGGAGCAATGATATCCGCAAATCATATCATTATCTTCTTAGAGCTCCAGTTTGAGCAGCCATCTGCTTCTGCAACCCCTGGTTGTCCCCTAACAAACCATTTGTAATGCATTCATGAGGTCAAAATTACTTCGGTTGAAGTCAGTGGCATGGTTTAGCTATCCAGGGAATGTAAGACTGCATAATTCAGGCATTTTGTTGCGAGACTTTGCAAATGGCAGCAGCAGAAACACATGCAGAGGCAGTGACAAGCCAAGTTTGAGTTCTGCATAGAACAATTTGTATCACATTCCTTCCTTGTTCACAGCTATTTCACGCCCCTAAAAAGCTGTAATTCCTCTGAAGTAAAGGAGTCCTTAAGTAGCAAGTCCCCGTGTGAAGGGCATGCAACAGGGCCGGGTGTAGCTTTTTTCTCTCTGCATATCCCAGGCTGATATGGACTCTGCACAGCTCGAATTTATCCCGGGGAATTAATGAGGCAGCAATCTGTCTGTCTCCTCATGCCCTGCACACAGTATCAGTGTCTTTTTATTAAAAACAAAGAACTGTTCATTAACACAACTCGATGGGCATCTTCCAGCTTAAGTTTTTAGTTTTAGACTGTATCTGAAACGCTCCCAGAAACCACTTTTACTGCCCCCACCGTGACAACTGAGACTGTGCTCCTAGTTCTGACAAGGATGACACCTCCGACTGAAAGGAGAATCCCTGATTCGTTTGCCCTAGGATAGCGTAAGGCCCAATGATTGGACTGCCAGCATGGGTTGTGAGATATAAAAGTTGGGATTTGCTGCCACAGCTCATTTACATCAGGACAATACCTATCAAGAGTTTACTGCTTAGCCGTCTGTGCTGTACTATTGTGCTAAAAGCTGCCTGTGAGATTGTTAAGTATCCTAAGGACACACCATAAAACGCCCTGAAGATTACAGAAAAGCAACAGAAAGAGGAAAATCAGAGGTCAGGCTTTCTTGGTGAAACTTTCAGCTTGTACAAGTCATTAAATATACAGTATGCCAGGAGAGAATCTTTAGGCTTGTACTTAAAAATTTTCAAAAGCTTTCAGTTTTTATGAATGGGAAAAACATTTTGAAATCTCAGAAAATCAAACAAAAAATCAAACAAAACTGGAATTTTTTCCCTGATCAATTTTTTTCTCCTTAAATAAGAAGGAAAGATGAATCTCTGGGCTGGCATTCAAAATGCCTGGATTCAATTCCTGTTCCTCCTGGGGCTTCCTATGTAAATTCCTGTTCTCCTGCATTCTTCCACTTGCAAAAAATGGGAATATTTCCTTTATCCTACCAGATATCCAATTTGACTTTTTGCCTGCACACTTCTTTCTGTATTTCCATTATGTTGTCTTCCTTAAATGGTTCTGAATTTGGACAAATCCTTTGTCCTTTCTTAGAAGTACGTTGAGATCAAAAGGAATTTTAGATATTAGTAAGAAGAAATCAGTCATGTTCAGGCCACATTTCAAATTTCATATTGAAACAGAAGCATTGCATGAGATCATGCTGAGCTATTCATATTTGGAGGGATTCAGGTATTTTCAATGATCTCAATTATTTTGCATTTTAAAAGCAAGAAAACTTGGATTGTTTAAAATTTATCCCCTTCTCAAAGCCATTCTGACTCACTGGCCACAGATGTATCGGAGGAGACAAACAAACCACATTTCTGGAACAGTAAGTAATCCTGCTACAGCAGGATGTGATTCCAAATCCTGATTCAAGAAAACACTTAAACCTATATTTTAGTTCCCTTTTTGGGATAAAGAATACAATAACAAGCCCTCTCATGTGAGAATATTCTCTGGAGTTGAAGAGTCTAACCTGATGTGGAAATGTGCTGCAAAGAGAATGAAATGACCTTAAGCTTGAGTATAACACAGCTTTATCTAATGTCATCATAGCTACTGATTGTGGTATAGCTGCAAGCTAGGTCTGAACTTGATTCCTCCCTAACTGGTAAATCTGGTATGTTATCTGGGACCACTTCAAACAACTCTCCTGGCCCAGCTGTGGGTTTCCACCCTTACATTTACCCCGGTTCGTGTAGTCACACAGCTGCAAGTGGAGATCGCTTGGTTTGCTGTTCTGACAAATATTCTTCCTTCACAGAAAAGAGAAAGAAAAAAAGGACAAAAGAAAAACTAGGAGGGAAAAAAAAAAAAAAAAGAAGAAGAGAAAGAAGGAAAAAAGATTTGTTTTCCCTCAGATCAGAAAGCTGAAGTGTTTTGCCCTACAGCCACACAATCACCAGACTGAAAGGAAGGAAGAGTGTGGGAAGTTACAGTTGCGGGTAATGGATGGGGACTGCTCATATTCTTAGCAGCCTGCAGTCACACTGTATTAGGTGTAATGTGAAACTGCACCCTTGGTTGCTAAGAGAGATCTCTGCTAGCTTTCTTTGAAATAGCATGTTAGCTAAACTCCTCAGCAGTACCAGTGTACATTGCACATGGGTGCTATTACAGGAGATCTCTGCCATTCAGAATTCACTAACCTGAGCAACTCGGTCAGCCAAATGTTAACTGCTGCTTCCTCTGTTGCTTCCTTTTGCTTTGCCACCATGACTTTTTGTGTGTTTAGTTCATACCACTTTAAGTAATCTTTTCTCCACCTTATGGAAAAATACTAGTGTTTCAGCTAGCCCCCTTGGGACTATGTTGGAAAGAAATCTACTTAAACTAGCAATGACCACAATATAGTCTTAGGAATTTTCACTAAATGTGAGTGGTGAATGGTCCCACAAATGGTCCATTTGGTAAAGTTTCCCTATCACTATCACAGAAGTCATAGACATGCATTGAAAGACACACATTGGAATCAAGAAGTGAGAATACATGATAACTACAATGACACTTTTCAGTTTTTTGGAATTTTTTTTTTTTCAGAATCAATTATGACATACATGACGTCAGCATGAATACTTTTCACGGACAAAATGCCTAAGTCATTTTGGGTTTATTTGGTTAACCTATTTCAAAGCCAGCATTTATGTACTTTCTTTTCAGGGGCTCATTTTTTCTTGTATGATCTTCAAATCCAATTGGCAAGTGATTACTCTTTAATAAAGGATAACACTTTGCAGATGCAAAAGGGAACTTAAAACGTCACAGTGCATCCATTTTGTGATACTGAAATCATCATGAGGACAAAATGCAAAGGTATTTTGCCTACTTGATCTGATGCTTAAGCCAGTTTTTCTGAAGTGTCAGAGTGAATAAGCATTTCTACTCACTTTGATAAGTTAATTACAGCAGGTGACATCACTGACAACAGTGGTTCAGATTGCTAGATAGTTTCCATGTTATGACACTACTTTAATGCATTCACAGCTTTCTGAAAACACTCACTTCTTGAAGTGAAACTTCATATTCTTAAATTTCTGCCTGATGGTGGTCTGACTTTAGAGAGAAGAGTTATGAGGGAGTGCTGAAATGTGCAGAAAAAGGAAGCTACAATAAAACACATCAGTATTTGTGAGTTATTTTACTCACACGCTTCTGAAACTCTCACAATCTACAACCTAATCCAAAGCCCATGGGAATTAATAGAAATACACACAATAACTGTGGTGAGCTTTAAATTAGGCGCACTGTATTTAACAGAGTTACCCTTGTTTGTCTTAAGAATAATACTTGGTTTTGAATCAGAGACATACTGGACTAAAAGTCTGCTGTTGTGGAGGTAACAGAGAAGATTATGGTGGACTATTTGTTTGCTAAACTTGGATAGGTTGTTTGTAAAAGACTTGTCTAGACACAGAATATTGTTATTTACATCACTAAATGTCAAATCAGTCTATTTATAACAGAATAAGCAAATTCACAAAAATATCTTTCCAAAACCCACACCACTCTAAAGTAATAGTCATGTTGGTACAAAAATTACATGCTCAGTGCAGAAGCATGGAACAGCTAAAAATCCATACTGACAATGAATTAATGTTTCTCTCATTGAAGTTACTGGGCACTCATCATCAGCAGGAGTAGGGCAAGACTAGTAACTAATGTTTTTGCAAAAAGCCTTTTCCATATTCCTATTTTTTTTCATATTTTCCACAAGAAATAAAACACTTACTAGCTGAATAGCTATTAAACTTTTCCATTCTTTGGAAAAGAGAACGAACCAGACCATCAAGTTCTTCAAGCTGAAGAACTTTTGGGCAAGTCGTTACCCAAACATCCAACATTAGGGGAAAAAAAAAAAGTCTGTGTGGGCTTCTCTCCCCACACACATGTGGTTAGTCTATTATTAAATCCTCAATGAAATTTGCATAGTTACAACCACAGGCAGCCTCAGGAAATGCTAAATGTCAGTGAAACAAACATCACTTAAGGTGGCCATCCTTAAGACAGACCAGAACACACAAGGGGGAGAACATGAGCTTCTAGCAGACAAGATCCAGCACCACAGATTTTTCTCTGCAGCCTTAGATTAGTGATTTAACAAGGATTCTCCTCAACACATTGAAAATTCCAGTATCTAGTATACAGAAGTCATCAAGGTGCTTCTTTAAAGTCAGGAAAGAGAGATCAATCCCTCCATAACATTTATTCCTGCCTGTCACAGGATGAATGCCTAACCTACTGAAGCATGGTACAAGCCTAGATGACAAGCCCACAGGGACAGACAATTTTCAGATGAAAGAGTAATTCTCCTTCTTCCCCTCCTATAAAGACTCCCTGTTTCTTAGTTTTTCAACAAGAAAATTATCCCTGACTATAAGAACAATAGCATCTCCCTACTACATAGGATTGATTTCATAGAGTCATACATGTAAAGATGGAAATTTAAAAAATAGGTAATTACCTAGACAAGATGGACAAACCTTGTAGCAGAACCCTGATAGAGAAAGGTCTCTGTCTGAATGTCATTATGTATGCCCATTCAGAGCAGGAAGAACTGCTTACGTAGTCAAGCATAAGTATCTGGCTGCAGGATTAGGTCATGTCACCAGGTCAACATTTTAGGTTAAATGTTTTGCTCACTACTGTTGTTAATCTATTCCCTAAGACATACAGCTACTGAATTTGGTATATGCTGATATTATGGGAAACAGTCATTTTCGCACCTACCTACTGAATCGTTTCAGCCTGAATGTTGTATTAACATAGGTCTTTCCATTTAATATCATTATGTATCTAAAACACACAGTTCAAATTTAAGTTTTAAAATGCATATTTGAGTACTTGGCAAATAAACCTTCTGGAACACATGCAGACCAGGTTTTTTTAATGTAATTCATTCAATTATTTCTATAGGAGGATATTCAAGGCAACATACTTTGTTCAACATTTTTGTTCCTGAAAACGTTTGCCTTGAGTCTGCAGGTACAGATATTTTGAAAACTTTACGTGTAAATTATGGTGAAGAACAACACCTTGGGACATTAGTGGTATATTAACAGACCTCCAAAGCAATATTATACAAACCTGTTCAATGTCTTTTCAAATATGTTGATCCTTTCCAACTTTCATGCAATGTTTTGTGCCTTGGAAAGCATCCCTTGGTTTCTTTGCCATGTTTTGCATAAGTCAACATGTGCACTTGTGTAAAATAGAGCAGGACTGTGAGTGAAAGTAATCAAAAAGAAATATTTGAGACATCCAGTAAAATGACCCAGGATATCCCAGTTTCTCCATTTTTATTTCAGGTTTACAAAACCATTTGTATTCAAGAGCCCAAGCAAAATTCTCAAACTAGACATCTTTAAGTTAGTGGCTTAGCTTCAATTAGCAGCTAAATAAAAAGGCCAGATTTTCAGACATTAAATCAATAGAAACTCCAAATACCCGATATCATAGGTCTGTAAATCAGTCCTGTGTGTTTAGATGGCCGAAGATAATGACCAATTTTCAGAAGAGCTAAATGGTCTCGATTAGAAATAAACATAGTTACCATCTTGGGGAAGCACACCCTGCCATCATAATGTATTTACCTATTCCTTTATATTTGCCATCTTTTAAGTTTTTATTTATAATAAAAAGAAACATTTTTTCTTCAGCAGAAAAGATCCATCCAGCATGTACAGGGCATTTCTAACCAGAACTGAATTGTTCCCTTTTGCACGTTGATAGAAAGCAGGAATATGTTTGCTGAAGTTAATGGAATGACTTTCATACTAATCTAATCTAATACGTTATACATTTTATTTAATTTTCAATTATAATGTAAATATGTGGTTCTAGAAACAGTATTGCTGCAATGTTTTTGAAATGCAAAGGGGAGAGGAGAGATAGCAGCAGGGAAGGCTTCAGCTGCAACACGAAGTTTGGAGTTTCTGCTGCAACATCTCTATAAATAATTCTCATAATGAAGGGGACAACTTGATTTTACAGGCACTGAGTTCCTTCACGTTGTTACCAAGGTGTTCATACATGAAAAAAGGCTAAAGATATTTTGGTACCTATTAAAAAGAGTATCAGCAGGAAAGGAAGTTCCACCTAATTGATCATTAAATTTAGAAGAACAAAACACTTCATTGAATCTGAGTATCAGAGACAGATTTAGCACAGCTTTATATAAGCCCCACTTTACTTGCAACATACTGGACTTTCTCCAATTTTACTGCAAAGCAGAAATGTGACACCTTTTGTCAATAAGTGTAGTGCTACCATGTTCAGGACACCAAAAACTTTGCTTCTACCAGAAAAAGGTTCCATGGAAACCAGTGAACACTGATGAATATTTGACAATCATCTATTTTTACTCTTAGCAAGCCTAAACATAACAAAGATAATTTTGCCTCATTTTTCTCAGAAATTATTTTCCTTAATATTTTGAATAAAATATCGTATTTCTAATTTATCAACTGGATTTTCTATGCCAGAAAGTAGACAAACAAAGTTCTTAAACATATTAGAAATAATGATTTGGCATGGAGACCTGGGATTTCTCTCAGTTCTGCACAGCAATGGACTACTGTCAGAATTACATAAATAAGTAACTGTAAACCATGCAATTAAAATTTGAAAATACATATTCAGAAAGCAGATGATTTCCTATCCTCCAAACATCTCTGAAAGGTTTTTATTTCAATGCACAAGCTATTCAGTCAAAGTAATTGGTCACACCCAGCATTAAAGGTTAACCTCTTCCAGTGTGAGGAATATAGAATGTACCTACATTTCACTCCCTTGTATAGGGCCACATAAAGGTTGTCTCCTTTATTTTTACTGAGCATTATATCTCTGCACAGAGTAGAATACCAGTATTTCAGCTGTGTTGCTATGCCATGGCCAGAATAAAAGTTCTCCTGAGTTTTTGTACTCGATCTATGTGAAATAATAAACTACTTTGAAAGGCTAATAGATCCAACAGATAGGGGCAGAAAACAAAAAGGGGAGTCTTAGGTTCTTATAGCCACTTTAAAAAAGTGTATCTGATACACAGAGATTTAAATTATTTCAGTAACTGGTAATGGAAATCTAATTAACATAATGAAAGGCTTATCTTTCTCAGAATCCCTATAGTTTCTTAAAATCCTAATCCAGTCACCGGTGAAGAGAATGAGAATCTTTCCCTTCACTTGAAAGTACTCTGGATTCCATTCCAATATTAGGCATCCCTGCTCAATTCAAGCTAGAATTTTTCTGGGAATATGATGCTATATATCATTACTGGATCGAGGAGAGGTTTATCCTCTTAATATAGCCTATACTAAGTAATAACTTCCAAGAATTCCATACTTATCCAACTAAACCGGTTGTCATGGTTTAAACCCAGCTGACAACCAAGCCCTACACAGCCACTCACTCACTCCCACACCAGTAGGATCGGGAATGGAATAGTAAGGGTAAAAGCTAGAAAACTCATAGGTTGAGATAAAGACAGTTTAATAGAAAAAGCAAAAGCTGTGTGCACAAGCAAAGCAAAACAAGGAATTAATTCACTTTTTCCCATGGGCAGGCAGGTGTTCAGCCATCTTCAGGAGAGCAGTGTCCCATCACGAGTAATACTGTCATTGGAACACAAACACCATCACTTCAAACCCTTTCTCCTTCTTCCCCCCCCTTTATATACTGAGTATGATGTCCTATGGTCTGGAATATCCCTTTGGACAGTTGGGGTCATCTGTCCTGGCTATGTCTCCTCCCAGTCTCCCTTGCATCCCCAACTTCCTTGCCAGTGTGGCAGTATAGAAAGCAGAAAAGGCCTTGTTTCTGTGTAAAGACTACTCAGCAATATCAAAACCATCTCTATATCATCAATCCTGCATTCAGCACAAATCCAAAACATTGGCCCTTACAAGATACTCTGAAGAAAATTAACTCTACCCCAGCCAAAACCATCACATCTGTTCTTTAATAAAAGAACTATAAATAGAGCCATTATAGCTGCATTTATTTTGTGCACATTTCATCCATGTTCTAACTCTGTGGTTCTTCTCCCAGATTATTGTTTCATGCAACCTGTGCTTCCCCTTGAGGTTCTGCACCAGTCCTGGCATGTCTGTGCTGTTCCAGGGAGCAATGGCTCAGGAGCCCTTGTAGATGAGGAACTAGAGATTTTGTTTTGCTTTGTTTGTTTGGTGTTCGTCTTGTTGTTATTGGCTGGTTTCTTGTTTAATTAAAATATGTTTAAAACACTGCATCATTTTAACTCAGTTAATTCACAGTGGTATAGGGTTAATGCGTTAATGTATTTTTCTCTCTGTCCTCTTGGTCTAACACCACCTTCGTGCCTTTTTTTTTTTTTTTTTTACAATATTAAGACATACTTTTTTTCCCAGAGAAATGCACTCCTGTGTATATACACACACCCTATAGCCCAGCATATAATATTAGTGCTTCTACAGTGCAGAAGGGTTAACAAGATCTAATCTGTCCAGTCAGTGACAAATGCATATCCACACACCTTGTGCTACAGACCACTTAGAAGACTTACAAGTTACTCACATTGAGAGATTTTTACTATACAGTGGTTCATCACCTTGCATAGATTTTTAAGTGTTATGCAAGTAAATCACTTGCATAGATTTTTAAGTAACCATGACATTCTTCATGCAAATTTAGAAACCTCTGCAAAGAAATCTAATCTAAGATACTATCTAGCTTAAGCTGTCCTTTCTCTTTTTATTAGGTGAATTGACCAGTGAAGTGATAAAAGAGACATCACCCCAACACAAGGTTATATTTTTCCAATGGAGTGAAAAAGGTTACAGTAGAGATATTTCACTGTTTTGCATCCAGTAGCATGTATTATTAAAGCATCAACTCATATCTGTCACATGAAGTCATATTTCTTTTTAATAAATGAAATAAATTCAAGTAGTGTTATTGTGCCATGCCTTTCAGAAGATTTGTCAAGAAAGAGGCATCTTTGACTATTCACTTAGCAAAGGAGTTATACTGTTGTATTCCTGACAGTTTTGGGACAGGGGAAAAAACCAAACTTCCCTCTTTTAAAGCATACTTGCATCCCCAGTAAAGCCCAAACCCTACTTGGGCAGCTCCAGGGCTCAAAAACACAGCTTTGAAAGAGCAATCTGCGCATTGAAATGTAAATATTCGCTACAGTGTACTGTACACAGGAATTCTGAAGGAAAGCAGGATGCTGAGCATATTTATTCACTCATCATTACCCAGAGTTCTCTGTTGGCTGTTTCACAGAAATGCTTTTCAGTTTGTTTGAATTCTGGAAGAAACAGAGCTTAGGCATTGCTTTGGAATGGGCAAAGTTCTTTTCTTGTCTCTTGTAGAGCACTAAAACTCATTTGAAGGCTTGATTCAAGAACAGATGAGTCAGTACTTTCATTAACAGATTTTAGACCTTCATACAGAAGTTGCAGGTTTGGTTTTGTTGGGAGAAGTAACAGAGCTGTAGGCCCATTCCCTCCTCTTTCCATTAGCACAGCCTCCCAAGCTACAGCTGTGGTTGTGTAAAGGATTTAAATCAGTTCCATTTGTATTTTCAGACAATTTGAAAGATGGGCAAGTAAATGCCAACATTGAACGCTGTTGATATCTGGGAGGGAAAAAAATTCCTGATCTATACAAGACAGTCACTTCCATTCTTAAAGAGTCCATTTTAGATGACACTGGCAAACTGAAGAATAGAATTTGGCTATACCTTATTTCATGCTGATCTTTTCAGAAAAGAAAAAAAAACACAAACAAACAACAACAACAACAAAACCTATGGAAATTTAATTTTATGTTAGCACAAAAGGACTTTTAAAACACTATTTCATTCCGCCAAAAAGGAATACTCCTTTTGGGCAAATACAATTTTGTTTCAGCATTAGGCATTTTTTTAAAAGAAAGTTTCAAAAAAATTACTAAAATTCCAAGAGAAAAATTATAATGACAGCTTTTACGGATGCTGAAATAAAACATTGCTTTACATTCAATTAACAGTTTGGAAAATTTGTGAAACACATTGATGTTACTCCTACTGTCTCCTCTGAAGGGGATCTTAGCTACAATAATGCTACTCAGTTCTAGTGAAGTCTTTAAAGTAATGTAGTTTACAACCTTCTACTTTTTCTGCCAAATGGGAATAAATGTAAAATAATATTCTGAATACTATGCGCAACTGTGATAATGAGTCATTCTTCTTTCTTTATGAAATGTTTAAAAAACATGAATACCTGTGAAATAAAAAAAAGATATCTTAATAAATCCTAAAAATTTTAACAGGACACTTGAAGTGAGAAAATTATGGTCACATTATCTACTTCTATGAAATCATGACAAATCCAAACCAGACTATTTCAATAACTGAAGTAGGTTATATTACTGTTCCTGAACTTGACTTGGTTCTTTCAAAATTATGGCAGATTATATTTCTTAGTAAACTCTACATAAATCCTTTCTTTTTCTCAACAGTCTTTCCACTTCCAGGTATTCAGAATACATTTAGCGACTTCATCAACATGAAAGTTTTCATTGTTACTAATAGTTAAGATTCCACAGTTGATTTTTTCCTTTGTGTTAACAATGCATATAATTTTTTTTGCAGCATTCAAGAGATGGAATAGGTCAGGAGAAGTAAGAAGCAATCCCATTTGACCTTCACATGCCAACAAGGGTAGCACTAAAAGCCATCTTATACTTTTAAACAAAAGGCAGTCTACCTTCTGGTGTTGTTCTTCAAGGTAGAATCTGTACCTTTGTGAGTCAAAAGCAAAGAGGCAATGGGAAGTAAACAAACCTAGTGGAAAAATAAATTATTTGTGCTGCAGCAATGGATCTTTACACTTCTTGGTCCAGTGGCCAGAATTCAGTTGAGTGAACTGCAAAAGTTCCTGCAGTGCACACAAGAAAATAAAATGTTGAAGAGTGGGACAGAGTAGCTTTGAAAGAAAATGTGTATGGGGAAAATCTCCAGGTATCTTTTAAAGAGGAGAGCCTTTTTGAAAAAATAATTTTTAAAACTGTTTGTAAGATAATAAAGTAATTAATTAAATTAACTTGGAGCAAAATTTGAGATGATCAGTTTTACTACAAGACTGAACTGTTAAGAATTTCAGTCTGTAATGCAGTGAAATCCAGGTAGTGTAACAAGTTTTAAGAGAGTCAGAATTCAAAAAACCTCTTCCTGCTCTAATGGGATGATTATACATTGAGTTTTGACATGGGATGAAAAGCTGGTACTCTGTCTAAGAACAAATCCTGAAATTAACCTGATATTTGGAGATTTCAGAGGAGCTGATTATAGCCTTGGAAAATTTGATGGTGATGGAGGAAGTACATGCACACAGCATGGATGTTGAAAAGAAAAATCTAAAAAAAATCCAGTTAAAAGAGAAAAAGAACTACCAGACTTGTGAACAGAAAAAGAAGAAAAATCCCTTACTTCTGTGAAAATAATATGCAGTGACTTATGAAGAGTAGTTTAACCCAGCTGTAAGATTTAATGTTCAGAAGAATTAAATCCTCAGCTCTGAATAACATTGGCAGTAAATTAAGCCGGCAGTTATGCAATGTCTGGAGTAGATCGTAGCTACCCCATGATTACCACAGCCAGCCAAATGCTGTCCCCAGGCAGGCAAAACTTCTAACTGGGATCAAGGTTTTTATCCAGCGTTTAGTCTCCTCTGACCTGATTCCTTTCACCACCCTTACTTCGGAAGTAAGAGGACAGTTTTGTTTCTGTGAAAGCCAGTGCAGATATCTGAGCCAAAATTAAACCTGATGCAACTCAAATGATGTCACACCAGGGATGGATTTGGCCAAAAGTGCCTTGGGAGGTTAATGTTCTTCCTGCACTGGAGACCACTGTTAATTCACCTCAGCTCTTTGGATTTGCTGCAGTTACAACTGCAGGCCAGGCCAAGGAGCTATATAATCTGGTTGCAGTAAAGAGGGGAGCACGAGTTTGCTGCTGCTGGACCAATAACCCCTTTTGTACCTTTACAATTGTGACAACCTCCTAATTTCTTTGCAAAGATACATTTCTTTAAAAGTGTGAAAAAACCTTTCCTACCAGACACTATCTTTTTGGTCCCTTCTGCTCCTTTGGTCGGTAGCATTTCAAACCAGTCACAGCTCACAAACTGCACTTCAATATTTCCTTAGCAATGATTGCTACCTCATGTCCTGCACTAGGCACCTTTGTAGAAACAGGGCTATCATACGCTGCTTTAAGGGCTGGATTCTGCTCTCTCATCCCAGTTCATGAGATGGAAATGGTGTGGCACCATTATAACTAAGAGTGGAATTTAGAGCTAGTACGAAAAATGCCATCTGGCCAGGAGCTCTTGCCTTCTGCATTTCAAATGTTCCTTGTCTGAGCATGCATTCCAGTGAGAGCTCTATGAACATACAGATGAGCAATAATGACTCCTCATTTAATAACCTTTCCCCCCCCTAGACAGTTATTAATGGTGAAAACAACTTACTGCAAGTTTGACACGTAAATTGTAGGACAGCTACGGAAACAGTCTGGATGTCCTGATGGCAGTGCTACCACACCTTTCAAGAAAGCTCAGGCAGCAGCATTACATGTCTCAGCTGTGAGGCAGACAGGAGAAGATGGTGAATGTAGAGAATGCTTATCTCTGCAGTCCTTGTCAAGGAAAATAAGAGGGCATTGGCAAAACTCTGGTCCTCCTCTGGCACAGCCTCTTCCTCCCCCAAAACAGAAATCCGGAGGGCAGAACAGGAAAATAAAGATGGCTGTACATTGCCTTTCTGCTTCCATCTCCGTGGGCTGGCTGATGAGCTGCTTTATTCTGAAGCATGGTCTGCCCTACATCTGGCATCCCCAGAGCACAGCAGGGTGTTCTGGGCACACGTTGTGTACTTCCAATGTGGTCCCCTACTAGTGGGGTACTTCTAAGAAGGCTAAAAGAGAGGTAATGCTGTGACCTACACACCACCCAAGGAAGTCCTGCTTCATGATCCTTGTCTGATAGCAAGGTCAATCATCTGTGCAGGCATGAATGAGTCTCGTGTTGCTTTTAGCCTGACAAATAGCTGGAAGAAAGCCCCACTTTTAAATTACAGTTGGACAGGGACACCAGATTAACTCACAAATCCCAACAGTACTGACAAATTCAAATAATCAGAATCCTATCCAGCATTTAAATCATATTTTAATAGTATGGTTAATAAGTTAAGCTTCAATCAGCTGTAACATACGCAAGCTTTTGGTTTGCCACTGGAAAATTTCCTGATTCTTGTTCACAATCAGTGTCAGAAAAGCCATCAATACACTTGCCCTCACTTTTGCAATACCACATCCTTGTAATCTCTTCAGTTCCTGCAAAATTTCACCACATAAAATGCTGTGACATAAACCAGTTGTTTTTCCTTTCAAATGAAACAAAGAACCTTCAGCTCTTCTGCTCGTCTTTTCCCTACTCCACACTCCAAGTCTACATTTTCTTACTTTCCCAACCTTCAAGTGAAATTCATGGGCTACAGTGACACTAATACCATCTGGGTTTCCTATGTGTGTTTTTTTTGATCTGCAGTATTACTTACTCCATGATGCCCCTACAGATCTTGAAAAAGGGGAGGTTTTTCTTGCTTCAGCCAGAAGTGAAAGGGCTACAGCCATGAAAAACTTACTGATTTTTTTCCCCATGTTAAATAAGTTTGGTTTGTCTTTTGGAGGTAGAGATCATGCAAAACCTTCTTCCTCCTTCCTCTGAGAATATTTCTTAGAAAATGTCCTGTGAATCCCTAGCATTAGTCAGAGGGATAAATAGAAAGGGTGTAGAGAATGTAACAAAAAGCAGTTTTATGAGTGGTATGAATCCACGGTGTACTCACAGCCTAAATAGTGAAGGTACTTCTGATCATTCTAACCCATAAATACTATAGTAAGAATAAGACAGTAGAGAGCAGAAAGGATGATCAAAACAATGAAAGGCTTTGCCCAGGCAGAGGCCCTTTAGTCCAGAGAAAATACAATCCAGGGAGATTAGTAGATAATTAAAATATCAAAAGTGGCAAGCAGAACAACTATTTCATCTTTTCTCAGAAAAAGAAGGAAACAAGAGGCTCCCAGTGCAAATTACCAAGCTTCAGGATTAAAAAATCACAGAGAGAAGTGCAGAATGCACTGTAGAATGAAGCAGTGGGACTCATTGACACAGGATGTTATGGAGGTCAAAAGGAAGATTATGAAGGACTAAATCACTTCATAGAAGGGTCTATAAAGTTCTGTTAAATGTGATGGTCTGGATGTAAGACACAAATCTGAAAATCCCTCATCACCTATTGTTAGAAGATGGAACGGTGTGCTACAGGGAGAGCATATTTACCTTCTTTATTGTGTTTCCCTAAACATCCATTACCAGCCCCTCTAACAGGCTGAAAGCTGGCCTTTCAGTCTCATCTGATAAGGCTCATCTTTGTGTTTTTTAATTTCTTTGTCCCTGTAAGACTGGAAGGTGTGACAGAAGTTTTTCCATCTCCTTTACTGAACCTTCCAAAGGAAGCAATGCCAGTGGGACACTTTGAAGGAGACCCCTTTCTCTGAGATGCTAGTAAACGCTCTGGCTCATTACATGAGAATGATGAATCCTAGAATATATAGGTCGCTGTCTCAGCTTTGCCCTTGGCCTGCTGCATGCCTCACTTGGTGATTATCCCAAAGCTTAGTATGTTCTGTGTAACAGAGATTTGTGAAGGAAAAAGCACATCTATGTTACCAAGAAAATACAGCTTTTCCTATCGTGGCTGTCAGTACCTTGGGAGAGACAAGCATAGAAGAGTAATCCAGAGATTTAGGGTGATAATGTAGACACAGATGTTTCTGTGACTTTGGATTCACTCATTTCTGTGCCTTGGCTCTCAACCCAGAAGATAACAACTGTGGGGTGGGGGTTTTGATTGTTTGTTTGTTTTCTTTTGCTTTTTAATTCTGCAAAGGTTTTATGTGGCTAAATATGTCAGATATTTTGATAACAAGTGAGACAGAAACCATAAAAATACCTGAATTTACATTACTTGCCTGCAAATGGAGCTAAAGTTAAGTCCAAGTCTGACATTTCCAAATGGCTTTTGCTCTCCCCGATTTAATGCACATAGTCTTTTAAAAAATATAAGTGGCATCTAGCATGGTTCACTAAGAGTACTTCTTTAGAAGCTAGAGGGTGGATTTGCCCCACTTCATATCAAACCATTCATACCAGATGGTTGCAATGTCAATGTAAGGACAAAGTCAATGCAGATTTTAGAAAATAGCAGTGTTGTGGAAAAAGTGCTCCCTCTGGTTATTTTACTGGAGAATTATTTGCTTACAGCAGAAGAGAAGTAGGGCAGAGGGCAGTTGGGTTTACCTGCATTGTTTTCGCCATTACAGTCAGGACGAGGGCTGTTTGTCAAACACGGGTTTCTGTTTCCTCCCCACCCCCCAAGGGCACACGTCCCTGACACGCTATGTTAGTTTTCTGAGGAGATGAGGGCTCTTTCTCAGGGGCCGTTCATTTTCTGGATGCAGTAGGGAGGGAAAGGACATAGTTTCGTTCCCAGCATGGGTTTCATCCTTTTTACCTGCTACTTCAGCCATGTTGTTTAGGAGCAGAGACCCAAAACGACAAACGTGACTGAGGCAGCTGCTGGAGCCAGCAGAGCCTCCTTCAAAGCCCCCTGATCTGACACAACAACAGTGCAGCGTGCTGGCAGCCCTGGAGGATTACAGCATCACCGCAGACTTTCTGTTAACCCTTTGGAGCTCACAACCTGCCGAACGACTTCATGAGCTGCGAAAAATACAGACAGCACCCAGCCCCGGAGGCAAAGTGTGTCTCCAGAGGCAGCACCTTAGATAACGACACACGTGTACGGTACCTGTTGCTGGTGTGGCACAGCCAACTCTACCTGCTTTAATATAGTAACAAAAAAAATGGAAACTGTCTTCCAAATTTTTCAAGTGGAAAGAAAAAAAACCGAAGAGGTCATGCCAAGACATTGAGTGGAGGTAACAGCAGCAACTTCAAGGGTTATTGCTTCAGGAGGGGAGTTAACATAAATTATTTGTGCATTCACACAGGGAAGTAGCGTGGCCATGTTCTGGGCACTATCATTTGGACTAAGTCAGCAAGTACAAAATACTCAAGTGCAGCATGCTTGACTGCTGAGAAGACATCTTCACAAACTATAAAACTATATATTGCCATAGTAAAAAACAAAAACAAACAAACAAAAAGTTGAGGGGTTTTGTGTTTTTTTGTTTTGTTTTGGGTTGTTTTTTGTTTGTTTGTTTGTTTGCTTGTTTTTTGTGTTTTTTTTTTTTTTTTTTTTTTTTTTTTTTAAGGCAGTGCCCAAGAGAAGAAGTGCTGAACTGAAAACCCCAGAGATTAAGAATAATCTCAAAATACATCTTTACTACTGTGATCTGGCACTTCTGCTCCACAACCATGCCGTGATTCTAGAGTGCTCTCCCAAGCTAGGTGGATGCTAACTGGTATCATTATGATACCTCCTAGTTAATGACAATCACACCTCTGATTCCAATACTCTTGCACTTCAGGGCAAACACATATTGGCAGTGCTACGTCTGCATTTTTCAGGGGGTTATTACACCCTCCCTGTAATGACAGCTTCTTAGAGGAGTACTCTACTGACAGCCTGAGGAAGGACCAGGAAGATGGCTTTTTGCACATTCCAACCCTGAGCTGCTTTTGACCTTGACAGTATGGGTTGTTTTTCTTCCAATGCAGGTTAATCATTGTATCCGCTCTGTGGTGGTGCAACAGAAAAAATCAGGAACTTTTGTTACAGGCTGTACCTGTAACAATCTGCGATTCATGATCAGGAAAAAATACCTATTTTCTATGGCAGCCCATAAAAGGTTTACAGATAAAAAACATGAAAAGTCAAGACTATCCTACTGTCAGTCCTAAACCCCATTTGTTTTCAGAAAGTGATGTTTGCTGGAACATGGGATTTAACTGATGTTTTAATTATTGCTTATTTTGCTCCTCATCCTCTTTCTTCCTCCTTTAACACCTAAATATATACATATTAGGTCCTTTTAAGTCTGTCATTCAACATCTTACCCCTCCTTTCCCTTCTTTAAGAAATTGCTATCTTTCCCCTTTTTATCACGATGAGAACACAGGTCATTTCCCATGCCAGCTTTCTTTTTTTTTTTCCCTCTAATCTGAAACTATTAGGAAAGATGACATAGGTGACATTGGATAGTGTTGGTTGAACAGCTCCTCACTAGTAATTAGTCATAGGCCATCTGACATCCAAAACTCTTTTATTCTTCTGTTTTTCTTATGGTTTTATTTGAAAAAGGAAACCTTTTCCCCAAATTCCCAAATGCACTAATCCATGAAGCATTCCAATAATAAGGAAATGAATATTTAATTACTTTAATTCTACTATCTTATTGGAAGCACAATTTCAAGCAAGTTCATTTCACATGTGGTGATATTAAGTCAGGCAGTTTCAGTCCCCAGGTCTCATCATAAGTGCTGAAGCCGTGAATAGATCTGGGTGTAAGTTGCATTGTTCCAGTATATTTAAATTCTGACTGTTTCTAGTTAGCACTGTTCATAGCAAGTGAAAACCAAAGCTCATCCTGGCCCTCCCAATTGAAAAAAAAAAAAAATGAAAAGGCTTTGCACCTACAGTGAATAAACTAGATTTCAGTAGACACAGGACACAGCTACTGACTGTATATTTTGTCCAACCAAAATAAGTCAGTTAGGAAGCACTCTAAAGTTGCACAGAAGTTGGCATTTCTGATTATTCAGGCTGAACAATTCCAACGGGCCAGTTGTCAAGCACAATTTGCAAAGGCTCTTGGCACTCTGGCCAGGGGGGAATTCCCCAATTTATGTTATAACACAGACAGCAGCAGTAACATTTTAATCAGGCTGTGGAGCCTGCTGGGAAGCTCTGTTATACACCATTGTTATGCCCAACAGGACTGCAGTTCAGTGTGGCTCAGGAGTCTGCAGTGGTCCATGGTTCCTTAGTACAGCCACCATGGATGTCAAAGCAAAATTAAAGAAAATATGTTTCCCCTCTCCCTTGGCACTTAACGTTTCAGTAAGTGACTGCAGTAAATTACTCCTTCTGCATAGAACTCTAAGCTATTTTAAGACCTATCTGCGCTGCAATTAGATCAGGGAATACCTTGTATGTTAACAGGGGAAGTCACAATTAAGAAGCAGAGACTGAGGTCTTAATCTGGAGGACTCACAAGACATGGGTGAAAGATGGATCCCAAGAGCTCACTTTGAGCACTTCAATGCATGTTAAGCATGAGCTCTCCATCTATACTAAACTTCTAAGATACGTTAGTGAACACATCTTTGCAATCAGGACTTTAAAATCAAAGTAGAATTTCTGATTGGCTTTTATGTCAAAACCATTCTGTCTTCTAAAGACACAAAGGAATGGAAGGGCAAAAATATTAGCCTTCATCTCATGGTCTAGTTGAGAAGGCTTCAGTATAAACCCAAAATACTTCAAGGAAAAAGAGGAGGAACAAGAAGAAAGGACCATAAATGTATGGATTTGGCAGAAAAAGAAGTAGTGTATTTAAAACTGAACAACAACAAAACCGCTGTTCAGATGGAATTAAAAATATATAACCTTGGAGTTTATATCCTATAATAGTTCCTAAGTTCATGCTTTAGATACATGAACTAGTATCTTTCTTGAAGCAATTATAGTATCCCTAATTAAGTTGTGAGCCTTTTACAGTAATATCAATTAGCTCTTTTAAAAATCATTATAATTTATCAAGGCGACAACTTGATAACATGGTGAAGGCAATAAAATAGATCCGTCTGTAATGCCCACTACTAGAGGGAATAGACTTCATTTGAAAGTAAACAGACAGTGATGAGTTTGCACTGATTCACCCCTCTCAGGATGGGATTAGCCTCATTTACATTAAAACTTTCCTTTTTTTGTGTTCTTTTGCCTTTTTTTCTATACAGACAGCCATGAAAAAATCACATTTTCATACAGTATGACCTGTAATGAAGCTGTGTTGTAATGGGTTCTTCTTTGCTGTAAAATGCATGTTAGCGGGTGTGGAAAGAAGATAAGGACATAAGAAGTTAGGAGGGAGAATGAGAACAGAAATTAAAACAAACAAACTGAAACAAAATAACAAGTTCTTAATTGAGAGGTATTTTAGATACTGACAGTGAAGTTTACAGATGACCCAGAAAAGAAAGGAAGATTAGGAAATACCTCTGGAAACTATTTCTGAACAGCAAACAGATGAATGGAATGGGCTGTGTGTGCTTGACAGAAGCTACTCTGTGAAGCAATAAAGGAATACTAGACAACTAGTTGATCTGCTGGTGGGTTTGGATGGCAGAAATATGTATGCACTCTATGTGGCACTACTTTATGGGAAGGAAAATGTACAGATCCTCTGAAGAAGAGGGATACAGACAAACAATGCAGAGTGAGAAATATGACAAGCTTCCCCCACTGCCACAGAATTATGCAGCTCCTTATTTGCCAGGCTATTACAATGGAAACTGTATTGATATATATATGTGTATATATATATATATATAAATCAAATATTTAGTATTTCTCTCAGTTCTGCTTGTTACATCTCATCAATTTCATTACTCCTTTCTGCTTCTTATTTTGATCTTATTTCTATCATTGTTTCCTCCAAGCATTCTTCTAGAGACAGTTTCTTAATCGGGGCCCCACAAACATCTTCCTGATTTGCCAAAGTGTCATCTGTATTCACATACATGTTTGTGGGTCAAAACCCAAGCTCTGAATCACTTCAGCATTTGCCTGCAATGTCTTGGTGTTGTCGACACACACCCGGGTTGGGCCGTGCATGGAAAGCATAACGTAGAGCTCCATCTGCTGCTGGAGGGGCCTCTCGCCTGGATCGTCACCACACAGATTCTTCCAAACGCATTTAGGGAGGGCACAAAGCTTGTGCCACTGGATGGTCTTTGGCAATTCGACGCAGTCTGCTGTTTATGTAGGCTTCCAGATGAGCTTGTCTGCTTTGCTCCCATGCCCAGGACGCTTGGGTACATCAAAAATACCCTTGATGAACTCAGCCTCTACCAAATGAAATCTTTGGAGTCACAGAATTGTTATTTTCTGCAGGGAAACAACTGCACTACTGGAAGATTTCTCATTTTAATCAAAAATGTGTGGTGTTTTGTGACAAAAGTCATCTGAGTCCTCTGAAATTTGATATAAGAAAATGGTTCCCACTCTTCCAAATGTCTGTGGAAGAAAGAGAATCATGCAAGCAAAAGCTAAACTGATAACTACATATTAGAGACCCACAAAATATTACAGTGGGAGCATGAATAATACAAGACAAAGCTAGCCAGAAATTTAAAATATAATTTTACTCTGTTAAAAATTGTTTTTCTTTACAAGGAATCAGCTACATTACAAGACTGTTCCCATTGTGTTACAGATATCTGAAGTGATTTATTTTTATAAAAATAAAGCTGTAAAAGTTAAAAGGCATAGATTTGGGAGCAAGATTTTTGTAGTCTAACTGGTCAAACCAATATTATTGAGGGAACTAGACAGAATTTTTCAAGAAGAACTCACATTTTGCAATGCTTATTAAGAATTGTGCTTTTAAAATTATAGTAATAATAAAGACATACACAGTGCCTAGGTAGAAACTTGTTTTCCTACTTTGAAAATAATCACAATGTAAAACAATTATTTCAATATAGCTGAAACAATCTGTTGTCCTCCATGACAGCATTCCAGATAATCAAGTAAATTTAAAACAATTTCAGGTTTGGATGAAAACCAACGTTTCTGGTTTGACCTGATACAGAATGTATAAAACGCTGCATATTCAGGCCATGTATTGAAAAATATGCATTTAAGCTATCTCATTTTGCAGTTAAGTTACAAAACATCACTTCTCAAACAACAGGATCAGGACACAGTAAGACCTCTTGTGTAGCACTCAGACAGTCACTATCATAACACAGGGACCTGCAACAGAAACTTGTGCAATACACCAAGAAAGGTAATAAAAACAGAAGAAAGACCTACTAAGCTGAAATAAATGGGATAAGTACATAAATCAGATGCTCATTGCCAAACTAGTTTGACTAAATCCAGGAAAGATGGAAACAATTTTGCAAATGGCAAACCTCCAAAACAGTGATGCCTTACATAAGGTTCAGAGAATGTTTCTTTTGAAGATAAAAGTCACCCAAGTGTGAAATCCATGATCAACATAGGAAGCAAAAGGAAAAAGCAAACCAGACACAAACAAAAATTACTGATGCCATTTTGATTTCACATGCAATAGACAGCTCCAGGGGAAAAGACCAATAACTGTACACACTTTATATAAACTGCATGTGAAATATACAGTGTTCATCCTTGATAGTATACGTTTCCCCTGTCAGTTAGGAACTCCATTTCCATTTTCTCTTTATTCTCTGAAGACTTGATAGAATGACATTTTATAAAATTGAATAAGTTTACTCTTCTTTGCTAAGGAGTATCACTGATCTTTCTTAAGAACATTCAGGAGCTTCATGTAGCATTTAGCAACCTCAGGAAACATCATCAGCAATTACAAGAAGAATGAATTCAATTTTGAATTAGATGGAATAAAACTTCATACTACTCCTGCTGAAATTTCTTGGGGTGAAATATTGGATGTGTGATTTCAAGAAGGCCTGGCTCTCACTGATACAAGTAATCGAGCTAGGGTAAGCTTGGTGGATTGTCTGAAGCTGCTTAAAACTTATTTTCCCACTGCTCTATCTTTCAGAAATGAAGTGTTACCAATCTTGAATAGGGACAGACCTGAGGAACAAAGCCTGGCTCCGAAGATCAGTTCACCTCAAAACGTGGCACACATTTGTGTTTGTTTCTCTGATTTGTTTTCTGATAAATGAGATACAAAATTAAATGTCTGAATATGATATTTTCTAGCTAATGCCTGTTGTATTGGCATTTGGAAATATCAATGCTTCAGCACCTCAACTGAACACATATTTAATATCCTGTCCATTTTTAAGCAGGTGAACAGTCTCATTGGTTTCAATAGGACTGCAGTCAAAATAGTATCTTGTATGTCTTTTAACAAGACAAAGAGCAGAAGAATGGCTGACCTCGCAGGACAAACTCAAAACATAGACAGCAATCCTTTCCAATGTGCAAGAAGTTGAGTAGGCATGGCAGGAAGCTGTTTTGGCAAATGTCGCTCTCATCTGGCGAAGAAAGATCTGGGAAGTTACATGCTGGTCAGCCTTATCTCAGTTCTTGAGAAGAAAACGTAGCAACTTCCTGAATGTCACTGTTGGACAAATGAAGGAGACAAAGGTGACGAGATGATTGGTTCAGTAAATAAGGGTATGAGAGTGGATGCCATTTACCTTGACTAAAAGGCTTTTGACACAGTCCTCCAATATCTTCCACATACCTCTTCAGTTTCTGACTACTGTGAGAGACCTAAATATACAAAGTCTTGTAGCCTAATAATTTGTATAGGTCTGTGTGATGGTACAGGAGCACTGCAAGTTTTGGTTGTTCTCTTTGTTTCTGCCCTAACCTTCATGAAAGAACATGTTGTGGCCATCAGATTAGCGGCTCCCCCACACTATATCTATCCAGAAAGCCTTGAGGTGCATACAACTCCTCCCAAAGGCCTCCTTCAAGCCAAATACAGTCTTCTACAATAACACTTCCAGCAAACACCTTTTGATGATTTGAGGCTGGTGGAAGACTACAGCGGAGGGCACTGTGGATGAGAATCTGGCATTCATATCTAATTTTAGGTCTGCTTGCTGACTTTGTATCTCAGGCATGCACTAATGCCCTTATTGATGAGAAAAACCTTGGCCACAAAACACAAAGCATCTGCTGCTGTTTTCTACTGGAATGGAGCTCCCTTAAAATATAAAAAAACACCGCTCCTAATTTTTCTGTCCTTTTTTAATTTGAATTCATTCTTAAGGATGGAATTGGGTCTGATCATTGTAAATGCAAATAAGAGTCCTGCAACTTACCACTAACAGCAAAACCAAAGCAACAGTAAACTGCCCAGAAAAAGCAATTATACCAATCTTGTGATGCACTGACTAATACCTATACTGTAAACTACAGGTTACTAAGCTTGTGCAATGAATGTTCAGATCCATTCTAACGACTGTCAAGAGCAGTTGCTAATACCACTAACGTCCATTGACTTAAGCAAAAGTGTCATCAGGACAAAATGAAGCACGTGAAGTGTATGTTGTCTATCAGGAGCATGACTACATCGAGACTGGAAACAGTGCACTGACCTTCTAATCAAAGTATAATTTGCTACTGTTTTGTCCTTTTCTAAGTCCACTTTAAGTATAAATAAAACAACATACACTAAACAGTTTTCAAGAGTTCCCCTTAAAATATAACTCTACATTTTTATGCATGTAAACAGTATCTTTTTACCAAACTTACTATTTTAAGTGGAGTTCCTTCAAAAGGAACACCTAGACTTCAGCTGACAGACTAAAATTTCTTGTAAAACTGAGGAGTATTAAATTTTGGATCCTGTACAAGGCTATGGACTTATTTTTTTAAAATACTCAAAGGACTGACTGAAGTCACCTCCTTATTAATGAACATCAGGTTTTGTAATTATAGGTTGGAGATTCGTTTTAGCCTGTGAAATTTGTTTTCAGAATAATGTCCTCTCAAATTAGTCCTGCAGTTTACAAACACTTGACCTTTAATGGCTAAAGCTTGTGACTTTTCTTAAAGGCCTTCACTACCAGCTAATGACTGGGGAGACAACATGCATTTGAAGTTTACCATGCTTTAAACATATTCTAAGGCACAAATACCTTATAATTTGCAATATTGTCTGTCTTGCTTGCTCAAAAAGGATGAAAGGGCACAAATTGGTTTATGAATTGTACATAAAACTACTCATATAAAATACAGTTATTACTCATTTCAATAGCTGAGCTGGCTACAAGCCAAGTTCTATTTAGTTGCACTTATGTAATCCTTTCAGAGTCAAGGGCAAGTCAAAGAATTGGGAAAGCCAAAAAACTAGGCCTTAAATTTTTTCAAAAATATTAACACTCCTGGAAAGATAAACAATTAAGTAATCTGATTGAATCCATGGGATCATTTCTAAAACAGTCTGCTGGCTCTCAGGATCTTGGCTCTGATACACTTCTACCAGCACCAATGATGAGTAATTCAACTGAAAGCCGTGTAAAATGGCCAAGCAAGACCACAATCATGCCTTTTGCATCCAGTATCAACCTCTTCAATCTTTTATTTAAAACAAAAGGTTTTTCCGCTTGATTCATATTACAATTTTCTTCCTAGATATCCTGGCAGAAAACCAGTCTCTTACTCTTTCTCTCTCTTTTACTCTTTTTCCTCAGAGGTATGTGGAAATTACACAGCGCTTAGAAAAGCTGCCAAGGACAGTTCACCTCTTAGTGTCTCAACAAGCATCACATTTCACAAGTTTCTTAACCAGCCTTGATGTAAAGTAGGAAAGATCAGATGATCTTTGGCATGTGTGAATGAAGGACAGACCAATCTATCAGGTCAAAGCTACAGCAGGAGGAAGCTGGTGTGAATGCAAGGAGTTTACTTTCCTGGAAATATTTCAGCCTTGAAATTCACCAAAAGCACTCAGAGTTTCAAATCTCAGAAAACTAGACAGGGAGCTGAATACTCTTTTGCACCTCCTGAATCTCTCTGTGGGCAGTGGTCCCTCCCAACCTTAAACATTCTGTGTGATTTAGTGCCAAACTGGCACTGCCTGTGTTACTACACATCAGACCAGCTCCTCATTTCTGCCTTCTCATGTACAGGTACTGAGTAAACAAGGGGCTCCAGGAATCAGTAGGCCTGCAAAGAGGACAAGTCTACTAAAGGCCAAGGCTGCTGGGAATCCAGGCCGGGACAACAGAGAACCATGGTCAGCAACAAAAAAAAGGAACAGGGAAATGCCTGTGACCTCTGTTACAACACAGAGCACCTTCAACCTCCATAATGCTGCGTTAGTGACAGCTAAAAGTGACCATGAGCATCTGGAGGAATCCTAATTAAAATAAAATACAAACCACCCAAGCCCAGTCTTTTTCCTCATCACCCTCAGAAAGCTGGACTGGATCTCTTACCCCATCACTTCCTCTGTGCCTGTCAGACACAGCTCCATCATCAGGCTGTACCTGCTGTAAAAGTGGATTAATCCCACATTTAAGAACAGCATCAGTTTGCAATTGCTGTATTTAGGAGACCTCCTTGTCATTCCAGGAAGTGGCAATTAGTACTTTCATGAGGACAACCTCAACAATTTTGCAGAAAATTTGGAAGGAGGGTAAATAAATTAAGAAAGGACATTTTTAACTTTGGTCTGCATAAACCCAAGCTGAAGACCACCAGAGATAGCAGGAAAAACCTAGTGCAGAACCTCTGCTGGTGCAGCTAAACAGCTAACATCTGTACTCTAGACAGAGCTGCAGCCTGCAGACAAGAGTGGCTCAAAGGACTAATTTGGAAATTGCTGTGTTGTTATCTGCGGTATCAGCAAGCGACAGATACAGATGGATTTTCAAATGGGGTTTTTCCTCCACAGTGGTAGTCAGTTGACAACAGCAGTTTTTTTCAGGAAACGTTATGAGAACTCAGGATAAAATAGGACTGTCCTTACATTGATCTATTTGCAACATATGTCCCACAGCTTTTTTAGCATCTCCTCCCACTATAGATCTTACTTATTCATGTATCCAGCCTCATTATACTGCATCTCAGACTCCTATAAAGACTTTTGCACCTTCTTAAATTTCATCATTCTAAACCCAGTTTTTAGGAAAAATAAGGTTTTGCTCTGCTTACAAGGGTCTTCCTACATGAAATAAGATTTTTAAAGTACTAAAAGTCCTACAAATTTAATTTAAGCAAAATGTTGAGCCACCCACAATGAGTTCAGAGGTAGCCAGTTTCTGTTGTGACTTACTCCTTTGCACAATGGTTGAGATGGATTGAGACAGGAAAAGCAAGTTCTTACTGCACCAGCTAGAGCAGCAGAGAGGCTTCAGAGCACGTACAAAGGGAGGGAAGGCAATTAAGACGAAGGAGCACAGTTTTTCAAGGTGGGAAGCGGATAATAAACTCTCATCTCCTTTAGCAGAGAAATCCAGGACCAGATGGAACATAGTAAGTTAATGTGTTCGAGAGCCCTGCTAAGGCTTTCCTGCTAACCTCAAGGTTATTCTATTAATGACCAACTTAGGCATTTGTTCTTGGGGCAAGACTGGGAAGGCACAAATGCCTTTCCCTTATTTAAAACTCAGGGATTGCTTGTTGATAATAAAGGCAGATAAAACATTCTTATTTAAGCAACCCTTTTATCTAATTAGATCCAGTTCATGTGCTTTTCTTCCTCCCTCCCCCAAAATCTTAAGACAAAACCAACATAGTGAAGACCTTCTTTTCATTTTCCCTTTATTAAAAAGGTTGATTTAAAAAAAAAATAGGATTTCCTTAAAATGTCATTGAAAGTTAAAAATAGGAAGATACCAGAAAAGCCTTTTATAGTGCAATCATAGCAGTACCACCTCATTGTTGAGCACCACAATTAAAATGATCCATTGTGACAGTGATGTGATACATCTCTTCATTTGGTCTTCTAGGATGTAGAAAAAAAACCTAGTACAATTTTTGTTCTGTCTGTCAACCATTTTTTCAAAAGGGGTACTCATATACTTTGAGATGGTAAAGTTTCTTTTCCTTAGATGTGATATGAGTGTTTTTTAAACACATTTTGAGGTGTTAAAGTAACATTGTTGTATAGCCACTAAATCTGCTAAGACAAGAAAAGGAAGACTAAGAAAGACTCTAGGATATGTAATACTTCTAACTGGATCCAAGAATCACAGTTTGTTTGAAAGACTGCAGCCAGGATAGTTTTGTTGCCTTCTGTGAATTACATAAGAGTTTCAGGTGTGAAATTACTTTTGATATTTAGATAATTAAATTAATTTAGGAGACAAATTCATGCTGACATTTGTGAATGTGGATGCTGCTACAGTTCAGACTGAAAACTAAATGTGAAAACCCATTAAAACTGAAGCATCTAAAGAGGCATTCCTGAATTATATGAATAATGTGTTTTCTTTACAGTGAAGGGCCATCACAAGAGAACGGTTATCTTCAAAAATCAATCCTATTACATAATGCAGAAATGATTACAGGAGTCCACCATACACTAAAATCTCAGTAAATTAATCTAAATTCATAATTTATTAATTATATTGATTTTTAAATTTTAGTTAATTTATTAAGATATTCATGAATACTTTGTTCCTTTATTCTACGTGAATTAAGGTCAAGGAAAATTACAAAGTTAAAGGAATTTTCAGAGGCATTTATTAAGTAGATAAAGTAGAAAAGGCAAAAAAATTACCATGGCACTAAATCTTGTATATGCAATAAATTACACTTGTGAATATGAACCTAAGTTCAAGCACTTGCAGGTATTTGAAGTACTGTGAGAAAAATCAGCGAGAAGCCTGGTGGCCAGCTGGTAAGACACATGCTCATGAAGCTCCCCTCCAAGTTGACTTGGCCATGGAATCATCTGTTTGTGATAGGAATGTCACACACTCCAAAATGTTTGGTCGATACTTCTTTACAGAGAGGATTTTCAGAAGCTACAGTTTGGGGGTGGTTTTTATAATAGCTGTTTCTGCCTATATAGATGACACAAATTTGCATACATCAAGATCAAGATGTCTAGCTCAGTAGTATGGCACCAATGGAAAAACTGGTGTAGGGAAAAAATAACTTCAGGAGGTAAGAGTTTAATTCCTCTTTAAGCAACACTGTTATTCTTTATAACTCCAAAGACCGGGAAATTAGATTATTTATCTGGGACCAAAAAATCAAAAGTGCAATAGGTAATTCTACAACAAAAGTGATACTGAAACTAGGCAGCAATTCACAGAAGAGCATGCTACCAGTGTGGTAAAAGTGTTGCGTGAATCAACACTGAGAAGAACCAGAGTATATAATAATGGCATTTAACTCAGAAGGAAGGCAGCAGGGGTAAAAAAAAAAACCCAAACCCCTCATAACTAGCTATACTAAGTGGGTCAGAGAATGAGGAGGGATGACTTGTTTGCAAGGACAGAGTAGGTTACTTTATATCATTACATCTGAAAAGGAACATTTTTAAAAAAAAATTGTAATGTTAATTGTAGTGGTAGGAATGACTGGAAAATGGGACAGTATAAAGGCCATTTGTAGAAGGTGTACTACTGGAAACACACAAAAATTGACTAAAGAATAAACTGAAACTATTAGATTTTGCAGTTTTCTAACACCTGGACTGTGACACCCTGACCTGGACAGAGGACTGCTGTGTGAGACCTTGTCCTCCTGCTAAAGTCAAAGTTTACAACATTGCTCCTTCCTCGTCCATAGATCTAGTCATTATAACAGGAATCAGGTTGATCAAGCATATCACCCTTGGCAAATCCACAGTGTCTGTTCTCAGTGACCTTCTCCACCTTCATGTGCTGAGAGCTGGCTTCTAAGAGGACTTGTGCCATAGCTTCCAAAGGACATAAACGAGGTTGAGCCATCTGGTCCCATTTATTTGTACAGGTGGAGATTTCTCAAGTGAACCCTGTCTTGATCCTCCAACACTACCTCCTCTATTTGAACCTGTCTCTGGGCACAAACGCTTGTGAAATGCGGTAAAGACAGATGCTTTTTTAATCTGCTGCCACCCTGCACATTCAGCCATGGGCCTACATTTTCATCATTTGTTCTTTTTGTGGCTTAGGTAGCAGTAAGCGTGCCCTTGATGTCTGTTGTTTGTTTCAGCTCTAGCTGAATTTTTGCTATCCTACTATAACCCATGCCATCATGGGCAACTCCTACATTCTTTTTTCATAGCCTGCTTCTCCCTCTTACATATGTTCTTTTTGCATTGGAGCTCAGTCACACGTTCCCTATTTTGTCAAGCCAGTCTTGTGATATGCATACTCATTTTCACGAGTCCTGATATGGACAATACTTTGCTTCTCACCAAAAAAAAAAAAAAAAAAAAAAAAGAATCCTGAACTCCTTTGCTCTTTGGTGATGTCTTTTACAGGATCCCACTTACCTGCTCTTCCTGACCAAGCCAAAATCTGCTCTAATGAAGTTTGTGGTCTGTCCCTTGTTCTTTGCCTACCTCACCCCCTCAGGATCCTGAACATCACTGCTCCATGGTCATGGGGGACCAAGGCTACCACTGATCCCATTAAGAAACCACATGATCTCAGTTAATAGCATTCAAAGGGCTAAGGGACTCAGTCCTACAACAGAGGTAGTGAAGATTACTCCTGTAAGACTGAAGTCCCAGGACTCAGAATACTTGCAAAAGAAGGTTCACTGTGCCACAGAAAATGTGTTAATTTTCTTTTTCTTCTTAAAAAGTATAAGAAATAGCAAAGGCTGTACAGTGTGTTTGTATGGATTTCATTATTAAGAGGAATTTATATCAGCTTTTGCAACATCCACCTATCAATTCCAACATGCCACACAAATAAATTTATTCTTTATAGAATAGGGCAATGGAGGGTTTTGAAGCCATGCTCTTATCCACTTTCCTTTAAATGCCCAGCAATGACAACTGTACCAGTCTCCTATGAATTCACTGACAGCTGTTTATTTCTTTATCCCTCACTGTCTTTTCTCCACCCCGTTGTCTCTTAAATTGTAAGCTCTTTGTGGCAGAAAAGCCTTTTGTTCATTGTTTAGTGGTGGGTTTTTTTGGACATCACCCAGCACAATGAGGAATGAGGTTCCTAAGCTTTACCATAATAGTAAGCAACACATGTTCATAATTTTTTATCCATTTTTATATTTATATATGTGACATTTTAGACCCTTTTTACCCAGCTCAGCCAGATGCCAGAAGCTGCTATCTTCCCAAAGGTAGCGGCTTCGCCTGCAGTGAGCAGATTGTTGCAAATACTCTTCTTCAAATAATGTGTAACATAAATACTGACTGATCTGTGATCTACAGATATAATCGACTCTCTGAAGAGACAGAGGCACTAAAAGATGACCATGTTATGGACTGCTTTTCCAGAGAAAGAAAACAGATCTTTATTACAGTGGGTGGTTTTGTTCAAAAATAACAGAAAGACAAGTCTAAAATAATACGATGTTGTTCTTCATGAGAGAGGAAGACAGTTCTTATTAACTGCCAAGGAAGTATTGACATATTTGTGCTTAAGTTTTTTCTGTATGCAGTTAGGCCCAGAGAAAAGTTACTTTTAATTTTTTAAAGCTTTGGAACACCAGAACAGCAGTTTCATCATGCCTTCAGTGGCACACAGTCATGTAGAATAACCTTCATCTTCAAAAAAATTACATACTCCCCACAAACATAGGTGCACAATTTCATGGATGATGAAGGAAGTAAAAACACTTTGTCTCTAAAGGCTTTGTTTCCACTTTTCACAGGTCTTTACAAACTATTTCTTCTACAGCTATTTGGTAAATTGACTTCCTTCCAAAGCTTAGCAAGCACTACCTAAAATGCTACTACAGTTGGAGGCATTTTAGAAGAGAAACAAAAAAATATATAAGTGTTGGCTCTGGAGATGACACTACTCAGGCCAACAGAGAGGTGGTCCAACAGAACTGAAAGTCACTCTCACGCCAAATGCTTCAGTGTTTAAGAATATGGTCTACAGCAACATAATCTGTTCAAGCACAGTCAAAATAGTGGAGGATTTCAGGAACTCTGATGAATGACTCTATATTCTCTTTTGTGCCTATATGTCAAACCTCTTTTTTGGTGTGGTAACCTGAGTAGAACACCTTTTTGTTTCGGCAGTGACTATCTATTCTGAGCAAGATTTAAATAAATTAGTCTCTACTTTCACCTATGTGAATAAATTTGCCAACACTTCTAAGCATCTGCAAATAAAAATTTTAAAAAAATTGACCTTTTGTGAAGCCTGACTTGCATAATATTTTGCACTTTGTGTGTATTTTTCTTGAGAGAACCTCTTATACTCTGAAACATCGATTTATGCCACATGAATCTGTCAAAATTTCAACTATTTAGTCCTGTAAAATATAATAAATTATGTCTGCAATAAACTCCTGAAGCAAATTTACCACGTTCACCTTACACCATGGTATTTTTTCAAAAATAGAAGAACTAAGAAAAAAATATTATGTCTGAAGTGCAGCTTTAAAATGCTTGTAGCTTACACATGCAAAACATTTAAGGACTACCTCTCAGAACTTGTTTCTTTTATCATTTAATATTTTTTTTCCCAAGTCTGTTAGTTTTTCTGAGATGCTCCTAATAACCACTTTACTTTAAGACATGGCTTTCTTTTATTGCATGTGAAAAAGAAATAGCTACATAATTTGAGTTCATTTTTATGGGACTCTGCAAACAGCAAAGGATTCCTGTGTATAATCGTACAAGGCTGGTTTTTCTTATTTGTTTTACACTAGGAATAGGTCCCTCACATATCTGCTACCTTGCCGTGTCGCACCTATTTCAACTGAGGACTCACAAGGGGAAAGAGACCAATGAAGCAAGAGTTTTCTACCTCACCCCATCAGTGCTGGCCATACCAGGACATCAGGTGAGACAGAAGACTATACTGCCTTTTCACTGCCAAGGTCAAATCCCTTACAGTGATAAAAATCCAATTAATCACCAGGGGTGACAAGTCTATTTATATGGGTGATCAGAGGCTTATGATATACAAGGTGGCTTTTCCATACGAACAGCTCCTCCTGCACGGTCACCAAAATCAACAGAGTGTGGTAAAGCTAGTGTTTTTTCTACACCTACTGGTACTACAGTTATTTCTGTAATACTAACAAGTAATTGATGCTGTTTACAATAATACTAAATGCAAGTTTGAAGAATAAATGCTAAAGGTATGAAAACAGCAATGAAGGAAGACCTAGTACATACCATTCTGAATGTGAACATGTAACAAAATACACAGCTTCAGAAGATCCAGGTGTCCACCTAGTGTTACTTCAAAGCATTAATTTATGGGATACTCTCCTAAGAGCTCCCAGAGCTCCAATCACATTGTAAATCCACACTTTACCTGAACATCTGAACTAGACTTAAATAAAACAGATTCAATAAAGTGCTGCATCCGTGTTCTTGGTGAAAAGGTGTTCAAATATTATTGTGTCAGAAGAGCATGACAGCTGCAGTTCCAGTTAAGAATAAATTTCTAGGAAGTGGCAAATTTCATATGAAACAACAACACAGAGACAGAATATTTCTTTGTCAGACACAAAACGAAAACTTCGAGGTGCAAAGGAATCATGAAGAATTAATTACTTCACTGATATAGTCTCCCTGAAGTGGACACTTCAACGAATCAGCTGTACTTATGATGACATGTACCAAGAAAAATGTAATACCATATTTCAGAATTTTTCATTCTCGCAGATCACATGTTTACTGAAGCATTCTTTGCTTACACATGAGATTGTAGCACTGGAAACCTAATATTTTTTTGATATTTCTTCTCCGGATAAAGGCCATCATGATGGTATCAGTAGAGGCATTTAATAAAAGGAACTGGATGCTACAAGTGTAATTACTGAGAGGACCAGACAAGTTGAACTAATCATGATATCTGTTTCTCTACAATATACATGCAGTATCTCTGTTAGCCAGTGATTTGGTTGCCTACCAGCATTGAAATAGAAGATTTCTGTTCAGACTGTATTTCAAAGCCCTTTTGAAAGTACTCCCTTAGTCCAGGTGCTAAATAATGCTTCTCAGACTTTAGGGGTATTAAAAGGGTTTAGTTTTATGAGAGAAGTAAGTATTTCACAGAGTTGCTGACACCAGAGTACTTGTACATAGACATTCAGATAAACACAATACAATTGAATAATTATTCTGAACTCTTGCAGATGACAGAGGCTTGGGATTCAAAGAGACCAAGAGAATGTTGGGATCTTGTACAAAACACTCAAGTAAAACTGGATGTATCCAGCAAGCAGTGATAGCGCAGCTCTTAGCCTGTGAAATTAGCCCTGCCATATTTTCTTCAGAGTGAAGAGAAGACAGCTTCCAGATCTGCCTAGAAAGAAATGAGAAATGTCGTACTAAAATATCTACTAGAACTTTACATGGGCTTGGATCTCATCTGAGAGCAAAGGGTGTAGGGCTCTCAGGAAATAATGCCATAGTCAAACAGGATAGTTTTGTTTGGATTACGTTAAGTGTTGCTCTAATATCCTATTTATTGCTCCAAGAACCTCCTCCCACAGTAGGTTCAATTTCTACAGATAGTGATTAAAAGCCCAGAATGAAGCAACCTCGGGAAAAGGAGCAGCAAAGAATGCAAGTTGTGCTAAAACCAGCCCCAGGCCAGGTTGGTATTATTGCTGGCATAAATTTGAGCCAAAGAACAAACATTGCTAATACTAATTTGCAGTTTGTGGAAAGGGCCTGGTCACTGGCAAAGCAAAACAGAGCAAAAATCTAGAATTGATGTGGTAATCCATACATGCTGGGACACAGCAATAAAATGTGCTGACAGGTACAACAGAGACTTACGAAAGCGTTTGTTTTAAGAACACATCTGCAGATCACAATATGATGGATGAATACTTTTTTGCAGAACTTCATCAATAAACTGCATTTCATTAAATGCTTAGCTAAAAAGGACAGTTCAGAAGATATTACAAGCACAAGTATGACAAAAGTATCTATAACTGTTCTATAGTACTTAAAGCAGCTCCTCTGCTTTATGCTATGCAAAGATCACTGTGAGGAAGCCTATCTCCTCAAATTATCTGTGGAGGAGAGGTAGATTCCTGTTATTTTGCTCTCAGTTGGTATAAACAAATCAGTCATTCCTGAAGACACAAATGTCCCTGTACTCCAACCAGGAGATTGCAGCAATGAAATCTTTATAAAATACCAGAAAAATAGGGAGAAAGGGAAAAAAGAAACCAAAGTATAATAAGAGAGTATGCTCCCTTGTAATCAGTACCTGCGAAGCAGCGATCAGCCTTTGCAGGATTCCTGTTTACAAGTTGCATTAGCAGTGCAAGGGAAAAATGAAAACATTGTAGTTTTTGGAAGCGGGCACATTTATCAGCAGACCTCTTCTGAGACTGAGGAAGTCTGGAGTTTTCCCACCTCTCTCTCAAAATTTGCAGGATTTCACAGGGCACCTGTATCATAGGATCACAGAATGGTTTAGGTTGGAAGGTACCTTAAGTTCCAATCCCTGTGCCATGGGCAGGGACACCTGCTACTAGACCAGGTTGCTCAGAGCCCCGTCCAACCTGGCCTTGAAAATTTTCAGGGATGAGGCATCCACAGCTTCTCTGGGCAACCTGTTCCAGTGCCTCTCCACCCTCGCACTAAAGAATTCATACCTAACGTGTAATCTAAGACCATCCTCTTTCAGTTTAAACCCATTTCACTTGAAGTGCAACAATTTATGTTAGTGAAAGCCATTAGCAACTCTTCCGCTCCAGAAAGTTTCTATTTCTCTCCAGACAGCTCCTGCTGTGAGAAAGCAACCTTGTATCACCTTGCAGTCTATGCAAAAGTAAAGCTGGATTTGGAAGATTTCTGCAGTATTGGCCCATGGTATCGGTTTCAGACAACTAAGTGGCTGGCTTGCAGCAAATGGCTCAGAAGACAGAGCTGTATTAATAATGAATTTACACTGTTCAAATAAACAATGAAGTAAAGGGTGATAAAGATCACTTTAAGGTGAACTGGTGGAAAGAGAATTAGTAGGTTGTCTCAAGTTTACATTTAATTCCTTATAATTAACTTAAAGTACATCTAGTGGCCTTTCTCCAAGAAGACAGATACACGTTTATTTATAAAACAATGGGTATGTGCCATATTTCTTAAATTGTGTTAAGAATCTTTAGTCACTAAAGAATCATGGCTTAAGCATTACAACTTGTGTTTGCCAGTAGGGAGGAGGGCAATGTCATTAAAAATACACATCAGTGCTGCTATGTTCCAGGTTACCAAAGGCTACTAAATCCCTGAGGTAGGGTTATATTTTCAGAGAGCATCATTACAGTTTATGCTTCAGATGTGACTGCTAATGTTTCTGATTTTACTTCATTTACTTCTTGGGGTTGCATTGCAGCTTGCTCTGAAAATTATTTTATGGAAAAGCAAGCATGTACAACACTCTCATTTATCTGCATTCAGTTCCTTTAAGTATTTGACAGAGCGTGAGTCATTTGATTAGGTTGGTTTGGCTTGGGGTTTATATTGTATTTGGTTGTCTGTGCTGCCCCAGTACAAAGATACCGCCTATATATCTTCCTTATCCTCATTTTCCAATGCTTTACCACCAGGAGGAGCTGTAGGGTGCCTTGTAATGAGATGGAAAACTCCCGGAAGATTTATCTTTGAACATCCCGCAGCAAGGATTTGGTCCAGACTCGGCCACTACCATTAACAGAAAATAAACATGTAGACGAAGCAGTGCCCCTATATCCTTCTTCATTTCACTCTATCTTCAGTGTTTCAGCAACTAGCCTTCTCTATTGTAGAATAAGATACTTCAGTCATTTGTTGATATTTCTTCTCTCCCTACTATTCTCTTCTCATTCATATTTTTCCCCAACGTACGATATGTAGAAATAATCTCACTCTTCAGTTCTGTTCATCCTTTTGCTTCTCTACTGCATGCTGCTGCCTACCAGCATGACAACTGGCACTAGTGACTGGTATGATCTGGACACCTATTTGCTAGGAATTAGAAGTGAGCTTGATCCAGTTCATTGCACGCCTCTTTAGATTTGCATTTTACTTTGCAAAAGAAACACCTATTTTATGTGTTGTTCAAATACATCATCCCAGGATATTCAGTCACAAATAAGGTTTCATTTTAATTGCAGGAACTTAACAGTTTTGCTTTCAGTGACATAGTAAACAGGATAATTTGGAGCACTGAGATGTTTTACTAATAGCTTTCATTCCTGAAATCAATGAATCACTTTCATCACTGAGGCTGCCATAAGAATTGGAGCTATACATAAAAAAGCTTCTGTCATGACTGTAATTGTATATACCGTGTATTCTTTCAATAAACCAGCACCCTTTTTTTTTTTTTTTTTTGTGTAATGCCAAAACAGATCCAAAATCCACAACAGACAAATTTAGCATCTCCAAAAATAAATCATTTCTACTATTCTGAGAAGCAAACCGTGCCTCTGCACCTTTAGAATGAATAATACTTCAGTTTTTAAGGCAAATAGCTGCAAAACATTTTCCACATGTGACTAAAAGCACATTTTGGTGATGGACAATTAAAGGGTATTCATTGCATATTGGAGGAAAAGCAGCAGTATCCTTTCCTCAGCTAAGCATTTCCACCACAACACAGAAAGAATAAAGTTCTACTGGCTTACTGCAACAACACTAAATTCTTTGTCAGGAGTGGTTTGCCCCTTTAAGCATGAGGCAATGCCTATGGCTCACAGCATTTATAGCACTATTGGGCTGCACAGATTAAGTGCATACGTGTAAGAAGGAGGCATCATATTTTTCAGCAAACTTTTTACCTTGTTGTTCAAGAAACACTCTTGCTTATTGGAAGAAAATGGGTGCTGTTAGACTGAAGGATGCTAACAACTTCTACTCCCAGCTCTGCCAAATCCATTTTATGCAGCTTGGGTTCCTCCTTTGTGCAGAAGTAGTCTTGACTTTCATTTCACCTACAATTCAAGGCCATTTACTGGTGATGCTTGTGTTCTCTCAAGGAGAAATACAGTGTCCCAGGATTGCCCCAGTTCATTCTGTAATCAAGCTGGTGCCCAAGTTCTCATTTCATTCATAATAAAGAGATTCCTGATTTCCTTAATGGTGCTTCCGTGCAATGGAAAGGAAAGTAGCAATGGAGAGCCAGACCATTGCCAAATGGATAAATGCAGGTAATTGCTGTGGTCTCCATTACAGCTGCATGATTTAAAGGTTTTCCCTGTGATCTTGGCAGCCAGAGATTTGCACAAAACCCAAAACATTCTAAAACCTAACTGGGAAAAGTCACTTCCATAAACACTCTCCTCCGTGTGGATAAACCAGCCTTAGGTAAACATTGAATGAATTAATTTAAAACAACTAGTAACACAGGGAAAAGTCTGAGGTCAAGGAGTGGGGATCCACTGGGAGAGGGGAGGGCAGGAGAATATAGACTGTGAGGGTTATTTGAGAAATGGAAATAAGATACAGGGAAGAAAAGAAAATTATCTCTTCCTACAGGAAGAGAAAATTTATGTAAGAAAAAGGGAAGGGAGAGTGGATTTTAGGTATTAAGATCTGAAGTTTTTGACCAAGTATAGTAAGTTTTTACTCAAATTGACTCTCAGGTTACAGAACTCTTTCAGGGAGGGGTGTGTGTGTGTGTGTGTGTGAATTTCCTCTAGGAACATACTTCTATTATTCTAATTATTAATAGATTCCTTTATATGAGCTGCTTTCAACCCAACTTAAAACAGAAATGGTAACTTCAAAACAAGTTAAATAAATCAGTAAGACTACTTACACATCATTTCAGAGTAATATACCCCTAGTAGCAGAGCATCTAGGTGGCAGGCAAACCTCCTTAATCTCTTAAGATTCATGTGATGTAAAGGCATTTTCATCCAAGATGCTAAGAGATTTTAGGGAAAATAAACCTTGGGGGATCTTATCAAGGTGTATAAATACCTGATATGGGATGTAAAAACAATTAAGCCACATCGTTAAGTGCTGCCAAGTAATAGGACAAGTGGCAGTAGATACAAATGGAAATATAGGAAGTTCTATTTAAACATAAGAAAATACATTTTTACTGTTCCAGTGGTCAAACCTGGCACATGTAGCCCAGAAATACTCAAAACCCAATTGGACTACTCTAAATTTACTCTGCACTGATCAGGGCACTAAGACTAGATGATCTCTAGAGGCCCTTTTCAACCTCAACAATTCTATGACTCTTTAGAAAGAAATGTGCCAAAAGAATAGATTGTATTTATCTGTCATTACAAACTCTATTATTTTTTAATAATTTCTATCAATCTCACATAGTTAAGAGGGTTTTTTTTAATATATTGTCCTGGTTTCAGCTGGGATAGAGGTAATTTTCTTCCTAGTGGCTGGTATAGGGCTGTGTTCCAGATTTAGGATGAGAACAATGTTTAAAACACACTGATGTTTTAATTGTTGCTAAATTGTGCTTATTTTAAGTTAAGGACTTCACAGTTTCCTGTGTTCTGCCAGAGAACAGGTGCACAAGTATCTGGGAGGGGCCATAGCTGGGATGGGTGACCTGAAATGGCCAAGGGGATATTCCACATCCCAGAATGTCATGCTCAGTATATAAACTGGGCAGAATTGGCCAGGAGAGACCAACGGCTGCTTGGGGCTGGGTATTGGTCAGTGAGTGGTGAGCAATTTTCTTGTGCATCACCTGGGGGGTTTGGGGTTTTACTTCTCTCTCTTTTTGTTTTCTTCCTTTTCACCATTATTGTTATTATATTTTGTTTCAATTATTAAACTACTCTTACTGTTCTTATCTCAGCCAAGGGCTTTTACCTTTTTTTCCAGTTCTCCTCCCCATCCCAGCACGTGTGTGTGTATGTGTGTGTGGGGGGCATACATGTGTGTAGAGTGAAAGGCTTTGTGTTGCTTATTTGACAGCTGGGGTTAAATCAAGACGTACCTCTGGAATAAAATTGCATTTCAAAACCAAACTTTCCTTAAAGCAAAGAGACAAGGCAAAGAAGAATTACAAATGAAAAATTAGGGCAGCTTCCAAGAACAACATCAACACAGAAAAACACCACCAGCACACATTTAAGAAGGGATGAGTAGCCTGACACCTAAGCTTTGCAGCCAGTTCAAGCACAGATCCTGACATGGACCTACACCATACCCTTGTCAATAGGCTTGTGGTGGCTAGGTCACCTAAACCCTGGGCTGTGGGAGGAAATTCATTAGCAGGACCCATCCTTCAAATTACACTGGGTACTAGCTGATTGCCCCGTTGCACTTATCTCCAACCCAGCTGTGATTTACTGCTAAAACTCCTTCTTTGCCTAACATGCTCTAAACTGTGTTCTAGGTTTTAGCTATATGAAGATTTTGATCCATGACTATAATTTGGGAAGATCAATTATACTTACATTAGAAGGCAATTCTTACACTTTTGGATAAATATATAGAAAATGTTGATACTAATATAAATAACAAGAGTGAGAGAACATGATGACAATCAGCACTCAAATAAACCTCTATCAAGGCTGCTATGCTGCCAGCAGAAGTGTATTTTATTTTGTTCTGCTGAACAATCCCACTAAGATCAGCAAAACTAGAGACCACGTTACAGCACCATATCCTACAAAATTGACAACTTCAGAAAATTAATCAATTAGGAAATGAGCTATACAACACAATTACGACCAAAATAAAAGACTGGTGTCTTTCAATGAAAAAGGCTTAACCAAGATCTAGTGGCAATTTTGAATTTTTAATGAATATTGAAATCCTAACCCAGAAGAAAAACAAACATTTGTCTTCTCTTGAGCTTGCAACCCAGGCCAAATCTAAACCAGCTATCACTGCCTGAGACCCTGCTGCCATGGCCACCAGCCAGAGCTGTGGCTCCTTTAGCGTATCACAAGGGCAGCAGTAACTGGCCAGCAGGAGACAGGGCAGCAGCCACAGGCATCCTGCAAAAACCAGCTGAGCACTGCAATCAGAGAGCTTGAGGGAGTCAAGGCTGAGAAGACAGCTCAGAACACAATTCCAGCTACCTCAAGACACGAAGTTGCCCCGTTCTCTTTTCCACCTGTCCAATGCTAATTTTATTACCATGAAAATCAGTGTAAGAGGACAGCTGGTAAATGACTTAGGAGCTGTGGAAACTGCAGAATGCTTGCAAAGCAATACTTAAAAAAGTATAAGGGTCTTTTCTTAGAGGCATAGTTTGAACCTAAGCCTATCAAAACCTGGCTGGGTGCTTTTACATGTAAGTTATGTGTCACATTTGGGCAAAGCCTACTTGCCCTGCTGCATCTCTCTCCATGCCATTTCCTTCACTTGGATGTTAAAATAAGAACAAGCTCTTTAAGACTCAAGAAATGAGGATGAATACATACCCTTGGGGGAATCCTATGGACACCATTCCTCATTGGAAGATCATACTGTCTGCAATATGTGTCAGCTCTAAAGAGAAAAGGGACTGTACACATTCCCCTAAACTTTGAAATTTGTGCTGGTGAGATTTAGGCAACTCCCTAAAGAGCAGATACATTTTAATGTTGTCCTTCTGAGGTCTTAATCTTTTGGAAATTAAAACCTGGGAAACAGTAGGAGGCACCTCAATCCTTTTGAAATATAGATCTCTCAACTGACAGCAAGTTATATGCCACTTCTGGATACTATCAAGAAATATCCTGGTGATGTTCTGGTCTAGACAAAAGCACGGAGAGACGAAGGGTTGTGGAGGTGGATTGTAGATGTCAATGAATAATCATCAGAGCACAGTACGAAATCTGCTTGCTGAAGTGACATTATTTTATAGTTTATTTAAAACTTTTTGGTTTTCACCTTAGAGTAATTGTCTGAACGCATTACCCAAGCCTTATATCAGGAAAGGAGAAAAACTGTAGGAATTTTTTGTAGCAGGTCTAATAGAGTAATTATCCATCAAATAAAATGGGATAGTGGCATACACTAAAGGTCAAAGCAACACAGATACATTTTGCTAGACTGTGAAGTTACAGCCTGAAAAGAACACCAATAGTTAAATTTTGCTGGGAGACAATCTGATTACCTGACTTCCTCAAAGCTAATGCAGATAGAGATGGAAAGGAGTCTGTGCTCCTTCAGATGAGAAGGCCATTACTATCTTGAAGAGATCCATGATGGAAGCTTTGAGGTGAATTTTGCCTTTAATGGAACAGAATTGCCCTACATGAAGAAAATCAGATCAGAAATCCTCCCGTAACAGAAGGATATATTAAGTACATGCTGAAGTTTTTGGGAAATGTGCAGACAAAACCCATGTTGAATTATTTAGCAATCTAATTGAGACCATTCTGCAAATGATATAGAATGCAGTCTGCAAAACAAATTACACACTGAGCAAAAAAAAGGCAGCATGTACATCCTGCAGTCTGGATGTTCATGGGGTGAAACTGGGATTGTTGAAGTGCTGAAGCTGTAAGAGTCCAACACTGGCAAAGCCAAGTCTTAGATGGTTTAGGTGCTCTAAATTTATGCTGCCCTCGATTCAGCAGCTTGGTAGGAGTTATTGGATAATTGATATTTTTTCACTAATGTTCATGCTAATAAATCCAGACAGAGATCTACTTTAGTTAGACTGGTCACTACATGGAAGGTGAGATACATTAACCTCGTGAGGAAACTAAGCCTTTTTAACCTCTGATGTAGTCCAAATATAAATGTTTCTGCAATCATGGCATCTCAGATAGTGACTATGCTCTGAGCTGTGTCAGCTTCACTATTTTTGTGGAGAGGGTAAATCAAAATGGGAAACTGGTCCAGCTGATGAGTTTTCTTGTGTGGGTTATTTTTGAACTGGATCAGTTTTCTGATCTGGTTCACTGAAGTACACAAGTACTGGTGTCAGCACTGCACAATGGGCTGTGCAAGGGTGAACACAAAAAAGGAGAAGTAGAGAATTCTGCCACTTAAAATATATCAAGGCAGAGAGAATCCCACACATAAGAAAAATGTTTACTTCAACAATTGTTTGATAGAGGGTGAAGCTCATGATGCAGTCTTTTGCTTACTGGGACCATTAACTGTTTCACTTTCTCTCTGTCAACCAAAAAAAAAGTGTATGGATTTAGTATCTTCCCCCACCCCTCTTTCAACTTTCATTTTAACATGATAATTGATGCAGATTACTATTGCTTTATAACATGCTTCCGAGAGGAGCAAGGTAACAGCCCCATTTATACCCACTTATACCTCCTGCAAAATAAAACATTTTAGCAATATAAACAGCCCAAGGCAGAAGGCATACCAAATCACTCAAGGCTGTGACAGAAACTGAAACAAATCCCTCAGAGGTGGTGTGTTAATGCTTTAATGTCATAAGCTGACGTCTCAGCACTGCTGCCGAGAGAAGCAATCATGCTGCCTGTCAGGCTCCCTTACATCTCCGTCTGTGGCAACAGCATGAGCATGCATTCATCTGTGTAATGAAAAGGATAAGGGCTTTGATCTGGGTCACAATTAACCTTTATTCATTTACTTACTTGGGTTTTGCCTGGTTAATTGTAACTCAGATCAATTCCCTGAACTGGGTCAATGTTTGTCCATGAAAACAGCCATGTCAGCAGAAAAGAAGGCATGAGAGTGAGCCGGGAGGACTGAGGAAAATAGAAAGACCGCCCCTTTCAGTAGCGGTGTTTGCTTATCCTGGCATAAAGTTTAAACTGTGAAATGATGGCTCAAAATACTTTTTTCATTTTAAGTGAAAGGATAAAAATAGGAGTGCCAGTTCTGTGGCAAAAGGGTCGGCCAAGCCCACAAACAACACCTGCACCATTTAATGGTTCAGGAAACTAAAAGGGACTCCAGCTTTAGAAAGATTTCAATTTCTTTAATTAACATCAATTCTGTCATTTGTTGATTCATATGTAAAATAAGATTCTTTTAACTACATGTCCTGATTGAATTCCTTCCAATAATGTTTCTTTCCCAGGTGCTCTTAGAGTGAAAAACTAATGCAACTCAACATACCACTTTAGATGCATTCAAATAGGATTTTCTGATTTCCTACATTCTGCAGATTATTTTTAATGGATATCTTTTCAGTACTGACAAATAGGGTATGATATGTAACCTTTCACAAATAGCTGTAGCACTTCAGAACAGGAGGATGACAATCTGACTCGTTCCACAGATTGTTAATAGGGGTTGCGAATCTACAAGATTTTAAAACATATAGGTCTTTCAAAAGCTAAATACCCAGATTTGCTGGTTACCACGTAAATCTCTACAAAATATCTTTGAGATTATTTTGTATGTTATTTCCTAAAACAAACATTATTTGTAATTCTATTTTTGCTTCTGTTCTGCTTAAATATCTTTAGAATAATATTCCTGTGAACTTTAAATGTTCGGTCAATAAACAGAGCAATCTGCTGAGGAAAGCGTACCAACAGCAACACACTAATTACAGAGAGAAGTCTCACAACAATATTACCAAATAGTTTATTTAAACATGCAACTGTGACTTGTAAGAGCAGCTAACTGCTGGTGAGAAGAACCAGAAACATCACAATCACTGTGATGACTACAGAGTATATAGCCTTCTTCTGCGTCTGAATACTTAAAGTAAATAGTGAATGACCAAAGTAAATAGTAATCTGCCCACATTCTACTGTAGGAAAATTGTGCTAGACCCTGCCCAACACAGACACCTCCTGCAACTGTACTGTAAAGGGATCAGAAAGACTGTACAGTGAAATATTGAGAGAGGATATTGAGAGACCTTACAGCACATAAGAGAAGTACTAAGCAATAAAAATACCATATGACAGCTACCTTGATGGCACACTTGAGGCAAGCCCTTCAATAGCGGCAAAGGGCCTAAATAACTACAGTACTTCTCAGGCTTAGCCCCTCAGAACCTCATTTGCAAAAATATTTCAGTGAGGTAGGCCTAAACTTGTAGTCCAATACACATGACCTTAATCACAATTATACGTGTTGTGCAACTTCACTGAATGCTCAGAGTTTTGGAAAGATTCATGATTCAAGACAGAAGAGATTAAGTTTTTATTACATGAGAATAATCTGCAGCTAGATGGGATAAATTAATTTGCATTCATGGTAAAAGAACTGCAGTGGTTTGGGGTGACAAGGATGTTTTTGGTTGAGACATTAGTACAGAGAGAGCTTGAAGCATGCACCAAGTGGTGAGTGAAGGTGACTACTGGGAATTGTAGACTAAGAACTTGCTATTTTAGATCCAGACTGAGCACAATGGTGCAAAAAGGCTATTCCTCCAGAATTACGTATTGCTTGAGAATGAACCAGCGATCCAGCCAAGAAAAGTGGAGTAGAGCACTGTATAATCTGTTAGCTCCTGATCAGAGCTCACGTTTGTATTTCTTTGTCAGTAAAAATTTCTGCTTAAGTAAATAGGCCCAAGTCTAATTTCCTTTATGTTTCAAGAACTGAGCATACCTTTCATGCTGAGGAAAGAACAAGGCCCACATAAACAGAAGGTTCCAAAATCAGGCTTACAAAGATGTCAATGATTAATACCCTTTGCTAACATTGTATTTTTCTACACTATAGCAGCAAAACTAGGAAAATCCCTCTCTCACATGTTTGTCATCATCAATACAAAAACCATGCTAACAGCATCACAAGTAAGTTCTGCAGGATTTATTGGACTGATTTTCAAGGGGAAGGTGAACAAATCATCAAGCAATCTTTCTGTTAAATATGTATTAAAGTTCCCTGTAGTGATAATACAAAACCATTTGTCATAGAAATCAAATTCTGAATAATAAAGTACATGGCACATCTGCTTCCCGGATAAACAAGTTCTAATAAAGAGAGAACAGCTGCCTTTTCAGGGTAAAGGATGGCAAATATTGAACTCCTTAATACTAAGTTCCATTCTGCGACATTATAGAAAGCGTATTTCTGAAAATTTACAGGAAAAACTGTCAAACACCCAACATAAAGACTACAGAAATTATTGCAAAGATGCAATAATTATCATTACAGAAAAAAAATATGACTGTGCCGGTCATACTGCAGAATATTGTGCAATCTTGAAAAACATGGAGATGCAAATGATACAGTTGTCACCTCCATGTGTCTAAATCAGCTCCTATTATGTCAGTATAGTTCCTCCTTTTCACCACAAAGTTACGCAAAACGCTTTTGTTCAGGCTTGTATCAACATGTCAGAGAACCTGCAATTATGTGAAACACGCAGCACATTATTATAGATAACAACAGCCAATCATTCTGCAACCAAAATATCAGGATCCAGTGGTCTGAACACTTACTGCATGATTTTGTGTTTCATAATAAGGGCACAATATTTTATCTAGCACACACACCCCTCATATTTGTTATGACAGGACATATATATGGTAAAATTCACTTGTGCACATGTATAACGGGACAGAAAAAAAAGTATTTAGCATCGAGCCACATTGAAAGCCCATCCTGTGAGGTTTGTGGCTTTGCTCCCCCAAGATCGCACTTTCATGAGTAATAACACATTGCAAAGCAGAAATAGTTAAAAACATGCTAACAAAATAAAGTCATATCACTTATGTAAGGAAATGGTAACACCATGAATAGAATAGAAAGAGGTTTATATGGCATGCAATTCACAAAATGGAGTTTTTTTGTGTTTTAGCTCACCTGAGCAGCCAGATGAATGCTAAGGAGTTTTAAGGAAGAAAAGAGAAGAAAAAAGAGAACATAAAAAAGAAGCAGGACATCTGGAGGTACAAGTTTCTAGAGACAGACACGGCAAATTGCACTCTTATAGATACAATACACAGATTATGATATGTATCTTAGAAAGATATGAGAAAAAGAAATCACTGAAGTTACTATTTCTCTATGTCCCTCTCTGGTTAGCACTGAATACTCATCTTGGTGTCTGTATTTAATCCTAGAGCATCCAATCCTTCTTTGAACGCAGAGATGCCTTTTTTGCTGTCTTCAGGCAAAACTGAAAAATGTTCATGCATTCTCAGAAGTTCCAGTGTGATTTTATTAAAAAGGCTGGCCTATTTAAACCACTGTACATTCAGCACAATAAAATCTAAGTTATTTAATCTCAGATATTTAACAGCAAATGCTTTCTGCAAGTGATATTGGGTGAGAAGGAATCTCTCAAAGCAGAGCTGCTAAGTCTGGTATTAACCTGCATACAGGGAAGAGAAAACACACTTCAAGAGACTATTTTTCCTTGACATTTAAATGGGTGAACTGTGTCTAATGGGTCTCTTTCATTATTATTAGTTGTCTTCAACTAAGCAAATACAGAAAAGGCTCTTATGTTTTTAAAAGGATAATAATTTAAAGGCAAAGAAAATTCAGGAGAAGCGGACTTTTTTTTCCCCCTTCCCTTGTAGCTTCTAGACAGTAGCATAAAAAAAGAAGCATTACTATTTTGAACTAAAGGAAAGAATATGAGAATTTTAACCAAGGATAAAATGCAAAGAAAAAACCTTCACTTTACTACTACTAATAAAATGCTAGACAGAGCTTTGCCATTGGGATTTGTTGGTCAAACAATAAATCTGAAGCAACTTACTAAATGAGTTCTCTAGGGAGCCCTCTCTAGATTCATTACTTTAGTGCTAACAATACTACTACAATAAACTTTCAACATTACATTACATTTCTGCAATGATTTTACTGGCCTTTTCAAATGACAGGACTAAAATTGTTGTGTGCATAGGGTTTCAGTATAAAAAAGTATTATTTGACAAAACAAATGCTAGCATTACAGAGCCAAATTCTCCTTTTATTCAAAGAAAGCCTCGTTCCTATAACTCAGAGCAAAATTTAGCCCTTAGTTTGGCTTTACGCATTCAAAATACTGTCTCTAACAAGTTACATACTTGTAAGACATGAGTTTTGCTTGATTAGGGGTAAATAAGGATATAGATCAAGAGCATTTCCTACAACACCTTTGGAAGGGACCTTTTAAAATCTTCCACAAATGAGAATGAATTTCACCTCACAGCCCTGTGTAGCAGAGAAGGAAATCGCCACTGAGAGGCTAATACACAAATAAATACCTCCTTTAAGCAGGTCTGCTAGAAGTGCAAACCAGTAAAGGTTGTGTCTGTAATTGAGAAATGCTAGGCTTTTGGACCTGTAAGCATGAGGAAAATTCAAGGTGTATCAAGTTCAAAGAAGAACACCTGTACTTGAAATCCAAAGCTGTGTTAGGAAAAGTCAGCTATGTCAGATTTGGCCCAGGTCACACATCATGGGCTTTGCAGTACGAGGGTAAAAAAAAAACTCTAACTATTACATACAATTTTGGAAAACTGTAATCAAACTTTTAAGGAAGAAGAACCCCACAGTTCATTAGTGGCTTCAAAACATTTATCGTTAAAGTAGAACACAAAATCTTAAATGCGTTTACTTTTGGCGAGAGGGAAAAAAAGCCAGAGAAAGGACTAAAAGATGATTTTGTTGGATGTATTTTGAAAGAAAACTGACAGAGCTGAGTATTAGAATTGTAAGGATCTTCACAGCACCTACGTAAACACAGAAATGTCCTTCACAGAGCAGGTAACACTGGAAAGGAAAAATTAAATACATCTTCAGGAGCTGAAGATGAAACAGCAAAAGCTTAGCAATAAATAGTGATATTTTTAAAGTTAGACGGTTAGATGCCAGTGTTTATTCTGCCTTTACACAGCACCAGTTTCACTGAGATACAGGTACCAGGACAACCAGCAGCCCACCAGGTGATTTGTATGGAAAAAGGACAATGCAAACATTCTAGGAGACACCTAAATAGAAAGCTAACCCAATTAGTGGCCCTGAGTAATGATGTGATGACCATTACAAGGCACTTTTGGGTGAGCTGAGCTAAGTCCGTGACTTTTGCCCCTCATGGAAGTGTTCTGGTTCCATGTCCCTTCATTTTGCATTGACCGCTCTGGCGACCTTGGCTGCCCACCGAGTTTGCACCACAGCCGGTTCCACTTCTGACCACAAAGGGATCGGAACATACACCAAGCTGAATGGCCAGGTCTTGTTTTTAACCCTTGCTGTGGGTGAGTTTAGGGTCCCGAGCAGTTCCTGAAGCGCGTTTGGACACTCACAAGTCTATAGGGCCAGATGGGATTCACCAAGGGGTACTGAGGATACCGCCCACAACCCGCCCTCCCTGAGGCGATGGAGGCGGCGATCCCCGAGGGAGGAGCGGGCCGCTCCCCCCGCCCCAGCAGAGGGCGCGGTGGATTCGGCAGGGCGGGGTTTGCCGTCTCCTCCTCCTCCTTCTCCTCCCTCCCACCCCATGGTTATGGCGTTCCCGGCCCTGACCTTCGTCCGCAGTTTGTGCTGGCGGTGGCCGTGCAGGATAAGGTGAGTCCCGATGGCTCCGGGGTGCCCCGCGGAGCTCCTGGCGGGGGTGGCGCGGCCGGGGCGGGCAGCGCTGGGGCCGGCGTGTCCCGTCCGCACTGTGGGACTGGGCAGCGCCGTCTCCCTCACGCCGGGGATCTGCGGGGAGTCCTGGTGCTGCCCTGCCTGTGCCGCTGGGTCAGCCGCCTTGACGTTCCCTGGGTGGCCCCTGCCTTAATGCGCCGGGCCAGACGTCGCTTTCATCCTAAAAAACGGGGGAGATCGCTTTCTGCCTAAGTTGGGGGCACTTCCAGGTGTACCAGCCAGCTGTAACACGCTGTGTAACCTTCTCCTATGGACAGGAATGTCTAGTCTTGCTGCCGGCTGATCTCGGTTAATCACCTTCCTGACGAAATTTGCGGTTCTTAAACAGCGGGGAAATTTGTAATTCAGTTCCTTCTCTCAAGTACAGTTTAAGGAGTTTTAAGGACGTTATTTTTAGAAAATGATCAAAAATTAGATAGGCAAGCATGAAAATAATTAATGAAGAAATTTATGCTAACGTGTTTTTACATATTTTCAAGCTTACCTTGTTAAGAAAAAAAAAAAGAGCTTCAAAACTTTATAATTAGGCACACTGTTAAAACAACGAAGGAATGGATGAGGGGTAATGGTTCTTGTTTACCTAAGCTTATTCAGTTACAGAAATCTTGCAATCTCTGAGATTTTTATTTTTTTTTAATCTCACAGTAGTTTACTGAACTATTACAGTTTTTGTAAATGATCTGCAAGTCTGATTTAAAAAAAATATTGCAATTCAGGGTTAGTATTTCCCATTGACATGCACCCAAGCCCTGCATGTTTCAGATATTACAACTGAGGTGGTAAAAAAGGTTTCCCTCTCTTGGGGGGGTTGACAACTGAATATTGTTGTGTTGTGGTTTGTTAGCCAGCACCTTCAAGTAGTGGTGTGGGGGCTTGTGTGCCAGTACCTTTGAGGAGTTTGTTTTGGGAGTAGAGAACTTATTGATGTGTACTGTACGAAATTAAGGGCTTGTTAGCCATTGCTCTTGTGGAAGTGTAAGAATTTAAGGGCTTGTTGGCCAACAGCTTTTCAGTCTAAATAGTGGGCTGGTTGCCATAGTTATGGTGGCTGTACAATAAGTTTAACACCGCAGTACTCTGCTTGGAAACCCTTACACAACCATTATGGTGAGGGGAGGTGGTAATGCAGCAACAGCAGACCCCTTGTTGGATGCCTGGACCCCCACAGGAACGCTGAGCTGGGGCCACTCTTTCTGTGCCCTGTCCTCACTGCAGGGTGGGGGGACTGCCCTGAGGAGAGACAAATGAGACTTCTCCTGGGGAAAGCCTCAGCCAGGGGTCAAATTCACAAACAAGCCTTGGGCCCTCGGTGTGCTGAGGGAGAAGTTTCCTGCAGGCAGTGGTACAGGCCAAGCAGGATGCAGTCTGCTCAGGATGCTGCAGATCTCAAGGACACCATGGGTTTGGGCTTAGTGTTCCAGATTTATTAAATCACAGCTGTCCTCCAGCTGTCTCAGTGGCACCAAAAGAGCAGTGCACATAGACTGAATCTTGATTTTTGCTGTAGATTTAAAGCCCTCAGGATCAAGATGGTCTGACTTGCCAGGCAAGAGATGATTTCATTGCTGTCTGTCTGCAAGGGCTGAAGGGCTGTGGCCAAAAGAAACAGAGCCGAGATGAACCCCTGTATCTGCAGAGAACCCCAGATATCCCCTCCATGGCCACCTCTAGGCACAAAGCTCTATCAGCCCCTGCTCCCCAGTGGGCTCCCAGCAACGCAGCCCCTGGCCCTGCCGTCCTTCCCCTCAGCAGGGATGACCCCAGGAACCACCAGTAGCTCAGGGGGGTGGAACTCAGCTACGTGGCCACCAAGCCCAGCTGCGTGGGCAGGGAGGGCTGGAGGGAGGTCGAGGTCCAGCATGTGGCAGCTGGGGCTCAGACAGCCCCAGGGCTGCACCTCCCTGTCAGTGCAGGAGCAGGGATGGGGACAGGTTGCCCAAAGAGGGACCCCAGGGGGCTGGGACTCACTGATGAACCTGATGGCCACCTCTTGCAGAGTGGCCTCAGAGTCCTCAAGGTACATCAGGCCCTGACTCAGGCGCTTTTCAGCCCTTCTCCTGTCCTTCCCCAGCTGGAGAGAGCACAAGGACATGGGCAGGTCACAGAGCTCCCCACTCTGCTGCAGCAGTCCCTCCTGCCAGCACTCAGTATTGCCCAGAGCCCTCTCTCCCACTGGCTGCAGGGAAGGGAGAGGGGCCTGGAGATGAGCCCCTGGGGCTCTGTTCTTGGAGGACAGACACTGGGGTGCAGCTCCAGGCTCTGGGCTTTGGGCTGTAGCAGGGCAGGTAAGGCCCAGCTGCAGAGCCCACACCACAGGCTGAGGGCAGCTGATGCCAAAGCCCCATACCCGAGAGTGTGCTCAGGGCTGGATCCCTGGTGAGTCCAGGCTTTGCAGGGCCCTGTGGCACTGTCTCCTGGAGCAGTCAGCTGGGCAGCAGCCCAGGGAGAGGGGCACGGCCTGGCTGGAGGGTTCCTAGGCCTTACCTGCCATTCGGAATAGCTGTCCATCCATTCACTCAGTGTGCAAATCCTCTCCATGGCTGCAACCTGCACCTCAGTTCTCTCATATCTTGTAAAGTCCAGCAGCACCTGAGCAAAGAGAAGCTGCTGGTGAGCCTCAGGAGCAAACACTCACTCCAGCAGCAGCAGCTCCGCTCCGCTCCTGAGTGGTACTTGCACTGTCCCTCAAGGCTTCCTCTGACCTCGAGCAAAGCCTGTAGCAGGGCTCCTGCCCCTAGGGTCCCTTGTGGGCCCAGGACAAAGGCCCTGGGCCAAGCTTTTGGCCAGGTGGGAAGGCAGGTGCCACTCTCTGTGCTCCAGAAGAGCCTGGTCACACAGGAAGTGGGCACTGTCCCTGCAGTGTGCTCTGCCTCCATGGCACTTGTGTGGGGACCACCCACCCAAGAGTGGGCAACCCCTTCCCTGCAGGGTGAGGAACAGCCCTGGGTCTCTTTGCACAGGCCAGACCTGCAATATGTTCTGCAGCTCTTTGCCAATTCTGGAGGGAGGAGTGTTCCACACTATTCCCTTCAGCATGGAGTCCATGGCTTCCAGGGTCTGCAAGGAGGACAGAGAGCAGTGGCAGTGATTCTTCACCCCCAGGAGACTGACCTGAGCTCCCAATGCCAGGGAAGGAGAGGTGCCCACACTGCCCAGGAGAGACCTAGGAGCAGGCAGTCTACTGCAGGTAGAACAGCCTGCAGCACTGGATGTGGCTGGGCCCTGGGAAAGGGATGAAGGGATGAGGGCAGGAAAGCAAACCTGAGACCCTGCCCTGCCTTGGACCTCTGGTCATGGGGCAGTGCAGGGTGGCCAGAGAGCAGCCCAGAGGGACTGGTGGCTCCTGCAGCTCACCCAGCACTTACTTCCTCCCTGAGCTTCTGTGCCCCCCTTACTGATACATTTTCTTTAGGAAGGAAGAGAACAGCTCTGAAGCAGGCTCCTAGGAGTCTTCTCTTTTTGCCTTCCAGCACCTTTTCCACTGGGCTGCAGAGAAGGGGCCCAACTGGACAGTGGTGCCAGGAGAAGTGCCTCGAGGCCTTGTGCAGGGGGACATAGTCCTCTGGGGAAGGGCTTGCTGGGAGTGATGGGCATGTCCCTCAATCCTTCAGTGACTAACAGGGTGAGCTTCTGCACCTCTGTGTGCATCTTCTTACAGAACTGGGCATCCAGCAGCATCTGCAGGGCACAACTGAGCTGGGACCTGGCAGCTGCCAGCACCCAGTGCCCACCAGACCCTAGCCCTGCCCAAGCGCTGCCCTTACAGGGTGCAAGTGCCAGGGGACCTTGCCCCCTTCCCCAGAGCTCTGAGTGTCCCCTCATCTGGATCCTCTCTACCATCTCGTATCTGCAGCAGATGTGGACCAAGTGCTGTGATGAGCCACGGAATGTGGTCCATGATTTTCTTAGGTGACCTTGTGGCCCACATTCTGGCAGCCAGGGGAAAGAGATACAAACGGGAGCATGAGTGAGGGGAAACATGGCCAGCGAGACTGGAGCCCTGAGGTGCAGTGCCCTGCGGGAGCAGCAGCTCTGCCCAGCCAGCAGAGCCCCTCCCAGCAGATGCTGGCACAGCTGCAGTCCAACTGGCCACGGTGATTTCTTTGGAGCTGTCAAGGGCCTGGATGGAGACCGTGGCTTCCTGTTCTTCCCTGTACAGGGGTAACAAGCTGACATCTAACAGAGGGGTCGAGCAGGGAGGGCTGCAGAGGGTCCAGCAACAGGAGAGAGCAGAGGAATATCTGCCCTCTGCCCAGCTCCATGCCCGCTCCCCTGGCATGGCCTTTCCTTGTGGTTCCTGGCTGGTTCCTCAGCGTTCAGGCATCACATCCACCCCCAGGATCTTTGCTGCCAGCATGCCAGGGAAGCATGATCCTGGCATCATTGCACGATGCTCTGGAGAGCCTCAGCCCTGCCCAGTCCAACAGGGCCTCTGACATATCTGCATCTGTGGTGGTTCACCAGGATCACCCAGTAGAGTTCTACTGGAGATCTGCTTTCCTGGGGAACCCCATCCTCCATCCACGCCACTTCATGGGGCTCTTCTGGAAAACTGCTTTCCTGGGCAGCACGCTCCTCCATCCAAGCCACCCTGGGCTTGCTGGGGGGGGTCTCTTTGCCATCCTGCTAGAAAATGACTAGAAGTAGGGAAGGGGGAAGTGGGAAGCTTTGGGGAAATAACTCAGCAGTACTGGGCAATAGGGATGGTCTTGGGGTTTGGTCAGAAGATCCGCAGGGCAACAGGGAAAGCCTTGGGCTGTGTTCAGAAGATCCTCGCCAGCTCTGTGCTGCTATCCCATCACTGTCCTGGCGGACACTGTGGCTGTCATGGCGGCTCTGCTGACCACACGTGGGGTTTGTAGTTGATTAGTTACTTGTATTTATGATGCTTTGTATCGTGACTTAAAAAAAAAGCAAAACAAAACAACATAAACCAACTCATGCAAGTCTCTCTACAATAGCAGTAGCAAACCAGTATTTTCTTTGATTTCCTTCTAAATTGGAAGGAACGTGATCAGAAGCATTGCCACTTCATGATGCTGTAATACCATTTCTGTATGTGAAATGGCAAGGGGTGGTTACTGTGCCCTTCACTGTTCTGCATGAGGAATGTATGGAAAGAACAACACAAAAGATGAGAGCACCTTGAGATAGTGATCATGGCAAAGAAGAGATGTTAATGTTATCTGAAGTATTACACATAGTGGACAAAAGGTGCTCCAGGATTCACAGAGTGACAGTTTGTGTACAGCTTGCTTCTGTCTGACAACACTTCCCTTTCTTTTGATTCCTTATCTCTCTAAAGCTAGTTAAAGTAATGTGAAATGAGCAATTTCCATTTCTGTCAGGAGCTTTAAAACCATGTTTCTAGCACCACCCACTGCTTTTAATCCTAATAGGATTTTTAACTGCTTTTGTATGTGCTTTATTTCCCCAGGATCTACTAATGTTTTAAAGAAAACCTTTATTAAGTAAATGGAAGATGGATTTCAGGTATATCCATCCTTTCTTTTGCTAAGCATGTCTGATGTTTTCTGTGCAAAGAGATCTTTTGGCTTCTGTATAGTCTTCAGAAAACTGCTATGTTGCTTTTAAAGTTAGGAAGTTAGCAGTCAGTGTTTTACAAAATGCTGGCATTTTTAACTCTATAAAGTCCTTATGCAAGTGACAGAACTACATGGTAATGAGACACCTGTCTTTAACAGGCTTTGCAGTCTTTTTGTTAATCACCTGAACAGTGAAAAACTACTTTCAGTGTAACTGACTTTTAAAATCTGAAAATTAGGAGTCTTATGTTTGCATGTTTCTTGGGATAAGAGACATTTGTGTCAATGGCTGGAGTGAGTAGGATGAATGGTGGGCTTCCAAGATATCCTGAACGATTAAATGGCAACAAAGAGATGCCTGAAGTAAGGGAATAAATATGAAATGATTGTCAGCCTGGACGTTTCAGGTTCAGGTAGTGATGACCAGGATTTATTTCTTTTTTCAGAGTGTACAGCTGGTGAAGTACCCAGTGAATGATCTTGCAGGAGTGCGCAGGCATTTGTCATGGACTCTGACTGCTCTGCCAAGCTGTGACTCCCCTTGCTTCTCGCTCTCTCCTGGGAGCTGGCTTCTTACCTAGCTGGGTGAGGTTGTGGGCCCTCGCCACTCTTCTATGGGTGTCGCTACAGCAAAAGGTAATTTGTAGCAGCGGGGCAGCGGCAGCTAATTGCCCATACACGGTGCAGGGCAATAAGGAGGAAGGTTTGTGTTACAGTTTCATACTTTTTGGTGAATTTTCCACAGAGAGCCTATTCTCTTCTAGGGTAAGATAAACATCAGGTTGCACTGTTTTTCTAGCTCGGATCTTAATGACTGTCCTATTGGAAAGCTAAATAACCCCGGCACACCGGCTAAACTGCTTAAGGGAAGCCCCATCCCCGCTGTAGCAGAGGAGCTCTTGTTCGTGTCTCCCCCTTCCCTCCCCGCTCCAGAGAACTGTGAGAGGAATCCCTGCGGTGCTCACTCCGGAGGAGAGGGGCGGGGGAGCGGTCCCACTGTCACCTCTGCTGTCACCGAGGCTGCCACTGCCTCCTGGGGCTTGTGGGTCTCCCTGCTCTTCGCCGGAGGGACCGACACATCCGCCCCTTGCCAGCTGCCGCCCCCACAGCTGAAGACAAGGGGCCCAGTCCCGGCGTGGGACTGTCTGGAGCGAGCGCTCCTGGAGACAGCCTGCCTGGAGGGAGCTCCCTGTGCGCCTGTGGGCAGCCCTGGTTTTCCGCAGGAAGCAGGAACAGCCCGCGGGCATCCCCCCTGCTGGTTGTGGTTATTCCTGCGCCGAAAGGCAAAAAATGCTTAATTGTGTTCAGTGAAAGTTTTGGTCGCGGTATTGTTGCTTGTTCTGCTACATATATATTCTATATATTCATCAGCGAACTGTTATTATCTTTTCCACATCTTTTCGCCTGAAGCCTCTTAATTTTGAAGTCGTAATAACTTAAAGGGAGGAGCCTGTTTTTTTCCTGTCCCGCTCTCCTTAGCAAACGGTTTTGTCTTGTTAAGCTAAGACACTTCGTGAAGGAAATTATTTAGCTTTGTTGCAGTGAGTAGATGAGAAGGGGGAATAGAGGGTTTTTTGATTACCTTTCCTAGGCTTCTTTTTTTGCTTGGATTAAAACCAAGTGCAAGTTTGACACTGGTGGCTTGTAGGTCATATGTCAGGCTCTCTGCCTGCCTTGTGTGGTTTTGGCAAAGTCTTGTGTGACCGCTAAAATGGGGCATGGATTTGCTCAGTGAGTGACTAAGAAGGATTCAGTGTCACAACAAGGGAGCAGCAGATGGAGAGAGCAAATCATTCCCACAGTGTACTGCAGCAGCCTCTCCTGCTCCTCTGTTTTTGGGATTCTGGCATGGCCTAACTGTGTAGGCCCAGGGACAGCAATGCTGTTGTGTGTGCTGAGAGATGCCAGGTCTTCTCCTCTCTCTGTGATCTACTTGGGGTGAAGGAGCTCTGTTCCTTCTATTTGTGTAAGCCTCTTGTCATAGTTCTGACTTTAGCAAGGAATTTTTCTTCCCTTCCCCTCCCCCTGTGTGTGTGTGTGTGCAGCACACCCATTTAGGTGAAAACAAAAGAACTAGCCGGGGCGCTAATGGTCGAACATTAGTTGCCTAGCAACGAAGGGGAAGGGGTTGGGGCTGGTGTGTGGGCTGGAAGGAGGTGGGGGGGGAAGTCGGGCTCGCGGGGAGGAGGAGAGGCTGCTGTGAGCTGGCAGACGCTGGTTCATTTGGTTTTTTTTTTTGTTGTTGTTTTTTTTTCCTGTTGGAGGGAAGTTTTTTTTGGCTGCTGCGGTTCCTTCCCAACTATTCCTGTTTGTCGGGGCCCCCCCGGAGTTCGTGAGTTTTTCTTCCATTGAGAGAACTTTCTGTGTTGTTGGTGTTGTTTTTTTCGCTTCCCCCTTCCCCTTCGCCCCCCCCCTTCCTCTTTTTCCTCGGGAGGGGAAGAGGAATCAGTTTTTTTGTTGTTTTTTTCCTCCGATATACCCGGGGGGGGGTGTTGTTGTTGTTTTTTTTTGTTTTCCCCATCCCACGTGGCAGTGACCAGGGATCCCACAGCGCTGCCTGGTGACAGGCACTGGTGACAAGCTCTGCTCCTGTAGTGATCCAACAGCGCCACCTGGTGACTACCATAGGACACTACAGGTTCTGCACTTCCAACGACCCAACAGCGCCACCTGGTGAATGGTACAGGACATTACAAGTTTTACACCTCCAGTGACCCGACGGCGCCCCCTGCTGACTGTGGTTGGAACTACACCAAAGGGTGCTAAAAATTGAACTATTTTAAATTTTCCTTTTGCCGGGCTATCGGTTTTGTTCTTGAAGGGGATTATTGGTGGGTATAGTAGTATTGCTTGGTTGTTTACTTGGGTTCTTTTTGTGTTCTTGTTAATACAAACATACCTTTTAATAAAGGGCTGTTATTTTGTTTTCCCTTTTCCATAATTTGTTTTTTTTTTTTCCCTTCAATCAAAGCTCCTTAGTTTTGGATTAATAATTGCTTAGGAAAAAGTTTGGGGTCTTTTCCTCCTAATCCATCCTCAGCAGAAGACCCTTGTCCCATTTAAACTTGGACATTTTTGGCGCCCAACGCGAGGCTTTGAGAGAGGAAAAGTGGAAAAGGAATAACTGCCCTTTTGTGACTTTATACGTGTTTGTGAACCTGTAGGCACCATGAAGTCTAAGCTCGCTGCTTTTCTGTGGTATATAATTATGCCAAAATCTATGTCTCACCTGTCGATGTTTTTCAGCTCAGACACTATGACCCTCATTGTAATAAGTATGTTTGAGATCTCGCATTGGGTTCATGACATAGCAAACTCAGCACCTGTTATTTTCCTTCGGGACATGTTCTCAAGGATATATTACTGCTCTAGCCTACACTGTCTCCTTTGGGGTTTTAAGGATAATGGCACCTATCCCTATGGAGAAACACAGGGAGGTATATTTACCCAACCCCTCCTACATTTTCTCTTTGGTTCTAATACAACGGCCTCTGAGACATTTAAACTCTCTTTAGGTGTAAGAGACGTTTTCCTTTTGGGGTTTTTCGTGCAAGCTTGTGCCACGGTGTTATATCTAACATTTGTAGTTAGGCCCATGATTAACCAGGCACGGGCACAGAAGCCAGCCCCAGGGGTGGGAAACTTCGAATGGCATGGGCCATGGGAAGACTTGGGTAAATTTCTAGAAAGTGGTTCAGTTCCTACAGCATGGAAGTTCGCTCTCGAAAAACTCCCAGACCCTACACAGATAATAATAGCTGCAAGGGAGAGGAGTCATGGTAAACCCATAGAGAGGCAGGTGGCAGATGCATGTGGGGCTTTAGCCGTTGCCTACCAAAAGGTGCTCGGTATGGTGCAGCCTTCACAGGGAAAAAGAAAAGATGAAAACGAGAGGTCTGATACAAGGGTGACTCCAGATCAGGCCAGTTCCAAGGAACCAAACAAGTCAATGGAGGTTGCACCTATCCAAAGGAGAAAATATAAGACCAAATCAGCCCGCCCAGTTGATGATGATGAGGAGGCAGGACCCTCACAGGCAGCCAACCCGGAGCCAGAAATCATCACTGAGTCCTTATCGTATGACAATCTCCGGAAATTACGGGAAGACGTCATTCGTCAGCCGAATGAGTCCATACTAACCTGGATGATCCGAGTTTGGGATTCCACGGGTGATGCCATAAGCCTTGATGGTGGTGAAGCAAGGTCCTTGAGGTCTATTGCCCGAGATGCGGGCATTGAAGAGGCATTTGTGAGAGAATCAAAGCCCCTGTCTCTCTGGGCACGGCTGCTGGATGCTGTGAGAGAGAAGTTCATTCACAAAGAGGCCTTCCAAGCAGACCATCTTACAAAGAGCTGGAATACCATGGAGGAGGGGATCCGACGCCTGAGGGAAATGGCACTGTTGGAGGTACTGTTTGGAGGGGATATGCAAGCTAATCACGATCCCGACAAGGTTAGATGTACACCATACATGTGGTGGACCCTCATACGTATGGGGCCATCTGCACACATCAGTTACCTGACATCATTGGAGGCTGGGGAAAAGAGAGAGCCAGTGGCGTTTATAACAAATAAACTTCGGATGTACAACAGTATGGTCCAAGAATCACTACAAGCCCGCGTTTCCTCCGTAGAGACCTCGATCAACAACCTCACTACCATAGCTACAAAACTACAAGATCAACAGGAGAAAATCCTAGAAAAGATGGAGAAGAACAGCTCCCAGGTGGCACCAGTGAGAACCAGGCGCCCCCCAGCCAGAGAGGGGAGACAGGCCTCACGAACCGAGCTGTGGTATTTCCTAGCTGGCTCTGGAGAAGACATGGGACAGTGGGACAAGAAACCCACCCATGCCTTGGCAGCCCGAGTACAAGAGGTTAAGGACCAGAGAAAAACAACGTCCGTGAAAGTGAGTGCAGTGCCGGTATCCCGTGGGCAGGGATCTGACCCACTAGAAGGTACCTCCCGCCGGTATTTGCAGACGGAAAACTGTGACGAGCAAGACAGAGACCAGTATTAGAGGGGCCCTGCCTCTAGCCAGGTGGAGGCACGGGACAACCGTGTCTATTGGACGGTGTGGATCCGATGGCCTGGCACATCAGACCCACAAGAATATAAGGCTTTGGTTGACACTGGCGCTCAATGCACGTTAATGCCCTCAGGACATGTGGGACCAGAGGCTATTTCCATTTCTGGGGTGACCGGAGGGTCACAGCTGTTGACCGTGTTGGAAGCTGAAGTGAGCTTGACCGGGAAGGAGTGGCAGAAACACCCCATTGTGACTGGTCCAGATGCCCCATGTATCCTGGGCATTGACTACCTTAGGAATGGGTATTTCAAAGACCCCAAGGGACATAGGTGGGCTTTCGGGATAGCTGCTGTAGAGACAGAAGTGGCTAAGCAGTTGAATTCACTACCTGGCCTCTCGGAGAACCCTTCTGCTGTGGGACTGTTGAAAGTTGAGGAACAGCGAGTGCCAATTGCCACTACAATAGTGCACCGTCGGCAGTACCGAACGAACCGAGACTCTGTGATCCCCATCCATAAGATGATCCGTGAGCTGGAAAGTCAAGGAGTGATCAGCAGGATCCACTCCCCCTTCAACAGCCCCATCTGGCCTGTGCGTAAGTCTGACGGAGAATGGAGATTGACTGTGGACTATCGTGGCCTGAATGAAGCCACCCCGCCACTGAGCGCCGCTGTTCCAGACATGTTGGAGCTCCAGTACGAGCTGGAGTCTAAGGCAGCGAGGTGGTACGCCACTATTGACATCGCGAATGCGTTCTTCTCCATTCCCTTGGCGGCAGAGTGCAGGCCGCAGTTTGCTTTCACGTGGAGGGGCGTGCAGTACACGTGGAACCGACTGCCCCAGGGGTGGAAACACAGCCCCACCATCTGCCACGGATTGATCCAGGCTACGCTAGAGAAAGGTGAAGCTCCAGAACACCTTCAGTACATTGATGACATCATCGTATGGGGGGACACAGCAGAAGAGGTCTCTGAGAAAGGAAAGAAGATCATACAGATTCTCCTGGATGCTGGGTTGGCCATCAAAAGAAGTAAAGTCAAGGGACCTGCCCGAGAGATCCAGTTCCTGGGAGTAAAGTGGCAAGATGGACGTCGTCAGATCCCGACTGAAGTCATCGATAAAATCACAGCAATGGCCCCCCCAACTAGCAAGAAAGAAACCCAAGCTTTCCTGGGTGCCATAGGTTTTTGGAGGATGCATATCCCCGAGTACAGCCAGATCGTAAGCCCTCTCTATCTGGTAACCCGCAAGAAGAATGATTTCCAGTGGGGTCCTGAACAACAGCAAGCATTCGAACAGATTAAACAGGAGATTGCCCATGCTGTAGCCCTTGGGCCAGTCAGGACAGGACCAGATGTGAAGAATGTGCTCTACTCTGCATCTGGGGATAAGGGCCTCTCCTGGAGCCTCTGGCAGAAGGTGCCTGGTGAGACCCGAGGCCGCCCACTTGGGTTCTGGAGCCGAAGCTACAGAGGGTCAGAAGCCAATTACACTCCAACAGAAAAGGAGATCCTAGCAGCTTATGAGGGAGTACAAGCTGCCTCAGAGGTGATTGGCACAGAAGAACAGCTCCTCCTGGCACCTCGGCTACCGGTATTGAGTTGGATGTTCAAAGGGAAGACGCCCTCTACACATCATGCCACTGATGCCACCTGGAGCAAATGGATTGCCCTGATCACGCAGCGCGCCCGCATTGGAAACCCAAATCGCCCTGGGATCCTAGAGATCATCACGAACTGGCCGGAAGGTGAGAATTTTAGTCTAGCAGAAGAAGAAGAAGGGGAGCAAGTGGTACGGGCAGAGGAAGCCCCAGCATACAACCAACTACCAGAAGAAGACATACGCTATGCACTCTTTACTGATGGTTCCTGCCGTATTGTAGGAATGAAACGTAAATGGAAAGCAGCTGTATGGAGTCCCACACGACAAGTTGCAGAAGCTATAGAAGGAGAGGGTGAATCAAGCCAATTCGCAGAACTCAAAGCCGTCCAGCTGGCATTGGACATTGCTGAACGAGAGAAGTGGCCGAAACTTTTCCTTTACACAGACTCATGGATGGTGGCCAATGCCCTGTGGGGGTGGTTGGACAGATGGAAGAAGACCAATTGGAAACGTAGGGGAAAACCCATCTGGGCCGCTGATATATGGCAAAACATTGCTACCCGGGTAGAGAAACTGATTGTGAGAGTCCGCCACGTAGACGCCCACGTGCCCAAAAATCGAGCCAATGAAGAACATCGCAACAATGCACAGGCAGACCGAGCTGCACAAGTTGAGGTGTTACAGGTGGACCTAGATTGGCAGCACAAAGGCGAACTGTTCTTAGCACGATGGGCCCATGATGCCGCCGGCCATCAGGGCAGAGATGCCACCTACAGATGGGCACGAGACCGAGGGGTGGATCTAACCATGGATGCTATCTCTCAGGTTATCCATGACTGTGAGACATGCGCTGCCATTAAACAGGCTAAGAGACTGAAACCCCTGTGGTATGGTGGACGGTGGAATAAATACAGATATGGGGAGGCTTGGCAGGTTGATTATATCACACTGCCACAGACCCGCCAAGGTAAGCGCTATGTGCTCACCATGGTGGAAGTCACCACTGGATGGCTGGAGACGCATCCGGTGCCCCACGCCACTGCCAGAAATACCATCCTGGGCCTCGAAAAACAGGTCCTGTGGCGGCACGGCACCCCAGAGCGGATTGAGTCAGATAATGGGACACACTTCAAGAATAGTTTAGTTACCACTTGGGCGAAAGAGCATGGCATTGAGTGGGTCTATCACATACCATACCATGCAGCAGCTGCCGGGAAGGTTGAACGGTGCAATGGACTGTTGAAGACTACCCTGAAAGCATTAGGTGGAGGGACTTTCAAACACTGGGATCAACACCTAGCAAAGGCTACATGGTTAGTCAACACTAGAGGCTCTGTCAATCGAGCCGGCCCTGCCCAATCAGAGTCCCTTCACACTGTAGATGGGGACAAGGTCCCAGTGGTTCACATGAGAGGTATGTTAGGTAAAACAGTTTGGGTTAACCATGCCTCGAGCAAAGGCAAATCCATTCGTGGAGTTGTCTTTGCCCAAGGACCTGGTTCCACATGGTGGGTGATGCAAGAAGATGGAGAAACCCGGTGCATACCCCAAGGAGATATTATCTTAGGGTAAACAGGCTATAATTGTACCCGTATTTGTACCTATATATTTATGAATGTGTATGTAGTTTAGAATAATGTATGTATGTATGGAGTTCAAGAAAAAGGGTTCAATTTGATAGATGTATAGTGGCATGGGAATGGGAAGAAAAATTAGGGGTGGATAATGTCATAGTTCTGACTTTAGCAAGGAATTTTTCTTCCCTTCCCCTCCCCCTGTGTGTGTGTGTGTGCAGCACACCCATTTAGGTGAAAACAAAAGAACTAGCCGGGGCGCTAATGGTCGAACATTAGTTGCCTAGCAACGAAGGGGAAGGGGTTGGGGCTGGTGTGTGGGCTGGAAGGAGGTGGGGGGGGAAGTCGGGCTCGCGGGGAGGAGGAGAGGCTGCTGTGAGCTGGCAGACGCTGGTTCATTTGGTTTTTTTTTTTGTTGTTGTTTTTTTTTCCTGTTGGAGGGAAGTTTTTTTTGGCTGCTGCGGTTCCTTCCCAACTATTCCTGTTTGTCGGGGCCCCCCCGGAGTTCGTGAGTTTTTCTTCCATTGAGAGAACTTTCTGTGTTGTTGGTGTTGTTTTTTTCGCTTCCCCCTTCCCCTTCGCCCCCCCCCTTCCTCTTTTTCCTCGGGAGGGGAAGAGGAATCAGTTTTTTTGTTGTTTTTTTCCTCCGATATACCCGGGGGGGGGTGTTGTTGTTGTTTTTTTTTGTTTTCCCCATCCCACGTGGCAGTGACCAGGGATCCCACAGCGCTGCCTGGTGACAGGCACTGGTGACAAGCTCTGCTCCTGTAGTGATCCAACAGCGCCACCTGGTGACTACCATAGGACACTACAGGTTCTGCACTTCCAACGACCCAACAGCGCCACCTGGTGAATGGTACAGGACATTACAAGTTTTACACCTCCAGTGACCCGACGGCGCCCCCTGCTGACTGTGGTTGGAACTACACCAAAGGGTGCTAAAAATTGAACTATTTTAAATTTTCCTTTTGCCGGGCTATCGGTTTTGTTCTTGAAGGGGATTATTGGTGGGTATAGTAGTATTGCTTGGTTGTTTACTTGGGTTCTTTTTGTGTTCTTGTTAATACAAACATACCTTTTAATAAAGGGCTGTTATTTTGTTTTCCCTTTTCCATAATTTGTTTTTTTTTTTTTCCCTTCAATCAAAGCTCCTTAGTTTTGGATTAATAATTGCTTAGGAAAAAGTTTGGGGTCTTTTCCTCCTAATCCATCCTCAGCAGAAGACCCTTGTCCCATTTAAACTTGGACACCTCTGAAGAATGAGGTCCTGGCCAAGGTGAATAAAATGTGAAACAGCTTAATCTTTCTTTTGTGTTTTTATCCTTTGTTAATTTAATAGCATTAGCTTAGCTGTAACATTTTTTAACTTAGTAAAAACTGAACAGCAAAGGAAAGTCACTCTGAGTCTGGACTTTCTGAAAGATTGTTCCTCTTTTCTCCAGCCAGATTTTCTTTATTCACCTGATTGTTTTTTTGTCCTCTTCTGACTTGTCCACTTTGCATCCTTAATAAGGAAGAGAACTCGTGGCCTGCTAAATGCCAAAAAACATTTAACCATAAATATATGTGCGTACTTACCTTCAGACCAGCTGCTGTGCTGTTCCCCTCTCCCCAGCTGCTCAGCCTCAACTTCTGCTAATTTCTGGTCATTATCAAATTGTATATAAAGGAGAGTCTTAAAGACTTTGTATGAGATTGACCACAGCCAGGCTGGAGTGAAGTCTAGATTGTCAAACATGGTGTAAGCCTATAGCTCCATTTTTAAACACTGAATCCACTTCAGTCACTGCCTAGATTGACAGGAAAATTTGTAGCAGACACACAGATCATCTTGGGGATAGCAGCACTGAAGTAATTCCAAAGGTGGATAGTAAAATTGGAGGAAAACAAAGCAAAACCAGAACAAACCCCTGCCCTTCCGCACTTTCATTTTCTTCTTCCTGTAAATGTGACTTCAAAAACGTGTGAGAATAGGATCTGAAAGTAAGTGTCGTGTTCTGGGTTTCCAGGACAGACCAATTAGAGAAACGTGGTATTAAAAAACTTGTATCTGTGTCTGTTTAGTACACTTTTTCCTGCTGAAGGTCTTTTATTGATCCTGGAAGTGAAGTCCCCAAGTTGGCTAAGTAGCATCCAGGTTGGTTAAGGGATGAACTTCTTAAACTCTGACACAGTCTTCTGAACACATCAGTTTAAATGTTAGTTACAGTGGCAGATGTTTAATCCTGGTTTGTCTGGGTGCACTGCTATCTTAATAAAGGCCTACAGCTGATCAACTGAAGTAAAAAGACTTTCTGTTCCTGCAGCCTTTTTTGATAGCCTATTCCACTTCGTATTATTCAGATAGGTTTCTTTTTGCAGACGTCAGATTTTGAAGCAGATTTTGGAATTCTTTAATTTTGAAGGAATTTCTCTGTACAACAGAAAATATTCTTTCCATGGCTGCCATTCAAACTTGGTATCTCCAAAATACCAAGAATCCTAGACTTTTATTAATACAGACGGGCTGTAATAGGACATAGACCCAGTAGATCTTACAAGCATTTTTACAAGACACCTAGACAAGCTATCTCCATAAAGTGAAAGAGGAATAAAAATAATGGCACATAGTTGGCATTCTTCACACTGTCTGCCTGCTACTTTTAGGCTTGCAACTGATAATAAATTTTCTTTACGAAATAAGAGCAAGGAGGATATTTTTGAGGTAGGCAGTAGAATTTCTTTAGTTCTCGTTAGGTGTGCATAAAAAGGGAGAATTTTCATGTTAAGTATGATTTTTAAATGATGGTTCTGTAACTGAAATATTAGCATTAAATAGATTAAGCATTCTATCAATCTTCATTTGAGGTAATCATTAATTTTTCAAATGTGACTGGTTATGAAATCTATTATATATGATGCTCTAAGATGACAGCTGTGTCAGTGAGTTAGGATGGGAAAAGGTGGGCTTTTTTTCTTTTTTTTTAGCTAAAATGGAGGAATGTTGATACAAAAACTGAAAACATTTTAAAAATAGTAAAAATGCTTAACATATATTGCAATTTAACCAAAGAAGACTGTGACAACATGCTTTTGCCCTCTTGAAATAAGCCAGTTATTAGACTTCTTGGCTTTTAATTCCCAACTGTTGAAGTAAATGCTGCTTTTACACAGCATTATAGAGTTGGATTAGGTTTGGTCCTTTGGAGTGGGGTTTGATGGTTTTGAGGGAGATTTTGACGGAATTACCTTGTTTTGATAGAAATTTGTTCTCCCAGAATGTTTTGACTGCCTTTTTTTTTCTTAAGTGTCTACAGGCTGTTTTACAGCCAGTCCTTTTCCAAAGTACACTTTGAAATTAGTCTTCACTTATGCTGCCCTGATTGGAGAACCAGGCTTTCAAATTGAAGTGTTTCTAGATAGAAGCACACACACTTGAAAAGATCAAAAAGAACAGACAGGGTGCATACAATAAATATGTCTATTCATAGGCATATAAAGCTGATAATCATAGAGTCATTTAGGTTGGAAGGGCCTTTAGGATCATCGAGTCCAACTGTTATCCCAGCACTGCCAAGTCCACCGCTAAACTATGTCCCAAGATGCCACATACACATGTCTTTTAAATGCCTCCAGGGATGGTGACTCAACCACTTTCCTGGGCAGCAGTGCCTGACCACTCATTTGGATATTAGGAGAATTTCTTCACCAGTTTAAACCTCCCCTGGTGTAAACTGAAGCTGTTCCTCTTGTCCTGTCAGTTGTTAACTGGGAGAAGACCCTGACCACCAGCTGGCTACAACGTCCTTTTAGGTAGTTGTAGAAAGGAAGAGGGCCTCCCCCAAGTCTCCTTTCCTCCAGGCTAAAAAGCCCCAGCTCCCTGAGCCACTCCCCATCAGACTTGTGCTCCAGACCCTTTCCCAGCTATCTTGCCCTTCTCTGAACATGCCCCAGCACCTCAGTGTCTGTCCTGTGAGGGGCCTAAAACTGAACACATTCTTCAGGGTGCCAAGGACAGAGGGGTGAAATTTAAATAATTAATAAAAAATAATAATTTCCAAAGGTTAATTATATTGCAGTGAAAGCAGGCTTCTAAAGCAACTCTCTTGTAAGTTTTGGTATCTTGCTTGTTGTTGTTTTGATTAGTGCGGTTTGTAATGTTTTATGCTTACTTTAAATGTCTTAAAAAGCAGCATATTCATTTCTCCCCTAGTCTTACACAAAAAACAAGTAATGGGATTTTTTCTTCCCCACTTACTCACAGAGGAACTCAAGCTGTTTGCATTCCAGCGATTCACCTGCACATGACTGCAGCCACCATGCAAGTCAGCCAGAAGGACTTTGAAAAGGCTCAGGAACAATTAAAGCTTTTGAAAAAGGATCCTGGGAACGAAACTAAGTTGAAACTCTATGCTCTGTTTAAACAGGTAAGCTTATTTCATTTTGTAAGGAGCATTTATAACCCGAGGGGATGGATCTATAAAATATTTACTTGATCTGGGGACTGTTCAATTGCATTGTATCTTAATAAGCTCTTCATTTCAAGTGCTTGAATTCTGTTCTTGAAATGCCAGCCCCTTAAACTCTGCCTAAATTCCGAGGGAAGCCAAACCTGTTTTTTCTTATAAATCATGCTTTGAATAGAAACCTGTATTCAAAGAAATAGAGCCAAATTACATCCATTGTGTGATTCCTTCCATATAATAATATAGATTCAGCTTTGGAAAATGGCTTATGCCTAGGAAGAAACCAGTATACTGCATGCTTCCTCTTAAATTTGTTGTATCTACAGTCAGCTGTGCTTATAATATAATGGTGCTGAGATTTGAAGGTTGATTTCTAGGGGTTTTTTCTCTCTTTTTTTTAGTATGGTCATTGTAGGTTTAGTTTGGGGTTTTTTTTGTTTTGTTTTAAATTCAAGGAGCCATTCCACCATAACTTTGAGGGAAAGTTATCCTTTACTACAGCATGGAAGGAGACCTTTGTAGAAATAGCTGCAGGTCTTTAGTGGGATCTTTACTGGTTTTGGGGAAGTATTTGTGGATCAAGGTTGGCTGCAGGGTCACTACAGGCTGTGGCTTCTTATATTGAAGAAGGCAATTGGTAGCTCATTTAAATAAAATCTTGAAGACGGGTGATGGTTCTGGGTGGCTTTACTAACTACTAATAGTGAGCTCATAAATTTCTTTCTTTCCTGCCTCTCACTTGAAATATTGCTCTCCAGTAGTGTACTTTTCCTCAGGAAAACTGATCACAGAATACTTCAGGATAGCTCAGAACTCTTGCAGTTCAATAGGTCCAATGCCCTTGCTCACAGTAGGGTCAACTTTGAAGTAAGATCCAACTTAATAGATCCTATGCAATGGTTTCTTTGTTCACACAGCTTACGAGTCTGTAATTTTCTTTCTAAGTATAAAGCTTCTGCAGTTTTTGAGGTAGGAGAGCTTAACTGTTTTGGAAACCAGTGTCTCATACTGGGTGGGTACTTGTGAAAACCCAGCACCAGGTGTCAGAAGATAGCAGACACTGAAAAGTTCATGGAATGTGAACTATCTGAATATTATCCAAGTACTAGGTGTTTCTTCTGTCTCAGAGTTAAATTCGGTATCCAGATCAGATAAATACTCTGAATAGTTATCATCTTTTCTACCAAGGCATCTGAACTTTAATCACAGGTTTAAGTAAGTTTGTTTTGCTCTCTTTTCAGGCTACTGAAGGTCCCTGCAATGCTCCAAAACCAGGTATGCTGGACTTTGTCAAGAAAGCCAAGTGGGATGCATGGAATTCTCTTGGCAACTTGTCTCAGGTGACAATATCTATAATCTCACTTTGTAGATTACTCTACCTTGATGTGCCTGATCTGTAAGTAATGGCTGATATCTATGACATGCTGGTTGAGCAACTCTGCTTCAGCCATCAAAATGTTTTGCACTGTATTCCTCAATCATTTCACTGCTTTGGTGTTTGGTGATTTTTCTTTAGTATGTAAGCCTAATTCTACTTTATTACTACCAGCTTATATCAGTGATCAGAGATCTTACATATATGGTGATTTCCAGTGAAAATACTTTTTTTCACACTATGGTCTGCTCTGCTGTTCTCTTTGAGAAAGACGGATTGAGCTTCTCTGCTCTCACAACAAAACCCAAATCTCTGAATCCAGCAAATTAATAACTTTGTCATTTTAAAAAATCAATCTCTGATGCTGTTGACTAAAAGGCTAGAAAAAAAGTGATGTATGGAGAGCCTCTCTTCATTCTTTATTCTCAGTATATCTTGAGCTCTTTAATACCTTTCATAACCTTTAGAGAAGTCAGTTGAAGCAAGCAGGAAGAATAAAGATGCAGAGATACACAAGCATTCCTTTTTCACGCAGCCTGTAGTAAGTCTGACATCGCATATAGCTACCAAAGTTTCTTCAGTTACTCTTAAATGAAGGAAACAAACTTTTCAAATCAGCTGTGTCACTGGTGCATTAGGCCTGCTGTTCAGCTGTAGTTGTTATGGTCAGTCAAAGGTATTCCCTAATACAGAGGGTTTTTTTGCTTTCTTTTGGGTTTGTTGTGAAAGTAAACATGCTTGCATAATTTCATGAACATAACACCTTCTTGTCCTGCTTTGGGGTTTTGGGGATGCATTTTAATATTTTTGTGGGGTTTTCTGATGGCCCTGCTTTTAGGAGTAGTGAAGAAACCCTTAAGGAAAAGAATCTGGTCTTGATATTCAAGTGGAGAGTGGATAGACAATTTCGAGTGCCACAGATTATGGATTATAGAATTGTTCAAACTATACTATGCTTTCATGAAAATAGGCTGTAACAACTAAGAACTTGAAATTCTTTTAAATCACTGCTTAATGTAGAAATAAGGAGACAGGATTTTTAGGCTTTTATGTGTCATGCTAGTGCTAAATGAAAACTAGTGTCTTCAAGCAATTTTAAAATGCCATAAGACCCATTTCAGCACTCTAATTTTCAGCCCCGTGTATTCTAAAATAAAAGCTTTTGTTGGAGAAATGTTTCACTGGAAAGCAGAAATAGATGTTCCATAGAAATGTGTAAATGCTGGGAATATGACAAAGATCATCTTAGGTGTGGATGGGGGCATTTCACCAACAAAGTAAATGTCATCATCCCAGAATTTATGCACTTCTACTTTTGTGGATCTATCGCTGCTACTTTTCAGATGACTTTAAGCTTTTTCTGCAGTGTTTAAATACAACATATTCCCCTTGTCACCCCACTAATTGGAATGCTTTGCGATTGAGATTTTTGTTTTCTTTTGTCTTGAAGCACAGTAACCTTCCCCCTCACTCCCCCCAGGTACCCATTTTATTAGTACTATAATTGATTTACATTTTAGCCTTTCATAATATTGTGTGTGGGTTTTTTCCTTTTCTTTTAATTATTTCTTTTCTTTATTTCTTTTTTTTTTTCCCTTTCCTTTTATTACAGGATGATGCCAGGCAGAAATACGCTGAACTTGTCTCAAGTCTGGTCTCTGCAGAATCTGCTAGCCAGGATGCTTCTCCAGAAGAGGGCAGGCATGATGGCTATGAGACATTAATAGTTACTACCAAAAACAATATCACAAAGATAATGTTTAACCGACCTGATAGGAAAAATGCCATCAACCATCAGGTAAAGAAATTAACTTAGGGGGATTAATGATTTTTTCTTTCCTGGGTAAACTATAGAAATTTTAAAGAATCCTCACCACAGGTTAAACAGAACTGACTGATGGATGGTGGTCTGAATTTTATGAGGGGCTGGTATCCTGACTCCAATGACAACCTAAGGAATAAATATCCAGTACAAAATGAAATCATTCAGCTAAAATTTTACAGATTAGGCTTGATTTCATTCAAACTTAATATAGGATTATGATCTGAACTAAATTAAAATGGCAAACTGCAGGAAGACTGGCCTGTTTTGTGCATGCAAGATTTGACTGTAATGTATGTAATGAAGCATTTGTGCAGCTTTTGGCTCTGCACTGTTGCATGCATGTGTAGGCAATCTTCCATTTGCCACAGTTATCTCCATGACTAAGTCCATCCTGTTGGAAGCATAATGATCATCCTGTTTAACAACTACAAAGATACCAGAACTAGGGTCTTTGCTCCACTGCTGCTAACTTTTCAGTATGTTATTTTGCTGACTTAAACTACTTCTCAAGTTGTAAAATTAGCTTCCAGTCAGTGTTTGTTTACCAAAGGACCTTATTTTGTCCTTTAGATTTGCACTGGAATTTTTCAGTAAGCGTGTGTCTTTATGGTCAGAAGTACCTCACATGTAATACTTAACTTTCTGTGCATGCAAAATTTTTCAGTATTAAAAGGATCAGAGTTAATCTGTCTCTCAGGTTCCTTGTTGTCAGTGTCAGTCTCATTGTTATGTTCTTTTTCAGCATCACATTTGTACTTTGTTGATTTTCTTTTTATGCAGATGTACAGAGAAATTATCAAGGCACTTGAAGAAGCTGGAAAAAATGATTCCACCATAGCAGTTATTACTGGTATGTTTTGTATTATACCAAAGTATAGTATTGACATAAACTTTCTACATGTATTTAGGCTAAGATTGAATTGTGTAAGTGAGGAAATTCTTTCTTCTTTTATAGACCAAAGATTTTCCAAAGTGTCTTGGCAAAATTACTTCAAGCTGGCATTTTGAATTCTTTAGCTAGCTTACTGTTCCATCAAAACATGTTTCTCAGATGAGAATATGCACATGAAATGCTCCTATGGGCTTTATTACTTCTGAGTAGCTGATATATTTGTTCCACAGCATCTTTGTTACTGCTTTTGGAGTTCATTGGTATGAGTTTAGTCAGTTTTCTCTACCTCTGTGATACATTTGGAACACACTAAAAACAAGCATCTGAAATCCTGTACTGGCACAGACAGTAGACAGTTTACACTGCATATTTACCAATAATCATCAGAAAAAAAATGGTATTTTATGTTGATTCTTTTTTTTTCTGTGGCTGCCATAGGAAAGGATTGGCCAGGGAAGCTGCAGCCTGGCTGAGCTGCGTACATCCCTGTCAACAAATGTGTGCAACTGGATGACTGCAGCAATAGCATGGAAAGGGCAGCCCAAACTCATGCTACCTGTGAAGTCTAGCTGCTCTGGGTTCTCTAGAGGACTCTTTTGGTCTGTCCCTTAGGCTGACTGAACAGCACAGTGGCGAGGACAGTCAGCAGGGATGGAAGGACTGAGGGCAGGCGCTGCCTGTCTGGCCCACCCTCATTGCAGATATGTATGTCTTTTTAGGAAGTTAGCCAAAACTTGAGCTTTGGCTGGCAGCTAAGTAGCATGAATTCAAGGTGAATTTGGGCTTTAACCTGTTTACTTTGAGGTAATTGCATGCATATTCATCTCCACTGTCTGCTTTACCAGCACCTGGTTCCCATTCCCAGGCTCCTGGATTTCCTTTCAGTAGCAGTGACGGCACCACAGCCCTTACAAAATGAAAGGGGTAGTTCACACAGCTGGAGTGTCTAACACGTGTATAGCTCTGAGTAAATAGCAAACACCTCTGCACAAACCCTTCTATTGCATTTTACATAGTGAATAAGAGCACTGCAGTGTGAAGTAATGGATGTGCCAACCCGTGAGAGGTCCCATCGTGTGAATGGCCTCATGGAATATGGGATGATTTAGACAATTAAGTCATGCAGTCTAGCCTTAAAATGCTCCATACTTTTTTGATGGCACCTCAGACTGACTTATACATTCACTAACAGGTTATCTGTTTCTTGCTGAAGAATCCATCTTCTAGTACAATGATTTCAATGCAGTATTGCCAGTCTTATCCTTAGAATGCTATGCCTTTTCCTAAAGTGATCATAAAAGATGTGAAACTTTTGCCACATATTAAGTAGGCTATTCTGTCTACTTTTGATTCCTTCATCAGTTTGAAGGTGGATGAAAGAAAATACATCAACTTGCATTTCCGTTGTCCTGTTCGAAAAAAAGGATTCTCGTACGAACCTATCTGTTAGAATGATTGCTAAATGACAAGAAAAAAAACCCTGAGAAGTATGCAGGGAAAGAAACAAAATATTTTTCTATCTGACTTTACAGAAAAAAAAAAAATTAATTTTCTGCCTCAAATATTTCACAGTTAATATTCTTTGGCTTTTTACAGCCAAAGAATTTTTTTCAGCAAATTGTCAGTCAGAACTCCTTTATAGACTGCAGATGTCCTTTAAGATAGTGTGTATACTTTGAGAAAATTGCTTAATAATGTTAGACACTTAGTATGAAATTCTTTTGTAAATCTATTAAATGAAAGCTTCTCTTGCCTACTCAGAAACCGTTGGTGCATTTACTGATGTGTGTTCTCTACAGGAAATGGAGACTACTACAGTAGTGGAAATGACCTGAATAATTTTGCTAATATCGGTCCAGGTGAAATGGAGAAGATGGCGAAAGATGGAGCAGTATTACTCAAGTAGGACATCTCAGATTCATATATGTATAACTTACTGTAATGGGTTAAATATAATTTGCAGGCTTTGTTAGAAAACACAACTGCAGGGGCCCAGTCATTCGTCTACTTTGATGACAGGGTCCAAGGGCTCACCATGTGCATAAACACAAAGATCACGTGGGAGGAAGAAGTATTAGTTGTATGAAATAAATGAGATTAATATTAGAAGTCTTTTTAAGTACAGTGATGCTAAAGACTTAATTTCATTTTTTAAGTCCCCAAAGTACATACAGATATAATGACAACATAATTGTTTTAACTGTATATGAAAAAAATTGTGGGTTTTTTGGTATCCAACAGTGTCTACACTAGCAGGACATATCAAATTCCTTCAATGTCAGACTTCTTTTGAATAGAGACCAGCTGGAATGGACTTGTTCAAAATTGCCCAGTAATTCTGAGATCTTGTTTCCATCTTTAGTTGAATTTATCTGTTAAACTAATTTATTTTCTAAGGCCAGATTGGTCAGGGGTATTATCTGACACAGAGGTTTTGGGGACAAATAGCATGTTTCTTTTTTTCCTACTTGAGCTGATTTTGTCTTCTCTTTTACTTCTGTATGTGATGATTGCATTTGGGAAATGCTTGCAAGTTGGATTGTTCCCTCAAGCACTTGTATTTGATGGAAAAGCTAAAATACACAGAAACCCAATGTTTTTTATTTATTTTTTAAAGATGAACTGCAAGTAAAGTACTGAGCTTTTACTTAGACAAGCTGTCTGTGGATCACAGTTGCCCCTTGAAGCGATAATGATGCAGTGTGAACCTGTTTTGAAGCTGTTAGTCGGGGGTACCTGGCAAGTGTTCCAGCCTGCAGTGCTTTATAGGATGTTCAGCACAGTGCAGAGCCTCGTGTGTACTTTAGGGTCTTTAATCCTGCTCTTGTGAGAGGCCTGTGTTTGCTGTGCTGTTACTATTCCACAAGCATAGTGCTTCATTACAGCTGATGCACAGAGATGTCAGGGAACCGGAGTTCTTACAACACTGCTCACTTCTGGGAAGTGTTTTATTTTGAAACAAAAGGCTCATTCTCAAACCTGTGCAGAAGAGCACCAGGGAATTCTGTGATAGCATCACAATTTTGGTGCCCACTGGGGCTTTGCTGCAGAACAGTCTGGGAAGGGAATGGCTGTCTCAGGGGTGGAGTTGGGATATGGATGTATAGGGCAAAAGAGTGTTCTGAGCGAGCTGTATTCAGTAACCGTAGCTGAAAAGGAAAACACTTCCATAACTTGACTGCAGAAACAAGGAAAGCTCTGCTGACATGTATGTGTTTGATTCTTAGTTCCTAAGGAAGTGCAAGTGTTTCAGGTAGTTCTTATTTTGTCAGAATTAATTTCTGAAAGGGTCAAAAACATGTGATATGTAGTTTTTATCTGGCTCATGGGTGTTGTTATGCAGTATCTAATCACGTGTTTTGAAATTTATTTATATTGGATGAAAACCACTTGAGATGTCTCTTGCATCTTACATTTTCTCTTTTCCCTTCTCTCTAGAGACTTTGTGGGTCATTTTATTGATTTTCCCAAGCCACTGATTGCAGTGGTAAATGGCCCAGCTATTGGAATCTGCGTAACAGTCCTTGCATTGTGTGACATTGTCTATGCTTCTGACAGGGTAAGTACACTGCATAGCTGATCCCAAGAGAGTCTTTAGGCCACTTTCTGTAGCAAATACTATTTGATTTGGGGTAATCTGGGGAGAAAAGAACACTTTAAAAAAGTCTAAATGCATTTTATATCACATCAAGATATGTGTATATTAATTACCAGCACAGGGGTGCACCAGCCGGTGGTTAATATGCATGGAATTTCCCTGCTGTGGTTACAGTTATAAAGTTACTGTCTCCAGTTTAGAGGCTCATTTCTAAGAGCCTCTCTTCTATCATGATGTGAAATGATGCTTGTAAGGTTGCTTTCAGGTGTGGGAGGAGGAGCAAGGGTTTATTATGGAATGGAAGTTCAGTAAGTGGCTGAAGTGATCCATTACAGGATCACTCACGGCCAATGCACTCCTGACATATGCTTGTATAATGTGTGTGATTTGTTCAGTCTATTCTGGTCCCTAGATCTCTTTTTTTACTAGAGAAAATTGCTGGATTCTCCCTCTTTCGCCCCTCCCATCTGGTCTATTTTTGCTGCGGGGTGAACCTATTGTTTCTTTTTCCTCAGTTTAAAGAACAGACTGTTTTCATCCTCCCTTACAACAGCTGTAAATATGCTTAGCCGTCAGCATACTTAGGCTGTTAGATATAGCTGAGGTTTACCTTTACTCTCTCTGTCTTTTCTTTTTTTGAGATAAACAGCTGCAGTTTATTCAGCTTTTCCTCATATGGCCTGCAGTCACATTCCTCTGGACTCCTTCCAGTTGTTCTGTGTCTCTTTAAGCACAGTGGTACAAGCTGGACACATCACTCCAGCTCATGTCTTACTCATGCGAAGTGAAGCAGAAGAATTTCTCCACATTCTGCAGGCTGTATTTCTGCTTTCACATCCCACATTGTTATTTGATTTTTGTACTTGTGATCTGATATAACGCCTGGCTCCCTTACTGTAAAGTTGCTAGTGAAACAATTGTTCCTGTTGTATAACATATACTATATACTAAGTTATTCCTGACAAACTTTAACTTATCCATACTAAATAGTGTCTTCTGATTTATACCTCTCCATTTTATTAAGACTATTTGGAATTCTAATCACCTCCCCTCAGCATAATATCTCCTTACAACTGTAAGTTAGTTGAAGTTTAATCCAAATAAGCATTAAATGTTTTGTCCTGTTAATATTATCCTTCTTTCTTGAATGGCTTGAAATTCATACTTGAACTCCCTTTCATTGAGAGAGTCTGTTAGTACCCTCCTACCTGCACTGGTTCAGCTTTTGCTTGTGCTCTTGGAAACAGTTCTTGGAGTATTTCTGTATGGTCTAAACAAACCTTTCACTTAGGTTATCCTTCATGAAAATTTTCCAGTTAACTTCAAGTTTATCGAAGCTTTCTCCAAGATGATTGTTCTCTCTTATTCCCTTTCCAGGAGTGTGAACTCCCATGCAGTAAGGTCATTCTCACCCAAATTACTACTTAATTTCACACTCTCCAGTAGTTTCATTGGAGTGCCTTAGGCATTGACTGCCCACTCCAGAAATGGCCAGCTTTGCTGTGTTCAGGATCTGGTTTTATTCTCAGCTGGGTATTCCCAGAGCAAATCATTACCAGCCACTTTATGGGACACTGCACAGCCCAGTCTGACAACTGATCAGTTAATGTTGCCTTCTGCCCTGGGTTTTGCTCCAGTTATGAGACACCAGTTTGTGCTCCGGAATATTTAATCTCCTGTTGCTTAAGCATGTCTATTACCATCTGCATTCTGGCAGATTCTAGCCTTTTTGTACAATGTTATAAATATCACTCTCTTGCTAGGAAGTCTATTGATCTGTCTTACCACGTGGCCTTCTGTAGTATAGCAAGGGATTATTTTTCAATGAAGATTCATGAAGAGGACTCAAAATCTTCAGTTTCACTGAAAGCTCCATTGGCTACTTTTGCTCTCTTTGTGATCACTTCATATTTTTAAATGGAAATAAAGGCGAACATTTTGTCTTTCTTGCTTAAAGTTGATGTGAGTTGTCAAAACATAAAATTCTGTTGTTCAGTTCTAACTTGCTATTATGGTATTATTTCGTGTGACCCCATGATGCATTTCTGGCACAGGCTCTTTTTAGATTTTCATAAAATAAGAGGAAAGAAGATTCAGTGACTTGAATTCTTTGGGAATAGAATAAACTTAGTGTGCCTTCAGAAAGGCAAAAATGCTTTTTGCATTCTAAGTTATTTGAAATATATATTTAATGACTTAGGGCAGGTCTGTATGAGCATCCTTTCTGTAAAGATTTGGCACATACATATTAGATTCTCTAAGTGCTGTATTCAGATAATGTAACTTCATCACTAAGGTTGTTATGATAAGGAAATGAAATTCTATAGACAAAGCCAACTCTTGTATGCATTGAGAGCATGAAGCAGTGTTACCAGATGACATTTAAAGCCTATTGTGGTAACAGTTCCAATGTGGTTTGGGTGAACTCTGTCACATTAGAAGATTTTAAATGAAAACTAAATCCTAGTACTTTAATTCTGTCCTATGTTGTAAAGTCTGCTTTATTTTGTTCTTTTTTTGTTGTTTTTTTGTTTTTTTTTTTTCCCAGGCTACTTTTCACAGCCCATTTAGTCAACTTGGACAGAGCCCAGAAGGATGTTCCTCTTACCTGTTTCCAAAAATCATGGGCTTAGCCAAGGTAAGAATATCTGCACTGTTTGTGGGATCATCTGACCTTTGTGTGTTGGTATCTTCTGATTGTAAGAGCAGATGTGGTCTTCTGTCCATACTCTTATTTCCTCTGTCTACTCTAGAAATAAAGAAACTAAATAAGAGCAATTTAAAAAAAAAAAAAACAGGAAAAATGACGAGAGAGACTGCAGAATCTATCTAAATTTTCTTTTCTCAGAACGGCATAACTCCTTTCTGCTTCTTTTGATGTCCCACAGAAAATATTTGTATAACTTTAAATACTTATACTGCATGCATTAATACAGTGTATTTTTGTTGAGCAAGGTTTAAATCTATAAGGAGCAGAGAGAGTGCTTCATAAACATCCAGGTATCAAGAGCAGTCTGTTCAGTGAGACATAGCCTGCCAGTACATGTTCTAGAAATCTTGGGAGTCACTGCAAAAGTGAACAAACACATTTATGGTGAGGTAATTCCAGAGTACATCCCTGGAGCTCTGCTCAGAAAGACATGTGAACAGTAGGAACTGTAGGCCAGTCACCAGTGGTGTAGCCAAGGGGTTGATACTGGGTGTAATACTTACTAATCTTCATTATGGCCTGAATGGTGGGGCTGAGTACTCTGCTTGAGCAGGGGCTTTGAAGCAGAGAGTATCTGGAGGTTCCTTCCAACATCATCCATTGTGTGATTCTTTGTCTTTTTCAGAGGACAGATATTATCAAGCAAGAGAGTAAAATGAATGTGTCATGGAAGCGTGTAGCTTTCCTGTCAGATTGCTCAAGTTTTGTGTCCTGTTGAATCACACTTTCTGCTTTTCTTCACATAGGCAAGTGAGATGTTGCTTTTCAATAAGAAGCTGACTGCAGCAGAAGCCTGTGCCCAGGGACTTGTGACTGAAGTCTTCCCTGACAACAGTTTTCAGAAGGAAGTTTGGGCAAGATTAGAAGCTTATGCAAGCCTCCCCAAAAATGTCAGTATTTTAAATTTTTCTCCACCTTGTAAGCATGTAGCACTCCCGATTCTCCTGCCAAATCGATCCTGTCACCTGGTTTCATTCCATCCTTAACTGAAATAATGAGGCTCATTATATTTTCCTTCAAGCACAGATCTGTCCCTTTGCTGCTGGGAAACAAATACCTCTCTACTACTCTGTCTGCATCTAAGACAGTGCACTGTACACTGAAAAGGCTGAAAAGCCTTCAAAATGAATTAATTAATCCATCTGTGCAGTTTCTCTGTGACTGCCTTGGATGCCTTCTCTTAGGTTTTTATTTTTGCAATGGTTTATTTTTAAGAACCTTACGACTGGGCCTACAACATTAACTGTGCTGTGCGCACCCTGCGTGCTCAAGGTGACACTAGGTGACTTTAATTTTTGCTGCATTCAGTCATCCTGCTTGCCAGCTTAGGGTTTTGCAAAACTACTTAAGTCACAGTGGTGTTAAGTTACATTGGACAAGAGGAGACACCTGTGCCAGCTGCTGATAAGGTGGGTTCATTGGACACTGCAGTCAGTGGAGTGGGTTTCACTTCTTCTGGCATCTGCTGTGATTATGAGCACTTAGTGGGCTGCTGTTTTGCTTCCCATGAGCCTCCTCCACCTTATTAGCAGTTTTAGTAATTAAATGCAATAAACTTCCAGTGAAAAGGTTGACTAAAAGCTAAGAGGTGCAATATTAATACAACTGGAATAGGATTCCAGTGTGGGGTTTGTGTTATTTTCTGAAACTTTAATTTAAAGTATAGAATACTTAGCTTCCTAATGTTCCTCTCTTCCTCCTGCAGTCCTTGGCAGTGTCAAAGCAACTGTTACGAAGTGTGGAAAAGGAGAAGCTCCATGCAGTCAACAGTAAAGAGTGTGAAGTCCTGACGGAGAGGTGGTTGTCTGATGAGTGTGTAAATGCTATTGTCAGCTTCTTTCAGAAGAAATCAAAACTCTAATCTTCACTAGTAGAATCTGCACTGTCTGGCAATAGCCTAATCTACCCTTATCATTATCATTAATAAACTTTCTCTAAAAATAATAATTCTTAATACCTTTTGATGTGGTATATTTGTATTCTCAGTACTGGGTTAAAACTGGTTCATAAAATTAATACAATGTTATGTGCCTTGGATCCATTATGGAAATTTAGGTTGAGGGAAAAAAGGTTCACTATTCTGTAGGCATCAGTGATGTTTCTGAACAATACTAAAGCAGATTGTTTTCCAAAAGAAGCAACAAATTCAAAAGTACCCTATTTTGATATCTCTTCAGTAATTATGAGTGGTTCTTTTTATTCATCTGTGGGGAAAGAAATACTATATTAATGAAAAAATAAACAGAAGTATTTGATTAATGCTGTGCTTATTGTTATTCCTTTTGTAAAACATCCTCAGTGACAGGAAAAGTAGTTCCTGGAAGGCAGAGTAATACAATAGTTTTACAAAAAACTATTCACTTGACTTTGTGTTCATCGCAAAGATGTTTGTTTTGAGCTTTATGGGTCTACTCTTTAACATATTTTTCCATTAATTCCTTCATATGACCCCTTTTCTGTGAAAAAGTATGATGTGTTTGCTTTCCTCAAGGAAAAATGCAGCCATTGATAGCCTATTGATGGATAAAATAACAGAAGCAGGGTTTCCTTGATCAGGAGATGCCAACATGCCTCTTACAGCAATGGGAGATGAACCATTACTCTCCATGAGTAATGGGAATAAAACAGCATTACCTCGAGGGAATGGAACTCCTTCGTGGTTTTAGTTAAATTTCTGAAAAGTTGAATCATTGTCTCAGATCACTTAGGAATTTCACTTCAGAACTTTTATGTTCACATATTCATCATCTGTCATTAGTGTAATTTCTTCAGTAGATACCTTGTACACTGATGTTGGTTTCTGTTATTAATGAAGTAGGATGCAGCAGGGAGGGAGATTTTTGCTTGGCTGTTTTTCTTTTATTGGTACTGGGTCTTCCAATTCAGGACTGCAAGAACCTCATCAGTACTTTCAAGTACAAACAACAATTCTTGTGCACCACATCTTCTGATCTATAGGAAATGCTCATGCAGATTGAAAACTTCAACCTGAACTTCTAATAATTCACTTCCTTGTTTTCCCTAACTGCATACACAAATAATGGTATCTCCAGTTTCTATCCCTCATGATAATGAGGGATAAAAAATATGTTCACCTTAAGATGTAGTGATGTGTAGAGTTTTACATTTTTCAGCCAGGAAAATACCTATGGCAAATGTATTTTTTACCTGGTAGTTTAGATAAAAGAGGTATAGCTAATCTTACAGATATGAAATAAGGAATTCTTTACCTACTGATGTGAAGGTTAATTTAAAAAACTGCAAGGGATCTGCATAGATTAAAAAATAGAAATTAAAGTACTTAGAGAAATTCCATGGAGTTTGTAACAACATAGCTAAAAGTAGATAACAAAACAATTTGCATTGAAGGGATATTTTTGTTGTCTCACAGCACTGCTGAATGTTGTTCTATTCCTTTTTGACATTTAAAGTGATGAGCTTTGTGGAACTTTTAAAACATTTTTTTAAAAAGTATCTGAGCAACACAAGAGCAGAAACTCAGATCTTACTGTTCCATTAGCCCTGATGTTCTAAAACTGAGTGACTTTACAGTTCTTTTGTGACACAAGGACAGAATACTGGGGTTTTTTATCAATGTCTACCATTGTAAATGAAGTAAAAGAAGTACATAAAATTCTGCAGTAATAAAACAGAAGAAAACATAGTCTCTATTTGTCAAGGACAAACAGTATCAAACAGATCTAATTTCCTTCATTAGTGCACCTGGCTTGGTGTAGAAGCAGACAGCAGTGAACATAATTTAACTTCAGAAAGGCTTTTGTGCTGTTCTGCTATGCAGCTGCTGTAAACAATTCCAGGAAATGGGATCTAGATTAAATCACAATTGTAGGGTTGTAGAATTGGCTGAAACACTCTACTAAGTAGTCATCAAGTTATCAGAGAGGGCATAGACTGGGATCTGACAGGAATCATAGAACAGTTTGGGCAGGAAGGGACGTTTAAAGATCATCTAATTCCAACCTGCTTGCAATGAGTAGGGACACTCTTATTTCTTTTTGGCTAGTATCTACCTGTGTTATGAAAGTTTGGATAGCTTTTAATTCATAACATTGCAGCACATACTCTGAACAAGACTGTACTTTGCAAGAGTGGAATTTATCTCATGGAGAGTCAGCTGAGAAAAAGCAAGGAAGCCCAGCCAGTGACACACTGGCAACAGTTTCTTACCTGTGTTTTGATGTGGTGTGCACCTTCCTGTGGGAGTTCTGAACAAATTTGGAAGTTAATGGCACACAGTCAGGTTCAATCTTTGGAGCAGAATGTGATAAGCATATCTTCTGTGAGATGATTTAAATTGCTCTCTGTTGCATATATGCAACTACTATAAAATTTATTACACGGTATGAGAATCTCTGGATTATTTTTAGAAGAGAATAACCTTAAGGAAAAAAGAAAGCATGTGATCTTGGCATTATTTGGGATTCTCATGTAAACATAGCTGAGCTTTTTATTAAGCCCTTATAAACAGAAATAGATTGCAAATTACTTGCAAATAGGAATGGACTTGGTATATTTGTTTTTATTTGCTATCAGAGCACTTTGGGTCAAGTTGTGAAACTATCCATTTCCTTCCTTGTCAGAGTGCCTGGTTATTCTCTGTAAAAGAGGAAGGTACCTCTATGCCTAAATTTGCTCTGCCAGATTTATTAAAACCTCCTGGGAGAAGAAAATAGATAGGCATTTTGCATGTGTCAGATTGAATTTAAGAACTCCCAGAAAGAGTGACCAAATTGTCATTATCCTATGTGAAGGAGATCACCAAAGGAAGAGTTGTTGCAGGCAGTCCTCATGTTCAGGTTTAAAGCAGCATCTTCATTCAAGAGGCTGAAAGGAACAGCACCTTTACCAGATTCATCCATCTGGCCTAATCTGTCTGGATATGAAACCCAGAGTGAATTTTATGAAATTATTTACAGAATTTTTTATATATTGGACAAGAATTATGGCAGGAGTGAGGCATGAGTCTTACGAAAAGGTAAGGCCTTACATATTTGTGTTACTTTAGAACCAAAACCCCATTCATCACAAATAACTTAACAATTAACAGTGCTAGGAAATGAATCTTTACAAATGACAGAAACCAACCCCAAATTGTTGCAGTGCTCTCCAAGCTGCAGGTCATCTGTTCTTGCCCTGTGCTCAAAGCACAGCTAACTGCAGAGGGTTACTTGGCATCACATCCCGTTGGCTCCAAGAGCAGACATTTCACTGCCTGACTAATTTGTTAGGTATGTGCTGCTGGCTTCATATCACATCACCTTCACTTCCAGAAGCCTACAGGACAGGCTGCTTTCCCCACAGCATTTTCCTCACAGTGTTATCTGCAGAAGCTGCACCAATCCATTTTTAGACCCTTATACTCCAGTCAGGGTGCAAGGAATGCAGTGGCTCTATTTCCAGCTTGTGGTAATTATCCCCCTCCCTCACTTCCCATATAGACAGGGAGTTTTCGAAGTGGTAGAGCAAAGAGCATCAATGTCACTATTTAAAAACTGGTTATGCAGAATGTCAAACCCAGGCTATTAGATACCTTTATTCTGCTTAAACAGAAGATGACTTAGGGTGATTACCTGTCTTTTCACCGATGAAGAAATTCACTTGCATCCTCTAAGAAATCATACTTCTGCCTGCTAATGTATCAGGTTCCGTGATAAATCTGCCTCTCCAAAGGGACAGGTCTATTGTAGCTGCAGGTTTAAACTGGCTTTCTGAAACTTGAAGAACATGTCAAAGAGAGTTTCACTAAGTCTATGAAAAGACCCAGTTCCTGTAACAATATGGGATTAGGTTTTTGATGTGTTACTAGAAATCAAGAGTGCTTTCTTTTTTGAAGAGCTTTCTCTGCCTTACTGTGCCCAGTAACTTTCATTATTAACTTCTTGTTTCTTTTTAAAGCTGTACAGCCCTTCTTATTATTTTTGGTAACTACTATCAGTCCCATTCTTTAAACAGGGTATACTTCAGTTGTCCTCACTGACCCCCTCCTAGTTTCTTTTTACAAGAACACAAAGCCACCTTTGTTGGACTCTCACTTGAAAAGTCACACTTTTAAGGCTGAACCATGAAGAGCTGTAGACAGTGACTGTATCAGTTATAACATTTATTTCTACCTGCCCATAAGCAGCCTTAAATTGAATCTTTGTAACTACTCTGTGTTTTCACTATTTTCTGAATAATTATCCCATACTTACCTTATGGGAAAATCTGGGACCCAATCATCAAAATCAATGTTTATGAAAAAATAATTAAGACAGTTAAGAATTCAAAAGGTGTATGATAGAAAGAAGGGCAAAAGTTTTCATTTAGAATAAGTATTTGTCACAAGTTTAAATTAAGTGTTAGTATTTTAAGGACATGAAAATCTAGGAGATGCATTTGGTAGTCTGGCTTCTGCATCCCCCCCCAGTATACTTAAGATTAATAATGTGATACATAATTGACAAGTTAATAAATGAAAACACACCCTCCATCCCACTTCACCATGCTGCTACTCCCATTGGATTTTTTCCTTTTAAAGATTAATCTGTAAGTATATATGACTTCACTGTAATACAATGGGATTCTTTTAACCCCTGAATCACACAGGCTAGTACTTCGCTATAAAAGATAAAAAAAGGCACAGGGAAAACCCAAAGTGAATCCACATGAATTATCTGGTGCTGACAGGGCTTCCAAAACCAGGGGAGAGGCAACTTAACAAAAGCTCAATTTTACATATTTAGGAAGACTTCTTCCACAATTTCTTTAATGCCTCTGACACCTAAGCAGATAACCCCATTCAAAGACTTATGCCTTATTTTTAGGGTATTTAAAAATTGTTCATATATTTCATATATTTCACAGCTTTGTAGTAGGACATTTGTAAGCACAACAGAAGACAGGATGTAAGCAAGTTTCAAGCATAGTTTATTAATTTCAAGCAATTGCCACTTCCCAACATCGTCCACCCGCATTACAACTTTACACATACTGTAGAAGATCCCTCTATCTCCAGCAGTATCACAGACTGGTCTGCCTTCTGTGTGTGGGTCAATATACACATAAAGGTTCTTCAGAGGTTTATGCCACTTACCCTATGTATGGAGATAAAGTATTATTAAAAAGGTTTTAAAGGAATCGGTATCTTCTATTAGAAACTCTTAAATGGTAATTAATTCTTATACTATAGAAGTATACACCAAAGTAATAAAAACACATTCTAATTCCACAGGGCTGGAATCCTGTTTTTTCTGAATGCCTGGCAAAACTGAGTATGTTAAATGTGAAGCTCCTAAGCACCATGAGGGAGAAAGGAAATCAACACAGTAGATTCGGCCAAACTGTCTGTACATAGGACCTCTGGTGAAGATATGAATTACATCTTCATGTACAGGAGGAAAAGTTAAAGTTATCCTCCCTCTTAGATCAGCTGGGAAATAGTTCAAATAGCACAGCTGTTCTGCATGCACCCAGCCACAACCAAGAGACTTCAGCTGGCTGCGGTGGCAGCTGCAGCTACTCTACAGGTATTGCCCAAAACTGGAGGCACTCCTTAAGAGCGTCACAAAGTCCTCAATTCCAGAGGTTTTTGAAGCCAGAGTTTAAGATTTTCTCTTGCTGCCAACAAGAAGTATCGGCTGCATGAGGGACTGAAATCCACTTGTTTTGAATAACCTCTGCCAGCTAGTCTCTGTATCAACAACTAAGTTTGACAGAATTAAAATAAATAATGAACCTACTGAAGTTAAAGAAAGAAAAAACCCACAAAATCTGCTTAAGTATTTACTTAACACATACATTTTATCCAAATATAATGGCTGATTTTTTTTCCTAAGTGTCAGACTTCGTTCTGATCATCCTATCATTTTAAAAAACTACATTTAAAGGGTAATATTTATTTACCTACATTTAGTCACAATAAATTAAAAAAATCTCTTCAGCCAGAAATGCAACAATCTATGTAACTAATTTTAATACAGCAAGTATGTTTCAGCAATTATCAGTACTGCAGCAGTGTTAATCAGTTCTAAACTGAAATGCTGGAAACTAAAAGATTAAGACAGAACTAAATGAAGAGCATTTTTCATATCTTTTATAGGACAGAAACCTTTGTTCATGTCTTCTGGTAGCCATCATCTTCTTTTGAGCTGCACCTACAACACAAAGAACAAGGAAACGAGCAACTTTATGCTTCTCCAGAATAGCTTATAACAGTTCTGTAGGCATTAAGGGGCATCTTTTCTACTGCTTTGTTTCTGTATCACCAACTCATTTCATTGCTTCATATTCCTACTTAAGAATAAAGTACAAAGCAACAGAAAGAATAAGCTATTACTAATCTGTGCAAAAGTGCCCTCAGAAGTGCTGCCTATGTTGTAAAAGTGCAAGTTATACTTTCTGTATTTAACTACCAAGCAACTAGTGTTTCACTAAATGTGAAAGCTAACTTTTTTCATTTCCTGTATGATAAAGATACCTTAATATGTGGAAATAAGGAGATTGTTTTTTATTAGGAATTTTACAAAATAAATTGAGAAGAGACAGGTTAAAGGTTCCAAATAGGCATACAAAACCACCCATCTCGTGCTTGTTTTCGTGGTTAGTTCATTACATCTCCTCGGTGGGGTATTCCCCACCAGCAGAATGACCTGCTTTGTGGCATTTTTCCATTCTTGAGTGCACTAAGAGTGCATGACTGTTGCCATTATGTACCTAGATGGATACAAAAATCCTTCTTAGTTCAAAGTACTATAAAGTATGTGAAACCAGTGGGGTTTTCACAGCTTGTCAGAATATATTAATAAAAAATGAAAAGACGAACTTCTTAACATCATCAAAGAGAACATTAATACAGCAGTATGGACCTGAAAAGTTTGATTCTGTTTTCCTCACCCTGTATAACCAACTCAACTGTCTCAAGCTTTTTTAACTCGTTGCTAAATGTTTATCTACACATGCTGTCAGAAATAACCTTGTTAGGAAGGTGAAGTTGGTGTCTCAGCAAATCAGACCCATGGAGTAGGCGTTGAGTGGCCTGTGACTCGCTTTCCTTTTTTCTCTTTCAGCACCATCAAAAGGAAAAGTGAGAAAAACAGCACAAACATTAGTTAAAGCCTGAATTTAATCCCATGTCCTACAGGAATAATTTCATTACAATGAAAGCAGACAGACAGTATCTGTAGGGTTTTTTGCTTTGCTTTTGTTTAAGCAGTGATAATTATATATCCAATTAAAGTAGTCTATAGCTCTCCCAAAGATCATAATATTTAATAATCCCTTTAATTAAATGATTAATAGGAAATGCAGGGGTGGGTCTTACGAATTACCTGATTTACCATCACTGAAGACAGATTCTTTTAAAAATGGCTACAAATGCCTTGTTCACAAAAGACTTTATTATCTAATGATGCATACTGAAAACATACAGAAATCTGCATGGTCCACTTTACATGCAGCAGAACAATCTTCACTTTACAATAAGTAAGTGTCAACTGTTTTATGCAAGAGACAACACTTTAAAGTCACATTTCTTAAAGAAAAGCTTCATTTACAAAAGAAATAAAAGGTAAAGAAGCAATTACCGCTTTTAAAAAGCAGCTGCTTTGTTCAAGAGTGGAAGGTTTATGCCTGTATTGAAAGACAACATGATCACAAATAATGAAAACAATGAACAAATGAAACACTTTTAGCATAAAGCAGTACACTTTCAAAATGACATACAAATAGTTAAAAATTTCATTATGTTGTCTATCTATCCTTTAGATATAAGGTCTTTCAAATGAGATCCCAACATATGTAATTACTAAATGAAAACTCTTCTGTAAGTATTGGTTCTATGTCATAGTGAACTGTATTTAACAAAATGTATACAAAGTCTATAGCAAGTTGATTAAAAAAATTAAAGTAATAAGAAACAGTACACTGAAGGCGCTCTATCCATCAAGTGCGCTCTCTCCAAGTTTTAAATGTGATGAACAGAACAGAAGTTGTAACTATGCCACGGTTGCAATGCCAGAAAATAAAACAAGATCATTTATCAAACATGCAGGGAATTCTGCCACAATGCTATTGTCTCTCATTTGTCAGTTGTTCCAGTAAAATAACAGCTTAAACACCGGTGATGTTGATGGGTTAGCTTACCTTCAGTGTACTGAAAGTTGTACACAACCTGCTTTAAAAGAGGAGACCATCCCTGCGGGCAGGCTCAAGAAGGAACAGACCCCCTTCGGCACTGACTACACCAAGGGCATGCTGCTGTGGCCTGCACACACACACCTAGGAAAATGTGAATATAAATAGCATTTATGCTGGCCATTTTTTAAAGACAAAAATGAAGCCAAGTCTGCTTAAAACAAATCAACCACCCAGTATTACTGCTCTCTTTTTTTTCTTTTTTTTTTTTTTTATAACAGACGCTTTTTTCTTTTTATAATATATACGAACTGCAACCATATACATTAGCATTGTACTTTTGTGCAGTCTTGGCAATTAAAACAGTTCTACAGTGAAAATTTTCACATAAGACACAAAACAGAATTACTCTAACATTTCTAAAAGAAATATCAGCCTTGATGTTACTTCAAATGTATCATTTCTTCCTCAACTTTGCAGGGGAAATATTTATGTTTATATACATTAATAACTGCTGTGAAATTTCTTCAGTCTTTGTATCTTAATTACTCAAACCCTTTGAACTTCTTCATCTGGTTTAGATTTTTTCCTGGATGAAGGCATGCTGCAGAGCCTGGTTGATGCTAATCCGTTTAGCTGGGTCTAGCATTAGAATCTGGTCCAACAAGTCCTTTAGCTGGTGTACTTTTTTACGCTGGTCTTCAGGGAGTCGCTGGCACCCAATCAAGTCTGCTAATAGGTCCTTGGTTGGATTAATGGTGCTCATAACAGTAACTTTCTCCTACAAACACAAAAATGGCAACCTTGTAGAATAGAAGTAATGCACAAACCCCCCTATCCATCCCTTTTACAGAGCTTCAGCAGCAGCTTTTCTGCAGGCTTGTCTCTTATCTGAGCGGCAACACCCTTATACGGCTCATAAACCATCACGTGGGCAGAGAAAAGAGTGGAAAGAACATGGTCAGGGGGCAGATCACCAGCAGCAGGTGCATACATGAACCTAACATCCCAGTTAACTGAGAACAGAGAGCTCCACATGGAAAGTTCCCATATCTGACCACTAATTCTGTGATTCTTGTTAAATATAATAAGTCACAATGATACCAAAATTAATAGCGACCTCATACAACATAAGCACATCACACTGAGGCTGGACATTCTTCTATAAAATGAAGGTATAATTTTCTTTATTAGTAATTTAAGAATAGATTATGTGGAGGTACCCTGTAGATCTACCAGATTAAACCTAGATTTCTTTTAACTGTGTTCCTACATGGTAGGAAAAAGTATCTTTTGCCATTTTGTAACTATATAATCTGTCCATACTGCTGCAAAAGGACATACTATTAGTTTATAAAATCTTTTTTTTAATTAAGATGCCAAGGTGCGTTTGAAAGACTGTAATAGTAGGAAAGCTTGGAAAAAAATAATGGGTAATCAACACATTGAGGACTTACCCTTTCTGTCACTTTATCTACTTCTATATACATAAAGTTGAGATTTTGATCAAAGTGCTGATCTTTGAACACACCTTTTCGAATCATCTGGAAAATGAGGAAGAGGCAAGAGTTTCAGGCAAGTTCTGTGTCTTATATATTTCACAATTAGCATCAATGGCTACTAACTTATCACAACATGAATAATTTAATACTAACGGAAAATATATCAAAAGGACAGGAAAAAATGTCAAGATTGAATAAAGAAAAAATACAGTTAAAACCAGTTGAAAAGACACGGTATCTTCCATTGACTTACGTATTTTTTTCAGGTCAGTGCTTAGAAGGTTTCTGCTTTCACTTTATACTTAGTCTATGAAAAAGAAGCTGTATACTTTTACTTCATAAGATTTTAAATCATTATCAATTACACAGTCAGAGCAACATCTGAGATTTACTTACTGTTAAGAGAAGATGTACATGATAAGAAACAGAATTCCAGAAAAAAAAAGAATGTATGTTCTACTGTTCATTATAGCAGTTTCAGATATTAATTAAAATAATGTACTTATTTTTCTTACCTTGTTTGGCATCTTTCCTTTGAGATCCATGGCGAGTTTCAACATATGATTATTGGTTTTGCCAGGAAACAGTATTTTTCCTGTATAAAGCTCATATAATGTGCAGCCTACAGACCACATATCTATACCATAGTCATACATTTTTCCTATAACTGAAACAGAGCAATACCAGTTAATTCCATAAAGGCAGCCATATAATATTACAAAAGCAGACAGATGAAAAAATTATGATTTCTAAACCATATTGGTGCTGCTTCTCTTAGGAATAAAGAGTTACAATAAAAGAAGAATGCAAAATTTTAAAGTATCCCTATTTTAGAAAGGGAGGTTCTTACCTACCACCAAACTAATCAGCAAAAAACCAAAAAGTCAGAACAATAACTACAACTAAACATAATTATAACCCATCAGAATGATTTCTCCCCCTCCTCACTGAGCTCACCACCAACACACATGAAAAGTCACACAAGTGCTTTTGAAGTCTGAATTTCTGACTGCCATCATATTTCCAGAGTCATGTTTTGCTGACCAGAGGGTAAATTCAAGTTAAATTTCCATCTGCTAGTACTGGTATGTCTTGCTATTTGATACATGTAGAGAATCCAAAGTGTACTTACTGATTTCTGGAGCTCGATAAAATCTACTAACTAGATAGGGTGTGATGTCATTATCTGCAACATGTGAAGCTGATCCAAAATCACAAAGTTTTAGTATTGTTTTAGACTCGTTCACCTGAAAATTAAACAAATATCTATTAGCATCATTTCTGGACAAAATTGACAACAGCACTGTGAAAGTGACAATATATTTAAGTAGGAGATAAGACAAACATTCAGCCTTTAAATTGGAAGTTCCTTCCTCTCTGTATTGTAATAAAATTGTAAAACTTTCTCAAACTGAAAGTGACAGTTGATACCTTCAGATGCCACAAAATACAAGAAAAGGGTCAGTTTTATGTACCTTTTCCTTACCAAAACATCCTTGGTGGAACCGGATTGCATTCCAGATACTAAAATTTTATCAGTTTAGACTTGAAACTCCAGTAACCAGAGTACCATTCATAAAAGAGCATATTATTCATATATTTCATGCTTGCACAGTAAATTTTACTGCTGTGATGGTAATAAGAGGGCATTCTAAATAAAGTAAAAATCTGAGTTTGTCACAAGGATGACCTCCAAGAAAACCAAAGGAAACCTCTTGGATTTCTCTGATGTAGCTCTCATGCCCTAAGAGAAAAGAGGAATTAAGGACCTTTCCCTGTTATCTCACATAAACAAATCTCCATCCAGACTCAAATAACCTACTTCCATTGTATACATAGCAAGAATATTTTTCAACTATTGATGGAAAAATTCCAAATATTTCTCCTAAGAGAAGACGCTGTCTTACTTTGGAAAATCTGTTTTCTAAAAAGATACAAGTGGATTCATGTTCATTTGAAAAAGATTTTATTTAGATGTTTTATTATATTTCCTACTTACTATTTATATCACAATATCATTTCATATCAAAATATAAACCCGAAATATTTTCAGTAATTTTTGACTTCACTTTAATTAACTGAATGATATAAATTTCAAATATGACATTTTACACTGTATACTGTGCAAAACAGATTTCTATTATTTCTTACTTACCAAAATATTATCTGGTTTAATATCTGCATGTAGGATATTGCATCTTTTAAGGAGTTTTAAAGCCAGGAACAACTGCTGGCTGTAGGAACGCACAGCTTTAATATGGAGTCCAACATCTTTGCCATACTTCTTCAACACCTCTCGTAAATTCATACTGTCAAGAGAAAATGAGAAAGAAAGAACAGAAAGGATCTTAACAACGAGAAACGCAGTGGCTTCCTAAACTGTAAGACAAACTTGCACAAACCAGTTAGCTTTAAATATTTTTTGAGAAAAGCAGCATTCAACTTAACACACTACTGTTCGCTACAGCAATGAAACCAAAAGGCTGGGCAAGATCTATCCTATATTGTATCAGTACTTGCTACACTGGACTTACTTAGTTCAGAGCACATTTTTATTCAATTTCAGTTTGAGAGGATTCATTTGCACATGAACAGCATTTTCTTAACAACTGTAAAGCCTTTGTACCCATTTTCTTCAGAAATAAATGAGAAAGAAAGCATGCAAAATATAGAAGTTGAGATTTTTTGGCGACTTAAACAGCAGATAAAAGGACCATAATTTCAAGACAAAAGCATAACTATATGTAAATAATGTACATGTGTTATAAAGAGATAGTGCAGCACCAGAAGATAATTTGTTGTATGGCTTATTAATGGAAATACCATAGTAATTTCAAAAAATTTGCATTGTTTCAGCATTTAGCTTACCTTCACCCCAAATATGACAAAAATTAAAATTTGACAAACACAGAAAACTTAGCATATGAACAGCTGATGTCTCTAAGCAGGAATGGGGACTAAGACAATTAATATATCTGTATCTAACATAAAACTGTCTACAATTTACATGTCAAAAGAGCTTAATTATCTAAGCAGAAAGTGAACACAAAAAGAAACCACTGTAAAAATTTTGTTCCTCAGACTGTTTACATATACATATATATATACACACATATATACACATTCTTTACAGAATATACAGCATTTGCTAAACCTGCTCTAGGTTGAATTCAAACCCTTAAAAGAATTATTAGTACAAAAATACTGAAACACACACAGAGAAAATCATAAAGAGCAGTAATGGTGAGACGAACCACCTTTAATATACTATTTTGTTCCAAATACTTTCCAGGCAGAAAGCTCAAATCAACGCTTAAAGGAAATCAGAAATAGTTCAGTAGTCTGTGGATTTGTGCCTCCAGATAACTTTTCTTTGTTGTTTGAAAGTTCCATGCATTCTTGAATCTTGGCAATAGAACAAGTTATCAAAACAATAGCCAAAACCAGAAAGGTAAAGAACACTCAGTAGTACTTTACCTTTTACAGAGAACCCCAAACATTTGTCATCTTACCTGAGTGGCTCAAATACCAGACAGAGATGTTGTTTGTGGTAGAAATGCCTAAACAACCGTAGACAATGAAACTTGTCATCAGGATCGGCATCATTGAGCTTCTTTAAAAATTCCAGTTCTTTTAGGCCGGTTTTTTGCCTGAAAACAGAGGAATGTGATTATAAAACAAAATCAGATAAATTCCAATTTTTTTTTTAAATCTAGATATTCACTTGTGTGGTTGTAATTATCCAGGATCGAGAAGTATCTTGTCATTACTTAATGTACCCCAGCTTAAAAAAACCAAAATCACAACAGGGGTTTGGTGTCAGTGTCTACCTACTGGATAAGTTTGTTTAATTCTTTGATCTTCACTGTGCTTTGTAACCTACTTATTCTTTCCTCCTCACTCCCAGTTGCATGCAAAGCTAAAATTCAATTTCCTCCTGTAGCATGACACTCAAATTTCAAATAGTACTCACCTGAGAAGTTTATTTTTTTTAAAAAGTACTTAACCACATTATTAAATGAAGATTTAAACTGAACTGACTATAGATTCAGTTACACACCCAAGCTTATTACCTGTACAACATATTAAACTGAAACAGCTAATAAACTAACAGCTTTAGTTTTTAAAAGGTTTCTAGATACTTATTCACAGAACTAAAAATAATTCAGTTATACAAAAAGTAAGGCAACTCTCAAAACTTGCAAGATAAAACGCATGGAAAAGATTTTCACTTAAATTGTCTTTAACAGAAGAGGACATAATAAAAGACTGTAGAAATACTGCAGCAGATACTGAAAATGAGTATTGTAGACAAGTCCTTAAATAACATAGTTTAATAGATCATATTTGTTAATGTTCACTCATTCTGAAAGACCTCATTTCTTTTTTTTATTTCAACAGTGAGAGTCCTATCCCTTTTTATGTATCTTATATACATGCAAACAAATGAAAAAGATACAAAAATTATTAATGTTTGGAGGTAGTTTTGTAAACTGCAGATGATTGATTAGGATCCAACCCACAGCCTGCCACATACAATTTGGTCCATCATAAAAAAAAAAAAAAAAAAAAAAGTATTTTTACAGTCCATAACTCCCATCTCAAAAAATTTAGGTCTCGGCAGGTCTCATAATTAACTGTAACCTTGTTCCTTGCCATCGCTGTTCCCTGTACTTTTGCAAATGAGAAAGTGCCTGATGAAAATGCAAGTACCCTTCTTCCTGTGATAGCTGTAAAGAAGAGTGGATATATAGTCCTCAAGCGCTTCCCATTATCTGGCTCGAATTAGCAGAAAAGGCAGGAATCACAGCTGCAATCTGTTACTTCACTCAAAACAAAGGGAGATTCAAATCACATCATGAAAAAAAACTTCCAACTGTCACACATGCTTTATTATTATCAAGCAAAGACGTTACTTACATAAGTTCGTTGTTCCTGATGATTTTAACTGCTACTTCTTGGTTTGCTCTCGCCATGTCCCTGGCTCGCACCACGTTGCTGAAGACTCCCTGACCAGTGTAACCATAGACATTGTAACGTTTATCTAGAACTTCCCCTATATTAACACCTGAAGGATAAAAAAAATCAAGCAATTTCAAGTTATGAGTGACATACATAATGGAACTTTTATGAAAAATAAACCACTCTCTTTAAGTACATAAAAACAGGATAAATGGCAAAATTCTTTAATTTTATGGTGTACCATCACCTAGATTTGTGGAAATTACGGGGAACAAACGGCTATTCTGTAAATCTGGAGTCCTTTCATAACTCAGGTTAAAATCTGCATGCTCATTTCATCCATTACATTACACACCTGGAGAGTGCTCTGTGATATATCTACATTAGAATAACACTTCAGTACTTTTCCATGAGGATTTTCTCCATTCAGCACTCTCATTCTATCTGTCCTTGCAGATCAACAAATACCATCACTTACGGTAATAGCCTTCTGCATCAGTCCAGTTATCCCTGAGATTGGGGTTTTCTTTGAAGTCTTTTCCAAACCCAGCAGCCCTTAGACGAGCACTCTGAAATAAAAAGTAACAGCTTTGCTTGTGTGGTCTGTATTTTCTCTTGATGTTTACTTACCAAAGCCCTTTTCCCCCTATTGAAACACTGTTCCTTTCCACAGTACAAACACATTAATCTTACAGGAGGAGAAACAACTTAGCATAGAAAGCTATTTACATACCAGTATCTAAAGTCTGATGCAAGGAAAGAGGATGAGATCAACCAACAGAATTATTATTAAACATAAACGGGTTTATGTTTCAATTAATACCCACAAGGAATTTATACAAGTCACACTAGAATGCACATTTTGGACCATCTGAGTAAGACATCTTATTTACAGTATGTTTATAATTAAAAAAATTAGCAATTTGCAAGGAAAATATCACTCTTTAAGCCTTGAATTTTGGTTCATTCAATGGCACTTGTTTCATACTATTATACATGCAATCATAACATTACTACAGTTGCTGCTGACATCTCTTAACAGCCATGGCAATATTTTAATCACAAATTCCAAACTGTGAGTAGCAAAGAGCATCTTTAATTGAATAACAGTTTCTGGAAGGGGGAACTGCTTACTTACAAGCCATATAAATCCCCACTTGTAATGTTTGAATTTTAAAAAATACACCCTCACACACACATTTGTTATAATTCATTATATCGGCCATAAACCAAAATTAACTGGAAAATTTCTAAGTTAAGAAGGAAGTTCTTGTCTTATTTCTTAGTGTTGTCAAGCAGCAAGAATAGAATGCAAGAAAATTAATAGAGAATGGCACATAAAGTCTCAAAACTAGTCACTGGACTGCCAACATTTCCAGGTCACTTCAGCACATGTAGAGAAAAGCTGATGGAATGGTGCAAAGGTAAAACAAGGAAATGTATCTCTCCATCCAAAAAAAACTCACCAAACAAACCACCAGATTACCCCAACATGGCATCATTAGACAATTAAAATATCTTATACATTTTTTTAATTAACCATACATGAACCTCTGAAAACAGAATAGTCCAACATGGTTGCATCAACAAAAAGCCTGATTTATAAACAGGTTCATGTTTTTACCCCATGCCATTATAGGTCCTATTCAAACAGCAGATGAATTCCCTCATTGCTTCCTCTGGTAAAACTCACACCAATTTCAGCAGGTTTATTTCAATGAAATAATAATTAGGAACCACTTTGATCGACTTGGATGATCAAAAGGTTCAGAACATACAATCCACTTAGCTGCCCATGCTTTTATAAATCGAAATTCCCACAGCCCCAAAGTGACAGTAACTAACAAAAATCAAGTAGAAAAAGGTCATACATTTTATCTCCAAGAATTACCTACATCAAAGTATGCAGCGAACATATCATCTGATTCTGTGAACATATCAGGAGCTAGCAGTTTCTTCTGAGATGAACCTTAAAATGAAATTTAGATTACTCAACATGAAAAAGATGTCAAATGATAACTTTGTTGCCAGTATAATTTGGCACTTTGTATTTTTACAACATAGTCCAAGATTGGTATGTTGGCAAACAGGTAGCTCTACTAATGTTTCTAGCATATACCATCTCACATATTTCACATTCTAAAATATAAAACTTAGATTAATTCTTTAAAGCATTCAAAAATTTATACCTCTGTGAAAAACTACATGTAATAGCTTTCAAGTAAATCACACAGCAGAATGGAAAAAAGCTAAATATGAACATGATCCCTACAAATAATGACTATACATACAGATAAAAACAAGTATAAAATGACTGTGCATATATGTAAAAAAAAAAAAAAAAAAAAAAGACATGTTTTTAATATACAACTTCAGGCTTTCTGCTAGTCACATGGTATTTTGGTAAAAAACAAAGTTCTAAAGCCCAGATGTTGCTTCTTTGGAAAGCAACTGCTTTGGCTGCATTTTCTCTGAGGCGGCCAAAAAGGACCTGGTGTGTAGCTCTTTGTCAAATACAATGTTTACTATTGTGCTAAAGAGAAATATTTTTAAATTGGGCAAGATTATCCCTTTCTCATCTTTTAATCATCTTTAAATCCCAAAGACATTTTACTTGCTTGATAAAAGCAAAGAAATATAAATTAAGTACACAGTAGCAAAAGCAAGCAAACTTCACACTGTTTCATAACCCACATAATGTATGGCACCAGCCCTTCACAAACACAGTAAATCACAGACACTCCCTTCAGGGTACTAAGCAATGGAGAAAAATAAAAGGTTAAGCTCAGAGGCTTCTGGGTCTCGTGATACACATAGCTGACCACCTCCATACAAAACAACTAGACTGAAATCTGACAGCATCAAAAAAATCATCCAACATGCTGATACTGCTGTTTCAAGGTACAGACCCATCACCTGACACCTGGGGGGAGACAGGTTACACCACTATTCTGAGCTACAGGCCATTGCAGAAACTTCCTCAAATTTTCTTTTTAGTTCCAGTTACTCACACTTACACTGGGCTACAATGAGTTATTACCCAGTTTCTTAGCAACTTATTACTCTGGCCCCATAAGAAGACAGGATAGAAAAAAAAAAAAAAAGGCTCTTGCAAAGAAAGATACTTCACTGCTTTCAGCTGTTACAGCCACCTCTGACCCAGGATCCCACCAGTATATGCAAAATTCCAAGACTTGAGCGTAACTGATGTGTTTTTAAAAACCTTTTTCATGTGTCTATGTGGAAACTGTCTATGTAGTTAGAGGTTATATTTTCAAATGCTTTAGTACACAACATTAGAGAGCAGTACATGCTTAGACAAAAAAAGGGAAAAATTTATTGTCTGTTACACATAAGAAGACTAAGTCTAAAGTTGTGGTATGCAAATAAAGTGCACAGGACAGTTCTTTTCACAGTTGTTGAAGGAGAACAATCTGAAAACACATTCCTCAAGGGAACACCAAGACCAACTACAGAGCAGTACAGCAGTCCCAAAGAGACACAGCTTCATTAACTGGAAGAGAAGCATCCACTAGCAGACTGTATTTAGCTCCAAAGGATATGTGTGGTGCATGACATGAAACACAAGCCACTGTCCAACTATGTCTCTCGGAGGGGCTTGGGCAGGTTCCACAGCCCTTGTTAAGCAGTGCTGTTGCAATTAAACTGTAACGAGAAACTGAAGTAGTTTCAGCTAGCTCACGGATGACCACACAGAGGCTAGACACACCTTGTGTGTACAGTACATAGAAAATGTACTGTAATCCACTTTCAAAAGACAAAAAAAAGCAGCAGATTTTCAATATTACACTGTGCACTGGGAGATGCTTCATTTTCCCTTTGTTGCTGCTGGCACAAGGCAAGTTTTATATCAAGATTTATTTAATTTCAATATTGCTGTACAATAGATTACGTGAAGGGAGAAAGAAATAGCCATTTCAGCAACTAGTTACGCTGCTAAAATGATCCTCTGAGACCTTAATTGTTTCAAATTACTACAGAACCACCTCCATTCTTCTGACACAGTGGCTTTGATCAAAAAAGGGGAGAAAAGGAGCATAATTTCAAGGTCACCCAAAATAAACACTAGGCTACATTAGGCTTCTAAGAAAACAACAAACATGAGTGGAAAAAAAAATCTGGAAGGGTGATTCTTAACTATAAAGACAGACACTGCTATCTGCTCTTCCAAATGTACAGTACAAATTGTGTTAAGACTTATTAGAAATACAGAGAACAAGTTCTACTCATGAGGAGGCTTTATTTTAATCTTTTATTTTTAGTACCATAATATTTGTGAAAACATTCATAAATTCCATCCAAAATGTCAATCTACTTCCAAGTCAGGAAGTATATAAGGAAACTAAGCAAATGTCTGAGCTTTCATAAATTGCACTAGACAGATTTCAGAATCTTACCGTTGTTCTGTTCAACTGTCATGAGGTTGTGCTTGGCTTTTACTGATGCTTCAAATGTGTCCACGTTTTCCCGTTCGTACTCCTTAACATCAGCAGCTACTCTTTCGAGGATGTCGTCAGGCGAATTTGAGCGACTACGTGTACTACTTTGAGGACTGCTTGGCTCAGATGGTACAGAAATATTACTGTCTTCTGTCTGGCCTTTGTATTTCTAAAAATAAATTTCATTTTTAACCTCACCATCACAGTTTATCACAATTTAAGCATTTTCATACCCTTTCAACAGTTTGTGCTAAACCTTAATATTTGCTTTCATAATCACCTACATCCCTAAAGACAAGATTATTTGCAGAATGGGATAAAACTTCTGAAGACTGATTTTTTTTTCACAATGCATCACAGCCCAGACCATAAAACTGAAAATTCATGGGTGTCTTTAGGACTTCACATTTCTGTAAAAAGTGATTATTATTGAAAATTAACTATTTGGTTATGCTAAACAATCTGTCAGCAGCAACAGATTTATTACTAAGCCATTCAGGCACACAAACAAAACAGTCTCTGAGGGAAAAATTAATTATTTTATGTCTGGCATTCTAGAATTTTCCCCATTTTTGTTAGTGTTATGATACAGAAAAGCAGTTTTTTAGATTCATGGGTTTTATTTGAATTGGAACTCCTATTTATTCATTCATTGATGTTGAAAAATTCCAGAAGCATTAAAAAAATTCAAATAACACCTTTACTATTTTTTTACCCTTAAGTACTACAAAATTATACAAACCTCACTTCCTATCCCAAAAGCTAAAAATTAGGTTGAATAAATGCTGAGACCACTCAGTTATCAAACTATTCAATAATGCAAGCAGAGGTTTTCCATTTAGGGAATGAAGCTCCGGAATTTGCTTCCTGCATGCACCCACATCAGGTGTAACTGGCCTTTACTAAGAATTTATATGGTTTTTCTCAGTCATAGCTTTGAAGGATTTTACAGTGAGCTTTGCATAAAACTCAGATCATAAGTAGTATTTTTAGTGCTACTTAAAATAAGCAGTACATTAAAACCAGTGGCTTTGTACCTCATTAAATAAATATGGTACAGCATTTTGCTTGCTATGTTCCAGTTGTGTGCCAAATTCCACCTTTGAAAAGAGATACCTGACTTGTGTTCTACAATTTCATTCCCTTTGGTCACAGCTCCCTGTCAGGGGTCTCAATCACATATTAGACCTGTGATTACTGATCCATTATCTGCCTTGAGGGAGGAACCCACGCCAGTGACTTTATAAAACTTTGGAAATTGTCAAGGACAACTTCTACTTGAAAAAAAACTGAGCAAAAAATGACTCTCAGAGGAATTACTTCAGTCTTAAAAGCAATGCTGTTTCAACAGAAGTGTAAAGTTTAACAGACACATTTACAATTAAGTAAGTGGAAAAATATAGCAATAATAATTACTACTGTAAGGTAGCAATAGGCTAAAAGCCTTCCTTTATCCCAACATTTTACACTACAAACATGAAATTAGTGTCTGTAATCATGTACCTGAACAATTGCTTGCCGCTGTAATCTCCTCTGTCTTATCTCTGCTTCTTCATCCTCTTCTTCTAAATCAAAGTCTTCAAGACTATGAAAACATGATTATTTTTTATGTAACCTCATAAACATAAGATTATCTACTGAATGTTACCAAACACAGTTCTGTGGTGTGGAAAGCACAGAATATACTGAACAATATTGTTCAAGTGGCTCAGAAAGCTACAGTGTATTAAATTCCAGTGTGTATATTTACATTTCCTTACAGAGAAAATTTATCTCTTAGTATCTCATTGGGACATTGTGTAGATCATTTTTAACTGCAAACAATTAACAGCAGCCTTTTAAAAGAAAACAAACAAATAAAAAAAACTTGTTCATTTTCACTGCAGCATCCTTCTTCCTTAATAATTTGATTAAGAATACATAGTCTTGCACAATTGCATAAGTTGATATTTAGCAAATATAAACACAATTTCCAGACAGCAATGAATTGTTTCAGCTATTCAGTTTTTCCCTTGAGCAGTAAGCTTTAGCAATCAGACCAAAAGTTTTCACAAGACACTGATCAAGCTGAATTAACAAACCTAGTGATGTATCATCTCCTCAGGTCTACATGTTAGCCAAAGTCTTGGTATTTTTTGCACATTCTAAAGTTTTTCAGAACATCCCAACAGTAATTTGACAAGATCACAAGTACTAAAACATGATTATGGTTTTAGGTAACAACTCAAAAACTACACCACAAAGATAAGTGTTAGTTCATTCTCAGTGTCAGTGGAATTATAGCTTTTAAATAATCAGTGCAAGTTAGAAAGTGAATTCTTACTTTTCATCTGATGAAGACTCCTGTTCAGCTTTCATACCCTCAGAAAGACTACCTTTAAATTTGTCTTCTTTAACTTTGCTTCTGCTCCTACGTCTATGGCCACCACGTGACCTGGACCTCCTTCGAAGGCGAGATCGACTTCTTCGGCCTCTATCCCTGTTAATAGTAAGAGGGATTTAGATCTAGGGGGTTTGGGTTTGTTTTTTGAAGAAAAGAAGGAAAATCTATTTATAAAACATAAAGGTACGAAATGCTTCCAAGTAAGAAAACAATTTAATTAATAGAGGACAAAATGAATTCAACTATGCTAGCACACATAAACATGGACAAAAAACCTCACAGTCTTTATAGATAAGATAGCAGTCCTTACTCTTCTAGTAATACTTTACAAAATACACTTGAAAATACAGGATTGTGTTTACCTCCTCCGAGGAGATCTACTCCGCCTCCTTGGAGATCGGCTACGTCGAAGGGGTGTGCGAGACCTCCTTCTGATGGGGGACCGAGACCTTCTTCGGGATGGGGACCATCTGCTGGGTGGGCTAACATCTTTTGATCTTTCACGTCTCGACAAAATATCATCTCTGGTCCGCGTTCTTAAAACAGAGGAAGAGAGTGGTAGTAAAAATCAGGAGCAAGCTGAAAACAACAAAAATCGCAGTTCCCTCTAAATACTCACTTGAAAAAGTCTTACTGCAGGTGAGGGACCACCAGATGGGCTTCTGAAGGAGGGATGGATAAGTACGCCACAAAGCTGGCTGCCCTTCCTGTGTGTCTCTCCCCACCCTGGGAAGTATGTGCCCACACATAGGACTAGCTCAGGACATATGGAAACAGCTTGCTAATTACTACCATGCAACTAAAAGAGGTTTTAAAACAAAGGTTGTTGTTTAGGACTTACATAAATAGTGGCCTGTTTTCATGTTTATCAGAAACACTATTTAAGCAATACATAAACCCCAAAACCTTATTATTGAAAATTATTTTAGCATCTTTACAAATCGTATTGAAATTTACGATTAGGATCTACTTCACAGTAGTGACACTAATGTCTATTTCAATTTGGGCAATAGAACTGCATGGCTTCAACATTTCACACATCCTAATACAGCAGATGAAAACTAGAATTCTTAATTAACATGTAAACTAACCCTTCTCAAATTAAAAAATAATTCAAGCTTGATACTATATACTATTCAAAATTTGTTCATTCTTGTGAATTGTTATTCACAATTATTCAAGAAAAAAAAACCTTGATGGGACAAAAACATTAAAAAGCTTAATTTCAAGGCAGCAAGACTTCAATCAAAAATTGGAAAGAATATAAGTTAAAAGCATTTATCAACTACTTTAATGAGACAGCATCAGAAATTCTTGGAAAATAGCTCCACACTATTTCAAAGAAAATGTTGTTACTCTATTAATTTTCCCCCACTCCTTATTTTTTGATTTTTTACATCAAATTGGAACAACTTATCACAGGTGCTATATCTCAACAATGAACAAAATATCTTCAGTCTGAAAGATTAATTGCACTCATTCTGTAATTCTGTTTGCTTGTTTTGAGACTGCTGTATCAGCTTCAGCTACCTTAGCTAAAAATAATGATCAGGCATAATGATCAGAACTGATGCAAAACAGTAAACAGTGGGGCAGAAAGAAAATTTATGCACATGCAGAGTAATGGCAGTTTCTATGAAAAATTGCTGTACTCAAATACTTGAATAGGTCGATACCTTTAGCCAATTAATTTGTATTATGTTCTTGTGAACAATATTACACAAAAAGTTCCAGGCTTCCTGGCTAATGAAGTGGTTGTACTGCCAAAACTCAATCAAAATATCTGTTATGAAAAATAAACCAGTTCAGGCATCACAGGGATGAGAAAAGTAGAAGCTGATTAAGAATTCATAGTAACATCATAAAATAAGTAACTTCAGTCAAAGACCTGAGAAGTGTCTTACGTGATGAGAACACTGGAAACAAACTTGAAAAATTAAATTACTGGGATTTTTTTTGTTAAAACTGCTCATGAAAGCTCCTGAAATTCTGTGGCAGTTTGAGTAATTACAGGTAGTTAAAACTCTAACATAGTTGGAATTAGTTCAGATGTCCCACAAAGAAACATTATTCCTGCTGATCTGCAAACACTTCCAACAGAAAATATTTCTTAGTCCCCCACTCACATGCTGCTCACCACGGAGTTACAGGATTTGACAGCAAAATTCTAGACACATGCATCACTTGAAGTGTCTAGACAACCAATTCAAACTGGCTGCAAAGCAAGCTGTCATGAAGAATGGAAACGGAAAGAGGCAAAATGTTACAGAAGAAAAGCCAAATACAATGCCAAAAAAATAGGTGGTTGTGCCGATACATTCCTGATGCACCAGGAAGCAGCCAGGTAAACTGCTAGCATTTACAGTATTTGCTTAATCTGATTAACACCACTGGGGCCATTCTCCACAGCACCTGAAGATACCCCATACTTGAAACCAGAAACCAGAGTAACCTTCAGTGATTCAGGCTGAAAGACCTTCACATTTTTTGGTGATTATTTAATGAGCTCAATCTTTGTGGTTCTAATTCCAGTTTTAAATGTATATTTCTTTGTTCCTAATTATCAGACTGGGTGAACCTAAATCCCATGATAGAAAGTTTCAAAATACTCATTATGCAATGGTGAGCTCTTCAGCCTCTTGAATTGTTTACATCTAACAAATTAACTTCCAAAAATGCATATGCTTATATTGTTCTCTTCCTGGAAACTTACCATCCAGGCATTATTAGCTTCCAGAGTAATTTCAAGGTAACTGCTTTCTTAGGCTTAATTGTCTTTTTTAAACAATGCCAAGATTAAACCCATACACTATTAAATAGATTTCCATTTTCTCCTTTAAGTGTATGCAAAACATGTTAATTATATACAACAGTCCGGTAACAAAGCAATGCTACCAACCCTCTAGCAAATGAAAAATACACAGTATTTTTAAAAGAAAAAAACCAGACTCTGAGAAGGACATCTTGATATAGAAAATTTGCTTACATTAATGCATACTGATTCTATCTTAGGGTTTTGAGGCAAAAATGGGGTTAATTACCCACTTTTAGCCAACAGTAATATGTAAAAGTAGAGAGGACTCTCACTCCAAAGAAATTTCTGAAAGCAACAGAACTATTAACAAAGAAACAGAATAGAAGCCAAATTCTGAGTCCAACTAAGTGATAGAAAGGAGAACACTGAGTTATAAAACTTGTTCCCAGTAATGGTGTGAGCAGAAAATAACTTCGCACTTTAACAACCACAAGCTGCATGTGCCTGTCTGACAGCTGGGAGTATTTTTTTAAAAATCTGAATACATACATAAGCTCACCATATAATGCACAACCTGATTACTTTTTTTAATAGCTATTTTCAGAATGAAACAAGGAGGTAAGCACTGAGCTAGAAGATATTTCATCCCATGATGCATTTTTGCAATGGCTCATGACATCTTTAAGCTACCTGGGAGAAGAAAGGCGCCTCCTTTCCGATTCTCTTCTTTTCCTTTCTGCAGATCTGCTCCTCACTCTTCTAACCGGAGACCGGGTCCGAGAGGGGGATCTACTCTGTTTAGATCTACGATCGTTAAAGAGAGGGGATCTGCTTCTTCTTGACTTTTCTCGCTGTTTGGGGGATAAGCTTCTTCCTTTTGGGCTACGGCCAGGTCGTCTAGGGGACCTGTTTTCTTTCCCTGAAGAAGCATCTTTAGAAGGAGATTTAATTGGCTTTTTTTCTTTGTCAGTCTCTGATCTCCTAGGTTTTCTATCTTTGGACCGTGATCTTCTATCTTTGGATTTGCTTCTTAGTTCTGTTGGAGATTTAGATTTTCTGCCACGATCTCTGCTTTTGTTTTCATTAACAACTGGAGACTTTCTGCGGTCTCTCGATTTACTTTTATCATCAGCCTTATTTCTATCTTCTGGAGGAGATTTAGACTTTCTGTTTTTCTCCTGAGATCGCCTCTTAAGCATTGGGGACCTAGATTTCCTTGTCTGATCTTGAGACTTACTTCTCTTATAAGGGCTTTTGGATTTCCTCCTTTCTTTTGACTTGCTTCTAGTTGTCTTCTCTTTGACTCCATCAACTCCTGTCTTGCTTTTCTTTTTGTCAGACCTGTGCCTAGTCCTTTCTTTTGATTCACTCTTACTTGCTTTCTTGGAACCAGTTTTATTGTCCACAGGTTCCAATTTCCCCTTAGTGTTTGACTTTGCTGTAGGTCTCGTTCCATTTCGTGCTTTTTCATTAATCTCCCCCTCTTCTTCAGATCCTGACTCATAACCTTGTAATATTAATCCCATCCCAGACTGGACTTTTCCTTCCATTAATTCATTTTCAAGTTCAGCTTTCAATAATGCTCTTTGTTTCTCCAAGTCTTCCAGAGGAGCTAAAAAATCAATTTTAGTTCTTTTAGCTGGTCCATCTTCTTTGTCAGAGGCATCAGCCACCTCTTTCCATTTATGTTTCTTATGTTTGTGTCTGTGTTTATGTTTTTTGTCTTTATCTTCTTCTGAAGAATGTTTATGTTTCTTGTGTTTACTTCGGTGTTTGTGTTTCTTTTTTTTGTGTCGGGTGTGCTTGTTCTGAGGTTGGTCTGCCTCTGATACTTCCCCATTTTCTTCATTCACACTTTTCTCAGATGCCTCAGCATCCTCAACCCTGCAAAAAAAATAGAAAGATCAGTACTATCAACTTCCTGCAGTCTTTTATCTCATGTTAAGTCACCAGCCTTTTTTATGACAAAAACTAACTGCCATTTAATCACCTACCTTTGGGAGAATTAAAAACATTTGACTAATTTAACTAAGTTGTAACAGCAGATGCAGTTCCTCATGAACAGACTACTGCTGAACAGCAAAATACTACGGAAGGAGGATACAGCAACTGCACTGACAAAACAAGATGTGTGGGTGGAATCAATGCTCACGCCTTTAGATTCAATGCTGACAATGTCTGTTAATAACATACAACAGTGCTGCATATTTACCTATCTTGTCAGTCCACCATTATCTTTTTCACTTGCTGTTCCACTCCAATGCCTAACCCAAGCTATGCCTTTTAAAAGTATTTTCAAATGGCAGAAAACTGTTGTGCTCCAAAGACCAAAACTTATTTCAAGGGATGGTGCTGACCAGGTAATGAAACCTTCTTGTAAAGTATCAGTCAGAGCTGACTGACTCCCTTAACTTAAACTTCCTTCTCTAAGTGTTAGAAAATCAAGAAGTCTTCTTTATGCATTTGTATTATTTATGCAATGCAGGGAACACTATTGAGGAACAGCATAAATTAAGGAAGTCTAATTTCAGAGCAACTTTCTGATACTATACAGCAGATAGTAGCTTTGAAAAAATGTGTAATCTTTATACCTGGAAAATGGCATTGAGTGAAACAGCTGAAAATAAGTCTGCAGCAGATTATTAAAATAATAATAATATGCAGTGTTTCTTCTAAAAAGAATAGTTTCAATTAACAATAACTTCTTCAAGTAGAAACTTTAAAAATTATAAAGCTTAGACCTGATGTTACACATTCCCTTATATTATCTTCCATAGGCAGTGAAACTGGCTTAACTATAGGTTTTTTACACTGTTTAGCAAATACCTCCTGATCTCCTTCAGAACATCAATCAAGTTACTCTCTGTGGTAAAACAGACATTTGCCTTTTGAAATCTGTTTCCAAATATTACAGGTGCCAGAGCTCACCTTTCTACAAACTAAGCTAATATTAGCTTACTAAGCAAGCTAGCTAATACTGTAATAACTTAAATGTTGCTCTTTCTGTATCCCAGGCCTCATTAGTTGAAAACAAATCCCCTAAACATGATAGTCAGAAGTAGAGAGTGAATGTACACAGAAATGTCAAAATTATCCTCTGAACTCTACTAGTGTCAGACGACAGTTGTTTCTGAAGATTATGATCAATGATCTGATAGAACAAATGTATCAGAGATACTCTAAGCCAGGTCTAAAGGACAGCCCCTCACTATAAATTTGGTTAGTGTCTTCCTAATTAAGGACAGGATCTTCAGACAGTGCACAGTTACTCTCTCCTATTTGAGTTAATGCAAATTCTAGAATTAGTAATAATATGGATTTTTCTACAACATACACCAAAATTATTTGCTAAAACCATAAACGCTTTAGTGCTCAGAAATGACAAACTTCCTAAAGGACTGTCTGAGTTAAAAACAGGCAATATTCAGAGACTTTAGTCAGAATGCTGCATGCCTTTTCTTTTAGATCTTTACCACTACTTTTGTTCATTCAAGGTACATAGAAAGGTTTTTTTCTTAATTGCTTCCTCCTGATACTTCACACCATAATGACAAAAGAATATCAGAACAAAAGAGGGAAAACTGCCTTAAAAAGAACTTACTCTTAGTTGCATTTGGCACAAAATTAAAAAAAAAAAAAAAAAGAGAAGGAAAGAGTATTAAATGCAGAACTTCTTCAACTTGGATTTGAAGTCCTGAGCAAGTCTGTCTGTGGCATAAGTTGGTTAAAGGGCAGAGAAATATCACAAGGAGAATTTTAAGGGAACTATGCATCTTTTAAGATTTCTTTTAGTTGGACACAGGATGCTGTAGAAGAGTCTTCTTTCTCTTAATAGCAGAAAGTGACACTGAAATCTTTAAAAGAAGTTGTTTTGTTATATCGCATGTATTTTAAAATTATGTAATAATCTCATCTTAAATTCTGGAAAAGCAAGCTGGCAGAGAAGGCACCAGATGAGATATACCCTAGCAATATCTCAGGCCATTACAGACTGCCAATACAACTGCCAGCTGTCTCTGTAACTCAACAATAAAATTACTATTAAGTTCATTATAAGCATTAAATAGTTCAGATTTTCTTCATGTACAGGAATATGTTCATTTCAAGTGATTCCATCAAAATGTGGATAAACTTTTACTTCATTTAAATACTTCAGAGGTGTATTGATGTGGATGAGAAACCTTTTAAGAAGATTTTAGAAGGTGATGAGCCAGTTTGGTATGTGCATGTTTAGGCACTAATGGCTTTAAATAGAGAGAAATTGTGGCATGATCTTGTTATAGCCCTACTTTTTCCTACTTTTGAATTCAGGAAGAACGATAGGAAGTTTATAAGGATTTGCAAAAGATTTTACCCATCTTTCCCTACATATAAGGTTCCTATCATCAGCTTCTATCTTATCACTTAGTTAATTTTCTCTATGCAATACTAAACACTCATGTGTTTTACATAGTTCATACGTACACCCACCCTATTTCCTCACCCGTTTTCCACTCACACGATTAACAATAAAGTCAAGCCTCAAATCAGAACTTTTTATGGCAGAAAAAAAATACAGAAAACAGAAAGAACACAGAAAGCAGTTTAAACAGCTAAAATATTTATATAGTGAAGAGGAGCGATAGAGTAAGCATCAGGGTGTTAACTCTGGGCAAAATTTCCAGAAAACTATGTTCACTGAGTGTGGACAAACCCAAACCCCACGGCACTAACCAGGGTGCCAGGAAAACGCACGCCCGGGAGCCCCGGTCCGGCGGGCAGGCGGCAGCTCCATCTCCGCTTCCCAACGGGAGCCGGGAGTTGCCAGTCATTTCGAAGGCTGGAAGGAGGGGCTGGCGGCAACAAATCGCTTTCTGTTTCCCGCAGCACAGGCACCTTCCCTACCGCGAGAGCGGCGGGGCCCGGAGCAAGGAGGGCGGGCGGGAGGTGGGCTCGCCGCAGGGCGGGCAGCGGCTCGGCGGCCCCGGGGCACCACCGAGGTACCCGCAGCGCCCCCAGCCCCGCTCGGACAGGGCGTGTGGGGGTGTGTGTAAGTGGCGAAGGGGGGGAAAGATCCCGGGCAGCGCCGGCCCGGACCCACGTCAGGATGCCCCAGCCCTGCGCGCCGGGCGGCAGCGGCCTCGCAGCCACGCGGAGGAGGCGCCCGCTCCACACACACACACACACCCTCACACCCTCGTCCCGCTGTCCCACGTCGCGGCAAGCCCCGGTTCCCTGGCAGAGATGCCGCTTCCCCGCGGCCGGAGCGCCCCCGGGGCGGGGAGGCGCACGCGGGACTCCCGAGGACACGCGCCCGCCGCTCCCGGCGCCGCTTCCCTTCCCCCTCCCTCCCCGCGCGGCCCTCCCGGATCCACGGGCGAACGCAGTGCCCCCGGCCCCGCCGGGTCGCCTCGCCGCGAGCCCGGCAGCTCCTACAGCGACCGCTCTGCCCCGGGGCGGCCGCCTTCCCCCGTCCTCTTCTCCTCACTCCCTCCTCCTCCTCCCTCGCCACTTCCACCCGGGCCGCTTCTCGTCCTCCCCGTCCCGTGTGTGTGTGTGTGTATCCCCGCTTCAATCCCCTCGCCCACGCTTCTCCCTCCGCCTCCCTCCTCCTCCCGAGGTGCCGCGGAGAGGAGCCTCCCCCCGCCCCAGCCCCAGCGGGTCCCTTACTCGGGCGGTCGCTGCTCGGTCTCGGCCGCGGCGGCCATTTTGAACTTCCGAACTCCTTCGCTGCCGCCGCCGCCGCTGGCAGGGGGGGTGGCGGCGCGGGGCCGGAAGTGAACCCCGCGCGCGGGGCCGCGAGCGCGGCGGAGGCTCCGCCTCCTCCCTCAGGGGCGCCAGGGGGAGGAGGCAGCGGGAATGGAGCCGGACGGGAGTGAGTGGAGTTGGCTGGGATATCGAAGGGGGAGAGGAGGCGGGGGTTCTTCGCGCTGAGGATGGGGAGTCTCTGGAATAGGCTGCTCAGAGAAGCCGTGGATGCCCCATCCCCCTAAGTGTTCAAGCCTGGCTTGGCTGGAGCTCCGAGCAACCTGTTCTGTGTCCCTCACTGTGGCACGGATATTGGAACTGGATGATCGTCAAGGTCCTTTCCAACTCAAACCAGTCTGTGGTTTCATGATCTTGTTGTAAGGCGTTGCTCCGCTTAATCTCTGCCTTTCCGTGCTGCTGGGAAAAGGCCGGTGGGCTTTGGCGGCGGGATGTTGGGCTGTGTTTGGGATGCGCTTGGGATGATGGCTGTTGGGGTTGGAGGGGTGCAGATTTCTCACCAGCGTACTTGGCTTTTAAGATCATTATTAGATTTAAAATTACTATTGCCTGTCTCTTAACAGGAGCTGCTATAAACTTAACACAGAAATGCCGTAACATTATTAACCTGTAGTTAATTTTTAATTTCAATAGGTGACTCGAGTCACCAGTCATTTATGGCATCATTTTTCTCATGCAGAACCCTCACTTCTTTCAGATAGTCTTAAAATCTGTGGGCATCCCGAGGACTGGAATCTGAATTTGGGTTTCACTGCATGTTAGAGTTTGGATAGGATACTTAGAGTGCCTTAGAGACTCCTTAGAGTTTGGATAAGTGAATTTTAACTCTTTTGCTTATTGTCTTTTGTAGATTTGTCTACCAGCAACTACAGAAAATTAATGAATTTAACTACAAATACCAATGGTCTCTGTCAGTGCACCTGCCCATCACCCCAAGGACATCACAACATGCTACTGTGCTTTTTTAAACCCAGATGGCCTGGTCTGGTGGAAATATTTCAGGTGGAGATATACAGGAGCAAGCTCTGCCATTTAATGAGGAGGATTAAAAGTAAGATCAGGATACACCCGGCTCAAATGTGTGAGACAGATATGGCAGGTCAGATTTCAGGCTATCCTAAAATGGACCAAAGTGGAAATGAGTCTTATAGCATGGGAGATGAAAATAATGAAAGCAAATAAAATCTTGCAAAAAATAACTGCCCTATTGCCTGTGTATCAGATGCCTCAAAATAGGAGTTCTCACTATTGTGACATGAACCTGGGCATAATCCTTATGCCTCTCACTGTTGTGAAGTGAACACCTTGTTTGGAGAAGCGGTGGCTCATTGGCAGCTTGACAAACCCTGCAGTGCTGACTTCTCTTCTATGTTCCAAGAGAAAGGATGGAGAAGCCCAGTCTGTGAATCTTAGCATCTCTCTCATTTTACAGTGTTAGAACCCAGACTTTGCTGGGGAGATAAAAACCCCTAGAGCTGAACCAAGGTGTCAACATTGCAACAAAAATAGCTGCAAGCTAGATGTGAAGGGTCAGCTCGTTCTGTGTAAGATGCTTGTGCCTTAAAGCTGGGTTCTGAGAGAAGGCAGCACTTTTGCAACATGTGCAATAGAGCACTAGAGCCAGAAAAAGCTGAGCAAATCCATTGAAAGGGTCATGCTGTGGATCGTGGTTTTAAATGTGTATTATCCAACAGCCAAGTGGATCTTAATGGAAAATCATTGAAAATTCGGATAAAAACACAAGCGGATAAAAGAAACCTACCAGTGCCTCATCTCTGAAAGTGCTTTTATGTCACAAGATGCCCAGAAAGTGCGCAGAAACAGCTATCAGAGGAGACCTCGTCCCAGTGCATGGTGTGTCTCATCTTCTGAAACTGAGCAGATAAGAAATCTTCATGTAGCTTGCTTGCCCTTATCAGGATATGATTAGATGTCCACACAGTGATTTTACCAGTAAGTCAGATTCTGTTTTTTGTTCTCATACAGTGGCCTCCTCAGCTATAAACTTATCTGTGCGAATAACTTCATTTGGACAATACAAAATTTATTACAGAGTTTTAGTGTGAGCTGTAAATGTTACCATCAGAAGCTGCTGTAAAACATCTTCATGCTGGCTTAAGCAAAGAAGATGTAAGAATTGCAAAAATTCTAAAAATATGTTGTAAATCTTTGCATTTAGATGATGTTCCTTCATTCTGCAAAATCCTGTCTCATTTTATATTTTGGATTCTGAATGTTTCTAGGAGTAGTTTGCCATCATATTCCAATTATTTCAATATTATTAGCTTTTTAATGGCTCTAACATTAGTGTAAAGGTACTTCTATCAAGGTTAATGCTTTTTTTAGCTTTTTCAAGTTTTGTGACACTGCTATTAGCTAAGTATTGTCTCCATTTATAAATGGAAGACCTTGACTGAGTAAGATCATCTGTGTCTCCTAAATCACAAAAGGACATTATTCCAGTATTCTCGTGCTGTTCACCTTTGCTTTAACTACTGATGTTGCATATTTACTTATTATACTTTTTTATATTTTTTCTCTCATTGATTAAATAATGTTTCTGTTGCTAATTGCAAGTGTTTTGCCCTCAATAAAGCTATGAATTTAGCCTGTAGGTAAAATCTTGAAAGATTGTGTACTAAGGTAGTTGGGGCATTGTTCTGTTTAACCCTTCAGTGTTGTGGGTGATTGCAGCAATTAATTGATTTTAGCAAGGTTTCCATGCCTGCTTCTGTTAATATGAACCAAATTCCTGCCTTATGCTTTGAACTGCTGATTTGGTTCTGATTGCTCAGTAGGGCCAAGTGAAAAAACAGGTATGAAATAAGGTGATGGCTCAGGGGTGTGCTCTGGAGTTTGTGGCAGTGGTCAGGTAAGAAAACTGGCAATGTTAGGAGCGTTGGGGAATGTGGAATGAGGGGCTTCCACTAACTAGACATTGCATCAGTGTCACGGTAAAGGTTTTGAAGGGTTTAGATTGGGTTATATGTTACACAGTCTAATTTTGATGTCTTCATTGTTTTTGGCATACATTGGGTTGTTCTGAGGCTTTTTACTGTTTGAAAGGGCCAGAGATAGAATTCTTATAGAAGGTTATAGCAGACTTCCTGGTGAAAAATTGATTGGAAAACCAGTAATTTTTAGAACTATATGCAAAGTAAGTATTTTATTTGCTTCACAACAACTTACAGCATCTCCACTTAACTGTGTGTGACGGCAAGCCAACAACAAGGCTGCAGGCCAGTATAACTCTTTCTCTGAGGGATTGGGAAGGAAGGCACGAGCAAAGACAGCTGCAATTCACAGTATTTCAAAATAGAGATGACTACAACAGTGAAGAGACTCATGAGTGTTTATACAAACAATGTTTTTGTAAGTGAAAGGATATCTGTTTTTTATTAACAAATTATAAATTGTCTCTTGAATGAGTAGTTTAATTCCTTTTTGGTGGGAGATGTGGGGATCAAAAATCCATCTCCCTTACGACTGCAGTGAGAAAACCTGGGACTAGATTTTCCAAGATTCTCTTTTGACAATTTGCGTTATGTCTGGGAGCAATGAATTTTGAAAATTATAACTTGCCATTCACTGTTATGTTAACATGCAGGAAGTTTACTTAATTGTAGCTTCCTGGTGAAAAATTAAATTGGTTAAATAATAATTTTCAAGTTCTCAGTAGTAGTATAGAATTGCAAATATTTTATATTTGTTCTGATTATTGTTTACATTTTTGTGATAAATGTGAGCAAAGAAGCCTTTCTAAATGTTTATTTAATGCCTGCTAATGAAAAAAATCTGTAACATGATAAGGAACTGTCCTTTGCTGATTTGTTCTGCTTGCAGAGCTAATAAAATGGGAATGAGAGCCTTCCTGCTTGCTATGGGGATAGTTTTTGAAACAAATTTTAAATGTAGCTTTGCCCTTGTGTAAGGTTCTGTTTAACTTAGTGTCAAGTTTCAGCTGTAATTTCTAACGTAATTTGGTACACTATGCTTGTTGTAGCTTTTGACCCGTGTGAAAGCCTAAGTGGTTACTGGGAAAAAATGTACAAATTGCTACAATACTGAAGTTTCTTCTTAATTTCTTACTTGAGACAAAAATATCAGTTCGCCGTTCTGGGAGATTCTTGAGTGAGATTACATGGTGTTATTTGGTTTTCACTTTTCTTAATTAAAACAGTTGTCGGTAGTCGCGTAGGCTGTATGGTGACAGTCTTCTATCTGCATCAGGGATAGAGGCAAAAGACCAGAAAGATTATTGATGCTGCCTGTCATTACTTTGGGCCTTTGAATCTCAAATCTTAAAAAAGAGCTCAGAAGTTGCTACAAAAGTTGAGTGCTTTTTTGTATTAAAACCTTTACAGGAAACAATTAGTTTCATGGAAACGCTTCCATTTCCATTTCCCATGAAACAAGAAATCCTCTTTGCAAAACCTGCAACCTCCAACCAGTAGTTTCTCCAGACCAAATTTAGACTGTTAGCAAATGCGCTTAGAAGAAAATGGACATGTAAAGTACACTGTGTATGCCACTAAAAATAATCCTTTGAGGCTTGGATATTTTGATGTTTCCTAAGTATCTGTTCCTTCGATATTTTTCATGTGCTCTATAATTCACATCAAAATAACTCCACTGCAGGGATATAGTTTCCTAAGTCATTTTAAGTTGTGGTTTGAAATCTTTGAGAGCTCCTTTTTATCATGTTTTGCTTTTTTGTTCTGTTTTGACATTGGGAGTGCATTAAGCATTTGTAGAGTTGAGCTAACGTTGGATTTTCTGCCAGAGGCCCCATGGTCAAATTATGTTTTTATAATCAATAAATGTTCTTTATTCTGAAATACTGTGCATCTCAGCCTAAGTCGGCCTCATATTACTTAATAAGCACAAAATACTTTTAAAGTACATAGGAGTTAAGTTTGAATATTTATGTTAATTGTTTAATGTGGATAAATGTTTTTCTTCTGTTTTAAATTAATGTATTTATTCTGATTTTAACTTACTGTAACAAACTGTGGCCTTTAATACAGCCAAGGAATGGATCAAGGTCTGTATGATTTTCCCAGTTAATTTTCCCTTTTTCCCCAGTGCTAAATATTTGCTTAGTGCAAATGTACGTCCAAGTAAATTTGTTTTAATTGGTGGTAGAAGGCTTTAAAATTCATTGGGTAGATTGGAGCTGTGTTTTGAATGGTTGGGGGAAGGACTAGGAACTTCTTACAGTCTGCTTGAAGGCACTAAACAAAGCAGGCAGTGGCAGTGGGATGTGGCAGCTGCACTGAGCTACCAGCTGGGTGGCTAAGTAGGCAGAGGAGAAAAGAAGGCAGCAACACTCAGTGCAGGGAATCTGGATGCAGGACATGATGAGGTGCTTGGATTTTTGATAGGTTTTATGTCGCTTTGAGTTTCTAATGTGCTTATTTTGGCAATTGATAAATGCTTGGGTGCGTAGCTAGTTGTCTGTTAGTTTAAAAGGAAATTCTTCCTTGTTAAGTTAGCAGAAACAAGTTTATCTTCCCTACAAGTCTTGCTTCATCTTACTCAGTGACAGCCTTATTTCCATCTGAAAGAGGCAGATATCCTTTCTTCATACAGGGAAGACTATTACATCACACTTTTATTGTTTGTTGTGTTATCAAAGTGGGAGTGGGGATACTGTACTGCTTAACATGTTGAGGCTGAAGAGTGCTTCATGTCTGAAGCTTTTCTGGATTTAGCTTTGTGTGAATGTGACTGGAATAACACCAGAATTGTAATACTCTTAATGATGACCAGGTTCAATATTCAATTTAGATCTGTTTTGACCCAAGAGATTAGTCTCTTTCTGATTCCTTTTTGGAGATTTAACAATCTCAAAAGTGCATGTTGCAGTTCATGCTGTTATCAGTTTCAATTCCTCAGATCTTGACCTACAAAAAAAACCGTAGACTTGTGTTGCAACAGAGCTATGTGAAGAGACTTGTGCACGTCTCTGATTTCAGACTGCCATCTTCAGTTAATTTCATTAAGTGAAGCAAGGTGAATCTTATGGGGAAATCTATAGCAGCCTATCAATAAATATATATGAACTTCAGTTTCATCAAATGAGCTATCCTTATGGCTAACTTCATAACACTTCATAAATCCTAAAGCAACATCCAAAGAACTCCATCTAGCTTTGTTTCTTGCAGGGTGAACAAAAGTGGAGCAGGGGGAAACTGTGCATTCTTGTACCATCAACGTTTGATTTTCTGAGTTATCTTTAATAGTGGTAGAGGCTGTACATCTCTAGCAGCAGTTCTTCTTCATGCTGATGTATACAACCCCCCCAATATTGTGTTAAAGATGGCCCCTTTCACTGAAATCAGTAATGAATTTATGACTTACGTACATCTCTCACTTCTGTGTTTTACTGCGCACTTTATATTTAGAGTTATGAAACCACACTGCATTTTTTTACTCTAGATGATCTGCTGTGTTACCAGTGTTATTTGTTTAAGAGATACCGTTTTTACTTGTTCTTCTGTCTTGCTTTTTTGTTTGTTTGTTTAAACCGTTTTGACTGAAATTTCTCACTATGTTCTTTGCCTACAACTAATACTTTTCCTTTTAAAAAAAATCAACCAAAATGATTCAGCCAATTTTTTAGAATGCATATGGAGAAAACCTTCTGGTCATAATGTTTTCAAGTGGAAACCATAGGGCTGTGGATACCTTTTGTTTAAAAAGCCCTAATAGTCCGTGGCTTGCAGGAAATTTATAAGCATTTTTCAGAGGGTGTCTTCTATTAGAATAGATGAAAGGCCACATTCCTGATGAAAAATGCAGTGAACAAAACTGATACCTTATTGCAGGAAGCTGGGTGTGACAGACTGTTTTAGGGAGGCAGGGACAGGATCTGAGAAAACTTGCCAGTTTTCTTTGGTACCTGGCTTGCAAAGAATTTTAATTCTTTTGTAGACAGCATATAAAAAAATTGGATAGAGAAGACTTGTGGAGCTGGAAAACCTGTGAGAAGTTTTTAGAGGAAAAGATTGAAAAGAGGAGGTAAACTTAAGCAGAATTTGGCATGTTAGAAAAACTGATACTGGAACAGGGCGAAGTGGGCAAAGAGTAAAATAATGGGAAGTCTCAGAAAATGAGAATAACTTGGGCAACAGTTTGGTCTGAAGTGGACAGAAAGGATTTAGTCTCAGACATGTGAACTAGCATTAAAATAAGAGGCTACACAATCACTTCTGTTTACTATTGCTGCCATTATTCAAATGACAATCAGTTCAAGCATCAGAGGTTTCTGGCATATACATATGATTCCTTTTTGTGAAATCTGGAATTTACGTTTTAACTTCTTAGGTATTTTGATTCAAAAAATAAAGCCTAGAACTTGTTAAACATCAAGAAGAAAACAAAACAAAACAAAAAAGTTAAGAAAACTCTTGATACAGGTTAAAAAGCCAAGCACTCACCTGTGTGGGTGGGTACACTTGAAAAATCTTCAGTTACCTGACTTGACTGTATATAAATTTCTGCCTGCAGTGATCCTTTTGAAATTCAGTGTGTTGAATGGGTAGTGCTTCATTTTTATTCTTTAGAGAAGAGAGTAGATACAAAAAACCCAATGAAATTAAGGTTATCAAAGCAACTTTAATTTTGGCAATTCCTAATTTTTATTTCTTGGCTTAGCAATCTCAGTGGGTTGGGATTTTATTTGAATTTTTTAATATTAATTTTTAATTTTATTAATTTAATTTAATTAAATTTTAATTAATTTTTAATTTGTGTTGTGGTAGATACATTGTGAGTCTGTCTTAACACACTAAAATAAATTATGAAAAATGGCATCTTCTTAAGCAACTGCTGTATGTTCTGAGTTTGTAGGCTGTACATTGCTGTACACCATGTGTGTACCGTACAGTACATGGCTTTATAAAAGTTCACATATTTCTTCCTTAGGTCCTGTGACATGTAGACCTTTTAGGTCACTGGCTTCAGCTCCATCACAGTATCCTTACATGTGTTGGGGGTGCCTTGACCACTGAACCACGCTGGAGAAACTGGTGTACTCTGAATTGGAAGGTCAGGTAAGTGTTTGTTTATTCGTAATGCTGTCTCGTATACAGCATATGAAGAAAAAAACCTTAAGATGTTGAATAATTCTTTAATCTGTAAATGGTCACAAAATCGGCAATTTTCCAATTTATCCTTCCTTTTCTCTCAGTCACTAGAAACTCCATAATGCAGCAGTTCTTGTAATCTGATGCTTGCTGTGTCATCACATTAAAAAGAATTGGCAATTTAATAAATGAGGCTTGATGACACTGGGTGAGGAAAGGAAGTCTTTATTTTTTTCTTTCTGTAAATAGCAGTGTGCTGAAATGTCTCACATGACCAAGTTCTGGTTTTTACAAATCGTCTTCGGAGTTGGTACAACTGTTTTGAGATTGATTGATTTATATAACAATTAACATCAGATTTAATATCTTGTTTAAAAGGTGGAGGGGAGGACAAAGAGAATTTTGGGTACTTTGTTAGTTTGTTGCTAATACAAAAGCAGTAATGTACAAACTATGTCAGATTAAGTGATTCTGTGCCAAATAATGCTGTGGATTAAAGTATTTCACTTGCTCTGAAGCAAACACTGGCTATCTTCTCGACCAGGTAATGCATTGTTTTTTCCCCCAGTTTTATAAAGTATATATGCACCGCTGTGTTTCTTAAACTTTTATTTTAGGTTGGAAATGGCTGACATTTCACAGATGTTTGTATTAGTCTTAACAGTGTAATTAGAATTATATGCTATTTTAACAATATTTGGATATTTATAACATAAGTCAATTCCTTGCAATGTAACAGCTTTATTATGTGAAAAGGTTGTTTTGTTCTTTATCTACACGTATAGTGATCGTTAAAAGTTTTGCTGAGGAAACTTAGAAAAGACAACTACTTAAAATGTATGTTGTTGGATTAAGCTTTTGGATGACAAATGCATTGTAATCTGGTAAACCAAATGGATTCATGTCAAATGACACACTTGAAAATCACATTTCTCCTTCCTGCACTGTCACTTTTAAAAGGAAGGGAATATTTATTGTCATGGCAAGTGTGTCAAACGCAGTAGTGGCTTTCCAAATGCTGTCATTTTTATGATTATAATTTGTGCTTACCTAATTTTGGTTTTATCTTTTGTTGAGTCAAGCAGAACTTTAGCAGTTTTATAATGCAGGTGTGCATCCAGTAATGACAATCTGTACTTCCTGGGTGTGTATGAATGGCAGTTAAACATTTCTCTGAGTCACTTGCCTTTTCGTTGTATTTGCAAAAGTAAAACAGAGCAGTTCTTTCCTCAAAATTACTTACATTTAACTTGGATCTAACTTTGTCCTAAAGGGTAAAAAACAAACAAACAACACAAGAAAATGAACAAAAGATATGCCCCAAAAATGGCTTTTTTTTAGCTCTATTTTATGTGTGTTTCACAAACATAATACAGAATGAGGAGTGAGGTTTATTTTCTCTACAACTTTGTCTTTCACCTGAAAGTCTAATATCTGAGATTTTTCAATCTTTCCATCACTGATGCTATTATAAAATATTGGTTGATAGTGTATTTTGTGCTTCTTTTAAAATTAGTTTATGTAATTTAATTGTTAATTTGCAATCCAGAGAAGAATTGAAGGAGCATATGGAAAATCACAGAACTTCTTCATCAGTTTTGTCTTCATTTTGGGATCAGGTATTCAAAACCAGACATCAAATGAGTGGACATCACAAAACAAATCCATCATCAAAAAAACAAACCCACAAATGAAAGAGAGGGACAGAAGAAAGAAGCCTGAAGATAATCCTGTGTGCTCCAACACAAAAGCAACTAGAAAGAAGGATTCAAGGTAATTTAAATGCCATACCTGCAACAGGTACCACCTCTATTACAGCAAAACTTGCTATTTTGTTCCTTCACTGCAGAACTTTTGATAGTCGGGCACATTTATTTGTTTGCTTATTTATTTACTTATTTTTATAAGAAAGTTACACCTGGATATCCTGAAAAAAATAAGGTACCTTATTCTAATAGCTGCCTTCTACTTGGTTTATGGTAGTACCAGGCTTTTGATAAATTAAGCAGGCGCTGCTCAGAAGGTGCGGCTGAAGGTTTTCTATTACATTTTGTTACAAGAAACAACAAAGTGGAGTCATTGAGACAGGCTCTTGGAAGAGCCAAGAGAGGTGCTGTGAGACCTCTTGGAATTCTGCAAGTTAACTAGGTGAAAAAACAGCTTCCTTTGTGGTCAAGGCTGCATTTTCAAGAGGGATATTTACTGAACACCAGTTTTATCAGTTAGTGTCAAATTCTACTTATCTGCAGTTGTAAGAGTTAACACCAACACTTTGCCTGACCTCAAGTGCATCCTTTCTTCCTAGGAGAAGTTGAGAAGTAATTTGATGCTATCCTGTTATTCAGAAAAGATTTTTTTTTTTTTAAATTGTCAAACTTTTTTCCCCAAATAGCTTCTTTATCCCACTCTTTTCTAGGACTGAAGTATTTATGTATTTATATACATAAATTTATGCTTTCAGGAGTTTGCACTTCAGGGGGGCTGTAAGAAAGAAACAGTGTTGACATGAAGTTTGTTTTGCTGTACAAAACTAAGTCAAGCAAAGCTTTATACATAAATTTATTTATGTATATATATACATAAATATATATATACACACATTATTATATGTATATATACACATATTATATACATTATATATATAATTTAATATGGATTTCCTGAATTGGAAATTGAAATCCTGAATCTGGATTTCCTTTTTTGATGCTGTTATTGCTTGTGTGGAAAGAAATAAATACATGTTTTAGGAGCTTGTGAAATAGGTACAATTAAAAAAGGCAAAAGTGGAAAAAAAGGCCTAATTACTTGAAGTAAGTTAGCAGCTTTGTTAGTAGGTAGTGAGTAGACCAGTGTGCTGTTGATGTACCTTTTATTTAGGCATCTGTCTTTTGTTTGAGTTTTTTTTTGCTTTTTAAAATGAATTAGTTAACAAAACTTGCCTCTGTTTGAAGTTAGAGAAGTGTAAGGTTAAGCACATTACATTACTATATAATTGCCAGTTATTTTTGAACCAGTGGAGTATGATAATCCAAATTTTTTCTATGTTACATGTTAAACGTGTCATCTGATGAACGCACTACCTTTCTGTTTCGAAAGCAAAGGGAGCATTTATGGGCTGGGTCTCTGGAGCTCTCCCTGCAATGCTGCTTGTAATTACCGCCAAGATTAGGAACTTGAACTTTTCATACCTAGTCCTGACTTGAGCTTTGCTTGACTTAGTTTTGTACAGCAAAACAAACTTCGTGTCAACACTGTTTCTTTCTTACAGCCCCCCTGAAGTGCAAACTCCTGAAAGCAGCAATTACCTTTAGTTCCAGCCTGTGGCTGTCTCTTAATTCTTTGTGCTGAAGGCCCTGACCCCGCGGCAGAACAGGATCTGTCGCCAGTCGCAGCCGGCTCAGTTGCACACAGCTCTAGCCAGCTGTGTGTCCTGCAGCACGGATTGAGCAGCTGATGGCAGAACGGCATCGAGACAACACTGCCATGCTGACCGCGACTCTGAGCCCCTGCAGAGCTCCAGCGTGCCAAAGCAACTAGCCTCATTTTCTCTTTGTCCCAGCGTTGTCTCTCGTTATGCCCAACACAATCACTCGGGAACTATATTTTAGAGTCTGCTGATGCTGTTAAACCCTAAGAAATACTTTTAAACTAAAAAAGGTCTGCTGTCACAAGGTTACCAGCGAAGTGTTCGTAACGGGACTTGGAAAACCAGCTGTTTTCCTTTGCTGTCTTGTGGCGCTTTGTTTGTTTTTCACCAGGAGGGGGCAGCAAATGAACAACGTCAAAGGGGAACTTTTACTTTTCCAACGCTTTTCTAGCGTTCTTTTTTGCCCGAGATCCTCAGTGTGAGCTACATACCGATGTGAGAGTGTAAAACGATGATTTTTACCTATTTGCTGCGAGGTGAGCTGCAATGTATGAATTGGAAGTCTTCATTTTTTTTGGTATTAAGCAGTAGAATTTATTTAGTAAAATCTATCTCCAGTTTATAAAAAGGGCAGTTCTGTATGAAGGTTTAAGATTTTTATGACTATGGCAATTAGGTCTGTGTATATTTTAAAGGATAAAATAACCCAAAACCAAACTCCATGACAATATTAGTTAATGTCACCTACATCTTGCTTAATGTGTTTCAAATATTTATTTTCTATGGTGCAAGTTAATGTAATATTACAATTCAAAATAATGTTCTTACAGCCATTTTTCTCCCCTCAGAAAATAAAACTGAGGATACACTAAATCTAGTGATGCTTTTAATTCATGTATAATTAATGCATTCATGCACAAGGGTGGCTTGTGTGTACTGCTGACAGAGCATGGGAGTTCAAGGTCTGAATTCACGGGGAATTCTTGTGATGCTAAACAATATAACCAAATTTTATTGCCTTATTTCAGCCACAAAGTACAGTTTTATCATCTAAAGTTTTATGGAGGCATGCCATATTACTGATTGGGAGTATAGTGTGGGGGGGTTGTGACTATAGGAAAATGCTATTACCTATCACTGTGAATTTCTTGAAAGTGTGTGGCTGTAGTTCTGTTTAAGTTACAGATCAAGTAGTTAGCAAGAAGCCACAGAGAGAGGGCAGTCTAATCTTTTCAGTTGCTGAGTTCTATCCAATAGTTCCTATAAAGAAGGGAAGATCATAGAGGCATCTGTGAGTATCAGGTCCTATAATCAGTGTTCAAAAGCTAACTGGGAAGAATGAAGCTGATTCCTCACAGGACTGATTTATTGATAGTCTAGCCTTCATGATTGTCATGATATTCATTAAAATCATAAGTGTTATAATGCTTGTGAGACCTTCATGGAGTCTGAAACTTAATCAAGGGAATTCAAGACCTTTTGGTCTAAATGGGTCAGAATTTTCCACTGTGTAGATACACCTTATCTATATGTCAAGAATGGAAGGCTGAATCATCCATATTCCAGGTTACTTTGGACTTTTGTCCTTTAACTTTAGAAGACTTAACCAACCCTCCTTTTCTCCTTCCTAAAAAAGAGAACAGTATTCTTGAGAAGTTTGCACTGCAAGTGCTGCCTATGATGGCAACTTTGTCAGAATTCTGAAATTTTCATTTAAAGCTATTAAATGGGCTGGAAATAGGCAGTTATGCTTACTTTGTTTTTTTTTTTTTTTTTAAGAGTAATTGAAATAGCTAGAAAGTCCAAATAGCTCTACTTTTCTACAAAGCATTTCAGAAAGGTTGTTATATTAAGTCATTGTGAAATGACTTTAAATGCATTGAATATACAGTTATAATTCTCATTTAAATGAGTAGAAATGAAAACAAATATTTTCCTAGTCTGTGAATTGGTATGTTACACCTTTGAACTACACTTGGATTCACAAAGGTATTACAGAAAATGGCCTCTGTATTTTTGGTCTCTGCTTCATAGCTCTAAAAAGGTTCTGATTCTCGTGTAGGAGTTAAAACTCTAGATTTTTTTACTTTTGTGGTTTTTCTGTGATGATTTTTCCACCTTAAAGATGACAAATGTTCAGGGAAGCGGGGAAAATTACTGCAAATAGTTACACAGAATGGCACAGCTTGACTTTCAGAGTTGGCTTTCATCTCAAAGCCTGCTGTTTAAATCCCAGATTTTTCCATATTGGCCCTTGGTTCTACTGAGGTCACTGTTTTAGCACCTTCTCTTCACCAAATGCTTCAACAACTCCCCTGAGTAGTTAAGTTCTCTCATGCAAGTTAAGGGCTTTTATTTTTTGAGCAATGTAAGCTTCATTTCAGTGGTGCAAAAAACTGTTAATCCACACAAACAACAGAGGATTAAATCCCGTTTTGCATCTTTCTTGTTTGAATACTGTTGTATAAAATATCAACTGTACAATTCACTCTTACTTTAGAATTAGCATAAAATACTTTTACCAGTAGAATTCTTGAGTATAATATAAACTAATTTCATTGTTTTTTAAAATACTTTGTTTTCAAAATAGCTGGACTTTAATTGCCCTCATAAATGTGTCATGAAATTAACTGTGTTTTCATTATAAAGTGTTTAAAGAATGAGTAATCCTGTTTATTACATCCAACACGTGAATATAGTGCATGTATTTGGATATAGTATTTACTCAGTAATTAATTATTTACAGGTATGTGTCCTTTTGCTGAGTGCTTGTCAATAATCTTGATACAGGTGCACCTTTTTAAACCTGCTATAGTTGACTTTCACAAGGCAAAGATTTTAAACATCTTTGCTTGTCTTTCTCCCTTTGAAATTATTGTGTGTTAACAATGTGACTTTGCAGCATTAAAGACTTCTGTTTGAATTTGTGACTAGCCAGTGCTTCTGCTGTTGCTGAAGCTTGAGGAACGCTAAGTGCTTAGAGTGATATGGTTTTGAGGTATTCTAAGCATGGTATGGGGATAAATCTGGAAAATCAAGGAATTCGGAACACCACATCTCTGATCTGCACTGGTCTTTTCAAATATTTTACAGTAAGCACATACATTATTTTCGTATTTCCCCCTCCCTTTTAAATAAATTCCACTTGCAGGCCTGAAAGAGTAGCAGAGACAAATAATTTCTAGAAAACTTAGGTGGACCATTCAGGCATAAAAATACCACCATCCAATATGATCATGTTGCATTATGCAGTATTGGCTGCTAGTAAATTAATTTGACACAGCAAACTGTCATTTTGGGAATATAAATAAATAATTGAAAAATAACAAACTAGTGACTGAAGTATTTCATTGTATACAGGTCTGATAGGAATCTTTGTGCTCTTTTCCATAGCGATATCAATCTTTCCTAACTAATAGCCTTAAATACTCATGATAAAAGGCATTAAAAGCCTAAATTAACACAGTAACTGAGAAATGTAATCCCCTCAGACCACTTACACAGGAAGAATAGATGATGATTCTCCAGCTGTGACAAGGTTCATTTCCTTTTTGACAGGAAGCATTCTTATAGTTAGCTCTGTAGAAACACATGGTAATGCATGCTGGCATCAAAGCCTTTCATTGCCAGCACTGTGAGTAGGAAACAAGGTCTCTCTGATACACCTGATGCAAATGCATACAGGTGAATTACATGTATGTCTTCTTTATGTTACCACTTAGGTAAACTGCTTGGGGGGGGGGGGGGAAGTACTGTAAAGTTGAATGTTGAATGCTGTGTAGGAGTGATTCTTCTGTGGCATGAAAAAGATTTATAGAGAAAAGGGGTATTCTTCCCCTACTGGTAGTTTTCTCTCTTATGTTGAATATGCAAAAAGAATACACTGTGATCCTGATTTAACAAAACAGGCAAATTTTTAATGGAAATTTTGGTTTTTTAGTGGCAGTTAGGGATATTGATCTTTAAGGATATATTTGATCCTGCTTTAGATACTGCAAAGACAAGGATAGCTTATGTTGCTGGCTTGTTAACCAAAAAGGATGTCTCTGCTATTTCAGAAGGATGTGGGCTTTAACCAGTTCATAAGTCTTTTTCTGTTCTGGTACTCCATAGCCAGGATAAGAATAGGAATATTGTCTCAAAACTTTTAAAATCAACATGCACATACTGGCATGTTTCAAGATTTTCCATATAATAGAGGTTTTTCCACCTTGATTACATTTCTTTTCATTTTCTGGAAAGCTTCCTGCTTCAGTTTTTTGTTTTGAAATTTAATGTTGAATCTCTGTCAAAGGCCCAGCCTCTCTGTGTCTTATGCTCTGGGGTCCTTTCTGCTTTAGTCAAGTGATTTGTTTACATAGGCTTTGCATTGCCATGATTATATTAAGTCTAGGATTCTGCCAGAAAAGGCACTTGCATCAGAAATTCTGAATTAAAGTGAACTTAAAAGTACTGAAGAAAGTACTTTGTAGCACTGTCTGCTTGGAACTGTTGGATCTGCTCCGTCTTGTTGGTATTTAAAAAGTAAAGCCTTCCTCCTTTCTTCTGAACTGAGTATTTTATAGGATTAGAAAATAAGTTTAACTTAATGAATAGGATGGAAACGTGCTATGCTGTGTTTAGTGGTGTTGTGAAAACTTGGTATGTGCAGTGAGGGGGTGGACGGGGCAGTGGGAGCCAATTCGATGCTTGTGGTAATACATAAATAAAATAGCTTGAGGAGAACTTGTCCTATAGGACCTGGCAGCGTAGTGAATAGGGAATATCCACCTTATTGTTAATTTTTAATATTGTTCTGCATTGGCAGAATTAACTTCCTGTCAAGTTGAAATGAAAAACTCTTGCAGTCGTTTGGCAGGAGTGCAGCGCTCCCAACACTTGAGCATTGTGGGTGGTGCTCCATCCCACAGTGTTGGAGCCGTGGCATCACACATGGTGGCAGAGGAGAGTAGGCAGATGTCTGGCAGGAAACAAAGGTGTGAAGGGGACTGATAGACGACTCATGCTACTGGGACAGATGGCTCTCAATCTCTATGGTGGCAAGTGTGTCGTGTCTTCAAAGATAGACGTTTGCTCTATTAAATATTCTTAGCTTATGTAGAAGGCAACTGACTGGGCTTCTAAAGGTACAAAAGAAGGAGAGTGATGAGCAGAAAAGTGCTGACAGACTTCTGCTGGGAGCCTGGCTAGGCAGTGTGGATAAGCACTGTTAACGGTGTTTAGGTGCATAAGTAGACAAGTGACCAAACCCAGACAAAATAAATTAAACTTATGCAAAAAATAGAGACACTGACTAGAGGAACAATTGCAAATCTAGAGTTGTCCCTATTCCTTGTTATGCTGATGACCAGCTATGTGACCCACAGCAAACACATGTAATTAGTGTTAGGAAGCTGCTTATTACCTATGAAAATAAGATTTATTGTCTAGATAACCAAGCCATTGACAACTGCTCCTGACAATGTCATCAGCCTTTTCCTGTTTATTTCTCTGTTGACAACTGGGGGTAAGCATAAAGAATGCTGGCTATGCAGGAGTCCTGCAATATGATATCCCCTGCATTAATTCTTGAAAGATAACAGTAATGAAACTGGCACTTGTAATAATGTTGGTGTGAAATGTCTTGACAAGAATTACTACTATACCAGGGCTAGTGTTAGGACTTAGATTATTAAAATTTGTTCACTTCTCATTATTTTTTTTCTCAAATGTTTTCATTGGTATTTAGTTTATTTTTGGCTATAAAAATTAAAATAAGTTTGCCTATTTGGGGGTTGGACATAATGACCTCCATTCAACCCTGGCCTTTCTGTGATTCCATTTCAATTTTTTAGTCTGTGCCTGCTTTCTGGTTAGGTTCATTTCAGGTTCTTTACTGTAAGACTAATTTTTCAGAATTTTCATACAAATATGAAATTAAATATTGTAAATTAGAATTTGTTAGTGGGAATGTAAATGAAAGGGGAAGCTAGTTCTTTAAGAATATACCTCCCAATGTTTTTGTTACTGAAAATAATTGTTTTCCTTTGTCACCTGAATATTGTCCTTGCTGTTAGAGAAAATTCTTTGTGTGTTTTCTTCATTAAGTTGAAATGCCTTTACCTTAATGTAATTTCCTATGGCTTCTTGAAAATTTCCTGTTCTGCTACATTTCCCCTTTGGGGGGGATTTTTTTGTTTTCAATTGGTTACATAGAATACACCGAAAGTTGTCCTTCTAAACTTTGATTCAGAAAAAAAGATCAAAACTAAATTTGGAAATGGTTCTGGCCAGTCTTTCTTGATTAGACTTATGGTTGAAGCCAAATTTAGATGAGGTAGGTCTGGCACTGGTAAAACAGACTACAACCTTTAACTGACCACACCGTTACCTAAGACCATGCTTGATTAGCAACAGGATCATGAAAGATGAGCTGTGGCTTGGAGGATGTGCTGTAAATGCTAATCCAGTGGTACCCTTCTAAATTTCCCACACACACTTTGTGTTGCCCTGGAAGATACGGCATCCTTCGTATTTGCTTTCCATTTCCTGGTAGGTGAGAAGCCCTTCAAATGTGAGGTCTGTTCTTATGCCTCTACGGTGGCACTTGCAAACACATGCAAGGGAGACGCCCTACAAATGTTGACTCTGTTCATACAGTTGGTAACTGTAAACAATCCCTCTGTCAGACAAATTCTGTACATCTGTTGGCTTTTAAAAAACAACAAAACCCCACACTTTAGGGTAGGCACTCAAAGTCAAGCATTTACATATATTCCTGCTGGGACCTTGGCTCTCTGAAGGCTTTTTTGTTTAAGGAAATTGCTTTCTATCCCCTATTTACAGCTCTTTCTGTATTTAACTACCACATAGACTGTGCTGCAAGATGTATGGAACACTAACAGGATAAATACAAAAATATCCAGTAGAAGGTGACAGTACCTGTGCATGTGTGTGAAGGGGTACTGGAACAAGTGGTATTGACTTATTAAAAAACCCGAAACTGTGTTTATTCACTAACTTTATGTCTTAATTTGGTGTTTTAGGTGCACCACGCTGCTTTTTCGCTCTGATTTTGTCTGCAGCTTTGCTTATAGTGTTTTTATTCCACCCTCCCACGGATGAGGAAATGATCACATTTTTGACAGTGCTAACACATCTCATTTTGCAGTGTTAGCAGAGTGTGTCATGTGATGAGTGGGAGCATGAGCTGGTCTTAGTAAAACCAAAGTACATGTTGAAAGTATGTACTTAGCAGCCTTAGAGGCTTTTAAAATATTAAGTTGTGTCTAAACTCTTAACACTAAATAATGTACTCTTTGCCTTGTTTATTTTTTTTTGTTTTAAAACTGAAAGGTTTAAACTAAGATAAGCTAATGTCCACAAGTCACTTCTTGAGGTGTGCAGTGGTTGGTGGAGAGACAGATTGATTACTTTTGGTTTGTTACTTGTGTAACAAAAAATAAAATAAAAAGGTTAGTTTACCTTGGTTCTTTAGCTCTTATAGTAAAGGTAATTCTGATTACAAAACCTGTGCTCCTTTTGGGGAGCCTTTTGATGGCAGAATTAAAAACTGGAAGTGCATCTATCAGAAGTGATAAAATACCTTGAGGCTAAGGTGAGTTCCCTCTTCACCAAGAGGTCTTCAATATCTGGTAATGGAATAACAGGAGAAAAAGGCTTTTTCCTAGTTTTTGTGGCAGTTGTGTAAAAATGCGGAATTGTAAACATTATCCAAATGTTGTGACAAGAAATGAAGGAAATTCCTATAATGAAATGATCACTTGCTGGCCTTGTTGCAATGATTTGTTTAGTTATGGGATACAACTAAGCGTGGCAGGGAGCTGTCATTAAGTCCTGTACTAGTAAACATCCTTTTTTACGACAAATCATTCTGTAATACCTGTCATGATATTTTTGTCTCTATTTGCAGTGTTACTTTAAAACCATATACTTTTTCATTTATTTGTAATAAGCCCTACTTATAGGGACCAATGATTTTGTTTCTTTCCAATTATCAATATGCCTCCTTTCGGCAGCCTACTGTTAGATGCATGTTAGCCTTCATATTATAAACCCTTGCATGCTTAGCTTTTGCTGTAAAACTGGTTTAATTTGAAATTAATAAAATTGTTCTTTAATAAATTAAAACATTATATAATGAGAGTCTATGGGATCAGGAAGTGAACGTTTTAACCAGTGTCTGTAAGAGTAAATGGTAACACAGTCTGAACATACACTGTTGTTGTACATGAAATCTATACTTAAAAAATATTTAGTTCCTATCTGCATAGTATTCCAGACCTAAATAGTTTGGATGTTTGAAATTGCCACTTGTGAAACAGTTTGCCTGAATTGGGTAAATACAGTTAGGGTTGTTTGGGTGTTGTTTTTTATTAAGTAATTTGTTTGGGGTTTGTAATAGTCCTAAGATTTTTAAGCACAATAGAATGTAGCACCCTCTATTTCAGAAATTGTATCAAAAATATAATGAAGTGTAGGAATACTAAAGAAAATAGGAAGAAAATAAAAAACCTAAACAAACCCAACCTAGCCCCTAAGGATATTCTTTACACCGACACACAACCCACTGACTGATTCAGTGTGCTGTATTCAGCAGTGAGGTATAAAGGGTAGAATCACATGCATCTGAATGTAAGCAAGACTAAGGATGACATAACTGCAGTGATGAAATATACAGAAAAGTGTGATCTCTAAACCTTTCCTGTATTTTGATATAGTTCATGAATAAATATAAATTTTTTATTGATACTCAGTTACAAAAGAGTGCATCTCTACGTGTATTGTCAGGTGTGTATATATATGTACGTGTTTGTAACTGGGATGTTCACAACATCTAGTCTTTAATGCTTTTGTCTTATCAAGAGGTTAGAGCTACGCAGAAGAGGAGAGGTAAATTAGCTTGAGATATCTGCCTTACTTAGTGACTTGGAAGAGGCAGATGACTGCTTCTGATGGCACAGAATCCGACGGGTTCACATTTTTTGTAGTCTTGCTGTCAAAGACTGCAAGAAGATTTCATGGAAATTGTGCAATCCTGATGATAGTAGAGATGGGGGGGAGTTCTGTGCTGCTTTAAGAATAATTTATTGGGAAAATGTCTCATCCTTCGTATAAATCTTAGCTTGAAAATGCATGTTTTTCTATGCTAGGTCAACCAGTTAAATTTTTTGTTAGGTGTGAGGGAAACCAAGAGTTAAGGTATGCTTTTCTATTAAGTTAAGCATACTTCAGGATGCCTCAAGTCTTTTGCTTGGTGCATTCATGTAATAACACCACCACCTAGACAGCACTACCCCAACTATAGAAACTCCTAAATATTGGCATCACCAACCATGAGGTTTTTAAACTGGTGTGATGTATACATTGTTAAGTCTAAAAATTAGTTTTAGCCAACATAATTGTTTAATCTGACCTCTCTGTAGATTCCATTCTACATTCAATGTAGCACGATGGGCATTCCTGGAAGACATCTTAATTTCATATGAGACATTATTTAAATGTGTGGGCTAATTCACCTGTTAGGATTTCTTACTGCCTGCCTACAGTTAACTTTACAGAGGAAATGTCTGTTGACTATGTGGGTTGAATCCTCCCATAGGTGTTTGTTTTAGTATCTTACCTCATAGGTCTGCAAATAGTTGCTGTCAAAATAAATATATCCTAATTAATTGTTTGAGGGAAATCTTAAATTCAGAGAAGCTTATGTCGTAAATTGGTAAATTGTGCAGTCTCATTGTTTGATGTTAGGTAAATACTAAGATTAACCCAAAAGTCCAAGTCTAGGTTCTCTTGTAGCCTATGTACAGCTGTATTCTTGGTTGATCTTGCATGAGGGAAGAGCCAGAACTGAAAGGTTTAGATTCTAGATTTGGTATTTCCTGAATCTGATAGAACTGAGGTTTTTATTAGTATCAGATGATAATTCCACTGTCTCAGGGCATGATTTTGACGAATAGTAAGTATGTGGCAGACCTCACGTTTTAATATAGAATGAATCCTGGACAGTATTTGTCAAGGATTAACTTGTCATGGTTAAATTCTTTAGTTTGAGGTGTGTCCCTCAGTCACAGTACAGAATAGGTAGAGTAAATGGCAAATGCAAGTTCAGAACTTTTCAGTATATTCCAACTAGTTTGCAGCTTTCAGTATGTTGAGCTAGAATTATATGCACATGCAAATGTGTGCATCTCTAGTGTATGTGGTTGCATGCTGGTGCAATTGTATTCAAAGGATCTAAGTGCATATAGGTCCCATAAAGACCTATAACAAGTAAATTGGGACACTTGTAGGAGTTTAGATCTTTTGTTGCCTCTACAGAGGCTTTATTTTCAAAGAATAGATATATCCACAAAGATAGATATAGATATATTTGGATATATCCATTTCTAATAAGAATATCCACAGCTGCACAACTGACACTGAAATAGAAATACTGCTGAAAACGTGGTGCAAACTCCACTAACTTACTCCAGTGGTAGGGGAAAAATGGTGAAAGGGCGTCACCTTGCTTGTGTAAAAGGAAAGGCATTTTAGGTCTAGAACCCCTCACTTGGGAGTACAGCTAGCTATAAGCAAAATCAATCAGGAGAGCTGTGTTCTGGTCTAGCTCTGCTACTGGACAGGGCCATGGGATCTTGAGCAGGATGGCCTACTGTTTGGCTGTTTTGGATTTGTGAACACTACAGCTAGAGACTGACCACCTGTGCTTGTGCAGTGCTCATTCACTGCTACTGATGGTAGTAATGACTGATACATTTCTGTTTTGTTACAGCATTCAGAAGAGCTTGGACCTTCACAAACGCTGACATCGCACTGGTGAGGTGTTCGGCTGTAGTTTTTGCTGCTCTTCTTTCCCTGACAAACAACTTCTCTGTAAGCATATTAGGAAATATCACCTGGGTTCAGCAACCTCATTAACCAGTTCCCAGCCCATCTTTACCTTCATATAACTCCTTGGGGAACATTAAGTTCTTCACGCTTAAACTTCCACTTGAGCATCCCAACAAATAAAGAAGCTGTTGGCATGGTCAGGCTTTTGTGCTGAAAGCCAAGGATTACCTGGAAGAAGAGAAGAAATGGTCCTTATGTGGCCATTAAAAGCACTGAGAATGGCCTTTCCAAAGTGCTTTGTGTGCGATATGGTACAGGTGGTAACTTCAGTGTGCTGAGAGTATCGTGGAGATTTATCTTGCACAAAAAAGATTTGTCTTGCACAAAATCACATGTTGGTTTTTGGTCTGGTTACCTCTTGCTCATACATTCTGCTTACTTACTAATGAAGAGTTTGACATTTCAAGGCAGAATTTGTTGAATAGTTCCAAAGCTGACAGTGAACCCTACAGGTGGTTTCTGCATTACATCTTTCATTTTTAATACAGTCTGTATAAAGCAGTAAATGATTCAAGAAAATCTACTGGTGCAGTGGTATTCAATGTGATAAAAACTATTAGCTAAATTTCTTCATGGTTACTTTTTAAAACAAAATGTGTCTATTACCATAATATTATTATTCAGTATTGAAGTAAAAATATAAGCTATTGAAATATAATGTCAAATAATCTTGACTTGAAAATTCAGTGGTTAAGTACATCTGAACTTTACTTATTTACCCAAATAGAAGTTGCTCACTTTAAAATGGTTTTACTCCAAGACTCCACATTTATTATTTGACAATGGTGGTTTAAAAAACTCATGGGGATAAAGAAGCTAGTATGTCAACTTTCTATCAGACAGAATCACTGTTCTCTTACACACAATTGTAAAGAATATACTAATGCAACAGGATAAAAGTTTCCCTTCAGGTAAATTGTAGATTTCTTGATTTATAGGAAAATGTTAGTAAGAGAGGTATGTGGAGAAAAGCCACTGGCAATTTATAGGTAGAATCTTTATTAAAGAATTAAAGAGAAAGTTTTTTCAGAGAAAAAAATTCTTATATTGTTAGAAACTGATGAGCAGAACAAACATCATCTTCCTCTTTTGCATTTGGTACAGAAAAGGTTGGAGATGCCTACCAAATATAAACGCTTGGTCCCTCTCCATCTGGAAGCATAACAGTTGGATATTTGCAACTGAGCACATATGTTATTACTAATGAGAAATATTTCCTTTCCTTAAAATGCTGCAGTGTAAATTGTATTAACTTGTTTGCACAGCAACCTGATGGTTCTTTAACTTGAAATTGCTTGAGTGGTAAGTACTCATTTATGACAACAGCAGTACTTTATTCTGAAGGATTCCAGATGCTTTTCACTGACTTTGCATTGGGGAAACATTTTGATCCATGCTGATGTTAGGCCCAGAGGACACTGGCATAACGTGTTGGTTTGTTTAATAGCATTTAGCAGTAGCAAAGGGATGTGAAGGATATGCAGGTATGTGGAATTTAATTAACTAAAGTGGAATTCAGCCAAAACTCAAATCAACAGTCCCAATCTTGCAAAAAGCACAAGGAGACTTGTAATAGTTGGTAAGTGAACTGAGCTTTCATTTTGGTGTCACCTTGACAATCTGCTTTTCTAGGGAATTTTTTCAGCAATGTTGTAAAGGATGATCTATACCACTTACTAGTAATTGCTAGACATTATTTCTGGCAGCATTCAGCCTGGTTTTTATATCTTTCACAGAAGCACCAAGCTCAATCTTAGCATTTGAGAACAGGCAAGAGTACAGCTTGGAGTAGCAGAGCTGCAGGCATAGCATGGTGCAGTTGCATGCCCACTAGAATTTTTAATGTGCTGACTTGGTTTTTTTTAAAATTTTTTTCCCCACTGTTGCTTGAGCAGGCTGTATAATAGGCTTGATAAGTTAATTAGAAATGGGATCTTGAATACAAAATAACCACTTTACTTTTTTTTTTTTTGCATATTTATTACCCTGTTGTAAATGGGGAGAAATATTCAGCATTAACTAGTTTACTGAAAAGACTGACTGATGATAGCAGATTTTGTATATTTAAGGTATGATTTATAGAGCCAAATTCTAATCAGTTCTTTATACTAGCCTCAGGCAGTACAGTTATTCTGCAATAAAGTGAGGGATTTTGGTATGTCCTTGTAAGTGATCTTTCAATATTAATATGACATGTTCTATCAGAATTATTTCTTTGCTCTCTAAAAAAAGAGAAAATTTAGATACAGAAACTAGTAATCTTGACATGTTTCTGTTTTGTTTTGTAAGACATCTTGGAATACTAGCTTTTAATCAAAAATCCACACATTTTGGTCATACTGGAAGACTAATGTGGCTATCATGTAAAACTATCATTTAATGATATAAAATATTTAAATGTAGTTAGATCAGCATGCAGTTAGTTTCTAGTCCAGCTGCTAGGTGTAGTAGAAATCTTCCAAGCTTGCTTCCAACTCCCAAGCACAATTTTTCGAGGAATACCTGAGTTGCTATGCTTTATTTTCTTTCTGTGTCATCCAGCAAACAGGGGCTTGTGTGGGTTTTTGAATGTCAATTTATGTGAGTCCGAGGGGAATCTGGGGTAGGTTTTCTGTGTGACTGTTACAAAGGTGTTAACTGTGTTTACTCTTGAACAAACTCCCATGTATTCCCATCCCTTCCTAAGTCCCTTTTGCTGTCAAGAAAAACTTGTCATAAAGCAGCAGTTCTACAAAATGCAGGCTCAGCATAGGTTAGGGACTGTAGCATAGTTGACAGAAGACTCTTTGTTTTGTTATATTAAGGCCAAGGTTCTACTGCTATAAATAATGCATGCTTTAATTGGAAACTGCAAATGGAAATGTCGGTCTCTCAAGACTCGTTGATTTCAGTGTAATCTCTAGGGACAGATTCTGCTTACGTGCTGAACATGCAACACATTCCCCAAATTTGTGGTTGCTTTGTTTCGTTAGTACTACCCGTGCTAGTGAGCTTCTTCCTATAAATTAGAACAAATGTCATATCTAGATAATTGTCTGGAAATTCCTATGACCATATATTGTAAAATTGCATAAAACACCATTAGAAGACTTGGTACCCAGTGATGTTGAAGAACTCGAGTTTCCATTTCCCTTGGTCAGAATTAATTGGATAATGCACTATACCTGTTGAATTTAACTATTAGTATGGAGTGAGTTTAAAAGCAGATAATAAACATTCATTTCTTGCCAGATTTTCCTGTGTTTAATCACGCTGTGCCCGATGTTAGCCACAGGTTAAGGCCTGCATGTACAATTGCAGTGGCTAAGCTGATGCTTGGCTAATTCATGACTCTGGAACACTAATCTCAGAGCATGAGCACAGCTTTTTGTACCATTTTAATTAAATTGATTTAAAACCACACCTTAAGGCCTCTTCTAAACATAATATATTACCGACTTCATGAAGTGTGTCCGACAGTTAACAAAGTGGTGTCTAAGTGTGTGAATACAAATCTGTGTGAAGGCTAATACTTTGCTTTGGGCTAGGTTGAATTTTGCATTCATTTGGATTCTTTCTGTTTGCATGCATTTATCAGTCTTGTTTTGATCTCATTTAACAGCATCAAGATGAATTTTGCAAATTTTTTAGAAGTTTGTAGATATTAAAATAGTAACTGAACCCCTGCCCCCCAGCTTGTGGTAATGTAGAAAAAAGGAAACCAGATTAGGGTGGCCAATATAATTTTATTGCTGTCCCCTTTGAGCATCCTAATGCCCTGTTGTTTATGAGCAAGCCTGAGCAACTCATAGCTAGAACACATCTAAGATGTAGAATTTAGGAATACAATAGGATTTAAATGTGTAGAACTCTTAACTGATGTGGAATCCTTCCAGAAGTCCCTGAAAGCTGATTTCAGAAAATGCTATAGGAACACCAGACTCCAAGCTTTAAATGCCTAGAGCGAACCAGTATCCCAGCATGGGTATATATTGAGTTACAGGTGAGCTGGGTGCCTCAGACAGAGTTCAATCCAAAAGATGCTGACACTGAGTAGGGAGTCTTCAAGATAAGAGGCTAGGCTGAATGTAAGATTGAGTTTTACCCCTGATCTTCAGACTGAAGTACCTTCAGCTAGTCATGATTAGCTCGTGAACTCTTACTTCCTTGTGAAATGGCTGAAGTTTACTTTGACAAAAGACAACCAAGGAAAGTTCTGGCACCCCTAACTTAATTTATTGGCCTGTGTGAAGCTATTGCATAGTGGTTTTTTGCACAGTAGGACAGTCTTTCATATTCTGTGTTTCCCAAGAGAGTGCAAAGAGGTTGAAGCCTTTCGGAAATGAGGTTTATCAAGTGATCCTATGCTCTTAATGCATGAGGAGACCAGGCTTCTAATTTCTATTTCAGAGAATGTTCAAATATTCTGTATTAAATGGAATGGGGTTTAGGTCACATCATTCCACATAGCATGTCTTAAATGCTATATGGTTGTATCGACATTCTCTTTCTAATGGCTAATAGTGACTGGATTAGTCTGTTTGCTTAGCAGTGGCTTCAGATTTTCTTCTGGCTTTGTGGTCAGAGCCCTTTCTTTAGGGATGGTGGGGATAACATAAGACAGAAGAGATTTTTTTTTCATTTTTCCCTCACTGAGGTTTCAAAGCAAGTCAGAGGCAGAAGTCAGGCAAGGAAATACAGTTCTGCCTCATGCATGAGTCTTTTCAAATATACCTCTCCTCTTTAGGACAGTAGTAGAAATAGAGAAGAAAAGTAACTTCTTTCCCTTCTCCTAGAAGATTCTTCTTGGAAACAAATTCAGGATAGCTAATAAAACTAAAAAGGTAGGAAGGAGAAATCTGACTCAGATAGAACTGCTCAAATCTGATTTTTGTTGCAGAACCAATAGTTAATGCCATCATACGTAGCTAATTCTACATGCCGCAAAGCAGTGCATTGTATTAAGTATGTTATTCTTTTCTGAATCATAAATATACAGGACTTAGTGCTGCACATGGTGTACACTCTTGGATTGCATTGCACCATAAATCATAAATACCAAAAATATTTTTAACTTCGCATTCCTGTTTTCAAGGTAATTTTGCATGTAACAGGAAATCTAAAAGGCCAACAGAATTTAATTGGCTATAAACACAGTAGCAGTGCTGGCAGAAAATATCTTGAAAACATTTTATGGATTATGTTTTCTCATTTACAGTGTACTTGTTATTTTCAAATAAGCAGCTCCCTGTGGACTCTTAGATGTGGAAGAGATGTGCCAAGAGATGCCACGTGAAGATGAACCAGCAGACCTAGGGTAGGCAGAAGTTCCACACTGTAAACTGATATTCTGCATTCTTTTGGGTCATTGCCTTGATAACTCCACACCCACTGAGTAATATGGTCATACAACAGTGACAAGCCACTATAGCCCCAGGAGAAGGAAGCTGTTTTTAAGTTCCTAACCAGGCATATGCAGAGGTATGCCCATAAAGCTGTTGCAGTAAGTGCTGACTGCAGCTAGTTGGTGTTAATTTATTCAAGTCTGAGTTGCACTGACTAATGGCTGTTAGCAGGAACAGAGGAATTGTCCTCTTAATAGGTGGGGCTCAGAGCATTGTCAGTTCAAGTCTTGCTGGAGAACAGAGTGTGCTGCTGCAATTATTAGTAATTCTTATCCCCGAGGAAAGGAATCTGTAGCACTCCTCTTGGGTCACGAGGAATGTTTTGGCCAGAGTTTTAGTATTCTTGCCAGCAGGGGTTGACAAGCAATAGTGACTCCTTCTCCTGTATATCTGTTCAGTGGCCCTGTCACTTGTGGTATGTGTGCTAGCAGCCCTTGTCCAGGATGAGGTTGATCAGGAAGTCATTCCCACACTTTTGCTATTGACGCACTTGCTGTGAGACCGTGTCTTTCTCTGGCTCCTGGTTTTTAGGGATGGGTGTATCCAGTGTTAGAAAAGGCCATGCAGTGGTAAATAGCTGCCTTACTATTTACTGACGTTGTTCTTTGTTCATACGCAAATACAAGGAAGCAACAACCAATTGTAATCTTACAACCTAACACTGAGAAAGCTTCACTTCCTCAGTGGTAGTCGGTGTGGCTGGCTCAAGGCATTTGATTGTTGTCTGAATTTCGGAAATGATGCCTTGGCGGTCGGAATGCCCTTTCTTCACTTGCCAGCTGCTGCATGGAGGTGCAGCAGTTCCATTTTCATGTGGCAGCTTTAATTTCTTTTTCCTCAAAAGAAAGTGAGCAATGCAGCACACCTTTCACAGGATATGATTAAACCTACCTTAATCACTGCTGGAGGAACAGGCAGAAACAGGTAATTTAATAGAAACTGTCTCTAATAAAACTGAGGAGAACATGTCCTGTTAAAGATTTGAGGAAATCTCTGCAGGCAAAAAACCTACTTCCTAAGGATGGACTTTGCGTGGCCTTCCTTCTATTGTACTTCCCTTCCTGTAGATGACAGATAAGGTTAAATGCTGGTACGAGTCATGTTATTCAGAGTAAAACCAGGATTAATGCACCATTTCTGCAGGCAATGACTTGATACCACACCCTGCTAAAAAGAGTCATGCTGGCTGCTACTGAATCTTCCCAGCCAGATCTTATATTAATTTTGAACTCTCCTGGAGCCAGATGCATGACTGTTCTAAACTTTAGTAGCCTAAGCAGTCATGCATTCCATCTAAAGTTAGGCACTTGAATTCCTTCTAGAGCCAATGGAGGCAGTATTTATTTCCTGGGAGTAATTAATCCCACCCTGACTGAGGTGGTGGGGTAGCAGGGTGATTGCTTCCAAGATGTAGCCACAGCAGGAAGCGTTCTAACAGCTAGCACCTCTGCTCTCTGCAAACCTGACCTTGTGAGGATCTACCATGGAGTCTTCTTCAGGTTATATTTTCAGTAAAATGAAATGCTATCGATAGTCAAATGGGTTATTAAAACTCCTTTTTAGGATCTATCTGAAAATTGCAATGGTATTTAAAAAGGCCAGTCTCTGCAGTCTCATGCTCAGTGTGGAATTCAGGTAAGTAAGAAAAGCAGTATTGTCCGTCATATTTTTCTCTACTATGTTTTGGAGAGCTACTTAGAGTAAAATTGGTGAAGGATGCTTAGTATATGTCAGATTTGAAGGAAAAGTAACAGACTTGTGTAGATTTTTAAGGCCAAAAAGAGATCATCAGATTAACATCTCCCAGACAGTATACAGGCCATGTTTAGCTCAGAAATGCCACCTGTAGCCATAGCATAAAATTGCTTTTGTAATATTCTCACTTAAGCGATTTCATGAACAGCAAAACTGTTGAAGCCTTGTTCCTAAAGTGTGTGTATGCGTGTCTCATGTCCTCCCATGTGGATTCTCTCGTCTAATTCTGTGGCCTGTTCCTCTGGGGGGAATAAGAAATCCTTGGGTTAAGAAGAGATCTGCTGGGTTAAGAACTGGCTGGATGCTGGGCCCAGAGAGTGGTGGTGAACAGTACTGCATCAGTAACCAGTGATGTACTCCAGGGATTAATGTTGGGCCCAGCCCTGCTTGATATTTTCATGGATGATCTGGATGAGGGGAGTGAGTCTACCCTTAGTGGATTCGTGGACAACACCAAGTTGGGTGGGAGTGTCGATCTGCTGGAGTACAGAAAGGCTCTGCAGAGGGACCTGGACAGATGGGCCAAGACCAACAGTATGAGGTTCAGTAAGACCAAATGTCAGGTCCTGCACTTTATCCACAACAGCCCCATGCAGTGCTACAGTCTGAGGGCAGAGTGGCTGGAAAGTAGCCCAGTGGAAAAGGACTGGAGATGCTGAACTGCTGTGGCCGAACATGAGCCAGCAGTGTGCCCAGGTGGCCAAGAAGGCCAGTGACATCCTGGCCTTTATCAGCAAAAGTGTGGCCAGCAGGACCAGGGCACTGATTGCTCCCCTGTACTCAGCACTGGTGAGGTCACACCTTGAGTCCTGTGTCCAGTTCTGGGCCCCTCAATACAAGAAAGACATTGAGGTGCTGGAGCAGATCCAGAATAGGTCAGTGAAGCTGGTGAAGGGTCTGGAGCACAAGTCTTACGAGAAACGGCCAAGGGAGCTGGGATAGTTTAGCCTGGAGAAGAGGAGGCTCAGGGGTGATCTTATCACTCTTTACAATTACCTGAAAGAAGATTATAGCCAGTTGGGGATCAGCCTCTTCTCCCAGGCAATCAGCAAGAGGACAAGAGGACAGTCTTAAGCTGTACCAGCGAGGTTTAAGTTGAACATTAGGAAGAATTTCTTCACAGAACAGGTGATTAGACATTGGAATGCACTGCCATTCTAATGAAAAGGGAGGTGCTGGAATCACCATCCCTGGAGGTGTTTAAGACTGGACATGACACTTAATACCATGGTCTAGTTGACACGGTGGTATTCACCCAGGGGTTGGACTTCAGTGATCTCTGGGGTCTTTTCCGACCTAATTGATTCTGTAATCCTCTCTCTTTTGTCTATCTACACTTATTATTTAAGCATTTCATATTTTAGAACCCCCCCCACCTTTTTGTGGAATTTGATTAAATTTTGCCACCAGTTCCTGAACTGCTAAGAGGCTGTGAACAGACTCGTATCTATGTAGAGCACAAAGACACTTTTTATTTTCATAGGAAACTTGGCAAAAAACTTAGAGTGAGGGGTGTGGTGATATGTTAAGAGTGTTGAGAAATGACTGATTTCATAGTGTGGTTGGCCCCAAAGAGCACAGAAAGGTGCCTGTGTCAGATCTCCCACCTTGCCTGTTCTCTGCAGTCCATTCCACAGAACTTCTGTGTGACAGCTCCTGCCAGACAAGAGGTTGTTTGTGTTTTATGAAAAAACTGTATCTTTTAAAACTGAAAAAGGAATGTACTGCTTCGGTTCATAATTGGTCTCAGCAATGGGTCACAGTTAAAATATTACTTATTTTAAAATTGGTTTTATTTTTAACTTTGTTTTTTTACTATTGATTCTTGCAATGCATCTCTCTGCGAGGTTAGACGACCCTCTGAGACTAGCTATTTTTCACCATGAGGGGTGTGTCTGCTGTAATTGGATCATTCTTGATTTTATTTTTGAAAAATTAAGCACATTATGCTTTTTGGGCCCCTATGGTAGGGCATTTTCTGTAGCCTTCACATTATTCTGTCTCTTTATTCTGTAATTGCAATCAGTGTGGTCAAAAACAATTTCTAAATTTCTTGTCAGATTCTCTCTGTAGCATGCTTTCTGGCTGGCACAGAACCTGCAGAAAGAGAGTGATATCCAGTTTCCTATCTGCTTTGCATGATAAAAATTTATGATAATGTAAGGATGGCAGCATTAACTAGTTTCTTGGGGTTTTTCTTTTTTTTTTTTTTTTTCCCAATGTGGCTGGGAAGATGCTAGTTCAGTATAAGCTATAGAACCAGCTAATTCATCAAGTTGCATTTTTATATTTATATTTAGCTTTCCTTTTACAACTCCTGCATTCATTAGCAACCATTTGTCGAACCATGCTGTTCCTTTGAGATCCTCAAATGCCCTGCTCCAAACCTGCATGTGCACCCATGAAGATGTTGGTCTATCACAACATGTTTCCATTTTTCTCTCTATGAAGATCAATTTAAACTCATTATTGCCAGCTGTTTCTTTCTAGAGTGTTGTGCTGGTTTTCTTCTTATGTGGTTAGTGATCCTGATGGATTCAGCTCCTTGCCCTGCACAGGGATAGCATCTTCTGTTATGTTAACTTGCCTGACAAGCTAGCATCACAAAAGATTTAAAACTGTAAGCAGAAGGAGCATGTATTTGACCAGATTTTGCTCTTTTAAAAATGCCTTCTGGTGGAGTAATTTATTTATTTAATAATTACAGTAATAAACATATGTGAATAACACTACTGTTTGTCTTAGTTTTATCTAGAGTGGTCATCTTATTGTGTTTTTCTTGGGTAAATACTTGCACCAGTTTTGTTTGCTTGCCCCTATCTGACACATGAGAGCATCATCTCACTGGGTGCTGAAACGCCATGCTCACTGAATGGCGCCTGTTCCACACAGACAGTGATATGCTTAATCCTTAGTCTCTGAGGGTGATCAATAGAGTCAAGTTAACCATGTCACCTTACTGCTAAACATTAATTACTCGGAGTGTACTAGTGTCCTTTTTTTAGAAACATTTTAACCTAAGCCTTCAGTGATTAGTTCTGGCAGGTCATTTTTTTCCTGTGCTGCTGCAGAGCAAAGTTAAACTTCGCTGACTGCAGCTGTGCTTCTAGCTGGATGATGAGTTGTATGGGTTTAAGACAGCACTACTGACAAAATGGATGGGTTGAAAATCAGATTCCTTTGTTGTTACAGAACAGTCAGACTAGAATGAAATGGCAGTGGTTCAAGTGCGTGCTAGACAGACCATATGGCCCTTACAGTGGAATGGTGGTGTATGTGTGTATTGCTAAGCATAAGGACAACAGCTCCAGCTTTCAGAACTGCTGGCAGGAGTCCTGCGTAGAAGAAATGTTCTCTTCCTCTATCCCTTAGAAGTCATTTAGGAGTGAAGCCAATGTCCCTGCCTGTCTCATGCTAGAGCAATGTGTCCTAGGAAAACATGCCTGATTTAAAGGAATGGACATCATTAACATATTTCAACTATATATGCAATTAAGTTCTAAAATCACCACAAAACTATCACTTCTGAAGTACAGGACTGTAAAGGATCTCTTGGGTCATAGAGTCTTATCCCTCTTCTCCCAGTAATTAAATGAATGCGGATTAATTTATAAAATTTTGAGAGTTATAATTTTCCTTCCGTATTGCTCCGGAGCTCTTAATTTTCTAATTTTATCTCTAAATTCTATATCTATTGTCTATATTTTGATATCTTGCTTTGAGCAACCTGATCTAGTGGAAGGTGTCCCTGCCTATGACAGGAGTGTTGGAACTAGATGATCTTTAAGGTCACATCCAACCCAAACCATTGCTATTATTTCATGATAATTTTATAATGATGAGGGAAAATAGTAAAGGGAATGGTAAAATAAAAGATGCAGATCTACAAGAGATCTTCGGTGGAGAATCTACAAGAGATCTTCAGTGGAGAAGAAATGAGGGACTCTTCAGTGAGGACATATTGTGTCAGCCTGTGGGCTTCTGTGGACCTCTCGGCTGAGTAAAAACAAGGGACAAGGCCTAAGACAGATACTTGTAACCCAATATAAGTTTAGCTGACAGCAAGTGGCAGCTGATTTGTCTCTTTTCTAAAACTGTAAAGTCTATACTAGAATTTTTGCTGGTAGTGGAGGGAGAGGGGTGTTCAGGCAGTGATTTAAGTGCAGTGTAATAGATTGAGGAAATTCTGGCAATTAGGTGTGTCATCTGTGTTCCAGGCTGTCCCCTGGTAAAATATTTTCTGCCTTTGTTGCTGTACATTGAAAACTTGGTAGAGAGGTGGGAACTGGCTCCTATTGTTTTACTTGAATGTTAATATTGAAACTGAGGGAGCTTAATTTTAGTCTACTCTTAAAGCTGCATTTTACTCTTTTCCAGTTGAAGTTACTTAAAATTTTAACTCCACAACGGTGTGTTAAACATGGGGTATGAGTATCTCAGGTCTTGTCCAAACTGTGTAAGGAGGGTAAGGGTGTGCACTAGCAAAAATCAAGGTGAAAACCACATTTCCTGTATCTTTGCTAAGCAAGGGCTTCTTCAACATTTTAACTAAGGCTGACACATCTTCAACATTTCTTCTTACTGTAGAGAAATCCTCAGTGAATAGCAATGTCTTGCTCTCATCTGAGAGCTCATTTCAGTACTTCACTGCTGGCTACTTGGGAATGCCATTAACAGCATTTGAGATTTTTGAGATAAATACCCAATTGCTTTGTGTCTGGGATAGGAGTTTGACATGACTAATGGAGTTTGAGTAAGAAGTGTTGGTTGAACACCTAGCTGTTGGTGACTTAGAGCCATGTCATAGAAACAGTAGTTTATCCGGAGTTCAAGTTGTGAGTGAGCCAAGTCATCCTCAGGTAGAAGAATTAAAACCACAGCCTTCCAGGAAACTTACTTCTAATGGCTCTTTTTTCCAGCTTTACAATTTGCATGACCTTAGATAGTGACTGTACACACCTGCATTGATAGATCTCCGTAGGAGATTTTCACAAATCCCATTGTCTTTTATGTGGTGCTCTAACTAAATCAGAACAGGGATAAAAGCAAACAAGCCCTGCTGTGACTCAGGCACAGGTAGGGCAGTGACAGTGCAGTCATACGCTGAAGCAAATTGCTCAGACTGTGAGAAGTGTAGCTTTGCACCCTTCCTCACCCACCCTCCCCTGTCCTTACACTCCCTCTTTCCTCCTCTGGATCTTTCTCTGCTCTTTTCAGGTCATGATGCTATTAGCTCTGGTGCTGTGCTCTGCATACCTGGGTAGCAGAATGAAATGCACGTACATGCCAGAAGGCAAATCTCACAGGTTTGCTTTGGCTTTGCTTTTTGACTTCTGACTCCTGTGTTTGGTTATGAAGTCATTTGCTAAAATGCAGAAAGGATTAAGCCATTAGCAATAAGCCATTTCCTTCTTTTTTATTTTCCTTTCATGAAATGCTTTCACACTCTTAAGCAAAGCATTGGTTCTGCATTGACTCTGCCTGAAATTGTGTGTTATGCTGGCTGCCATCCAGGAAAGGAGAGAACAATTTAAACACCTCTCCATGCAGTGACAACTGAAAAAATTGGAAACTACTAGATGAGTCTGGGAAGTACGAGGGGCATGTGGTGTAGTGGTTTTCTCACTGCTGCCAATGACTATAAGGGATTGGTTTCCTGCTAGCACTGTGAGTAGAGGCAGAAATAGTAGGAAGCCCACTTTGTCACTAATAAATCTCCCAAGGGAGTAAGACAAATACAATGCTGCTAGAAGGGAGCTTGGAACTGTGAGAAATGGCACTGTGTTATGCAGTTTGACTTGCGCTGTGTACATTAGTGTGGGGTTTTGAGGTCAGGTCTGCAGCTGGTAGAATCATGACAGTGAAAACAAATTTTGATGGAAATTTCCCTTGTAATTTTTGACTCATTTTTGTAAATCATCTGGCATCTGCAAAACAATTTGTGTTTGCATGAGGCAAAAATCCTAAATACTTGGATAATTTAAGTAAAAAAACCCAGCACATCTTCAGATGAAGATGTACCGTAGATCCAGCTGCAAATCACCCAACCCAATCACCAGCCCAAAGTAGCTCAGAATTCTGTATCACTTGCACCAAATACTGCAGCAGCACTGGATTTAGAGCTAGGCATCTTGTGCTATTGCACTGGTGTAAATTTGGGTCATATGCCACGAAATTAGTAGGCTTGCACTGTTTCTACACTGGTGTAAGTAAAGAGACCAGTGGTCTCCACTGGAGTATGTGGGCCTCCTCTACAGAATCACAATTCTCTGTTTAGGAAGGGATCTATGCTGCAGACTTCTGTTGACACAGAAATATCAGCCAGGGGTATGAAAAGGTGTCATCTCTGACTAGTGGAGCCAGGCTAGGAAAATCTCCTAATACAAATGCAGTTACCCCATTGTGATTATTATATAGTTTCAGGGTGACTTCTGGAAGGGTTGCTAAATGCAGTGGTCCTGCTGCTGCTCTTCATCCATACAAGAGATGCTTTTCTGGATGCACTGGCTGAAATAGTTACTCCAGCAAAAGGTAGTATAGATCAGATACGTATCTTTTAAGAACCTGCCTTCTTCAGCAGTTAATGATTGGCAGGCTTTAGGCAAATAGGGGATGTGGGTTTTTAGGCAAATTGTGGAAGACAGGTCAAAGCTGCCAAAACCAGCCTGTATGTCAGGACACCTGTGAAACAGTAATTACAGTCACACCTTGCAATCCAACATTTAAGAAAAATTTGTGTTTTACTGATAAACTATTAAGTTTGTTATTTTGGTTTGTTTGTGTCTTTTTCTTTTGGTTTTGGTGGGTTTTTACTTTGTTGTTTGTTTTGTTTGTTTGGGGTTTTTTTTTGTGGTGATTGTTGTGAAGAGGTGCCAAAAGACATGAGGTATAATACCAAGTGAAGTAGAAATGTTTTGCAGAGATTTTAGATCATAACACAGTGTTTGGCTTTGACTGATCAAGGAGAAGCAATACTGCATCTAATCTGGATATAGATGTTTATCCTGCAACCTTACTCCCAGAGCTTTTGGAGCCCACCTATGAACCCAATCCCAAAACCATATACTTCTTTGGAAACAGCAGATGCTTCACATCTAAAAGAGCTCTTTTCTTTCCCATCTGCCTTATTTATGGAGCCTTTCTCCTGGTCTGGTGATCTTTTGCCTAGTTAAAAATAAATAGGATTCCAGAAATGAATAATAAACAGGGCTAATAATAATATTAAATAAGCAAGCAGATCTCTTAGAGGAGAAAAAAAATGAAAAGAGAACCTAACTTCTAGCTATCTGTCTTATTTTAGCAACATCATTTGCAGTAATGCTTCCAGCACAAAGATTCTTTAAAGAGTCATAAGTCTTCTGCTCCGTAATTTATTGCAGTTTTGGACAGTCTAGGCATTGTTGCCAATGGCAGAATGGAGAAGGTGGGACAAATTTATTCCTATGTGTACACTGGCACTTTTATTCATCTCTGGTTTATATGTGCCTGGAAGGAACCACATCCCTCCCCTCCAAGTGTATGGCCTCCATGTGTTTGGGACGTTACATTCCAGTCAGTGTGGCATAAATCCTTATTAGGTAGGTCCTAATGATTCTTACTATTCAGATGGGTGTGTATTTGATGACTCTAACCATTTACTAGTAGAATTTAAAATAGAATTGTACTGAAACATGTAATAAAGCCACCTTTTAATTTTTAATACCTCTTATTGCATAAGTTAGTTTTATTACTTCTGCCCCTTCACACTGACTTCTTAAGGCATCTCCCTTATAATATCTTGCCAAATCAAGATATTGCAGAGAAAAATATCAGAAGAGAAGGAAAAAATCTGTACAGCCAAAGAGAAAGAGGAAGAAGTTTCTGTATGTGTGATCTAAAATGGGACTGAGAGCTAGTGAAGCAAAGTACCACCAGGAAAACTGCTGCTGTCAACACTGCTGGGAAGAGCTGTGGTGGAACAGCTGGTTCTGGTAGGCAGATGCAGAAACCTTGAAGCTCTATTACTCTGCAACATATCTGGGACACTTAAACCCATTTTTAATTACATGAATGCAAAAGGATGGAAAACCAGGCTCAGCAGTTTGTTTTAGTGTAATTCAGTAAATGATCCAAGGGTGATGTGGTGAGCCTTCTCCAACATCCAGAAAAAGCAGACAAGAAAAGTGACCTTCTTCTAAATGGACTCCCACAGATCATGCACTGCATGTCCAAATATTTCATAGGCAAGCCCCCCAGCTAGTGACATATAGAGTAAGCAGCAGCAAGATTATGAGCTCCTCTTACTGATTCAAAACTGTCATCTCTGCTATGCTTTTATCTCTCTTAAGGAGATAACCTTTTGGGGGTGTGAATTCTGATTTTAGCCTTTGAGTTTTCTATTTGCTGTTACAGTGTCTCTCGTAAGAGCCAATTGAAAGTTATTATTAAATAATTTGCAATGGAATATCCACTGTGGTTTGGCATCTGTTGTGCTGCTGATCAGATTAGCACAACCGAACTGTTTTGCATGCCTATCACAGAACACAAACAAGCAGACTTCCAAAGATCAAAGGAGATCTTTAAAAAGATAAACTCTGATTATGTCAGATAGACTTTGTAGAATATATTACAACTCTGTACAATTATTGAGGAAAGGACTATTTTATTTGAAAACTTAAGACTTTCACCTGAATCTTACCAGCTGGTCAATGTGGTGTGCTACATTCTGCTCCTGCAGAATTAATGATTCAAATAACTGTACAAGTTGCAGATCTCTTTATTTACTGTTGAAGTCTCTAAAATCTGATTTACTGGCAGTCTAGTAAGTCCTCTTATCACTAGATTTACTCCCTCCCTTGTTATTTATGGAGGCACTTAAAATCAGGTTCACTCTGAAAATCTCAAGTGCAGAGCAGGAATAACTAGCTACCTGGCACAGACAGGAGAGTTTTATGTGCAGATGAGACATTTTACTGCATCAGAAGAGACACAATTTAAAACTAGTGGCAGAAAAAGCTTTTTAAAAAGAGCTTGTGCTGATCTGATATGATGAAAAAACCTGACCAGCTCACCTGGAAATAGAAAGCACCTCTAAAAAAAGTCCAAGAGGCCACTCCAGTTTACTGACTTTGAAGGTACAAGGTCTTGCAGATATTTGAGCTATTTTGTCAGCATTTGGAAGTGTGTATTTTCTTAAAAGGTACAGTGCAGTGCTGAATTACTTTGCTTGGAGCAATTCTGTCATTCTCATTAGCTTGAGAAATGAATAATGCAAGCTGGAGGCAGGCATGATACATCCACCTCTATGAAAGGCCCTGATGGTTCATTCATAATGTTCAGTAGCCTTGTTATAATTGCTCTTCTGGGTTTCTCCTTTGAGGGCTATTCTTGGTGCATCCTAACTCACTTAACCATCTGTAGTAGTTTGAGAGCATCCAGTGTGGCTGTGCAGGCAAAATGAAAGACATATCTTGGAGTTTCTTGTTAGCTTTTGTAAGTTTGCATTAACAAAACTATCTAGTTGTTCATGGTCACTCTAGCAGCCCTGCTTCCAAACTCTGCCCTTAAAGTCAGTGAGGTGCGATGCCAAGCTTTGACCCACCAGGTCATGGCTGTTGGGATAGGCTGCGTCAGTCAACCAATTTTCACACCATGTATTTGTGAGGCATTTGCTCTGGTGGTGCTGCACTGGGTGAGTATGCTGATGGATGGAAAGCCAGGGTTGGGACAACTCTGAGACCTTACTGTCCTGTCTTGGTGTAAGCAGGTAATATATATAAGGTATATATATATGTATAATAATATGTAGTGTTCTACCAAGGCAAAACAGGGGAGGAGAAGATTCTGCAGCATAAGGCAACAGCAACCTGGTCTTAATTCTCTTCGTTTTTCTTAGCCATTGCATTTGTTGAAGTCAAATAGACAGCTGTATGAATAGCTTTTCGCTGCATCTCCTCCTGATATTAAAAAAGAAATTCTAAATACTATGCAGCAACCACTTTACTTCCTGACCTGGAATGCACTATGAATTATCACCCTGGAACTGTGGGATGTAAAGTAATTGAGTTTTAAACTCAGGCTTTCTGATCCAAAGCTTTTAGGAGCGAAACACACCTGCCTTTACAGACAGCAAAGCCTGGAGGGACCCAAAGAGATCAGAAACCGCTGCAGCTTCACTCCTGTTCGCTCTCAGCTTAGTTTTCTGCCCGTGTTGGTGTCAAAAGTACAGTTGCAAGGAGGTCCAGCATAAGGTATTTGGTAATTTTGAGCAGTTTGGGTTTCACTTCCAGTCAGTCCTTTTTTACTTATTTGTGCTGAATTTGTAATAACACGTCTGGATAAGAAAATATTCCAGAGTTAGTGGCAAGCAGCTGCCTGGTGAGCTACGTGTGTAAAGACACCATCAGTGGCAGCAGAATGGCAATGGTTCCTCTACTGTGACACTGTTTGCCACTTCGAAGGGGCCTGTCCTCCTTTAGTAAATCACATAGCATAGTTTGCCATCCCGTTGCAAGTAAAACGTTTTCTACACAGGATGTTGATTTACAGCTTGCAGTGATTGGAAATGAGGCACACAGTACTGAGCACGGCCTCAAAATATATGAGTCTTCTTCAGAGCTCTTTCTGCCATGCAGACATGGGGTTTAATTACTGCTGAGCAGAGTGCTACAACTGTGCTATAAGATCAAATTACTTAAGATCCTTAGTACTATTCAGTATATATTAAATTAATTTTTTTTTTCAGTTTAATGCAGATTTTTTTCAGTGTTTTTGCTCTTAGCTATTACTTCTTTTTTAAAAAGATGCAGTGGGAAGGGAATGTGCAGTTCCCACTTGAAAATGAGGAATGGTAAAAGTGTTATTTGCTGAAATGTGGGAAATGAATATTCTGTTCTGGGCCAGTTTATTTTGGCGTCTGGGAGCATGCAAGTTCTGAGCTGGTTGCTAAGCATTATTTCATGGTCTTCAGATAGTCTAATCCAGCATTTTCTTCTTTGAATTACACTTCCCCCACTTGTTCTTGGTGCATCAACTTTTTTTTTTTTGTCTCTGGAGAAGTTTAGTAATTTTTCAAGAATAAAAAATGTTGGATTTTCTTCTCCAGAAAAAAAGAAAAAAACCAACACCAAAACACACCAAAAAAAACCAACAAAAAGCAACCAACACCTTTTATAGCATTTTTATACTGGTATTTGACCTCAGCAAGAGACAGTGGAAACATGTTTGACAGAAACAAATATTCTTATTAAGAAAAATATTAAATATCATCTGAATTTTAGTTTCTAATTGTAACTGGACTTGCAGCACATTGGCATAAACCCCAAATGAAGCATAAGCTTGAATTTTTACTGGACTGCAATTTCTAGGTAGTTGGTATACCTTTTGGTGCCAGGGAGGAACAAGTTCTCAGAGGACTGAATTAACAGTCTCTTAAAAATCTGTTTCTTTTGCATATACTGTTATTGGTCTTACAATAAAGCAAGTTCTCTCTGCATTTCATTAGCTTTGCCCATGCATGCGTATATAAATAGTATGGCAATGCCCATTGAATAGACAATCTCTCAGTACCCCATTGTGTTTGCACATGCATGCATAAGAATGTTGTGTTTTAATATATAAAGGCTCTTGTTATGTGGTCTGTGGCAGTGTTTGTGTAAGTAAGCAAGCTTCCTGGGTCGTTTTATCTCATGCTGCCAACAACCCTCTCACCGTTTGCCTGCACTGGGCAAAGAGGTTTGGCTTTCCAAGTATTGGCCCAATACTCCTGTTTCACATGATGGGATTTCTGTATTAAAAATTATCTGCTCTCTTTTATGGCTTTCCTACTTGCCTTGTTCAAAAATAAATAATTTTTCTTCCTTTGTGACCTCTGTTGCGGTCCAGTCTTTTCACTTGAACCCATCATTTTAATTCTATAGAAAGAAGTTTTCAGTTGGGCCAAAATGACACAGATCTATGCAGCAAATGGTGATGGCAAATCTGTATCAGTGTGACACCCAGGACCACAAAGAAATTGACTTATTTTAACTTGTTATTGCATTTACAGACATCTTTTCTGTAGAGGGAACAAGGCCAGCTTCTTGTGGATTAAACAGCACATGATCAAATGATTAAAAAGACTATTGTAGTGTATAGTGTGGAGGAAACACGATTAAAAATCCTGTTGGGACTCTTAATGTGGATTTATGTGTAGGAAAAAAGACAGGCAGTATTTAGGAGTGTGAACCAGTAATTAAAGGCTACATAACATATACATGCTTGCACATGTATTAAAAACCTGGGTAGTGGAGTACATAAGTGATGGAGATAACCAGCAGAGTAAAATGATGATAAATAAGAAGTTTACAACTTTCCCTGAAGTGAATGTGCTTTGGCTGTGAGCTAAATGATACATCCCTCCTGGTCTAGTCTAGAGATGGCTGTGGAGTGGTGGTGACCCTCCTTGTTCGTGTGATAGAGTGAAGTGTTATCAGTGAAGAATTAGATCATCCCTGCCTCATTCAAGTCAGACGTTTTTAAAATTCCCATTTAAATATCAGTCACAACAGACGAAAGCATTTTAGTGAACTGATGAACGTGAAGTCTCTTCCTAGCCAGCCTTGCAGACCAGCAATGCCACTCTCCCCCAGCTTTCCTCAGTATCCCACATTCCCCTGGGCTGTTTCTGTTTCTTCCCAGGGGAAGCTGATCATGCTGAGTCATCTGCAGGAGCATGTGCTGATGCCTTCTGAAGTCAGTGGGCATCTGTTTATTTAATCAAATTATTATCAAAGTAAACCCTCATCTTGGGCAATTGCAGCGCTTCCTGTAGCCAGTGGGGAAACATTACCTTTGATCTGGCAGTTTTTGGGTACCATCTGCCCTGCCTGCCTGTCAAAAAGCACAGCTCCGTAACCCAGCTGGTATTGTTTGAGGACACAGGATGGATAAATATGAGCAGAACATGACGGTTGCTTCTCCATCCTTCCCAGTTATTGTTCTAAAGCAGGCTTTCAGGAGGTTTCCAGCTGACGTGGAAAAGTCTTAAAACACAAAGTAAATACACCAGGGAGTGGTGATTCTCCACATTTCCTCTCACTGATTCCACCACTGTTATGAAGACAGTGCTCTTGGAGGGAAGCGACCAGGTAAATCCTGGCCTCTGCCAAGTAAAGTCCCAGGTAGTGCCACAGACAGATACATAAGCTGACAGATAGTGCTTGACAGACCTGACCTAAACTGATACTCTAAAAGTCAAAGCCGCCATTGACCATACATCAATTTCCTTTATCTGAAATGGAATTCTTGAAACCATTTGGATTTGAAGTGCTCAGAAAATTAGACTTTATCTGCCTGTAGAGAGAGATGGGGTGAGGGGGGAAATCAATGTGTTTGATTATTCTGCCACTTTTAGCTCTACAATTCTGTGTTATGCATTATTCATAGCATCAGTGTATGGTACTGCTGACATTTGTCATTGCAGGTTTCATTATATGCAAATTTGCAAGCCCCTTTTGCAGACACTACATGAGACTTTTTTTCATTATGTGAAAGAATGAATGTGTAATTAACAGTGTATTGGTGAAACCAGCACTTACTTGGCCTATCATAACAGGAATCTGTTCTTCTCTATTAGCATTTTCAGCTCATCACACACACCGTATCTCCCTGCAATATGAGTAATAACCTTTCTTGAGTCAGAATCAAATGGTGCGCTTTTTTTCCCTTATTGCTGTAAAAGGAGTCTGAACACTGTAGTACATGGTAATTTAAGCTACCCCTGTTCAAATATTGCTGGCCTCTGCTGGTACATAAACCTCTGTGACATCAGGCTTTCATTAGCCTTAAGCATGAGAATTTAGCTCTGAATGTGGTTATCCTGATATATCTCTGGAATATGTCCACTGAGAGCCACAGGCTGACTGCAGATGTTGGGTTGTACCTGGGGTGATGGATTGAGCATGCCTTTGGAAATGAGTCAAGGCAACTGGTACCCTATGAGTAAGGCCCTAGATTTATGTGTAAATAAGAGAGGATTTTGGCTCCAGAGTACCAAATTATACTCAGGGGATGATGTTTTCATTGCATTTATTTTAAGAAAAATCTGCTTTTGGAGAAGGAGCTATTTAACTCTTATTATGCTCATTTCTGTGTGACTCACTGAAGTATTCCCTACTGGAATATTATTCAGAGGTGGCTTATTCCTGTATAAAGCTCTTCATTTATTTAAAGTTTCTTAGGATAAAACATCATGTGCTGCAGAAATCATTATAGCAAGCACTTTCTCTATGTCAGAGTTCACCTCTTAAACTAACGAAAGAATATTGCCCTTTTCCCTGCCCTTTTTTCTTTAGGTCAGTGTTCACCCTTTCAACACAGTGCTCAAATAAACAGGTTCTATTTGCAGTTCTTTGCTGCAACAGTGGGGGAATAGAGAAAAAATGATTTATACAAGTTGTCATTACCTCAGTGTGGAGAAAAAAACATCACAGTGCTGTGCCTGAGAATCTTTCTGGCCCTGCTGCAGTCTGTGTCAGGGACTGAGATGAGGACTAATCCAGCCCATGAAGATCATAGACATACTTCACAGGGGTTTTTCCTCCCCTCAGCCTGTTGTTTCTGCAAGCTCAGCAGTAAAGAGGGTAAGAACAGGGAAATTTAAATGTATGCTTTTTGAAACATTCTGTGTATACTATCTTAAAGCTTCCCCAGACTATTTGCAGAAGTTGTTCAAAACCTTTTTTCCTTCCTTTCTTTGTTGGAGTTTTGATTTTGGCCAAAAAGAGATTTTTTCAATAAAAATAAAGATGTTTTATTCAAAAGCCCTTACAGCAGAAAATCTTTTTGTTTGCTAAATTAAAACCAAGCTATTTTACTTCAGAAACTCCATCCTTGGCTTGTTTAAAGTCTCCATGGAAAATAATTTGTGTGGGTTTTTTGGTTGTGTGTGGTTTGGTTTTTTTCAACAGCTAAACTAATAGTATGTAGTAGACTCTTAGGAATACTATATTGTTGTTAAAATGCCTTAGCAAATGAAGCTTTCCCTAATCTGTGATTTCATGTCATTACCTCTGCACACACGAGCCCCAGCAGTACTCAAAAGCCTTTCACCGTACTGAAACCAGACTGAAGCCTGCTGTAAGTCCTGCAACTCAGTGGGTGAATTTGCCCTCTGAAATCTCCAAGGCAATTTAGCAAACGTTATTTGCAGAAGGGATCAGGTGAGAAAGTGTTGCTGTTCTATTTAATCTCATTCAGTTTTCCAGTTGAGATGGGACTGTTGATCCCCCTGTTCTGCGGCGGATTTTCAGTGCATTGTGGAGATCAGGCACGTGAAGGTCACACACATCCCACTTCAGCTGTGTGGTTTTTACCTCCAGAAATATGAACTTCTCAAAAAAGGCATGATTGTTATTGCTACTTATATTTATGCCTTGAAAGAGCTGACATTATGTAGTAAATTACAGTGTTTATACATAGGTTTGGGACCTTGTAACAGAAATAGAGAATTTTCTTAATCCTGTTTGTCAGAGGCAAAGATTAAGTGTAGTTGATCCACTCTAAGAAAAATTGAAAGAGTGTCTGGATTTGATCCTGGCCTGACAGAAGTGCTAAACTGAGGATGAAGCTATTCACTCTTAAAGCCAAGCCAGTGCTTCTCCTGGAAACCATTATGGCTGTTGGTAAATTCTATAGAAATCCCTAACAGATGAAAATACAGCACACATAACATCCAGAGAGATATAAATGAAGCCAAGCAGAATTCCTAGACATTCCTGGAACTGCTGCACAGAGAAGTCTTTGTGGTGGTGTGAATAAAAAGTATTTAACCTCTGGCAAAAGCAGTTTGCAAGTACCACACATTTCAGAGTAGATGATAGCTTTTTACAACTGGCAGAGGGAGAAACTGTGACATTCCACCCACCATAACTGCAGATATTCTCCAGGGATTGGGCAGTGCATGTGGGACTCCTGAAGCATCTTTTGCATTGTAGGTTGATGCCATTGCTAGGAACAAGCTTCTGCCAGATGTGCAGCTCAGGTTTAGAAGGTGCACCTAAAGAATGAGTTCAGCTATATTGGTTGTGTCTATTATCAGGGGAAAAGTAGGGCAGTGATAAGACTGCATGAGTTCAGAGGTAACAGGGCTAAAGATAGTAGGTCACATCTCTGTCATTAGTAGTAGAAGTCTGGGACTGCTGTTGTGTATAAATATTGTTGTGCAAAATATTAACATCTGTTTTATAAGATAAATGCCAAGAAAATTATGGCATATGCACTGATTTTTCTTGCCTAATGTGAAAAAGAACTCTGTGCTAGTACTCTTTCCTTTTAATATGGCATCTCTGAAGGCAGTCACGAACTAGCTAATTTATTCCAAGGAGAAAAATTGTGGAAAGGAGGCAATATTTTTGTAGAAGTGTGTCAAGGTAGAAATTTAAAACCCCGCACTATTTAGATGTCTCTGAGCTATTGCAGGCTGCTCAGGCTGAAGTGAAGGAAGCTTCCTAAGATTAGTTCGAGTACACGATGGATTTTGCCATATCTGACTGTAGTGGAAATTGATCTCCAAAAATTTATAGTGTCTGTCACAGGGTTCAAATCTGTTTGATGTGTAGGAAGAGCCTGGATGGTAAATGAAGCTTCAAAGGTGACAAGTGTGTTTTGAACTTTAAAGCCACTTGTAGAAGTACAGAAGTAAGTCTTCTAATCAAAGCATTTGAGAAATGTAACAGGAAAAGGTACATGATTAAGTGTTTATTAAGAGTTTGCAACTTAAATTCACACACTTATGGCAGAAAGGGAAATGTGTTGCTTGCTTATGGCTGAGACTTTTAAAGCCTTACGGTCAGCAAATGCTGAAATGGAGTTTATGTTATTGCCTCTGGAAGTGATTATTGTGAGAAGGCACTGTAATCAGCAATATGTAGCCTTACTCTCAGCAGGAGGGGGAAATGCTTTTTCAGCTTTGAAAAATTCAAGAGTTGACTTCAAAACAAGTTGTTCTACATATATTACTATGCAGGAATCATAGTAATATAAGTAATTGGCTACCGCATTCTCTATCAAAAGCCCCAGATGAATTTGCTGTGAGTGTCTAAAAATTTGTTTTTTTCCAGGAAAAATCTCATGGTGAACAAAACTGGAACAACACAGACAGGCCATACGTAATAGTGCTGCCAAAATAGTTCCCTGTTCTTACCTGAGAGAAGAGCAGGAGGACAAAAAAGGGTTAAAAACTTCGCAAATCTATTAGCCAGTCCTGAAGTGCTGCTGTTCCATACAGCATGGTGCTCTCACCACCATTTCTGCTCTGCCTTTGCAGTCTTTTTTCAGTCAAGTTTAGAAACAGGCCCTTGCTTACTCTTAGGTATTGTGGAATAGATGTATTAAGAAAATTATAGTGATAATTTGTCTGCTTTGATATGTTCAACCTTTGAAAAGGGACTTGCTTCCAGAAAATGATATGATGTACTGCCCTATGCCCCAGATTTTCCTACCCTAGAAGTCTCCAAACAAAATAAAATTCATAAATAAACGTCTCCCCTTGGGAAATGCCACACCAAGCATGGCTGTTATTCCCCAAAGAAGGCCACTGCTGACATTCTTTGGTGGGCACTGACATGATTTGAATGTCTTTGAATGTGTTTTTCTATTTAATTCTCTTTTTTTTCTGCTGCTGAGCCCTCTCACTATCTGTGGCTCTGGTCTTGCTCATCTGAATTCAATTTATTTTGTGGTTTTGAGAACTGCAGTAGTTAATGCTGAAATCTGCAAAGACCAATAATGAGTTACAAATCCTTTCAGTAAATTCTTCTGCAATGAGCACAGTGCTTGAGAAGGGTCTTGAGGAGACAGGATTGGGCCCCAAAGCTACGAAAAGCCCTACGGAGCTCCACCAAGGCAGTATTCCCCTTATTGCAGAGAGGTGCTCACTTGCATGTGGCTGACTTGATAGGACGTGGCCACAGCCCTTGATGCACCTGGCTGCTCTTCTTGGCTGTGCTGATGAGCTGCTGGCCAGCTGATCTACCTGTCCACGCTTTGTCTTCCTCTGCAGAACGGGGACAGTGCTACCAGCCATCACAGCGTGCCTTTGGAAAGTGCTCTGAAGGGAAAGGGAAAGCAGCTGAACAGTTATTCTAGAAATATATGGTGAAATATCCTTTAAATTACAGGATCGTATTAAAATTATTTTTTTAATGTGCTTCAGTGTGAAGCTTGATTAGCTAGTAGCCAGAGCCATGCAAGGGAGGACTGCTTCTGAGTACTGCTATTAATTATGTATTATTATTTATTAATAATAGATACTGCTTTTTTAGACAGGCAAAGGAGCTTGGAGCTAGTTAAATGTGCCTAAGAAAATGATCCCTACAGGGAGGGCTTGAAATTGGCAGGAATTGCACTTGAGGAGCAGCACAAACACAGTCCTGCAGTTTGTTATTGTATCTGACAGGGAAGTTATCATGGGGCATGAAGGGAGGGAAGAGGAAACACAACCACATCTGGAATTTTCTCTTCTGCACACTGCTGCCTGCCTTGTTGTGCCTCTTTAGAGCAGGCACAGTTACCGCAGAAGTAAGTAGTACTACTGCAGTAGCCTCCCAAAGGTTGCTCTGTGAGGGTGAATTTCAACATCTGCCACAGCAGCAGCTGAGCCTGGGATCCCGCCTTTTTCCCTTGTGTTCATGTGAGCATTGATTTCTTTTTGCCTGACCCTTTTGGACTGGAGGAGAGCCCAAGCTAAAATTCCATTTACAAGCACTGTCCACTCTTATGGTCTGGATGGAAGGAGCCTGTGTCTCAGACACTGTGGAAGAGATGCCTCTAGAGCTCATTGTGGTTTGGCACAACTCTACGTTGGTTTTAGAAGCCAGCAGAATGGCTGAGGGGCTGAGCTATAGAAAAACAAGGTTATTGAAGTAATTTGAAATTTTAATGCTGAGAATGAGAGGTAAATCTAGAGGTGTTTCTGTTGTCCCTTTGTGTCAGCAACCAGGAAATCCCACTTAGGCACAGAATTCAACCCCCTCAAGTGGTTTCTCACGACCTCTTGTTTTGAATGGTGACTTTTAGCCATGTTTTGGTTAAAGTTCCTTTTAAGTTACCTGTTGCCTTTCAAGAAACTTAATGGCTTTGTGAAACTATCAAAGGACAACTCCTAAAGCCCCTGATCTTCTTCCTCTGTAAGGTTCAATGATTGTTAACAATGCAGAATACTGGAAGAGGTCACTGCAGACTTCACTAATCTCATATATCAAATATTCGACATCCTTTCTTCCTGTAAGGAACAGACAAGAGTATCCTTCAAGTTAGACTGGATAAATAATGAGAGCATTGCTTCTATTTTTCATGAGTCAATATAATAATGTGTCAAACAATAAATATGTTCTCTATAAAAAATTTTATTGCTTGTCCTACAGGGAACTTATTACTTCACTAATAATAATATTTAAGAGATGTATGTGCTATTTTATAATTGCATAAAGTGAGATAAAATAGCAGTGTAATGAAGACAGTGTTTTTCAGGGCTAAAAGACAGCTGTGCTATAAGAGATCTGAAGTAACAGTATTATCATGAGACATCAATTGATGTGTGAGCCACTACTAGAGTGGGAATTGGAGGCAGGAAACATGTTTTGCAAAAGCCAGTTAAAGGTTTACACATACTGGGTTTCAGTGGGATCCTGAAAAATGTATCCTAGAATGCAGGAGGTATTTTTTGTTATATCCTTTCATAGAGATATGGAGGTGTTTTCATGAGTTATCGCAGTGCTTTGTTACTCAAGTGAAAACTTCCACTCTCTACAAAAGCATTTTGTAATGCCAAAAAGGTGGTCCTGCAGCCCTTACATTTTGTGCTATAATAACTTCAGCATGTCTGCAACCATTTCCCTCTGAGAACCACTCAGGCATCCCTTGAGATAAAACAGCATGGTCAAATGGTTGTTCACAAGTCTCAAACTGAGAATTGCTGCCATAGGTGAAGGTGTATTTCTTGTGTTTATCCATCCCAGCTAATGATTTTGGAGGGAAGTAGTCAGAACAGAGAACAAAAGAACGAATAAACAAAAAAGATAGGATGTATTTCAAATGGTTTGTAGCATTCCAAGTTTGGGTTTAATACTGAAATGAAGATTTGCCTTTTATTTGTTTTTTGTTTGTTTGTTTGGGGGTTTTTTGTTGTTTTTTTGTTTGGTTGGTTGGTTGGTTGGTTGGTTGGTTGGTTGGTTGGTTGTTGGGTTTTTGGAGTTGGTTTTTGGGTTGGTTTTCTTGGTCATTTTTTTTTGTTTGGTTTGGTTTGGTTTTTTGGTTGGTTGGTTGGTTGGGGTTTTTTTGGGTGGGTTTTTTTGTTTTGTTCTGTTTTTTAGTTAATAAGAGCCCTGCAGACATTTTGCTTTAATTGGAAGCTTCAAGTAAATGAGCAAGAAAAGAAATTAAGCAGAATAGAGAGCTGCAATAGGGAGCCAATACTGTGAGTGGGCCTTTCACAGAGCTTAGGAAATGAAGAAAAAAAAAGAGAAAGTCAACTATCTCTCAGGGATTTTCCCTCAAAAAGCTTTTGTGCGGTGGGAATTCAGCTATCAGCAGTTGAGAAGGCAATAACCTGAATGACAAATGTACAGAAAAAAAGTCTATGGCTCTACTGGCACAGTATTGCTTTCTTTGTGCTGGACACTTCAGAGACTGAATTCTGTAGTGTTATTTTTTGGTGATGGTGAGCTTTGTTCACCTGATGTGGCAGAATGTGCAACTCATTTTGGAGTAGTAATGTTCACATTGGTGCACTGCCATGCAGCGCCTGCCTGTGCTGGCCTCAGCTCTTAAGGCTGTTGATTCACTGCTGTTGCTGATAAAATCAAACAAATAAGAGGGATCAGCAGAACCCATCCAAATTAGGAAGCTCTTCAGAGAGGCTTTTGATTAGTAGTTCGTTTGATTATGGTTGATTCAATTATTACTACTCTATTATTTTCCTGTCTATGATAGCCATGCTTTTAAAATCAGATATTTTAGATGTCTTTTAGATGTCATATTACATGTCAGAGATTTTAAGACTTGAACAGTAATAAAGACATAAAACTGCAGCTTTATTGCTTAGGCACTGAGCTGGTGGTTTGATCAGATTAGCACTATATGGGCCTTTCTTTTAAAACACTGACAAATATGACTGCAGTGGCATATATCACAACTGAATTGTATCCCAGGGATCAGGGATTTTTGCAGAATAGTTTGGACTATTCTTAAAATTACCAAGCTCGAAAAGGTTCTTTTAGTGTAATGGTTTATGTATGGGTCTCTGACAGATACATAGCTCAAGGCTAGGCTTTTCCTGCTGTAGCTGGACTTCTAAATAAGCATTTTGAAGGTGCTGAGTTGCTTAGGGGACCCCCTGCACTTCATGTGAACTGATGGCATTCAGCTGAACTGATAGCAGTAGAGGAATTTTGAAAGTGTGTTTGTGTGTTTCCCTAGTGCTGATCTTTTCTAAACATCCAAATTTTAAAATCTTGACTCATATTTATTTACTAATCTCCAAGAGTTAATTGCTTCCTTGTGGAAATCCCAGAACAAAATGTACTCCCTACACTGTGCTTGGAGAGAAGCAGAATACACATTTATTGAGGTACCTTTCTTTTTGTGAGGCCTTTTATTACTGATGGTGTCATGCGATTAATTTTTTTCACTTCTCACTGGTACAGGTGAATGAGGAAGAAGTAATGACCTCCCCTCGAACTTGCCTTAGAAAGTCTGGGCAATTAAATAAACCCATGAACTGGCAATCAGAAGGCACATTTGTGGAGTGGCCTCTATGGCTGTGGCCACAAACAAGCCAAGCTATTGGCCACCTATGTGGGACAGCTCATCTCCAGAATAGGCTCATGACAATAGGAGAACCTTTTTCACTTCTTGGGAAGGGTCCCACTAGATCATTCTAACTGCCAGATCATATCTGATGATGGTTTAGGGAGAGTGCAGCTGAAACTGTTAAATCTGGGACAGAGACAATGTTTGGATAGTTCATTGGTGGAAAGGAGCATGTTGGAGCACCAGGTAATGCTCTTGGACATGACTTATCAATGAGGCCTAATTGGGTAGTGTGTGCTGATGCTCTCTTGCACATGGCAACCATAACTATATGGCAAGAGGAGTCAGAAAAGCTGCTCTCTAACTCTGCCTGAAAAGCAGATAGATTGATTGATCCTCATCAAGGTAGCTGTCACTGTACCTCTGGCTGAAGACATGGGAAAAATTACATTTCTTAAATGATTTACAATCATATTGCTTCTACTGCAATTACTGCTACTTAGGAGCAGTCTGTCAGTCTGCACAATCTGGCTGCAGCCACTACTGCTGCTCCAGACATGGACTCTCACAATTTCAATGTCACCTCATGGGTAGGAAGCCAGTTTGACAATGTTAATTCTCAGAAGTTTGAGTACTCTTCCCATTATATCAACACACGCGAATGTTAGTAGTGGTTGTAAAATTATGCAGCCTTAAAAAAAAAAAGAACCACACACACATATGCCAGTTCTATTATAGACCCCATCTGTGCATTTACTGGTTTAAAACAGAAAAAAATCCCTTGCCTAGCATGTTGATCAACTAATTATTATAAACTACATCTCTCAGTAACATTCTGTTTCAATGGTGTACAGCTGTTTCTGTTGCTCTATGTTTCTTTCTCCTTTTTGTATCTTTTCCCAGTCATCTTTCTCAGTGCTTTGTAGCCAGTGGAAGAATTGATGAAGTCTTCAAAATATTTGATCTGTAGTCTTGATCCAAAACAGTGCGCTCAGTAACAGTCTTTCAAATTAATTCAGTGGATTTTAGATCAGTATCTAATCACAAAAGACAAAGAACACTGAAACTTACCCCCTGCTTTTACCCCACAAAGCTACAGATTTTTTTTATCTTCTTGTGAAGGCCCAAAGGGATTTAAATGCGCTTCTCAGGCTGTCCTGTGGTGTGGGAGGATCAGAGAGGTGCCTCAGCAGCATCAGAGCTGGCTTATGATGCTCTGGTCCCTGTTGAGTCAGGTCGGGGTTTCACAAGCTGTTGTGGGCGGCAGCCAGACTTGCTCCATCTCTGCCTACTTTCCCCTTCTCCTTTCCAGGCTCCTCATTCAGTTGGACTAACACAGTGACTGGTAGAATCCCACCCTAACTGGGCTTAGGGAATCATTTTTGGTTGTAAGTCCTTATTTCCCTCCTATCCCCCAAATTTCCATGCTCCTTTTTTAAGCTGGACTCTTCCCCTTACTGGTTTTACTGTTTATCCATGGAAAGGGCCATACTGGCAGACTGAAGACAAACATCATGGGTGAGGACCAGGGCAGTCAGGGGAATAAGCCAGGAACTATTTGCAGGGTGTTTTCTCCCAACCAGTCAATGCAGAAATCAAGGAAATGGAGTGTAGCCAAAAGACTAAATTATGAGGCTCAGGGTTCAGTGTGAATATTTCCACTGAAATTGCTGCTGCTGCTCCCAGGAAGGAAGTGTGAGTACAGTCTAACTCTATCAGCCCCCGGCTCCAAGGCAGGCCCATCTGGTGGTGGAAGTCTTTCAAACGTGAAATAAATTGGGAGTGATTTATGCTGTTACCTAAAAATCATGCAGTACTTCCAGAGCTGAATATTCAGTTGACTCTGAACCAGGCAGCATTACAGCTATGTTTATTCTAGTTGTTTGTCTTTGCAAATCAGCTCAGACAGGAGGCAGAGAAATATCTGCATGAATGATTGCAAACAAAAAACTGCTGATTTCCCCAAACTTTAGTTAATTGACCATCCACCAACTCCAGGAAAAACAGATGGAAACTGTGGCCAGAAAAATATTTTTTAAAATACAACCTTTGAAACACCAGCAAAGAACCTGCTACACAAGTCTGTAGCAATGGCTGTCTTTTGTAGATCTTTAGTATTCAGTCAGAATAGTCAGCAGAGCAGGGCATACATGACCCTTGGACCTTACCTCATGTTGGCAAAGAGCCACCATATTGTTGCACATTATAAACATTGCCTCCTCTTCCCTGGCGCTGATGGGTTTTCCCACGGTGGGTCGACACTAACAGCACCAAAAGGTTTCTGAGGGTTTCTTAAAGAACAAAGTTGTGTCTGAGAACTTCAGTCCAAGTGGCAAGCCAAGGAAAGGCATCTGCAAAAAGTCATCTAGAAAAGATAGAAAACCTTTTGTCTGTAGAGGAAGCTCTTTGCCCTGAGTTTCAAAGAGTATCTCTGAGGAAATGCCTGTGGAGTCTATGAATTCAGCCAAGGAATCTTTCTCCTGTCATATTATTACAATTTGGATTGCAATTATATTGCAGTGTGCAAATCAAATCCAAGATCTAAGACTCTGTTCCCTGTTGGTTTCTTGGCTGTTCACATAAGAGGGATGAGGAGAGAACATAGAAATGTCCCTATTTGCACTTCTTGTTTGAAGCATGTATTGTGCAGTCTAGACAATGGGGGAGATTAGTCTGCTTGAAAGAAGTATATTAAAGATAATCTTTGAGCAATGGCTGGTCTTGAGGAAGGAATCTGAAACCTCTGTCAGTGCCTGAGGAAGAGAGGGATGCTTAGTGTTTCACTGGAGACTAACCCTCACATTCATCTGCTGGCCCTAATCTCCAGGCTGATGATGACCCATTCCTCTTGAAAGAAAGAAGCAGTTTTGTACAGTGACTGTGCTAGGGTTGGAACTATCTCTGAATTTAGTGATAAAAAATTATTACAGAAAATGGTGGGATACTGTTTTTGAAATGCCTGCTTTCGCTGTTTCAGGTAAGAAGATCCAAGGAGCTTGCCCTGTAAAGTGAGGCCTCTGAGTAAGCCTGTGCACTTCAGACTAATGATTCTTTTTTTCTGAGACAAAAGTTATGTCAGGTACCCTGGGGGCCAGAGAACATCGTCTTCACTTGCCCTCACATATAGCAGCTTACAGAAAACTTCCCTACAAATTAAAGTTGTGATAGCAAACATCAAATGCCATGACTACCATATGTGCCTCAGGAAGAGAACATGAGACATCAGGCGACATCCCTTTGATTATTTTTTTTCTCTACAGTTTTAAATCACTCAACAATTTACAATTGCAGGGGTATTCCTGCAATTACTAAGATACTTTCTCTATGAAAATAGTGATATTTTCTCCCCACCATTTCAAAGTAGACTCAGATCTCCTCCTCTCGAGTTCCATGAGTAGCTGTAGCTGTTTTAGATTTCACAGGGAGCTTTTCTTCCTCTGAGAGTCTAAGATATTTCTCTATTTGAGCTTCATAGATGTGACCTTCATACCTTTACCATCCAGAAGGTGTGTGTAGCAAGTGCTTTCACACCAGGCACTAACTAGAAATTAGATAGCTTAATCCTCAGCCACGAGGCAACCAAATGGTGATGTGTAAGAAGAGGCATTACATGCTGCACCAAGACATCAGTCACTCAGAAAGTACACCAGCTTACTTCATGCACCATTTTTTTCTACTTCAGGCTTTGCTGTTATCACTCATTACATCTTTTTTTAAACCTTATAGATCACTGCACGAGTCGTGCCTTTGTTGAGGCCTCCCTTTTTGAAGGAGGATGCTGTTTCATCATGACTGAAGCCAGACCAAATCCAGCTGGCTGTCAGTCTATGCTTGTTCCCACCCCAGCTAGTTCTGTTGCCAGGAAGTGGAATGGTTCAAAGACCTGATCTGGCTAAAAATGATTTTAGCAAAAAGTAAAAAATTAATTTAATTTCCTTCAGGTGGCTTATTTTTCAGTTGCTATACTACTTATTGCTGGCACAAATGAAAAAGTAGGGAGACAGTCTACAAAGACAGAATATCTGGATGATTCAGCAACCTGCAATAGGTGTAAGGTCAGGTTAGACACAGCCAGAGTGATTCCATGCTGGCTGTTGGATAGGGATTTTTCAAGAGTTGTGTACAGAGTTTCATTCTGAATGATGGCAAAGAAGCAGAACTCTATGGGGAGGAATGCCATGGAAGTGTTCTGAAGGATGAAAACAGAATCATAGAATGGTTTGAGTTGGAAGGGACCTTAAAGATCATCTAGTTCCAACACCCCTGCCACAGGTAGAGATGGCTTCCACTAGATCAGGTTGCTCAAAGCCCCATCCAACCTGGCCTTGAACACTTCCAGGAATGGGGCATCCACAACTTCTCTGGATAACCTGTTCCAGTGCCTCACCACCCTTAGAGTAAAGAATTTCTTCCTAATATCTAATCTAAACCTATCCTCTTTCAGTGTAAAGCCATTCCTCCTTGTCCCATCACTACATGGCCTTGTAAAAAGTACCTCTCCAGCTCTCTTGCAGGTCCCCTTTAGGTAATGGAAGGCTGCTCTAAGGTCTCTCCGGAGCCACCTTTTTTCCAGGCTAAACAACCTCACTTCTCAGTCTGTCTTCACTGTCCTGCCTTGTGAGCAGGATGTTCAGTTTGCAAAGTTCAGAGTAGACATAGGCAGCCTAGGGATGTAAATTCAGATATTTTAGTCTACTCTGGGGTAGCTGAGACCATTTTTTCTACACACTTTCCTAATTTACCAAGCAAGTGAGGTATAATGGGAAGCCCACTGCACAGACAGCAGCTTGCTGGAGGACAAACAGGCACGGGAGCGACTGGGGCTTGCTGACTCAGCTGTAGCCACTCCAGCGCTTCCTCAAATCCTGCTGCTTTGCATCCTCAGAGCTGGAGTCACAGCTTTCAGCCACAGGTCTATCACCTCCTGCAGTCCTGAAAGGCAGACGGGGAGGCGAGCACACACACTCACAAACACACACACGTGCTCCGTGCTGTGGCAGCCACAGCAGCAAGTGGATCCTGGCAGTTGCACAGCAGCAGTGCCCTTATGGCTCGTGCGGCTGCTCCGCATCCAAGCAGGGATGTCCCCTGTGCTGCCGTGGCAGATGTCAGACACGGCAATTTAGGGGACAGGGTGCCACCGCAGCCCCAGCCAGGAGGCTGTGAAAGAAAGGGCACAAAGCAAGGCCGCATCTGTTCTGGAACAAAGGACATCTGTCCCTGGCCCGAGCAGCTTTCTGGCATGATTTCACAAGGACAAAGGCCCAGGTTGACTGATACAAGGCTGGTAGTCTATAAAACAAGCCATAAGGTCTTAGGCTGTCCAAATGTGTGCTGACAGTGAGACAACACTCTGGCAGCAGTGAGGTTTTATTCTTCCATCTGCGGGAAGAGGGTAGGATGGTCCCCATCCTGTGCACTGCCTTTAACCACACATCTGCCCATGTTTTAGGATCTCTTTGAGCTGTTCAAAACCTAGACTACTATCAGATTATAGACAACAGATGTTCTGTTCAAGTAGTTTTGTGTGTGACATTCTCGTAGCAGGAAAAGTTCTTTTTGCCTCTTTAGAAGCTGGGTTCATCTGTTGCTTTCTCCAGGTTGTTAAATTTTACTTGTGAGCAACTTATTTATTGAAAGGCTGCAAACTGCAGATGTCCTTCTGCCTGCTGCATTAATGGGAGTCTTACGAGGGAAGAACTTTTAGAAAGGACAGACTTCTAATGTGCCTTCAATAAAGTGATCTGTAAAGAAACTGACCATACCAAATTCTAATTATTAACTTACTTTTAACTTCATTGTTAAACAGTATGCTCTACCTCCTTTCCTTCTCTGCTGGTGCCAGTAGTGGCTGTAATACTTTTTAGCTGGGCAGAATCACAGCAGAAAATTTTGTAGCCAAGTATACGTGTGCATGTGCACAAAAGTATAATGTAGTGGAGATTTAGTAGAACATTATCACAAAACCAGAGCAGCCTGGGTTATTCATTACTCACATTGTATTAACAAGATGAGTCTATTTAGGTTGTTATGTACTGAAAAACAGAAGCAAGTGGCTGTTAACATTTTACTACCTTGTAACTTTTTCCTATGCATTCCTTTTCATGTTCAGCCCAAGTTGCTGCATGTTGTTCTGTGAGGGTGTGGGTAACAGCCAGCAAAATCCTCGCAGTGGGCTGCTGCACAAGTACCCAAATGCATGAGAGCTCTGTAATGCATTCAGTCATTTTAAAAAACCCCAAATTTAGGAAGCTTTTTACATGGTACTTCTTAATCGCATGCTGGCTCCTTTGTGTTTGCCCTTGCTTGATGGTGTTAAGGGAGAACACCGAAGAAAGATTTTAGCCTGGTGTATAAAGCCCTGGTAGGGATGGTGTACTCAGGTTCCTGCAGGTAAAAGCCTCTGACCTTGCATCTCATAATGATAGTTGTTCAAACTATTGGCTTTGCCTGGCTGTTTAAGAAGCTGATTTTCCTATTGCATCTTCAAAGAAAAAGGAAAATTGAATGTATTGCAGGGAACGAATACCAGGGATATGTCTACTTACTCTGCTTGTTGAATGGGAAATATGACTGAGGAAAAAAAAGAAGATTTTCAGAACTGTAACATTCTACTAGATGGCTTCAAACTTAACACCTGCTGATGCATTTGCTATGTCTGCAGTTTTAACAGAGAAGTGTGAGGCCCAAAATTCACAGTGGGATTGAGATGAAGTCTGTATATCACAAAGTACAGAGTTAAAATAAAGAAGGTAGAAATCATTCTTGTGTATACAAGGGTATCCAGATATAATTTCAAATGTCCAGTGATAGTATGAAAAGCTGCAATAAGAGAATGGTTTAAAAATGATCCAGTTTTCAACTGCTAACTGGAGATTTTCCTCTGCAGAACAGTTTGCTACATACTGATGTTTGATGTCTTTTGCAAGCACAAAAGTTTGTCCAGCTCCTGGCCACCTCTGGTTAGAGATGGCTCCCAGCTGGCACACGCTGAGGATAGGAGAAGGCAGAGCCCTCCTCCAGATCATAAGGTTTTCATCTGAACCCAGTATCACTGGCAAAGGATGAACTTCTTGAATGCTCCTCCTGGTTGCTGCTTGGGAAGCTGCTACTAGGTATAATTCATGGCCTACACCTACACAAATGTCAATAGCTATCAGCAGGTGAGATGAAGACATCAATTTTGTCCTAAAGCAGATTGGTAGAGGCTTGTGGGCATAGCAAGAGAATTTAAGACATCTATGGATACTCTTAATGCTAGTGCCACCTTCAGCACCATCACTCTCAATTTTGTTTCATTCTTCAGTAGTTATAATGATGAATCAGTTCAGGGGACTTAGCTGTGTTAAAAGTATCCTGATTTAAAACCTAGATCAATTTTCTGACCAGTGCACCTTGTGATGTTTATAGCTGCATTACATAACCACATCCCAAATAAACCTTCCCTGAGAACACAGTCATACCACCTGAGGTTTGTTCAAAAACGAGTTTCTAATCAGCAAGTGTCCCGGCACCAAAGAAGGGGTGGTGAAGTAGTGGATTTGAATAGCTGTAAAGGGTATGGGAGCTGATGGAGATTCACATGACCACTGCTACTAAAGGAGACATGCAGGAGCCATGGTCGGGGTGGATTGTAGATGTAATATACAATACAGAGGCAAGGAAAAAAAAAAGGTATTCCTGAATTACTATTGATTAAGAAATGCAGAGGTAGATCTCAAGCTCTTACTACAGACCTGAGCAAATTAGTCTGCCGGAGATTTTTCATTCCCCGAATTCCTCAAACACTCCAGTAGTTATATATAGCTAAAGTTTTTGGAAGGCTGCCATTTTTGAGGAAAAGGACAGTATTTGGCACGTACTCCTACTATGACTGGCATTCAGAGGAACTATAATAATGTGCAAAGTCAAAGAGATGTGTTTACAGGTAACAAACTCTTCAAGTAATCAGTACTATCAAGAGTTCACTCAGAAGGATGAATATATGTTTATTTTGTTAGCAAAATAAGAAAAGCTGGACTTGTGTTTTTCTGGCTTTGAACTGTGATTTGGCCACTCTCTCCAGCTATCTGAAACAAAATAAGAGGCATTGTTTATTTTTTGGTTTAAAGCCAGTTTCTTTCACTGAACTTTCCTAAATTTTGTATTGTAAGGATCAGTACTTTGCAACGTACATTTTAGCCTTTTAACATGCATTTAGTTTATGTTGTTTAAAAAATAAGTGCCTTAGGTATTCATAACAATGACCGAGAGAAATTAAGAAGGTTCATCTCTTGCAAAATATCATTCCCACTCTTCATAGTTAGCCTTAGCCCTCAGCCAGAATTTGTATCCAATTTATATACCACACCCCAAAGAAATACTAATGTTTTCATAAGAGGAAAAGAATGCTTTGGGATCGCCAGAACACAAGCTTCCAAAAATATATTGGTGATTGAGCCATAAACAAAGTCATTTTGTAATGGAGGGATAAAAGTCACAGGGTTTAATACCAGATCTTACATGTTTGTAACTGTTAGTACTTTTTCCAGTCTTGCTGTGGAGGTGAACAGACACTCCAGATGTGAACCATGGGCATGCTGAGTCCAGAGATGTCGAGGCTTAGCCTTGGTTATAGTCCCTGTTGCTCTCTCCTGTCCCTCCAAGTGAAATATCTCAATCCCTTGAATTGCCTCTGGGACCTGAATGACTCCCCTGGTTCCTATAAAATCCTGTGCCCTAAAATAGAGACAGGAGGAAAGTGTAAGCAATGGAAAAGAGATTGTTTATTAATGCTACAAGTAGCAAATAGAACCCACTGTTTCTCCACAGGATTTAATATATGAGTTATTTAAACACACTCTGGGTTGTCTACTGTCACCAGAGAGCTTTCCTTAGGGTTGCATAAAGACCTTTGCAGGTCTCTTGCATGTTTCTTAACAGTTTTTGATATTACATTGGGCCATTTATTTTCTGGTGGAAAATCTAAAAATGAACACTGGTAATTCTTAAATAAAACCAGACAATTTTAGAAATGTGAGTGCCTTGTCCCTCTGCCCCAAATCCTTCATCTCTTATAGTTGCAGATGAATGGTACTCAAAAACACACTATTGTTGCTTTAATTTTTTGTCTTTAATAGATATCTCTCTCTGCATTTCATTCAGAAATTTTTCTGATGGATGTGACAGAAATTTGAAAACTATAGGTTTTATTTATTTATTTACCTACCTACTTTGTCATTAAGCTGCAGGGATGATCATTTGCTTTCCTCTGAGGAGTTGTTAATTGTGTAACATGAATTATCCATGGTTGTAGAGATGGCAAACCATCTGGTGGCTCAATGGCCCCTGTGGTAAATGGTGGAGAAGCCTCATCATGGTACCCGTTAGCACTATTTTAGTTAAGAACGCACCAGTTTCCATTAAACCCCTCATTATTAAGGATTTCTGAGCAATCTATAAATACTAGCTCTGGTACAGAAGAGCTTAGCTGAACATCTATTTTTAGCTGGAGGTTAGGTTTGGTTGTTTGTTGCTTTGGTTTTCATCTCCTTTTAAAAGATGCTCTCAAGGATAATGGAATCATAATTTGACCTCCCTTTTTAATACTGTGACTATTTGCCCTGTGCGTGTATTTCTGTGTATGTGAGTATTCCCCCGACAAATGTGTCACAACATGAGTCACTGCAAAACATGGAGACCAAACAATAAATTCATTGGCAGCCTGTACAAAACTGAATTCAGTAGTAGTCAGGCACGGTGTGTCTTCTATTACAAGGGTTTGAACCTTTGTTAGAAAAAAAAAGTCCTGTAATTAATCCTCAGTGCCTCTCTTCGGGCTTAATCAGGCGAGGCGATGTGCCTATACTGCCCTAAATGCTCAGTGAATGGTGTCATCATCTCCTGCCCTGACCCAGCAAAGCACTTCAGCGAGGGGGATAGCTTTTGTGACACATGGGTCTGATGGGTTTGTCTTTTATTAAATGTTATGGAAGTTCTCCTAATGAATGCAGTGGTGGATTTTTTTCCTCAGACTGTTCATTGTGCAGCAATGGAAGCAGTTGGAATTATCATCAATCATAGTGAACCTAACTGAGCTCAGCTGTCCTTACTATGAAAGGATCAGGCCAATTACTTTAAAGGCCAAATCATGTCTCATAAAACTCCTCTGGTGAAGAATACTGCACGTTTTGATTAGTGTTTATTGGTGTTCATCTACATAGCTGGCATCATGTAGATACATGAAAGTGCAAGGAGGGAAATACCTGTTTGGGCCTTGCTCATCTGTCTCTAACTTGGAAGATAGAGTAAGGAGTAGACTTTTAGCTGTCAAGCTTTGCATATTCAATCTAGCATTCTGCAATATTTCACAAATACCTATTAAATTTTGTGTTGAAAAAAATATTGCTACAAATTAAGGTCCCAGTGCAACCTGAATTTGGCCCATTTGCACCTAGAGTAGAATAAAATATTTGTTGACTCTTACACTTTCAGTGCACATGACTGACCAGATATATGTTTTCGGGTTCTGGGTTGCCCTTCAGGGTTTCCAGTTATCCCTGGTTGTCTCAGCATAGTTCTGGGATGCCCTCAGGGTTCATAGTTACTTCCAGTTGCCCCCAGAAACTCCTGGGGAACTTAAGGAGTTCCCAGTTACCCACAGTTGCCCCACAAAAGGGTCTTTGGTTGCCTAGGGTTTTTTGGTTGCCCTCAGCAGGGTTCTGGGTTGTTACCAGGCTGGAACATGGGAAATTCTGACTTTGTATAAGGACATTTTTCTATTGTGAAGATGGTCAAATGTGTTCTTAGAGAAGCTGTAAACTCTTCACCCTTGGAGATCTTCAAAATACAGCTGCACAAGCCCACAGGCATCTTGCTTTAACTAGATCTGCTTTAAAAAGAGGTTGGACTGGAGAACTCTAGAAGCCCTTTTCCAACTGGAATGCCTGCATGCTGATTTTGAAGGAGAGAAGGTATTACGTTTATTTCAGTAATTTAATGGGACACCCTGGATCTTGTGATTGGAGTTAAAAATAGAGTTTGGAGTTTGCCAGACCTCCAGTCGATCACATCTGTGTTTCCAACTTTGCTTGCACAATAGTAGAGCAGTTGCTTTCTTAGAATTGTTTTAGATGGTGCCTGGCTGGGGAAGGTAGCTGCCATGACACAGCAGAAAATTATAATGAGAATGCAGAAAAGGTTTGGTGATTGCAACTTAGGTCATGGCCAAACTTGACCTTAGAAAGTCTTTTTTAAGCTTTGTCATTCCAAAGTAGTCAGTTCATCACAGCCTTAGTGGAGTTCAGCAGGTCCACTGTAACTGTGAAATTGTGTCAGTGTATTTAACTGGAGCACATGATTAGTGTAGTGAGCCCAGAAAATGCCAGACACTTGCAAACCTACACACTATTAAAACCATATGTTGAACAGCTTCTCCGTGACAATTTGATTTGACTTAGTAATTTTGTTAGAAGGACGTAGTCTGGGTTTGTATCACTGTATGGAACGTGCCTGGGAATGTTCCCAGCCACTGAGGCCAACTGGCATGGAACAGTCTGCGTCTACGCTGGTGAGCTGGGTTTGCCTGCAGTAGGTGGCTGCAGGCAAACTGCTGCTTGGGTGCAGTTCCTGGCACACTCCCGCTACCAAAACAAGTGCAGAAGTTGCTTGGGAAAGTTGGAGCAGGCTGCATTCATCCCAGGGAACTCTCTCATAGTTTATCAGCTGTTTATAGGTAACACTCTGGGCATGAGTGAATTTACTTTATACTCTAAGGCAGATGAACTAATGAGTCCTTTTGATGGGTAAAGGAGACATGAATGCCTGTTCTTGAGACATTATGGTTAGATGTCCTGGATCCTCTCCTAGTACTAGCCTGATATAAACTTCTTGGTGGAAGGGCTCAGACTTTTAAGTTGGTTTTCACACCCTCATAAAAACTTTACTGTAATGTATTTCCCTATGGTAATTTCCAGTACGTTGAGTCTTAGGTTAAGGAAATGTTAAAAAGGAAATTTAAATGTCATTTAGATTTCTGATTCTGTTAGGGTTCTCTCCCATGAATAAGTATGTGCACAGACAGAGTCTCTTGCAAGAAAATAGAGCAGGTTTGAGAGTCAAGGCTTTCCTGACCCACTGAACCTTTTTGGGATTGTGACTTCTCCATGCCTACAACCAAATATTGGCAAAAGTGTGTTTCACTGATGTCCATTTGATACTCTGAAAAATCTTTTGTGCTACAAACAATATGTGTATTTCAGATAGTTCCAAATGAAAAGACCTAGAAACAAACATTTCTTGTTCCCATTGTCATATGGACCCAACTAAGCATGCACTACAGTCCATAGAAAGGCCTGTAGAAAATTAGAAAATTAAAACCCATTAAGATTGTTCCTCTCTGCAATATGTGAGTAGAGCACTAAAAATCTAATCTACAAATGATGTGCAATTGGAATTAACCTGGCCCGATAAGGACAATAACTATTCTTAAGGGCTGCAGGACAGAAGGTGCTAAAGTGGAGCAATTGCTTGAGTTAGCTGTGAGGCATTTTTCTGTTCTGAGCATTATTTCTGTTATACATAGGGAAGAAATCCCTCTATTTGTGATGGCTTCAAAAAGCAGCCTACAGAGAAGGTCTGGCCAGTACTCTGAGGATGTTGCTGACACTGTGGCTTCAGTGCCTGCATATGTTTCTTTTCTTTGTTCATAAAATCAATTTTCAAGGTCTAAAGGACAGAAAGCAGATGACAGTGTGAATCTCTTGGCTTTCCCCTCTTCCAGCTTGGAGAATACAGCCATGCAGAAGAGAATAAGCTTTTTTCCTGGAAGGACTCCTAATGCGGCAAATTGATAGTATCTGCTGTTGTTGCATTTTGCTACCTGTGCTACCCAGTAAGCCTTCCTGGGACTGTGGAAACAAAGTCACTGAAAGGATTGCCAAAGCAGAGCCATTTTACTTTTCATTATGAGGGTATTTCTATACCCAGACTGAGAAAATATGTCCACGGTCTTTCACAAAGTGTCTTTAAAAGCTTGTGCCGTGTTCGAGGATATTCCTAGGGAAGCATTGCACAGACTCTGCTCCAGGGAAACACTCTGTGGTCAGAAGGCTACAGAAAGTAGCTTTGACTAGTTGCAGGGACTGCGTCAGGGCTTATGTAGGATGCATCCTGGTAGGTGGCAAACACTGGGACTACAAGAGTGTACATTTGCTTGGCAGGCCACGCACCATACTCTGTACTCTGCTCCTGCCTAAAGATGGGAAATTCTGTGGACTTGCAAAGGTCCATTGGTTCTGAAATAAGAAAATCACTTCTCTGCCTGCTGAAATCACTGCATTAGGCTTTCACTTGAGATCTCAGTCTTTGCCTCAAACCCTTAATTCCAGGTTCAGGGACAGAAGCAGTGCTACCATGACACAATAGAAATCCCACAAACCTTACAATTTACTTTCTATCTACCTCTTTTTGAGATTGGGATCAAAATATAACACAGTTATGCAAGAGATAATTTAGACAGAAGAGCCTCATAGTGCTGTTCTATTAGTCTTTTTTCATAAACATAAGGAATGAAAGAGTTTAGTTGTAATGTATGCTATAAATCCTGTTAGGGTTTTCTTTACAAGTTTTAAGATGGTCCTCAAAAGTGATCCTTTTTCTCCCTGTTTTGAGGTAGTTAATTTTCATTCCAATACCATATATAGTTCTGATCACTGCCTTTGCAGGAAGGTGAATTGAATCTGGCAGATGCAGAAAAGAGCAGTGAGAATAGGGATTCTGCTTTCCAGTAGGAAATTGAAGGGAATGATTTGTTTAACCTTGCAAAACAAAAGCAGAAGTGGGATCTGTTTGCTGTCTGGAAGTGCATCAGGCGGGTAAATACCAGAGAGGAGAAAAGGAGCCATGGGTGCCTTAGAATACAAATGACCAGGAATAAATTTAAGCTTGAAATTAGCAAATGGGTTTTAGGGATTCAAAGAGTAGCTCCACAAGTCAGATTTTTGACCGCTTTTAAGATGGATCTCACTGGAATGGGAAAGGGTGGTGTGGGCATGTGGGCTAGACTGAATGTCCTGCCAGGTGCCTGCTAGTTCTGTCTTCCTCCCATTACTGTGCTGAAAAATTTTCTTAGAGATCATACTGTGATGGCAGCGAGGCACACATTCACCAGATCTCATCCTTCTTTATCTGGAGTTTCTCTTCCTAATTTTAAATCCTCTTTTGCTGTGGCTTGCAACATTTCCTGGTTTGAATGTTTTTTAATGCCTTAGGGAAAAAGTCCTAATACTTTTAGATGGGCCTGATATATTTTGAGGACAGCACATACCTGCTCCAGGGCAGGAAAAGCAGCAAGGACAAGCTAGGAAGGCTTTTTTTGGCCCTGGTCCAACTCAGTCATCCCAATGAAGTCAGATCCAGGACCTGCATCCCATAAAGATTTTGCAGAAGAGAAACCCACAAAACTTTTCAGCTCTGCAGGAGCAGAGAATCTGCTCTTCCAAGGTTGTCGGTGCAATTGTAAAGGAGAACAGTGTGTACTACAACAAGTTTCTTCAGAATGTGAAGAATTCATGGTTATTTCAACAGATATTTCTACCTGCTATAATGCAGATATTTTCCTGCCAGGTTTTCAGCAAGCAGAAGGGCTAGAGGGCCCAGGCAGTGGCATCTTCATGAGAGCAGCTCTTCTGTACACCTGAAGATTTCTACACAAGGTAAGTTTGGGACCGCTTTTTCCCCTGCTGATTGAGCCATGCTGGTAAATTTCCAATCATATATGAGGACAAGGCAGATTATTTTGTGATGGGGAAGAAAAACAGAGCTAAAAGGGTAGGTTTACACAGGCTGAAAGAAATGAAAATAAAGAAGATCTAGTACACTGGAGACTCTGAATGCCCTAAAAGCCATAAAAATGGGGTCCGGTTAGTGACAGTCCAATTTCATTTGATGTTCCCAGAAGCTGTGGGAAGAAATTACCCTCTTAGCACAAAGTCAAGGTTCATTGAAGTGGATAAGAAAATTGGTTGAATCACACCCAGAGGGTGTCACTGCCACAGTCTGGCAGAAAAACTTTGAAGATGAAAAGTATGGTGCCTTTCTGTAGAGAGTGGAGCTGGTCTAACTAGTGAGTAATGATCAAGCCATGAGAGTTGAGGTACTAGAGACCTGTATGACAGATCCTCTGAACTTTGGGGGGCTGGAAGGGAAAGAAATGCCTTAAAATACTCAGTGGCAAAATTAGTGAAAAATAGCCCTCTGTGGTAAATGAATCCAAATTGTAGAGAATTTTTACTTTTTTTTTCTTACTCCATTTTTATTTTGATACACTTTTCCTTTTTTCTTGTGACCACTTCAAGGCCAGCTCTTTCCTAGCAGAGATTTACTAGAGACACTGTGACTTCAATTCCCATTCTGTTCCAGAACCTGAAGCAAATGGGCAAAAGAGCTGCAATCATGGATGAGCTAATAATCTCTGGGGTTATTTGAAAGTGTTCAAAAGGAAATTTGCACCTCAGGCAGAGCCCTCCACAAGCACAGCTGCTTTACAGCATGCTCCCACAGTGACAATTCTGATGTTCAAATACAGGCCTGCCAGTCTTGAAAGTGTTTTCACGGTTGCACTTATCATAGATGTGCTGTGGGTCAGCTAATCCAATTTGGCAACATAGAAACTGGTAAGAGAACAGAGATGGAGAAGAGGTTGTGTGATACATTCAGACATGAATTGTCCAGAAGAGGCTGTGACCAGATGAATTGCAGTGCCCCAGGAAACCAGTACTGGCTCATTTGGGGTCTGCATGTAACATCATCAATAAAACCTTCATGTTGTAAATGAGTTGGAGGTTGTTTGTGGCATGGGACAACTCAGAGCTCCCAGCTTGCCCCAACTGTGTAGTAACTTCACATCTGTGCTCACATCTGCTGTGCAGGTAGATCAGTCATGTAGAGTGGAAAACAGGCAAGCTGAATCTCTGGAGCAGGACTAACTAATTCTTGTTGTTTAACAAGGAGTGCACCTTGTTAAGTAGTTGGTGAGAAATTTGGCTCTGAATTCCATTTGTTTCCTTGCTTGTTTGCTTCCTTGCAATATTATTCCCACGCTTTTTATAGTATGTCAAAACTCCGTGATATCTCTTCTTGCCCCTGGTGTTTAGGTAACAGTTTTATGTGTAGTTTATATAATCCACCTAATCTTTTCAGTTGAATATGCATCATATGACAGAAAAGAAAATGAAACCCTTTTATTCTATTCATGGTTTTAGTGTGGACTTGTTGGCAAAAGTCTCTATTTTTGCCCTTGTCTTGTTGTCTTCTGTTTAAAATAGAGATAAGGTAGACAAAGTTTCTACTTCACAGGATTGAAGATTGATTGAAGGCTGATATAATTAATATTTCCTAAGTATTAATATGATGGGATGACACTATTCCAAGTGAGGTGTTTGGTGCCTAATGAATACCTACAACAGCCCAAAATGAAGCCATCAGAGGAACTTTATTCCTCCGGCTTGCATTCAGTCAAAGCAGCTGAAAATCCTCTCATCCCAACTTCAGTAAAAGGCTTTGAGGGAGTATGTGAAGCTGGTGACGTCAGCTTGGCCCTTTGCAGGGAGCAGAGCATGCATTGCTAACTCCTGCTAAATAAAGCAGATGACTTTTCTTTTTTCCTTTGTAAAGAGCTGATTCCCTTATGGAAAAGAAAAGGAAAAAAAAAAACCCACAACCAAAACAACACCAAGGTAACCAATCTCATTCCAACACTTTCAGGTTCTGTTTTTATTGCTTTGGCTCCTTCCAACTTCCAATTATTTATGGAACAAGCTGTGAGTCACATGGTGGAGCTGGAGTGATTCAGGATTGTTAAGCAAAGAGAAACAGGAAAAGAAGGGCCTGGCAGTTCAGGCAAATGACATCAGTGCTTCGGCATCTTGTCCCAGGCCTTGGAAAATGCAGCTCTTTCTGTGACAAAAGGATTGCAGAGTGATGCTGGGAGGCAGAAGTGTTTTGGTTTCTTGGCCAGCATGCAAAACAACATTAGACGTAGCCTCTTAAGGTTTATTGCTAATGACAAGTCAAATCAGAGATGCGGATGTGTAAATTGTAGCAAGGGAAACTTCAGCTTATAGTACTGAAGAAAAAATGCACCCAAACAGTTGATAACGCATCTGTAAAAAGTACGGAAACTGTATGGAGTGTCTAATCTTCTTTCCGTTTCTTAGTTGACTGCTAACGCAGGTTTGCTTGGCTGGATTTTCCTATTTTCCTTCTTAAGAATAGGAATTATATCTATGTGACAATTCCTGTGAACTCTGCAAGCACAAAGCTAGTAAAGAATTTATCTATTTCCCAGCATAATGAAAAGGAAGCTGCCAGGCACTCATCACAACCTGATAGCTTTTATCCATGGGTTCTTTAGACTGTGCTTCTGGTACCTCGTGAGAGATTAGCTGGAAAATCTTGAGATGCTAAGGCAGCATATTTTGCTTTCAAAGTGGGTCTTTGGCTTAAGGACCACTCAGCGCAGAGCTGATAAGACTCTCTGAAATCCAGCACATTGCTATAGCTCAGTAGACAGTGTCAAGGACAATGGTTTTCTCTGCAGCTGATAAAATACAAGAATAAAATAAAAATCAATGGCAGTGCCTGGCAAGAAGCATGTCCTAATGTAAAACTGATAGAGGTACATTGGTAAGGAAAAAAATCAAGTATGTGCTGATTTCAAAACTGTTTTCTAAAACTTGATTTGTACCGTTATTTCCTGTCAATTTTATCCTGTTTTTAAGGAATGAACATACTGTATATTAGTAATGACATTTTACTGACACAGTATAGTGATCTGAAAAGTAACACCTTGCAGCAAGCTGGTAAAAAAAAATTTTCTACATCAGTAGGCTCAAAATGTAGAAAATATTTTATAGGACCGTACTGATTCTGTTTTCTACTTTATAGCCTTCTTGCTGAAAGGACTGAAAAAGTCCATTTGTATCTCTGCAGCGTGACCCAGGTGTTCCACTCTAGAGACAGGGAAGCTGAAGCACAGACATCGTGCCAGTGCAGGGCAGAGGGTGTACATTCTCCTGGGGCTGCTGCCACCACTTCTGCTGTAATGCCTGTCCCTCTTCCAGCCTCTCTATAATGTGCTGGGAAAATATGGCATAGGAAAAGGCACAGTAAAAGGAGATGCGGCCAGTTAGATTGTTCCTCTGGCATGTGATTCCTCCCTAACTGTGCTCGTTTGCAACAGGCACAAGCAGTGCTAAAAGCAAAGCAATATCTGGGCTGCTGGAAAGGAACTGCTGCCTAAAATCGAAGAAATAATTATCTGGACATTGTTAGAATAGAATGGTATGCCACAAAAAAAAAAAAAAACATGTCTTTAATGAGACATCTTAGGTGCACAAAGAATGGCATATGCACCCACAAACACAGGTTTTACAAACTTATAGTGTCATCTAACTATAATATCTAACTATTACCTCAGGAGGATACACAGACTGAAAATTATCTGTCCCCCTGGAGCTTCCACAGGCATGCCTCCTAGAATGGGGCTGGTGGTGCCAAAAAAATAATACCTCATCCCACCTTCATCTTCATTGACTCCCTCTATCCTGCTTAGACCATTTTGAAGGCTTCTGGGCCCTCTTAGATATAACCTTTTGACTAAGGTTATATCTTATGCTTATTATTTTCTTTAGCTACATCTTCTGGAGATTGGATGTTCTTGCTAGAATCTTTATCCATTGAAATCCTTGAGAAGAACACTAAAGAGTATTTCAAGAATTTGGTACAAAGGGTGTCAAAGGGTGATTAGTTGCTACTATTATTAAGTGTTAAAAACCATATTAGAATTCTGTATACTAGGATCTTAAGGATCTTAAGGCATCAGAACCAGTAGCATTGGGACCAGGCAGGTCAATTTGCAACGTGACTGGCAGAGCTGTGGGACAGAGTCGGGAGGAAGGCAAAAGGGTGGAAGCAGGGTGATAGTCATAGCACAGGTGAAAAAATAGCTCAGGAGCAGGAAGGCATGAGAGTCCCAGCCTGCTGGGTGCTGCGCTTTTTCAGGTGAGGCTGTGACAGCTTGTGGATGGTGTGCAGTAAATGTGGTTTTTGCTAAAGTGAGCTTTCCTGGCAGCTGTGACTTGCAGCAGGATTCTGATCATTGCCTACTCTGGCGGGTGCTCTGGCCCTCCCTGCAAAAGGTGCTTTAGGAAGCTGGTTGGTGCCAAGGACCTTCTGCAGTGCTCTCACAGAAGGAAACCCCGGTGGGCAAGTCACTGTGTTTTACCCCTTTTTCTCCTACAATTCCCTCACTGACTGGCACTGGTTTTCAGAGAAGCTCCTTGACAGATCAGCAGCACCTGTGGTGTATTCAAAGCCCTGGCTCAGGGTCCCTCTCTGCCTGGTGCCAGCCAGCAGCCCCAGGGACTGCATTTCCTTTTTTCGTCTTTAAGATGTGGTACAGCAAGAGAAAAAAGATGACACAAAGAGGGTAATGAATGCCATCTCTTTCAGAGGAGAGGTGACCATCCCTGTGAATCTGTTCCCTGCTAGCAGCTGCAGTGGCACTGCAGCAGGCATGGCTGGTGAGGGAATGAAAATAATAAACTCGTGATTCACTGGGAGGAACTCTCAGAAATGATGAGTGTTTACAACCATTTTAATTAAAGCCTTATATCCTGTCGCTCTAGGCACATGTTCGGATTTCAGCAGTCCCGTTCGTGCGAGTATAATGCTGAAGAGCGAAATGCCGCAGCAGTGGAGGGCTTTATGTGGGGGCGGGAAGTTGTAGTTTTCCTTGGGAGTTCAGGGAGTTTGCAGTGGGAATTAGTGAGCACTGTCACTGCAGCAGCAGCCAGTCAGAAAACACTAGGCCTTATGTGGGTTAGTCATGTCAAGTCACAAGATGTGCCATTGACTGGTGACTCTAGAACACACTGCAAATTGCTTATTTTTGCATGCTGAAAGCACAAATAAAAGCAATTAATTTCCTTTTTTCTTGGTAAAACAAACCAACAAAATAAAACCATTTTGACTGGATAAAATATTTTAGCAGCATCCAAGTTTTGTTGAGGCATTTACATTTGTTCAAACCTCCTTTAATTCCCTTTTAAAATTATATTTAGGCAATTTTCAAAATTGAGAATAAAATGTCATTTGAGGATGTCAGAATAATTGTCTTGGCTATCCTAATTTTCCTTCTTTTGTTTTAACTTAAGCTGTTCTATGATCTTGTTCCAAAAATGTAGATCACTTCTCCCTTTCACAAAACTTCATTTTTCGCTGAAGTTTTATATTATATAATATTTATTTAACCTTAGTACATTTTGGCTATTTTATCCCCAGTGCATGCCCAGATCCAGGTGGGCCCAAGCAGTGTTCTTATTCCCCTGCTTTTAGTCACTCCTTCCTAGATAGGAATTCAGGTTACTATACATGCCTTTATGCATAATTTGTCTTTACCGAATTCATCCACTCTGAAATTCTTGGGAACACCTGTCTTGCTTCTTAATTTTAAAAATTTGACACTTTGCCTACAAGTAACTGAATATCCAGAGTCTTTTTTCTTGTCCATGAAGCCTAGTAAATAAGGCTGTTTCTGATGAAGTCTGTGAGCTTGCACTGATGCCAAATTTGGAACTCTCTGCAAAATCTGTTTCAAAGGAAGTCCCTCAAAAGCAGAGTGATGCCAGTTATTGTTACTGTGAGAGATTCATGTGAATGCCTTATACTTACATGACTTAAGACTATGGGTTGATGTGGGTTCTGGATATTTTCAGTGGTGTTACATGTCACAGCTTTGGGGTTTTTTTTTATCAGCACTTCATAGGGAAAGCCATAACTATGGCAGAAAAAAGAAGCAAATACTTATTTTGCATTTGAATCCCGCCATCCAAAAGGAGCTGGATTTTGCCCTGAATGCATACATTATTGGAAGAAATCTTCTCTGAGTTAAAAGAATGAAGTGTCTTATGAAAACTGGAGAATATGTAGAAGTTTCTTGTATACCGCAGTATGAAAGAGAAGGATGGAAACTGAATAGTCCCTGTGTTTTCAGCCAGAGTCCTGACAGCTCAAAAAAAAAAATGGCTGATTTAGTGAAGGTGAAGTTGGTTGCAATGGGAGAATAATTGTAATCACCAGTAGAATGCACAAGGCCAACTAAAGATGTCTCATAACACCACAACTATTTTTAATTAGCCACCTATGTGGGAGAGATAAAACATCTTCTATTTAGGTACACTGTCTGGCAGCAAAACTTCAAAAAGCAGGCACTACATGGCCTTTAAGCCAGATGAGTGAGTTTTGCTCCTTTCATTCAGACAGCAGTAGGTGGCTGTAATGTGTTTCCTCTGCTCTGGGTTTTTACTTTGTAAAGGCATTATTGATTTTTTGTTGGTAGCTTCATTCTTATCCCAACACATTCACATCCTTTAGACAGCCTTTATGTTCTCAGAAAGCGCTGGGTGAACCTGGAGGGTTGATGACCAGCTCAGATACCCCAGACCTAACATTCTTCTCTCTAATGAAATTGCCCACATGAGAACCCAGGGAAACTTTGTATGGGCAATCACTCAGATGTCTTTTTCTTTGACATTTCATTGGTTCATGCTGTTTCTGCAATCTGTTCCCAGGAACATTCAGAGGGCAATTTTACTGCCTTGTGTGCCCCTTCTGTAATGCTGTCAGCAGACACAGTCAGGACCATGAATTAAAATCATAGAGGAATATGGGTGCCTCAAGAATTTTGCCTGAAACAGTGGCCATTTAATGGTTTAGATGAAGATTGGTCTACAACCTTTCATATTTCTTGACCAGCATGAATTCAATTATGCATTTATTTTGAACAGCTACATGAATATAGAGAAGCAGTTGTTAAGATTGTTTGAAGTCTTGTTATGGGACAGTGACTCCCATGAAATGGAAAGATGAATGCAATAGAATAATACTCCAACCACTCTACTTTCAAAGTATTTCATAAACACTAGCTTGTTCTCAAAACACTTTTGTCAATTAGAGAAATTTCATCTGCAGTTTACAAAAGAGGGATCTGAAAAGCAGTGAGCTGGAAATTTCAATGGAGTTCCTGACTCCCACATACTTTCCTTGGCTCAATCAAAATTACTTTCCCTTCAGGCACCAAAATGTGTGGTGTTTCCCATAAAAACTCCACGGTAGGCCTTCTGAGCCTCTAAAACCAGTGTCCCCAGTGCAACCCTGACTATTGTAACAATGCCGACCTCTTATCAGGTACTTGGCAGCTGCTTCAGAAATTTTTCTTCACCAGGTGGTGGTTCTTAATAGACTAATGCTCTCTGGAAAGAAGAAATCTCTTGTCTTTTTCTTGTTGAAGATTCTCAGAATCTTTTGTCCAGCTGCAGAAATAACCTCCATGTGGGCAGAGGCTTCCTAGGTTACCTCCATCCCTTCTTGCCCAGCAGTGGGTTGCTCACAATTCCCACTACAGATCTGACACACCCTTGCATGCACTGGTCCACACACTCACTGGTATCCTTCAGCCCTTAGCCATAAGTCTACTGTTAAGAGAAAATGCATTTAATTCACGTTACTGATGTGTTTGGAGTTGGAAATATGCTGTGAGTCAGTCTTATCTGACCCCTAGAAATCTGCAGGGTCTGCAAGCCAACTGCATGTGGTAGGCCTACATAGGAAAGTAGACACCCCGATTAATTTTGCCAGGATTTGTTCAGGATGGAAGCAGTTATGTGACTGATTATCTTGGTCTGGCCCATGTGCCATATGGAAAATAGCTGTTGTGGAGCTGGGAAAATACCTAAAGCTTTCTAAGCATTCATGAAAAGTTCCTTTCCCAGGGAAATAAAATATATTCTGGCAGTTTCAGATTTTGTAGTATTGTTTGACTTTGCTATCTATTTCCTGATGAAATTACTCCTTTCCAAAGAATACGGTATCTCTTCCTCAAGTCACTGCTATTACCAGGGTCTGCATCATTACCCTAAGTGACCTTTATTCAGGGCTTCAAGCATGTGCTTTAAGTAACAGGACGCTTTTAAAGGGGACCTGGGCCTTTGTACGAAACCACAGCCATATCCTATTGCCTGGTTCTTGTTCTTCACTGCAGTCCTGCACTCTGTGTGTCCCCATCTACAGCTACATCCCACACCCTTTGGCAAGCCCTTGTTTGGGGTGTTCCTCTTTAGCAACAGCCTGTATCTCCTAGGGCCTGACCTTTTGCTAAGGATGTATATCTCTCCTCTGTTTTAGAGGGTGTTTCATACAAAAAGCCTTCAGGGGGTCTGGGCTTCCACTGGCAAACTGTGGGAAGTTCTCCAACATTTCATAGCGTTGTTGAGAATCTGGAGGAATCATTTCATCTTACTTCTTGCTCCTTATACGTGATCCATAGTAGAAGAGCCATGAAACTGCAATTCTCATGAAAGCCATGCCTCTAAAAGTCAGGACCAGATACCTCCACAGAGGTAGCAAATTTTCTGCAGTCTGAGGATTTCATAAAGAATCTTTCTCAAAACAATTTTGAGATTCTTTTACTACAACTCTCACTCTTTGGTCATAATTTGGTGTTCCTAGGAGTACTGGTTTGTTTTTTTTTAATCTACAACCATTTTCTTAAAGAGCACCTCTAACATTACAGAAGAGTTCATGTTCTATTGAATAATCTTATTGCCTGAGTGCTTGCAATAATTTTCATGCACCCCATTTTTCCTTTGATCCAGAGACATAATGGAATGTTCTCCAAGGGGTCTTTGGAGGCAACAGGAATATTTAAATATATTTAAAGGATATACAAAGATAAATCACATTTCCTTCCCAAATAGTTGTAGCTCCAAAGTAAATACTTTATGTTATTACCAGCTGGCTCACTGCATGAAAATACCACTCTGCCTTTGTGTTTTGAAACTAATTGGGTCTGGTGGATCATCAGATAACTAGCAACAGTTTATTTGAAGTACTGACTGCATCCTCCTGCACATTCAGCACTTAATCAGTGGTTTGCTACCTCTCCTGAGGATGAGTAAAGGGTGAATCCCTTAGAAAACAAAACAAAAAAAAAGTGGATTGCTGCGTTTAATAGTGGTGGACTTGAACGGGGGCTCAGGCTCAGGTTTACGGGTTATTAGCTGTCCTTTCACATTTCTATGGCCATTGTGTTAAAGAGGTCTGAAATTCACATCAGGCTGTGACCCAACTGAAATCCCCTTACATGTCATTGAGACTTGGCTTCACAGGCAGAAGTTACTCTTGAAGATGATATTTAGGACTCTTAGGGCAATGGAAATATCACCTTTAAAGATCCAAACTGTGGTGCTTTTCTCTGGTTTTGTGCTCAGCCCTCCCTCCTGTAATTGGATCCACTAGTTAATTAAGCTCTCTGTGTAAGTTATGAAGCAACCTCAAAGCTTATATTAGGCTCACAAATAGCAGCTGGAGTAGGTAACACTTACGAATGACTCCTTCTCTCTGTCAGATGGAAAGATGTGTTTACTACAGTTTGGGAAGGCAGATGAACCCTTCCAGGAGTTAATGCCACTCAGCACTGCTCACCAAACTTGGCTTTCCTGCCTCTCCTGAGCCTTTCCTATGGTTACCTAAGCAGGCTCCCTCACTGTGTGCTTGCTTTGATGCCAAGAGATAGTGATTATTGAAGCATTGTGAAATACTCAGAAGACTGGCTTGGCTGAAGGACATAAATCCAGCAGAGTAAACGCTGGGAGGATGAATAAATTCACAGACTAAAGGGTTCCCATGCTGATGTGATAATGATAAAACTTCTTTACTCCGAGCATTGCAAGCTCAAGTGAAAGGAAACCCTGGCAGTCTCTAATGAGTGATGCATCCAGACCTTTCTGTTTTCCCTTTGCTTTGTGGTCAGTGTGGAGGGTGGAGATTGGAACTAACCCTCTTCCACATGAGTCAAAACATGAGCTTTTGTGGTGGTTAAACCCATGAGATCATGGCAGGGTGCAGGAGCAGCTCGAGGTTATTATTTCATCAGCTGGCAGATGGCATAAAGATCACACAATACAATTATCTCAGCCTCCAGGTAAGAAGCAGACACTTTGACTCCTCGCTGTTGGCCATGTAGCAGTTATAGTGGAGACAATCTTTTCCTTTTTTTTATCCCTAAGAATTATGATGTGTTTGCTGCATCCTGATGAACTTTTTAGCCTAATTACTTGACACTGTGTTACTAAAGTCAGTTGAAAACAGTGGGCAGAGAAAAATACTTAGAGAACAGAAGATATTTCTTTTAATTTGACAGCACCTTCCCAAAGCAGAGCAGCATGGTCATGAGGTTTTCTGTTGACCTACAAGCCTCAAGTGAAGTTTAGGATTCTTTGAAACTTGCAAGAACTGCTGATGAGAGACACAGCAAACGCCAAAAAAAAAAAATTCACAGAGGACATTTGAAGTGGTCAGGAAAAAAAAAGACTGTATATACACTGGTTTTCAAGTGGCTTTTAGAAGTGTAGTGACTTCATAGAATCATGGAATGGTTTGGATTCCTTCCACTAGACCAGGTTGCTCATCGACCCATCCAATCTGGCCTTGAACACTTCTGGGTATGGAACATCCACAGCTTCACTGGACCACCTGTGCCAATATTTCACTACCCTCACAGTAAAGAATTTCTTCCTGATATCTAATCTAAACTTGCCTTCGTTCAGTGTAAAGCTGTCACCCCTTGTCCCATCACTCCATGCCCTTGTAAAAAGTCCCTCTCCAGTTCTCTTGCAGGCTCCCTTTAGGTACTTCTGGGCAACGTGTAGAGAAGTTAAAACCAAATACACCTCAAAATTCTTTCTGCAATGTATTCCAAAGCCCTTATAAGCTGAAGAAATTCGATAATCCAGGAGTCTGTGCTGTTTTTATTATAGTTGTCCCCAATTACAGAATTGCTGCTGTTACTCTAGCAATATATTTACCAATATTGTAAGATGCTCTGTAGACACCACACTAAATAACACAATGGTAGCTAACCAGATCCTTTCCTCATAGGCTAGTGTTTTTGAACTAACAAACAAATTTACTAAAGAAGTAAAATAAATAATTTAACTAAAAACAGCATGTTTAAAGATTTAGCCAAGGCAACAGTCCCAAACATAGCACTTTCTTTCCCTTGCTTCAATGCAAACAAGCAGTTCTCAGGTCTTCTGAGAAGATGCAAGTAAATCATGTTTTGTGCATGAGAAAACAATTCATAGTAATGAACCATTCAAATAATGAAAGGTGGCTATGAGAACTTTTTCTGTGGTGGTGTGCCTGACTTAGGAAGCTGTGGGTGACAGAATGAGAGATTTCTTTTAGATTTCATTTCTGCTGAGAAAAACTTCAGATGTTATTTGTTCTTGGCACCCTTGAGTATTACTCAAAGTATTAATAACCATTATAACCCAAATCCCTCTACCCACCCCCCTGGGGAGATATTGATCAATCTGTGTTGGAAAAGCAATGTTCAGGCTCTTTCAAGGTATTCAGGACCAGGGAATAGTTGTCAGTTTTCCCTATGAAGAAAGCATGCTTGAAGCTAGAGCTGCATGGAAAGGGTCCTCAGAAGTTAAGGATATTAAAAGGGGAGAAACAATAAAAATTGGGAGCTGCAATGCCTCACTTTTTCCATGTGCAGATCACTCACTATGGAGAGGAGAGCTCAAAACCAGTGTGACTGTACAGTGCTGTGACTATGAAAGACGACACTGCCAGACCTACCCTGTGGGGTTCACTTTGGACTGAGTCACTGCTGAAATTACAGTGGCCCTTGGACTGCCAGAGGAAGCACCTTCCTCCCCCAGCCCATGCTGGCTTTGCAAAACAGAAAAACCCATGAGGCCAGAAGGCAGGAGTCGAGGGTGAGATTTCCGTGAAATAAGAAAGTTTTGAAACCATGCAGATCAGGAGAGAAAGCAGAGAAGAATACAAGGGAGGAAAAGATAATAAAATCAAGGTTTCCCCAGAGTTTAATTATCGAGTATCTGTTTCTCAATTTCCTTTTCATCCAAAATCTGAATGTCATGTAAACTTCTTTACGCAAGTTCGTATTACCTGAATGTTAATTGTATTGATTTGAATGTGCTTATAAATAAATCATGAAGATGTCAACAGGCTGGTATTTGGCTCTCATGGAGGAGTCCACAAGAAAGGAACCACCTCAGCAACCCCAGAGCAAAGGATCTGAGAAGGTTATAATCTTGATTGCCTGATCAGAGGTACATGACACGGGATGTATGCCAAAGAATGCTGGTTGCAAGACTGTGCAATGTATGTTTCTTTTAGCCTTCTCTGTGGAACTTGCTCGAGAGACATGATCTAGCCCTTGATCCCAGGGTGGATAATTGTGAAATTACCTGAGTGAACTGGCTGCAAGCCAGAGGAGGGGTGGAAGGGAAAGACCCCTGCAGTGATATAAATCCTTGTACTGGCTTTGGCTACGATAGGGTTAATTTTCTTCCTAGTAGCTGGTATATAGTGCTGTGGTTTGGATTTAGGATGAGAATGTTGGTAACACACTGATTGTTTTAGTTGTTGGTAAGCAGTGGTTTTACAGTAAGTCAAGGACTCTTCGAGTTCTCAGCTGACTTAAGCTGGCCAAAGGGATATTCCATTCCATATGGCACCATATAAGAAAAGAGAAAACTTATAAGAAAAGAGGAAAAGCCATTACAACATAGACAAATGGTGCAGGCATTAGTGCTGTTTCAGAGGCTTCAAGCTAAGATCTCAAACAAATGTGGAAGTTTACCTTTCCTTTTCTGCCTCAGTGCAGTAAAGCTCCAGGGAAGCTGTGCAAGAAATGTTTTTCTGATGGAGGTTTATTAAAGAGGTTACGTTGCCTGGGGTGGGATAAAAGGCTATTTTAGACCATGGAGAACAAAGGTGAAACTGACACTAGAGACAGAAGGAAGGCTTCTTGTGTAGTTTGCAGATTGTCTTGAAAGACAACTCTTTTGGGTTGGAGACTTGAAGACAAAATGGTCTAACTCTCAAAAGACAGAAAATGAGCAGCTCGAAAGAGATATGGGATAGGTACTGTGGGTGAAAAGGCACAGCAGCAAAGAGAGTTTCAGAAGGGCAGTGGGACTATATCAATGGGTGCTGCTTCCTTTTCTACAAGATTACTTCCTTCAGTATAATGAATTTGACATAAGAGATGTTTGGAAATTAATCTTTAGCAGAGACCTGAGATTTACAGATAATTGCAGCAGAAACTCTATGAGGGACTGCCAGTGCAAGCAAGATATCCACTGTGGTTATCAAGCCAAAGTTAACCCTGGTGTGAATACTGTTCCAGCAAGTTACACAAAGGCTGTGATGTACCCTGGAAAAGTCATCACTGTGCCTTATTCAATAAACCTGAAAATGTCTTAGGGAAGAGGAAAGAGGAAATTCCACGCTTTCCTTTGCAGCTCAAGGAAATTACCATAGCTTGCCCTAAAGAAACCTGCAGCAAAGGCTCAGCTAAATTGAAATTAGTGGCAGAACTCACATGATTTTGTGAGCTGCCACTTCATATCTAGTGTTTTTCTTCTCTGACTGCTTCTATCACATCTCAAATCTTGCTCATGACTGCAAGTCTATTTCCTCCAAATTGGAAAGTGCTCTTCGTGGGTAGATACATTTATTGCAACCACCTCCTCCCTATTTTCTCTTATTTTTCTTGCCTCCTGTTATTTTCTTTCCCTCAGAGAGAAATTACAGTTGCACACTATACTTTTTCCCTGCTGCATATATGCATGTGTTTTCCAGGTATCAATCCCCAGGTGCAGATGGCAGTTCTAGGTAGGATCTGAAACTCTAAGGTGGTCCATCTCTTCTTGGAACTGGGGTCTGAGCTGAGAGGAGCCTTGACACAGCCCTGAGGGTCTTTGCACAGTGGCTGTTGCCACCTCAGAAGAGTTTTCTGGAAGTGTCAAAAATCATCTAGAACCATATTCGATTTACACCTTGGTATCCAGCTCTGCAATTCTGTGGCCTTTGTGAGATTAGATGGACTGCAACGCATTGCCCTAAAAGCAAATCTGAAACAAATGCATTATTTCAAAAAGGCTTGTCATTTTATATCCTATCACTGGTGCTGGCTCTTCCTTTGCACACAACTGTCTCATCTTGTTATGCATGCATATGTACGTTGAGGAGGTCACCTGCCAAGAACTGGCATAATTTGGTTTTGCATTTGAACTACGAGGTTACACGCTTTGTTGCTTCCATAGGCTGTATTTCATGGGACTTGGGAGGATTTTTGTAATAAAATACTTCATGCAACTACAAACTTTCTGTGTGTCTTACCATCTTTCTTTCCAGAGTGCACGTCCCGCAGTTGCTTGGCAGGTGCTGCCCTTTGCTCTACAGAAGTCTTCTCTCTGTTCTCACTTGAGGGCAACACATGTCTCACTGCTCCTTTCCTCCCTTCCCTGTTCCATTCTGCTAGGGGTTTCAGATGTGTCCCAAACTTCCCAGTTCTGCCTATTCCATTTGGCTTTTCAGGGTGCATTTAAAGCATGCCAGAAGACAGGCAGAACTAAGGTAGGGGGGGAGAGAAATGGCAGACTGGAGTACTAATGCCTTGTTGTTGTGTGATCTGCACAACTGCAGATGTGGCCTAGTCTGCTGTTCTTTATCTCACTATCTTGTTGGAAGGGGACCTCAAACCTATTCCAACTCAAATCAACAGGTTTCTGCCCATAGATGTCTCCATCTTTTCTTACCATGTTTGAACTCTTCACATTCAGCAGTGATGGAAGTTACAGAGTACCCAAGAACATCAGCTCAAACGTGGGAAAATTGTTCCTGTGAGCCCTTCTGCATCAGTAGCTCTTAGTCAGTCTCCATTACTTAAGGTATGCAGGACCTTCACAGAGACCCTTTTGGTTTTAAAGCACCAGGAAGAACTTAATGCATATGGATAATAGGACTTAAAAGGACATGCTGGATGTATTAGAATAAATGCTTTGCTCTTAATAAAGTTTTCAGAGAAGGCATTCCTAAGGTCTTCCTCTTGTGTCCTACAACTAAACTGTTCTATTTATTTTTGCAATAAAAGTGTAGGTTTTCAGGTGCCAAGAATGCCTTTTCATTGGCTTATGTTAATCTTCCATGTCTTGTGGTCTAGAAGTTTTCTTTTTCCTACACTGTAAGTTCTGATGCTTACTTGCATTAGTAAATTCCCCAAGACCAGATTTGCAGTCGATGGGTTTGCAGTTTTGCAGTTTGCAGAACTCCCCAAAAGCAATAGGCCAGTACAGCAGTACAAAGAGATCTTTCTTATCTTTCTTCCTTATTCCAATTCCCAAATGTACACACCAGCAAGCCCAGTGCACATTTTCCTCTATTTCCTAATAAAAAATAGCTTAAGCTTATAACTGCAAATGGCCTTTATGTGATGGTATAGTGGTGGTGTCCCTTATCACTATACTTAGACTTTCAGAAGAACTGACCTGTAAATAAACTCTTTTTGGATCTGTCCAAAACTGAAAGCTGAGTCTGCCACTGTTGCAAGCCCCAGAGCACCAACTGTCTTTGGTGGCAGTAAGTTCAAGCTGAAATAGTAAAATGTTGTTCTTAAAAGCTCTAAACTTTACACATTATTTTATTATTATTCTGTTTAAATTGTATGTTATGTGATGGCTGGCTAGGAATTGTCTTACTTGTGAGTATGAGTTTGTCAAAAAGCATCACTTCATATTTTGCTAGACAAGAAGGAAGTGACATAGCAGCTATCAAAAAAAACTCCCAAACCTGTCCTTACAGAGTGTCCTTAAAAGAACCCTTTTCAACAGACAAAACTGTGGTTTGTATACATGTGAAGAATTTCCTTTTCCTTTCCTCCTCACAGAGGTGTTCATTATGCTCCAGTTTGCCCCGGTTGGTTCCGTACTGGGCTCCTCTTGTACCCAAATACCTTTGTTGTCCCCAGTAACCAAGATTCAAATTGAGAATGCTTTTATTGATGTATGTGGACCAAATCCCCTCACTCAACGTAGGATGTTAATGCAATTCCAGGGATATGTGGCATTCCTCTGCATTTGCATCCATGAAGGAAAGGCTGAGTCTGACTTTGAAGGTGTTCCAGGCTCCCTTCTGATGTCGGCAACTATCACACTTGGCAAGGATGGAATCACCTCCTTGTTGATGAAGGCAGAAGTCACCCATTAATCTTGACTGAACACATACCAGCTCACGAAATGTGAATCCTTCAGTTAATTTTATTGAAGAAAGAAACCCTGGGCAAAACTGAGTTTTTCTTTCTTTATGGAGCTGCTTACAGAGCAGGGCAGTTCTGTGCCTGAGAATGCTGTGTCTGACTCCTGTGACCAGGAGCAACTTCTGATCAAGGTGTTCTGCCAAGCAAACTCTTGAAATGCTTATGCTCTTATGGAGTGCCAACTGAAAATAGATCTAATTTTCTGCAAACATGAATAAAATCATGAAGGGAAATGAATAGGGCAGTAAAATGCTCTTAAGTATCCCAGATTTCCAATGGAGATAGTAAAAGATCTGTGTATATATGTGTGTAAAGAGACCATATTTCCTTTGTTCTTTTTTTTTTTTTTTTTTGTTATTATTATTGTTAGTATTCCTGGTGGAGAGAAGAAAAGCTGGTATTACTTTCTATTACATTTTATGTTCTTTTCCTGGAAAATACTTTGGATATGAAAATGAGGAGAAAACAACTTTTGATGGGTTTCAAAACAACCAACCACATACAGAAGCTTGTTTTTCTGCTCCTTTTCCTAACACATCCCAAAATGAAAATATAGGCAAATGAAAGTGAGAAGAGTTTAAAAGAAAACTAATTTTTAAACATTTTTCTTTGGATCTACAAAGAGAGGGGAGGCTGCTTCTGTGTGAGCAAACTGCAGCTTTTATCCTCCTTTCAGTTTTTGAAGGGTTAGGTCTTTGTAGCACTTACCACACAGGAGGGATTTATTGCCCAGAGCTGAGCACAACTGAGAAAATAATTTTGACCTGATACATAGAAGTAATGTCTAGACAGAGAACATTGAAGTGCTTAAGGGAAACTCAGAGTAGGAACCAGTTATGACAAACTGAGCTTTTGAAGTGACAAATAGAAGCAAACATGTACAAACTTAAGATCTGATAAAGTAATTGTGAGGTTTGCTGCTGACCTAAATGAAACTAGAAGACCAGCTAAATTAGAATGTGGTTTGTTTCTGCTGCCCTCCTCTTCCAAAGAGGAGCCAGAGCAATTGCTGGTGGGGCCATGCTATGCAACTAGAAAGGTGTAATCACCGTTTAGGTTTGAGTTGGGTTTTTAAACCAATCCAATGCTTTCTTCTTTTACCTGGTCGATTCATCAGTCTGGATTGGTCTCAAGGATTTTCATCAGGATGACCTAGAGGTTAATGAACAGCATTGTGTGGGCAAATAATGTACTAAGCTGGGCTGAGCTCTGCAGGCAGCTGAAGGGAACTGTATTTGTGGGGTCCTGAATATCCCATATTCTGGGGTGTTTTGCCTTAGCAAAGCTAAATGCATACTTGATGGTGTTGGGGGTTGTGAAGACACGGTAAATATTGCCTGCTTCTGGGCAAATTGAACTGAAGAGTGATTTCTGACTATCTATGCTTCTGAAATGTTAGAAGTGGAAGTCTATTATCAGATGAGAATTTTGATTACAGAAGAGAATTATCAAAGGCAAAATCCTATAGGCAAACTGGTCATTTGAACCCCCACAAAACATCCTGAAGTTCTGATGATCATGTTCGTGTATCAAGGCATTCAGGCTTTGTCTCTGCTAACCCAGTGAAGGACCTACGGCACTGACACAAACTAAGGAAAGTTATGGAAGTACTGGAGTTGCTTAATGTAGACAAAATAATTTCACAGATAATGCTGACAAGAAGACACTTGTTAAAAGTTTCAGGGGAAAATTCTGTTTGCTGGGGAGAACTGGAGGTGAATCTCCTTGATCCTAAGTCAGTGTTTTATTCTGAATTAACCTTTAGAGTGTCTGTCTGTGGTAGAGTTGAACTGCCTGGCGAGTAGGAAACTTGTCACTGCTAAAACGCATTATTACGTAGGCTTTCATTCATATTCCATCATATTTAATCAGATGTGGTGTACTTCTTTTAATGAAAGATTTTACAACTACATAGCATGATTATATTTGGTATATGTGTAACTGTTAACTATTATTTATCTATTTCAATTACCTTCTGTCTGAATTAATAACATAATGATGCTTTTATGAAATCACAATCAATTACTGTAGAAGTGAGTCAGATGTCATTTTCCGCTTTCATGACTGACTAAGTTAAGAAGGACAAATAAGCTGACTAGACCCAACACTCGGGGTAAAGAAAACCTCTTTTATGCCTGTGATCTAAAAATACTGTTTCTAGTTGTATTTGCAGGGAACATAGTGGACATTCAAGGTGACACCAAGAGGGCTTTGGGGCTCAAAAGGACCTTCAGCCTTGGTGGTCCCATCTCCTTTTCTCATTTCCTTAACTGCAGAATGCTAGCAGTTTTGCCTTCTGAACTATTTAGGCCCCAATAAGGAAAGTGCTTTCTTCAGACAGGATTTAAAAAGCATATAAGCCAAAATCCAGTAATATCAGAAAGATGAGGAAAGAGCAGGTTGTTTATCTTTTAATAGGCATAGGAAATGTGAATTTTTTTTTCTTTCTTTCTTTCTTTAAGCTCTGATGTTTTTATTATTTTTTTCCTAGAATGTTTGAATGTTTAGTAAGACAAATAATAAATCCTCTTATCTTAATTAAAATGGCAATATGGAGCATGCAATAGAGGGTGTTCTTCTCTAATTTCTTTCAGACCATGTTTTTCCTGCTGCTACATGGTATAATGACTATTTACTTATGAACAACTGTAAATTATTGAACTTGCTGGGTTCTGATGCTTTGTCAGATATCACCTTTGAGACTATGTGGATGTATTCTACATGAGCATATCTTGCACCTAAGCTTTTTGGTCCTTTTGCTTCTGAGGGAACTGGAGCAGCAAAGGGAGAGGTCAACATGCGTCTGGAAGTGTTAGGTGATCCAGTGCAACATACTGTAATAATATTCTATTATGCCTGTCTGAAATAATTTGATCTCTCTTTCCTTTCTTTTTTTTTTCTTCATGGGGGTACAGGGAGTGGAATAGGTGTCAAGAAAAGATGTTACTTCATTGATTAGTCCAAATTACTATGGAAGAGTTAACTTAGTCCAAAACCAAGGCTAAGTGACACTTAAATGACTACCTTATTATTCACAGTAAATGACCGTAAGAGGTAACACACCATTTAAAGCATGGCAATAGTTTAACAGAACTGATTTCCTTCTTATACTATCCCATGTTGTCTTTCAAAAGAATGACTCCATGATGTATCACAGCACAAGGAATGACCATAAACACGGCAGAAGAAAAGATGATGATATTGCAGGCATTAGCATTTCTGGTATGTTTCATTCTCTGCCTACAACAGGGACATTTTAGGTCTAATCCATAAAAGTAAATTCCTACAAAGACGAAAATGAAGGTAAACTATGGGGCTTGAGAAGTACACAAGGAGAATGTCTGAGAATAAATCTAAAATGGAAATGTTTGCAATGTCTTGCTGAGACTTACTCAAGGCACCATTGAACATAATAAGGTAATATTGCCTGGTGTGGAGTATGTAAATTACATATGAAATGCAATGTATTGGATTAATAGGTGTTCTTGGGTTGTAGCTGGAGTCCTGTACCAGAAGTGATAAGAGATAAGAAGGAATGACCTGAGAGGCTTCTAAAAAAGCTTTTCCAAAACTCTATTATTTTTGGGCAGGTCTTGGTAACAATTCGTGGCAGATGGTCTGATCCAACCAGAATTACAGGGTTACGGGCATGATGCAAAACATAATTTGCAAGCGAGGTATGAATGCTGAACAAAACATACGTGATAAGATTAGACATCAGTAGCATTAAATAAGCTTCCTTTTGAACCAAGTGGTAAATATTTATCATGTCCGACCTGTACCACTGATCTACACAGCCTGACATACAATGCTGCATAGGCATGACAGTATGTTGTCATGAGGCATTGCTCATGAAAGTTTTCACTTCAAGTATACTGAAAATTAAATTGCCTCTAAATGCAGTTGAGAGCTGCTCTTACATCACTCTTTGGGGCTGTTGCAAGTAGTTGCCAGCAAATACAGTGTAGGTTTTCTATTTCCCACCATGACAAAAAAGCTGTCACTTTTTCTTTTGACTTCGTCTTCCTTTGTGTACAATGTTTTTTTGCAGAGAAACAAAACTGAGCAAAGGAATTTTGTTTTTAAAATGTTATTCTTTGTTTTCTCTTCTGTTGCTGATTGTTACCAGCAACACCAAAAATTCATGCTGAAAACATCACAAGAAAGGGAAGACTTAAATCCCTCAAGAGCTAATAGTTCCTTTTTACATTTGTGAGGATGTATATACAATGCAAAAATTCTATTTTTAATTTTTGTCTTACAAAATTGTTTGTGATCATTTGCCTTCTTCCCCATTTTAAACTCTAAATCTGTTTCTGGCACATCTTTCCCTGTCTAAAGGGATATGTTGGATACACACAGCACTCACCTGAAAAGCAGGCAGTTCATACATATAATAAATTCTTCATTAGCCCCATTTGTAACTTTGGTTATACTGAATGGTATTATATTTTCTCTGAAGCAAAAAGTTAAATTATCCTTCTGTTTTGTAAACCTTTTGTAATTACAGACTGCTAAATATTACCTAGTATTGAAATTTTTTATTCTTAGACATTAAAAAAAATTGTTTTGTGTATATTGAAAATTCCTGAATTGTTTACTTAACTAAAGACTTGAATGCTTCTTTGAGTGAAGCACAGGAAAAGAACAAATTTGCATACACAGATTTTCCCTTTGAAATGTGGAAGTTGTGTGTAATTGCACAGCAAATTAGGATGAGACCTGTACTAGTACAAGGCCAGGTTCAAGCCCATGGACTAAAATTCTACGTGTGCAACCTTATGATAGAGCCCTTGTCAACTCCAGCAAAGCTGGAACTTTATCCTGAGCTTTACCATCTCCTTCATGGTCGTGACTATTTCAGCTCGAAGTCTTACTGAAGCACATGCTTTTTATTCTTCTTATTTTAGATGATTGAGTATAATTACAGTCCCTGTGCTCCACATTCAATTTTTCCTATTTTGCAAATGTGTTAGGATTTCAAAGCAGAGAAGATTCATGGGCAGGAGTTTCTACCATGGAACTGCTGAAGCAAAATGCCAGTTTTTGAAAGGCTGGTTTCTGAAAAGGCATTATAATACTTTAATATTTTATTATGCATTTTGTAGTTAAAGCTCTAATACTCCTACAAATTCCCCAAAGCATTTTTCCTGTGGGGTGGAGGGGGTTCATTCTGGAATGCTTTTTAAAATACAGATATCTATGAAGGAATATTTAAACTTACATTACCCAAGCAGGAATGGGATTTAATTTGAAAACAGATTGTAGCATTTCAGAGCAGAGAATGAGGTAGGTTTTCAGCATAGAGCTTACTCTTCACCCTGCAAATTGCCATTTAGATGGCCTTTCCAGATCAAAAACCTTATAATACACCAAGGATCTAGTTAAAAACTCTTCTTCATGTGGAAGCTGGTCCTGCACGTCTTTCTCGAGTTGGTCTTCAGCGGTCTAGGCCGTTATGAAAAAAAAGCCAGACCCATGGTTTTTGATGTTAAAAGAACTAATACAGCAGTATGAACTGCAAATTGTTTCTGACTCCTTTCATTTGGGTGAGAAGGCAGTACCATGTTTAGGTCTTTGAAGGGACATGCAATAAGCACTCTGTATATTTAATGAATTCCCTATATAGCTGAGAGGACTTTAAAAGTCCTTGTGCAGATGGTGGAGGGCAGCCTTCCCTGCTCAGGCTCCAAGGGCCCCTTTGGCCGGCTTATGGGGCAAATCAGTTTAGGAGCTGCGAGTGTTATGCAGCTTCCTACCTGTGCCAGCAAAGAGTGATATGCACTAGCTACTTTATTTTGATGGCTTTTCATTCTTTTAAGCAATACCTGACTTGATCGGGTTTTACCTTGTACAGTTGTTTATTCTGAGATTCAGCAGGGCATGCATTTCTCAATCTCTGTAGTGTAGATTGAGAGGAATGTCTCTTTTGGGGAGTTGTTCAGACTTGAGCCAGTGTAAACAGGATAAGAATCTCCCTGGATGACACTAGTGGATTTAGTCTGGTTTATGTTTGTAGAGCAGGGGAGCAGGGATTTTCTTGGAAGAAACAGGCAAAAGTCCTATTTCAAAAGCTTCAACAGCAGTTAAGCTTTGATAATACACTCCCTTCTTTGCTTTGCTATGAATATCTGCCAAAAGAAAAGATTTCTTTCTTCTGAATCCCAAGTACATCAATCTCTTAAGCGAGTGGTCAGGACAAAGTTTAAGTGCCAGATAATGATACGTGGAGTAGATTTTAGTGTAATGGCTCAATATTACACGTTGTTGAGGAAGATAGGGGAGGGTTGGTTTTGCTTTTATACATTGCATCTGAAAAACTCCCCTTCCTAAAAATCTGGAGTTCTTCTGTGACAAGGGGTGTATTATTTTTTTTACTTTTTTGAGTAAATATTTTGCAAATCTTATTGCTTTTTAATTTTTTACAGAAGTACTTAGGTTAGAAAGGACCTCAGGAGGTCTCTACTTCAACTTCTTTCTCAAAGCAGGATTAGCAATGAGATCAGACCAGGTTGTTTAGGTCTTTATCCAGTCAGGTCCTGAAAACCTCCAAGGACTGAGGTTGCACAACCTCTCTCGGCAATCTAAGCCACTGCCTGACTGTCCCAATGGGGAGTTTTTCACCCTTCTATCCCTGTTCCAATTTGTGACCATTATCTATCTCTGCCAAGGCACCTCCATCCTTATCTCTTCTCAAAGGTGTGGAATGTCTGTGTCAGGTCCCCAGAGTCATCCCTTTCTGAGGCTGAACAGGCCTTGGTCCACCGGTGTCTCCTTACAGACCTCTGTGCCAGCCCCTGGCCCTCATCTCTGGATTTGTCCTGTCCAGCTGTCCTGGGACCAGAACTGGATGGCATATTCTAAGTGCAGTCTCGTGAATGCCAAGTAAAAGGAAATAATCCCTGCCCTTGGTCTGCTGCCCACGATGCTGTTGGCCTTCTTGGTTACCAGGCAGGCTGTGGCTGGTGCCCAGGTCACTGCTCAGCACCACAACAAGTCAGCAGCAGTGCTCCCCAGCCAGCTCTGAAGCCAGGGGCTGTTACCCAGACTATTCCTCTCTTGTGCAGAAGCAAGCTCTTTAGCTTTGTGAAGACCATCTCTTTAAGGAGTTAAAAGCTCGGGCATCTTTTCTCAGCACAAGCAACCTGTGAGCTAATAACTGTGATAAATTCCTTCAAGTGGTCTTTCCTCTCCTTGGGAACAGAAAATTGGTGATTATGCCTCTGTTAAACATGTGCACCCTGGTAATGATCTCCGTGGGAGACTGATATGCACAACAGGGATTTCTACTGCACACTGTGTTTCTTGAAGCCGATTAGGGAACGCAAAGCAAAAGCATTACTTCTATTTCTAAAATGATGATTAGTTGCTAAAGCCACTGTTTCTTTTCAGAAATACCATGGTGCTATTAATATGGCAAAAAAATACACTGAAAAATGTTGTTTAATTAGTTATGCAGAGATGAACTCTTAATTCTGTAACTGTTGTCTGTGGTTTATTTTGAAGGAATGGGAAGGCTGCCTAAAAAGGAATAAAAAAGAATGAAAGTCTGAATTCTGACCTCAGATATGCCAGCTAGTGCATGCTGCAGCTTGGATCCAAATCTGTTTTAGGAAGGACTTTAAGATTTAGCTTGTTAAATCTGTACAAAATGAATTACTGTGACAAAGGAAGAATGCAAGCCTTGTGGTGATGGGACAATAAGGGTTTTATTCCTGTTTCTTCACAGAATTTCCTTGGTGATCTTGACATTTTTAGGCTGTGTGACTTGGTCAAGCTTGAGCGCCTTTGGGAAGGCACCAGATATGCATATGCAGGGATGCTTCTAGTAAGCAGCCTGAGTTTGAGAGAGTTTGATCCTCAAACCTCCCAGCTCTCAACAGGATAGAGGACATGCTCCGCTTGACCTCTTAGTTTATCTGGCGTGCTGCTATCTGACCGGATGTCCCCAAGTGAGCAGCTGACGCTTACACAACCACATCTATGCTTCATGCTTCCTTGCAGAAAAAAAGGGCTGATTCAATGTATGGTTCTGCCTTAAAGCCAGACAATCAGAATTTGGGCCTCCAGTCCTGTTTGCTGCCTCCTGAAGTGGTTTTTCAAGTTTTTTAATCAGCGGAAACAGTTGATATCTTGGATGATCCCAGTCCTGAGTGGGGGACTCAATCAAGTGTCAGCAATGTGAGAGAAAAATAAAAGATGACGCTTCATTTTCTTAAAGAGGTGAGACTCAAATCAACTGATTTTTTTTATGTTCCCTGCTATCAGATGAAATCTGAGCATGATTTGAAGAGGAAGACCTTTATAGGGAAGATCCTATCACATGTATTGAAGCAATCTGGAAAGCATTATGTATTTTTCATAATTTTTTACTGACAGTGGTGGGAAGTAAGCTGGAGACAATAGCAATCTTACATGTTTTGTGTATTCTGATATTTGTTTCCCTCGGTCGTTTGCTGGGGTCTCTTGTCTGGTAGTGGCAGAGGGAGCTACTGAGGCTCTGTCTCCCAACTCGTTTGAGTACCAAAGATGGCTTTGGAAAACTAGTACAGGACAAATAGGGTTTGGGCCTACACTGGAAGAAAGTGCTTATCAGTTTTGAAGGTTGTGATATGGTATTGAGAAGGATGTGAAGAGTAATGACTCTAGGGCCAGCCTGTTTTGACATCTCTGATGTTATGGCATCACCAATCCTTGGAACCAAAACAAGTATGAAAAAATACAGCATTGGAGAAAAGTGAGCTCTTCTGTTTTAAAACACACTGTGCCATGTTTTTCGGTTGTAGTGTGGTAAATCTCTTTGTAGACCTTCCATCCATCTGGTTTTATTTTTAATGGGAGATAAATCCTGCTAGCAATTGTCAGAGAAGCTAAAAGATAAATTAGTGGGTGATTTTCAGCACTTAGCATTACTAATACTTTTCTGCTGTAACTCTTATGGGTGGCTGTTACATACTGACACTTCTCAGCAGAAGATGGCATGCAAACGTATTTTAACAAGTCTCTGCTGCAACACCATTGATCATAGCCAGCTATTGTTCTCCTGAGTCCTGCCTCAGAGAGGGAGCGAGAAGTTTCCTGGGATTTAGGTCCGGAACTTTTTGACAGGAAGCTGAGGAACGATTAGGAGGCAGGTGAATCTCTTCCCACATACATATACACTTCTAAAAAATGAAAACTGTGTAGAAGAGGAAGTCAAAAGAGTTTTACTTTTTTTTCCAGGCTGCTGTGCAAGGGGCTGGCTATATATAATATTGTTTTGTCCTTAACTACTTTGGAGGCAGGGTTTTTTCTGGCATGTGGTGGAATCAAGCCACTCTAAAGAGAGAAGCTTCTCAACTTCTCACTCAAAAGAAGGTGGCATTTGTGAGTTGAAACAAAGCAGGAACAAAAGCTTGCTGCTGTTCCACCTGCCAGAAGGATGGGCTTGCATCCATCCATCACCTATTGGAAACCACATGACTGGCAGCTTCCCCCAAGCAGATGGCTGATACTTAATGCTATTTTGCCTTTGTATTCCTTGCTTCCTTTCAGGATAGGAGGATGCAAGGCCCTAGTATTGATTTTTCTGTGCAGCTAAAAAGACATGAAAGCTGCTGCACTTTTGAAGGTTTAGACTGTCAGTTTTCTTATTCCCTGTAGGTCTTCCCAAGGTCTCTCATATCTTTTTTCATCTGTGCAGGTGTCTCTGTCTTTTCTAGGTCCTTCCTGGTGACTCCTCTTAGGAAGGAATAGAAAACTGAAATTCGGGTCCCATTGAAGCATTTTGCTATAAAGCTCCAATTCCGTGCTTAATTCTGCATGGGCTTAATTGGCATGGGTGTTTAATTGTGCTGGCACATAGTTGTACACGGGAGTGATCAGAGCTCCCTAGTGATCTGCACCACTGAAGCCATGTTTGTGTAGTTACATCACTCCAAAATCTTCAGAAAAACTTTCAAGTTTATGAGAAATATCTTTGAGGCTGAATGAGAAGGTGCTCCCCATTGTTAATCCTCACAGAGACTGTTCCTCCTCTATTCCCATCCAGTTCTGGAAGATGAATTATTAGAAATTTCTTGTAGCAACTAATAAAATACTTCACATTTGGGACCCTGTCAACAGTCAGTATCCTTATAATATTAATAGTGCCTTTAATTCCAGATCTTTTTGTTCAGAAGGTTCACTGCACAAGCAGCATTGTGGGGGTTTGGTCACAAATATTAAGACAAAGCAATTGAAAAGCAAAAGAAACAGATACTCGCATAACCATTCTCTGTTTTATTTTTTATAAATAGGACATGCACTGGGTAATAAACTGTCAATTGGGTTTTTAAAAGTAAACACAATTCAAAGAAAATTACACAAAATAGTGGTATGTACATCTCTTGTTTGAATAAGAAACATTGAGCTAACTATACATACCTTTCATTTAATCTTAACTTTTTTTAGTAGGTCTAAGTGCAGTAGTTGCCATGAGATAACATAGAACTGGAATTTAGGTCCAGACCCTTTTGACGGGAAGCATAGGATCCCCATAACATAGGATGTTCAGTAAAGATTGGAGGAGAAAAAAATATTGAGTACTAGTTTAGCAGCTACAAGTAATCATTCTGGGCAGAATGTTACCTCAGCTTGAGTGAGAGTAATGGGAAATGAAACAACTGAGAAACCTAAGTGGTAAGAGTGGAAAAACAAGCTTTCCTGTTTGGCAGGCAACAACTGCAGAGAAGTGGTTTGATCAACAAATTAGCCAGTAGATGCACTTTTTACCATATGTTTAAGATAAGATTATATTATCCTATCTCTTTGCCTTATATAATTAAATCATTTAATGTTAGTGATGAGACTATTAGATCTGGGAAAAAAAACGAAGAGTCTGGCACGAAGATGGTGTTCCTGCCACAGTGAACCCCCTGTTCATGCAGAGGTTCCCATCCACAGAGTTTGTGAAAATCTGTTAGACAGTTCAGCTCTAAATTGAAGTTAAGTAAGGTTTTCAACCCTCATTTGTAAATTCTCTATGAGAGTTCTTCAGAAACCTTTTTCTTTTATATTTAGATACTTTGGATTTCTTCTTTTATTAGCTTTTGGTTCCAATTAGAAAATATGCATTTTCCATAAGAGGACTGTATTAGATCATTCTTTGCTCACTCATTATATTGCATCTTTAATTTATTTCAGTCAAATTGTTTTTAACTATTCCTGATAAAACCTAGCTCTTCTAGGGGAGGGTGCCTTGAACTCTCTAAATTTCCAGTTGTTTTCTGGGTTCACTGATTGTATGCACAACTGACAACTTCTAATACACTTAATTCCTATTTGTATTAGTTTCACAGAGGCAGGAGAAAAGATGGTCTTGGACTAAGGGCTGTATTGTGACAGCTAGGGGTAAATCTTTGCTGGGGAGGCCTAAAGAAAACATGCATTGCATTTCATGTAATCATGCAGTAGGATATTGCAGCAATTCCTGCTGCACAGCCTCCACTTACACCAGAAATTGAGGATTTGTAGTTTTAACATTGACTATAAAGACACTCCCACAAGAAGAGTTAGGTTGTTGCACCACATTGCAGTGTTTGTTGGCTCTGACCCATGGAATATGACAGCATTGTGTGCTGAAACCAGGAGGCTTCTGTAGATTTTTTTAGCTGATCTAATTTGGGCCTCACTGCACTTGAAAATTAAGCTGGTGTCCAGTGGAATCTGCACTGGGATACAATGTGCTTTTACCTGCATGGTACGGAAACAAGAACCAGACACTGACTTTGCATCCCATCTTCTCCCAGATAAAACAATATATATCATTATATCTCATTGATTTTATATATAATTATATATAATATATATTAATCATTGATTAATATGTATCATTAATGCTGAACCTGACAGGGTTTTGTACTTGGTGCATCTATACAGTCAAGCCCAGAGGCTTTTTAACATGGGTAGAGGTTGTTTCTCCAGCAATCTGTACTACAACCACTCTCTGTCTTTTGCTTCATTCTTCATGTTTATCTGAGGCTTCGCAGTATGTTCAGCTGAGAGGTGACCCTTGGTTGATATAACTGACTGACTTGCTTCAGGGAAAAGCTGTCACTGTCCTACGCAAACACAGAAATTTTGTAGGTTTATTATTAACCTCATTATATTGAAAGTGACAAGAGTTGTCCATCAGATCTTCTCTTTATTTATGAGAAGAAGGTGCTGTGCTACCTTTCATGACCTTTTTTAGTGTGTAAGTGTACATGAACGAATCCGTATATATGTTAAGGTACTCTCGTCTCTATAATGTGACAAATAATAAAACGGGTTTTAGGGAAAATACTTATTATATGTCTGGTTGGAAGGGAAAAAAGTAAAGGAGGCCAACATAGTAATTGAGTTAGAATGCTATAAAGGAAAATATCTTTTCTCATAGAGAAAAGAGGCTCGATTCACACATGATCTGCACCAAGTAGAACTGATGAATATAGCACAATAGTCCTAACAGATTTGCTACAAGGCCTGTCCTGAATAACAAGAAAAAGAAACAAAGAGTAAGGGGGCAGGGAACTGGTTACCTTCTTGCTGTCGGGAAGAGTTAAAAAAAATAGAGTGCTAAGCAATATAGGGGAAAAAGGAAAAATAGTCGCACATTATTCATGCTTCACTTGTGTTTGGTACATTCACACAGGCATATTAGACATGAAAAGAACTCTGAAATGTAAATAGAGACATTCATTGTGTGGTTTTACTTTATTTTTTAAGGAGGAAGGGAATAGAACGAATGGACTCCCCACTCTGCTGTTTCTCAGGAGGAATCTCTTCTGAAGCCATTCTGATGAAAGCATAATTAACCTTGTTTTCATTAATGGGTCTTTCCTTTGTGGCTCAGACGACAAAAAATGGGGGAGAGCATGGGCCACCCTTGGCGATCAAGGAAACATCATAAAAATTGAGGATGAGGTTATTGTGCACAAACTGAACTATCAAAGGTATGATGGGCTTGAATTCAATTCCCGTAATTATACTAATGATGCAGAACATAGCCAGGCCGAAATAACTCAGGTAATTACTTAGCATATTGCTCCAGTTTCTGCAATGGCAGTCATTGTTTACATCTCTAATTATGCCGTGTAGACACATCAAATCACTCACGCTTGTTTTGACTTGAAGTATTTGAAGCAGCAAACACCGATGAGCTGTATCTTACGGATGCTGCTGTGTGAATGAATGCAATTTGGTAATACTTGTTCATCAGGCTCAGGGTCCGATCCTGCATGTCTCTCATACTCAGCATTCCTATTGCTGTGACTCCCTTATGTATTTCTTTCATTGAGAACCTCTCCTTGCCTCAAGCAGATGTTGAAGAGCTTCATATTAACTTATTTAAGCACTTTGTGTGCTGTTAATTTTAAGAGCGTGAATAGTCTACTATAGGTCAGCTGGACTGCTCATATGTTTTAAGGGAGAGTTACCACAGTTAGGATACAGCCAGAGTTTTCAGCATCTAAAACAAGGACTACTGCTTCTCATGGGGTATTGTAGCAAGAGCAAAGAAAGAACCTGTTTGAATTACTAAAAACAGCAGCAAAAATATTCCCAGCTAAAAGTTATTATCTGACGCCTACAATTTTTTTAACTGAGTGATTTTTCTTCATAGTAATGAGAAAAAATAATGGAAGAACATTAGAGCAGCTTCATCCTTATTAAAAAAAAAAAAAAAGATTTCTTAGCAGTGCAAATGGCTCTGTTGGGCATTTACACCTCTACTGGCCATATGCAATGTGATTAATTTTTTCCCCCTGCAAAACAGTATGTTCTCTAAGGGTTGTATACAAGTCCATGTGCCAAGTGCTACAAATATTTCAACCTTTAGAACAACCTGTTTCTGCAGTCCTAAGCAAGCTGCTTTCTCTGCTTTGTGTCTCAGTCTCCCCTTCTGCAGACACAGAATAATAATGCTTATCTTTTTGAACGCTTTACGCCTTTCTGTTTCAACGTGCAATACAAATGTGCAGTGTTAGGCCATTCAAGGGTCATTGCAAACCATGCTGGAGGCCAGTACTGTGGACCTTCTATTGCCCGACTGACTGATTGCACTAGGCTGAGAGTCTGAAAATGCAGATAAATTTTGTCTTGCATATTTTTATGCCAATGGTTTTTTTTTAGTCACCTGCAGGTATATTTAATTTATTTTGCTCTGCTGAAAACATAGCGAAGATATACTTTGTACACTGTCTCCAGGAAAAAGGCTTATAAAGGGTAAATTGTTCCCCTAGAAATATTCTCCTATTAAATGAAGCTAGTTTACCCTTTGGCAGGAATATACCTTGCTTTCAACTGCAGTTACAGCTCCTTGAGCATTTATAATACACTTTTTAATGGAAAGAATTTCAGGCTCTTCTATTAAATCGAATTCAATGTCAAGTCTGAGGGAGAAGAAGGGGTCTTTCAAGCAGTTTTTTACCCAGAAAGCATGTTACAGATTCTAAAAATAGGCTGTGCATACATTAATGGCTATATTATGAGGTAGCCAAAACTCGAAGACTGTTGAGCACTTTTTAAACTCCCATTGGCTCCAGGAGGGCTCAGTACTTCACAGAATCAGCCTGAGGGAGAGAGGAGGAGAACAAAGTGAGAATACACAGTCCCAGCAGTGCTCTGGCTGTGCATGCAAACCTTTTGCAGTCAAAATGCCCCACAGGAGCATGAAAGGATGTTTCAGTCTGTAGCTCATTTAATCAAGGTCTCCATCTCACCAGAGGTGTTCAGAGGGAATGATCTTGTTGTATGAACTAAGGACTAAAACAGGAGAGGCTGCTTTGACTTCAGATTGTACATTGAAAAAACCCTTTTAACAGAATAGGGCACATCGTGGGAGAATGGAAAAAAACCCTTGTTGTTTGCATATATTACAGAGGAGAGGGCTGCTTTCTAAAGCTCACCATTTCTTTCCACTGCTTGAATAAGTGTATAAAGTTTCAATCCCTCTTGGTTTAGAAATTACTTTGTTGTGCAATAGGTGAACATTTTATTTATTCCAACACCACACTGGCAATAGAGCTGAATGAGCTGATTGAACTTCTTTGCAAAGACTCTGGTTTACAAATCTGTTAGCTAAGGCTATAAATGTGACCCTGTTCTTCCCTGTAACATCCAGGTCATCCATGTTCTTAATAGAGGAATGATTTTTAAAAGTCATCAGGCAAGAGCTGACTGATGACTCCAGATTTGAGAGCTGTGGTGGTCTTTTGACTTAAGTGACTTTGGGTATTGAGTTGTAAGCAGCAATGAAGTTGTAAGGAGCAATTATTAATAGAGCCAGGCACCTCGGATGCAGTTTATGCTTATTTACAAGAATGTAGAAAGTCAGCTTCCTTCAGGAAAGGAAACTTTGAACAACCAGAGAACCTCTTAGTCCATGGCCAGCATTGTCCCCCTTCTGCCCCTCTTGGGCTCCACGGTGATGCACCAAAGCTATTCAGACTGGTTTCTAAGATCAGTGTTTTCCAACACCTGAGTTGTGCTGGCAGTACCAGCTAAGGGAAATACCTCCCCTTTCTGCCCCTCTCTGGTTATTCCACACCCCAGTGCTGTGGTTTTAACCCAGATCTCCTGGCAGGGCTAATCACTGTGGTGCAGAAAACAGCTGTGACAGTGCTGCCAAAGCCAGACTGCCTTCAGATCACAGCCTACCTCTGTCCTTGAGTTCTAACTTGGCTCCTCCATGACAGTCGTCACCTTTAGGTGTTCCTGTCCCAGAGAGACTCATCTCTGTTTCAGCTGGAGATGTATTTTGGCTGATCGGTGGCTGCTGCTGTTTCAATAATCCGTTTCTCTTAAAGAGGTTAATGATCTAAACTGAAGTAGTTAAACCTGCCAGCTTCACTAGACATGCTCACAAAACACACAGTTCATTTTTTCCTTAAGATGAAAACTCCTTGTTACTTAACATAAAGCCTATTGTGAAAAATTACAACTTTAATTCTGAATAAAGTACAAAAGTAAAAAAGCCTCTTCCTCCCCTGCAAAGTACATAGTTCATGAATGTGGGAGTATCTGTCCTTCCTGCACGTCCATTTTACATTCCATGAAGCAGATAATTTGTGAATTCCACCATTCCCCTCAGCATACCACTAGTCTAATGCAAACATTTCTTTTCTGTGTGTGAGCATTTTCCGGCATCTGGAGCCACACAGTAACCTGGCTTCCATGAATAACAGTTGTGCTCAGATTTAATGTCTGGTTGGCATTACACTGCTGTAATAGGGACACTCATGACCCAGGAGGAGGCAGGACATACATATGCATGTCCTGCAGCCTGAGCTGGGAATAAGATTAAATTGTGGTGGGCTACCAACTTGTCCACAGGCAATGGGTGCCAGAAGTGCTCATTGGCAGGATTTAAAGCTGTACACAGTTCTCTTCAGTCCAAAAAAGGGATGTTATACTTCTGGACTTACTGGATTAAGATTTTTCTGAAACAGGATTGTACTTATGGGGGAACAACAAACTGATCCTGTATATGCAGCATAAGGCATAGGAGTACCCTTCATACTTGTAAAATTCAGCAGGATATGGCATCAGGATGTCAGCTTCAAGCCCCTTAGGTAATGAATTTTCAGCATAGGCTCATTTTCCATAAGCAGGCAGCGACAGGCACACAGGGTTTTGTGTTATTTGACTATTTTAATTAAGCTGGAAGCATAGCACCAGTTAGGATAAAAAACAGAACCAAACATTCAGTGCTTGAACCTACAGGATGGTACATGCCAACCTTAGCCCAGCAGAAGCTGACAACCCGCATCCAAGACCTTGCAGAATCCACTGAAGTCAGAACTCCTACAAGGTGCTGAGAGCCTCAGAGGTCTGCTGAGTGACACACAGGGTGTGGGCAGGCCAACAATGGCAAAAATCATTCTGTTGCGAAGGCAGAAAATACCAGTCAGAGTGAGCAGAAGTCAAGTGCTTTCCCTGCTTAAACAGAAGCAATGCAAGGCTGACATCTTTAAAAAAAAGGGGGGTTAGTCTCGTGGTTCTCTTCCTAGAAGTTTCGCTTCCTTAGGAAATGTGGTTGTTTTGGGTTAGCACAGCAACTGCCTGAAGAGAAGGCATTTTATTTCCTTGTTTTGTTTTTATACTGAAAAACAGGGAAGACCACCATGTCCTGGAACAAGAGGAGGGATTACAAAAGCCTGCCCTAAACAAAAGGAGCTGTGTGGAGATCTTCCTACAGTACAAGGGTTCACAATAATTCCTTTCCTGTGAGGCCACACTGAACATTCTGAACAACAAATATGGGATACTCAGGAGATGTCTAATCCAGCAATGATGTGAAAACCCTTTTTGTGGTGATCCAAGGTGAAGTGAGTGGGCCTCTGCCACATACTTTGGTCTGGTCAGGGCTATACAGCTCTCTATGGGAAGTGCTTGCTTTCAGGTTGTTTGCTTTGTTTGGTTTTCTATCACAGTTATGGCACAGCACTGTTCTCAAGGAAGTCAGTTTGGTGGGAATAGGATCTGCTATGACATCTTGCCTGCCTGTTTCCAAAAATACAGATTTCTCTAAAGAAATGGCTGCAGGTACTGTATAGTCAAGACTGCAGCAAACAGGCATGCACCTTTCTATTTGGAGAGATGGGGCTCAGTTGTTTGCATTTGTTATGTATGACTGTGCTTCAGAGCAAACCAAAACCAGTTTTGTTCTACAGAAGCTAAATAGGTAAAATGTACAATTGTGACATCATTGCATTTGATGGAGTTGGTTTAATATAGAGGCATGTGGCACCTGAATGATGTAGGCAGCTATTTACAACATTATCTATTGAAAAGAGTATGACTTAGTTATTTAATTATACATTTTACAGAAAGCTATTAAGTAACTTTCACCTCTGTGCCATTCAGTCATGCTTACTTGTGCTATCCCAAGCTGATACAGATGCAGTGCTCTCCAAGCACTGCTTTTTGGCTGATACCTGTAACAGTAGTCTTGTCTGTGGGCTCTGTTGATTTTTCTGAGCAGTGAGACTGCACCTGAATTGTTACCGTGTGAATTCCTGGCTTCCTGAACCACAGATGTCACTCTAGCAAAAAATGGCTTAAATTTTATAATACATAGTGTGAGTGTAATGACCTCTGACCTCCCTAGATTATACAAACAGGAAAGGTCTCTCCTGCCCCAGGCCATGGCATGACCCAGGGAAGTCATCCACCACCTCCCTTGGCTCTGCTGAGCCCCTCTGCCGCAAAAAGCCTGGTGCCGCAGGCCACTGCCTTCAAGTAGAATCCCATCCTGGATGATGCATCTCACATCACTGCGCTGTCATTTGCTTCACCTTCAGTATGTATATCTTAACCCCGCAGCTTCAAGGCATTTGCAGACATCCAGGCATCTCCCACACACTTCCTTGCTCTACAGGTGCATCTCCGGTTTTGCCAGATGCCTACTGCTGGCTGCTGCAGCCCCTGCCAGCATTCCCAGTGCCCCGCTCTCTGGGTGTTAAGGCAGGGCATGGCATGAGGTCCCTGTGGGAATGAGGGACTGTATTTGTAGGCACAAGCCTCCCCATCTCCTCCCTGAATGCGATGCTGCTGGAGGCTCCCTCAGAGGTGGCGTCCTGCCAGGCTATTAAAAGGCCAAAGCAGTCCCAGGCACCAGCCCTATACTCCCTTTCTCCTGCTTTCCCCCTCTGTACTGGGCTCCCCTCTTCCCGGTGGTGCAGTCACCGCTGCCAGGGTCTCCTCTGAGCTTTCCCAATGCATAGAAGGATGCTGGTCAATCATGTGCGCCGCTGGCGGCTGACAGCCTGACAATCCCCCTCTTCCTCCTTCAGCTGGCCGGGATGGAGGTTGTTTCTTTTTGGTTTTTTTTGTTTTGGTTTGGGTTTTTTTGTTTGTTTTGTTTGTTTTTGTGTGTTTGTTTTTGTTTGTTTTTTGTTTTTTTTTTTTTTTTTTTTAAGAAAAAAAAAAAAAGAAAAAAAAAAGTAAAAACCAGAAAAGAAAACTTCTGGGGTCACTGGGAGGGGAAAAAAAAATTCCTCGTCATGTCTGTTACGTCCGCGAAACCGTCCAGAGAAGGAAGAGGAGGATCCCGCCCCGCGGGGACCGCAGCCTTTGGCGGAGGGGGTGAGCGCTGGCTGCGAAGCCGGGGTTGGGGGGTGTCCCCCCCCCGCCGTGAACGGGAGGGGCTCTGCCTTCCTGCGGCGCCGAGGAAGAAGGGGCCGAGCCACCCTGCTCCCCGCCCCGGGAGGGAGTGAGAGCCGCCGGGAGCTCGGCGGGGCAGAGGCTGAGGTGCCCGGGCCGTCCCCTCGCCGCCGGCCGCCCTCTGTGAGGCACTGGCGAGCCCTCCCTCCAGCGCCGGGAGGCGGCACAGCCCCGGCGGGCAGAGCCGAGCCGGGTCGGGCCGGGCCGGGGAGGGGGGCCGTGCGGCGGGTGGCACCCCCCTTCTCTCTTCCTCCTCCTCCTCTTCCTCCTCCTCCTCTTAACTTGGCCACGGCGGCGCGGGGCGGTGCGCTTCGCCCTGCGCCGGCGACGGGGGATGTGCGGGCGGCGGCGGGATGGCTTCGGCCGTGTTTGAGGGCACTTCGCTGGTGAACATGTACGTGCGGGGCTGCTGGGTGAACGGGATCCGGCGGCTCATCATCAGCCGGCGGGGCGACGAGGAGGAGTTCTACGAGATTCGCACCGAGTGGTCGGACCGCAACATCCTCTACCTGCACCGCAGCTACTCTGACCTCGGCCGCCTCTTCAAGCGGCTCCTCGACTCCTTCCCCGAGGACCGACCCGAGCTGTCCCGCTCCCCTTTGCTCCAAGGTTTGAGCAGCCTTCGCGGGCCTGGCTCTCGCTGCTCGGCGGGCGGGCGGGCGGGTTCCCCGGGGGTGGCGGTGGCGGAGGAGGACGGGCTTGCGAGCGGATCCCGCTGGACGGAGGGAAGCGGGGGTGAGGAGCTGGAGGCGCTGCGGGCCCGGACGGGGTGGAGGGCAGAAAACCTACGGAGGCGTTTTGCGGTCGGAAACTCCGCCCGGGATGTTGAGATGTTGATTTGTGTTTCCTTTTTTTTTTTTTTTTTTTTTTTTTTTAATGAATATACGGTTGGGGGTCAAGGGCTGCCCCGCAGCCGGGGGATCCTGCAGGAGGAAGACCCCAGTCTCTGTCTCCAGATGCGCGGCTCCGAGCTGGGCTGGGCTGTGGGACCAGAGGGGTCCCAGTTCGCGCTGCCCCTCTCCGGTGCCTCTGGTCTCCCCGAGAAAGGGCTGGGGGGTGGCTGGCGGGAGAAAGGGTGTAGCTGAAAAAATCTCTGTGTCTTGGTATGTTGTTTGCCACAAGGAGAGGGAAAGAAAAAAAAAGAAAGAGGCTGCGACGCTTACCAGTGGACAGAGCGAGTCTGGGAGCTGGCATAATTCCTCGCATAACTTCTGCAAAATGGGAATTGCACCAGTGGTCAGAGACTGTTCCCTTCCAGTTTCTGAAGTGGATTAACTCAACTCGGGGGATGTTGCCCATGCTCAGGTCTCCCTGTGCAGAAGGAGGATGTACCCATTAAGCTATCCTGGGGCTTGGCTTTAATTTGTTTAACGACTGAAGTATTTTTTAGATAGAACTACGCGTTTTGCTCTAACACATTTCAAGTGTGTAGAGTGGTGCAGAGCATCCGGTCATCTAAAAATGGATGTATGCGTAGCACTTCCAGTCTCTCCAGTTGTTGAGCTACCACGTAGATGATTTGACTGAACAGTAACGGGGAGGAGCCGATATTCCGTGCATGTTTTCCTCTGTGAGAGGATGGGGAAATTTTCCCCAGCTCTCATTTCTCCTCTCGCCTTGCTAATGTGACCCCCTTGCAGAGGGTCTGCGTTTTGCCATTCTCGGGGCTGGGTCTCCACCGCTCATACCGATGTTAACCACCGGACTTTGTTTCTGGGCCCTCCCTGTGAGACAGCGGGCTCTGTTCCCTGCGAGTGGGGATTGTCTCTCCCGGACTGACTCCCCGAGGATGTTTTCTGACGGGTGTTTAAAGTGAAACAGGTCTTTTTCCATCGTCCTGCTAGATCCCTAACCTCTGGTGGTGGAGTAAGTGTGGGGTTTTTTATGTGCCTCACATAAAAATGCGTGTACCTTTCCCTCTCCTTAGCTTCTTTCGATCTCGGGAGCCGCAGCCCACTTCGCGGCGTGTGTCCCCCGGCGCTGGGCTTTCCCGTTCCCGCTGCCGGGAGGTGGCAGCTCGGCACCGGGAGCTCCGCCGCCTCTCGCAGGCCCCGAGTGCCCTCTGCAGACTGCGGGAATGGGCGCAAGGCAGCCGGGGCGCTGCCAGCCCCGCATCCCCTTGCTGCCCGCTCCGGCGTGCGGTGCGGGATGGGAGATGCTTGCGGGGGCTGGGTGCCACAGGGGGGCTGTCTCCCCCCGCGTGGGTGCAGGCTGGGAATTGGGGGTTCTGCAGATCCCAGACCCCCACCTTTCAGCTCTGGTGTGTGCCTGGCACATACAGTGTCTTATGCAATTAAGTTGCTGACCACGGATCTAAAGTATTGTGAAAACTTACTACCCTTTGTGTGTGCCCTGCATAAAGTATTCAGAATGCGATTTATAGTGGCACTGAACAGCAAATTCTAAGTAACATGGCCTTCAAATGTATATGGCACCTGGGCCCCGGCTTTTGAGGATGCTGGACAGATCTGGAGCAAGCTTGCCTGTGGCCTGCAGGGTACAGCACCTACCAGGCTCACTGTGACTAAAATTTGGCCTCCCAGGGTGCTGGCAGTCCTTCTTGTTGGCTTTACAGGGCTCTGAAGAGTAGCTTGGCAGCTGGGCTAGAGTGTGTGCTGGGTCTGGCCGCAAATGAACTCAACCCTTGCTGGCCCTGGCCTCCTGCCCCTCCCAGTGTGCTCCCTCCCCATCCATTATGCACAGGAGCCGCTTCTTGTCCTAAAGCCATTCTCATTCCTCAGCAGCTCTCTAAACCGAGCGTGGTTTCTCTCATGTCTCAAGGCTTGCCACAGCTTTTGCAAAATATTAAACTATTTTCACATCTCTCTGAGGCATTATTTGTGCAGTTAGAGCCAGATGGGATTACAGTCCCTTGCACTGGCTTTATTTGACAGTCCCAGGTAGCATAAACCATTAGTGTGTTAACAGCTGGGAAAGATTAACCATCCCCAAACTGCATTGCTCAGTGCCTGCCTAAGACCTAGAGCCAGCAATCCTGACTTACATTTCTCTCAGGAAGAGACGTACTGACTTCAGAAAAATTGGGAATGAGTGAAGCATCAGCTCAGGATTTGAAAAATCAAAACCCAGTATAAACACATGATCTATTCAGCTTGTTGAGGGGGTGGGGGTTAATTGCAACAGAGATAGAATAAAAATTGGGAGTAGTTTCTAAGCAGTCACAGCATGCATCACAATTTCAGTAGTACTCTGTTTAAAATTATGCTGCTCCTGCTCTAACTAAAATTACTTTGCAGTGTGCTTCTCTGTCTAGAGAACACTTTGTCACACCAACATTTTAAATTGACTGGCCACAGCCTTGTGTAACTTGACGAACTTGAAACATAAAAATCTCATTTAACTAAGTGACACTGATGCAAAGGTAAGAAGAGATTGCATGGGGCATGTCCGATCTTTACAAAATTCATGGGGTAAGCATGGTTTCTTAATGTCCTGTTTAAAAGCAGATGTCCTTCTGCCTACAGTGAAGCTCAGTACACTTAATGCAACAAAAACACCTGACAAAAGCCCACTCTTGTGTATATTAGCATTTAGTCATATACGTTTGTGTGCATTTTTATATACATACAAATATATATGCATATGTACGCGAGTTTGTATTTGTGTGTGTGTATTTATCTTGGGCTTTCTGAAAGAAGGTGAATATCAGCTGTGCCTTTTATCTGGGGGAAGGAAGTGGTGAAGTGTTGCAAACCAGATTTGCATTGCATTGAAGGACTCCAAAGTCCCTACGGATTTGCCTAAGGAGCATTAAAAGGACTAGCATTATCCTACAGCTCAGTGAAGCTGCAGTATGTTACATTTAAGGGATATGGTTGAGGAGTGAAAGCTTGAGGTATTTGATGTTATTAGCTCTTTGAAAGATGGTGTTTAAAAAAAAAAAGTCAGCAATATTAGAAAGAGTTGGTTGTTACCTTTATTGCTAGCTTCAGCAAACAGCTCATACTAAGCAGGAGTGTGCTTCTTTTCTTGCTCAGCAACAGCAAACCATCCTCTCCATTCTTTTCTTCACCCCTCATCCTTTTGGACTGACTTTCAAAATGCTCTCCCCCTCTGTACTTGTTGAAGCTACTGAGTGCTTTGAGATTGCAGAGGAGAAGGTGGGAGGTATAGTTTTCTGCAGTGACAGTTCATCTTACCCTTTCTTTGATATGAGAAGAGGGTAGGTCCTAGAGGGGAGTCTGGCATTCACACAATCTGGTCTTGTCTTTGATAACTAATAAGAGCACGTGGCAAAGTGCACTCTCTGCATCTGGAGCGTACTATGATGCTAAAGGCCAAGGACATTCAATAACACAAGGCATCTCACTAGTAAACAAGGTTATTTATGTGCATACCTGCAGGGTGACTAAATATGATTCACTGTGATGTTACCTATAACTTGCTTGTATTTTATTTGTCTTTGAAATGTGCCTGTCCCTTGCTCTAGGCAAATGTAGAAGAGAGGATCACAGAGAAACACAGGCTAGTTCACTCTTGCAGTGAACACAGCCTAATGTTACTAAACCGTATGTTTCTGTATGCAAAGTAAATAATTTTTGTATTTAAATCAGTTTTTATGAGAAAGGCAGAGCTATGGACTTAGAAGCTGACTTAAAATTGATAATTTAGAAATAGTTACAACAGACCCAGTAGAAACAAAAAGTAAGGTATAAACCTGGAAAAGTACTCCTTTTTTTTTTTTTTTTCTCCCTCCTATTTTCTCTAAATACTTCTTGTGAGGGGTTCTCATCTAAAATGATCCAGCTTCAGTGCAGATGGGCACCACTCTCACCTTGACTTTAATGTGGGCCAGAATCAACCTCTTCAGTGTGGAACCAGAAGGCAAAAGAGCACATCACCAGCCTGTCAAAGTTTGGAATTTTTTTGCCCGTGAAGTTGCAGAGTGGTTTATTACAATCCTCCTCTCTACTTGCTTGTTGCCCTTGTCATCAGAACACAGGCTCAGATGCTCTTTCAGGGTCACTGTTTGTATTGCGCCTGGTCTTGCTCTGATACTCTGAGCTGCCAAATCAAAAATTCTCAGGCAGGTTTATTTTAATACTAGATGGGCCTCTCTTCCCACAGTGCTCATTTTCCTCCTTTCCATGCCTATTCCGACTCATTCTGCTCTGTTGTGGCCTTTTTTCCCCCCTTGCTCTCCTTTCTATTATTTCCTCTCTGCTCCTCCAAGTTGCTTTCCCTGAGCTGTTTTCTGTTCCTTTTCTGTGCCTCCAGGTTTCCCTCACTGGCATGCTGCCATCCATAGTTATCTGTGGCTCTCCAGAACTTTTCTGTTGCCTTCTGCCTTGCTGGTGCTGAACTTCTGTCCATCCATTGAAGCTTTCTGGTAGTGGTAGAGATTTCCTACAGAAACTTTGCACCTTTAACTTGCCTCATAGCGTAGAGGTTGTCACTTAACCTGCAGCAGACCGCAAGCAGTTCCTCACAGATGACTAGTGCTGAGCTCTGAGCCTTGTGCCTGCCTCTGGTATGGCTGCCTCATGTGGGAAGCAGATGATCAGCTGTTTTCTGTGTCCTGTCCGAGTGGCTGTGCACCAGGAAGCACATGGTGAGCTCCTGCAGGGCTGCTGCTGAATGTGCACAAAGCAGAGGGCAGCTCCTGAAGAGCCAGCCCAGGAACATTGTGTTTGCTTGCAAATGTCGCATTCATAACTTAGTTTTCTATATGCTGCATTACAGCATTGTTGTTGTTGTTGTTGTTTACAAGACCATCTGGGAGTGTGATTTATGAGAAGAGGGAGTTCTACAGAAGGAGCATAGTGGTTTCCACAGACAGCAGCTGTTCCTGTGCTGTGACAATAGATAAATACACTGCATCTATTGTGCTCTTTTCATTGTTGACATTGTCAACAGTTCATTAGTGGAGCTTGTTCAGAGCTTCTGTCTGGCAGACAAAGGATGCAGCTCTTGGTTATCAGGCTCTAGCAGAAATGTGTAACCAAAATTAAGTTCGTGGCTTCTGGGTTGGTTTTTTTATTAGCTGAATTTCGTGCTTCATTGGTAATGATGGAGATAAATGAAGCTGGTTGTGTTGTTATAAAGCTAGACAAAAGTTGCTTTTTTGTGGTGAACCAAGGCAATGTGTGTGGGAAGATTTTGGTGGAAAGGAATGGAAATGAGTTGTGTTTTTCATGACAGATCTCACCTGATAAGAAATCAGCAGTAAAAATTGTTGTAGGAGCTTGCATTGTTCATCAGGCTTTGACTGCTTTATTCATTTTATCTCATTCTTCCTTTACATCTTCTTTTTTTGTGGCTTGTCAGGCATCAAGACAGGGAGCTCTGTGGGAAAAGCCTATCAGCTGAGTTCTGCCACCAAGAGGTGCCATCTCCCCTCCAGAGATCCTGGGACATTCCATAAGTAATAATACAGTGTGTGGAAAAACCATCATCTTGAGAGTCTGGATTTCTCAGCATTTAACTTGCCTCCTTGCTTTGCACAAGTATTCGAGTGTGCCAGGGTCCTCAGGCGGTCATGGTGACAACTTCTGTTCTGGGGGATTTTAGTCAGACAGTTATTTGGATAGGACTTCTCCCTATCCTACATCTGCTTCATATGAACTGCAAAAGCAGAAATGGCCTGTGTTAGAGCTAGGTGTGGGCAGTGTTTTGAAAGCTCGCTCTCTCTTTCTGCATCAAACAGATTTATCTCCTTATCTTCAATATGCTTGTTGCTACCTACTGGAAATTCTAAAAGTATGGAGTGACTTACATGCACTTTGTGCATTGATACCTCTTTAAAAAAATTTTGTTCCTCAGCATCAAGTTTAAGAAGGTAAGAAGGGCAGCGCAACATGTGATGTCAAAAGTCCATCTCCATACACCCCTCTTTTCAACTCCACCATTTCCTTTTAGCTGCTCCCTCAGTAATGCCACAAAGATGGAACTTGTCAGTAATATTGCACAAATAGCAAACTCTTTGTAAAGACTGTAGTGATTTCAAGAGGCATCAAAGAGGAGTTGCTAGAGCTGCCAGACTTAGGTCAGACCAGTGCTGTAGCTAGCTCCTGCCCCCAGTGATGAGAACCAGATGCTGCAGAAGGCAGCATAAATAACAGGCAGAGAACAGAAAATTGACAGTCCTGGTCTCTAGTAATTGAAGATCTGTTATCCCTGATTGCCTGTAATTATCTGCCCTTCTCTGGGTCTTATCAAGTCTTTGGACGTCCGAGATTCCTGTGGTGTTATTTCTGCAGAGTTACTGAAGAATAGTGTGAAACAAGCTTTCCCATATGCTGTTTTTTTTTTTTTTTTTAATTTCCTGCCTTTACATACATACCCCTGAGTATTCTTTTGCCCTTCTAACAACCTTTTTTCCTCTTCTCCTTCATCAGAGAGCAGTCAGCTGTTAGTGGAAGTTTTGGCCTTTTCAGAATCCAGACTGAGGTGGCTAATGCCATAGTTCCCAGGTGGCAAGGTTGAGGGAACATGTTTTCAGGGAGGAGGGATGCTACTTGGGCACCTGCTAAGAAGAGCGATGTATCATGGCCATGAAGCAGGGAAAAGTGACAGCTGAAGTGGTATTGAGAAGAGCCCAGTTTAGCAGAAGAAGGAAATAAGAAGCAGTACAAAGGAGCACAGTAGCAGAAAACATTGGGCTGAGTTGCCACCTTTGAGCCCTGATCCATGTGTCAGCTGAGTAGCTTTGGTTTCTGTGGAACATCTATCTGTGAGTCTGTTCAGAAGTCAGTGTGGTCCTTAGCAGCCTGATCTGACTTTGGACTTGACCCTTCTTTGGATAAATCAAATCAGACTCTTTTACTGAACATTACTGAATATTATTTGGTGATTTTGTATATCTCCTCTCGTGGCTGGAACTTTAATCCTATTGCGCCATCCTGGATTGCATGTGTACACATGGGTTACTACATATCTGAGGGAAAGAAGGAATGAGGGAAAAGAATAAAAAATACTGAGCACTGCAGTGTTAATGAATACTGTGTCTGGGGAAAAGGGGCATATCTCCTGTTGAAGCAATAGTCTGGTCAGGAGAAAGAGCAGAGTAGCAGTCTCCTGTGCAAGACAACTTACATGTGTTCCCTAAAGATTTGAAGTTCCTAACTGCTGCTTGCAGGTTTATGCAAAGAGAGAAGGATAGACTCAAGATCTGAATCTATAGACCTTAAATCTTTTTTGCAGGGTAGATTAGCAGAACACAGTAAGATCTCTCTCCAGATTTATTTGTTACTTCTTTTTTCCCTTTGATACCTAGTCTGGAGTCTTCCTATAGGGGATGGGAAGAAGATTAGATGAGGGGGGCTTAGTGTAGGACTTGTCTTCATGTGCTTACTAAAATACAGAGCATTTAGGAGTATCAGCATTCCACCTTGCACACATCAGAATGTACACCCTGGCTTCTGCTCTTGCTCAGCCTCCCGTACATATTGAACCAATTTTGAGAAAGTAGGGTATCTCTTGGACATTCTTTGTTCCTGTCCTGGCCACAGACATGAATTGTAGTCCTTCAAATTGGAGAAATAGGGTTTGCCCACAGTTTGAGATCATGCATATATAGCGACTTGTACATAGTAACACATCTCCAGAAAAAACAAACTTCTGTGTATCATCACTGAAAGATGGCATAGGAGACATAAGGGACTTAAGCATGAGTTACTCTTCCTTGGAAGGCACTGTAGGATATTTGAGACAACGTGCTCATTGTGGACACTGATCATCAGGACTGCTCTGTGATTTCATTATGAGCCATGAAGCACATGCTGCAATTGCTGTCCTGCTTCCTGTGGTAGAAGTAGGGGGTGCACTATCTGTGGTTTTCAGAATGTCATTAACTCCAGATTTGGTGGCTCACATGGCAGTAATAGGACAGCATTAGCAAGGTTTGTGTGTTTACATCAGAGGTTGGCTCTCAGTTTGTTCTCTGCTGCTGAGTTGTTTCCTGCCTGTTTGCAGCTCTGGGCCCCTCTCCCACACTGTGGGCCAGCATACCAGGTACACAGCTGCTGGCCTGCTCCCCCAGCCTCCTGCAGCTGCTCCGGCACCAGGGTCCCAGAGCAGGAAGGATGCTGCTGGCCTCTGGTGCTGCTGGCACCGTGCTTTTCCAGACACGTGTTGCTCTGCGTAAAGCAGCTACCTACGCTTCGTCTGAAACTGCAAACAGATCCTTTTCACGGAGTCTTGAGGACTCTGCCTGGGGCCCTTGGTCTGGAAAGCAGCAGAGAAGATGTCAAAGGGATTGAGTGAGGTCACTGACTGTGGGGGCCATGCACACAGCAGGTGAGTGCCACCCTGGGTTAGGTGGTACGCCTATGTCATCCCTTCCGGCACCCAGCGTGTGGGGCTCCCCTGTGTGCAGGGTGAAGGAATCCTAGAAGTCTGTGGTATTTGACAATAGGATTTGTGGTAAAAATAGGAGGCAGAGGGACTCCAGTTTACCTCAAGCCCTATAAACATAGGTGTTTATAGCATTTAAATCACTTGAAATAATAGCTAATTGACCAAGCACAGTACGGGTAACAAGACAGAGAACAAAGTTTTCCTGGGAGGAGTTTGTGCATGTTTTCCATTAGCAGTCAGACAAGGGCCAGGGCAGAGAAAAAGGCATGAGAACAGCCTTTCACCATGACCTCACTAGCAAATTTCCCAGCTCTGAGCTCAGTTCTGTTGCATGACTGAACAAGCAGAGAAAGCGCAACTGGTTCCAGGGTACTGGTTGCTTTACTGGTATCTTATTTTTATTTTATAGCAAATGGAATAAGGGCTCTTGGACTGTAAAAGCCCCAGATGGAAATACAGGCTAGGCACATATTTACAGTCTGTGGACAGAGACAACAGCCTTGGGGGGTGTTGTAGCTGCTGTATGGATGCTTCATATGTGGCCAGGGAGTCCCACGCACTCCAGATGCATCCAGCTTGTGGTGCATTTGTGTCAGGGTTAATGAATGATGGGGGTGCTGAGTTCTGTCTGCAGAGTCAGCTGGCATGTGTGTGTGTGTGTGATTGTTCAGGCGTTTCCAGGGTCTGGAGATCCTACATCAGTCTCTGGCTTTTTTTTCTTTTCTTTCTGCCTCATCAAATCTTCCAAACAGGAGAAAGAAGACCAGGCAGGACAGAAGCCCCCACAAAGTGAAGAAACTTGGGTGCAGTTCTGTGACCCTTCTTTACACAAATCCTGATTCCTGTTCAAACTTAGTATAGTGTCTGTGTGAGAAAGGAGCTTGAATGGGGCATCCTAGCTTACAGTCTCTTGTTTCTTCTGTAAAGTCTGGGGTTTCCTGAGGTGAAGCCTTTGACAAGAGTGGTTTGAGGTATTCCCTGCTGCTCACCTAATTGTGCTGGCAAAGCAGAGGCAGCCCTGTGTTGTGGTGTGGGAGAGGAAGTGAGGTGCAGGGGAGGGTGAGAGCACCTTAAACCAGTGTTGACACCAGAGACTTTACCTTGCAAAACCACGATGTTCCTCATGCACCTATGTGCCGTGGTTGATGACAGCAGCCAGATAGTGAGTGCTGAATGGGACTAAAAGGAGGGACTGGGACTTCCACTCCTCCTGGCTGCTTGGGCAGCCAGTGCCTCACTCTGGTTTGCATGGTTGTGGGGGTGGGAGCAGTCCCTCGGGCTGTGAGATCATTAGCTATGACTAACAGAAAACCACAAAAGCATCTGTTAACTCTTAAAAACAGAGACTTGAGGAATTAAGATAAATGACAGCCTTACAAACTTTGTGGCAATTGCAGAAGAAATTACGGGTTTCAATATATGTATATATAGCCAGGCAAGTGGTTTCTGTGTGTTTGGGTTGTAGATGTATGAAAAGGAGGGCTTTAGCCTGGCCAAACTGAATTCTCTGTATGGGGAATTCATTTAAGGTCAGCGGCTTTATACCCTAAAGCTGTGTGTCTGCAATCATTAGGCACATGTATAGGAAGCTGTCCAGGCAGATGTATCACTTACTCTCCTTCCTACGCTGTCTGCTTTTTGGTTTTGGTATTACTAAAAGCTTCAGTAAGAAATGGTTTTTACTGTGTCAGATGTAACAAGTTGTCTGTGCCGGTTTCCAAGTTGCAGTGTGGGTTTGCATGGCTGGTGTCATTCCAAGAGCTGGAAGGAGGAAATATACCAGGGCTGGAAATTCCTGGTGAATGCAGGAAGCTGTGAAACCTCCCACGGGGTGATCTGTGACAGTGCAACAGGCTGACAGCCTTGTCTGACTTCTTGGTGAAGCATAAAAAGGCCGTGTGGAGCTGCAGATGCTTTCTCTGATTACTAATGAGAGAAAGTCCTAACCGCTTGGCTGGTTTTCCTCACAGGATGAATGCTCAGGGTTGTTGGCAAGGTTTTGTTTTGGTTTTTTTCTTTTCTTTTTCTCCCCCTCCTGATCCAAATATCTTCATTTGTTTGAAAGTATCCCTCTTCTTGATAAAATACCAGTTTCAACAGTAAATGCTTATCTGGGAAAGGGTCCAAGATCGAAGGCAGATTTGAGAGAGAGCACTTGAATGCTGAATCCAGGGTGGGTCGATGATGAGATGTTCGCCCATAAGGTGGGGGAGCCACAGTCAGGTAGTCTCTGCTCTGACTGTATCAGTATTCATGCAGTGTGGATCATGACCAGCAGGGGAAGTGGAGGCACCCCACAGTAGCTGGCATCAGGCTAGCTGGCCCTGTTTTCTGTGATGTGGGCTACAGCAGGGCAGCAGCATGTTTCTGACATCATAGGTGAGTGTCTGAGCTTTTTTTCTAGGGAGGATGAGACCACTTGTATTGAAAGGTTTGAATGTCATTCAGATGTGGGATGGGAACATATTTGTGGAGGGGCGAAGCAGATCCACCCAGGCCTGGTCACACCCAGTAGTTAGGAAGATGAAAGGTGCTGGTCTGCAATTCAGGTCTGTAATGTGAAGCACAACCCAGCTAACAGGCAATCTGTGGACCCATGCAGATGAGTTTTTTCTCATTTACAGCCTTTCAGAGAATTTCCATGCAAAGCTACTCGACCGTAGTGTAACCATTCAAAGCAAAACACACACTGACTTCCTTATATGCCTGCAGGTATACATTGCTCTGCTGTTAGAAGGGGCAGTGAGTTATACTGGGATGAAGTGATAGTGATGCTGAAAAAAAGCAGGCAAATGAAGGACTTGTTGAGGACTTGAAGGGCTTATATAAACAGGCTACTTTTGTGGGACATCCATCAAGTAAACCCGGTTGCTTTGGGAACAATCTCTGTTTTATTTAGAGCTGTAACTGGAGGAGAGCTGACAGCTTCAAAGTCACGCTTTTGTCTGGAAAGTTTGTATGGGATCATATCTCGTTGGTGGCAAACAACAGGGACTGATGCAGACTGAAACTGTGGATGTTCCCACACTGTGCATATTTATGGTTCTTCATGTACGTTTGTCCTTAGAATAGGGAGATGGAGATGCACTTAATTTAGCACAATTTTAGTATATTGAAGTGCTTTCTCAAAGACTGCTTTGCATATTTGCAGTTTTGATGGTTTTGATTTTTCGTGTCTTTTCCTGCTCCAGCTTTTTGTTTGGGTTTTTGTTTGTTTGTTTTTGTTTGGGGGTTTTGTTTGGTTGGTTGGTTTGGTTTGTTGTTGTTGTTTGGTTGGTTGGTGTGGCTTGTTAAATTTAATAATTTGTCTCAGTTATTTAATTTTCACGTGTGTATCCTGCTCCTTGGAAAAGATGCACAAACGTAGAGGCTAAATGATGGTTGAGTTAGAAAAAGTAGGTGCAAATATCAGAAATAAAAGGGCCGTTAGAGGAATGTGAGATTTTGGAGTTTATTTCTCCTCGTATTCCCTGTACATGCATAAAACCTGTGCTATGTTTCTCTCAGTCTGCTAGAGGAGGGGGAAGTTACAGATGTCCTGCAGGTTATACATACAAAATACACCATTACAGTTGAAGATCACCATACTGAGCAATTCAAAATTGCTTTGTAATCCATCCTTCTGGACACTGGAAAGTAAAATTCCCATTTTAATTCCTTCAGCAGCACTGTGGTAACTCAGTGATTATATGAAAAAAAAAAAAAGAAATCCAAACAGTGGTCTTGCACTTGAAGAACATGATACTGAGAAATTTTCCTTGGGGCGCTCACTGGGGCTTACAGTCAGAGAAATACAAAACTGTCCTCAAAGCCTTTTGTTTAGCTTGTGTTTATTTTTGTCTTCTTATCTGTGGGTTGTATTTTTTTGTTTTCTTGGGTTTTCTTTTACTTTTTATTGACAGGAAAAAAAAAGATGAATAATGGTTCTTGGAAGCAGAAAACAGGCTGTTTGATTATCACTGCTGGGAATGCTGTGTAGCAAAACTGTGGGTGAGGGAGTAGGTGGTTCTACTTCTGCTTGTCTTGCAATTCCTAAATATGATCACAAACAGCTGAGTTTGTGTCAGGCCTGCAACTCTGCTTGTAACTGCACCCACCTCAGTTTGGGGTGCGCTCTTTATCATCAGTTGGTTTAAAAGACATTTCTGGGAGGCATATTTGAGGTTGTTCACATCTTGAGTGGCTGCTTCTGGCTACTGAAATATGTGTAAGTGTGCTTTTGTGTATGCTTATGATCTGTTTACCTTGTTTCTAGGGCTCATCACAATAAAAGAAGCCCAAGATATAGAAGCCAGACTTAATGAAGTGGAAAAGCTTCTGAAGACTATTATAAACATGCCCTGGAAGGTGAGTAAACCAAGTTCCAATTTAGCCCAGCTTGATGACTTCTTATGGTGACATGCACTCTCATGCAGATTAGAAAGAAGTGGGCTTTGCCAAACTCTGAAAGAAGCAGCAATTTATTGAGTATCTTGGAGAAATGCTGAGGGCCAGAACTGTGTACGATGCCTCCAAGCTGTTGCTTGTAATAAGTCTTTCTGTCATACTAGAAAGGGGCGAAGGGGGAGAAGGGGGACAAAGCAAACCACTGGTAAAAAATGATGTCTGGTTTTTTTCTCTCTCTTTTTAAGTATTCAAGATCTGAAGTTGTCCTCACATTCTTTGAGAGATCTCCTTTGGACCAAGTTCTGAAAAATGACAATGTCCATAAAATTCAGCCAAATTTTCAAAGTCCAGTTAAAATATCAGGTAAGAGTTGTTAGCTTCCTGCAGTTGACACGAGAATTACAGAATGAAAATTACTTTATTTGCTGTTCCCTTATTATTTCTCTATCAGCAATTCAAAAGATAGTTCTCAGTAGTCTGCTTTATGATACAGAACATATAATTAGCCTTGAGATACTATGCAGCATGTATTCAGGCAATAGTGTGGCAGGTGAAATGAAGGGTGATGAATGCAAAGAAGTGGATGTGAGGAAAATGCAGTCCTTACTGCGTATTGTCACATATGATAGTGCTTTTACCACTTAAGAAGATTTTGAGGCTATTGATAGAGTTCTATGAAAATGTAAGCTTAGTGCCAAGCGGTGAAGAAAGCCAGCAGGAAGAATACTAGATATTGTTAGGAAAGGAGGTGAAAACAGAGATGAGCATAACCCCATTATGAATACACTGTGCACAATTTTGGTCTCTCAATCTCAGAAAGTTTATAATAGAATTTAAAATTACGCAAATAAAGGACAAGGACTCAAAGGGTTGAACAGCTTCTCCAAGGAAGAGGTAAAATAAAGAAAAACACTTCACTTATGAGAAGAGGCGAGAGTGGGGGTGTGATGGACATCTATAAAGCACTGAAAAGAAGGCAGTCAGTACCTCGCACTTCTCTTGAAACAAGAGCTATAGGTTATCCAATATCGTTGACAGACAACAGGCTTTAAGCAAACAAAAGAAAGGTTATAATATTGTTTTGTTTCCGTACAGAACATAGTTGAGGAGTGCAACTCATTGTCATGGGATACGGAGGAACTGAAAGGATAAGTGACTTCAAAAAAGGAATTAGACAAGCAAGTGGAGGAAAAGTACATTGAAACCTGTCACAGGTGGAGACATAGAAAGTTCCCAAACCACAGACTGCTAGTGGAGAGCAGTATTACTCTATCCTTGCCTATTCTTTTAACTTTTCCCCCTCTTCATCTGCTACTGACCATTGTTAAAAGGTTTATGAACTTCTGGTGTGCTTGGTTTTGTATTTCCATACTGAAACATTTTGTTTGAGCCTAATGTCGACTGCTGGTTTTGTCTCACAAGAAGAGCTTATTCAGAGAGTTAATCGAAGTGAAATACTACATTATGCTTCAAAATGCATAAACTGTTTAGCAAGAAACTGGTATCAGTTTTCTTTGGTAGTAATGACATATCTGTTAATGGCCAGTCAGTGTGTCAACATGCTAAAGGTATAAACAGTGTGTCTTAAAGGTTGTTCTTATACACAGGGTAAACTATTTGTAATTGATCCTTATCTCTGGTTCTAAGTGAATTGTCCTCTGTTAAATATTTTTTTTTATTAAATGGAAGATGGTTTAAAACCCCACCAATAACTCTTTAGAAGAGTAGAGTGTAATACAGAGACTCAGTGAGAAGAGTGGTCTTGCCAGCCAGTTTAGTCTCGTGCTTTCTCGCAGAGCCGCCCAAGCCCGGGCTGTGGGACAGCTCAGCGATTGTAAAGAGCAGCCCCCAGGGACACACTGCAAAGTGGGGTGATGCAGGTCTGGCTTCCTGGGAGCAAGAAGAAAGAGCCAACATGCTTATCTCGCTTGCCACTTGTGTCTAGGGAGGTTTGGATGATGTCTTGAGTTGATGTGGAAACCTGACATAAAATTCCTCATGCGTACGTTCTTCCAAAGGCTGACCGTGGTTACTGGCTTTGCTCCTGAAGGCCAGGTCATGTTCTCAGCACTGATCCTTGAGAGCATATTAACAGGTTTTGTCTGAAGGATGTTGCTACTCTGTGAGACCAGAGCTGCAAAGTGGGTCCTAGATCCTACCATTATGTGAAGTGAAGGAATGCCAAACTAAATGCTATAAAAGTGTTTCAGAGGGTGGCTGCTGACAATAATATCTTGCTCTTGTTGCAAATAGCAAATATCAAGAATAAATGTATTTGGAATTTCATAGGTTAGAGGCTGAAGCATTTCTCTAATTCGAGCTTTTTGCTGTTTAGAAGGGTTTCATATACTTTTTGGAAAGGCTTGCACCCCCCCAGGGCATGTACTCTGTGTGTGCATGACTGAATATGGCACATGGTGGGTACAACACAGAGAAGACAGTCAAGATGAAGCTAAATTCAGAGCAAGGGGGCCTGTCTGATGGACAGAGGCTAGCAGGAAAGGGAGTCCTCCTGCCAACCTGTATGTAGAGGAGCTATGGAAACCATGTTAGCTGAATAATAGCAGGTTTTGTTTCAATTCCTAATTAGTTTTCGTAGAGACAAGTCATGAGTAGTTAAATAGAGGAAAATTCTCCTACCCATGCAGCTATCCAAAAAGCATCTTGTGTTTATTAGTTTTGGAGTGATTGCTGCAAAGAATGTAAAAATATAGGTGGAAGTTTGATGTTAATTGGTATTTCCCTCGTCTGTATGTTGCACACTGGAAATGGTTCAGTGTCTGGCAGCTTTGTCAGTAGATGGCAGTAAATGATAATGTGTAAAGCAGTGAAATGCTGTAACTCTTAGGTCATGTCAAGGACACCAGGAAAACACTGGCATTTGTGTTAATCATAGTGCAACAGCTTTATACGTGGCTTGCAGTCTTAGAAAAGCAGGCAAAAATGTATTCTCTGTAAAACACAAATTGTCCCCCACATGGTCCCGCTCACAGTGGTAGGTGATGGGAAAGAGAGAAGGGGCTGCCCTCTTAGATAAAAGATGAATTTGAATTGATGGTATAAATCTTATTCTGCAGTTCAATGTTTGCTCAAGATAAGTAATGTGAAGTGTGATTCTGCTGGGACTCACTGTTTTTACGACTCTCAAGCATATTCTGCTGAAGTTGCAGTAAAATATGGACTGAATGTCAAAGATGACTCTCAAGAAAAATATGGAAGTCAGTTCTGACTTTACCTTAGGGCCATGTAAATGTTAAAAAATTGCCTTCTCTCTCCTATCTCATCTCCTGTTCACTACTTGAACTGTATATATAACTGAAATTTGTTTGTGGGTTTTCTGCCCACTATATTTTCTTCCACAGGCTATTTTCCTTTTGTTGTGCTCAGAATAAAAGGTTCATTCACAGGGCCACTGTACCTTGAGGCAGATCAAGAGTCATCCTACTTAAGTCAGTGCTGATTTTTTAAAATATGTATATTTGTTTTGTGACATTTCTAGCTTAATCTGAGATTGTGTGGCCAAAAGACATCCTTGTGACTCGCCTAGTTTGACTTTCTGTACAGCGCAGATGTGGATTAACTTCTCATTCACATCAAATACTATTCTAATTATCAATTCTCCCCATGGTAGTAAATTGGTGGAATTAGGTGTAAATTTCAGATATTCTGTATTGGAGGCTTCTTAAACAGTGAGAAAAATAAACAGGGTTAAAGGCAGTGTAAAACATGATATTGCTTTACGTGACTTGAAATTGGTGGGTGAATTAACTTGGAAGGCCACTTTTTATTTCCCCTTTTCTGTCTTTTTATTTTTCCTTAACTGGCTTAAGCCTGGGAGTGACTAGGAAAAATACGATTGTGTTTTGGTAGTGCTAGTTGCTTCAGAATTCAGTTGCTGTGTCATGAATTGATTAGGTGAATAAAATTGCTTGAGCACTGGCAGTTTGCAGATGTAAGAAGCTATGAAACCAACTCTTCATTCCTGCTTTCGTGTGCAGATTTTCAGTGTCATGCACACATCTCAGTTCATAGCCATCTCAATTACATATGATATGCAGTTATTTTCCAGCTTTTTTTTTTTCATCATGCTTTCTTTCTTCTCCCAACAGAAATCATGCGATCAAATGGATTTTGTTTAGCCAACACTGAAACAATAGTCATTGACCACAGTATACCTAATGGAAAAGAGAAGCACCTGGATGTAGATTCAGCAGAGCATTTGTAAGTGGGGTTTGAGCATGAGCAATGCCATCACCTTCAGATAAACTGTAGCTTTCCCACCACCCTAGCAAAATGTTATTGTCTGTCTAAGAGAAAGACTGGCACAGCTGTCATTCTGATGGGCTAAAGATTACTGGGTCTGATTGCTAACATTTCACAGCAATTTCTTGTTAAAAGGGATAAAATGGTAGAATGATTGATGCCAAGGAGCTCAATCCTCTGTATGAAAAAAGAACTGTGGTTGTCATAGGGATCCTGCCAGGTGAGAATAGAGTTTTTTCTTTCTCTCGTGACTGTGATGAGAGCTGCTCTGAGCCCAAATCTGGAAACTCAAACATCCTTAGAAATGGCATATCCTACTACAAAGGGTAGTAGGATGTTCAGGAAGCAAAACGCCATCCTCAGAGGGGAAAACGCTGCTGAACGTAATTGAACAAAGGTCAGCTGGGATTTGGTGGAGCACGTGTATTTCATTAGGGGAAAGGGAATTTAGACTATTTTTATTGGTAAATTCTGCTCCTAATGCATGGATGTATTGTGGGGTCAGAGAACTGTAACTAGTAGGGCTTTTATGGCCATAAACCAAAGCACAAGAAGTTCCACCTTAACATGAAGAAGAACTTAACTTACATTGAGGAGAGCAGAGCACTGGAACAAGCTGCCTAGGGAGGTTGAGGATTCTCCCTCTCTGGAGACATTCCAAACCCACCTGGATGCATTCCTGTGTCACCTGCTCTTGGTGTCCCCACCTTGGTAGGGAGTTGACCTAGATGATTTCCAGAGGTACCTTCCAACCCTAACAATTCTGTGATTCATGTCAGTCTTAAGTCAGTGACCTAATGGGTATTAATGGAAATTTACACAGATTTCTGTCATAGCAGGTGACTGATATTTTAAATGAACTTCAGGTAGTGAAGCATTTAAATATTTTTTATGAGAAATATTACCTGCTTTTTCATTAGACCAGTCAAAATGATGGAAACAGAATACTAAAAGCGTTATGGATCCTTTATCTTTCAAAGCAGTGATCTGTCTTGCCACATCTGAAATGTGGTAAATGACAGTCTGTAGCAAGGTTTAGAGCTTGACAAGATTTTATCAGAAGCTGGAGTGTATCTCTGGCTCCAGCGTCACTTCTTCAAGTCTTTTTATTAAGTTATCACTTAGTGTTTTGAACCTTAACCTTGCTAACAGCATTTAAGCTTATATGCTTGTATTAATGAGGCTGAAATGGCACACTAGAGGTAATTCTCTAAGGCCATTGTCTGGAAATTAAAGTTGATATACTTCTCAGTGGATCACTCTTTAAAACTGAGAGTGACAAATAATAAGAGCAAATTACTAAAGAAAGCCTTTTCCTTTCTTATTTTGGATATTTAAAAAATTTTGATTAAAAAAATACTTATAAACTAGTTTTGATTTGAAAAATATGCTGCAGCCCAAGCAAAACTTACTGGCCTGAGGTCAGAAACTGCCATCATCTAATTGTCATTCCAGAGACAATTAAGGCCAGAAAATACTAATATGATAAAAACTGTGTTGTGGGCATGGCTTCCCAGAAACTGTGGTGGAAGCAGTAAATGTGGAGTAACAGCCTGACTTTGTGCATTTGTGGTTTGACTTTTTGAAGGACATGAAGTCAAGAGTCGAGAAATTAGTGAATTTCAAATGTGTGTTTTATATGGTGGCCTAAATTTTCCCCTTTCCGTAGCTGTATTTTATAGCCAAGAGGTAATAGCCAGGAGATAATGGCACCTGTGTAGCACAGCTATTTTGTAAAAAATTGAACTTTTTTTTTTTTTTTAAGCAGAAATTTTCTATAGTAATAGAACAAAGGGAAATGGCCTTAAGCTGAAGGGGGGTAGGTTTAGATAAGATATTAGGAAGAAATTGTTTACTGTAAGGGTGGTGAGGAACTGGAACAGGTCTCCCAGCTTGTGGACTCCCCATACAGGCAGAGGAGGGGATTCAGCACCAGACTGGGTGGGGCTCTGCATAACCTGGTCTACTGGAAGATGTCCCTGCCCATGGCAGGCAGCTTTCCAGGCATTCTTTCTCTACTGCATTAACAGAGGTCAAAATGGTGAAGTAGTCTGTCTTACAGCACAAGAAGTAGGCTCTTGCAAAAGACAGTATGTGTGTCAAGGTACTTTGTGGAAAAAATAGCAAGAGCAGCAGTTTGGGTATTTAGGAGTCTGCAGGTCCATAGTAGCTTGCAGAGTTTATTTTGAGAAACAGACCTGCTGGTAACAGCACAAAAGCATTTTGACTGCTGGGTGCCGTATACACTGCTAACTGTAATAAACGATCCTGGCTCATTGGGTTTGGTTTTGTATGAGCACTCTAGAGTGCTGCTTTGCAAACTTCTGTGCACACACTTCCTTTTTGGTGGCAAGAAGAGCTTTCTGCTTAACCACTGCATCTGAACGCCACTGCTTTGTACCTCACATTCTGGTTGTAGTAACCTATCAGTGATCCTGAAGAACCACAAAATATGTAGGACCTTTCAGTTGTAATAAGCTAGTTTTATACTATTGACAATAGAAAGCAGAATCTGAGTAGCCTTCTTGACTCCTCTTACACTTTCTTCATTCTGTCTGCCCCACTGGTATTTCATAATCTGTTGTTTCTGGATCACTAGCAGTGCATAAGATAGCACAACGTGATCTGTGAAGTATTTGCAAGATACCAAGTCAACTCCCTTCTGCACATGTTCCCACACATGCAGGGAAGCAAATAGCCTGAAGGGAGTGAGGAATGAGGGTAATAAACATTCAAAGTTCAGTCTCATTTCTGTTTCATTTAAAGCAAAGAGCATAACAACAGCACTGCAGGAGAAAATCTACAAGTTTCTGCTCAAAAAAATGTTATGGTTCTCATAGTTAAAAAAAAAGAGATGAGAAGGATCAGGCAGGAGTATGGAAAAGACAGAACTACAGCCATATCCAATAACCCATGATGCTTCTAAATAAAGTTTCAGGAAGAGATGGGAGTGGGAGATTTATCTCTTTATTTATCCTACCACTCTTCTTCAGGTCCTCTGAAATACCTGACTCTTAGGTCACTCTCTAGGGTGAGTTTAGAGGGATGTCTGCAGTTGCTTCACTTACCTAAGCAACTCCTAACTAGGTAAGAGTCTTAACTAGTTTGTATGCTAGTGAGATGCAGTTTTAAACATTAATTCTTTTAAAGCTCATCTGTTTAATCTGCCATTCAGAGAGCTGAAGTAGGCCACCCTAAAAAGGTGTTAAAAACATGCTATAGTCAGAGCTAGGTTAGGATTTCTTTTTCCATCTTGTGCAATTTTTCAGTTTTATTTTATTTCTCACTCTATCAGAGTGAACGAAAGTTCTTTCAAAATATTGAAGAGAGTGTGAAAAAAAGAAACTTGACAGTTCTTCAAATCCCTTTCTAAAACTGAGATGAAATTTAATCCTTGGCCTGGAGTGACTGCCTTTAACTGCTAGGCTATCGAGGAAGAAGATAATGTCTCTTATTGCACAAATTCAAGCCTCTTTGGAATGGAAATGTGCATAATTGAGGAAGGTGTAGGTTTTAGCAAGCTGATGCATTTTGGTTGAGAGTAGGTGTGAGACAGTGGGTAATCCTTGCAAAAGTTCAGGTGATAACACAGGATTTGAGAAGTGGGAAGGAAAATACCAAAACAAGTAAAACTAAATTTGAAATCTCTTTACATCTGGGATTTCTCTGCTTGCCAAAATTTAAATTTTTTGCCATAGGGAGGACAGCAAGGCTCTGGAGAAAGGACACTGTAGTCATAGCTTCCTACTCATGTTAGACATTTGACCTCTTACAAAAACCAAAAGAAGATACCTGTGAAGTAAAAGGGTGAGAGTCCAAATTCAGATGGGAAACAAAGGCAGTTCCCTTTTCACTTTTGCGTGAGAACTGAGACATTTCATGTTGTTGCTACATGCTGGGGGGAAAAAAATAGAAGGATGTGGACTTCAGCTGCATGATTCACTTTTCCAAGGCTCACTTGCTGCTTCCTTCCTTCCTCACTAGTAGCTTTGAAAGTCAGGGGTCACAAGATTTATTTGCTTGCATGTACCATGGTTCTCATTGGCCTATGGTTTACTCATATACACATGGGTATAAGAAGGAGGAAGAGGAGGTGTGGATGGAATCAGCTCCAAGTACTTCTCCGTCTCCCTTAGTACTGTTCTTCCAATTCCTTTAACTCTGATTTTCCGAATGAACACTAATGACTTAATGCCTTTTGGTATTTGTTTTTCTTTCATTGCTCCTTAGGTTCGAAAGTGTTAGTGACTTTACCTCAGAGCTAGAAGACAGTGATGATCCAACAGCTTATGTCACCAATTTGACATACTACCACCTGGTTCCATTTGAGACCGACATTCTGGACTGAGGCTGCTGAGGGATGCAGTCAGCCAGCATCCAGCCAACCTCTTCATCTGTAGGCTCTGCTATCTCTGGCATTGCATCTCTGTGAATAAGGCTGTGCAGATGAGACCAACAGAAGAGAAGCTGCAGCAAGTGCACCACAAAGCTGATTTTGTAGTGTGGTCCTCCGTTGTGTGTTATGGAGACATCTTGTAAGGAGGTAACTGCTTTGCCGTTGACAACAACTTGTTTCCTGTGAAAGCAAGGCAGCAGAGGCCTCTTGGGGCTCAAGGAAATCTCTACCGTGTCTGTGGGAACTGCCACTCTGATGTAGCCATCAGAAACTTGTGCTGTACTATGTTGTCAGCCGTGCTCCTTGGCTTGCAGTGCAAGCCTTCCTCTTTTAGGATACCAACAGAAACTTCCCCAGATGGCGTGACCACGCTTTTTATGCTGCGTAAGCAAGAAGACAAGCAAAGCAGCTGAATTTTGTCAGTTCCCTCTGTGGTTGCTTAATGGAGGTCTTGTGGGTCACTTCTTGCTCAGCTACTGGATGATTGGTGCCTTACACGAGATGTCAGAAATACCATTGAGTGCCTCCAGGAAACAGAACACATGAGCTGATGGCTTTACTTCTTTTAATCATGGGCTTTTATATAATCACTGAAAGGGCGACTGCTCTTCCCTGGAACAGTAAAGCAGGCAGCAGCTGGCATTGCAGTGGACTGTGGATGATGTTTGGGTACCCATATGATTTCAGAAGTCTGGAAAGCTGATGGGAGAGCTGAGCTGCTCTGCTAAGAAGGGTCAAGGCTATGGCAGGCACTTTGATATACTTTTTTTTTTTTTTTAATGTGGACCAGCATATGTGAATGGTGCTTACAGTTGTTTACATCAGAGAGATAATTCCCTATGCATATTTCTTCCCAGGGGTTGGGAAGGAAGATTTATGTTGTATTTGGACTGAAAAAGACTGATAAGCTGTAGTGTGTCTACGGTGGTAGGAAGAACACTCTCTCCACTGCCAACCAGTCTCAAGGAGTCTGTCTAGCTTTCCAAGACCTGACTGGAGGGGTAGTGTAATGCCATGGATTTCAGCAGAGATAGGACAGTGGGAGCAAGAGTGGGATTGGACTATGCAGCCTCTTGACTAGTGTGATGTTAAAGTCTCCTCAGAGTCTCTCTTGCACTCTGAAGTTCTTGCTCTCACTATGAGTGCTTAACACTTGCCAACATGACCTCTCACTGAGCTTTTTGGGATCTGTTTGCAAATCTGAATTCAAAGGGATTGAAATGGGAAGGAATGTGTTTTGGTTGGGTTTCTTGGAAAAGAGGCTTGCTTGGTCCCAAAGAAGCTGATACAACTCCCTTCTGCAGACTTTTCATTTCTATCTATAGAATAACAGTCAAACAGAATTTGTTAATGTAAATAATAAATTATTGAGGATCCTAATTCTTTTACACAGTATGTTTTTAAAATATATTTTAATGAAATAAAATAAAATATAACTCACCTTCAGTACACTTCTGCTGCTTAAAACAGTGGCTTCTTTTGTTGTTTTTTTTTCTTTTCATTTGAGGGCACTTTCCCAGACATGCCTAATCCTCTCTCTTTTTCTTGTAGTTTTGGAAACAGGATGAGTTTTGGAAATTTCTGTGCTCCATGCACTATTCATACCGAGACATGGTGTGTATCCATATGAAAACTCTCTGCCTAGCTGTTGGTCTTGTGTCTAGATGTGTGTGGTTTAATGCCACTCAGTTTAGTGGAGGAATTCTGCATTTTCAAGACCGTCAGTGAAATCAAATCTGGCAATTATTTTTTTGAAGATAAAGCAGATTGCGTAGGTAAATTTTAAAGGTAAATTTCTCAAATAGAGATATCACTCATTCAAAGGGTTTCTGAGCAACCTCTTGAATTAGAATTGGGAATGGTTTTATTTGTTTATTTGTTTTACTCCCATTTGTTTTAACTCTTCTGTCAGTGCTTCTAGTTAACCATGGTGAAGTAGAAATAGCATCTAGTAGACATGTGCATTGCACTGGGTGTTGGACTATTTTATTTCAATTTCTGACCTTGCTGTCAGCCTACCATGTTCCTCTGGGTAATTCTACTTCATCTCCCTATCACTGAATTTTCCTTGAGTAATATTTTGAAAAGCAGCGTCATTGGCTTGTGATGCGATATTGCCCCTTGATTCATTTGAATTTTTCCATCAATTATTAACCATATGATAACTACTTATCTTTGAAAGCACTTTAAAATGCATGTATTGAAAAATAAATAGATAAGCATAGCTAATTTTTAAAATGTACAACCAAATTGCTCATAAGAAAACCAGCTAATCTGCGTGCATTTCCAGTTTCCCAAGCTGAATTCCAGGGCCCCGTGAGGGCCAGTGGAAGCAGAGGTTCCCATGGAGCTATCAGGGCAGAGCTGGGCAGCCAGGGCCTGTCCCACCACCCCACCAGGAGCAGGGAACCAGGGCAGCCTCAGGCATGAGGGACCTTCCTGAGGATGGGAATGGGCCAAATACAAGCTAGGAGGTGGGTCTGCTCTAGGGAGTGTGAGACCAGCCTTGCTGCAGTGTTACTGGGGCAGAGGCTGATGGGCTGGAGGGGGCTCACATGGTGTGGGAAACCCAGGGGCCGATAGGGACAGCCAGACCTGCAGGTGCCCTTGGAGCCCAGATGCTGAATGCTCAGGATTTTTGTCCTGCATGTTTTGGAAGTACATTTATTTTTGCCAGGTACCCTTATATTCTGGGGACCTGAAATATGGCGCAGAATTCAGTACTTGCTGTGTTGTTGCGTCCAAAAAAACCAATCAAACAAGCAAACAAATATCAGTCTTTCATCCTTTAAGAAAAATGTAGCTGAAATAAAATTTCATGGTTTAGATTTCTAAACAAGACCTCTGCCCTGCTGGGGCATTGTAGCAGGCAAAATCTCCCATGCCCAGATCTGCACAGATGCATCTTGGGGGATGCCAAGTGCTGCCATCCAACCGGGTGACGGGTCTGTGGTTCATCAGAAGCATAACAATTAACATGTAATTTTTAGAATTATTTATTGGTTAACCTATTGATTAATGGAAACAAGCGGCACAAGAATTTTATCCCCATGCTCCTCTCCACAATGCAAAGATACTTCCTATATAAAAGCTGTGTTGTTGAAAAGCTGGTCTGTATTGTCTCTGCAGCTTTGGCTGCTCCCTTTGGCACACTGCGTGGGGATCACATGTACCAGTCCTGGCTATTAGCTCCGTGAGCAGAACTGAGATGAAGTGTGCTGGTATCTAGTGAAGGAGCGGGAGGTATGTGTCTCTTGGCAGGAACAATGATGACAAAAGCATTTGTTTTTTATTTTTCAAGTCATGAAATATGCTGGCATTATAATGTTGCCAAGTCTTATGAGAGCTAGGGAAGAGAAAGTGTATCACGCTATGCTATGTTTTGCCCACCAGTCTGTTACTTTTTTGTTACAACAACTACTTTTTAAAAGCTTAGTCTTCAATTCCAAGGCCATTCTTTACCACAGCAATAATCTGTAGCTCAGCAACAAACCCTAAAAAAAAAAAAAAAAAAAAAAAAAAAAAAAGAACATTTTCTAATGGTTTACTATAATAATATCCATTCCTGTTCCAGTCAACTAACTACCTCTGAACTCCCTTCCCCACACATACACAAATTTTCAGGCTATTTTACCTATCATCTTTCATCAATGCAATTGCTTTCTTATGGACATGTTGACACCCTGAAGTGCAGTTCCCAAGTTTTCTAGCACACAGAGCATTCCCATTTTCAGTGCTGTCAGGTAATTTTTTTCTAGTTCTAAAACCATTCTCATTCTAATTAACTTTGTTATCAATACATACTTTGGGGGATTTGGGTATGGGCAAAATACCAAGGTAATATACATAATATATCTAGATTCAACAAATGGAGAATTTGCATTTGCCTAAAAGTCCAAAACAGTAGTGAAGATATGGAAATTGCTGGGATGCATTTACCACTGAACTGTATGAATTCAAACTTTCTGGGCTTTCCCAATCCCTGTTATCGTGTCTATATTTCTTACAATTAATGTATATAACCCCACCGTGCCCTGCTGAGAGAAAGAACAACTTGAACTTTGGTGTCACAGAACAGGTAATGGGACTCTAAGACGTGGCTGAGACAGAATTTTTCAGGGATTAGTTTTCATCCTAGCAAGACATCTAGCAGTCAGATGCCTTGCACCACAGGACAGGAGTTGCTACAGACTTGGTTTAGTTCTTCACTTGAAAGGCTGCTGTTAATAGAACCTGCCCAGGTAAGGATTTAGAGAAAAGCTTCTTGTTCTCTAAAGATACCTTGTCTAACTTTGCAGAATAGTAAAATTAATTTTCTGTTGTCTTGTGAGGCTACCTACACGTCTGAACTGGAGATCTGGCTGGTATGAGATTGTCTCTCAACTGCACAAGGGCCCACTACCTCTAGAAAGTCCTTGATTAGACCCCAGCCCCAGCCTGGGCTATGGAGATGCCTTCGGCACCCATCTTCTAGTCCTTAAATTCTGTTAAACAATTTTGAGAAACTTTTAGGTAGAAATGACAGCTGATATAATGGCAAGAAGAAAATCCAAATGTGAACACTGAATCTTGATTAAAAACATCCCAGCATCAGCTCTGTGTGTGTTTTTTTCAAGTGAACTTCAAAAAATAAAAGATTGTTAACTAAAATCTTCTACAGGATATGTTGGTGCTCTGTGTAAAACCTTGCATGTCCCTCTGGTACAGCTGTTTCTGACACAACCTGGCAAAAACAAATACTTGGTGACAGTTGGTGTGTGTTTATAGGCTCTGTGAACCACTGACACTCCTTTGGCTGCCCTCGCATCTCACAGGAGGCTCTCAACTCCTTGGAGGAGCTTGGTCCTCTCTATAAATCTCTATGCAGTAACCTTAAAATGCCTCCAGTGTTCTGGGGGGCTCCAAGCAGCTTTAGTAATTTCCATTAGTAAGTTACTTCATTTAGCATTGTAGTGTAGTCTGGAAACCATCTGCAAGTAATCTTGTTTAGCTGTATCACCTTGTACCGGGCAGGCTGGAAATAGAAATAATTACGTGTACCAGAAGCCAACTTTGTTATGTGAAATGAAAAAAACCAAAACATCAGCACCACCACTAGCAAAACAACCATTGTCCATTATTTTCCCTTGTAGCCATTAGAATTAAGTTGAACAGGTTCCATGACTTTTGAATGAACATGTACTCATTTCAAAAGAGAAATTTTCTGAATTTTGCCAAGCTTCCTTTTGTCTCATGGGAGCTGGCTTCAGCAGTTTAGCACAGTGACACGTGCTGCATCCAACCACCTTGAAGTGACCTTCAGATAGAAAAACAATCAGTGGGTGTATGTGGAAGGGAGGGTCAGGAAGCACCAGGATGGCTTGGAAGGAGAGGGACTGACAAATAAGGAAGGGATTGTAATGCAAACAGAGGAGATCTGCAGGAATAGTTTCAGTCTTCAAGCTGCAATAATTCGTCTTTGTCAGAGTGGGGGCGGGCTTGTGTGCTCCAGTACTGGCAGTGTCCCGGTGCTGAATCATGCAGTTCCTCACCTGCTATTCTGCAAGGAACAGTATTAGCCCTGGCTGGTTTTGTTGAAAGGAGGAGATGTCTGTGTCTGAGCAGGTGCCTTTGCATAAGGTGAATGTGCTGAACATTTTGGAAACAGACGTTTTGCAACAACAAAATTTATTGTGCTTGGTTCTTTAAACCACCGCGCTCGGATCACGTAGAGGGTTTAGTGATTCTGTTTCAGTTTAGTTCCCCATGCACCTTATAGTGCATAAGTCACGTCCATATGTGTAGGATTAAAAATGCAGGTGGCTGCAGGTGAGGGCACTCAGCTTGGATTGCCTTGACCACTCACCACACCTGGGACCACACCCAGGACCTCACTGATACCCTCTCAGCAGGGGCTGTGCTTCAGCTCCGCCCAGGGCCTTTAGCATTCCGAAGATGGACTACAAGAGTTGCTGACCCTAGACCTGCTCCTGAGTTGTTGTGAAGATTTCTTGGTGCCTGATGCTTACTGGATGACTCTTGGGAGGTACTGTTGGGAAGTGGTGGTGTCACCACCCTGCTTTGTTCACAGCGAGTTTCACTGTTTTGCTTATTGTGATAAACCTCATCCTTACAAGCATTCCTTATGTAAGCATGACTTTTCCTGTTATAGGGACGCACTTCCCAGAGATGTCTACAGAGGCTGCATGTGTGGGAATATGTACTCTTTGTGCAACATGGGAGTTAATAGTATAGTTAGCTTGTTCTGGAGAGTATGGCTGCTTGATGACTCAGCTGCTAGAAAACACTGATGTGACATTGATATTTATGATAAATGTTGCCCTGGTTTTTAGAATAAAATGACAACTTCTGTTCACATGTAGCTTCCAAAAATTATCAATTTACAGGCTTTGGTGACTGGGAGATTTGCTGGTGTTCTTTTCTGATTCCAGACTGTATTGGTAGAAATTTTATCAATGGGCAGTTCACTTGAAACAGCTTATTGGCATCCTCTCTCTGTACACTTCGTAAATATCTAATCCAGCAAACAAGCTGATGTTATAGTAATCACAAACTTCCACCCATATTAGCATTACAACCTGTGGCTCCAGGCAGTAAATATGATCATTGCTGGAGAGAGAGTGGAGGTATTCCCTGGAAGGAGGTCCATAAAAGTCAAGGCTTTGATAGGTGGGACAACACTATGGAGCCTGCACAGTCACTGGTGCTGGTCATGATAAATGTACAAGCAATACATTTCTCAGAAAGAACAATTTTGATCTCCCTTCTCCTTAATCACTACTGAAGTGCAGATGGAAGAATATCAAAATACCCTGGGGTTTACTTGTGAACAAGTTAAGAGGGCTGGGAGTACCACTCCTCAAGCTGAGGAGACAACAGGGACATTTAACCAGTCTGCACTGAAACATGCAGAACTGCAGTTTCTGAGCTGTGAGAAGACTCATGATTAAATTTGTCTCCTTTGTGCTTAACAACCTGAGAAATGATAAAGGTGGCAAGCCAGCTGTGGAGGATGGGTGATTAGATGCATGACTGAGGGGAGAAAAAGCTGGCTGCTGATGGGTATAAGTGGATGTTAGTGAAACAGGAGCAAGAATGCCAGTCAAGGGATACAGTAACAAGTACTATAGCAATATAAAATGAACCTACAGGACTTTAGCATTTGCATGTAGAACAGACATTATTTTCCATAAAGGTACAATGCCAGACAGGATTTTTACGAAGCAAGCAACAGAGCAATAACTATACATCTCAGTGAGTCAGAAGAGAGTTGCAGAGCAGTTGCAAGATTCACTAATAGCTGTGAAGGAAGATGGATATTTTTCGGTTTATATCCAGTTACATTCTCTCACTTGGAAACCTCCCCTAACACATTCAGTTCTTCTGAAGAGGGAAATTATGCTTCTTGTACACAGTACTGTTATCATTCTGGTCAGTGAAGCAGCCTACAACATAGCACATCAAATGGGACTCCAGGCTGCTGTGCTATAATAGCTGTCCACAGCTTATGACTGCAGTGGAGGGCACAGCTAAAGATTAGAAACATAGACATCCATAGCACTTATGAATGCTGAATTCTTGGTTAAAGGAGATGTGTGTGGCACACACTTGGAAGAACTGTTACTCTGGGAAATTAAAGCCTGTAGTGAGCTTTCTAGAGCATAGGAATGATTTCCCCAGGTGGGAAATGCAGCTTCCCACCTGGCTGTTTCCACACCTCAGAAAGTGATGAAATTGAATTTCTGCTTAGATCAGGACTCAAGATGTTTCTGCTCTGCACAGTCCTACATGGTATTTATATACCAAGCTATTCCCAAATAACTCACCTCTAAATTGGTGTCAGCACAGGGCTTGTAGCAGGGTCTGCTACTCAGTTAGCCAGTGTAGATACACCACCTTAAATCTGCAGTGTGATGTATGAAATGTAAGGCTTGTTTATGTCTCTCTTTAGATCTGGCACAACAATTTAAACCTTTAGAATTGCAAGGACCTGAGAGAAAAGATACGACATGCAGTGAAAACTACTGATTCCTTAGGACCTCTTCCTTTGACTATGACATGTTTCTAGTTTTATGTAGTAAATATTAAGCCCTTTCTGGGAAGTCTTTTGGACCAGAATTCCAAGTCCTTATTCCATTTAATCTGCAGAGCTGAGGACCATCTTGTAATCCATGTTAATTATTATTATCAATAACCTTTCCCATATTCTGGATAGATACAGTATGAAATTCCCTTTTCAGAAACCAACTCAGGACAGTCAAATGCAGGACTAATGCTAAAATTTAAAAGTGACAAAATCACTGTGCTTGTTCTTATTTTACTCTGTTAGTGCCAGTGCTGCTTAATCTTAGAGATGACACAGGTATCTGATTTAAGATAAACATTTTAGGCAGCTGAGCTAAACATTAATAGACATGAATGCGGGTATGCCAGCTTTTTTTAAGGGGTAAATGTTGCAGGGAATTGTGTTTTATTAAGTACAACTGACATGAAAGGGCTGGGGGGAGAAAATATGAAACTTTCAGGTACAGACTTCCCTCATAAGTGTTACCATATCCCTAAAATCACTACCAACAATATCAGTTTTAAAAAAAAATCAATCCACAAATAGTGTTTCAGCCTCCAGGCCTGGTTTTCCATATATTTCTACACATGCCATTATGGCAAGACTTTTCTTAAGATAATTTTCACCCTTAACAGTTTAATTATAAGAAGATATATTCTAATTTTTCTTTTTCTCCCCCCTGATGTTTGTATCACTGTTTTTCTCCCTGCTGTTCTCTTGTCACTTTACCACTAAGAATGGTGCAACAAAAGAGAGAGGAAGGAGAGAAGGGGGAAAAACACACATCTTGAAATGCAGAGCATTGTAAAACTGCAATAGTTTTCTTACATAGAATCAGGAAAAATGGCAAGGTATCTTAATATCAGAGGTGGAGTTTACATCAATAAAACCTGGTGTTTTGATAACCTGTCTTTCCGAGGTGCTTTCCCTGCTTCTGTGGCCCTTGTAGAAATTTACTTACAGCTTGCTGAAATATGACTGTAAAGCTTAGACTGGCTTTTATTTTTAACTTTTTGTGCCTCTGTGTACCTCAACACACAGTTATCAAAACTGCATTAGAATTCTTTTTGAAGGCCATTTGATAATTAGTACTGTAGGAGAGAATTTTCTAAAGCATAGTCAGTGGAAGATTACAGGCCATCTCCTTTGTAGCTTGGCATAGTAAAATTGTTGTCAAAATACATATTTGGGGGTTTTTTTGAAAGAAAACTTGCTTGCTGAGGCTACAAGCTGGCTACATTGACACAAGCCTTTTAATGTGTTATAGTCAGTAGTAAATTTTTGGTGCTTCAGAATGAAAAGCTGTTTTCTGCAAGTTTTTAAGTGTATCTTTACAAGGCTTAGGGATGGTATCTGTTGCCCATCCATGTGCTAGTGTGTTGAACATGCTGAACACAGAGAGGGGCTATAATCTTTTCTGTAGAAGATTTTCTACAGAAAAGCTCATCTCGTTTCTGATCTGTAAATGAAGCCTCTTTCTTAACTTGCTGAAGTTAATGGCAAACTTCCAAGTTTTCCCAGCTCCAGTCAGGGCTGTTGCTGTTGACATTTGTTACAGGCAGGGCAAGAGGAAGGAAGGAAGGAAGGAGCATTCTTTTGTTCTCAGGAGAAAAGTTTAATCCCTTTTTAGAGCAAGAGAGACTGACAGGGAGCAGTTAAGCAACCAGATCAAGGTCAAGCACAGGGAATGTGTGTGGTGTACACAGACACAGAGCCTCCTCTGCTAACACCAGAATAAACTGGAGGTCCCCTTTTTCCTCCTCTCCACATCTCACTCCAAAACCATTCCTCAGGTTTCGTCATCATGAGTTTGAAGCCTATAATATAATATAAATATGAAAATCAGATAGGAAAATGAACTGGTCCTCCTTCCACCCTGTCTGCCATGTAGCAATGAGCCTGAGGCTGCTCCACAGGGGACAGGAAGCCAGGAGAGAAGGTGAACTAAAGCAGGTAGGACAGTGCCCTCACTGTGGGTCACAGGCAGAGAGGGCAGAGTCAGTTGGGTGATGATGACCAGGAGCAGCCTGGAGTCCAGCTTGCAGGATGAGTCCATCATGACAAGGCTGGGAAGTTCTGTTACTGCGTCAGGGTTCAGCTTTGCAAGGGGCAAGGGTGGACACAGGGCCACCCAGAGCATAGCTCAGGCAGGGACCAAGAACAAGGGCTTGAGCTTAATACACTGGAAGGAGTAGAGGCTCCCAGTAAGGCTTCTCCCAGCTCTGCTCCCGGCAGTCAGCTTCAAAGTCACACAGTATCAGCATCTCAGAGCTGGCCTTGGGCAGTGGGTGTCAAGGCCCTGGGAGGGGAAGGAGAGTCTGCAGGCCCTAACACCAAGAACTAAAGGCTCACCAGAAGGCTGGTGGAGCCAGCTGTTAGCCATGTGTACAAGACTGTTGCAGACATGAATATTTATGTTTGCTTACTGTAGAAAAAGTTGGGGAGGTTCCCTATGCCGTTATTTTTAGCAGTGATTCAGCAAACGATCAGCCTAAAATTTGATTTAATTATGGAACAGGTTTAGGTACAAATAAAGAAAATGAAAATTAAGTGATTGCCAGGGCTGGTACTAATCACCTAAGTGCTCTGGAAGAGCTCAAGGGTAGACTGAAAAATGATCTGCTGAATGTGAGAGATGGATAGTAAGATAACAGATAAAATTCAGAGCAGACAAATGTAACTCCTGGGTAAAAGTAATCTTGGTTTCACATATAGCATTCTAGCTAAGACTTTGTTATTGTTACATAAGAGTGAAATTGTGGGTTTATAATAGTTCCATGAAACCATCAGCTTAGTGCTCGGCAGCAATGGAATAAAAGATTCAATACTATTACTATTGCTTTGTGGAAAGACAACAGAGATAAAAAATCTACTGCTTGTTTCAAGCTACTGCAAGTTTCACTCCCTGCAAGCAGTTCAGATCCTCTCAAGATGTATTACTGCAGAAGAAATTCTGAAGAAAGGTAATGCATGTGAGCAAAGGTATGAGATGATCTCTTTCAAGGAACAGTTAAGTAGGCTGAGCTTTACATTGTCCTTTTCCAAGGGTGGATACATGATATTATAGAGATCTACAAAACCATGAGTGACATAGGAGGGAGGGCAATAGAGATTGATTGATTGATTGATTATTATTTCTTCTCACATGAAAACAGGGGCCCATCAATGACAGCACTAGGAGTAAGGCTCAATGCAAACAGAAGGTGGTTGTTCATGTGGAGTGAATGAGGCTTGTGGTACTGCCTGCCAGAGGATGGTTTGGAAAGGAGCCTGGAAAAGTGTTTGGGATAGAGCTTCTTTGAGCTCTACTATCTAGATAAACCAGGGAATCCTCTAAAGCTGGGGAGAGTATTAAGGTGAAAGTGCCTTCCAGTGATACTTGGTTTTTACCTCATTTAAAGATACTGTTGGAGGCAGAAAGCTGAACTGTCTAGACCAAGGTCTGCTCAGATATGACTCTACCTTTGTTATGATTTTACTCAGGAGCATACCTTTATTTTTTATTTCTGAAGACAAAAAAATCTAAGTTACTTTTTTGAATTCAAAGTACATCTGTCCTAGGCATGATGCAAGGTTGGCATTTACTCATAAAACAGAGGACTTTGTCTAATGCTACCTGTCCAGTGAGGAAGGTAACCAGCCTGACAGTTAAACCTGCAGCAGGAAAATACTGTGGTTTTCTCCTGTCTTGCATTTATGAAGATACGATGCTGTCTTTCTCTTTGCGTACAACCTTCTTAAAATGTTTATTCCTTTACATCCTTCTGCTTTTGCATTTTGAGGGAATTTGCCATGAGTGGTTTCCATGGTTACAGTGATACGGCTGCTCTTGGAGTGGGAAATCTGCAGAGACCAAATACAAAAAGCAGTGCATCTGGGACAGGGTAAATGTGCTTTGTATCCATAATGGCCATTCCACCCTAGGTGGAAGCCAGTATGAAATTGGAAAAATAGATGTTATTCTTAACCCCCTTGTCTTACTGTGAAATGTCACGCTCTCCTTTACCATTAGGTCTTTTTAGATTGCTGAAAGCACTCTGATTTCTGTGGTCTCTTGAGTATTAAAGGGCAGGAAAAAGGCTATGTTGCAAAATATGCGGCTGAACCTTAAGTTGTGCAGTTTTCTTGTGCAAGAAAGAAAAGGGCTCTCTCTCTCCTCTTCAGAATTGCACACTTCAATTTTGATTTTTCCCCCAAACGAAATGGAGGAAAAGGCTGGAGTTTTGGCAGAGATGCAGTGTTTCTCTCCTTGTCTTTGCACTCCTTGGTAGCATTGGCAAATTCATGAGACTCAGATCAGCTCTTTAGAGCATTTGTTTCATTGAACCCAGGAGTAATGCTGGGCACATCTACGGGGGTGCAGGGCATGTACAAAAATCTTCTTATGAGGAAGCTGTATTGAAACATAGAGTTTGTTGTAAACCTGAAGCAAGCCTTGGTTGCATGGCTGTCACTGAAGAACCCACTGCCTCTGCTGCAAAATTTGAGGAAGCCTTCACCACAAATGCAGAGGGTGAGTTAGCATGTCTTTCTGAAAAGGTCACACATCTGCACACATTTGTAGACTGGAGGGAGGAGCTAGTGGATAACTAGTCCACACTTTATAGAAACTTTTTATTCTGTAGTGGTAATTGCCAATCAGGTATCTTTGGTTAACATTCTTCTGCAAGTCCTGACTCTAGTGAAGAGAAAGGAGAAAGAAAAAGTAATAAAGGAAGCAAAATCCTACATTAAAAAAGTAAACTTGGTGCCTTCTCTTGTTGTCTTCCTCCACAGAGTTTAACTTTAGTTCTTTACCACTTTAATACAGAACTGATTATCTGAGCAAGCATCAACACAAATTTCAAGGTGAGTGCAGCTGCGTCTCACAGATGTTGATAAAAACACTCAGATGTTGATAAAAACACTCAGATGAACTGATGTTCCAGGCAAGACTATTAAAGGATTTATTCTAATTTGCTTTATTGTCATTAGTTATTATAAGTCCTTCATTTAACTACAATCAGATGTGAGCCTTTTGGCTAAATACATACAAAAATCCATCCCATTTTTAAAAGAGTTTTTTCTTATAAAGCCCTAGTTGCAGATGTCTTTTTGTTTGCAACTTGTGCAATATAGCTCTGCAGAGCTTGAGAAAAATAAAATGAGTTTTTGATGGAAGAAGCGGCCAACCATTTAGGGGAGCTTACCGAGCAGTAGAACATCGCAAATGGCCATAAATATTCAAATCCCAAAGCAAGATATTTCCAGGCTTCTATATTCCAATAAAATTATTTAAATGAATGCCTCACTATTTATAGAGGGCAGCAGCTTAACACCATAAGATATTAATATTTAATAGAGTGCTCTTGTAATGCTGCCAGTGCTTAAGAGTTAAGGAACAAGTTGCAGTGATTGATGGGTTTCAGCCGGGCACAGCTTGCTGCTGGTGCTGGCCCACAACAGCCACCTGCCAGCCATGAGGTTCTCCTGAGAAGGCAGCTACCCCTTGATGGGAAGACTTTTTGACAGATATTTATTGGTGTTCTTAATCACCTGACAGACATGTCTATGGTGGTCACTTAGTAATGCTGCCAGCAGCCATAGGGCACAGCTGTAGTCAAACCCAATTTGGGGAGAATTGGGCCTGCTCTGAGATATGCTGCAGTAACTGTGTGTGTGTGCCTCTGTCAGCTAGCATTTGGCTGTTTCTGTGGGGGTTTATCCCTTTTACTTCACAAAACAACCGCTTACAGCTTTGCCTTCATCTTTGATAGTCATTCATCAGTCCTGGAAAAATGTTGGGCTGTTCTAGCTCCACAGGAATCTAGGTTGACCTCTGGGAATCAGTGGTGGAGGGTACAAAAAAAAAAAAAAAAATCAAATTAAACTGAAACAGGTCAACTAGCGACACAGAAATGCTTCTGCAAAGGACAGTTTGGGTCCAAGCAGTATTTGTGGCTGGTTCTTTTTCACCATAATCATCTGTTGTGAGGGGAAGCTCTATCAGCTGCGTGTTAAGTGAGAGGACTGACATCTGCCACTTGCTCACTGGACATCACACATATATGATATGGAACCCTCTGCTGCATCTAGTGGTAATTAGGATCTGTAATGAGTGTTATTCTACTTTCAATTAATAGAAGCAGGGTAGACCTTTTCAGTAATATCTAAGTGACTGAGGAACTTAGATCTGCTTTTCCAAAAGCAGCTTAAAGACAGAGAAGAATTTCACTGGATTGAAATGTCACACAAATAGCAGTAGCAGTGGCTACTTTTTTAAACTGGGACACAGGCCTGGCTGCTCTGGAACTGTTGACTGGCTTAAGTCTGTTTATTCTTTAATAGTGAGTTTGGTTATCAGTAGGGTAATGTGATAGGATTCCTTTGGCTTTCAGTCCTTTTTTCTGGCTTGCTCTCTCCCCCAAAACACAGATGACTATTCTGAAAAAGTACTACACTTGAAAACTGAGTTACTGTTCCAAAATCAAAACTCTCATCTCTCAAGAATATCCACCCAAATGAACCTGCAGTACTTGAGTTTCTCACTGATCAGCTGCACTCCAAGATCTCTGTGATACAGAGCATTCATTCCACTTTGTTAGAAGGTCTTTTGGTTGCCTAAAGAAAAATCTGCAAAACATGGTAAGGCTAGGTTTATTTTTTTTCATTCCTTCATTCGTCATTCCTTTCTACCCTTGGTCTTCTTCGCTGCTAGTTTTTGAATTGTGCTCTAGGATGACCTTGCTTGAGCAGGTAGGTTGGGTTAGATTTTTTGTTCTGGGCCAGCTGGAAAAGGTGCAGTTCCTTCTTGTTTGTACAAAGCAGAATTCATGTTTTCTAATGCAGCATTATGCTCAAAATCACAACTGTACATGCTATAGTACCTTTTTTCCATGGATTTTCTTCCCCTCAATATTGGATGCATCTTAAAAAAAATGTTTTCTGTAAAATGAAAATAGAGAGTTTTTAACTCTTTCCACATCATCTCCAGCGCAGGCTGCACCACAGCTTGAAGCCTTGAAGAATTTGATGCAATGGGGTTTGCCATACATCTGCATACATCCATTACAGTCTTGATCTTCTAGTGCTTCAGTGACTGCCTTTCAAATTAATTATAAGGGCCCTTATATTCAGAGAATCACAGAATGGACCAGGTTGGAAGGAACCGCAGTGGATCATCAGAAGGGACTCTTGGCCTACAGCAAATGATTTTAATGAAGCTTTTTTTAGTAGTGAGGTTTTGCCCTGATTTCTTTGTCTGTGTAATAACTTTGTCTTCTAATATGTGCAGTTCACAGGCTAACAGCAATGCCCTTTTTGGGCTGACATGGTAGATGTACTTTTAAAAAAAATCCAAATATGTAGTGATCGATCCCATAAAAAACAGTCTTTACAAGAAGTAGTGGAGACAGGGCTTCTAAAAGCACAGGCCATACACAAGCTCAAGGAAAAGTTTTTAAATAATGAGAAACAATGCTCCATTAAAGCCATTAAGGATCAATACCATCTGTGTTGGTATGGACAAGAACGCGGCTCAACAGTGGGAGACACGAATGTCTGACTTTGCCAGACAGAAACTTGCCCCCTACTCCCCTGCCAAAACCCATCCCAGATTTCCCTTTTTAATGCACACCCTCCCTGTTATGGGAGCCGGGGAGAATGCATGTGTTCTGGAAGTCAGGGGATCTGATCCCCACATGATGGGACTTAGACCATTTAAGCTGGAGTCAGTGAAATGAAGGAAAGCTCTAAGTACAGTTGAGAGGTAAGATTGTGTTTCTTGCGAGAAGCTGCCTTCAGTGGGAAGAAAGATCCTAGCTCCTGCTGAACCCCTGCAACTGGACATCCTGTTTGTTGCATTATGCTGCTGTAAGCTGCTTCCAGGACCCTGCCACTGATATGGATCACTGTTGTAGCCAGCAGCACCTTGTCCCTGGGCAGAATGGTTGGTACCTGCTGAGCTCCTGCAGCTCCCATGGGAGTGTTTAGCAGCTCTCCCACAGTGAGGGGGACCACAGCATATGGTTTTCAAATCAGAGTGCTCTGCTGGCATTATCTGATGAAAATAGCTTCTGGTCATCCCAGGATACAAACTGAGCTGAATACACGGTGGTAGGCTATGGGCTGCTGCTGGGCCACGAAGGTAAATACTCTTTTGCAATGTGTGGAAGGGCACAAAAACTTTGAGCTGAAACCGAGCATTGAAGCAGAGCTGAACATGTGCTGAGCTGATCGTAGGAAGAATCACAAAGGTGTTTCCTCCCTCTGGCTTCAGCTTTACCATTTAACATTTATATGTTTCACGAGGCTTCAGAAGCAACAAGCAAACCCACAGAGGTAGAGCAAGGGGACACATGTATCAAAAATCAGATCAGCAGAGCTAAACCCATCTGAATTTCATTGGGTATTGTGGAACATGTGGCTATTGTGTAACAGATAGCAACTGAGTTACTTGTAGAGGTATTTCAGCCTGTTTTGAGGAAAATGAGCTTTGGTTGCTGTATTCTGAAAAGACTTTGGATAATAAGGATCACTGAGTCTCAGTTTAAGTCAGGCATCCCATCAGATCTAATGTTTCCAGTTAGAAATAAATACCAGAAAAACCCTGATACTGGGAATGCAAATGACACATCTCTTGTTCAAAGGAAGCATAGCTTCAGTTTTGATTTGATCTACCAGTGTTAGCTGAGTATATGTTCTCTAGAAAATAGGTCACAACAAGAAAGGCAGTTAAATTTAAAAAAAAAAAAAAAGGAATACGAGCAGTAGTGACTGGAAAGATTAAGGTGTTCAGTAGATGAATGGCAACTAGTGACAAGCAGCCCTCTTTCAGTTGGGCATAAATATTAATGCCTTCCACATTCATGCTAGACAGCCTTTTATTAAAACCTACTAAATAAGAAAATTACAATCTTCATTTCCTACGTTTAAGGGCTTTAAGCCTACTGTGGCTACCTACTGGGAAATATGTAAAGCTGCTCCTGTACATGGTCACTCTTTGGTCACTCATGAGAATGATGAATTCACTGATCTATGATCTCACTTCCAAAATTTGACACATCACTTTTCAGGACAGTAGCTTATTAAATAAATATAAAATAAGTGCTACCTTCATTTCCTTGCTGCAAATATTTGTGTAGGCAATAGCTGTATTCCCCTTTCTAGCTTAAAGTCTCCCAACTTTCTTTCTGTACCCATTCTGTGAGAATAGCCAGAACTCTTGCTTGAGTCCTTCCCTTTCCTCCTGTAGTGCTAGCAACAATCTCACACCCTCATCTGCCCTAAATCTCCTCGTCCTGGCAGAAGTACAAGTACACAGATGGATCACTGCCTCCAAGTAAGATGTGGTGGGCTGCCATATTTGGGTTGGTAAGATGCTGTGAGACTTCAATCCTCCTGTGTCCCTTTGGGTTTTGTGCAAAATGCAGCTGTCTGTGTCTTACAAGCATCCCCAAAAATATTCTGTTCATCTTCCCAAAATGTGTTAGACATGCTGTGGGCATAGCAAACGCTTCTAGGTGGGAAAGATGGCAACTACTGTTTAAAAAGGAAAGCTCTGTTTTCACCTGAGGTGAGGGTCTAGTCTTCAGGGAAGGACTGTGGCATGCAGGAGGCAAGTGGATGTGATTTAAATTCATCTGTGTCATGATAGCCTGTGATTCTACGGAGCTGATTTTTATGGTCTCAGTGGTTAGAATCACTGAATCACAAAATCACAGAATATTCTGAGTTGGAAGGGACCCACAAGGACCATCAAGCCCAACTCTTAAGTGTATGGCCAGTGTTTCTGGTGGCTCTGTTCTTCGGTTTTCTGCTTAGCTCTTAACTACTTGAAATGGATACTTATGTGTTGCCAAACCTGAATGGGACTTAAAAAGAGACTTGTTTTTTTCAAGGACGTGGTTCCTGTGGAGTGGGGTGGTGTTACTGAGCCCTTCAGGAAGCTCTGTTAAAAAGATTCAGTGAAGATACCTCCACTGAGTGCCAAAGGAGCACGTTACAACATATTATGTGTGCCTGGCATCTCTCTTGCACTGTGTGCCTTCCATTGTCCTTGACAATTCAACCTGTCCCCAGTACACCTGCTTTTCTGATGTCCTTAAATAAGGTGGTACCTGTTACGTGGTAAGATACTCGTCCTACTCACTGCAGCTGTATTTGTATTCTGTGCCTTCTGGACTTCTCTTTTCTCATTTTTATTATACCTGTCAGATAATCTTCCTTGTAATTAGAAAGGACTTCTGTGATATTGAATTACTTCCTAACTAATACATTATCTCGGCTGTTTACGCAATATAGTTTTAAACATTTTAGGTGATATACCAAATATTGTGATAACACGTTGTTCCTGTTTGCAGTTATACCCTAACAGTTACAATATGGCAATCTGGAAAGAGTCCACCATGTCATTTTTATCAGTGCAGTGCTGTTACTAGGGGAAATTTGAGTTTAGGATTGCCCTTTTCTAGTCTGATTAAAAGAATTAAATTATTTGTAGAGTCAAATATAAATATTTGAGTTAAATATACGTGCACAGGCATACATGTATATTTGTGTATCTATATGTATATTTGAATATTCACCAACATTTCCATATGCCGAAGAAGCTTTACACTTTAAAGGAAGATTCTTAGAATTTGGATCTAAGTTCTGGGCCAGAATTAAAATCAGTTCACTTCATTAACTGTGTCCCAACCATTGCATTTTCTTGGCTGCTTCTCACTTTGCATTTATCTCTGTGGAAGGGAAAATAAGACTCAACCAATATACCTAACGTTATCTGAAATACAAGGTGTATCGAGCCATGGGCTTGATGGAATTTCTCAAAGGTATTTCTGTTACTGACAGCTTGTGCTCTCACACAATGCAGCCACGGTATGAAGGAAGGCACTTCATGGAGGAGCTGGCCTGTATTTGCTCAGACAAAGCTCTTCTGGCTGAGTTCAGAACCACAAAGGCCTGTCAGTAGAATTAAGAAATCTATAACTAGCTTGCCTCTGAGAATGGACTACAAGACCCTGTGGCTCGAACCAGCTGTTATCAGTGGATTCTCTGTCCTTCCTGTGGCCCCTAATGAAGGGGATAGGTGGTATTTCAGTGCATGCCTTTGTATATGACCTTCCAAAATCAAAATGGGTGGGCTGATTCAATCTCACTTGTTTACTGTGGGCTTCTGTAAGTGTGCTGTGTCTCAGAGAAATGATTTTCTTTACCATTGTGTTGCATCACCTGGCTGTTGTTGCTGCTGCTGCCGCCTCACCATGTAACTGTGCAGGTACCCTGGGCAGTGGTGGGGACACAGCTGCAAATGAGGCAGTGGTGAATCATGCTCAGTCTCACAGGAGGACAACTATCTTCTCCTCTGTGTCTATGCATTGGAGCTTGTTTAGAAACCCCAGGTAAATTAGTGCAATAATTCTAGCTGTTTTTCTGTTGCTTCCTGCCTGTCATGTATCTCAGTAGACTGGGGTTTAACAGATAAATTTATAGAAAAATTGTAACCTTTCATCAAGAAACAAGCCTGTTTCTATAGTTCTCTGCTGGCTGATGGCTCTTTATTAGTTTAGACTAGTATGAAAGGAATTGGTATGAATTAGTATGAAAAGAATTGGCCTTCAGGATAGCTTTAGGAGACTGTGAATGTAGTGGGAGTTATAAGAGGAAAAGCAATCATCTCATTGATTGAAGTAATCAGTGAAATCATTCTTTTCATTCCAGCTATTTCAGTCATAAATATGACATCATTCTTTCCACAATCTACCAGAAAGAGGTATTTTTGTGAGCATTATTCAGTCAGAGGTTTTGCAGTAGGTCATGCTTGTATGCTGATTACTGGTGCACTCCAAAGGTCGATGTGCCAATGCAACAGCTGATTTGGGGTGGCAGGTATAGCCATGAGGAAATACTTGCAGAAAGTGTGTTTTTACACTGATCAGGACTAGAGCTTTGGTACTAAAAGTAATTTGAATAACAATAAAGATCAGTGTCAAACTGAATGATGAAAAGAGGTTTAGAACAATAAGATGGCCACAAGATGATGCAAAAGGGAGCAAAAAAGGAAATATGTCCTGGGAAGTCTACTTCCACTTCTCCAGGCAGCAAAGTCAGTGGCAGTCTCTGTATAGTAGAATCTGTGACCTATTGCCTTTTCCCAAAGCAATTGGCCTGAAAGTAGGGAAGAGAGGCATAGGAATGGATGTTGTATTCTGGGTTAGCTTTCAGTGGACAAGCACTTTACAGGGAAGACATAGATAGGAGTGCTACAAGATAAAAATCCCACCTTCTTTCCCCTGAAGTGCAATGAAATCTCCCTAGATTCTGGAGATAAGTGACCCTCCTCTAGTGACTGGAACAAGCTAGAACAGTTCTTCTTTAGGAACAGTTTTCTTTCTTAATCTTGCCAGCAATTTTACTTCATGAAGGTAAAAGACTATTTGCTATTAATATTGAGTAGATGTTTCTCATTTATTGCACTGACTGTCAAAGGCAAAACCAAATAAGTCCCTTTCCCTGTGGTTTAGGGTTTTTTTTGTTGTTGTGGAGGGTTTTTTTGGTAGTCTGTTTCTTCAATAATTCAATGACTCATCGAGCATCTTGGAGGCAGAAACCATCATATTGTACTAAAGCTAATACAAGGCAGTCCTTCCTCTTGGCCAGGACGTCATAATAACTGCAAAATACTGATGTATCATTTGGAATACAAGTTTCCAAAGAATAACTGACATTTTCTACATCTTCAGAATTGCTTTTTTACTCTAAACCAAATATTACAAATAAACACTGAAACTCTCATTTCCTGATACCCCACTTCTGAATTTCATAAATCCCTTTCACAGCTGTCTCTTCCACTTAGCTGTTCTTGTTTGCTATTCCCTATTGACTGGCAGGTTAACAATAGAAGAAAAAAATAGACAAGTTGTCATAAACTGTTTCTGAACAAAGCTCCATTCAAAATTTTCCTCATATATCATGTCCACACCTACAGAAGCTGTGTCCAGCAGCTGGCCTCCACAAGGGCTCCTGCTGTTGCTGTAGTCTCTGAAGAGGCCAGTTGGATGTTTTGGACATAGGCAAAGTTGAAAAGCACCTTTCTTTCAAACCTTCTCTGACTATGAGGAAGATGGATTCTTGATGGAGTTATTAAACTGCCTATTTTGGATGTCTAACAAGACAGTGGAGAAGACCAAAGCTAGAAACTTCAAAGCCCTATCTAATCAGTGGGAAAGAGTGGGTGTTCTCAGTGGGATGGAGAAAGTTAAATACCTGCAGTATCTTCCTTTTTGACAAAATTGAGATATATTTACTCTGTGTGTGTTGTTTTACTGCTTTGTTGCCTTAAAAGAGATTTCATTAATGTATTTAACAATATTACCTATAACTCTCATTCAAAGATCAATGCATAAAATTAGTGTTAGAAACAAAGCTGAACCATACACTAATATGCTTGAGCAGTCTTCTGCCATTTCTAGTATGTTTCTAGATCATGAGGGGGGAAAAGTCTTGAAAATAAAAGCTTCTATCTAACTTTTATGGGTGTAAAAAAAAGATACACTTAGGATCTGAGTATGATGAAAAGGTGACTAATGTTTTAGAAAATAGCATGTATTTGTGGATAAGAAACTCCTAAGATGAGCTTGACCTGCATCATGCTAATGTGGCAGACACAGAACAAAAATAAGGATGTAGTAGTGCTGTATAAGCTGAACTTTCTGGTTGATAGCAGCCTGGGGAGAATTATAACTGCCTGAGTAGCTTTATTTAAACTAAATTCTAGCTGTTATAGGAAATAATTTTGGAAGCCCCACCCTTCTTTTAATAACAAACCTTGAATTTTGTTGGTTTGGAATGGCTGTGATTGAAAGACCCTTAACAAGCACCAAGGTAAAGAGCTCATCAGGATCCAGGTGTAAAGAAGAAGGGAGGTTGAGGGGTGGGGAGGGTCCCTGAGGGCCACGTAGTGTATTCTTCTTGCTGCATAAAGCAGACCAGACTGTAAGGTCTGAAAGGAAAACCCTTGAAGTGGGTTGCACCAACGTAACCCTGGCCAGCAGCCTGGGGGTAGAGAGAGAGTTATCTTGAAGTTTCTTGATCCCTCAGTTCTGGTTTATGAATAAGTAACTGTAACAATAGTTAGAGCAGCTGCTGCAGCAGCTCTTTCCAGAAACAGCAAGGTAAACAGGAGGTACCCCTCTGTGTTGAAGAGGTTTGATAGCATGGGTTTCTTGGGCCAAGTGAAACACATCCTCACGCAGGGAAGTGTACCTGTGCAAGGAGGCCCTGCTTTGGAGGGCTGACCAAACCTGACATCAGCTCCTCTCCGCATCACTTTTTAACACACACTGACAGTCAGTCTGTGCATGTGCCTTCAGTGGGGTAGTACCTTGTTAAACAAGTAAATATGGTTTGTTTTGTGGGATAGTTGTAAAGTTGTTTTTGCCATACACTGCTGAATTTTGGGGCTTTCATGGAATTGCTCTGCTTAGACTTATCTGTTCCTAGATCTGGCTGCATGAGGCTGCCTGGGTTTCAGAAACATATCTCATTCTCTTCAACTTGCTAATCATCATCATTTGATGATTGATCAATGAAATCAGGCTGCCTCTGATTTGCACCAGCTGTGGTTTTGATGCAGTGGTGCATGAGGTTAAGTAGAGAATACCAAGGGAGGCTTGTTGGTGCTGCAAACTCCATTTGGGAATTTGTTTTTTATGGAACCTATTTTAAAATCCTCTCACACAGCACTAGAAAGTGTCTTTTCTTCCACAGGTATGATGAAAAGTTAAGTAGGTCATTTTTTATCTCTAAGATACAAAGATTGAAAATGCTTCTGAAATAGTATCCACTTGGTAAATCTAGCAAGGGGTATTTTTGTCACTGCTTGATGATACCATCAAATAGAGATAACGCCACTGCAATCTGGGATTACTCAGTGGCATTGGGTCACTATTGGCTCTTGGTTTGAAGTAGGCTTTCAGTGATGTGAGCTTTCAGTAGTAAAATGAAAATATTGCCAAACCACCGTGGGTCTTCAGCGACCTTGGTGAGCAATTGAACATGTGTATTCACCTTCTGCTCAGTGTTTGCTGCACTTTTACTTTTAAAAGGAGTAAAGGCTCAGCAAATTAGAAAGTGAGCTGAAATGTAAGACTCTTATTTGACCAGGAATAGCTCGAATTGCTGGCTGCTGAGCAGTCTCTTCTGAATCCCTTCAATCCCAATGGTCGCTTCTTTGTGTTATGCGTCACGTAGATCTAGAGGCTTTGGGGATGTGCTTTTCAAATCCAGGTATTTAAAGAGGAAGATATAAGCTCGTAGGAAAAAAAAGTTCTTTTTCTTCTTACTGATGATGATCTTTTGCTGGGTGCTGTTCAGGAGCATAGCAGAAGGCACAAAGCATTCCTCTTAAAAAAACTTAAATATATGTATATGCATAAGTGTATGCATGTACACACACTGCCTTTAGAAATAAACATCACCTCTTTCTGCCAGTACCTCTTTCTAAGGGTCTTCCATCCATCCTAGTGCATGGCATTTACCAGCTCTTGTCCCTGCTAGAACAGAGCTGCAGCTCAGAGCTCTGTGTCTGCGTAGGATGGGGAAGAAATATTCCAACTATTTTTAATTTTCTTTCACTGAAAAGGCTCATAGAGGCTTTTAATATTATGTTAGTTGTGGGTGGACAGAGGAGGGATTGTTGGGAATCAGGGCTCCCAAAAGACCTGATAGGTATGTCATGTTCCCATTGCACAGAAGGTGGACATAGCCTAATGCAAGGACATTTTCTATCTGCATTTTTGTTAGGGCTGTGACTGCCTCTGTGCAGCACTTTCTCTTCACTCACGGGACCTCTAGCTTTCTGGCTGCCCACTTATTGCCAGGAGCTGCTCTACCAACTGTACAGACAGCTCTGTGTCTTTGCCCTCTACATCCTACCATATGTCAAGGTCTTTCTTGCAGTAATGGGAGCATGCTCTTCTAGAGTGAAAAATAACTGGTGACAGCTTGAAAAATCCCTGCAGGCATCTCTTAAACCAGATTGCTTGCTCATTTTAGTTGTAAGCAAGCACAGAAAAACACAAAGAGGAGGAAATGGGTTGTCCAGGTTAACAGTGACGGGCTTAATCCCACCTCCAGCACCCCCTGTGTTTTTGTCTCTTCCCCCTGCTTGGCACTGTCTCCCCTGCTTCAAATCATGAAAACATAGGATCTTCTTTGGATCAGCAGCCAACCATGTTTAGACATCTATCATGAAGAGATGTGGTCTGACCCCAGCTCTGCTTCTGGCCTGCAGTTTGACTGGCCAAATCTCTCAGCTGCTGTGCCTCAGTTTCTCTTGTGATAAATGAAAATTGTGATAATTCTATGAAGTGCTACATGAATCGATGGGCAGGAAGTACTGCCGACAAATCACATCTTACTGTTGGTCGCTAAAATCTTGTAGACAAGAGTGATGAGGCAGCAGTAGGAGCCACTGGTGTAATGCAGAGATTTATAATTCCACTGGGTGGCAGCTGAGACTGAGTTTAGGTGAGGAATAATGCTTTCTCCTTAGGGTTAAAGGCAGCAACTTCTTTGCTAGAAGAAAACAGATCCAGAACACAGCCTACTTCAAGGTCACGAGGCTGTAACCATCTAAGACGGCAATTTTCCTATTGTTTACATTATTTGAATCCTTTTATCTAATACAGACAATAAAACACAATCTTTTGAACCAAAACCTGCATCAAACCTTCTGATTTTGGATTGACACTCATTTACAACACTTTTAAAGGCTTATAAACAAAAGTCATCTCGGCAGAAGTCCCTCCAGTTTTCATTTGATGTATTTCCTACTGCAGTCTGTTTGAAAACCAGGACATGAGAAATCATGTCTCAAAACTGTGTTGGTTGAGGAGGCAGATAACTAAACAAACACCTCCTGTTGTACAGATGCACAGAGTGGATTGTACTGCCTACGGCCTCCTTCTCCCAGCTGTGTCAGGCCCTGGCAGAAACCAACCATTGCATAAAGAGCCACTAGGCCTGAAACTAGCAATCCTGTTGTGCTGCTAATGGAGTGCTGTGGTGGGCATTACCCTGAGGGCACAGTTCAAAGCACTGTGCTTTAAGGGAAGGCACCATGCTCTGTTCTGTGCCCTGTCTGGCTCAGTAAAGCCTTATCTACATCCTCCACCCCTACTGCCCCCCAGTGTGAAATAACCCTTCAGTGGTACCTATCACTCTCTTTCTCTATTCTGGTACCTTAGAAAGTAGTTCTCTGATGGCTGTTTCTTCCTTGATGCTTTGTACTGTTTGGACCTAACAGACGGATACCAAACAGCCCTTCAGGATACTGAACAAGTTAGTGGTTGGCTCTTGATTTTCTGTTCAAGCGATAAAGAAAAGCTTCCTGTAAATCATGGCACTGTTAGAAATTAAGCTGCAAGCAGTGGCAAGAATTGCCCAGAGCTGATCAGATGCTATACTGATGCTTCAGGAAGAACTTGTGCCTTTGTCTCTACTGGAAAATGACAGTCTTGGCTTGGTGGTTTTCCTCTTGTTTCTTGAGCACCCTGTCCTTTCAATGAATTCTTCCACAATCTCAAGATCTCTTCTCATTTACATGGAGGAAAAATAGCCCTTTCTCTCTCTCTTTGTGCTACCTTAAAGTAAATCTCACCATAAAATTTGCCAAAGAGTTTCTCATTTTTTACTGCAAGTGCTCCACTCAAGGGTTGCTTATTCTGTCTTCTGTTCTTATCCCTCCAGTACATTCAGGATATGCCGTTCAAAGGGGTGCAATGGGTAGAAGGGGGCTGCAGAGCCTATTTAGGAAGGATCCCTGGTTTAGAAAAGCTAGCACAGCTGTGCAAGGCTGGCAAAGGCAGCTTTCATAGGAATTGTCTTCAGGATGGACAGAGGGCATGAAAGGAACAGCAAGGCTGATGTTCATCTGCCCTGGTGTGTTAGTTATTTGTTCTCCTGCCATAAAGGAGCCATTCTTAGCCTAGTCTTAACATGAGAGAGATCTGAGACCTGGATTCTTCCTTGCCCAGCAGATTTTGGCTGCAGAGGAGAAGCAGGCTGCCCTCAACATGGGAGCAGTAAGTCTCTGCAAAGCTGTATAAGGCCAGCCTGGGTGTCAGCATATTTGCTTAACAACATGGGAGGGTTTGGAGGTGAGAGGAAATGCCACGTGTAATTAGAGGGTGAGAGAGCATGGATGCTCATTCTCAGGGACTGAGTGTTAATAAGCTTTGACAGGAGTCACACATGAAAGAAGAAATGGTTGCAAAGCTAAAACGAGGCTGGCTTCAACCTGGAGACATCTTGTGTGTTCCTGCAGAAGACATGCCAAATGAGTGTGCAAAATGATGGCCCCCCTCGTTTGTGTCTGAACTGATTTTTGAAAGGCACTTGCTGGCCAGTATGGTTGGGCATGGGACCATCCATCAGGCCTTCAGCATTACGGCAAACAGGGCTCTGTGGAGATGGTGAGTGCTGTGCCCTGAGAAAGGAGCAGGTTTAGCTTTAACAGCTCTTTCTTTACTGCCATAGATTAGATGAGTAAGAAGTAATAGAGGCTTCAGCAATGCAGGCTGACATTTTATAGTTAGACGATGAGGATCTTTCTACACTTAATCTTTGAAGACTACTGACTGCTGCTAAGTGCCACACTAAAAGCTAAAGAACAATAAAAGCACAGTACTTGGATTCACATCAGTTGCCCTCATGAAACTGACATGTCAAACAGTATTAATACACGGGAAGGCAAACAGTAGTAATGAAGCTGTGTTCTCTGCCTGGATAGCATAGACTGTCCAAAGGGAATACCAGGAAAAAAAAATCAGTCCAGAAAAAAGTGAAGCTAACTTCAATTCCATAAAGAAATCTAGCTAAAACAAAAGAAAAATATATAGATATGTAAATAGATGTGACACCTGGTGCCCTCCCAGAGTAGTACAGGACTTTAAAAGCTTTTGTGCATTGAATCGAAAAAAAATCCTCCACTGGTGATGAAATTGGGAAAGAACCTTCCACCTGATCACTGAGCTGAAACACAACAGAAGTGCAGCATGACCACTCCCTCCAAGAAGCTGTCAAACCCAGTTTGAGGTACAGAAAAAGCCCTGGAAACCCTTACAGGGGGAAGCAGAGCAAGTGGCAGTGGACAGCATGAAGAGGGAAGCCTTAACCCTGCACAGCAATGCTGGCCTTGGGCAGGTGCAATTTAAGTGTGACGCAAAAGGTGTGACTGGAGCTGTTCATCTGCTGTAAAGCTATTTTGTTTTCTTGTGAACATCAGCCCCTCCTGAGGCTGCAGACCGTACCCTGCATGGTGCAGCACAATGCTTTGCTACACTTATGTGCCCTGGCTTAGCCTACTTCAACCACCTCGTCCTCACTTTCTCTCTGCTAGCAAAGAACAGAGCTGTAAAGGAAAGCAGCTCCAAAAGCTCTCTGGCTCCCTGCCCCAAGCCTGGTGAGCAGCTGTGCAGTGGCAGGAGCCTGAGGTGTGCCAGCAGCAAGCTCTGCTCTGCCACCCTGGCAGCACAAGCTTACCTGTCCCATGCACTCCAGCCTGACCTGAGAGCACCCTCCTCTCTAAACTGCTTTGCCAGTGAATCCCAGGCCGCTTGCTGATGAGTTGAGCTGCAGATGAGGGTTTAATTAAACAAGCCCAGCTTGGTAATCACAGAGGTTTTATACCCCTTACTTTTGCACAGGCAGTACCATCAGTTAAGAGTATAGGAACTGTCTTCCCTGCTGCTCCTCTCCCATCCAAAAAATGAGGAGGAATCTTGTTCCGTTAATGTTATTCAATTTTATTAAAATTAATTCTATTGATTTAATTAAGTTTTTTAGCTAAGTAATATGAAGCTGCTGGTTAGAAGTGAAGCTAGTTTAGGATGACCACCATACCAGCAGAACCTGCTTTTAGCTAAACTGCTTCTTTTGTTTCAACTTGTTTTCAGCAATGCCAGCTCTAAGATTTTGAAAGCAAGAGCCTGTTCCCTTGTATGTCATAGGAGTAACTAGGGTATAGTTACACCACACAGACAAGACCGTGATTAGTGGCTGGGCTGATCATAGCAAAAAAATAGGTACATGGAACCCAACGTTTAATAAATGCTCTATACTTAAAGTTGGAGGTCTTCGTTGGAGGAGCTGTGGGCTGGTGGACTGAAAGGGAAATCTGTGCCTCAAATTCTTCACTGCTGTCATTTCACTCTGATTCCTCAACACATTTTCTGTGTGTTGAGCTGTTGTTTTAAAAACAGGATTGATTGCTGCCTGCCTTACCCTTTTGTTTACCACAGGGACAGATGGATCATTCACTTGTGCATTGCTCAACATTTGAAACCAAAGACCATGTAATTGGAGCAGGGGATTTTTGGCTGATCTGTACAAATAGCTGAACTGATTTAACTGTAATCAGTTATGGAAAACATTACTTGGAAAGACAATATTTTGGCTGATAGAAATTATATCTTAGCTTGGTAGTTTATGAACCTGAAAGGAAGTTTTAAATTGATATGACAGCTCACCAACTGAAAGGTAAATTGCTCTAAGCCATAACTGTTATAAATTAATACAACAGTGTCCCCAGAGGAGTTTCTGAAGGATTAACTGAATTAGTTTAATACCTGATTGTAGTTAAACTGGTGGGAACTATTTTTGTAAACCAGTCCTTGGGGCTGGGAAGTTTCGCAGTGAATCAGCTGTAGAGTTACGCAGCAGCAGCTGGGGAGAAACATCAACAACTGCTTGGAGTTTAACATAGATCTGCTTTGCAAAGAGATCTGGGTGTGTCAGCAGAGCATAATTTCTTTTGTTGTTATTGAGAAGACACAAAGACCTTCCTAAAACCAGATCAAAAATGCTTACAACCAAGTGACACAAATGGCTAGTACAGCGTAGTTATATTCTGTTGCTTCCAGTTTCCTAAAAACATATCAGTGTAACACCTAATTTTTTGGCAGGCTCTGGTAGATCAATTATTGCTTATCTATGTCATCAAAAGATGCTTCTGGATCTACTGATGCAGTTATCCTGTGCAGGGTATAAATTCTGCATTATGTGCATCAGCTCCTGCTGGCAGAGGTGTGTTTGTGTGAGCATGCCTGATCTGTATCAGATTTATTCTGGATATGGATTCAGTATTAGTGACTTTCAGATCCTAGCCTAAGAAATAGCAACCAAGGTATGCATTATATTAGTCCATGTCCCCTGGCTGAGACTGTGTAGGTTGTGGCACACACATACTGGTATCATTTCCTTGGAAAGATAACGGTGTTTCAAAGAAAGCTTTGACTCAGTGGTGAAGAAGAAGAAAATGTCCTCAATTATCCTGCTGTGTATGGGCAGAAGAGGTAAGCAAATGTTTTAAGGCATTGACAGTGAGAGCACAGATGGCAAAATTGGTACATTCTTTGGAGAGTATAGCTCGTATAGCATTCCCTTAGGCATCCAGACGGACAGGGTTCAAAACTTCATCTTGAATATTGATAGTAATGGGAACAGCTGTTCACTAGCATGTTCAGGTGTAAACAAGGTGTGGTTTAATGGGCACAAAATCATCTGTTTGCAAAGAGCAACCCAACCTCCCCCACCAAATTCAAGCTCTTAGGGCAGGCTCTGGCTGAGCCTGGCCTGTGTACCAGACCCAGGCTCACTTTGCCCCTGCCCTCAGTGCTGGATATGGGAGGACCCAAAATGCAGCTCTGTGGGCCTGGGTGCTGCACCTCAGTCTTGGGCTCTACAGGACCACCTGTGCACTTGAAGCTGAGAATCTCAACTCCATTCTGTCTACTTTGCAAGGGGTTGGGTCTTCTTGTCTTTTTTTTTAGGGTTTATGGTGGTTTTTTTGTTTCAGTGGTTGGTTGGGGTTTCTTTTACAGTTAAACCATAGCCATGAGCAGGATTCACTTCAATAAGTAAAAGATACCATACCCTTAATCAGGATCTGTTGGCCTGGATCTTTTTCCTAAATTAACAGATGAGAGGGTGGGCATCAGTTTCTGAGGAGTTAGTAATAGAGGGTGGGAAGCAGTATTATGTACTCCCAGCTCACCCTCAGTAAATTCACTGAGCTGTGTACACATTGAACAGAGAGAGACTGTTTGTTCAAGAAAGGCATTGGGCTCCACTAATTCACCACAGGAACAAGCTCATTAGGAAGTTGCAAGCACCAAAGGATAGTCCTTTATCTTATTTGTATTTTAATTATGAAATCCACAAGAAATATGAAACAATCTGTGACTACAGAACACTGTCAGCATCTTGTGTTTTAAGTGAAAATGCCCTGGGTTTTTCTCCACTTTTTTTTACCACTGGTGGTACTGCGAAGTTAATAATTTTAAGTGGTGTATTTATCATTAAGTGTAACAAAGAATTTTAATGACATCCTATTTATATCCAAAAGGGCTCTGTGCATGTGTCACCCTTGTGTTTTGATGTAGCTGTCTCTCAAATATCTTCTGGTAGTCATTGCAAGGCAGTAGGAGTAAAATCTGCTAGGACATTTACCACAATACTGAGTATCTTGACTTGTATTCCTGGCTGTGTAGTGCTCCAAACTATACTTCACTAATCAGGTTTGGGAGGATTTTTCCTTGCCAAGAAAGGCTGTGCTGCTGTGAGGTTCTTATAGTTGTCCATTATCACATGTTGTGAGACTGCTCTGAGACCCACAACCACAGATAGAGTACCAGCATTTGCAGTCTGCTTGGACCAGACACAACAAAGAAGTACTAAAAATATGAGGGAGGACTGAGGCAGAAGGACAAGGGTAAGTGCGAGAAGGGAAAGGGGTGCACGACTGTAACCCCCTGCAGGTATGTGTGCTGCATGAGTCATCTCATGCAGTCCATTGGCTAATCTCATTGCTCCCACCATGACTCAGGGTTTAGGAATGAGGATGCAAATGAAGACAGCCAGTACAGGCTAGTGAGCAGCTGTGTTTTCCAATCATCAAGATGTAAGTCTGTGGGCAAGGACCTAACCCTGCCCTAAGTCCTCTGTCCCAGCTTCTCACTCAAAGAATGTAAAGGAGGACAGAAGCCAATTGTTCTCAGCAGATCCCACCAAACTGGGAAAGAAGCAGATGAAACAGCTGCACTGATATCCAGCATCTAAAAGATAATTCCTGTCAGAGCAATTTTTAGGAAGGCCACACTTTCCTCTTTCATATTTTGAGGTTTCCTTTCAGTGACATCTCTCACAGTATGAAAGGCTTTCTGGTGGATAAAGACAATAATTTAGTTTGCAGATGCTGTAAATAATGATATATTATGTTTATGCTGAAACTTCCCTCTCAAAATGGAAGTGACCTTGTTGTGATACAGACACTGTACTCACAATAACCATCACACAGATGGGGAAACGACAGCTAACCCAGTGTCACACACAGTCTCTCTGTCACAGCTGGGAAGAAAATAACAATCTGTTGGTCCTTGGTTCCCAAAACAAGATCCTCCTCAACAAGAAATTATTTCTTAACTGTGACGAGGCTAACAACCTTTGTACAGTTTTATGCCTTAGTAGCTGTGTGTTCTATGTAGTCTTTTTTTATAGATGAGTTTGCCTCAAGTTCTTGAGAAGTTATGACTATGTATCAGGTGCACTGTGCTCTGACAGAGGTTTTGTTGCTAGACCTTTATTTCTATCACACTTTGGGTTTTTTAGGTTTAATAAGAATAAATGTGATCTTTGCTGCAATGAAAAGAAACAAATGAAAGCAAATCTCCACAGAGTATATAATCTAAAATATCCTACATAGTGTCCAAGAATGATGGTCACTTTTAAGGAAGGTGTCTGGCTTGTCCCAACCCCCCCTTTTTTTTTTTTCCCCAATGGCTGTTAAGGCTAACAGTCTTTATTTTACATCTCTGTGTAGCCATTTAGAGCTGTGCAAAGTGAGTATATTAAAAAAAAAAAAAAAAGAAAAAAGAGAAATCCTTCCATTTCACCCTGATAAAAATGACCGCACAAAGTATGGAGAGATACAGAATTTTTTTTCTTCTCCAAGCTGACTAGGTCTATCAGTGTGGAAGACTGAACACGCTGGCATTCAGCTCTGTCAAAAGCAAAACTCCATGATGTGCTCTGTTTCAGCAAATACTGATGTCCTTTGTTGCAAGTCTTTCTGTATGCATCATCAGTCACTTGACATTCTGTGTACCCTAGAAACCCAAAAACAACAGCATCAATGCTTATTTGTTCATATATTTTAAGAAACTTCATTTGTGGCTTGACTTCGGTCACATTATTTCACAAATTAATTTTCAAGTGCCTATCTGAACAGAGAATAACTGGAAACCAGCCAACCTGCCCGTGGTCTTACCATTTTTATTCCTTATTCCTCATTCCAGTGATCCAACTCAACCACAACACTAGGACCTCTATAGTACTCATGACCTCCCTGAGGCTTGCTAAAACTATTCATAGTTAGAATTCACACAGTGACTGGCACAGAGGGCCATATTCACGATGCAGGGGTAGAGCTAAGCTGCTTCGGCTGTAGGACTTAATCCAGCAGATGGAGCAGCTGCCTGACACTGTGGAAATACCCTGTATCTTTGTCCTGTGCCGTGTGATCTCGTGGCCTGGTGCCCCTGGTAATTATTAACTAAAGTGTGGTAATTATTATTTGCTAGCATCCACAGGAAGGAGAGAGAGAGCTCTGTTCCATTGGAAGCTTTGGAAAATTTTTACTATTTCCTGTGTTCTTGTGCTTCCATTAAAATAGCTCCTAATTTCAGAGTTTGTCACTAGGCTCTTAGAGCTGGCAAGGCAAATGGGGATCTCTGCCACAGGTGTAAATCTGGTATGTCATCTGACACTGGCATGACCGATGGAAACTGAGCGGAGATCCAGCCCACTGTGGGGCCTAAGAGAGACAGGTGGTACCTGCTCATGTTCTGTAATTATCAGTGACTTTCTTTGTAGTTGAAGATAGCCTGATGCACCTTGTAAATTTAAGGACCTCAAACTAATAATGGCAAAACATGTGAATGCCCTTTACCCTGCATATAAGCTGTTTCACGTCATCCTGTGGGAATGGGAACACAAGACAAACTTATCATTCCCAAAGTTTTATGTGCTGCTACTACATTTCCCCTAGTCTATCCTGGATCACTTTTCTGTCTTATCTACTTTTTCTGTCAACCTTCTTAGATGGTGCCCTTTCCTGTTGATGGGGTAAAGTGCTGCTAAATTTATTTCCATCTTGATATTGTGATATCTGCTTTAGAGATAATGGCAAATTTGGAGAAACCACGGCATGATAGGCCCTCGTCCTAATACTGCTTAGAAGTGTACTTCTTCAGGAAACCAAAGAGAAGTAGATAATGATGCCATCTGTATCTTGACTATGAATCTGCGTCTGTGAATGCAAAACCTGTAACTGTCCTGAACACAGGAGCTGCTTTTTGTCATGTCAGTGCTCCAGGCAGGGGGCCTGGACCCTCACACCGAGCACAAGGGCAGTATCTTTGCATCCTCTCAAGCCCTGCTCATTGAGCCCACACAGAGCTCATGGGGCAGTTCAGGCAACGTGCTGCCTTTCTCGACAGAGGCAAACTTAGATTGCCCACTAAAGTTTTGTGCTCTCACGCTATTTAAAGGTGTTCCATAGACGTGTCGAGTTGTTGCCAGGGTAGTAACACCTTGCAAGGAGGCGAAATTACTCTTTGTTTTTCTTTTTTATGACATTTTAATATGAGCAGAAGTCCTTCAAGTGAGTGGTCCCTATCTGCCAGTTTGGCATACTTCACCAGCAGAACCAAGGGAAGTTCTACCAGCCAAATCATTCTGTTGTGGCATCTTTTCTACAAGCACTTGTTCCTCATGTAGACCAGGGACTAGTTTTCAGTTACAAGTGACTGGTTACAAATCTCTTGCTAACCTGAAACTACTTCTGGCAAAATCCTAGACCTGTTTCCCACTTGTTTTCTTGCTGAGAGTTAGTGAATACTGTGGGCTTAGTTGATCAGCTGCCAACAGTATCCTTGCAGGAGTTTAGGCTAATGTCATAAATGAAAGCACTCCCTGGACTGCTTCTGCTTTTTCCATGCTTGTACTGAGATTTACAATGCATCTCGAAGTGATACCCATTTGCTCTTACACTGAGCAGAGCTCTGCTTCCAGAGGCAGTCTGGCCCTTTGTGATTAATTCTTTGGTTAAAGCTTAGGTGTCTTTGCTTTAGTTTTTTTGCTTCTAAGGCATCTTCTCATGTTGCAGTATTAAATATCTAAACCCCTCAGAGATTAATTAGCAATAAGTGATACAGGATGTGGTCTGAAAGCTGGGAAAGAGATCTTTCTTGACAATATGCAGAGACCATGTTTCAGGCTAGAGGCCGGTGTTTGATGGAGATCAGGCACCTACTTTGCATTCTTGAACGCCAACTTCTTAAAATACATCCTCCTTTCTGATTTTCTGTGTTGCAGCTTAACTGGCCATAACTGAAAGAAATACTTATTTTCAAATCTCTTTTTAGTCTTTGCGGAGGACAAACAAAAGAAGCAGGAGGAATGCAGGGGATGGCACACGATATATGAAAGATACTGGAAGGACTCTTACCTAATGGCACGGACGTTTGCGGGCGGTTTGAGACTGATTCGTTGATGAATAGGGTGTTCTGTAGTCGTTTGACTACTGTTTGTGAGGTTTGCTGTTAATGCATGCTTTTTAATGTTTGTACCCCAGTTATATTTGTTGTGTTATATTTGGACATGTATGAACATGTTAGTCCCCTCATGAATTTTCTCCTCCCTGATTGGTCAAGGTTTCCCTCTCCCTCATTGGCCAGGACTTGCCACAGTGTGGGCGGTCCTGCCATTTCCCTCCTTACATGTTATTGGCTCCTAGTTAATTTATGCATGTTGCTGAAACCCCATTGGTTGTTTAGTCCCATGCTCCTCCCAGTTTCCAGATCCTTCCACCCCGAACCCTATATAAGGGTTAACTCTCCCCTCAGTCTGGGACAGCACCCTTGACTCTGTACCCTCACGCGTCCCTGCGTCAATAAACACCTACAACAGAGCAAGAACCCCTCGTGCTGTCGTCGCCTCTGGAGTTGTTTCCTTGCACTTTATGATCATATGTGCCTGCATGCTTATAACCAGATACATATCCTGAGTTATCCACCAGATCTTCTCGGCCAGCTCTGCCTTTTCCTTTCCCACTGGCATCAAACCTCTCTTTGTGAGAACCCGTGAATTTTGAAGTATCTGTAAGGCGTGATACAGTTGGAGATGAAACGGTTTTTGTTACTCCAGATAAACCTGGGCCTTTTCCTTCAATTAGTTTATACATTTCTTGAAGTGCCTCCTCTTCACTCTTGCCTTTAAATCGCTTCTTGGAGAGTTCTTGAAGAGCTTCCTTAAACTGATCAAAAGTAATAGTTCTGCTGCCCTTTGCCTTAATTTTACTGAAGACGATGTCAACATCTGTGGTTGTTACGTTCTTCCCATCTATCACATGACAGTCCTTGCACAGCTTGGACCAGTTCTTCCCGTGCATTTCTTTTCCTGTGGCTCTCGTATCGCCATGGACAGCAAATTTTCTAAAGGCCTCTTCCAGGGCACTTATTTCTCCTCCCGTAGCTCCCTCATGGGAGTTGGTTGAATCGGCGGATAATCGTTTTGCTGGCTTGGTTGATTTGTCAGCCATTGTGCGCCGGCTGAGGAGGGGCGGCAGGATCTCGGGGGCGCTCGCCCGGGCTGCGTCCGGCGCTGTGGGAATTTGGCTGTGTAGCTTCCTGTAGCTTCAGGAATCTTAAAAAAATCCCCAACATAAGAGATCTAATTTCTTGATTTTCGAATTAGCTGCATTCCTGACACTTCACAAAGGAAATATCTCCCTTGTGGATAAGTCACTGGTATTTCTCTCTGATGCTCTGAAAGTTAAGCTTGGGTATGATCTCAGCACAGGCAGTACCAACATCCAGTCTCTGCATTTTCTATCAAGTATTGTCTAAGATGCAGAATCAAACTAAATCCAGTGGACTAGACTTCCCAGGGGGAGCCTGTCCTGTCTCTTCACATTTTTATTTGCTTTTCTTTTCTGACCAGGCAAGGTGCCAAGTAGTGCCAGCTGTGGTTTGATGTTATGGAAACTTTTCCAAGCAGAACTAAATGGAGACTAAACTGCCATGAGGCACTACTGATTGTGTTACTGAGCCAAACAACTCCTGCAAAGAAGGTGTTAACCAGCCAGGCATGTGTCCCAGTCTTTCTGTGTGGGTTCCCTCTTAATACAACTTTTCTTCTTGACTTCTGTCAAGCCAAGAAACCTGATGTTTTCCCCGAAGCCAAGCTGTAAAAGCATCAACAGTTTGGAGAGTTTTCTTGAGGTAATAACAGTGGAAAAGTCTTGTCTCCCCTTTTCCCTGCTGATGCTCAGACCATTCAAACCGGCCTCCATGAGGTGCAGAGCTTTTGTGCCAAAGAGAAATAGTGAAACCCTTCCCAAGTTGACAAGCCATGACAAGCTCTATCTGACATTTTATATTGCTGTTTCTCTGCTCCTGTAGCAGGGTAAGCAGATATCTGGTGAATGTTCTTGGGAAATGAGCCTGTGAAGCTGCACGGGAGCTGCTTCAGAGAAGTTTGTGTGGGTAGAGCAGAGCCATGGCATTTCCCACTCAGGTTGTGCCCTGGGGAGTACATATAATTTTGATTATGACTTATTTCTTTTTGATTTAACAAAAAGAAGATTGTCAACTTCAACTTAATATAAAGGATTTCCAGAGTAGAAATTGCAGACTTTTGGGGTTTTTTTTGTTGTTGCTGAGTTTGGATGATTTTTTGTTGTTGGCTTGGGTTGTTTTTCTTACAGTCCAAGCAGTGACCTCCAGCTCTAGAAGCCCCAGCTTACAGTAAGCAGAAAAGCACATGGAAATGTTCAGTGTGTTAAATTCTGCAATGATTTAATTCTGGTATGCTTCTGCTGGCTTTTGTGGAGCTTTCCCGCTAGGGTAGAATTTCTGATCACTCAGGACCACTTCCATTCTCAGCAGGGAGTGGAAATGTTATACAAAAGTACAGTGAGAGCTAAGAGCTGGGAAGGAAATCTGTTCTCTCAAGATTTCTGCCCATGTCTACGGAACCCTCTTCACATCTTGGCCAATCCAGTACACAGCCAAAACAGGTTCCTGGAGCTGTTTGGGACTCAAGAGCACAGCTATTCTATTCTGCAGCCTAAGGCAGGATTGGCTGCAATTGTGTTGCTCCTGACAGAAATTTGAAGGACAGTAGGGTTTGGCAAATACTATCTGTCTTCTAAAATGCTTGGAGATAGATGAACTCTTACGGTTCGGCTGCCCAGTGTAACCACTATTTTTTTGGTGACACGTACCTCTATGAGCTTTACTGTTATAAACAACCATCCACAGCAAGAGCCATTTTGTCTTTTGGCTGTGACTTGGGCCCATAATTTACTAGGAGATGAGCAAATTCCAAGCTGGAACTCTTTTGTGCAGCAGGCTCAGATCAGATTGAGCTGCCTATGAATAGGCTGAAGAAAAATCTGTAGGGTAGAAAAGAGGATAGTTATTGCAAGGCTTGGTAGGGGTCTATGAGTCTTGCACAGATCAGGAAAGAAACTTTAGAGAGAAGAGCCAAGACACTCAAGCACAGGGCTTTTCTGCTGAAAGGTGTAAGGCAGGAGTAAGAGAGAGCCATTCACTCCTGGAAGAGCTCTAAAGAGGAGGTGAAGATGCTGACTAAAAGAGATCAGGAGAAGCTGAAGGAACAATCAGGTGAAACCATGTTAGGAGTGATCCTGAAGGAAAATCTGATGCCTGGTGTTGCCTCACCAGCTAAGTCTTTGCTGGATAGCTGATTGTGGTTGTTCATCATCAGGCATCTCCCTCAGCTGGGTAGAAAAGCCCATGCTGCAGGATCTCACCTTGATGGATATGATGTTTCTGGTGTCTGCCCTTAGACTTTGTGTTTGGAAAGAGTTTTCTCTTAGCCAGTGGACTGAACTTCCTGCTGTGTTAGATCCTGATGGATGGAGAGAAGCTGAGGGAGATGCTGGGCAGTCATAAGCTGTGCCCTTTCCAGGGCTCTACTGACCTACAGATTTTACAGAATATTATGAGTTGGAAGGGACCAGCAAGATTCATCGAGTCCAAATCTTAAGTGAATGGCCCATATGGGAATCGAATTCACAATCTTGGTGTTACTAGCACTGTGCTCGTAAACTGTCTTAGATTTGATTAAAAGATCTTGCTCTCATGATGAGCAGCAAATTTCTGACTCTGAAGTCTTCTGTTAAATCAGTGTGTCCGAAATACTCACAGATAAGCAGAAGTCTCAGAAACAATGCCATTGTCTATAAAATTTGGCTGAAGATCAGGCAGGTGTTATTTTGAAGGTATGCTAGGAAATCAATCAAACCCTCAATCAAACAAATTGAAAGAAATTTCTTGGTTTAGGAGGAAAATGCTAATGGATAGCAGCCAAGGCATACATACAGAAACATGCCCTGTTTCCAAAAGGAAGACATTTTAAGTCTAATGCTGATTTTGAAGAAGGTGTTATCCAAATTGTTGGCATTACAGGAAAGTAGTGGTCTTCGGATATGCTTGCACATGCTGCCAAGTTTGAGGTTACTTTTGCTTGATACAGGTATGTCTATATGTAAAGTCTAGCTATAAACTGCTTCTTTAAAATCTCTATTGCTTTATAGTAAGCTGAAAATTAGATAAGCAAGTCTGGCTTTACAGTTTGAGCAAAGGCTCTTCTTGACTTCCCTGTACTATAATAAAATATTAAGTATCTGGATCAGTTTTGCTGAGCTAATAAGTTCTGAAATATCTGCAATTTATTGTGCTGCCTTAGAAACATCTTGTTCTTGTGTGAAACAAAAAGATGCTTCAAATTCCTGGAGTACCTTACAGAGATACAGGCAGAGCAGATGGTAAAAATGTTTGTATGCTTGGCAGTGTCATCAACACTCTAAGAATCATTGAATATCTCTTACTTTATTAAGGACTATGAGAAATGAATCTGCAAGTAAATTTTAAATATGCTATTTTCTGCATGAATAAACCAAAATAGATATTAAGTTTTGAGATGTCCAAAAGCCAAAGTTTGTCTGTTTGGTTTTTTCCCTTAAGACTTAGTTTCCAGTTTAAACAATTATGGTGCCATTTGATTGTGGTTATATGTAATTAAACCTCTCTATGTGTTTTGTTTGGGTTTGTTTTTTGCACTTAATGTAAGAGCTCTGGATGTCTTGGCTATGGCTTGGTTACATTGGTTCAGCAGCTTTGTAGCATGACCCTGAGGGCTACTGATTCTGAGAAGAGGAAGAGAGAAACTGTGAATTTTGCAATATACCAAACTGCATGTGCTAGCATTTTGCACTATCTCCAGAATAAGGTAGCATCCAGAAGCCTTTCCCAGGATTAGCTGGCAGTGTGAGAATGCAGAGTGGTCTAATCTGCTCAACACAGTGCAGTGATCCTGCCAGCAGGTCAGGAACGAGGATCATGAAGTCTAGCTGTGATCATTGCCTTGGCTAATGAGGCAGGTTCTCAAGCAGGATCTACTACTTCAGGACTTAGTCTAGCTTCAAGTCACAGCTGCAGAGAAAGCTTATGAGTGCAGCAATCTCCCTTAAATGTGTAGCAACACTTAAAAGAATTGATTCTCTTTTGTTTGATTGGTTCTGAGAAAAAAAGTAGTGCTACAGCTGAGTTAAGTTATGAGGATTCTTGTAAGACTGGTGAGAGACTGGAACACATCATACTCCATAGAAATGCTTTGAATGGAAATTACTATAGGTCAATTTTAGTATTCTAAAATTATTTTTTGGAATAGGTTGGAGTGCAAAGATTGTCCAAGTAAAAAGGAGATGCTGAAGCTGCTGAAAAAGCAAGGTGAAAGGGCTTCCCTGGTGTGTAACTGAGTCAAAATGATCCAAGAGCTAGATCTCAGCATAAGAGTTACTGGTGGAATGGTCAGTGTCAGACTGTAGTACAAGCATAAAACCTCCTTGCTCATAACCTTTTAATGCTCTCCTCTGTCACTGGTTTGTAGGCACGGTGTTTTACTTATTTATGCCCAGGTGATATATGTGAATGAGAGCTGGCAGCAGCTGGTGAATAATGGATGAAACACCCGAATTCTGCTCGTGGCAATTTCCGCAGTTGTGCTGAGGGCTTGCTGCTTCCCTGGCTGAGCATTTTGCTATTGCTTTCCTGCCAATACGAAGAAACTTTCATCAAGTCCTGAGGTGTCTCAGTGAAGTATGTCTTACTGCAGAATATACCTTGACATCTACATCGTGGTCTGTTTCATTCTCTAGCTGATTTCTCCCATTTCTAATGAAGGTTCAGATTAGCACTAGTCTACAAGAACAGCAATCTCCTCTTTCACTACCTTTTGCAGCACTTTCAAAGCCAATCCTTAAAGATTTTATGCACAATTTTCAGTGATTAAGCTTTGCTAAGAAAGACAGCGGAAATGTTTTAATTCGAGTCACCTAATAGGCTGGCTGAGATCTGAATACAAGAGTGGCAGAAGATCACTGAAAAGCTTCTACCCTTATCTGGCCTTAATCATCTATATTGGTTTCCAGGGCACTTAAAAGCTTTATTTTGAATGCTTCACTGGCTAATATGAGAACAGGGTCATTAGTATAATAAATCTCAGGTAAGTGTACAGCAAGCCATAGGAAACCTTTCTATATTTGGTGTCTGATATTGTTTGCTCTATGAGTCTATAAAAAAATAAATGTTGACATCTGGTGCAGGGTACCAGTACACATGTTAAATGCTAATGCTGCCATTTTTACAGCAAGAATAGGTCAGGCAGGCTTAGCTTTGGCAACAGGGCTCTGTAATGTGCCCTGCTTGCCCTAGAGGAAGCCAAGCTCTTCCTTGCTGAGCACCAGCCTATAAAAGACTGATAAAGCTAAAGGTCTGATTACACTTCAGTGGCTTGCTCACACATTGTTTAATTTTTTTTCTCCGCTAACCAAGGAACTAGCATCTATAGCACAGCTGATGAAACAGGTATTTATAACCTCATTTGTAGGAGGGACAGGAGTTGGTTGAGCTACAACAGCATGGTTAAAAACATCTGACCACTATCACACAGTCTGTGGTCAAGGACTTGCTCAGTTTCCCACTTTGGCCAGACAGGGCTTGACCTCGGTTGGACTTCATTTGCTTCACTCATTTGATGACCCTGGGCTTGCAGTATGTGTGGGAGGGGTGCTGGCTGGCTCCTCTATTTGTGTTGCTCTTCGGGCCTGAAGGCTAATCTCAAAGTCCACACTGGATAGGAAGGGCTGGAAAACCTGTGGAGAGGAAGAAGAGGAACCAGCCTGTGGTGGGACTATCAAGGGTACAACAAAGCAAGATTTGCAGTAAACCAGCTTCCCTCTATCTGTGGCTGCTGTCTTAGGCAATTAATAAGGAAGGGTTTTTAATCTTTTTAATCCCAAACTGTTGGGGATATCCCATAGTATAGCAGTGATGGAAAAACAGCTACCCTGCCTTCAGTAAAGCTATCAAATTTCACCCAAGAAAGTTTGAAAGCACACCAGCAAGATTATTTAGCAGGCCTGCCTTTTGGCAGTGTGATTAAATTGCTTCCTAATGAGTTTGTTGCTAATTCCATGCTAGCTTGCTCTGTTGCTGTAAACTGATGGAGATATCTCTGCTGGCTCCCTTGCTCTGGCACACAAAGGCTTCTCTGTGTATGTCTGTAACAGTGTCGCTATTTTATTTCTTTTTTTTTTTTTTTTTTTAATCCTTTGCTCCCAAATGATTCTGAACAGATTGCTTTCCCCTCTGTATAGCTTTGTAAGAATAATAAAGTAGCAAAAGCAGTGGGGAGCTGTGGGGGAGAGAACACTCTGTTCCTTGCTTTAGGATTACTGACCAGGGGGACCTGGCTCAGGGAGGTCTGTTCTCCTTAGGGTCCTGATATGGCTCCTACTCTTAGGCTGGAATGCAGCTCTGCTATGCCTAAAACCTAAATGGCTAAGGAAAGCTGAATGAGTGGAATGAGGCAGTGCTAAATTGTGCATGTATGTCATTGGTTAACCTCAGTGGGACAAATTTGCAAAAACCAGTGCAATTCTCCTACAACACAAGTGCTACTTGTTTAGGGCTCTTTCCCGTCATTTGCCACAGGCCTGGAGAAGCCTCAGTTCATCTATGACCATTCCATCTGCCTTTAAAATAGTCATGCTCACCTTTAATCCACAACGAAAATGCTAGTTCAGCACATAACACATGCTGTGGTGTACCTTGCCCTCTTAAACTGGCTCAGAGAGAGTGAAGAGCACTTTCGTTTGCTTTGTCGCTTTAATCTTTCCAAATCATGATTTTTGCTTTAATCTGTTTTTCTTGGTTAAAAAGCCAAAACACTGGCTTTTAACAGTAACTGGGGAATCCCGCTTCTGTGTAAAAACCTAGTGTTATTTACATTAAACATGTTTGGGAGGGGTTATAGCTTTGTATTTATTTTTTGGCTGTTGTGTTTATTTATACTTGTACACACCTACTTTCTTCTCAGCCTGCTGAAAGGAACTAGACCACTTGTCCAGCAAGCAGTTGTCCTCAAGGCCCAACTACAGGCTTTTTTTGGGACTTTCCTCCATGGACTCCTTCCCAGTTTGCCCTCACTGTTCCTCCCCTGTCTCATCTACTTCACTGTAGAGTTAGCTTTTTTGTCTTTAGTATAAATGGTCATTGCTCAGCAGTAGAAAATAATTGGACCAGAAAACTTGGCTTTGTTCCATCAAGTCAGGTACTTTTTTATGATGCTTGGGAGTGGCGGGGGGGAGGAGAAACGAACCCTTTTTAGCTATGTTTTCTAAATTGTTTTTTTCAACATCTCTGGTAGTTCTTTTGCCTTATGAATGCTGATAGTCACTGCTGGAGAAGGAAAATGTCTTATCAATGCCTCTCAGGGCTGCTCTGAGGAGGAGATGAGCGGCAGCTGGCACCTGCCTGCGCACTAAGGCACAGAAACCTGTTGCAGCACTGTACTTGTGCCACACCATGGAAGATGGTTACTTTTTGTCTCTGAGTAAAACACAGAGAACTAGAAATTCTGCGGTGAAGGGGAGGAGCTATGGCTTAGGGGAAGGGTGATGTTTTCAGAAAAAAAACAAACAAAGCCTACTTTTTTTTTTTTCTCCCTCCACCCTATTGTCCAATAATACGACTTTTCTAAAGCTGGAAACAATATTTCAAAGTTCTCCAAAAATGAGACAGTTTGGCAGCATTGCTGTGGAGCTCTTCTTTTACTTTCTGAAAGAAGTTCAGGCAGCCCTAGCGACACTCACGTTATTGTTATTAGTCACCTCATGTGCTCATGGTCTTTCAGAGACTCTGTTTACTCTTGGTAATAAAGGGGAAAGTCCAGCAACAGTAGATCTGGAAACACAAACACATGCTTTCATATTTAATTGAATTTTATTCCTGGATTTGGCTTTTCTGACATAAAAATTAGGATGAAGTGCTCTGCGTAATCTACTATTGTTTACTGATAGGTAAAATCTTATTTAATAAAAATCTTATTTTCTTCTACTTTGCTCTCACATGTAGTTACTCTTTCCCCAGTTTTAAGAGCATAGGGTACTTTCTAGAGTCTGAGCAGGATAATTTAGAGCAGGATCAAGCCATAAAAAAACACCCATGAATGGGTGTTCTCATTGAAATTAGCTGCTGCTTTTTCAAGTTTTCTGTTTTCCTTCTTTATTTAAAATTTAAATATGTGTTTATAATGTCCCTGTTTAATTACCTGAACTACACAGATGTCTGATGATGTGATGTATGTGTGAAGGTGTGATACTCCTCCCAGTGGAACAAAACCTAAGGCAAGCCATGAGGGCACTAATGCCTCCAAGGGCTAGTCCTCTGCTGAGGGTTACTAGAGTACAGCTGACAACCATCTGAATAGCAGCCAAGAGGTTTGACCCTGTAACTTCAGTCACATATCCAAGAGGAAGATACTGAAAGGATTAAACTATCAGGCTTTTAGTTACATCTCTTTTGCTCATAACCTGAGTCTGGTCTGATATTGCAGAAGCTTGACTGCTAATTTTCCTGCAAAGCAACTCTCAATCTTTTCACCTTGTAAGGTTTTAAAAACATTGCTGCATTTGAAACTGTAGTTCATGCCGGATAGGTCCAAGCTGAGGTCATGTTGCAGGTTGGCTGAGTTTGAGTATTCTGAAGGTTCAGAGGATAAACAGGTGCCAGACTTGTTTTACTCTGCAGAACCGTGCTTATCTGGTTGGCAGGGAGATCGTCTTTTAGTGCAGTCCTTCACTTGTGGTTTGTAAGACTGTAGCGTATGAAGAGGAAGGAAAAATCAAGACCAGACTATCATATTTATCATTAGTCATGTGAGCAAAAAAATTTGAGGGATTAGAGTGGGTTAATCTAACTTTTATATGGCTGTTACTGAAAAGTATATGGTCTTGCTATGTAAGACTTGTTTCAGATCCTTAAATAATTCTTCCACTTAAAAGGACAACAAAAAAAAAAAAAAAGAAGAAAGTTAGGAAATGCTGACCTAGCTTGTATCTATGAATAGTCTTCTTGGTAAGCGTTCCAGCTTGTGAGCAAAGGCTTTGAAATCTTCCCCTGCTTGTAATGGAGCTGAATGAGTTCAGCGGTAAATATGCAACAAGTGTAATGCCCATTTCCGCTCTTTGTTCCCCTGAGAGTCATTTAAATGAAACAAATTCAGTGCACACTAATAAAATGGGTAGGTAGCTATTGCAGCATAATAGCTTGTGCTCGAACATTTCACTTGGCAAGGAGTTTAAGCAACATTTCCAGCAAGGTTATGATATCTTCATCATGGACTGTTATCAGGAGTTGCATATTCCAGTGTCGACTCCTGGTGCTGAACATACGATGCTCTTTGGGAGCCTGGGACTGGTCAGGAGACACAGACTTAAACACAATGTATGTGCTGCTCCCCATGGCCCATTGTTATTGTTGAAGTCTTTTCCACTTGCATTCAAAATGTTTTCCAAACAGAAAATTGGGAATTTATCTGTTTATTTTGCTTTTCTTTTTATTTTTTTTAACTGTCTTTGACAATTGCTTCTGTCTAGCTTAAACATTTTTTGGCAATTTTACTTACTTTCTTCAGCTTCATTTGAGTGAGGAGCAGGGTATAAATGTTCTGTTCATGGTGCCTCCTGGATCTGGTGCTGCATGTTCAATGCAGCTACCTGAGTAACACACACAAGTGCTTAGCAAATTTGCTTAGCTACAGAGAACAATGAGAATATGTGTTCCTTCAGGTCATGCCCTGCCCTCTGGAACTTGCCCACTTCTGCTGTAGGAAACCAGATGAGTAACACAACATGGAGAATGGGGGATGGGGTAATGCAGGAAGGTCTAAAAACTCTTCCTCACTGTCTTGTAGGTAAAATAAGTGGGGACACATTAGGGGGAAAAAAACTAACAGTCACTTTGTGCTTACTACTTGTATTGTATTTGTGCACCTTGAGCTATGAGCCTGTTCAACACTCTTCTGCAGAAGAGGACCTGGGCCATACTTTGGCCTGACCTTATGCCAGTTTTGCTGCATCTCATTTGGGCAGTACCCCCAGCCCAGCACTGCCACCTCCCCTGCACAGCTCAGGGACTTCTCAGTGGTGACTCTCTGCACAGGCAGGAAGTGGAGACAGCAGTTGTCTGAGCCAGAAATGCTGCTGGGATTTAGTTGGTGAGCTGTGCTCTAAGCTGCCCTACACACCCCCTGTGCAGATCTTATGCTGAGCATGTGTAACCAGTGTGAAACTCCCCAAAAAAGGAACAGAGTCATCCTTCATCTGCACATGGATGATTGTGTGTTACTTTTTTAGTCTTCTAGTGATCTTTGGCAACTGAGGAAAGAAACTAGCTCTATTGTCCTTCTCTGGACTCACTTCAGCATCTCAATGTCTTTCTTGTATTGAGGGGCCCAAAACTGAGCACAGGACTTAAGGTGTGACCCCACGAGTGCTGAGTACAGGGGGACAATCACTTCCCTGGTCCTGCTGGCCACATTATTTCTGATACAGGCCACGATGCCATTTGTCTTCCTGGCTACCTGAGCACACTGCTGGCTCATGTTCAACTTCTGTCAACCAGTACCCACAGCACCTGGTCTTGTTGAACCTCATACAAATGGCCTTGGCCCATTGATCCAGCCTATCCAGATCCCACTGTAGAACTTTCCTACCCTCCAGCAGAACAACATTCCCACATGACTTAGTGTCATCCACAAACTTACTAAGACTACATTCTGTCCCCTTATCCAGATGACTGATAAAGATATTAAACAGGACAGGCCCCAACACCGAGCTTTGGGGAACCCCACTAGTGATTAACCCCTAACCAGACATGGCACCGTTCACTACCATTCTCTGGGCCTGGCCATCCAGCCAGTTTTTAACTCAGGAAAGAGTACACTATCCATGCCATGTGCTGCTAGGTTTTCTAGTAGAATGCCATTGGGTTGGCCCGGTAGGACCTGCCTTTCCTAAATCCATGTTAGCTGGGTCTGATCCCCTGTTTGTCCTGTACATGCACTATGCTTAGAATCACGATGATCTGTTCTGTGACCTTCCTGGGCACTGAGGTCAGGACGACAAGCCTGTAGTTCCCTGGATCCTATTTTTGGCTCTTCTTGTCAATGGAAAGCAATTAGCAATAACTAACCTTTGGTTTAACCTCACTGACTGTGATTCTGCCACCGTGCAAAGCAAAGCTCAAACATTATTTCACATTCAGTGCTGCTGTGAGTAGCTTGCTCAACTTTGCACACATGGATGGCTGTTGTTTATAACAGTTTCTGTAGCTGAACTCTCAAGAGTCATTTTTTTGCCTCTCAGAACAACAGTATCTAAGATGCTTTGTGTCAAATGATGTGCTTTGGAGGTTGGTTTTATGTGCCTACTTTTTCAAATGGTACAGATCACTGATTTAAGGAGTTCTGCATAGTCCTTGCTGCTTCTGAAAACCCATCCATTGCCATTAATGCTCACCTGTGGTTACAGGGCCTGATTATTTAGAATGGTAGCTTAAATGTCTGCATCACATCTTACAGCATATTTCACATCAGCTATATATATATTTGGCGAGTTCTGGTACCCTCCAGGCAAATGCACAGCTACTCTGAACCCCTCTCCAGAACCCTCATGTTAATAGCTAATGGTCTTTAGCTACCTGAAAACTTCAGCAAGAGTCTAACTATTCCAATCTTTCTGCTTGTCCATGAGATATCAAGGCTCTCTCTCTGACATTGCTATCTTCAAATCAAAACAGGACTCTTTTTTTGTGTCAGTGGGTGCAGTGTGCTCCCTTTGTGTAGCACCTGGTTGCACCAAAATGTACAGGAGCAGGGAAAGGTGCTGGGGTGCAGATCTGGATGCTGTACCCTCGGGTATGCTGAGACTGAGACCACATGTGTTCCAGGTGGAGGAAGGAAGAAATAGGGATGGGTGCCCATGGCACATCAGGATAAAATGCTTCAGAGGTCTGCTGCATCTCCCACAAATTGCTGCCGTTGTCAGGACTCAGTGCTGTTGCAAAGCCTGCTGAGTGGTGGTCTTCTGTCCTGCTAATGCTGGCATTAATGGACTGCCTATTCCATCCTCATAAAGGAAGCCTATGTTTTGCAGAGGACATGATGCAAAGAGCCTGCAATCTTGAAATATCTGGATGTCTTCCAATTTCTATTCCCAGAAGCCTTGTTTTAGCAAATGCTATTGAAGGTACACACAGTACAAGGGGGTGCAGGGAGAGGCTTAGCAGAAGAAGGGATCATAAGAAACATTATCAGTCTTGGAGTGGCACAATTAAATAGTCTTCAACAGATCCTTTTTTAGTCAAGCTGGAGTGATTCCTTGTTTGTATAATCCCATTACCTGACAAAGGCTCTACCCTGTCTCACATGTGTGATCACCTACGCTTTTGAATTTATGGACTTATTTTTCAATCCTTCTGTAGTCCTGCATGTGGATTTCAGGATGCACCTAGAGGGGAATATTCAACTTGCGTGAGAGCCACTAGCAAAATCAGATGTTGGGAGATTCCCCACCCACTCCTGCAGATGGATAGTTTTCATTTGTAACTTTAGCAGAAGGGAAAATCAACAAAGCTTTCCCCATTCTCAGCCCCCCAAACTTTCTGCTTCCTCTGTCTGAGTTCACAGCAGTTGACAGTCCCAGAATTGTCCAAGATTATAATTGTTTCCTGTTTATTTAGATTTCGAAATTCACAGACCCGGTTTGAAAAGTGATTATACCAGAGCCAAGTAATGAAGTTTGCTAAAGGAAGTTTTGCAGTCCAAGAAGAAACTGGAAAAATTTTTCCCTCTGCTTTCACCAGCCTGGGTGAACTACTGACAAGCACAGCAGAGCCATTGGCCTTCAGGCTCTCTCCAGCCTTGTTTAATCTCCTTGAAACTCAGCATGCAGAACCAGGCTCCTTTCCCATATGCTCCTGAGAATATGGTAACAAAAGCAAATGCAAGGTACATCCCAGGAGGAATTAAAGAACCACCTTGAAAAACAAGCATATTGGAAAAATAAACCATAGGAATATAAACGACCAGAGGATGAAGAGCACAAATGGATTAGTCATCTCCTAATTGCTCTAGGAACCCAATATGCTTAACAGCCTGAAATAGAAAGCCCAACATTTCAATTCTGCACATTAGCAATTTAAAAAGAAATAAAGTGAGATCTCCTGAGAAGGAAATCATATATATCTATTCATATTGTCAAACAAGTATTTTTCCTGTTTGCAACCTCTCATCTTAATCCTTCATACTTTATTTTATTCAGGACTTCTAGGCAAATTCTTTATTGGACAACTGGAAATTATTTTCCTGGGTTTCAAGGAAGCTAATTTCATATCGCATGACCTGAGTGTGCCAACACGTTTTTAAGAAAACTTCTGAATGAATAAACTTGAGAGCTGAACAAGAGCTCTCAGGCTTGAATATTTTCTTGCTTCACAGAAGCCCATGTATCAGAAGTGAAGACACCTAAAGATCCATTCAGTCAAGCAGGGGCACCAGGTGTCCATCAGCAATTGGACTCCCATCTTGAAAGCATTTTCATTTCTCAGCTGTCAAGAAAATCTGTAATTTTTCGTGTAGTTTCTTCACCAGTTATCAGCTCAACTCCCTCTCTCCCCTCTGCACAGTAAACATAAAGGAAATAGTAAAAGTGGGACTGTTTGTTTTGCACTTAATAGGCATTGTGATCTGCCCTAAAGACCCCCAGGGACTGTACATTGTTCTCGTTCCTTTGGTGTATTGGCTGTGCCAAAAACATCATCATCTGTCTGCTGTCAAAGGACATTTCCCCCTCCCTTTCCTTCCTCCCACTGACTCTTTTTCTCCCATTCCTGCTTTATGCACTGGTACTATTTCAGCTCTCAGGAATCTTTGGTGAAATTTCTGGGCATCCACTTAGATGCGCTCATTCCTCACATACAGTTCTGGTTTTGAGGCATCAGTCCTTTCTGTATGGTGTGCTGGGGCTATGAAAATGGTAGCCTTTTGAAATCAACATCTGCATGTATTAATTGCAGGCAGAGGGTTAATGCTGAGGGATCACAAGTGACCTATAATTTTGGCCTATAATTTTGCTCAGTGTTGCTCACTTAACAGCCTGCAACTGTAACCAAGCAGGTTTGCTGTCTTTTCTATATTTCCCATGAGGTGTTGTTGGCAATGATATTTTGACCATGGAGAAAATTACTTACTGGGAAAAACCTTTAGTGATTGTAATTACATGGCTGAAATTAAAAGTATTGCATGAAGAACAGTTGTTATATGAAAAGTAGCAATAATATTTTAAACTGAAGTGGCATTTCTAACTGTTTTCTTTGAAATTAATGTCTAGTGCTTGATTTAGTTATTTCACTAAGAATGTGTGGACACATGTATTTCCATGAGTTTTAAAAGTCCTTTTTAGAAGTAGATTAAAATGTTATTTAAAAGGAGCCGGAGTGATTACCAAGCCTTTTTGCTTCTGAATCACAAGTCTATTCTTTCTGCCAGTTGTTCAAGAGTCTCTCAAAGGAAAAAAAAAGGTTCTGGAGCAAAATCTAAAGTCCGAACTCTGAGAGCGGAGGTCTGAAATTAGATTTGGGAGGTCAGGCTGATATTTTGGTCACAATCCAAGCTGTCCACCATCAGCTCCGCATTGCCATCACAGATACTGATGTGACTTGTGATTTCCAGTGCAGGAACCAACGGGGCCTGGAAAGGCTGTTCAGTCTCAGAAGAAAGGTACATGACCCAAAAAACTTTTAAGTGAAGTGAATAAAACCAAAGAGATAACAGTATAAAGGAGGCACAAAGACACAAGAGTGACAAGACTCGTCAGCCCTGGAGGCAGAGACCTTTGAGGCACACAAACTGCTCAGTAGTCTTCCAAGCACTGCATAGTCCACAGAGCAGAGGAGACAGGGAAAGCAAACAAGATGGATGCAAGCTGGGTGTGTAGAGTTGTATGGGGGGTAACCCAAGGAGAAAGTATGAAGATTCTTATTCTACTCTCTAATAAGAGGACTATAAAGTGTCCTTTGCCCATGAGAAACACAAATTCAGACTTCAATATATCCTTGTGGAGAGGCTGGTGACTGCCAAATACTAGTGGGTTTTGTCTCTGTCTGTTAATCACAACTTGGAGAAAGCTTGGTTGAACAGTATGTCTTGCTATACTAATTCCAAAATGAAGCATAATTTCCTTCTGCAGTGCTCCCCGTCTCAGTGCACTTCATCAGACCCAAATGCCATTGCACCGGTCTCTCAGATGAGCTCAGTGGGAGCAGTGGCATTTGCAGCATCTATTGAGCTGACTTTCAACCCTCTTCTGCCAGTGGATTCTGCAGGTAACACTGGAGACAGAAGAAATATCATCATCAAAGGGAAGAAATTCAAAGAAAGAGTATTTGAAATGAGATTTATAAATGCAGCTGGGATTCACACATCTTCACTGATCCTATATTGATGAGAGCAAATACTTAAACCAAGGGTCACTAAAGGGGAATGAATGGGCAAAAGCAGTTTTTGAACAGTACCTGGAGAATAGAGTCTCTGCTATCAACTTTGTACGGTGGAGCAAAAAAAATTCTTTATTTCTTGTTCATATGTGGTGCTATGTTCTACAGTCCAAGACCCTTCCCTTGTTATGTCAGAATAACTGCTCTCAAGTTTAGCTGTGAGCAAGGGAAACTGTGAAAAAAAAAAAATAAAATTTTCTTTTAGAAACACTGGATATCCAGAGTATGCTGGACTTGACTTTTAAAGTGGAGATATGGCATTGGCAGCACTGACAAACTACAGCTATGGAGGGAGTTTTCACCTTGCCTCAGTGAAGAGGGAGCTGGACGTAGCATGCCACATGGGAGCATGAAAAATGGCCACTGAGCTCCAACAATTACTCTGAGCTCCAACAATTACTCTGAGCAATGCTCCCGACCTACATAACATGAGCTATGTTTATAGTCAGTGACTGTGGAAAGCTTATAGTTTTGGGGTTGTTCTGGTGGTTACCTGCATCTGCTGGATGGTTCTGGCAGTTTAGTGACAAGATCACAGGACAAGCTTGCAGCGGAGAAAAATTACATTATTCCTGGTGGAGTATCATGCTGACGCCCTGGCTTCCTGATGCAAAAACAGGAAATACTGTGTTTTTTTGAATAATGATGGACTAATTTCAGTGGTGGGGCACATTCACAAAAGTCCCCATACCTTTACAAGCAGGCAGTTTTTTGTTCCAACTGTCCCAGGAATAATAACTAAAGAGAGAAAAAGCTTTGAAGTAGGTTCATTTTGTCTTGCCTGTAAAAGGCTGAGACTGTGGGGGTTTGTATGCTTTGGTGTATTAGCCAATCTGCTCCTAACTGGTTATGTTGTAAACACACTTAGGCGTGAATTGCTAAAAGAGGTTTTTTTATGAGCAGCAGTGAAATGGATTGTTTCAGAGAATTTGGGAAATTTACAATATACGTTGTTAAAAGGCTTTTTTTTCCCCTCTTCTTTTATAATTTGTGCCCTCTGGCTATTTATTATTAACAAAATCAATCTGTACTGGTAGAATTTGAATATTGTGCACTCTTCTAACTAAGGGAATCTGAAATATTAGCTGTTTTGCCTGTGTGGGATGATGATGCAGAAGTAAAATGGAGTTAAGTGTTTGGCACAACTCTGGGGCAATGAAATTAGCAGTGCAAGCTTTTGAAACTGTATCACAGAACTTAAATATCTACAAAGATTGAAAATAGTGTACACACTAGCTCTAGAAGTTTGATTTCTTTTATTTTTTAAGCCAAACTCAACTTCATTTGAGCATAGTGAACGAGATAAATTTCCTTCTGTACTATTAAACATTTTAAAATAATTATCCCCTCCCATCCTTAACATATATACACTTCTGCCTGATAGGTGCATCCAACCAAGCTGGAAGCACACCCTCTCACAAATAAGCATGGCTCTCCAGGCAATTCAGTCCCTCACAGCGAGCCTCATCCCAGGCAGGATGAAGCAATCAAGATCTCCACTGAGCAGAGACTCACAGAGGGGAACTTGTTGCTATTTCATTCTGCAGCTGAAGAAACATACAGTAGTGGCAGGGAGCCTTGGGACAGCTGATTTAAGGACTGATTTTGCAAGCTGTTCCTTACTATCTGGCATTCATAAAATTCACCTTGAATAACTGATTTTCCTACTGAACACCTAAACTTCCACCAAAAGAGCATCCTGCTGGCTGAACACGTTTAGACCATCTCTTGAGCTACACCAGATGGTAGAAAATGCACTGAAATCTAATGAGCAGGGATTTTTTTTTTTTTTTTTCCCTGTCAGTTATAAGGGTCTGTTCTACTCCTTTCCTGGGAACTTTGCTAATGTGAGCAGTAAAGGCTTTCCCCAGAGAGAGCCTCCCACTGGCTTCAGCTCTGTACTGAGAAAATGAGGTAGGATTAAAAGAGCACAATTGCTTCTGGGCAGTTGCTTTGTGGCCAGCCACATGGTAGAATAGCTTGGACATAAATTTTAATTTAATGCAGAGTTGCTAATCAACATCAAATGTGAATGTCAGTGGCTGATAAATTAAACTGAATGTTTGTTTAGGAGCATTGCAGGAAGTATGTGCTGGAAGCATCAAAGAGTAAGTTTTAGAACTTCAAACAATACTCTGGTTACGTTTTGGGGAAGGGCTGTCTCCAGATCTGTGCTGTTTGGCTGCTACAGTGATACCTATTGCATCAGTTTCTGAACTCACATGACGCTTACTAAAGTGTCCATGTATATAAATAGACTTATAAACAACAATATGAATGTATGTGAACAGACTTATGAAGAATGATGTTAAAAGAACATCATCTTGGTGGGCAGCAAAGACCTGGCTAGGAAGTGCAATCATCAAGGATTCCTGCCAAATCTTAATTTGCTCCTCCTTTCATCCCACCACCATATATTGTGGGCACAGTTCTCACTTGAGCACACAGTGCATTCCTAGCAGAATCATGAACGCACAGAGTGGCTCTGGTGAGAAGCTGGAGCTGTAGTAAGCTTCTCCAAAGAAGGACATATGTACTCCCTCTGTCTGCAGTGGGTAGGGCAAAAGGTCTTAGCAATGTCAAGGAGACACAGGTTAGACTTCATGAAGAAATTGCAAACGATTCTGCAAGCAGCAAAGTGCTGGCGTAGAGTCATCTGGAAAGATGAAGGAATTGGAGGGAGCCTTTGGAAGCTGAATGCTGTCCTAGAGAAAGGCATCCCTTCCAAGCCCATGCTATGGAGCTACTGCGAGGTGCTGTAGAACTTTTGTAGCTTTCAGTTGTTTCCAGTTGGTGTTCCAGATGGCACCTGCAGTCTCATTTGAAGGATTGAGTTTAGACTGAAATTAGCAGAATATGCACTCCGAATATGTGATTTTGACCTTTCCAGAAAACTACATCCTTCTGTGCGTCAGCTGCCTTTCTGCAAAATGAGGGTAATGCAGAATTTTCAGCAGGATTGCATAAGTAAGTTTGTTAGTACTTCAAAGCACTTGGATGCTGTAGCGATGTGCGGTGAGGATGAGGCCACAAGGAAATGATAAATTTTGTCCCCACAGCAGGGACTGAACAGTGCACCATAAAGAAAGCCAAGGGCCACATGCTGGGTGACAAGAAAAACAAAATATTGGATGACTGCTGGTTAAGTGAGAACTTTTCATTCATTTTGTGGAATGAAGCAGGAATGCCAAGGAAAAAGTAGTGTGTAGTATCTTATTGAAGACTGTATAATAACTCAGTCTCCTTTTGTATAAGTAATTAAGTGGGTGATTTACCTTGTCCTTCTTTGAGAAATGTAATGCATTACTATGCTACAGACAAGTATCTACCTTAAACTAGGAAATACAAACAACAGCAAAAAAATCATCTCTGTAAATCTGATGTCTGTGCAATTTGCCAGCTGGTGGATCCCTCAGCCCAGCACACAGGGGAGCTGACAGCATTGGCAAGCTGACCTTCTCCAGGCCAATCAGTGCTAGAGATCTGGAGATCGTTTGCCAGCAGCTGGACAAATGTTGGTGCATGACAGGGGAACAATGGGATTTGGGTTACCTGCCTTCATCCCGGATTTGGGAGGGGTTGTAGTGAAGCAGACAGACTTTTTTTTGTTCCAGTCCTTGTCTTGTTTTCCATGAAAGGTCCTTGGTACCTTCTGTGGCCACTATCTTGGGCTACCCAACTGTGTTGGGTCACCTTAGGCATAAAATTAAAAAGAAAAATAACACTTCTGATACCCCCATCCTACAGAAATGGCCCAACCATTGTGGGTTTTTTGTGAGAGGTATTGGGCAACTTACATGCAGTTCTGCCTGCAGTACCCTGTCACTGTGTTGCTTGCAGAAATGGCTTGAGGCTGTGAAGCAGAAACTGTAGGAAGATTTAATATCTCTTCTTGTAACAACTGATAGAGCTCTTAAAAACATTAAGAGCTCAAGATGGACTTAGGTGTCTAAGAGCTCATTTATTTTTCTATCAGCTATACCACTGAGGGCTTCTACATTACCATATAAACCTCTCTGGTCTTCAGCATGTTAAGCGGAAAATAAAACATCATGCTGTGGTCCCACAGATTAGGAGTGAGCTTGGAAGAGTGTAAAGGGAGTATGTCTTGAGAAGTATGAGGCTGGAAGGTGGATGTCTTCTCTAATATGATGACGATATCTGGAACTCCCTCATCTTTCTCTTTGGAACATGAGGTTGGGCCACGCCCAGATTCAAGTAGTCTGCACTGAATGAAAGCCTTCCAAGTTTTGAACTTTGGTCATTCCTTCAGGCTCCAAGCACTGAGGGACAAGAAATGAGTTGCATCAACCCCTCTCCCTCCTCCCTCCCTCCCTGCTGGCTCATACCTGCCCAGAAACATGCCACAATAGCCAGCCCCCAACGCGAAGCTGCCTTGGTAGTCCCTGTTGCACTCTTTCAGGTAATGAGCCAAACAATACTGGAAGAAAAAACAGCACTTTCTTATCCCTGTGGACATTCTTGCCACAGAGGACTGGGAATGTCAAGTACAGAGGAGGTGACTATGCCCTATCAAAAGTTAGAGAAGGGAAAAACTTGTACATAGAAATTATGAAAAAGAGCTACATAAAAATATTGGGAATTAACAGGGTTTGAGGATTTCCCTCCTCCACACCCTACCACAAAATGTACTACACCAGGGATCTTTCTCCATGGTGTAGTAGCTTTTGCATCTGTCGTTAGCTTCCCTTTCCTTTGGATGTGGCAATCAGCCGGGAAAAAACACTGCTTTTCACTAGCCCTTCCTGTCAGCAAACATAAGTCACTCTCTGGCTCCCAGCTTTCCTCTGAACTGCAGAAACAAATGTAGAGCTTCTGTCAACTGCCTAAGAATTGCTATGCAGGGTATAACTACCTGCTAGAAGAAGGGGCTATCAGCCTCTCCTTACAAGATAACCCTGCTCTGGTGATTAAAATTCAGGAATAAAGTTGAATCTCTTAATGGTGCTCCTGGGAACTGTACATCCTTCTGGGGAGAGCATGGAGTGCTTTGTTCTTCATTCCAGCAACTTGTCTCCAAACAATCCCACGTCCTTATTTTGCAGCACATAATCTGGGATGAAGTAAAATGCCAGGCATTGGCAAAGCACGTGAGAAATGCTGTGATTCTCCAAATGAAATAGATTGTGCAATGGACACAGAGAGCGAGGTATGGGTTCCCAAATGGATGCAACTGGCATACATATGACAAGAAAATATCATGATGTGCTTCTCCCGGGTCATCCCTAGCCTTTTTTCCAACCTCTTAAAGAAAAACCTGAAAGAATGATGCAACCTCCAGTAAAACATCTCATTCCTTCTTGCTGTCCTTCTTAGGCAAATGATGCAACACCTGAGGTTGTTGACACATTGAACTGATCTCACAGCTCACTAATGAGAAGGCAGTCAATAAAAGGTGAGACTATGCCCATAACTTGATTCAACGGACTTGATTCTTTTGTACAACTTCTTATGATCAAATATTATTGTATCAGCAGAAAGGAAGACCAAAAAAGATTACATTCCCCTGAGACTCCCTAATTTTAGATTAGAGAATGCGTTAGTCAGATAAGAGATGTTTAAAATGAATAGGATCATCTTTCATGCATGCTTGGGAATTCCTTGCTTCAATCACAAAAAAATCACTAATAGAGCAGGGGCAAAGCAAGAGCTGAAATTCTCAGGCAGTTTTTGCCCTTACTTACCCTGCTGCAGACACATCAGTCAACTGTGAGATCAGTGTGCCTGGTTCCCTGGCTCAGCTGTAGCCAAGGACATTGGGTCATGCCTGAAGGATCTTTATGGATGCTGTTGATGCTTGCACTGCAGAGCACCCTGCCCAATTAGAGATGGAAAAATCCATATTTTAAATATTTTTTAACTGAGCGCATTGCATCCAGTGGTAGAGACACTGTAATTACAACAATTTGTCACTGTCTGCAGTGTTGCTTCTTTGAAAAATAAACAATGATGCTACAGTCTTTCAATATGTGATTTTAATCAGCTTTTCCCTGATTATAACTATCATCCTCAGTAGGTATTCAGTAAATGGTCCCTCTTTCATTGTGAAGCTTGAAATACTAATACTTGGAATATAATGCAATGAATTCAAGGTGTCCTATTAAATCTATTGGAACTCTTATTTTAGTTCCACCAATGTTAATAATGAGACTTTTGAGGGAACATGGATTTCTTTGACATTGTACTCCAAGACTTACTGGTTAACAATAATAAAATCTGGCCTGACTTGTCTATCTGGAATTTCAAGTAAAAAGCTTCTGGTGCAGCATCGACAGTTAATTGACTGAACAGTTTTCCCCCACTGGAGATCATAAAGATAAAATAAAAGAGATCAGGGCCTTATTGCTTTCTAATGGAGACAGCTGATACAAAAACTACTGTTGCATTAACAGTGTACCATTTTCAGAGGGGAGGTAGGAGGCGAGCTCAGCAGGCCCGTGTGAGAAGTGACCCATGCAGAGCAGCTCTGCAGCGTGATACTCCTGCAGAACACCCTCAGGGGTGGATTATTGCTCCTCTGGGAACAGAACTCCAAGTCTGTCAGCAAGGCAGGGCAAAGCCAACATCTGCTTGTGGTGTTACCCAGGCAGCTTAAAGCACAGCTGGCCATCTGTGTCTGCGGTACTGCTGGTGAACAAGGAGTGAGTCCTAAAGCACCAGCGCACATTCAAAAGCAAAATCACATAAATCAGAGTCCACAAAAGAGGCAAGGTGGAAATGGCAAAGGCATCGAATGGCCTCCGGGATATTGTCACCCAAATTTTAATAGAAACCAAGAATTTCTAGGCCTTGGTACCTTTATGAACAGCCCTATCTTCCAATCCAAGCCCTTAGTGTCTCACTAGCATGCATGTGAACTGCAAAGGCTTTGCTGTTACAAACAGTCCCACCTGAGACAGATGGCATACCCCCATGATCCAGCATCCCCAAGGGTGATCATACAGAAGGATGTACAAGAGCCCCACTCCATAATCCTCCCTATCTCGGTTCGACCCTGATCTCAAATAATGCAGGCTGGCTCAAGGCCTGAAGCATAACATTCAGTTTCTCTTACATTAGCATTTTTATTTGTAACATTACTCTCAGTAGTCACAAAAATTATTCTCTCTCTGAATTCTGCTGTGTTCACTGGCACCTGGGGCACAGAAGTCCTTGCTCTTTGTGAAGTGGTCATTCTCTCTCTTAGTTTTGCACCTTTTAGAGCCATCAGCTGTCCTCTTGCCATTGTGTTGCTAATTAGGGAAAATAGAATTTCTATACCTTGAATCATTCATAATTTATTATACTTTCATCTCCTATTTCTAGCTCCTCCTTAGATCAAGAAACCCCATGGGCTTAATCGCATGAACTTGAGCCTTTCTAGGTCTTTGATTCCCCCTGTTTTTCGTTTTGAAAAACATTTGGTTATTCAACAGCCACTTTTTTAGGATAAGTAACACTGAGCATGCTGTTGCAAGGGGCCAGCCCATTCATTCATCCATTCATTCATCTGATGACAATATGACATTTTTTGATGATGATCTTCATCTCATTCCTTACAAATTCATCTCATTTCCTTGTTTCCATTTGAAGTTGGAGATTGAGCATAAAACTTCATTGAACAGTGCAAATTTGAAAAATGTGGTTATTTTCTCTAATTTATTTATAAGTGCTAAAAAAAAAAAATCTAGGGAGAGGAAAAAACCAGAATTTACTTCTCCCCTGACCACATAACAGTTTTTATTGTTCCATGCAAAATTCATGGACTTGACCTACAGATGTGCAGTCTTCATCTAACTGCAGTGTATGCTTGAGGTAATTAGGAGCAAAAGTAGATCACTGGAAGACCTGCAGGTTTTTATTTGAAATAAAATCTGTACCAACATAAAAGATAATCAAAAATACCTATCTTGTTTTCTCTTCTCATAGCACTCTTTCTACAGACTTTTATTTCTGTAACTCTGCAATACTGCAACAAATAATGAAATCACAGAATTTGAGTCAAACTATAGACAAACATATAACAAAAGATGCAAAATCTTGAAAATATTTAACATCATAACATTATTAACCTTTAGTGTCATTTAAGAACTAGTGAATAATTATAGTTCCTATAATTATATAGGCTTTTACATACATACTGATGTATTTAGATATCAGGACTTGTGATTATAACTTTGTGTTGATACAAATACAGTGTATAACCATCCCCTGAATGCTGTTTTATAGTGTCAGCAAGTTTAATGTTTATTAACTACGGGATGAAACAGGAATGTGAAAGCACTACTGCTTCTCCATAGCTTCTCAGTTTACCTTGCAGCACTCTCAGGCTAAAATCCACCTGAAAATGGAGAAAGGCTCATGCAGTATTCAGGATCCAGCACAGGTGAGAAATTAGATGCATGACAAGCTTGGTAGCCTGCCTGAGTTTTGCATAGTGGTGCTTGGTTCACAAGATGTAGGATTTAATAAGGCAAGTGAAAGGAAGGGGTGATGGAGAACCTCACCTAAACCAGATTAGAATGCCAAGCTCATACTGCTCTGCAGACTGGCACAAAGCAGGGCATTGACCAGAGCCAGCAGAAACACTTGTTTCGTTGGTGGTTGCCAGGTAGCCGTAAGCCTTGTGAAGGGTTTATTATCCAAATAACAAAAGAGGAGGGTAAGTTTCACTGACATAGAAAGATTACATTGCTGAGGTTCATCTCTGCACAACAATTTTCTTCCTGTTGTTGCTTATTTTCTGTCTTCTTCCAAGTACAAATAGAGCGTATCAGAAGTGGGGAAAAACCAAAGCTTAGCCTGTAAAAAGAGTGGAAACTTGACTGCAAACTGATTTTAAGATATTTCAGAGCTTTTCTAGCACCAGTAGTTTGTAAGTTTGAGCTACTTGCTCACCCCAAAACTGCATTTGAGATTGCTGAAGTCGGTGAAGCTGTGAAGCAGTCTCTTATCTAAGGAGAAATATGCACCCCAGAGTAATTGCTTTAATAGCATAATGGCTGGTATGTGATCTCCCAGCTCAAAGTCCTGGTTTCCCAGGATAGACATGGTCAGCATCTGTATGTGTTTGGCAAAAGCGTAAACTTTCTCTGGTGCCACCAGTGTTTACAAAGACATAAGGAGGTTCATCGGTGAGGGGAACTGATCGAAGGAGGCTCCCCTGGTTTTTCTATCAACTCCTTGCACGACCTCTTGGCCTGCCTACCACCAGTAAGGATCACAATTATGGTTATGGTGATTTATTTGTGCTGCCTGCTCCCAAAATTCAGCCTCTAGCACTCAGCTATTTTCACCTTCATATAGCTAAAAGTAAATGTTGGAGGTGGTAGGGATGGGTAGGGTATTTAAACCTTAAAAAAGGCTGGAAAAGTCCAATTCTCTTTCAGCCTTGTCCCCTAGAAGAACCAATATCCTAAACTGATAGCTTTTACACAAACCACTTGCTTTATTCTGACTGTCTCTGCTGGAGTTACTGACCACAGTTGGACTCCTGTACTTCAGAAATGCTCACTTTAGAGCATGACTGTGTGTTGGGTGAGATGGGATCCAACTGCTGCAAGAAGCAGCTGGAATGGAGAAATTAGTACCATATCTGGCTTTGGAATGTAAACAAGAAGGTTATAGCAGGAGAAACAATGAGCAGCCTGAGTCACTATGATGCAAATCAGTAATGAAAAAATTTCTGCATTCCTTCTCTAGTTGCCTTTACTTTTAGCCTCCTATCCCTCTTCTGTGGTATACAACAGTTTCCCACAAAGAATTATTTTTACTGCTGTTATCAAAATTGCTAACAAGGGAGAATTAACTTACAAAATAATTGTCACTTCCTGCAGTGTCTTCATTGTCCCATTATGTGTAGCATCCCAGCCTGGCAATAGACTCCAGTATAAGCTTCCTGCTTCCAGCAGGATTATTCACTCCCTGTTGCTTATTCCTTCTATCTCTCAGGAGCAAGTCACAGGCCCTGAATGGCCTAAAGTGGCCCGTGTTGAAATTCCCGCTCCTGAATTGATTATACTTGTCCTTAAAATGGTCAAAGAGCTTTCATATTCAAAGCCCTCAAAACAGTAAGCCCATTTTGGCCATAAGGCTGTGAGGACAAGGATGCCTCTTGATGTTGTCAGTTGGCATCCAGAGCTGTATGAGCAGACCTTTCTGAGGGCTTTCATTCAGTATTGTGAGTTATTCTTGGGCAGAGAAAGGCTTTTTGAAGGACAAAAGAACTTGGAATTGAGATGATTTTTACTTTTTTTTTTTTTTTTTAGCCTGCTAAGAATATGTCCTATGCAGGCTGCTTTTCATATTGTGTTTTCTTCCTCTCGTTTGGGACAAACACTGCTTTTCTTTATCAAAAGGAAGGATGTAGTTGCTTACAGACCTGGGGGAGAGGGAGTTTGCCTCTGCTGTCTTTGTTGTATTCGTTTGTGGGTTTTGTAGCCTGGTTTCTGAAGATAAGCAAAGCCTGTACAGTCAAGTTGTCTGTCTTCCTACAAATTATTCTGGAATTTATTGGCTAATTTCATTCTAACTTGATAGATGTCCATGAGATATCAATGTTACTATATTTCTGTAAGTTTTCAGAAAGTGATGGCAGGTCAGCAGGAAAGACTGTGTTAACACCCTTACTAAGGGACAAGCTACTGAACCGATCCTTTACACCAGGGAATCCACTTAGAAAAAATAGGTGCCTGTATTTCTTCCATCTGTGGAGATACCATAGAAAAGTAGCTTACATGACAGAGGGCATGCAAAAAATAAATATTGTATTGTCAAGATGTGACTAGTACTAAACTGTATATGTAAGTGGAGCATACAGAATATGCTTCTGAGAAAAGGTGGTGGTGGTGTGGCCACTTCAGTGGGCAAGAGAAGACACAACACACTTGTGCATGCAATAGCCAACAACATTTCCTGGCTATAGGAAGCCTGCTGAGGAATTAGGGGGAATGACTACTTTCTAATCTTAATGAAGAGCCTTGGGGAGGACATACCAGCTTTCTGTCTTAGTTTTCATACTTGAAAACAAGCTGCTCTGAGCTCTAATGAAGGCAGTGACAGTGCAGCATCTATGGTATACTCAGACTACTCATGTCCTCATATTAATCAAGAGCAATGGCATGAAGGGCAAAGGTATTGGTTGCAGAAAAGAACAGTGGGTCAAAATCACTTTTGTCATCTCCTATAAATCTCACAGTTCTACCTCTAGGACTAAAACCTAAAATTGCCCAGTGTGCAACTTCTCTGTAGAACAGCGCAAATCTTAAATTGCTGGCACTGCATTACTCTGCACTTGAAAACCCACTGGCTGTATTTTTAACTACACTTAGGTTGCATGCTGTCAAGGGAAGTTAGAAATTCTATCTCTTTGAATTCAATTATATTGATGATGCTTTAAATATCAGCGAGGTTCTTGCTCTGTGGTGTAGTGGCTTCTGATTTTTTGTGACTTTTCAGTACATATAGATGAGGAAGCTCCTGTGAATTTTTCTATCGTGGACTTATCAGCAGTCATTACAGAATTATTTCTCTAATATTATTGCTCTAATTTGTAGCAGTTTACATAAGATAGTTGGAAATTTTTTTTACATATTTTTCTTAAGAAAAAAAAGTCATTCTGATAGAATAATCCACCAGATGTCTGTAAGTAACAGCTATGAGGAAGCCACCTGTGGGCTAAGAGCAAGTTCTCCACTGAGTCAGGAGAAAAGCAGGGGAACACCTGGCACTGTCTGTGCAAATGGCAGGTCCCAACTGTGTGTGACTGGGGAGGGAAGGGAAGGGCAACCTCGGCAATGCACCTGGTTGAGACAAAACATCATACTGATGCAATTAATAAAAGAACAGTCATACTGTTAGACACCAGTTCAGTTATTATGGGGTCAGAACCACCTTGTGGGGAGCAGGGGTGTGTGTGTGTGTGTAGGGGGAAGGGATGGGTTGAGTCTCACAGAGGTTTCCCTCATGGCAGGCCCTGGAGCCCACAGGGGGAAGCCCTGGCTTAGCTGTCAGTCACAAACAGCCTGGGAAAACTGTGACACACCACACCTCCTGGATCTAAGCCAGACTCAGATTGGCAGGGACAGTGAGGACACTGCCCCTCACCCTGCCATGGACCCCAGAGACCCCGCCTGGGAGGGTCAGCCATAGGAACCAGAGCAGATACAACCATAGGCACGTGTTTGCCTCATATCATGGCCCTGCCACTTGGACATGTGAGAGCTGGTCTTCCACAAGGTCTCAGTGATAGCTCTCTCTCCCTCTTTCTTCATGTCTCTTTTTGTTTCCTCTCCTCTTTCTTTGCTCCTTTCTGGATGCTTAGGGTGGCTTGGAGCTGGAGGGATTGGATCTTGACTTCAGTGTTGTAGAATTGGTTGGAACTTAAGTATTGTGGATTTACTGGATTTTGACTTAAGGATTGTGGATTAACAGTATATGCTGAGTCAGTATTGTGATGGAACATTTTTGTCTAGATTGTGTGATGTCCTTTTGAACTTTAGCCAAGTTACCTTATTCGCTCCCCTAACTTAATAAAGAAATCCCTTGGGAGCAAGTCCATGGTTTATTCTCTTGATGCTATCTCAAGGTAATAAAGAACCCTCTATCTCTACATTAAAGTAAAACTCCTGGTCAAGCCCATGAGCCTGCAGCTCCAGGGGCTGGAGTCTTACACATACTTGCCATGGAGTATATGTGCTGTGGGCTGAGACCTTCTTTGTTGGACTCACATACCTGGCACTATTAAAACCACTGGTGTAGCTTAAATTTCAAGGTCAAGGCTGCTCAGTGGCTTAATGGGTTGGGCCAGTTGCTGGCTTATGGCAAGACTGATGCAGACTTCCATTCCTACCCTAAGTCCATGATCTTACCCCCTTAAGGGGTAAGATTGAGGTGACCCCATAGGTCACCTCAAATGAGCTACTTGACATAAGTGATGTGAATGGGGCTTGCCCTAGTGGAAAATACTGCAGAGACAGCACAATGTCTGTCAGAGGAGGAAGCAAATCGTGTTGTTCCTAAACGACAGCTATGGTCAATTTAAAAAGAAGTGTTTATCTTCTCAAAAGTAATTACTGTCCAGTGGTTTTTTTGCCCAACCGTGACCGAGCACTTTTTCTGTAGGAGCAGCAGTACAGCAGGAAGGGATTGCTTGTCAGACCTCCAGCAGGGAACTGGAAGGTTTGCAGAATAAATAACATCAAAAGCCTAATCAAAGTTGATTCTTTTTCATAGTAACACTTTGGGATCTTTTTTCATTTTGGCCATCTTTCGAGCAGCGCACAGTTACTAATCAAAATAGCCAGCCCCTGAGAGTTGGGCCGTTTGAGTGGAATAATTGAGCTTTATTGGCTGTCTCTTGGGGATCATTACTATGCTTACAAACATGGACAGTACAGCATTACCTGTATTCTCAGTAAATGTTACTGGAGTTCCACATGTCTACAGCCGCCACAACAATTGCAGAGTCTCCATGAGTGGTTTGTGAGTGCTAAAGGGGCCAGGAGAACACAATTCTTGACTCTGACTTCTTTACTTTCAGAAGGGAAATGGAGTTAGGGAAGATGGATGGGTGAGGAGAGACTTGTCTTGTGTGCATTACACCCCTGGTACTGGCAATCAGAATCCCTGGATCCTTATGCCAGGCTTGGCACTATCATCATGTGGGACCTTCTCTTGCTGTGCCTCCTGCATCACTCCCTCTGTGAAATGGGAATACATGACATGGCATGCTGCAAAGATCAGTCTTCGAATGTAGATTTATGATCTTTGAATGAAACTTGCACTCCATGTAACATGTAATAGTAAGCACAGCGGTGAAGTGAGGTTTCTTTTGTAGTTGTGTGCAGGGTCTAACAGAGAAAGTTTCTATCAGCATGTGTTTTGCCTTGTGGTCATTCATCCATGCATTTAACCTCACTGTTGAAGTTTCTCACCTTTAACTGCTTTCTGTGTCAGAAAATGGATGTCACTCAATTATTCCCCAGCTCACTGCTATGCACTAACTAGCTTGGAAGACAGCCCTGGTGAAACTAAAGGCCAGTCATATGTGGGGATGGTAAAAAGTGAGCTCAGACAGAAAGAAGTCAAGGGACTTCAATGGGCTCTGTATGAATGGACAAAACAGCCAAAATTTGTTTACAAAGGGCTAGCATTCAGCTACTGAGGATTTATATTCTTATGTGTTGTGCAACATATTGGTGCCAACTGCTAACCCAAAAGAGCAGACAACAAAATTCAGGGGAACAGAGACATATGTAGTTTTCCTGCTCTATCTTAGAGAAAATAATTTAATGTTCCATTCAGAGAAAAAATTATTTAATAAAAATACGGGTCTTGTAAAACAGGAATTTAGGGCCAGACCACCACTGGATCTACTGTTTTATTTTAATATTCACTTGATTTAAAATTCAAAGTGTTACATGGGTCTTTTTTTCCCTCTTGTTTCAAGAGATTTTGCCATCTGTCCAGTAAGCAAAAGGAAGATGACAGCAACATTCAAAGTCTAATCTACTGAGCTCAATTTATCAGTTTACTTGTCCTGAACTGATAAGCTACACTTACTGTTTAAGTTAACTTCTTAAGTTACAAGCAGACAATACAAGCTCCCTCATCCAATTGCATGAAATACCACTTGGCCTGTGGGGACACTCCTGCTGTGTCTACTCCTATTGTTTTCATCTAATCTGTTTCAGTGGTATCTCCACCATTTGCATGATACCAGCTACTTAAAAATACATTCTGCTCTTGCTGATAGCTTAGTGTAAGTTGTCTAAAAAGGGATGTGCTGGTTTTCTTTGCCTATTGCACCTGATAGATAGAGAAGCTTAGCACAGCCGTACTGTTACAACACACAGCTACACAGAGCTACACAGCCCGTTTAAATCTTGATGATGCATTCAAACTAAAACTCAAAAATGCATTTGTTCCCATTCCTTAATTATTCAACAAAACGCCAGCAGCTTGAATGAGCTGTGAAAGAGTAAGCTTGGGATCCGCGGGAAGCCTTGCTGGCTTTCTCTTAGTTTCAGGAAAGAAATAGAATTTCGAGTGCAATTCACTCCCATGGAGAGTATCGGCACAACACATATGCATCTTGAAGACCTATTCTGTGGATTCAACCAAGACTTAATTGGTACATTTTGTGGTAGGTCATTACCAGGCATGAATTCCAGTTCAAGTGAGCACAACTCCAAATTCAGGACTTTGTTTGTTGGATTTAATTTATTTTAAGATCTTTACTTTTGCTTTCAAGAGAACAATCTCAGTTTTTTTCCCTGACATACCAGTAAAATTGTTCTCAAATTCCCTGTGAAGTACATTGTTCAAATCCTTTAAAAATCCTGAGGTTTCCATGGTGTCACTAAAAGGTATTATTAAAATGAATGTCATTTCCCTTACATAAATGAGGGTAGAAATTACTCAGTGAAATTTCATTTTTACCATTTTCCATGAGGAGCGAAAAAAAAAAAAAAATCAAGAAAGGCCTCACCTGAATACAGTAGCCCCAGATTCCATCTTCAGCAGTGGCAGTTAGAGAAATCATCTTTTTGGTTTGCATACCGAGCATGTCGACTGCTGTATTACACCATGCTGCTGCTATTTCTGCTGCAGTGCAGAACAATATTTTCAGATGTGAGCTCCAAAGAAGTGAGGTGATCCAGATCTAGGGCGCACTGAACTTAGATTCAGGTAGCACAAAACCCAAGTGCCATCCCACCAACCTCTCAAGTCAGCTGAGTGCAACTCTGTTTCCAGGCTTTGAATGTGCTGGTTCTCTACATGTTGGCACCGAACCTCACAGCTAAGATAAGACAGGGAAAGTGCCGCTCCACCCCGTGTAGCTAAATTGGGGGTTACAGTCAGCAGGTCTCTCTGCCCAACACAGCTCCTTGGAAAGCCTGTAAATTCACCCATTTTGTTTTCCAAGGATGCCTGGAAGGCATCACTGCTGAAAGCACTGGCTGTCATGACTAGTTTAATTAGTACTTATGCACTCTAGTTCTACTAAATTTAGTACCTGTGTCTGCTAATCTACAAGGCAGTTGGAGGGCATTAGATATCAATGCAAAATGGAAAATAATTGCTCAGGCCTTGGAGATTAAACACTAAAATTGTGATGGAGAATTTAGTAAACAGATACTTTTTTTTTTTCTCTCAGGAAAAAAAAAATTAAAAAATTATTACAAACGCCTGCAAACAACCAGTGTGTTGAATATCTGCATTCTATTCACACCCAGTAGAATACATAGTACTATTGAATGATTTCCAGATCATGTCCTAAGTAAGATTTTACAGACTGATTCTATTAATTACCACCTATTCATTATCCAGAAATAAGAACAAGGAGGGGTTTGTATATGGACTCTGGTGGAAAGTCAAGGTCTTTCAGTACATTGTCTCTTCTCATGCTGTATTTAGGGACTGAAAATTCATAGCCACAAGCTCCCTATGAGCATGAGGGCACATTCTCTTCTGCTACTACCAGGAAGTACAATACGGTTAAATAGTTAAATGTTATTTTTTCACGCTCCCTCCAGAGACTCATAAAATTTGTTCTTTTCAGGCCCGAAGGAGTACAAACTCCTGATAGCCTCAGAGGGATTTCAGACAGATCATCTCTCCCCAGGGTATCAGCCAAGTCTTAGTAGCACAGTCCAAGCTGAAGATCCACAGGATGCACTCTGATTCCATTCACTCCTCCTTTGAAACTGAAAAAGTGAAGAGGGGAAAAAATTGAAAAGCTGAAAAGATGCCACATCTGTACTTGAAAAAGGCTATTCTCTCCTTGCTCCTTCCTCTCCTCCTGCACCACGTCCCCACCAAGTGAGGAGATGTGGCAACTCTACTCCCCACAGAACCAAGGCCAGGTGAAACAACTCTGCCTCTACTCAGCTCTCCTGCTGCTTGGTGGGAGCCCTCATCTCACCAAGCCACCTTTCCAGTACAATCAATAGCTAAGGAACAGGGTTTCCAACTCACTACATCCTAGACCCTGACAAAAAATACAGTGTGTGTGTGTGAAGCCAACAAAATAATTCATACTAGCTGGATGTTGTAGATTTTCTAGAAAATTAATTTTCCTCAAAATCCTGAAATACTAAACTATTCTTACTGTTGACAGAATACAGAAGAAAAGCATATACTTTAAGGTGAACCACGCTAACATGGCTGATTGAAAAGTATCAGTGTGGATAGAAGACATGCAACTACTGATGTAAGGCATGTAGCTTTGTGTACTCCATGTAGCTCTCTGGAGGTGCCCAACTCTTACCCTCAGCTGCAGAGGTATGCCAGGTTTCTACCTTCAAGTATCTGTATTGCATTTAAACTTTCCTTGCTGGAAAGGCAAGAGAGATTGGATATTGCTCAAAATGTCCCCCACCACTGGTGATTAGAATAAAATGCTGACTGCCTGTTTGAGGTTTTGAGGTACTTCATCAGCAATAATTTATGCTTTGTTTCATTTATATCTCTGGAAAACATGGTTTTTCTCTCTGTTTGCCCTGGTTTATTTGGTTTTGTTTTATTCTGGTTTTTTCCAGCAATGTTTCCACTATTCAGAAGCCGGGTGACAGCAGATTTGGTTTCTCTAACTAGAAATTTCAGGTTCAAATTACTTGTAAAGGTGCCCGAGAAAAGCATTTAGATTGCTTCTCTTTTCTCTTTCGGGGGTGAGAAAAAAATATTGTTTGAGACAAATTCTGGAGGTGCTGGGCTGTCATATAACCCTACAAAACAGATTCTTCAAAATGCACAAAGCAAGTCAGTGATACATTAAGTTTTATGAGTTCCAGAATATAGGAAAAGGAAAATGGTAATGTCCTGATTGAAATACTAAGCACTTTAACTTGAAAAAAGAAGAAAGAAAGAAAGAAAAATACTTGCCGTGCCATTATGCTGAACAAGGTGGAAATACGTCCTTAAGTGGAAAAGTAGACTTGAAACTCTATTCAGCTGCTTTGTGTGCAAGCAGACTGTGACCCTGTTGTTTCAGAGAGTTGCAACAAATACTCAACCTCATTTGTTTAAAATGAGATAATGGAAACCATGGCTCTTAAAACCACAAGGGAAGTTTAAAAAAAAAAAAAAAAACAAAAACCAAAAACCGACTAAACCGTGGTGGGCAAAATTATAGCACTTTCTAAGAAAGTACAAGTGGTTCTGCGCCTGTTATATGGGGGTAACAGCATGAATGTTCCTGGATCATTCACTGGATTACAGAAGGTGGTTTCAGGATTGGTATTGATCCTGCAAAAGCTAAGACTTACCAAATTATTGAGAATAATATTACGATGGAAATTGTGAGATGGCAACCCACAGCTGACTGCAGTCAGGCTGTCAGGGAAGCCTGTAAGCTGGGAACTTGGCACACAAGGAAACTATTGCAGAAAGTATTTACCCAGGGGATACTCTTGAAAATGTTAATAAAATCTGAAAACAGAACTGAATTGAATGTTTAAAGGAGAGGGTACACTTTGGGACACGAAATGTAAAATATTACACAATTTATTCCTCTCTACACAATAAAACAGCTTGCCAGCAACAAAGCAGTTCAACTTTCAGAAACTTTGTTGCATTGTACTTGATATGGGAGGTTGAAAGAGGCTCAGAAGTTCAGTAAATACTCAGAAGTTTCAGTAAAAAAAGTGTACAGTCAAAGCAGTTATACAGCCCTTACACCCCCATCCCAAAAGAGCTAAAATTTCCCCATGATATTGGACTGGATTTTAAAAGGAGGTTGCAAGTACTATGGACTTCATCAAACCCATGTCAGAAGCCCTGAAAGGAAAAGACACATCAATAAAAACTTGTTCACATCAATGGTCTGATGGGTCAGATCCACCAGAAGAGTGGGAGTCTCAGAATTTCCTTCCCTCTGAGGAACTGGAATTTTCCCAGAAAAACGCATATAGAATAGGAGACCCCAAATACCAAAACTTTACAGATATATGTCTAAATTCATCTCCTCACAGAAAATATGTGTTACATACAGTATCCAATCAAAATCCAATCAGAGACTCTGTTTTATCAGAGACTTTATTTTAAAACCTGAGAACATCACAACACCAACTGCACCAGCAATGCAAGATGTGCTACAGATGTATGGGTTGGATTTCAACCCCGTGCAACTGGTGGCTCAGCTTTGCCTGTTGCAAGCCAGCTATCAATTTGCAGAAGGTCACTGAGGTCCACTCAAAAATATTTTTTCTTCGGCCAAACCAAATGCTGACTGCTTTGCAAAAAGGTGAAGCTGACATTATTGCTTTCCATGATAGTAGCAGCCAGCCCCAAAAATGGAAGGAATATAGATGCCTAGTATCAGTCACAGCTCAGGAGCCTGAACCTTATGCAATGACAATTCTGATTTAAACCTCACAGGATTTTTGGGTAAATTCACTCAAAGAAAACAGCAGCCTCTGAACTTTGTCCAGCTTGGACTCCATTCCTCTTTTTGTGATTTTAGAAGAAGTAATTATTAGCTTTGCAACATTGCTACTTTGTGCACTTCTAAAATAGTGAAGAAAAGAAACTTTGTCCTAAATTTTAAAACTTACTATTTCTAATTTTCTTCCTTTTTTAATATAGGCCAGTGCTCATTAAACCCTGCAGTGGTTTGCTCTGAGGTCTTGGAGCCACAGGTAGGATGCTTCATTCCCAGCAGAGTGAACAACATACTTTACGTTTACATTCACCAGCTGGATAAAGGTTTGTCCTCAAATCTGAAAATAGTGGAAGGATGGGTTTAAGTATCTAAGAGGAAAACTTTAAAATAACTGACTCCGGGAGCATTTTCCCATAGCAACATGCTTTTAAAAATAATTAAGAGAGGTTAACAGAGAATTCCTGCATAATTACACACATGCATTTTTATCTTTTACCACTGGGTTCTTAACCACAAAAGTGTGTTGCAGAGGAGAAGCTGAACTGGGCTCTGGTTAGCCATCTGCTTCAGGTAGGCTTATGAAAATAAGCAGGAGCCACTGAAGTGCCTAGTCAGGATAGCTGGCTGACACTGAATAAGGAGATCACAAGTAGCCCAACACTACTCTGAAACCAGCCTAACAATCTCCCTCCAGCCCAGGCATAGTATTAAAGTTAATAACTATACAGAGCCTTTTGTCAAAAGCCAAATGACCAGGAACATTTGATCCTTATGGAAAGGAACTGGAGATAAGAAATGTCCTGCCTTAGATAGCTGCCAGGACAGCTAAGCTGCACAACACAGAAAGCTTTTGCCAAGGTAGGTTTTGACTTATTGCCTATCTCATTCCAAACAAACATGAAACTGGTGGAAGCCTTTGATGTTCTCCCATGGAATGATCCCAAGTGGGAACAATTTACAATGTCTGCAGTCACCAGTACAGACTTCTTTATATTGTAAATCCTAGCTGCTTTAAACTCCTTGCCCAGTTGATGTCTTCTTGAGGAAGATGGCTGAACCTCCAGCATGCCTGAAATGAACATTTGCTTGACATGAAACACAGGTTTGCCAGCAAGACTCAGCCTCCTCCTTGCTGATTGAAGCCATCAGTATTGCTTGTTCTACTGCCTGGCCGTCCACTGACCAGCTGAGGGGGTAGGGAGGAGCAAGGAAAGGCCACAGCAAAAGCTGCTCATCAGTAATCCTTTGTTCTTTTATCTCTTAAACACAAACAGAAATCTTGTAACGAGAAAAGTCTGATTTTTTTTCCACCATCATCCTATATCAGTTTTTTTTCTTCACAGTATTGTTTACAACTTGCTATTTTCTTTGGGTTTTTAAGCCTGGTTTGGATTTTTTAGGTTTTTTGTTTTGTTTTGTTGCTGTTTGTTTATTTTTAAAGAACAAACCTCTCCAAGCCAGGCTTTTATTTCCAGCTGACTCCTCCCTTGTAGCATTTTTTCTTGCTCCAGGTGTAACCTCTCATTCTCTGATTGCTGCTGGCAGTTTTTCCATCGCAGCAAAACATTTCTAACTAGATGTCTCCAGCTGCAAAGGAACTTGAGTTTTCAGACCATCTTCCATATTTTCAGACTCCTCATCCCAGCTGGGCAACAGAGGGAAAAAAGGCTGGGACAACTCTGCTGTAAGTTATTTGTTGCAGTGTACATGGTATGACTGACGCCTCTTACCTTTCCTCAGATATGCTGGGTGTGTGCTGAGTAAACATCCTGGCAAGCTGCATATGTCAGCCAGACCCTACTGGTCCCGAACAAAGCTAGATGGAATTTCACCCTTTACTTCAGATGCAGCAGGTCCTGGGGCTCTAGTAGTGTAAAGTGTAGAGCCCTTTGGATGAATGAAGGGACCCAACTCTCTCCTTCTCTCCCTTTTTCTCTCTTTTTGTTTTTTTTTAATTAGTTTCAAAAATCCATGGACTCCTTGATTACAGGCTGCATAAATTCAGGTAAAAAAAAAACATTATAAGAGAAGTGCTTGGCATTTCCAGGGTAGAGGCTAACAGCTCAAGACAACATTGCTAGCGTGCTGGGAAGGCAGTTTTGACCTTTATGGGGTAAGGTATAAATCAGTGGTTATGCCTGAAGAGACAAAGTCTGCCAGACTAACCGCACTGCAGAGCTGTATTTGCACAAGCTGGCTTGGGTTCCAGGTAACTACAAACTATTTAACTCCAGCAGTGCAAGCCTCTTACCTCTCAGATCTTCAAATGTTGATAGAAAATACAACAAAAATATTAAATATTGTGTTACAATTTTTTCCCCAATCTCTTTATTTCCCTTTCATTCTTAAGACCATTATTTTGTTTTGTAAGAAGTTTTTTGAGCAAAATCAACATGCTCTTTCTACAACTTGGACTAATTAATGTTCCTTTTTCCCTCTTAAACCATATGTGCACAGTCATACTTAGTTTGTATGTAGAGAGAAGAGAATATTCTCTTCTCCTTGACATTTTGGAAAGGATTTATTCAAAAGAACCACGAGCTGAGCTGTAAGCCGCGGGTGCAGGTGTCCCCCATGGATGGGCAGTGGGAGAATATCTAGGGCTGCACTTGTTCAGATCAAATTTAGCAAGCTCTCTGCAGGGAACCCAGTTATTCCTGCCTGAGAACAGAACAGAAGAGCTGGAAGGGGCCTACGATGATCAGCTAGTCTAACTGCAATCACAACTTGGAGGGTACAAGTAGCAGTGAGTGCCGAGTAATGTATAAATGGATAGATGGATATCCACATCATGTAGCTACACTACATGGTTTAATTAAGAGTTAGTCCATTCTCAGCCTCTCCATATATAACATCCAGTTTGGGCCTGTGTTGAAGGATAGAAGCGGCTCAAGTCTTGCTTCTGTACCTTGGAGCTTGCTCCCAGCCCATGTAAGCAGGGACTGAGGCCAAAATCATCTGGATGCTAGGTGAGTCTGAGCTTGCATATACAATATAGGAGCAGGCATGGGAAGAAGAACTCCCATAGAGAATGTCTCTTACCCAGGTGTAAAGGGAAAAAAAAATCAAAGGCAAATATTTAATGTGCAAATAAGATTCTTGATTATAGGTTCCATTTTTATGAAATATTCCAGTTAGGTCCTGTAAGATTGGAAAACTTGGTGATTCATACATTTGAGGCAATTAGTCTTTGAGCTGCCATCCTTACATTTGTTTGGTTACTTTCTGTAGCATATACACATTCTTGCTCAGTTAATCTGCATGCAAGGTTTAATTTATCTGTCTGAGGACTGTACTCTGAGTCACTGAGTTCCCTCAGGGTGTCCTGATTCCTTTCCTCTGATAATCCTTAAGGAATACCCCAGGTGCTGTTTGGTTTTTGCTTTCCCTTTAGAAACTGAGTTATACACTAAAAGTGACAGTAGACATCTGCATGTATCTGGCTGTGATTCCCGTCATAGGTGGAAATGCACCCATCTTGCTCCTGAAATAAGTATTACTATTTCAGCCTCAGTTTTTCTGTTAAGAATCTGTCAGCAGCCTTAGAAGAGGATGCAGAAAATACATACGTGTATTTTCGCTGAGTTGGTTTTCAACATCAGATATTCAGCTACCATCTTCTGACCAAGGGAATGTAAAATGACTGCTGTTAAAGACTTTGGTCTTTTGAAGCAGGAATCCAGCTCAAAGTCTGTTTAATTTAATTTAATTGTTCATTTAATTTCATTTATTTAATTCTAGTATTTGAAGATCTGTTTAAAATAAAAAAGCCACTGGACTGACTTAATTCCTACTTGATTTCACTACATTCCATTGAAGTATTCAAACAAACTGTGTCTAAAAATTATGCATCCTGCACAACTTGTGTAAGCACTCATTAGTTGTTTTGCATTGTTTTAATGTATATACACAGAGACAAAGCCCTACATTAAAACACCATGAAGAACTCAAAATTAGGCACTTGAAAGTCAGAAACCACACAAGGTAAAATAGCTTCTGTAAATCTAATTTGGCTTCCCTGTGTGTTCGCATAATGGCTTTGTGTTACATATATATATGCTGTATAATATTTATGTATGTACAGTGAGAAAAGCCTTTAATTACATGACTACTTACTCTTTTGTCCACAGTGTGTTTGCTTAATTCAGTGAACAGGATAGACTTGCTTTATATGTGGGTCACCTTAGTGAGAAGGCAGCTGTTCCCTACATGGCACTGCCCTGTTAATTGTAGTGGTAGGTGAATCAGAAGTGAGGTGGGAGACTGGATGAGGAGTTAAGGGGTGTCACTGCTTCTCCAGAGAATTAAACTCACAACTTAGAAAGTCAACTGATTGGCTGCTGACAGGTATAGAGGTATCTGAGCAAGCTCTTGAGCTCCCCTTGAGGAAAAGTATCAAGATAAGGTTATACAATTCTTGTTGCTGTTCTGAGTAAGCTTCACTGATTTACACCATTGTAAAGTAGTGGTGCATACAGGAACTGCTCTGCAGGCAAGTTGGAAAGGAAAGTAATTTCTATTTAGCAAATGGTCAAAACAGTTGGTGGAGGTAAATTTTTCTAGTGGAACAGGGGTGGTGTAATCTTGGTCCAGGTTAACATCTATTATTCTCGCTGTACAGTTACAAACAGTCCACATCAGTACCATTGTTTTCATTAACCAAATTGATAAAGTCATTAAAAATAAAAAAGAGGTAGTGTAACAAAGTATATTTTCCTTAAATCCAGGTTAACTGGCTTTAATTGTCTTACCTAGTTTTAATTCTTTATTAATCCAGTGCTACATCAGCTGCTCCATCGTTTTGCCCAGGAGTGATCTCAGGCTTCTGTCTCCTCCTCAAAGCACTGTATGATGTTATTGCCATTGCATTTGTCTGATTTTGTGAGTGCATGCCTTGAGACTCTGGAGTCAGATTTACAAAAGCACTGCCCAGTCACAGTTGCCAGCAGGAACTGTGCTTCAAAAATGCAAAATGCTGCACCATACTCTAGAATGATAAACTGCTAGGAGCTGCAAGTACCCAAAACATCAAGGTTATTACCTTAACCTATGTGCCCCTGAGATTCCCAATATGAAAAGAAGGTAATCAACCTTCCCCTCATGGAGACACTGTGAAAATAAATGCATTAATATTTGTGAAACACTTGGATACTTCAGAGGGGAGAATTATAAAAAAATCCCATGAGGACATTAATCATTAGTTCTCTAGAGCAGGGTTTGAAGTTAGTGCATTGAGTAAGTCATGGGGCTCCATACTGAGCGAGGAGAAAACAAAATACTGAATTGCTCCTCATTAAGACCCAGATTCTCAATGGATTTTTAAGTGCTCAAATCCTTCTGAGAGTCAAACGTATCTTTAAAAAAATAAGTATTTATTTATTTTTATTTTTAACTGAACAAAACAGGAGATTCCAAGAAAAACTGTAAGTAATAATGTAATTATAGGTTGCATCATAGCGCACCATTCATTAAACTTTACATCAGAATGCATGTGTGCACTGATCTGGGGCATAAATTGACATCGCCCAAGCAATCTTAGTTACAGTGTTAAACAATGTCAGATTGCTTGATTTTGCAACATGTATGATTTTTTTCCAATAATTAGTGTACAAATAATTTTTTCTGGGTTTAGGATAACAAACAAAGCCACACACATTCCCCAGCATGCTCACATCCCGAGAACCCTTCTCCAGCTGGATCCCTCCCCATATGAGGTACATACCTGTACCAGCAGAGTAAATGACACAGACAATGGGTCGTCATCTTCTATTTGAATCAGCATAAGGAGGGACAGAATATTTTGCCAGTGAGTTTTGCTACCATTTGCTGACATAAGAAAAATGGTGAAAGTCGGGTGTCTTTGGTTCAGTCAGGGTCGGAAGAGAGTACGATGAAATAAGCACAGGCTTTCCTGCCTGTTCCCCAGGTGGCTTATCCCCTTTTACCAATTTGAACTCATTCTTCTTTCTTTCCATTTATCTTGCCTCACATCCAGCTCTCACAGTACTCATCCTGCCCTCCTGAGCTGAAAAACCCCTATTGCATTTTGATAAAGCACTCCACATGCAAATCTGATCCCATAACTGATCCTGCTTCAAGAGGAGGTGAGACTAAAGACTTCCTGATCCTTTGCAACTTGAATTATCATGCGATCCTATGAAGACACCATGCTTTTCTCCAGTACATAAGGAGTCTTCATTCCAATAGGTGATATTATTAATCAAACTTTGTACCAAGTAGCTTTGTTTTATTGCACTGTCATGTTTTCACCTCTACAGTACAGGATTCCTTTAGACAAAAAAGGCAACTAAACATACATCCCATAAACCAATAAAATATAGCTAGGATTGTTGCTGTGTGGAATGAGGTTGTTGCAAATTCCACATAAACCAGGAATTTATGCCAGGAGTTCTTCAAAGTACTGCAGCTGGCCTTTCAGGAATGTGAAAATGTTAACGCTAAGGCTAAGGGAGCTTAATTTTTTTTTTTTTCTTACTTTCTGTAAACATAATGATATTTCTCTGGGTCCTGGCTTCAAACCCTCTGAGCTGCAGTGGGGTGCCAGTAGACAGGGTGCTCGTTCTGCAACAGGAGGCTTGTTCTGCAATAGGGCAATCAAACTGCTCCTGTCAGAGTAGGCCATACTCATGTTCTCTGCTCCTCCTTGCCAAACTGGTGAGGAACCATGTTATAATGGTATTCAATTTTCCTAATATAACTCAGTGAAAGTGGGAAAAATAAGCCCAAAAGACACTGATTTATTATCTTCTGGAATGCAACTTATCTCTTAAATGCTATCTTTCTGTATTCCAGTGAAGGGGTATCCCAAACGTTCTGTATCTTCTGAGGTCAAAGAGGCACTGTTGGAGAAGCCTTGCTTCATTACAAAACGTAGCTCCTCATGAAGCTTTGCTCAGGAGAGAGAGCCTTGCCTCTTAACTTCAGCATTTGCTCATGTGTGGGCTCCACCACACAGCTGGAATATTCCTTTCAAATGTTTTTCATTTCCTCATTTAAACCAAAATCAATTTTCACAGGAATATGTAAAGGCATTTCTGTTATTTGAAAGATATTTTTCCATGAAGTTTTGCTTCAGTCATACTTACTTCATCAAAAATTTATTTCTTAGCTCCTAGAAATGTGTTTTCTTTTCTCTTTTATCTGCAACCTTCTTCTATGCAGAAACAGTCTCTCAATGATCACCGTGTCAGGGGCAGAACTCCTACTATGTAAAAATACGTAACCCTCAGGAATATGTTACCTTTGAAATATTTCAGTTCCAAACAAAAACTCAGGATATAGGAGCAGCCCAGAAGAGGTGTTGGGGATGAAAGTGTTAGATCAGCTTGAGTAAGGGTTGTAACCTCTCATTATGGGCTTTTCATAGTACTGTATGACTTTGTTATCTTTCTACAGATCTACTCATTCCCAGTAATCTTGCTTACTTCTCTAAGGGCTCTTCTTTTCCTTCCCATCTCTTCCCCCTTTTCAGTTCTTTGCTTTCTTCAGCCAAATTTCTCTTTTCTCAGAATTTCAACTTGAGACCTCTGCTCCCCAAGTCCTCTTCCCCACAGCATTTCACTTTGCCAGTCTCAGGCCATGATGAAGCCTTTCGCCTCTGCAGGAAAAGACAGCGAGTGGTAGCTAGGAGCTTCTAGAAGACCTGTCTAACCCAAATGATCCCATTGCAGAAGAAATATGGGAATGTTAGGAAGCAGATGATTGGGCTAATCACGAGCTTATGAAAAGCAAGCCCAGAGAAAGCAGACCAGGTTTCCATGGGGTGAGTGCAGAAGTGCTGCTTGCCAAGAACAGATAGGGACAAATACAAAAAAGTCAATTCAAGAATCAAAACTTAACTAGCAAGAGCTTTGCAAGTAACAAGAAATCGTTTGGTGAATACATCAGTGGTAAGAAGTCAAAAGCTTTCTTTCATCAGAGAGAGAAACTACTGCCTGATGCCAAGAAGACTCAGAGTGCCTTAGGATTTCTTTGCACCAGTCTTGGCTAAAAGAGGCCACTTGTGAACAGGTGATTGACATAATACATATTAATGATAAGGGAATAAGATTTCGGCCCAGAATGAGACAGAACTAGTTACAAGAGTACTTAGATAACTTAGAGGTGTTCAAACCAACAATCTGGCTGCACTTCATACCACGGTAGTGAAGGAAGTGGCTCAGATAGCATTGGAAACACTAATGTTTATCTCTGAGAATTCAGAGATGATGGCCAAGGAGTCTGCTGATAGAAATAGGCAAAATTGATACCTATCTTTAAGATGGCATTTGAAAGTAAATAATAAATAAAAAAATTGAACAGCCAGATTTTTTCCCCAGAAAGTATCAAGTGCAAATGGACATACTACTTCTAAGCGGATAGAAGGAGGCAATAAGATAAACAGCTATTAACATGAACTTGTCAACAAGAAACTGGGACAAGCTGGCCGAATTTCCTTTGGCAACGGAGGAACAGACCTTTGTATGGAAGAAAGGCCTGCACTCACCTGTGTCTTAGTTAGGCTCTACACATGTGTTCATGAATAAGGGAGTTAAGTTTATTTGAAAAATTTAGGCAGTGGGTACAAAACTGGGGAAAGTGCTGCCATCAGTGGTTTAGTAGCAAGCAGGTGGATTATAAACGCAATTTCAAAGCGGTGTGTCCTGGAATCTTTCGTTTGCAGCCTTCGGAGCTGGCATTAATTGGGGAGTGACTGCAAACACATTGGAGGATGAAATAAGAATTCAAAATAATCCCAAGAAGTTGCTTGGAAAGCACAGAACGTGACTAAAAAGCTATTAGAGGAATTGTTTTTGGAGGCAGGGGTACCCCCTGGGTACACAGGGCTACACAGAGAGGCTGGGACACTGCTCAGTGCAGGCTGCAGGTACCAGCTGAGGGGAAACTGGAGGAGAGCTGAGGGCAGTTGGTGGCCAAAGAGACAGCAGTACAGGTGGACAAATTGCAGCTGGTCATCATAAAGAAAACATGGCACAGGGACATGATAGCAGCCATCAGATGTAAAAGGACACTGCAATACAGAAAGAGGATACTTCCCTGGGCAGGGAGCACCACATTCAAAATTCAGCAAGGAATATGCAGACAGGAGGATGAAGTGTTGCCTGGGGAGGCTTTAGGGCCTCTTGGGTACTGTGTGTCCTTCAGAGTAGGACTGAGGGAAGCCCCACAAAAGGGATCCAGAGCCATCCTGAAGTGGTGTAGATGGGAAACTTTCTGGTGTTCTCTGTAAGACAAGGAGTTAAAAGGAGTACGCTTGAAGGCATTAATGGTGTACAGTTTGCTTGAAGAGACCAGATCAAGTAAATGAAAATCCACCAACAACTTGCTCTTCCATTTATATTTGGCAATGATGCCAGTCCTCTTCTAATGCACACAAGCATTTTCTGCTCACTAGCCATGTTCACGTGTACAAGCGTATATTGATCTGTTGTCTCTCTTTCCCTCCTTACAAAGGAAAAAATAACCACACAGTTCAGTAATGCACAGGCTGTGCTCCACGATGGAAATAGTGTGAGGCTCTTACATGCAAAAGTAAATTTAGCTTAACATAAAAATAACCTTCGAAATAAAATTCCAAATGCCCGTTTCACAATTAACGCCAGGTGCTAATTTTTTTTCTGATGCGGCAGGCTGGCCGAAGCGACCCAGACACATCTCCTCGCAGCGCTCTAGGTCTCAGAAATGCCCCTGTCGCCTGTCGGTCCTTCCCTCCAAGTCTCGTTCTCCCCTCAGCCACCCAGGGTGCTCCTGCCGCTCGGCGGTGCGGTGCGCGCCCGCCCAGCCCGCTGCGGCCGCGCTGCGTTATTAAAGGCACACACACACACGGTGTAAATAATTGATATGGAAACGGCGCGCTGCAGAGCGGCAGCGCCTCCCGCTCCTCTCCCGGCCCTCCCCGCCCCACCTGCCCCGTTCCGCCGGAGCGCAGCGCGGCCGCGGGGCGGCGCGGAACCCCCGCGGGGCCGCCCCGCGCCCTCCCCGCCCCCGGCGCCGTCCCGCCCCCGGCGGCGGCGGCGGGTCCCTGGTGGGGGGGGCAGGCCGGGCCGGGCCGAGCCGAGCCGGGCGGGCGGCGCGGCGGGAGCAGGTGCGGCCGCCCGGCACCGCGGGGGCGGGGCGGGGGGCGGTGGCGCCGGGGCCGGGGCCGGGCCGGCAGGTGGGGGCTGCCGGGAGGCGGAGAGCGAGGAGCCGGGCGGGTTTTCCTGCCCGCCTCTGGAGGTGCGGCCGGCGGCACGGCGCGGGGAGCGGGCTGCCGCGGGAGGCGCACGGCGGCAGCAGCGGTGGTGGCAGTGGCGGCGGCGGTGGTGGTGGTGGTGGTGGTGTCCGCAGCCCGGGCCGCGAAGGGGCCGGCGGGGCCCCTTGCTGCAGAGCCAGATGTGCGGGACGCGGGGCTGCGACGGGTCGGCGGGGAGGTGTTGGGGGCTGCCGCCGCCGCTGCTGCCGCGGCCGGGGGGGAGCCCTTAGCTGTGCGGGAAGCGGGGAAGCCGTGTCGGGAGCTGTTATTTTCTTCTCCTCCTTCCTTTGCCTTCCCTCTTCTCCCTCCTCCCCCTCCTCACCAAAACCGGGAGAGGAGGCGTGTTCGGTGCCTTGCTGCACCGGTTTTGCTTGGTTTGTTGTTGCAGGGTTTCGTTCGCAGGGTGGTTGGGTTTTGTTGTTTTGTTTTTGTTTTGTTTTTTTCTCCTATTCCATCCCCCCCGCCTTTTTCCTTCCTCTCTTTTGGCCCATTGCATGCTCGGATCCGGCTGGATCCTTCCTTTTATTTTCGGCTGTGCCTCTCGGAAGGGGGAAGGGAGAGCTGGGATGAGTGCAGCTTGACGCACAGGCGAGGGGAGGGGGGGCACCGCCGGCAGTTGCAGCGGTTCGTGGCCGCAGGGTGCGGGTGAGGAAGGGAGCGAGCGAGGGGCTCGCTCGGTGCCTCCCCCTTTCTTCGCCCCTCTCCTTCCTCCCCTCCTTCCTCTCTCCTTCCCCTCCCTCCCCCATCCGTCTCCTGCCGAATCCGGCTAGGAGCGTGTGTGCAATATCTTACATTGCAAGGTGTGTGTGTGTGTGTGAGTGAGTGCGCTCGGAGCAGAGGGAGGGAAGGACTCGCGAGGGAGCCGGGGCTGCCCCAGCTCCCCCCTATGTGAGCCTCCCCGGGCGGCTGCATGGCGATAGACCGGCGCCGTGAGGCGGGCGGCGGGGGCCGTCCGCTGCCGGAGGAGAATGGCTCGGTGCCGGGGGCCGTGGGGGGGGGCGCTGCCGCCCCCCCGGGGCCGCCCCCCGCCAACGCTGCCGGGGTCGAGATCCAGGCGGTGCCGGTGCCACCGCCCGCCGCCGCTTGCAGTCCGCTGCTCCTCGACTACGACGGCTCGGTGCTACCCTTCCTCGGGGGACTGGGCGGCCGGTACCAGCGGACCCTTGTGCTGCTCACCTGGGTCCCGGCACTCGTCATCGGCTTCAGCAAGTTCTCGGACTCCTTCCTCCTGGATCAGCCCGACTTCTGGTGCCGGGAGGCGGACGGGCTGGGCAACTGGAGCGGGACCCTGGCGCCAATCCACGCCAACCACAGCGGCAACGGCAGCATCTTCCCCCCCCCGCCCGGGCTGCCAACCCCCGCGGCGAGCAACGCCAGCGAGTGCGGCTGCCGCGAGTGGCACTACCGCATCAGAGCCGGCCTCGTCCAAAACGTCGTGAGCAAGGTGAGAAAGGCGACTTCCCTCGGCACCCCCTTTTCCTCACCAGCCCCCACGGACCCCCTCGGCCCGACCCTTGGCCTCCCTCGGCGTCCTCTCTTTCCAAGACAAGGGGAGCAGCTGGACACGATGCAGATCTGTCCTTGCATGTTGCTGCCGGGTCAGTCAAGTCGTCGTGAGTTTACCCTCCCACTAGGATTAGGTAAATCCCACATCCCCGCAGTCCTTTCCCTCCCTGGGTGTCACGTCATTCCAGGTGTCCATCGTGTGGACTTGTACCCGGGCACTGGTTGTGGCACTGGGTTGCAAAGTTATGTCCTGAAACAGGATCCTATGTGTCTCTTTGGGATCCTGGCAATGGTAGATGTCCTGCTTGTCTCTGGACATGGGTGTCTGTGGGAAAGATGCTGAATGCATGTGTCCGTAGCTAGTAAGGGGAAAGGGTTGCAAAGCAGGCTCCAGTTGTAATATCACTGATCTTTGTGCCAAGTATCCTAAAGCAGCCCTACAAAACAAAAAAACAGGTTGATTTTTGGGGAAGCTGAAGAGATGGTGATGAGTGAAATAAGACAAAGTTCTCCTGATTTCTTCTGGTTTTGTACTTGGTAACTTTTGGCAGAGCAGTTAAAGAAGTAATGTCTCACACAAGTTGTTTTACTCCAGGGACAGAAAGTGCATGCTGCTCTGTTCTGTGTTTCCTCATGTAATGGCTAAAGTGGAAAATTTCTAGTGAGGAGACTGTGCCGCTTTCTGCACTCGCTTTCTATCTGCCGAGTAGTGCATGCAAAAAACCTGCCTTGCCTTTTCACCTGAAAGCTCTTGCATGTTTGCAGTATCAACCCTGTGAAAACACTACTGGCTGCAGATGGGCCTTATTGATATCAACAGACAACTGGAGCTCCTGAAAATGTAAAATTAAATGGTTACACCAGGGAAGTAGTTCCCTTAATCTCAAGATCCCCTCTAAGATCAGCAAAAATTACTTCCTGCCTGGGAGCACTGTTTTGGCTTAACTGTGTTTATGTAGTTGGGATAAAGAAATGCAGAAACAAATGGATGACTGGCATGATCGTGCTTTGGTCAGCCAGCACACATTTGTATTGAATCATGGAAAATCATTTGGGTTTCTCTTTGTGTCCCTTGAAACCGTGTGCAACAGGGAAAAAGCAGGTAAAGCAAATCCTTCAAAACCTTGAACCCAGAATGGATTAAAAAACAAACAAACAAAAACCCAAACAAACAAAAACCAAAACAAACAAACAAAACCCCAAACAAAACCAAAAAACCCAGCTACACTCCTTTCGTGGGAAAAACACAGGTGCATGGTAGACTTGAATGATTTGTGATACAGAAGTATGTAATGATGTTAGATTTTTAAGAGGGTCAGATTTTGTTCTGTTTATATCCAGAGACTGAGCTATTCATATGTTTGGGCATTTAACACTGATGCCTTAGCGTGAAAAAATTATCTTGAAATATATCTTTTTAATCTAAACTGTGAAATTATTTTTTTTTAAACTTTGAACCTTTTGAAGGTCATCATCAAGTTGGCCACAAAAGGTCGAGGAAGAGTTAGTTTGCTGTCTTGAATGCTTCTTTAAAAATAATAAAAAAAGTGTTCTTTGGAAGAACTTGTGGTAAAGGGCAGATCAATTTTAAGGGATAAACAAACATCTGTGGCCCCTGCTGTCTTGTTTTCTATTAGAAAGAATAATAAGCATCTTTTGAGACTATGGGTTTTTCCAGTGTGGAGTTTTTATTTTTATTGTATGCTCGCTTCCAAGAACTTGGCAGCTTTTTTGCTTTGATTTGTAATCCCATGTAATTATAATTAGCTTGTTTTTTTGGGGTCAGGATTCCTCCTTAGTTTGTGCTTTGGTTTTGTTTTGGGGGTTTTCTAGGTGGGTGTTCTGTCTGTTTTTATATGAACGAAGAAAGAGAGGAAAAATTCAGACAGAACAACAGCATAGCTTGATTTGGACTTCCTTTCTTATCAACCCCCAGGAGCTCTGATACTGTGTGAGCACTTCTTGTAACTGCTGACTCCTCTTACATGCATCTCACTGTCCTTTGTGAGAAAGGGCTGCTCCGGGCAAATTCAAGAGACTGGATGTTCAGATCTTCCTTAACTCCCCTCAAAAATACGTTTGTTTCTGTAATGTATTATGCAATGTCCTCATCTTTCTAAATAGAGTTTTATTAAATCTCAGTCTAATATACGCTCATCTGTGTAGTAGCCAGGGGTTATATTGAAATATCATAAAGAGAGCCAAAAGTATATTAATAAAAAATGTACTTTTGTTTGGCCAGTAAATCCTTTTGTACTTAATCTTCAGTGGTCTGAGCTAGTAGCTGTTGGATGCTCCATCGTTGCTTTGTCTTCAGAAACAATGAAACAATTCTGGTTATTTAGCACAAAGCATTTTTTATATACCTGCACAAGACATCGCTGTCCGTCCCCCCACCCTAACCCCACCTTCTTTGGGAGTGGAGTAGCTATTCTTAAACTGTGTTAAGTTCCACTGTCTCCATAGCCTCTCTCCTAGTGGCACCCTTCATCAGGTGCTGTATCTCTGTCCAGGCCTTCTCCGCTATCCCTTGCCTGATGCCCATTTTCTCCCAGCCTGTGTCATGCTTGGGACTGAGGGAGTGGAGATCTTGCTGTTTTCAGCCCTGCTCAGTGCTTTGTTTAGCCCCACTTCTCTTTAAGTCTTTGCTGGAGCCAGGGGTGGCCTTGCACCTTCCTTGAAGACTGGCATTTCTGTGTTAGATGCTGCCATTATCCTGACCTCCTTGACTGAGTCACTGGGAACGGTGCTTTTTATAGTGCTGCCAGTCATTAGAACTGGAAATGGTAATAAAGGATGTAGTGCTTATTATTTAACACTGCTGAAATACATACAGTGAAGAGGTCAGATGCATAATTTAACCACAGGGATTCCAGTGGCCATGTTAAATCACCCTTCTGAGCTAATGTCTTGACTTAGCACATAAATCTTGGACTTTAGCTTGGTTTGTACATTAATTTCTTGCTTTAGCACTTGCAAGGCTTTTTCACTGCTACATAATTCTTTAAAGATTTAACCTATTCTTTATCACAACATCACCATACTGCTATAAACAGAGTGCACTGTCCAAAGGAAGAATGCTGAGAAATACTCTTTTTTTTTTTTTTTGCCGTGGAGAAACCTGAGATCTCATTTTACCAATTTGCACAGTGATGCTTCAGGTAAATTATTAGCACTAACACAGTGAGCAACATAATGACAACTTAACATGACAATTGAATGACAATGACAACTACACATGAAGCTTAGCAGGAAGCTGGAATGTGTGCTCAGCAGGGACTTTTCTAACTCTCTCACCAGTCTTTAGTGCCTGCATCTTCAGACCATCTGCAAAGCCAGCTGTCATCTTGGGACAGCATTTTCATGGCAGCTCTTAGTTACAGGGTTCATGGTGGTTGGTTTTTTCCCCTGTTACTAGAATGGCCTGTCCTCTGTGTTTGATTGGATTAAGTGAGGTTGTTGTTCTGTATGCTAATTTGTTTAATGGATACCCAAAGCTGATGATGGGCAAGGACCGAGGCTTGATTAAATTGCAGAGGTTGATGGCACAGCATCCCTCTGTGTGCACCCACAGCATTCCAGATCATTCCACCTCTTGGGGTTGGCATAGAGGGAAGTGGTTAGTTGAAGGCTGCGTTTTAATCACTCAGAGCAATTATGTAATAGTATTTCATGTCTAGTCACAAGGGAATTCCTGTTGTGGCTGCTTTTATGCTCCAGATGCCTTGTTTTCCTGCAATGCTGTTCTCTTGGCTCTCAACTTCCCACTTGATTTGGGTTGAGTCATCTTCTTTCCAAAGTAACATGGCAATCATTTTACCTATTTGCCACTGATTTGATTGTTCTCATGCCAATTTGGCTGAGCCTCTAGCAAATTGTCCCTGCCAAAAAAGCGGAGCTTGAGCCAGGAGAGCCAAGTGGTCCAGGAGCAGTGCTGTCTTGGTGTGCACTTGGAGTGCTCTTTGCTCCTGCTAAGGGAGATGTCTGTGCCATATGAGTCTTTCTTTTCCTTGCTTTTATTGCAGTTCTGGCACTTCTCTGGGCATACCTTCAGCTGAATCACATTCTCAACTTGGTAGAAAGCTTCCTGTTTAAATACGTTTTTTATTATATTTTTTTCTGGGTGTTCCACGGAGTTAATGAAGTGAAATTGCTCTGTGCAGTAACACGTACCCTAGTCTGTGATATTGTCTTGTGGGATTATTGTGGGTATCTGCAAGTAGCCATAAATGCCACAGCAAACAAATTTCTTTGTGATAATAGTGGTGATAAATTTGTCACAGCTTGTGGAGTGATATTTCTTGGGGTAGAGGATAGATGTGCATTTCAAATGGACTTTCAGAGCATAGTTGTTAATTACTTTAAAGGGATCACTCTGACGAGGTCCTTCCCAAAATAACAACTGTGCCACCCTTATCTCTTCCGATTTCTGCCCATTTGTAATCTCATTTGTTTCTGCATATTCTCCAGTTGGCTGGTCACTTCAAAGAGACTTCAGAAGTGCTGATGGTTCTCTTTTTTTTCCTTCAGCTGACAGGATTTGTCTTGTCAGTATTAGTTCCTGGCTGACTGGCTTCTACCTAGTCCCAAATCAGTAAAAACCTTGGGTTATTGTACCCACTGTGGCAATTGGGTCAGAAGTGTCAAGATTGAAGCTGTGCCCTTGCTTCCACTGGACAGACTAAAGGGGATGTAGGGACTTGCAAGGCAGGTACTTGGAATGGGCAGAAAGTATTCTAAATGTCTTTGAAATTACTCTCTCAGCTCCTAATGGGTGCTGAAGGGGTCAGCAAGTCCCTGTGGTCAGAGGTATCCAGAAATACTGGCAGACCAGAGCAAACTTCTGCTACTGGTTTTTTTTTTCATGTCTTCCTCTGCTTCCTCTCCCTCTGTTTGGGAGAGATCCCAAACTTCTTTTTCCATCTTCCCTCTGCAAGTTAGCTGATAAGGAGTCAGCAGTTGCTGCTCTGAGCCCTCACAGACTTGAGAAATCTTGCTGTTAAAGAGAAAGCAAAGGGGACCTGCTGGCTTGTCCTGCTGCAGCTGTCCTGGGGCCTGCCCATATGCACTGAGTATGGTGGAGTCTCCCAGTTCTCAAGGCACTAGTGAACAACACTCTGAAACAATGGGGTGAGTTTCTGGCTAAGTGACATGAAGGAAGGGGACAGCTGTTTCGGGAACAGTACCTGCAATTTCCCGGTGGTGAAGAACTGTCCTCTACCTGAGAACAGGAAATAACCCGATGTTTGAGATAACCAAGGATGATACCACCAGGTTACTTGTTTAGTGAGCTTAGATACTGGTTTTATTTATTTGGAGGTGTTGTGTACTGGCCAAAAATTCTTGAAGCAGTTGGTCTAGAAAACAGAGTCTGGATTAAGACCAATACTAACATCGGAACTCATGTAGTCTTAGGTTGTCTGTCTGGTAAGGATTCTTTTTACCAAAGGAGATGTACATAGAGTTCATGTTTATTGTCACCCTTAAGATAAAGCATCTCAGTTACAGGAATCTGATTTCAGCCTACTGCAAATAGTTTGTAGCATTGGTAGAACTAACAATGATCATCAGCAAAGATAATTTCATATTGAAATCTCTTGAAGACATTCTCAGCTTTCCGAGACTTGCTATTGAGCCTTTCATATGCGTCATTTTATGTGTGTTAAACAATTGCCTTTTATTTTTTCCCCTTCCTGGATGGATAGTTGTGATATTTGAAATGGTTGGGGTTTTGTTTGGTTTTGCTTCCACTTCCTAATACATCCTGTATCTCAGTAATTTAATTTAAATACTGACTCTGCCCATGTTGTGACAGAAGTTGCAGGCTACAGTGAATATTTCCCAGCTGTTGAGGCAGTCTAAATGCAAATTTCTAAAGTGCACTGACGGTTTTACCACTTCTCACCCTGGCTACACGAGTGTAATTATAAAAGGTGACCTCATGTTTTTTTTAAAGTGTTTGTCAAAGAGGAGGAACTGGCACTTAGGAAGGCATGTAATTTGTAGCCAGTTCTGATGGTAATGTTGAGATGAGGATTACAGGACAGTCAAACATGAATGGGTTCATTTTTTAATGAAACAACATCTGGAATAGCATGAGATTTATGGTTTTCTTGAACTTAAAAACTTTTGGCCATACTAATGGTGAGAAGTCTTAAATTAAAGCTTTCCAAATAAATTCTGGAGAGCTGCTAAATTTAGAAAATGCTGAAAGAGATAGAGTGCTTTTGTGTACCTCATCTTTTGTCTTCCCTGTCAACCTTTTTGTTCCTGCCTAGGTTCCCCTCCATGCTACCTGGCATCCCTGCTCAGGACAGTTGATCTTACTCCCTCCCTTTCATATTCCTTCCTCCTCCTGCTCTTCTGCAGCGCAGCCAGGCTGGCGCTGGCTTACCCACAAGTAACTGTGGAATTAATTAGGCTGAGATCTTGCTATAGAACAAAGGACTGGGATTTGCTGCAGACAATATGTGGAGGATCAGAGTAACCTATCATAGAATATGCTGCAGCTTTGCAGCAGTGCCGAGTGTTTAGTTGTGGCACTGGATTCCCTCAAAGCTGCTTCTCTTGGGCTTTGGTCACTTCACTCAAATGTGTGCCTAGCTCTTGTAATGTAATTTTTTTTTTTTTTCCCCCGGTAGACTTTTGACAGCAGGTGACTTTGTGTGCGTTTTGAATTCCCTTTTAAAGGCAAGGAGGAAGGAGGGAGAAAGGAGTTTCAACACCCTTTCAAGCCATGTCATCAGGGTGTGTTGCAGAGGTTTCCAGGCAAACCCCGTGTCAGTGTCTGGTAACCATTCAGCACTTTACTAGAGCTGCACTGGTCTGTGCCCAGGGTGGGTGCTGGGGAGCCTGCCCTCCCCCCCCAGCTTGTAAAACCTGGCAGACTGCAATGTTAATGTGTATGCTGAGTAGTTCCCACCGATCTGGGCCGTATCTTACCTGCTGGAAACACAGAATAGGTCTGTGCCTATTCCCACCCGGTGGGAGGTGGATCAGTGCTGTGTTTGGTGCGACTGGTGTGTTGGGGGGTGGGGAGGGAACTCCTGCCTATCCTGAGGAGTGATGAGTGAGCTGATGAGGTGAGGGTAAATGTGCTCTGGGGGTGATGTGCTGTGTAGGAAAATTCAATGTGTAGTACAAGGCACTGTTACATTTTTCTCTTTCATTATAATCTGGGAGAGCCCCAATTGCCAGTTGTTATACTGAAATGCAAGAACAAAAGATTAGATAACTTAATGTATCCTGATACTCATTTCTGGGATGCCTATCTAGGTCCACAAGGATCAGGAATGCTACTTGTGAGATGCAGGGAAGTGGTGTGTTCTCCAGCAGCATGTGATTTATAGTTACCCTTGTGCGTGGTTTTCAAAGCAGGGTGGTCTGATTCCCTAGAAGAGGTTCTTTGCGTCCAGGCAGTGGTCCAGTACTTTTGGCCCGTGTACTGTCTCCCTGCTACTCTGCAGCGCTCTGGAGCTGCCTGGTCTCCCCCTGGCCTCTAGGCCAAAGTCTACGAACATTTAGACAGTGTTGCAATGTCCACCCCACAAATATTACTAAGGATAGGGACTGTAAATTAAACTGTAAGACCTTTTCCCTGCTATGTCTTCTAGTGCTGTGTAAAAAACATGGTCTGCCTGAACAAGACAAGCTTGACAGACCAGTTTCATATTCTGATTTGTAAAACAAGTAGAATATTTTTTTCTTTCTTATCCGTAATATTTATTTAGGTCTGAATTAATGCCAGACCCTGGGGGTTTTTTACCTCTCTGCCTCTCCTTTTCTTCTTGCCTGAGTTGCAATAACTGTAGTCCGCAAATGATGAGAGGGGCAGGGTCATGGCAGCAATAATTGCACGTCCAAGTTAAGGTGTCCGATATTTCTATCTACAATGGCGAGTATTTCTCATGAGGAATGACTTTTTCCTCTTGTCTACTGCTTTACCCTTCTCCATTTCAGTGTTTTATGCCATGCTTGACATTTTTATTTTTTTTCTCCCTGGTTTTAAAAAGACCCAACAAGATAGTAAGCTGGGTTTTGCCATGTCAGCCCTCTCAAGGTGGCAGCCTGCAGCATGTTTTGAGCATGGGTGTTTTGGTAGCCTGAAAAATACCAGTTCACAAAGTGTTAACTTATTTTTGATAATGAGATGATAACAAATGTTAATATTTAACTGCACTGTTGGGGTTTTCTTAGATGTGGCTTCTATTTACAGTGCTTAGACCCGTTCTAAATACACATTTGATAGCTATTTTAGTTTAGTTGCGAAGCCAGTCCTAGCAGCACGTACATTGTTTGGAATAAAGGTGGTCAGGTGAAAACTGAGAAATTGCACCCAAATACCATTTTTCAGTATGTGTCTCAGTCCTAGGGATGGGTGTGGTTGCTCATGGTCTTCATGCAGCCAGAGGGAGATGAACAGCTACAAGGTCTTATAACAAAGACTGGGTTTTAGATTAAAGTCAGTTTTGTGACAGTGTCTCCTAATCATGTCAGAATAGTGTAGAAAAGATACTTAATTGCAGCACAGAGATGTAAAAGAGATACTGAAATATCCTGATGCTGTTCTATGGAAAATTATTAATATACTGTTATGAATACAGTATTCAGGAAGCTGCAAGCAAGATCTTGTATCTCCCAACCCTTTGATGTTAGATGACATTATGAAGCTGGGATAAGTGAAGCAGATCACATCAGCTGAGAAACAAGTTAGTTGACTAATCTGTGGAGGGCGAAGGCTGGAAAAGATCTAAATGTCTCAGAATAAAGGGAACTCCTACTGAAAATAAAAGAAGTAGTGATGGAGAAGTGGGTGGTACCTGGATGCTACTAAAGTTGATTTAATCATGTTAAGTATTCAGAAGAATGTCATATGATTAACAAATCGTGTTTTAATTGTTAGCGTATTATCAATGATTATTTACTTAGGAAACTTCCTCCTTCCCTTTCCCAGTGGGGAAAAGAAAGAGATCTGATGAGAGCAAGGTTGGAATAGAAGAGCTAATTGCCCATGATTAAAGTGTGAAGTTGAAGGAAGGATGAAACTTTTCCAGTTTTGCAGTGTTTCAGATGCTATCTCATTATCTTGGGATTTCACTGATGTGCTCAGTGGAATAGCTTGGAGAGTCTTTTTTTCTTATGGCATAGACTAAGCAATAATTTAGTGCAGAATGTTAACTCTTTTCCAAGTTAGTTTGCTGGCTCTGAAACGAAGTCAATTTGTGTCCTTTTGCATATTTTGAAGTGTTGGGATTGTTTTGTTATTGCAGTGTTTTTTGAACCATCTCATCACACTGGAGAGATGGCTCTTAAAAGTGAGCCACGGCTGAAAGGCATTAGAAGGGCCTTTCTACTGCTTTGGGGCAAATGGAGCCACGCACTTGCTGCATGTCCCTGTGGGGCATAGTGGGGACAGCCTGCTTACCCTGAGGTAATTATTATGAGAGGCAATGTGTCTCTGCCTCTCCAATTGCAAGCAGCTTGATGCAACGTGTGCCTTAGGTAGCCCATTATCACGACAGAGCTGAAGTTTGTAAACCAGGAGGAAATGCCATGTCCTGTGTCAGTGTTAATGCAGTGATGTGTGGCACTGAGCCTGTGTGCTTTATTTTTAAAGCTGAAATATCAGATTTAAGAAATATGCACTTAAAAAGCTAATGCAGAAATTTCACAGCTGTCATGCATATCAGAAAATGCAGTTTTAAGGGATGTATTTCAGCAACTTCAACTACATTAAACTTAAGGAACCATTAAGGAAACTTGTAAAGTCCATAATTATGCAGTCCTGTACTATTTTGTGGGGCTGGAAACTGTTTTCATAGCTTAATGAAACTGCCTTCATACTATGCTGCACAGTCTAATTATATCTTTCTTGGAAGAGAGCTAAGCATGTGTCCTCTGGCTCACATGCCCTCCCCTCTTTTTCTCTCCCCACTCCGCTGCCTCCCCATGTCCCCAAAAACTTTGTGGTAGTGGCCAAAAGTGGTTTCTTTGCACTACTTTTCAAATGGTGCATTGCCCAGGTGGTTGGTCATGTCTATAGTTAAAGCAACCTGACAATTTTTGTGACCTTGTGTTCACTGTTCACAAGTGATTTTTATGGGCTGCAGTTTTCCTTGCCAGGTGTCTGTCATGGTCAAAAATGGATTACTGGTTTCCAAGAATGAAAAGTGCAGAAAATGTTGTTTCCAGTGCAAGAAAAACAGATTGGATAAGAAGCTGAATAAAAGAAACCCTTGCATCTGTTGAGATAGTAAGCTCTCTAGTGTATGACAAGAGGGACCCCAGGTTTGTTGGGAATGGGAAGAAGGCAGATGTTGAGCTAAAGGTGATACTCTGGTACCAAAAATATCTCTGTTGACAGCAAAAATTCTTGCAAATTTGGATGATTATAAAACTCAAAATACCAGTGTGTACTTGCTCAGTAAAAATTTGGTTTTGAAGTATTTATCTTTAGGGTTCTAAGCACTTAGGCATCGGTCAAAGCTTTTCAGCAAAAGCATCCACTTATGATAAAGCTGAATAGTGTTAGAGATGTACTTGGCTCTTGGAGGTCCAGCATCACACAGAGAGGAAGTAGCTTGGAAGTCAGGTGCTGATTGTGTGTTGGTTTGAGGCATTCAAGCGTAGGTGGTGTAGGCTTATTTCAGTGGCTGTTCAAAGAAAACAAACAACAAAACCTCTCAATAGCTGGTTTGTTGGTTTTTTTGTGTGTTGTGTTTATGACGACTCTTCTGGTTTCCAGTCCACTTGTGTCCGATTAAAAACATAAGGAAAGAAGTAGTTTATATGTTTGGTTCTGAATGTGACTAGTAAAGAAAGAGAAAATCATTAATTTTTATACCTTCTTCTAAAGCATTCCGAGACTATTTCTTTTGGTTTTTTACTCTACCTAATGTCCTCATTTTGAAGTGTGACCTTCTTGATACTTCCACCTAGCTAGTTGTACTGGTGGTCAAAAAATGCTGTGTGTTCTCAAGAACATTTTATTGACACTTAAAATACAGATCAGGGAGTGCTTTGCCCAGCTGTGGTCCGAAAGAAGGGGCGTCCTTACTCTGAACCCTTAAGGTTAAATAGTTTAAATATGCTGATGTTGCCATGGCTGAGGAGATACAGAGATGCCTGTGGCAGTGAAACAGCCACAACTTTAGGTGCTGCAGTTGGGCTGGCATATCCCTCTGGGAAGCTTCTTCTGCAGCCTCTTTAGTGTGGTTTTACTGCACAGTTATTTTCTGTAGGGTTGGGTATCACACCACTTTCTGGAACTCATGCACTTTCTTTAACATTAAATTCTTTAACGTTAAATGCAGCCACAGTGTCATCTTTGGCCAGCAGTTGAGAAGGGGAGGAGAGAAATGTCCTGTAGCGGTCTGGACGGAAATTCTGCTACAGTGGTCTTCTGTGGCTGTAACTAAGAGTACTACTCAGATTGTTTAGGTACTGGGAAAAGGCATTAGTGGTAGGTAGAAGTACTAACTTCTTTGCTTTTCCATTTGTTTTGGGGTTTGTTTATAGTGCTTGATCTGCTGCCTTCAAGATTTTCCTCCAGAAACAGGTACCTGGAGAGTGCTCTGCCCTTTTTTATGTATATTATATGAGAAGCATAACTTTATTTTTTACTTTTTTATTCTTTCTAAAAACTGCTTTGGTTCATGTTGCGTTTTGTTGTTTTTTTGTTTTTTTTTTTTTAATGGTCTAAGAATCTGGAAGCATCATAAATTTTAAATCTCACTAGGTAAGATATTTATATAGAAGATGGATTCTAGTGCTGTGCTGGGTAAATTGACGGGGTTTGGTTATAAAAAGATGGAACAGGAAGGAGAGGAACAAAGAAACATGAGACCCAACACACTTCAGTGACAAATGATAGATTCTTACTTTCATTTATTGGTCTTAAAATCATTATCTAATGTGCAGGCAAACTGGTGGCTTTTCCCCAAGCAGGCTTTGGGACTGCTGTCGTAAGCTGTGGCATACATGACTGGTATGTAGAGGCTGGGGCTCCCACAGTGAGGCCTTTACCCAAGGGGTTGAGATACCACATAGAGTGTCTGTGTCTTGTTACCTGTGTTGGGACAGAGTCTGTGAAGGCCAGCACAGCAGCCTGGTGCTGCCTGGCTGGGGAAGGACCAAGGGTGCAGCTTCATGCCTGGCTTGGGGCCTTCCGAGGCAGCAGCGCTGGTGATCCTTTGGTGTCCTCTTGCTGAAACCACTGCAGAGAGCAGTCACAGCAGAGCTACCATCCACCTGCAGACTGTTTGGGGAAGGACAGGCTTTCTTTCAGCAGCAATCCGGGCATGAATCTGTTGGAAACACACTGTGAACCCACAGTGTGGGAAGAGTGTGTGTGTGTCCAGTTCCCTTCCCGTGGGCTTTTTGTGCCAGACTCCGAGCAAGTGTTGTACCAGAGCATCTCTCCTGCTGTCCCATTGCTTCTTTGTAGGACAGAAGAGTCTACCTTGCACTTTTTCATGTTATCAGGGTGAAGGTAGAAACCAAATCCTCGGTAGTCGTATTAATATGACCTTTCAGCAGTGGGTATTCAGTGTGCTTAACTGCCACAGCCAGCCTCTGGAGGACAAGGACTTTTTTGAGGCAGAAGCCCTTAATTAAGATGGCTTATGTTCGTAGTTACAAACTTTGCATTTGTGACTTTGTAACTTCGCTGCAAATACTGACTCACTGCATGAAACCTGTCTGGATTTTCACCCCTTGTAAAGAGTTAGAGGATGGTTACTGTTTGGTTGTGTTACCTTTTGCCAGGTGCCTTCCCAAGAAACCTGGATTTTTAAACAGTCCTCCATCTTGATTGTGAAGCATAGTGAGTCACAGCGTGGGTGGTGACTCACTGATACCCGTTAAACATTAGGATCCTGAAGGTGTGACTCCTTAAGCTTTGACTAAAAAAAAAATGCTGTCACAACATGGAAAAAACCACTTGCAATATATTGCACATCTGCATAAGTGGCAAATTCTCTACAATGTACCTTTTCCACCAGCATATTTCATATACAGTTATTTTTGTTTTGGCATAAAAATACTGTCCTTTTTCTTTAGCAAGTCATTTATCTGATCTGTTGTATTAGGATGATGGATGGAGGGCAGAAAGACAATGGCATACAGAGAAATCCCAGGGAAAGTTTAGCAGCATCCTTCCTTCAGGCTTGGTGCTGTTAATTCCTGAGTGGGACACCAGGGAATTCAGCCAGAGCAGTTTTGGGATTTAATGGTTTCCTGCTTGTAATAGATTAAACTACCTCTTGCAAGAGGTGGTAGAGGATTACTGTCCAGTTTCCAGCCAAACCAATCTCCCAGTGCAGATTTACCTGGAGTGCTACTTGCACTGTCATCAGCACTGCCCACCCCGGTGTTTTATTCTGCAGGGACATAGAAACCTGTCACTCCTTTCTTTGTGGAGCAAACCTGAGTGTCATCTTTGTGGGATGAAACTACTGGCACTTGGAGCAGGACCTGCCATGGCTGTGGGCACAGTCGTGCTGTGCGGGCACAGGACAAATAAGTTCTGCTTTGCTGAACCCAGGTGTATATAAGGGGAGAGCCAGCACTGTTGCTGTATAATAGTTCCTGCTTTATTTCTAGCTCTTCAAAGCTGAGGTTTTTCCATGGGGATGGGAAGGGGCAACGCAGGTCTCTGGCAAAATTTCTGCGCTTTCAGCATGATGAGGCCTTACTGGTTTGCTCTGCTGCTGTTAGGAGGGGTAGGGACGATATGCTAGGTATTAAATATGTATTTTGTCCTATTAATGTAATCTTTACCTGAGGCTGCTTTTGACTGCAGCATCCATTTTTCTTCTGTCCTCTCTCCTTATTCTTGTCTCTCTTTTGCAAGTTGAATGCCCTGGTGGCACCTACCACTGTCCTGCCAAATTTATTTTGGGTAACTGCTTCATGGTGGTTTGTGACAGCTGCCAGAGGAGAAACCGGGATATACTTCAGCTCTTAGTACAGATCGAGTAATTTGGGGTCATGGCAGATTCTCTGGAATTTTTTTGCTTTAACAAAAAAATTTTATATTTTATATTTTGTTGATATATTTCACCATTTCCCCATTTACAAGTTTGGAGGGTTTTGCAGAGGGAGAGGTTTCAGGAAGGTCAGGGGTTGCCTGGTCTGCTAACACCCATATTAGGCCCATGTAGGCTCGGGGGATCAGCTCTGATTTCTGCTGGCCTGCAGAGCCAGTGCTTAACTGAGGGCAGGGAAGGGCCAGACACAGGGTTTGCAAGGAAATAAGTGCTTTTATTGTCAGAGCAGCTGGGGAGTTGGACAATAGCCTTAAAAACAAACAAACAAAGGATGACTTGCAGATAAGTTATCAAGAGGAGTGGGTGTATTTTGGGCACCACTGAAGGACAAGCTGATAGATTGACTTTTCTTCCGCTTTTAAACTCTTACTTTGTGTGCCACTGTGCCAGAGGGGTTTGACGTCTGTTGTCCTGGCCTGAAATTTCTCAACAGTCCTTCATGAGATTTTGGCTCTTCCAAACATGAGCCTTTACCTACATGTAATCTGGTACTGCACATTCTCTGCCACGGGCTTGTGTGAGGGCCGGGCTAGCAATAGTAAGCTGTGAAAATGGAAAGCCACCAGGGTATCCCCTTTTTCTTTTTGCACTTGGAGGACACTACTGTTCCTCTGACATCAATAAATTTAAAAATTAATTACTGAATTTTAAAATGTGTGCTTGTATAAATATGACTGTTTTTAATAAATTGAATTTGTTCTCTACAAACAAAAATGATTTCTCGGTTTTAAGCAGCATATACACCTTCCAGATCGTGAAAATGAAGCTGGAGCATTTTAAAGCCTACCTGGAGCTCAGATATATATCCTGAATTTTCTTTCATTTTCAGCTTGTCTGGGCAGATATTTTTATGTGCTAGTTGGAGATTGGTTTCTAGAGGTGCAAGTATTAGTAATTGCATTTCCTCTACTTGCTCCTGAAAAGTCAAGGTTTTTGGAGAGCAGTTCTCACTGCCTTGCTGAGCTCTTTGCTGCAAATAATTCATAGCTATTTGGTGGAAAAAATCCTTGCTCATACTACTCGCTTATGGTTCTTTTGTGCCTTCACTCTGTAGGGTGGAAGATTACACATATGTGTTCCAACTTGTGCAGATCAGTGCAGTGGAGAACTCAAAAATACATTAAACAAAAAGCCTGATACTAAAAGCTGGCACGTTTCTTTTGGCCACAAAATTGCTATATCTCTTGTTGACATGGTATATCGTAGTGAGGGCATCTCTGATGTTGAACTGGAGGGCTGAGTCTTGTCTTATTTGTGGAAGGGCTGTGCGTCATGGAAATGGGCAGTGCACCTAACTGAACTGTTTTGAGAGAAGCTCTTTTTGAAATTGCATCTAACTTTTCAAAATAAATTGCGTACTTCTACTTTGTGTTTTTGGCTATGAAACTTCAGCTACTGGTGTCAGAAGGGCTGCTACTATTACATTACACACAAACAGCCATTTATTCTGCAAAGTTTCAGTTCTGGAGTATCTGACTCTCCAAAGTTAGCTGTACTTATTTGTCATGAAATGTGTATGGCTCCCATTACCATCAATATTTGAGCACCTCACAAACCACGAACAAACGTATTATCTTGCATTTATTCAAGGGTATAATAGTAGTATCCACACTTTACACATAAGAGAGATTAAGTTACATCTCTGAGGGCAATGAAGTTGTTGGGCTAAAGCCAGGAATGCCAGTCTGGTTCTTCTGGTTTCCTCTGCCTAGAAGGAGAATGCCTTGGAGTTAAAGGAAGCCTCACTAGAAACCTTGTTGTTCCTGTCTTTCTCATGGGAATGAGGCAGTACCCTAGTGACAAGTTGCCTGAAATGGTTCATTTCCCCTTCCTTTGGACAGAAAGGGTAATTTCAGTTTTGGGCATAGCTTTATTGTGGAGGTTCAGAACCTGTCTGGACTCTGAGCTATGAAATGTCACCATGAAGCTGCTGTCCCAAGAAGTTGCATGGCTGTGCCGAGATCTCCAGCTGCTCTGCCTGGCTCCGTGCCAGGACTTGTCTTAACAAACTGTGCTTTTATTTAGTCTTCATCCCCCTTCCACCAGCTGGGGAAATCAAGATGCTTTTCTGAAAACAAAAGCATCTTGACAGTGCGAGAGCCTGAAGCTAATGGCCGTCAGGGCTCTGTGGCAAAGCACCGGTTTTTCCCTCTGTTTCCAAGCAGCCTGAGGATATCAGCTGGAGCACTTGCTCCTAAATTGTCAGGCTTACTGCTGGTGGGCTTCATGGGGCTCTGAAAATGGGTGTCTGGGGCTTCGATGATGAGATGCTTCAGCTGCAGCAGTACTGCCAGTGTCAGATGGAGATATATCCCCTTAGGCTAAACTCCTGTGACCTGGAGAGGGGGGGGACTTAAGTGTTGGATATTTTCATCTTACAATTAAGGGTCTGATAAAACTCACTGAAGTAAATGAGTCTTTAATTTGCTTCTTGAGGTCTTGGGTTTGACTTGAAGGGGAAAGCTGTTACCTTGCACTTGTGCTAGGACTGACATTTGGAAGAAGCTCTGCACCGATATTATTATGTTAAAACACATCTGAGAAACTAATTTATTTCAGTTTATCTGTCTCTTTTTTTTCCTTCCAGTGGGATCTTGTTTGTGATTCTGCCTGGAAAGTCCACATTGCTAAATTTTCCCTACTTGTAGGATTAATCTTCGGCCACTTAATAACGGGATGTATAGCGGATTGGTAAGTGAAAAATCTTTTAATGCAATGTAACTACAAATAAGTAACAGTATTAAATATTGTTTTGACTGTCTTCTACTTTATGTTCATGAAGAATCTTTGCGTAATGATTTCTCAGGTTCTGGAAGAACCATGATGGACAAACAGTTTAAAACTGTGTTGTTTGAACCTGAGTAATTTATATCAAGGTAAATAACACAGACTCTTCTCTATTTGGCTTAGCTATTTCCTGCTGACACAACTTATTACAGCTGTAAAGCTAGTACAGAATTGAATATTTTCTAATTATACAAGTGAAGCCTTTAGTTTAGGGTTTTCTTTTGCTTAGATAAGAAATAGGGCCAAAAGAAATTGGAAGCGGCATTGATTTCACTGAATACATGACTAATGTAATGTCAGCCTTGTGCTTACACGGTATCTTTCAGTGAGTTGAAAGCTGTCTTTTGCAAACCTTTTCCTTGTTCTTCTTTTAAACTTCTTGTTAAGCAAACATTTTGATGTAGTGTTAAAGATTTGGTGACTAATGTGCTAGTATTGGGGTATTAAACTTAAAAGAGTAGCTTGCAATTCCTTAAATTGCAATAGTTAAAGCATTATTGATACCCCAGTTATGCTGAGGGGTCAGCTTTTTTTTTTTTTAAGAAACGGTCTTGTAGTGCAGAAGAGGGGAAAGAAAAATTAAAGGGATGACTCAAGTGATTTCAGTGGAAACTTGCAGCATCTGAAACAATAGCTCTACGATGCTGTCTCAGTCATTTCAGGGGCTTCTAGCACAGTTGCCAATGTTGGTGCTTTAAATGGCCCCAAGTTAACTCTTTTGCCATTCACTGAAACAGGAAAGGAAGAAGAGTTGCCTATTAGGGAAATCTTATAAAGCCTCAGCAGCTCACCAGTCAGTTGGGAGAGAAAAGGCCCCCTGCAGCTGTGCAGTAATTTGAATCAAGCATTCCTAGTGAAATTGCATCCTAATTCTTGACTAGTTGCTGAAAGTTCTTGGGCAAGCAAGGAATCATGACTCTTCAGTAAAGCAGGGAACATGCATGACATACAGTTGAATTTGATTAAAATATCACAGTAAAATGGGGCTCTAAAAGCTCATAGGAAGTATAGAGGGGAAATGAATGAGGGATCTTGCTTGGCTTTCCTAAAAAGGAATCAGTGTGGAGAAAGCAGACTTATTACCAAGTTAGGGAAGTGGTGCTATAATTGACAAATAAGCCACAAATAAGTGAACAACTTGTTGCCTAAGGCACTGGCTTTGAGAGAGAATTGCAGTAAGCAGGTTTAATAGCTCTCTGCCACCAAAGGGAGCATCCTGTGCTTCCATCCATTTCTGTCCCCAGTGTGTACTTTGTGCTGCCACGTGTGTTTGTTGGACCCCTCTGCAAGCTGCTTAGCTGAGCTAATGCAGCATAAAATTACCCTGATTTTAAAATACCTAGAAATGTCTAGTGAGCTTAGGAGAATCTGGCTTCCAGGTGTGGTGCAAAGGAGAAAAAGGGTAATTTGGTGGCTGGAGGGAACAGTGACCCTTTTGTGGATGACCAGAATGGACATGGTTTGCTGTCGCCAAAGCTAGTCCTCATGTTCCTGTTTAGTGCCTGTTGCCAGCTGATGTACCTGACCCAGTAAGGCTCCTGTGCTGGATAGTCCTTTTGTCATTTAGCAGTAGCATTTGGGGGCTGGTAAAAGAAGACCTAAATGGAATTTACTTTGCTGTTTAACCACAGCTTCAATTTCTGCAAAGGTGGGGAGTTGTGGGGAGAGATGGAAACAAAGGGAATTGTACGGATTGTACCTGTAGAAAGAGGAAAATGAAGTTAAAAAAGAATGTCAATCCCAAGTAAGAGCAGGGGAGATTAAACAGAGTAATGTATAAGAAGTGCTACAAAATTGCAAAATCTGTTTTCATTTTACTTTTATACCACTCTCCAGTTTAGAAGATGCTTTGGGTTTTTGGTACCATTAGGGTCTTTGCTTTTCCTTTTTGAAAGAAGCTTTTAAAGCTGTACAAGGCAAAGGCATAGAGTGTATTAAGGCAATTTTCCAAGTAAACTGAGCACTCTCTGTTCAAAATACAGTTGGTGTGCACGCTGGGATAGCTCTGTGTGGAAAATCTATAGGAGGAAAGTCTGTAAACATGCTCAGATGTGTGAAGACCATGTCCAGCACCTGAATAAGTTACTTGTTCCATAGGCAAAGTGCTGCTGGCAGTGTTGCCAGCTCCAGACTGAGGTTTGTGTGGAAGGCTTCCTTCTGGAGCAGGTGGGCTTGGTGTTGATGAAGCATCAAGACAGTAGGTCTGTGCCTCTCACTGTCCTGTAGTGCCCCTGCTTTGCACCTGCTCTGACGCTTTTTGGAGCCCTTGTGTCAGTTCGAGTCCCAAAACCGAGAGAGAGCATGCAAAGAATGTCATGGGAAGAGCAATTTTATCAGCTGCAACAGCAAGGTGCACGCGTAGGAGCATGGGAAGAACAGATCTTGTCCTCAGACCATTCACTCTTCCCCTGTGGTGCAACTCTGACATTAGCAATATCTTCTTGATGTGTTTGCTTATCACACTGTGTGGGTTGCAGATTCTTCAAAAGCCTGGGGTTGCTTGTATCCCTTGCTATTTACCTGTGCAGGCAGCATTTAGCATTTGATCTAGATAATAGCATGCAGTGTAGGCTGAGACTTCCGTGATACAGAAATCTCTCTCTGGAACAGTTTGGATGGCAGCAGATAGCATCCTGGGGCTGTTTTACCAGCGAAATTGTGTATGGTTTAATTTCTCGCAAGCATTTCCATGTACTGTTAGATAATTCTGTCTGCATATAAAAGGCTTTTTTTTTGCTATAAGACACCATCCTGTCAAAACACTGCTGGATCACCAAATATATGGCTGATAGCTGCCCTGGAGCTTTGTCTTTTGAGAAGTGTGCTGTGTGCCATGGTGAAGAACACTAGTTTTGTGTTTGTGAGGGGGGATGCCTTCTACCAGAGGGCTTTCACAGGCCCAGAAGGCCCTTCGATTTTCTGATTTTTCTTTACCAGCAATGATTCATTTGCATAACTGGTATAACGTTAGAAGAAATTCTGTGTCCTAACGATAGATAACCTCAGGTACAGAGGATGGGAGATGGAGAAGAAGGGAACTGAATTATGCTAAGCATGAGGTCTTTTTCAATCAACATCAGGGAATGGCAGGTCAGGCTTGTGATGAGAATTAAGGTCCTAATTCTGAGGGTTTGCATAATGCCTTTCATCTGCAAAACACTTCCACAAATACTAATTGGTATGAATTACAGCTTGGCAAAACGAAAACGGGGCTGCAAAAGTCTGTGCAGATTGCTGATAACACAAAGTTCTGTGGCTTTTTTTCTGTATTCAGGGTTTTACGTGAGGTACTTCCCCTCGCTGCCCAAGTGCTTTGCGTTGCGTAAATATAAAATCTGAAGCACACACAGCAGTAACTGCCCTGGTGTCCTGCATGTCCCCAGTGCGTTCCACATCAGCAATCCAGTGATGTTATGTTCCTACCCTCAGCTCAGCAGCAGCTGGGCTGGGGTTGTATGCTGATGGAGAGCAGCCTGCTCTGACCACACTGTCTTCAGTTTGCATGTTGGTTCTGTTTTAAAACTTCTTTTAAAAAAGTTTGAATGGCTAATACCAACAATTTAAATCTTTGAGGTGCCCCACAGTTGATGCTACAGCTGAAAATGACAGTAAACCTGTTTTCATGCAGGGAACCATGACATCACTTTTTTAGGTGTGCCTTTGAAAAAGCCTGAATGATGACTGGTGCAGTCTTCCAGTTCCCAAAAATGTAAAAAATTATACCAATGTCTCCTTTTCAGCCCTTCACGCCCCATTTTGTGGATCTTGCAAACCCCAAAGTTCTAATTGTGAATGCATATGTGTAATGTATTTTATGACTGCTGGTAACAATCTGCTGACATAATTGAATAGAAACGCAACGGTATGTGAAGCTGGACTAAGTTGTGAGGTTTAAATGCTCTTTATTGTGCTGACATTCAACCTGATGGCTGGCTTGCAGCTGACAGACTGCTTTGAATGGGTCTGTGAAAGCTGCCTACGAAAAGCAAGTTCATGTATTCTTTGTGGAAATGGCATATGGAGCTGACTAAAAGGGATCCTCAGTTCCACTGGAAAACTTGTGGGAGTTGACAAGTTGAAAAAAATTTGGAAACCTCCACATAATGATCCAGTTCTTGCTTAAAAATAGCCATGTGCTCTGGTGCTTCGTATCATTCTCCTTGCACAGGAAGAGAGGGGGAGAAGGGGGAATTATAAACACTAAGCATATGAGTAAGAGATGTAAAAAAATCTCATGTTCCTTGAACATAAAAGAGCTGAACTCTGGAGCGACTGCCCCCACATTCAGTGGCAGAATAATTCTTCCTCCTTGTCAGCACTGCAGCTACACATGCAATTAGAGGTTGCAGCTGCAACAGAGGGCTGCAAGTCCTTGCACCCCTGTTGCCTGAAATGATTTTTGGAGTGGTTTATTCCTCACCTTCCAGTCAGGCTGGTTTTGTTGGTCTCTGCAGCTGCTTTGGGGATACAAGGTGGAGGGACTTGGAGCTCACAGTATTCCTGTGAGTGTGACTTTCAGTTCTCTGAGGCTCAGTGAAGTCACATGAGCCCCGTTTTGTGCTCAGTCCATGTTAGGCTTGCCTTCAACAATGAGACTAAGAAAAGTAGATTTTTTTTGAGCCACCTGCTCTTGCTGAAAAGCACATGTCTGTTGGGAAGAGGAGGCCCCTGCAGCTAATAATGTACTATGCCATATAGCATATAATACCAGGTACTCTCCTGTGCTACTACAGAAAGCTCTGAGGAATTGCTTTTCATCTCCAAGGAACTTAGTTATGGCTTTATGGTGGTTCCTAGATGTTTCCTTATTTATCTTTGGTGTTTTGAAAATACTGGTTAAATCAAGCGGTAATACAATGTGCTGTCTCTGCTTAATCCCATCTGAAATGAACTTGTCAATGCAAAGCTGGCAGAGAAATCTGGGGTTTAGTAAGAAAAAAAAAATCAGAAGACTGGAACAAGCATTAAAAATGGGTGTCAGTGTTTCAAAGGGATTGTATGACTTGTTCCCTTCTTTGCCAGTTTTAATGATCTTGCATTATGTCCATCCTGGCTTTTAACTGTTTCTCCATATTTCCTTATTTTTAGGGTTGGTCGACGGCCTGTACTGCTCTTCTCTGTCATATTCATTTTGATATTTGGACTGACTGTGGCACTCTCAGTGAATGTGACCATGTTCAGCACACTCAGGTTTTTCGAGGGATTTTGCCTGGCTGGAATAGTCCTCTCCCTGTATGCACTGCGTGAGTATACCTTCATCGCCCATGCAAATATAACTTTATCCAAGACACAGTTTGCTGTTCTCTGGCTTCCCACTTTTGTTCAAACAGATCAAACCAGGATCATATGGACTGAAAAAGCTTTAGCCTGAGTTTTGGTAGAGGTAGGGATTTTGCAGCCTTCTCTTTAGGTTGCTACAGAGCAGTCTGTGAAGCTGTCTCAGAGCTCATTTTGAAAGAGTTATAAGATGGTTTCGGTTTGGCTGTTGTTATTTAAACCTAGAAGTTATCTCTGTCATAGCCATAATGTGTAAGGGGAGTAGATTTCACCTTGCAGTGTTGAGCGCAGTAGGAGACTTACCACTTTGCTGTCTCTAGCAGTATGTACTCTGGCACGTTTTCAGAACTTCCCCTGTTATTTGGAGCAAGATATCCTGTGTCCCTGCCTCAGGATTGTAAAGTTACAGCAAAAATATGTGAGAAGTGCCTGAAGTCCTTTTATCAACTTTTTGTTGTTGTTTCTGTCTGTTTGACGAGGGGAAAAAAAAATCTGAGAGAAACTTGAGGGAAAGTCTGTAAGAAATATCTACATGCCCACATCTGGAATGACTAGTAAACTTGTAGCTAAAACATTTGAAAACCCCTTTGGGAGGCCTTGCCTTTGGAGAGTACACATATGGAGAGTAGAAACATGCCATCAGCCTAATCTGTGTCCCTTGGATATGTTCCAGAGATCATCTTCTGCTTCCTTGGCTATCTGTAATTAACAGGTAGTACCACACCAACTGAGGAAAACACAAAATTTCCTCCTCTTTATTATGTCTCTGTAAAAGTATTATTTAATTATATCCTGGAAGTTGCTGTAGAGAAAGTTGCTGTACGGATCTTCATACATTTTTATTTACTTTCCATAGTAGATGGCATCTAACCCATCAAGATTTAGCACAATATTGTTACTTTGTTTGGAGTATTTTGTGGGTATTAAGTTCACCAGTTTTGGTTTGGTTTTGGTCTGCACCAAGGGGAAAGGGCCTGATGGCAGGAGACAGGAGTTTGTTCTGTATTGCACTTCTTTTTTATACCTGATATGGTATCCAAGATACATATTTTTTTCCTTCTTCTTGCCTTTGCTCGTGTAATCTCTAGTAAGAATTTTTCACCAAACTCCAGAACTACCACTGAAGACATTACAGTTGTTTTGGGAAGTAATTTAACCTGTGGTTTGCATGGGAGGGGGCTTCAGCCATTGCCAGTATAATGTTCAGCTAGATAACAGGCTCGTTGGAATTTTTCCCAGCCCAGTGCAACATGTTAGATTTTCTTGGTTGGTGGAGTTTTTTTCAACTTTTAAGAGAGTAATTGCAACTGAAGATTTTCATGGGGAAATGCCAACTAAGTAAAAGTTTCATTATGGACCTTTTTATAATTGGAGTGAAAGTGTATGTGTTGCCTTAAACCAGACAATAGATTGCCAGCCAAGGCTTTTATTCAGAAAATGGCATATTCTGCTTATTTTGTGCTCTCCTTGGTCCAGAGTAATGATTTGAGTATGATATTTTGTCCCCACTTGTCCTGTAATTCAGGTGTTTGCTATAACCACTGCTGTCTGGATAGAGAACGTGTAAATAGAGCTAGTAGGTGTTAGGAGAGATCTGTGTGAAATTAGCTGCAGGCTGAACATCAGCTCATTTCCATGGGAGTGAGAAAATGTGAAAGATGCTGCACCTGCACCTCTGATAAGTCTTCTGGCCTTCTGTTGCTGGAGACGAGGGGAGGGGGCTTTTACTGTATTAAAAGCTTTCATTTAAACAACACGAGAAAAAGGTTGTCACCTTGGTGGAGAGTAGCGGGAGAGAAGTAATCCCTAAAGTCATAAGAGAATGGGAATAATAGGAGTTTTTTGTTTGGTGGTGGTTTTGGTTTTAGCCCTCGTAATCTATTAGGCTTCCTCTCAATCTAGATTTACTTTTCTGATTTACTTTCCTAGATTTACTTATTTTCATTTCTGCTGGAGGCCATGGCATGCCGTTGCACTCCCGTGTGGAGTAATCTTATGATTCATAGCCCCTCTTCCCTTTCCCTTAATGGCCTTGATTTCTTCCCCTGGAGGTTTGTGCCCCTGAATTCCCGGCTGGCTGCCCTGAGCAGAACAATAGAAAGTGGAAAGTTTCATCTGCTAGTTGCAGTCATTAGCCAAAGTTTCCAAAGCTACTGTGCAGAAGCAAACTGTATAGGCTTGCATAGCCTGCAAAGGTAATTAGTGTGCCGCTGGGATCCTTTTACACTGTGTTGAGCTTGCTAGTTGAGCTTGGATTTATGGCCTGCCTAAGGGAAATTGTAAATAATAGTTCTGGATGCTTTGGGAGTGGGAAGAGCACCAAAGTGCTGTCTTATTTAAAACACAGGGCTGCCAAGGTTGAGTTGCCTTCACCATTCAAACCACACTCCTCTTCGTAGTCTAGCACTGTTTTCCTACCTGTCTGCCCTAAGGTGCTAAGTGAGCCTGAGAATGAGCCCTGCCTTCTGTGGAGGCACAGCACTGAGCCCGAGCTGCCTGTTCTCCTCTGTAGGCTTTCCTCAGTTTTGTGATGAGGTCACTTCTTGTGACCTCCAAGTACAGCTTCTTGCCTGGAGCTGCTTGAGGCTTGTCTAAAGAAACCACTTCTGGATGTTGGTTTATTAAACTGAAAATTTTTCCTGCAGCTGCTGCAGTTTTGTTGGAAAAGGTGTTTCGGGTGAAATTTCTAGTGAAGCTGCAGCAAGAGACAGGCTTTGTGCAGTTGATCATGCTTGGTGTGAAGGAGGGAAGCAGAGGAGCAGAGAGAAGCAGAGGGCCTTTCTCCTCCTGAGTGCTGTGGGTCCTTGCATCATCTAGGAAAATGAAAGGCAGCAAATCCTTTTCCACTGAACAACCTCACACAGCTTTGAAAGGCTTTTGTTTCATGCTGATGTGGAATGTGAGGAGCTTCTCTCTTCCAGAAGTGGTTTCCTGACTGGTACCAGTCTTCAGTGGGTTCCTGTGCTCCTCATCAGCTGGCACACGTCTTGTGTGATGAGGCATCAGCAAGGTCCCAAGGAAGGTTTGCTCCTGGAGGATGAAGTGATTCCCAATACACCACACCGAGCAATCATCTGATGCACAGAGCTACAGTTGCCTGTTGTGGTATGCTGGTGAGGTCCCCTGTAATATTTGCTGAGCAGATTTCTGCAGAAATGGGCCACTCCTCATTGGAGAAGTGTGCTGGGGCCAGCAGCAAAATCTCCTGGAGAGAGAAATGGTGAAGGAGTGCTAAGGAACACTGGGGCAGAGTGGTTGGAAGGAGATGTATGGCCTGCCCAGCAGTTAAATGTAGAAGACAGTGTAGACTGGGGGGGCTGGAGGGGACAGGCTTAAGAGAAAGCAGAAGAAAAGCTGTTCTTTCTGAGGGTGCCTTTTGTTCTGGTATTTGTTGCTACATGCACATCCAGAGAGGAAGATGGGCATTCTGTACCTGCTAGCTCAGCACAGCTGGACGCACAGCACCATAACCTGCTGCTGAACTGAAGAGGAGATTTGAGTTTAGCCATTAGGGTGGAAAGTCCAAAGCCAATCCTGAGAGGAGTTTTCCTTTGGAGAGGCTGAGAGGGAGGGAAAGAGGCGAGGGAGCCCTGAGCAGGGGCACATGCCCGAGTAATGCCCCTGCTGGTGTCTGCTGGACTCCCATAGTAGGTGAGTCATGCTACTCTTACTGTAAATAGCTCTGCTTACTGGTTGCAACTCGTGAGACAAAGTACACAGTAGGCAAATGTGGAAGTCACGGGAGAAAGCAAATCTCATAATCTTGAGGGTGGGGAGGGTGTTGCTTCTGGATCACTTTAGTCTCTCTAGGTCATTGCCTTGGCCCTGACAGCAGGGCAGCCTTTTCCTGTATCCCTGTGGAGAAGGGCAGATACTGCAGCTGACTGAGCACAAATTCCTTCCTTAGGTCTTGCTGGCATGAGCTGATGCAAGAGGTCTCATGGCTGAGGGCAGGAGTTTCCCCCTCCCTGTTCCATTCACTCCCTCTCCTCTCACATGCTGCTGTCCAAGTCAGGCTGGACCCAACATCTTCCTGAGCCCTCTGCCAGGCAAGACACCCATCTTCCCTCTGGAGAAGACCAAATATGCTGTTGTCAGTGGTATGTGCCCTCTGATTTTGTCCCTACTTCCTTTGGGAGATGATCTGCTGGGCACAGCATCTCTTGTGCAGCCTAAGCCTAGGGGATAGAGCTGGAATGTGGGCTCACACCAGGCAGGGCCAATAAATGAATGAAGGGAAGCAAGGGTTTCCTTCCAGCTGTTCACATCCTGTGCTGTGTCTGTCTCCTTGCTGGTGTTCCTGCTTTTGACACTTTCTGGTGTTGAAGCTAGGATGATGGTACTAATTAAACTATTTAAGGGGAAAGAGAGGAGAGGAGAGGAAGAGATTTATTTTTCTGGCAAATGCTACTGACAGGTTTAAAGAGCCTCCCATTAAAGTGCTGTGTGCTATCACTAATGACTGTACCTGAGCTCAGGCAGCACAAGCCATGATGTGGATTTGCACACAATTGCAGGCTGTTCAGTAGTTTCATGGGTGACTGAGCTACAGATTATGCTGCAAAATTAGAATGTCTAGACTTGAATGAACCAGTAAATAAGCTCTGGAAATAGCTTTGCTGGAAAGGAGACAACATCTCAGGTTGGAGCAAGGAAGCAGGAGTGTCCCTCAGATGCATAGTAGCAGAATGAGTGGGCATGTCGCTTCACTTTCACTATTGGGAGAAAAAAAAGATAGAAATGCTGTTGAAAATCATTGGTTGTGTTTCAAAAGCCTGGAGAAGCTTGGCAAAAGCTTTTCAGGCTGGTTAAGATGTCCAGCTGTGATGTATCTTTCTCATTTATAGCTAGGTCAGTCTAACCTGTTACTCCTGTAGGTTACTCAGGCAATAATTTGAGAGGCTCAACATGGCTTCTTAAGACTTTTTTTTTTTTTTTTTTATAACATTTATCCTGGAAAGCTAGAAGGGTGTGCTAGAAAGTTTGCTTCAGGCTGAAGGATGAGCAAGTGCCACAATGGAGCATGGAAGCCTCTGGGTGTTGGGCTGTAGTGATGTCAGATTTGTAAAATAATTTTGCTTCCAGACAGGTGTTAATATAAAGGGTGAGATTTATATTGGGGTTTTTTCTTTTTTCTTTCCCCCCTGCTCTCTTACAGAAGCATATAGGCTCTGAGATCCTGAAACATTCCAAGTTTATAATTGATTTTCTTCTCAGTTTTCCCCTCCTGACTCTTCAGTAGCAAGCATGGCCAGGGCAAGGCAGGTGAAGCACTGGAAACTGCAGGCTCTGAAGCTGTTCTGTGTAATCTGAACTGGCTCAATAAATAACTCTGCAAAGTATTCCTAAATCAGAGGATGTGGAAAACATCTGACTCCTTTCCAGTGCATTGACATGTGAGTTAGCTCGGCAGTAATGTCAGTTCTCTCCACTGACAGGTCTGATAAGATCAAGGTTTTTAAAGCCACCTACCTTCTGTTTATGTAACCAGCCTTCCCCTCTATGAGTCACTTGACGCAGATCTGGTAGGAGGGATCACAGAGGGATCCACTAAACGAAAAATCTTAACTGGCTCACTTAAAGTGACCATTAATTGTTAAATGATACAGAACCACTTTGTCTAAAGAGCAGCCACATACTGTTCCAACACTGAGATGGGATGTGAGTTTCCGGAAACAGTACTGCCACATTTTGGATACCTTTGTGCAAGAACTGTTAAAAAAAATAAAATAGCATGCAGTAGGAGCTCTCTAGCTGCTCAAAAAAAGTGCTATGCATGCCTTTTATCAAATGCCTGGGGGCTTAATTTTTGCAAGAGTGGAAAAGGTTATTGAAATTACAGTGCTCTCCTTATAAGTATAAATCTTCCTTGCTTCTACACTGCTTTCCTCACTACAATCAAATTACAACTCATAATCCGTTCGCCTTTTTCTCCTCAGTACTTCCTCTGAATTTTCTTTCCTTTTCTGATGGTCAGAGTGGGCATAGGCTCTTCAAGGGACACAGTGCCATTAGGGTATGGACTCTCATCCTTACTTTAACCCTACAAACTATATTCTGGAGCAGAGGTGCCCTTGAAGCATTGTCCTGAATCCTGGAAAAACTGTTCCATTTGAGGCAGCCAATTTGAAGTTAATTTATACAAAGTCTTAAAGGAGAGTAAAAGGAATATCTTTCTAAAGCTCCTTGGAAGGTTAGATGTTTGGTTAATGCAAGAATTGCAACAGAATCTAATTTTAATCAGTTTTTCCATTTTAGTTGCTGAAAATCATGTGCATTGTCAATGTGACAAAAAGCCCAAGGAAATAATTTTATTTGAGGTACTTTTTATATGACTGGTCAATTGGGAATGCAATTAAGATGGAACACTGCAGTTGTTACACTTGTGATGATGACAATCAGATGAGATTAGAGTATGCTTGCAATTTCCCCAGTTCAGAACACAGCTTGCACTTTTATCATTTAAAGCGTCTGTCTTATAGTTGTTCCAGACCAACTCCAGCAGTTTGGGTATGCTCAGTATACCAAATCTTACCCTCTGTCATGCAAATACTTGTAACTGTATCTGTTCAGGATTGTAATTACATTTTTATGGATTTTTTTTTTTAATCTGAGCAATGTCAATTAGAATCATAGGTCTGCTCATCCCTACTGCATGGCTAAAAGCTCACTGCTTTTGAAAGGAAATGAAGAGAGGCTTTTCTCTTGCCCTTCTGAATTCCTTTTCATTGTCTCAGCTGCTTGTACAACCAATGATTTCAGATGATAAGGGAGTGTTTAAAATGGATAGTTAAATCCAGAAAGTTGCCTCGCTTGCAACTCTTTGAAGAGCTTTTTGAAGCTAAAGTGGTGTTAGAGCCTTACTATAAGAGTAAATTGTGAAGTGTCTGTTCCCCCTGCTGCTTTTGGTTTATTGTGGGCTTTTTTTCTTGTTATATGACAGCTGCTAAATGGCTTTTCCTTGCTATGTAGATCCAAGCTAGTGTTCAGCGTTTTGGAGGGTAGCTAGTAGCAAAAGCTTCACACAGCATGTGTGCATGCATCCGTGCAAGCCCTGTCCAAAGTGATGGATGCTGCTGTCAGGACGTGGGTGGTCTGTATCTTGCAGTGCCCTTCAGCTGCTGGGCACCAGCACAGGGCCCCTGCCAGCCTCCCTCCTGAGAGTGGGTCTCAGTAGTACTGCCAGGGAACCCTCTGGGTGGGAGGAGAGTGCTGCCCCACAGTTGTCAGGTCTGCTCCTTCTCACCAGCAAGTTAAAGCCTTTCCACTATGCCCTGCCCAATGCCTGAGCTCCAGCTACTCTGTGTATTTTGGCTTGGAAACTATCACTTGCTTTGCCGCTGCATGGATTTGATAGTGCATCACTGGTGTATGGCTCATACTGTTGCGGGTTTTTTGTTTATCTCATACCTTTGTGATCTGAAAGGTATTTTGTGGCTTTGTGTTTTTCCTCTGAGAAATTCAAGTGGTTTGGAGACAGTGATGTGACAGTCTGTCATTTGTGATTCTTTAAATTTTTTATATTTCTCCTAGCAGGAAACTGAATTTGTTACAGAAAGCATCAGAGGGAAGTAGTTGGTATAAAGCATATTGTGCTATGAATGTTGCCTTATTGAGTTTTAGCTACCCTGTTCCTTGTCTGTGTCCCTGCACTTGGCAGAACTTGAAAACAGGATGGGATTGTGTTGGAAATGATATGGACAGCCACATTCTTGGGAGTTGCCCTTAAGACAGACAACATAAAGGGCTGGATTTTTTTTTTTTCCCCCAGATGCTTCTTCCAGTGAGGGCACAGGCATATGCACATTTTTCTTATGTGTGTGTGTCAACTTTCTGCTGCAAAAGGAAGCACACACAGGTTCATAAATCACCTAGGAATGAATAGTGCTTTACTTCCCTTTCCTGCCTATCCCTACAGGTTAGCTCGTCAGGAAAGTATAAGACAAGTTACGGCAACAGGATGTGCATAGAGGAAAAGCCACGGGTATGAGGAAGGTACATTTAGAAGTTATCTGTAGTGACTTTGAATATTCAAGTCCGGCAACAAATGTCAGCACACAAATTCACATAAATATTTATGTGTCTTTCAAGAGGAACTATAGTTTAACGAGGCTAGCCAAATTTCCATCCCCGGTCACGCAAACATGACTCCTATTTTCTCACTTACAAATAACGTAACCCTGTGGGATTTTTACTAGTTCAAGTTAATTAAATTTCACTCAAAGCATGAAATGTACAGGCAGTGCTCATTGCAGTAATTCTACAAGTGTGTATTATTTAGTCAGATACAATAAAAAGTTCACTTTTGTTTTAATTCTTTGACGGTCTACAGAGTTTAATCATGCACACTGTACCAGTGCTCCTATTGCTCATTTTTCTCTTCTTTAAAAAAAAAAAAAAACTGCTTGAAGTTGCATTGTGAATGAATTTGTTTGTAAGTCTGCTGCAATTTTGGTAATGTTCTCTGTAACAAAAAATGTGCTGCAATTACTGATGGACCTAGAAGTATAAGCTATGTTTTTGTCTCTTGAGAACATCTGGTCCCTTCTTAAATGACTTGTTCATACACTTACATAGTTTTTAGAGATAAGTTGAGACCTAAGTGCTTGCTAGTATCTTGGAAACTTGTTTATTCACGTTCTTTGAATTCTGGTTATGGTATGAATTGTGAGAGGAGAAATCAGTTTACTGAAGTCCAATGAATGATGTGCGAATCTTCTCAATCACTACTCCAGTTTTGCATATATGAGCTGTGTGTCTGCTTTAGTACATACGTTCAGTAAGGAGTCTTTCAACTGTAGATAATCTTGAATTTAGGCTTGGTGTCTTAGAGAAAAAGGGTGTTTGAAGAAGGTTTAGTGACATGGAAATATGTCCCTTGATGAAGAGAGTCTGCTGAACTGTGACAGGAAGCATGGTTCTGTACTTGCATCAGAAATTGTGGATATGTGTTCCTGTACCTCACTGGCTGATTTCCCCAGCTCCTGGATGTCCCAATATTTCTCTCTAACTGGCTTGTGTTTGGAGGAGTTCAGGACAGGCTAACCATTCTTGTGGCTTCTCCTCCCAGATTTCTGTCCTAGTCCCATGGCAAAGCCAACCCTCTTGGACAGCTAACTCCTGTCTTGTAAAGTGAAGCCTCACTCCTCCCCCATGCAGTCAGGCATTTAAGTGCAAATACATCTCCATCAGGGGCTTACCTCATGTATTCAGTATATTAGGTTAAGGACATACACTTAATTCTGCTGTTGTTTATTCTCTGAGGGGAATAATCTCTCTGGCAGAAGCAGCAGTGGAGCACAGTGTTTGTGCATGCCTTGGCTGGATGAGGACTTAACAAGTGCCTTAGTTCAGTGGAAGAGGGCAAGTTCTGCTGGAGTGCTGTACACTATAATTGATGATTTTGTTAAAAATGCAGACGGGAAGACCTGTGTGCCCTGGTACTAAGACATAAGTAGGTTACTTTGTCTACTGTTATCCAAACACTTGAGATTAATTCCCTAGAGATTCGAGGAGGGCATTTTCTCTGTGCAACATTGAGTTCAGTAGATATTTAAGCACCGGGGATTGTTGTCCAAAATAAATAAATAAACAAATCTCTAGAGTTTTCTGCTTGATGTGAAACTGCTGTCCAGAAAGAACAAAGTGTCGATCTGTCAGCTCTTCAAGGACTTTTTCCAGTTCCACTGTTCCTACTTCTCAGATTTCAGTCCTGTCCTGGTAGGCACCATAGCTGTCTTTGGGATACAGAGCACTCAGTTTATAGAGTCAAAAAAAAGAAAACTAACACAAAAACACACAGGAAGCAGAATCAATAATGTGGTGAGGCAAAAAGCAATATAAGGGAAGAATGTTTTTTATTATAGCGAGTAAAAATGGATAGAAGGCAGGAAGGAAAAATAAGAGCAACTTAAAAAGATTGTATAACGCTGGAAGTAGCTTATGTGGTGAAATTGCAACCAGCGTGCCTAATAAAATCCCATTTTTGTTTCATTTATAGCTTTGACTTTAAAATGTTTGGATTTTTTTTCTTGTTTGGTTGTTGTTTTTTTTAGAACTTAGAACTTGACTGACTTGTTTTTCAATGCAGAAAGCCAAATCTGTATTTCTAGGAAGCTTGAGGAAAATTAATTAAAGAGCTTTTGAATTATAGATCCATTAAAAATGACTCTGCTTTGAAAGCTAAATAAATAAATAAGGTTGTCAGAGTTAGTCATCTGTTGGAAAAAATGGCTTCTCTTGTATCTGTACAACAGAGAAACCCAATTACTGCACTCCAATGCTTTGGAACTTGGGCAGGAGAAGCTTTGATTATATCAACCTTGACTCTACCCATATGAGTCTTTTCAGATGTCATTTGCGAGTTTAGAATTGTGAATCAGCCTAAAGTGTCCCATTCTGCTTTTTTTGTTTTGTTTTGTTTTTTGTTAGTGTCTGTGCTAAGTCTGGAAGAAAATATGCAAAATTGAATCTGCATCTGGTAAACCTTTAACCTGATGGATTTGACTTTTTAAGGAGACAAACTTCATCCTTTTTGACTGAGTGTTGCATTTCAATAAAAAAAGTATTTGGTGCAGGTGCTTTTCCTCCTTTCCTGACCTTTTCTTTAATGCTGACCTTTTCCTGAAAGTATGTGTTTTGTGTGGGTCTAGGGTCAGTAACATGTGCCAAACAGGGAGAAAGAATAGCCAATGCATGACCCAAAGAGGAAGAAGAAAGAAAATGGAATATACAGTATGTACCACAGCTGCCTCTTCTCTCATGCTGCTGATAGGAGACAATGTGACAGTTACTTTTCTAAAATAAGAAATCTGCTCCTATCCAATGAAGAATAATAGCAGCAATTAAAGATTTCATGTCCTAGTTATTTTGGAAACAAAAAGATGGCCAGACAAAGCTGGCAGCATGTCATGCTAGCATGTATTAATGTGAATAGTACTACTGTCTCAGTGCTGTCTTTTGCTGGGATTTTTTATTTAGTGCCTGGTGGGACTTGCACTGGACATACTAGTGCTTTTTTCTTCCAGGATAGCTTTGGGTTTGATTTCTGTTTTGATTAGGAAACATTTATTTACCCATGGTCTCTATCCCTTCTTCAGGTCACTGAGGCATGTCCTGCTTGCCCAGTGCTACTTGGCTGCAGGCCAACAGCTGCAGCGTGCCTCTTCCCGTGGCAGCACAGTCAGGTGAAATACCTCACAGGAATGGACTTCTGGGAGACATAACCCACCTGCCCGTCCAAGCAGGAGAGGGCCTTTTATTTATGGGTCTGATCTTTTCTGCCCTGATTGCTGAGAGTAGTCAAAATCTCAAAATGACAGTGCAGAAACTGGCTGGAGCTTTTGCCTTGCAAGGGAATCTCACAGCTCAGGGACAGCCTAAGCTGACCTGGCTCTCCTGTTCTGGGTATGCCCATACTTCCCTGGCTGGTGCTCCCGCCTAGTGCTGACCCTACAGTGATTCAAGGGTGTAAACGAACAGAAAACTGTTTATTGTTTCACTTGGTTTTAAGCCAGTTTTCCCCTGGTCTTTGTCACCACAAAAGCTCACCTCCAGATTGGATAAGCATAGGCAGACAAAGGAGGAGAGGAGCGGGTGCCTCTGGAGTCAAGGAGAGACTGCTTGGGCCGTGAAATAAACTTGCCTTGCCATAATGCCCTGCTGTAGAAGCAGTTTAAGAGCCCTTGTGGCTTGCTTGTAGTGCAGATGAATCAATTCTTGCAAGCTTACTGCAGGAACCTTGGGTCAGGAAATTCTCCTAATGTAAACAGATTAGGCTGTTAAAATTCACCATGAAGCTTGACTTTATTCAGTGCGGGTCATTCTTCAGTGTGGGATTTAAAACTTATTTCTTTCAGGCTTTTTAAAGATTAGACAGTGTTTAATTGCATCTTGGCAGAGACAGCAGGTCTAATATGTTTAGAAACATATGTCTTGGACAGGTTGACGCTTCCTCTCAGGATAGCTGTCTTTGAAGTAGTAACAGATGGAAATCCTTCCACCTCTTCCAGGCACTGACTAACTAGACTTCAAGAAGAATGGATAAACTGGCAGCAGAGAAAAATGATTATTAAAAATAATTTACAGATGTCTGTATGGCTTTAACTTTACTTACTTAAACTTTCAGAGTGAGAATACTGGCTTTGGATTTATTTAAAACTTCTAAAGCTTAGTTGGAGAAGCAAATGTGATCAGGTCCTGGTTATGAGATTTCCCCTTTTCTGGCTGGCTTTTCTTAGCAACATCCAAATTAGTGAACAAATAGAACCTTTCAGTCCACCAAAAACAACAAATAATCTGTGATTCAGAGCAAAACATTGTGATCATGAACTTGGCAGTGCTAACCTTGAGCAGCAGAAATACAGATCATCAATCTGATGTTTCAGTATTGGAAAGACACGATAGCTTTGAAAAGGTCATTTTCTCACTGTCCTATCAGTTTTACTCAGTAAATTTTACCCTTCAACAAGACTGAATTTTATTTTTTGCCTTTGGGATAAAAAAAGGTTACGTCTTGATCTGAGGGGCACAGATAATGATGTTTGTGTCCAGGAAAAAGATGCTGAAAGATGCTCTCTGCACTGAATTGTCTTACCAGATCGTGTAAGCTTGGTCTCTTACTCAGAGCATCTGCAAAATCTTTGGGATTATCACAGTGTTTGTGTTGGGGGGATTATTTGTGTTTTTTTTTTGTGGGGAGATGGATTGTTGTTGTTCTCTTTTGCTTTTTTATTTATTTTTTCTGCTTGCTGAATTAATTTTTGATTGCTATTTAGGTGACTACCTGAAAACATCTGACTACAGTATATCCATTTCTGTTTTAAAAATACACTGTGTAAAATAGGAAATACAAAGGGAAATGTCTGGATCTATGTGTTTAAGTTTCAGCTCTGTCCTGTTTGTTTTGTTATAAATGGTAGTACTGAAAAGAGTGAGTTTTGCTTTCTCAACACTGGAACAGAATAGTGCTTATTCTTTGGAGAAGACATCTATGAGAAAGGTATGCGACAACACCTGCTATAATATATTAGGAGTATTCACTATGATTTATGTGAAAACAAATTTTTCCTCACGATTCTGAATTCTGTAAAATGTTACACTCAATTCTAATTTCAAATAGGATTTTAGTGACTTAAATTTAAGTTACTACTGCAAGAAGGCTAAATGCCAAAGCAAATAATGTTTAAGTTGTCTCTTTTTTTAATACTGAATGACAGTTATACTTGTACAACTTGGAATTGGTAATAAATGGTACTTTTGAAATGTAAACTTCTAGAAAATTTCAGGACCGGCATTCAGTGTAAAATGCATTAGGTTTAATTTCACTTAAAGCTAAGTGTAAAATTATTACATAATTGAGGAACCTAGACATACAAATTGTCAACACTTCCATTTTCTGTTTGTTCTGCACATTTGTGGATCAGGACAGGAATAGGATATGGTTGGCAAAGCCATCCTAAGTTGTCTATACCTGGAGAGGTTGGCAGCAACATGGTGATCTATGAAACTTTCTAATCCAGCCCCAGCTCAGGTACATGCTGAGAAGGGGTGCTGTCAGTGTGGTGTGGATCTAGGGGACAGCAGAACTACTGCCTATGTATCCACTAGCGTGGTCCTCAGAGTACTGGCCTTTTCTTGGAGGTCTCCAAGGAAAAGTCTTACTGCATGGGGACTGTGCTGCAGCTGTGATCCCAGTAAGAGGTTGATGTTCAGTAATTACTGGATATAGTGTTCCTTTTACTGTGGTCACCATGTAGGAGAACTGGGTTTGCAATCTTGTAACTGCACCCCAACTCCCCAGGTGAACCGTAGGGGAATCTCCCATCAGCTCCTGATGTCAGGAAGAGCAACCTTGCTCACCCACATCCCTCTCGGTGGCTGCTTTCTTTCTGCTGGCTTTGACATTTGCTGTGTTCAGCAACTTAATCCAGCCAACAAATAAACAAAAACTCACTTTGCTGAGCCAATTTTCTGCTCTTTTGTTGAAATATCCAATTAGAGAGCAAACAGATGCAAATGTCAGAGGTAAATGTCAGGGGAGGTGAGAGTGCAGGAAGGTGGACTTTTGTGATGGGATGACAAACTACATCCTGACCAGCACTGTCTCTTGAAACTAAATCTGAAAAAGAATAAAGGTGTGGCAACACATTACAGCTCTCAAAACACTGCCATGGACAGAATTTTCTGCCACATGTTGCCAGCTCCTGAATTTTGCCAATTTATCTGGTTTTGTAATTGCACTCAAAATCAGCTGTGCAAGGTGATGTGGCTTAAGCAAAATAAGTAAAAACTACCTCTTGAAGTATTACACTGTCAGTTCCTCTGCTCTTTTTGATAGGAGATCCACCTTAGGATTACTGTGTTCTTGCAACAGCAGTGGAAATAGTGCAGATAAGAGAACCATAACTAGTAGTGTACTCTTTTCTTCTCATACCACAGTGTCTGTGTGCCTTAAGGATGAACTCTATGTAGATGAGTTTCCTGTGTACTTCAGAGTACACTTCAGATGGAGCAAAATCAAAAGGGAAAAAATATAAGCATCATTCAGAGTGATGAAAACTGAATTCTTGAAGTATAAAGTTTTCTAATGGAAGGACATAACCTTGGTCTGACATGGCTACAGCCTTTGGACCCCACTAAAGGAAGTTAAAAAAAAAAGATGGGTGAGGAGTGGTACGTGTATGGATTCCAGATGAGCTGGCCACCCTTCCATGGAAAGGTTAGGGAAGGGAAGACACTCTTTCACTCAGCTGTTTTTAGTGGCAAGTCACAGTCTTTTTTCATTTGGAATTCTGAAATATTAGCAGCAGACTGATGAAGCACTAAATGGAAAGCATGGCATATGGGGGAATGTGTCTTAGAGAAGGGGAGGATTGCCTAAAAAATAAGTACATACATATGTACATTTCTTCTTATAAAACTATACTGTGAGATAGAACTTTCTACAGAAAATGTTTGATTTCTCTGGCATCTCCCTGTGCTGGAGAACCTGTGAATGCTTTGTTCTTGGTCAAGTTTAATATCTGTGGTCTCTGGAGATAATGTGGTACTTTCAAATGCTATGTATGTGTTTTTCCTCATGCCTTGATTCCTGCATCACATATTTTCACTGCAGATTCTTTTCCTGCAAACTAGTCTGTTGTATCTTGGGAACCCTTAAACAACAAGGACAGACTGAAGTGAAAGTAAATGTCAAAATATTAAGATTTCTCATGGGATAAAACCTCCCCATCCCACACAAACAGCATATATAATCTATTGTTGGCATAGTCTCCCATGCAGTGCCTCCATATCTCTTCTTCTGCATCAAGCTCTTAGTGACCAGAGACCAGCTTACAGAGAACACTGTAATCCAGAATGGCCTGAAACAGGCACACGGTGTGACTCTTGGAGATGGTCCTGTGCAGGGCTAACACTTGGACTCGATGATCCTTGTGGGATCCTTCCAACTCAGCATATTCTGTGATTTGGTGATACTTGTGTGCAGCATGGATCACATGATGTTGCACCTCATAGCCCCATGAGCATTCTTTTGTTCGTTTATTCCATCTGGGATAACTGAGGGTAGTAGTCCAAAGCCTCTGCGTGGGAAGTCAGAGCTTTTCTTTGGAAGCTCCTGGAAAGCCTTTGAGCTGTGAAGTCCAAGTTGAGAGATGCGATGCTACCCCGCTCCTGCTGTCCTGCACGCTGCTGGAATTTACTGAAACAAATTCCCAAGTGCTGGCTTGGGCTTTTTCTTGATTCGTTTGTATCCTTTTTGCAGGCCTTGGAAACATTTAATCTTTCTATGTACCTTATCCCCTAACTATAGTGTGGTGAAGAAGCACAAATGCAAACTTAGTTATCCCTGTGATGATAAAAATGGTATGAGATCAGGTGGTCAACTGACAAAGAGATAAGCCAGGCTTTTTAATTCTGGTATGCTAGAGTGCTTGGTTCTTTTTGCAATGTTAATGCATGTCATGTGACATAAGAGGAGACTTCTGTGTATGCATGGTCTCTTAAGCTTGTCTTAAGCAGCAGAAATTCCTTACTGTGGCATGGCACCAAGTGTTTTCTCTGTGGACCTGGAGCCTCTTACTGAAAAGGCAGAGAGAGCTGTAGGATGAACCTCAGGAAACTATCCATTGACATTACCTGGTTTCTAGCGGGACTAAGCACCCTGACACTGCTGGTGGTGTGCTGTGGTGAGGGACAGAGAGGGAGCAAGCCATGCCTGTGGGAATGTTTGCTTTCAAAATAACTGCAAAAAATGGGCTGGTGCACCGAAATTGTGTGTAAAGCCATGCGCTGTGCTGTGCCTGGACAGCAGGTACACAGACCTGTGCATGTGCACCTGCGTGACACAGGAATGTTTCCTTGTATGATAGCCACAAACTAAAGAAATGTGACTGGAAAGCACTGGGGCGCTGTGGGTGGGTTGGGGAGTGGTATTTTCACCACTGGTCCAGGCTGTGATATATCTTACGCTTTCCTAAAGTAGCATAAATTTTTGTTTTCTGGTTTCTTATGTTAGCAAAGGATCACATAAATTGCACGTGTGCAGGCTTTGTCATAAAATCATAATAAAAAACACAACAGCAAAATAAAACATCCTAAATTCTCTGTTAATGCAGTTTTTCAATTTCCAAGTTGGAAAGTAAATTGGAATTATTTCTTAACTTAGGAAACTTTTAGGGTTTAAAAGAGGAGAGAAAGAAGGGTTTAAGTCCCAAAGGGTGCTGTTGCCTCTAAGTGTAGGAATGGAAAAAGATTATGGGATGCAATGCAGTCAGCAAATCCCTTTTGATTGGATTTCAATGCCCCTCACCTGAACAAAAGCACATAATGTGTGTGGGTGTGTATGTGTGTCTGCCTTACTATTGATTCTGATTTCCTGGCAGTGCCATTTAATAGCTTTTGCTTGTTTGGAGGCAGACCTAGGCTGACTTTCCCAGTCATGCCAGTGTGATCTGTCCCTGAAATGTCCTCCACCCCAGAAGTCACCACTTTTCCCGAGGGTGCAGCAGCTGGTACAAGCATTGCTCACTGCATTTGGTTTCTTCCCTGACACAGCTTCTTAATGAAACACCTGATGAGTCAGTGTTAACTAATCTCATTTGGGTGTATGGCTGTCACCTCCCTGGAGGCTAGGGGGATGTTCTGCCTCTGTGTCTCGAGAATGCTGTGAACCAAGGAGAGATGGTTTGCATGCAGCTACGACTTCTTTCTTCACATAATTTTTAAATTCGGTACCTGTAGGGATAGCAAATTGGAAGTGAAACTGGCACAATCAGAAGGAAATGTATGTGTCTCTCACTCCCTCAGGCATCACTTTTCCGTAAGAGGGACACTTTAGAGATGCATATTGAAATTGATTTCATCTTTCTGCCCCATTAAACAAGCAATTGGTTTTCAACAGCAGCTCACAGATGAATCTGAGTCAAAGCAGGATGATCAACTGGAGCCTAGCCAGCTTGGCAATTGTTTGTCCTCTCCTGTTTAATACTCACAGTGTATAGTGATACACACATCAGAGACTTCAAACTCCTCCCTTCGAGAGACAATACAGTAAATTAATCGGCTGAGAAACTGATGAGATTCCAGCCTCCCTACCAGTTTCTTCATTTAACCAAGTTAAATACTGCTAGCTGGAGTTGCTCAACTCAGTGACGCACAGCGAGTGCTGGAAAACTTTATTTTTCCTTTTTTGCATTTCCTGCTTATAAATGGGTAGTTTGGAGTTCAGTTGGATTGAATATGCTGAGGTGAAATTTAATTCCTATCAGTTAATAATAACTATTCCTCATTTGAACATAAGATATACTCTGCTTTTATTCCCAGAATGAAATGATCTTTGCATGTACATGGGTTCTGACATCCCCAGAATTACGATGACCTGAGGGCATATGTGCCCATCCCTATTCTGAATATCTGAATTTCAGGTATTCTAGTGACTAACCTGACTTCTGAAAGGCTGGGGTGTTAAGGAGTGTCTGTTCAAACTCCAGCAAGTCCAGTCTTTAGTCTCCCAGTATGTGTCATCCCAATTATTTTAAAGGAAAGTGGATGTATTTAAAAGCTCTTGATTGTTGTGATCCATCCTTTGGTTTGTTGATCAGTGAAGTAAACATATTCTAGTCTTATGGGGGCCGAGAGGAAAGAAGGTGGAAAGAGGTAGAAAAATGCTACTATTGTGTACAGCATGCCTCTTAGCTGTATTTTCTAATTTATTCTTACAAAGGGAAATTGGTGAAAATGGTGGAGTTCAAACTGGCTGTGTTGCTACCTGCAGGGAGGAGGGAGCGAATCTATAAATTGAACTACAAGGTTATTGGAGCATTTATCCACCTATAATATAGGTACATGTCTCGAACTGCTGAATATTTTTATTGCTGCTGGTTTAATAATTAATCTACCCTTTGGAAACTGCAGGCTTTTTGCCTAGGATTAATGCACTCTTAACATCCCACGTCTACCACCTTGTCCTGAGAGCAAAGTGGTATCAGAAGAATGTGCTGCAGGGGGCTTGTTGCGTCTTTGACCACGTGCTCATATGTCTTCTTAAAGAGTGTTTTTAATCCTTCTGTGCTGCCAGGTTCAGACATAAAACCTCCAGTGCTGTTCTGCAGACCTCTTCTACATTAGCTTAGAGGGCTGGTCCATTAACAGCTAACAATAGTAAATGGCAGGTTTCTCTGAACTAGGCTATGAAAGGAGGCATGTGGGTGACTGAAAGGGCTGTTGGGTGCCTGCCTCTAGCTGGTAGTGGGGAAACACTCACCCTTAAAACACAAATCTTTCTGTCTAAACTCTTTCCCCCATGTGAAGGGCTGAGTCTGTCCAGGACCTTTCCCATGCTTTCTGGAGAGAGACCTTGCATGGTGAGGTGTTACTTGGATCTGTCAGCACTTCCAATTGCATCTAAATGGAGTCTTCCTTGGGTAGTGTTTTTTTTCCTGTTTGCAGCAGCCTATGCAGTTAAGACCACATGATGTTTACCTCCATGGCTGAAACTGTGTTTTTAACACAGCTTTCCAGAGGCAAAAGGTTATATTTTTCTGCCTCATTGAACTGTTTTAAATTCAGTTGAGACATTCTTCAGTCTACAAACAACGCTGTACAGGTTGTCTAGAAGTAATAGAACAGCTCAGTTGTATGGCTACTGCCCAGCCTTGCCAGCAGGCAATTTCTTTCTGAATCAGCAAAGAAAATCAGTTAAACCAGGTCTGTGTTCCTTTGTTCCCTGTGGTGCTGTTGTTAACTGCACACACAATGAGTACTGGCTAGAACTGAGGGGTAGGAGAAAAAAATGGCACTATTTTTCAGTCTGGAGCACTTCTTCCTTTTTTTTTTTTTTTTTTTTTTTTTTGTCAGTCTGCAGCAGAATATCCACCACTAATTGAAGGATGGCCCATCAGAATAAAGTCATCATCATTCCTATGGTGATCATAGAAATACAAGGTTCTTCATTTTATTTTAACTGTGTTCAAACACAAATTTCTAGGATTGCTGCTGTATACAATTTAACTTGGCCTGTTCCTGTTGCAGTGACACTTTAAGTCATCAGAAATACTGAATTTTTGTTGTAAAGCCATTGGATTTTACATCAAAACCAAAATAATTACAATTTTTATTCTCTAAAATTTAGCTTTCTGTAAGGAACAGTTGTATAAAATCAAGCCAAAATCCTAAAAGCTCACAGTTTAGTTGTGCTGGTGATGTGGAAAACTGAGTTGACTAGCACAGGCTCCAGTACTCTTCTTTCCAAAAGCTGAAGAGGGTAATTTAGTGGCAGGTTTAGACTGGCTCTCTTAGAGAGCCAGTTCTGTGTATAGCACATTAGTATACATGGATTTCACCAAGAGGTTTGAGACAACACACTATACTTATAAAACAACCTTTTTACTGCTCTGGCTGGTGCCCGTCTGCATTGTAGGGGTCATAAGGTGTCCTTCTTCCTTCCCTTTGCATAAGAGAGAGTCAGTTCATCCATTCTCCCTGGCTGCTCGACATGTACCATGCAACTTACTATCGTCTGTAATTACTGTCTGAGCTGTTCTCTGCTTATAGTTATATAATGGCATTATTCCTCTTTGTTATAGTTGTTACAGTCGTGAAGGTTTAGGCAAAACAAGGCAACAGTTGGTTTTGGGGCACTGAAGGCTAATTCAGGTCTCAGAAACCTTGATTTACAGACCAGAAGTGTGTACTACCCCATGTATGTGAGAGAGTAAGTGCTATCTCTTTCGTATGTGCACCTAATATTTTTTCTTCCTTGAAAATGTGAGGGATTTTGCTTGCAGAGATCAGTGTTGTTTTGTGATAAGAGAGCATGCTCTAGGAGGTGATCATGCTAATCTTTGGCTAACTGACAGCAGAACAGAGCAAGTGTTTGCCTGGTGGAAGGGCAAAGCTAGCGTAGGGGGATGACCTTCAGTAGTCTGGAAATGCCTCATTTATGAACATGGGACAACATTTTGTTATTAGGAGTGTGGGCACATGTAATTAAGCAGTTCTCACTGCACAATGTTTGTTTCTCAGTTCAGCTGCAGTGGCTCTTTCAGTTGGGTTTTTCACTTGTGTTAAAACTGTCCTAGAATGCCCTGGGTGCGGGTGTCAAACTTTGTTTGTCCTGAGGGCAATTCAAATACTTATTTGAAGCCAAAGGAGTCCAGGAAACCAAGTTAACTTATTGTGGGTTTCAGCTGTGAGGTTTCTGGTGCCTTTTTTTTTTTTTTTTATTTCATAGCAAAAGTTGGTGAAGTATATAAAGAAGTCTTGGTGACCTCATAATTGAATAAAGTGAGACTGCTAATTATGTCTGGGAGGGTTGCTTAGATTGTCATAAATATTTCTCCTTGCATTTAAGCCCACATACTTTCTTTTTTAAGAAGAGGAGAATTCAGGATGGATGTTGCTGCAGTCTATGGCTTTACTCCTTGCTTTTTTGGGTTTTTTGTCTGTTTCTGTGTGGACTTATTTGGGAAGGTTAATTGCTGAGTGAAACTACCTGCCTTGACAATCGATGATTCTGGGCAAACAGAAGAGTTATAATTTCATTATTCCACCAATGAGACTTGAAAAGTTTGCTTTATCTTTGGTTCCCTTACCCTCTGGAGGGGGGTAGTTTGGGATGCTGCCCTTTGGGTGGTGCCTGCTTGTTCCTTGCCCCTAGAGGAGTGGGAGGACTCACAGGAGGAGCACCACAGAGCAGATGGAACCCCAGAGGCTTCCCTTGCTCTGTTATAGCTCTTCAGCTTTCCTGTTCAGAAATGCAGAGAGGCAAGGAAAGTGCTGTGCTTTGTGGGTGCCTAGGTATTTTACTATAACCAAGCTGGAGGGAAGAAGAGGCAGCTCGATCCAGATTGCCTGTTTTTCGCTCTCACCTGGCTTCCTTTTTCTGCTTTCCTACCCACTCATGCTTCTCCCTAACTTCCTGGCAGCCATATCCATAGCATGCTCTTTTCACCCCGTTTCAGGCCATGCAGTAGTAGCACAAGAGAGCCTTTGTTGAGCTGGAATGCTGTATCTGAATGCTGTGGGAAAGCATTATGGCAGCCACCTATGTTTGAGACTTTGCACTTGGGGACACTTCTGAGGGGATCTATGTGGCTGGCACCCTCTGAGCTGAGCAGCAGAGCTGTAGGGAATCTTTGGGGATACAGGAGGGATGCTGTAATGTGAACTGCATGGAAACACACTGTCAGGGCTGTGGAAGTGCTTCTATAGAGCAGCTTTCATGTGTTGGCATCTCAGCAAAGCGAGTCCAAGGATATTCATGAAATGGAAGAATCTCTTTTTATGTCAGGCCAGTGGTACAGAGGCCGGAGAGAGCAGCAGTGGCAGCTGCATCATCCTCTTGCAGAAGGAGTACCTCCTCTTGGGGAACTTCTCAGCTCCACCTGCAAGGTGTTTTCCTTCACTGCACAGCTCCTCGGCCATGCTGTGCCCTGCAGCAAGCCTGTGTCTCTTATTGTTGTGGCCCAGCCCTCTGTACCAAAAACCATTGAGAAGAGCTGTCCTGGGGGGCCACCAACACTATGAGAAGCCCTATTTTGAGTCAGCATGTTGATACTGTGCTGCAAGTGCATCTTGTTCAAAGGCTGTACTAATTATAAATTGGTCTTGGGAGATGAGGATAAAAATATCTTTAGTCAGCCTGTCTCTGTAAACAACCTGTGATGCTATTTGGAAATGTGGTATAGTTTTCATGTTGCAGGGAGTGCGCGTGCTGCGTGTGGAAGGACTTTAGCAGCAGTAGTGCAGAGCTTCCTTGTGGTCAGGCTGATGACTAAAGCAGGGAATGATTTTTTTTTGAATGCTAGAGATGGCAGAGTGGATATTCATGAGGTTCTTTTTCATGCAGTTTGGGGAGAAATTCGAGTTTACCTCAGAATTGGAGGAGGAAGGGTGTTTGTTACCCTTACTGTTTATTACACTTATACCAAGTGCGCGCTATAATAGTACCTTCTTTATTAAATAAGAAAATGCCTTTGAAGCACCTTCTCTGCCCTGGCCATATGAATTTGGGTGGAATCTCTCCTGTGCATTGCAGTAGAGGATTTGCTTCTGTGTGTACAAGAAATCAGCTGGTTCACTGCTATATCAAATGACAGCAGGTGCTGTCATCTGCAAGGTAACATGCCCTTCTGGGAGGGGATGCCAGAGGCAAGAGGAAGAGCCAGGTGCCATCTGCCAGTGACAGACACTCAGGGAGCACCCATAAGTGGATCCAGTGCAAATGATGCCGGGTGAGGCTGTTGGTAAGGCAGCCATCCCCACAACAAGGACCTGTCTGTACAGCTGGAAGATGCTGTAAAGAGGAAACCCTGCAGTCTCAGGGCTGATCCTGACAGATCTGCCACTTGGCTCCTAGTGGAGCCGAGTCCCGAGTGAACTCCCTCTGTGCATGCTTCATGCAAACCTTCCAATGCATGCTGGGTGTTGGGGAAGATGCAGAATGTGAGCATGCTTTTCAGGGAGGTAAAAGCAATTTGCCTTTCCTTTGCTCCACCATGCATCTTGCTGTAGGTCCTGAGCTGACCTATGTTCTGCATTCTACTTTTTACAAATTGGGTAAAATATGAGGAGAGGAGGGAGGAGCAGCTGACAGCCACAATTGGGTGTCTTCCAGTTCAATACTTTGGGACTGCATCAAGAGTCTTGAGGAGAAAATGCCTGAATTCAAAAAGGGCTTGTCATTGGAACTAAATTATTCATCAAAATATTAAAAGAGTATGCAAAGATGTAAACTGAGCACACGCCAGTGCAGGCTGTAATGAGCTAAAATTATAGTCATGGTCTTGGGAAAAGACCACAGAGTCTCAATTAGCGCAGTGCTGGTGGCTGCCTCAGTTCATATCAGCATCTTCTGCATAAGGATGGTGCCAGGCATTCGTCAGCTTTGTACTCATTTTTTAGTAGCTTAAATGAAGTAGGATTTAGGTATTAGCAATAGATAACAGCAGTGCCAGTTAATAGAGTGCTGTAAATCTAGAACCATTTCCTGTTGTCTTATAGCTTCCCCTTGTTTTCTCATCTGTTTCTCTCCTGGCTGTTTGTCCTGTAAATGTGTATATCTGACTTTTCTGAGGTGCCAGCCTCCTGTGTGTCCCTTTCTTGCATCAACTCTGTTTTCAACTGTTGAATGCATATATGCTTAAATCTGTCTCCATCAGTGTCTTAAAAATTAATGACTTCCTCCTTTAGTTCACAGTTTCTGGTTTTTTGACCATTTCTGTTTAACAGTCGATTTTCTGACTCTGTTTAAAGGAGGTGAGAGCCCTGCTTCTCTTGCTAGACTAGAGCATGGTCAATGGCATGCATCCTCTGCATTTCAGAGCAAAGGTGAATGATGTGTTGAGAGCTTTAGAATGAGTGAGTGATGAGGTTTTGCTCCTATTTATTTTGGTCTTTTTTAATGCCATTGTGGAAAGCATTCCACAACAGCAAAGGTTCAAGAACCAGGTTTTGCAGGGGTTTTTTAATGCTGTTAAGTCTGTTCTCTGTTTGTCATTAGTAGTGCTTCAGGCAGTATCTCTCTCCTCGTGAACCTGAATGTCTTGCCTTAACTGATGACAGGCTCAGATGTTACAGCAGTGTGATTTAATTCTAAGAAGTGTTATGGCTTGAATAGAAGTCAGTCTGCATTCAGGATAGTATTAATATGCTTGAAGCTGTAAGGGGACATGTTTCCTAGGATGAAGATGCTTTTCTGTGCACTTCTCTGTTCTCCCCTCCCCGTGACCCCACTTCTCTCTCTCGCTCATATATTAATTAATAATAATCATTTCGTGGGTGGGGATTTTTAGAGCCAGAAATGGAATGAACTAGAAATGACCCAGGAAACTTCTGCCATTCTGCATGTATATATAGCTCCTAGACAGCCACAACAAAGAAGATACTGCTAATTATTTTCCAAGTAACTTTGACACAGACATGAATAGAAAAATATATGTGAATATTTTTGGAAGATCATCTGAGCAAAAGCTCTAAATTTAGAAGTTGGTTGATCTGTTTTTAAATAACATTCAAGAAGTCTTTAACAGAAACTTTAAAAAAAAAAAAGAGAGGGAACTTTTCATTGAAGAATGAGAATTGGTTTCAGTCTAAAATGAAAATCTGAGTTTAGATTTGTATTAGGTATACTTGGGAAGATTGGGGGAAGTGTGGAAGAAGTCTCTTCTGAGAAGTTATTCTGTGTGCACTTGATATCAATATCTCATATGATGCAGAGCTCATCTGAAGCAGTAACAGGAAAAGAAAGCTATACAGAGTACTGTAAAATATGCTGATTCAGGGATAAGAAACATTTATTTGGAACATTCAGGTTGTGATAGTATTTTAGGCTTCCTTCATTTTTGATGAATTCATTTATATTCAGTCATGCTTCTTGGCAGTATCTTCGTTTCCACACTGCAAGAGAGTCTGAATCTCAACCAACAGTGGAGGAAGGACAACAGGGGTGCAAATAGGTATGCAAATAAAATGTGAATGGCTTTCTGCAAAGGGGAAGACTATCATGCAGGGCCTACAGTGGAAGCCACAGGTCTTTCTCATTATTATACTTAGCCTGGGAGACACTACAGAGACCTCATGTGAAAGTGGGCAAGTAAGCACACATGTTTTATCCCCAGAATTATTAGGGTTGGAGTTGTCCCTACCTACATCACCTGGGAAAAAATTTAGTCCTATGTGCCTGACTCTGAACTCAAGAACTAAGCAGTTATCATTGCCATCTCCTGTTGCTGCAGCTTTGGAATGCTCTGGGTTTGGTGGCTGACATTCTGTTTGTGCAGTTTAGGCACCTTTCTGGTCTTTCTGCATTTTCATGTAGTCTTCTGTCCTGGGACAATGCTGTGGTTGTTTGATCTAGCCTGGTCCATTGCATGTCATCTTTCAACCATCTGATGAATTCAGGCATTTCCTTGTCTGATGTATTTTAGGCTTCTTGCTCTTAGTGTTCCAGCTAATTTTGCAAGGCTCTGGTTTTATGTCACTTCTAGTTTTGCACAGAAGCCCGTTACTGTTCATGTGGCCCAAAGGAATGGGTGAAAGAGAAATGTCTGAATCCTCTGTGCTTGTAGCTTCCAGTATCCTGCAGGGTCAGAGCCCTCCATGCATGTAGGGCTTTGACACAGTGTCTCTGAAGAGATGTACTTTCTGCAAGGATCTAGATTGTTTATGTCCTCTTCTTGTTATAACAGGATAGTGTTCTTGATTGCAGCATCATTTAGATTTTTTAAAAGATGAGAATCAGTGGGTTGTTAACCAAACGTTTTTGTAGTTTTGCTTAATTTTTTACCTGCTCTTTGGGGTTGTTCCATTCCCCCTTCATTAAAATTGGGAAAAACTCCTGAGGGAAGAGTGTGTAATTTCAAACATGAAGCCTTTCCTTAAACTTATATGCTTTTCTTATGGACTGCCATTCAGAAAATGAAACTTTTTTCTTTTTTTAACTTCTTTCAGTCCAAACTGTAGCCCAAGATAATGCAGGCAGGCTGACTATAGGAACAGTTAAATGCTTTCATTCTTGTAACTTTAAAATTTACAGTGTTATTACACCACAGTTTGCATGCTGGCGTGTAAGCAGTGATCTGATGTGATATTTGAAATCCCTCACTCCCAGCAGCTTGTGGGCTCTTTGGCAAGTATGCAAAGCCATCTGAAGTAACTGGATGCAAATTGGCTGATTGCTTCATGTACAGTTGAGGGGCACATAAGCTGCAATTGCATCATGTTCGGGGTGAGATTCTCTGCCCACTGGAAGTTTTTTATGTATGGGGAGAAAAGGTTGCTCTGGATCATAATCAAGAGGCATCAGCAAACTCTGATCTTGCAAGTCTATTGGCTTGCAAATGAGAACGAAAAAAAACTCTTAAAAAACCCCAAACCAACCAACCAACCAAACCCCCCAACAAAACCCAAACAAACAAACAAACTACGAAAAACCTCAGAAACCCCAGAAAAGCTTCCCAAACAAACCACTGCATGTGGGTTGGCTATGGGTTTGTGGGGTTTTTCCTCATAGCTGCAATATTTCTGTGTTTATTGTCATATAGTTGGCATTGTGAAAATCTGGTATATTGCATACCACGTCTCTGTTATTTGACTTAATTTCTCATGCCTTTTGTATTAGTAATCATTAAATACCTGTGAGCAGAGGTAATGGTAATATGTGAAATAAAAGTAGCTCAAGTGAAATCAGATGATTGGCTGTAAGAGGGTAATGCAGGGAAGACAGCTTGCTTGGCTGCCAGCTTGACAAAGCATGTTAGTTCACTGGCGTTTTTTGATTTTTTTTTTTCCTTTTGTTTTATTTGTTCTAAATTTTGGTTCCCCGTTTGGGCTCTGTCTGCTACTGAAGTGTTCATTATTTATGTAAGACAGCACTGTTATTCCTTCAAGGTAACTGCTTATAGACACTTGTATAAATAGGAGGACTGGGACTGACAGAATTGAAGCAGAAATGCAGGTATTGGACTGGATTTGCCATATTCTCTTAGTTCTCCATCCTCTTCTGGGCATCGCCACACCGAACTGTTGCAAAAAGTACTTCTTTTTCAGAGTGTTATTGTAGGGTCTTTAACCTTCTTCTAAAGTGCTGAAATGAAATTCAGTTTGCTAGCTTATCTGTACCACTAAGCCTTTGGAAAGAATGGGGGAAATATTTTCTTTAGCTTTCATTTTGCCCTGTGCCAGACAGAACTGATAGTCTGTGACAGTATTGAACGAACCCTGTAGAGGGTGGAGAACCCCTGCAGAAGTGGAGGGGGAAAGAAATTTTTCCTGGTGTTGTGTTTGCAGTGCTAAGAGTGTTGAGCAAACATGCTTGCAGGGATTCAGCAAAGTTTATCAAGTAGTAAGTATAAAGGGTAGTGGGTTTTTTCCATGCTTTAAGTACTACATAATTGAAACTTTGTTTAATTGTTGAACCAATTTTTATATCCTTCTCAAACGCAGGGGTCAAGCTTTCTTGGCACAGGCAAACCTTTAATAATTCTTTTTATTTAATCCAAACAATCTTTCCTGCTGCCAGCCAAATTGCCCATATCATTTCATGCTCTGTGCTGACAATGTATTCTCCCTTCTTCATAATACATATTATCTCATATTGTATTTACTAACTGCAGATTCTTTTCTGAAATACCAAACCAGCTTGATCTGAGGGAAAAATAATTTTCTTTTTTATTTATTCCAGCTTTCTCTAAATTTTTTCTATTAACTGATTCTATACTCTTAAGACCAAATCTTTCACTAGAAACCAAGTAGCAACTGTAGGGGAAGAGTCATGAGCAGCTTATGGTAATTGCTGGGCATCGAGGTTAATGTCTGCCCTTGGTGCACCAAGGCTAAAGTATGGATATTTCTGGTGGTTTGGTAGCTAATTCTGGGAGCACAGATCTCAACTGAGCTTTTTGGATGTGGTTCTTTCAGGCAAGTTTCATGGCTTACTCAAGTCAGTGACAGAGTAAATTAGTGTTAATCAGAACTAAGCCATTTTAAACATGCTGGCAGGTCTCCTTCATGTGCCAAGAAGGCCAGAGCACTCGATCTTAAAGGTGTGACAACTCCCATGGGAGCAATGAGCATTTTCTTTAGGAGTACCCCTTCTCTGGCTTTGTGGTTTAAAAGCAGGTCTGTAGCTTGTCTTCTGTGGCTGTGTCAGGAGGAGATTTGCCTTGTAAAGAAAACATCCTGAATGAAGTCTTGCTGCATGGTTCTAGCACAGACCAAAGTCAGAAACAGTACTCTGAATTTCCCAACTTTGCCTTAAATTTTCTGTCTTCAGGCCAAGGTGCTTGTCATTCCATAGAATAACTTTTTTTTAAAGCTTGTTATCCTAAGAAAGATCAACTATTGTAGCCCATTCGGTCACAGTATATCCTCCTCCTTGCTCCACTGCTTTCTCTTTTCCCTGTGTTCACATCACTTTTGAGCCTGTTGAGCAGATTCAGTCACACGAAAGCAAGACAAAATCCTCAAGGTTTTCCTCAAGGTGGAGGAAGGATCTGACATGGTTCAGGCTTTCTTAGTGGCTCTGCTTACAAGCAGCAGAAGCCATCCAGAGAGAAGAATAGGACGTGAGGACCAGCACAGTTGGGATGGAGAAGATGCCTGCCTTCTTCTGAGTCCTAACGTGCAGTGAAAGCTGAGCTTATGGACAAGATGTGGGCTGCCCCAAGTACCGTATATACCATGGTGAATCATGGATCCCTTCATGATTTGGTTCAGCCTCCTTTGTTTACAAGGCTCTCTGCCATCAACACACCATAAACTTGGCGTGCAGCTCCTTGTCATTACCTTGACCTTCTTTCTAAAGCCAGTTCTTACCGGGCTTGAAATATGGGAAATCAGAAGGAGAAATCAATGAGGAAGTGTATCTGAAATCAGAGAGGTCAGCAGACCTGCAGGGCAGGGTAAATTGGCCCAGCTATGTGTGTTGTTTCAGGGCAATACCATCCCAGTAATTCCGAAGTGCTTGGCATTCAGCACCTTCAGAGGACTCTCAGCTTCAGCTGAAGGGCAGGAGGAGGGACTTGCATGTGCTTTAAAAGTAACTAGCTAAATAGGTAAAAGCTCATAAGGCATTTAAGCTTTGCTCACCATTGCCAAGTTTCCACAGGTTTGAACATTGAGTGCTCCTGTAAACAAGATCTCAGCCCATACCGTCCTCCTGTGTAGGTGGCCACTGGGGTTTCACTTAAAACCCTGTACAGGCCTATGTGTAACCAAGGCAATGACTGACCTGATGACTCTGCAAACTAAACTCTAATGTTGAAGCCTCATTACATGACTGACAGGGCTAGAAAATGCTTGTGTGTCTTGAAGCTTCCTGGACAAACTGCTGTGGTATGAAATATTTCCCATTGCTGGAGCAGAAGAGTCCACTAAAGGCAGCTGAATAAAAGAAGTAGTAGCACAGCCTGGAGATGAAAGGAAGTAGCCTCTCCTTTTAGTTTAAATACACAGATGTGGAACTCTGAGGCTGGTGGCTGTTCTGACTTGGTTCACAGGAGACTTTACTGAAACTAGTGCTGGGCAGGTCTTGGGTTGCCTGGCTCATATGAAGTCTGATGGAGATTATTTGGTCACTGGTGCAGGTGGAGACAACCTGTTGGCCAGAGATGGTTGGTGTCTGTGGAAAAAATACATCCAAATGTGGCAGCTGTGTTGAGCAAGGAGCAGCACAGCAGTTACAGTGAAGTGTCTGAATCCTCCAAACAAAGACCATTGCCTGTCAGGACTCCTTGTTTTTCCCAAACCTCAGTCTCTCAGTGGGTTCTTCCCTGAGGGAAATGAGTCTCCTGTGAGTTATGTCCTTTACACTTCATATGACTCCTCTCAAACATGGTAGAGACCTCTGTTTCCTGATCTTGAAGAGCTGAAATGGAGAAGGTGGTACAGTCCCATTCGATCCCAGATTAGTTCCCAATCCTATCTTTAGGCTCCGTTTAGATATTGTTCTGGTGCGAGAGAAATGTCAGGGTGATGCCCATAATTATCCATACAGTGTTTCTGAGGTTCCGTACCAGCAAATGGTGCCATGGGCTTTACACTTACACGTTTTCATTGGCTTCTCATATACTGCTTACAATATGCTTAAAGCCTCACTTTCTTAGGCTGCTTTGGGAGCTCTAAGCGTTGACTGATATCAAAGCAAGGCTGCAGCTTTTTTTCTGCCTTGCTGCTTAGGGGTCTGAAGATGATCTTGAGAAGGAAAGTCAAAATACTGTTTCTTAAAGCTTTTTCACAGTTCACCATAGTTTGTAGAATCTCTGCATTTCAGATTTTTACTGATGTACATTTAGCTTATTCATTTGTCTGAAACTCATCTTCCAGAAGGTCAAAACCAAACCCACATGAATGCAAGCATACTGGTCATATTGGTTCCCTTTTGTTCTTTTGGAACAGGCTGGAAATAGGCTGTTTGTGAGGATATGTAATTTCTTGTTTATCTTTGGATTTCCCCTTAAACCTGAGGATGAGAGGAATGTGTTGTGATCACCAAACTGTGCTGAATTTACCTGCCTGGCAATAAGACTGTGTTGAGAAATGGAATGAGTCTGCTTTGGGATGTATTTAAAGAGGGAAAATGTGGTGAATCCACACATGGGTGAATTTAAATTTTATTTTATGAATTTAAATACACTTGTCTAATCTTCCTGACAAAAGTGTAATTTGCTCTATAACTGCATTTTACCTGTTAGCTTGGGTTTGTGTGGTTTTAGTTGTGTACTGTCAATTTTCTCTTCTGAAATGTCAGAGCCTTTTCCTTTTTTTACCTTTAATGCATGTTAAAAGCTTCATAAGGAGTTGCTGTTTCTGAACTTTCTTTCTTATATCTCAAAACATTAAATGCCAAAGCAGTGAAACAAACAGCCACCCCCCGACTAATTGAGGAAGAGCTTTTCTAGTGTGAGAAAATGTGGGAAGTTATAGCAGCAGCAAGGCCTCCCCTCACTGCACCATGGCTGCACAGCTCTTTGTCTCAATGAAAATCACATCAGCAAAATGTAGTTACTGTGTGCAACAATATTAAGGTTGTGGGTTTATGATTCAGTAAATCTGGATTTAAGATGGCTTTTGTGGGATCAGAGGCAGGCTGCAACCACGTGGCTTGATAGGTTTATTCCGTACAGTTTCACTCTGAAAAATCTCCTTTGCATGCACAAGAACATTTGAAGGCTATTTTAAGTTTTTTAATATCCCCCCTCTTCAGAAGACAACTTTGGTCCATTCTCTACCGTCCACCACTGTAACTGTACCAGTCAGATGCTGCTGTCCTGCCATGGATAATATTGTCCAAGTCCTGTCCAGCATGGAACTTGGCTGGCTGTATTAAGGGAACTGTGACTGGTTTTGCATACCCAACTGTTTGTTCATGCTTTTTAAAAATTATTAATTTTTTTAACTTAGCATCAAGTCTAAGGATTTGTTGCCTGAAGGAAGCAAGGTCTAAAGCCTTGCTCGATGTTTTTTAACGTGGCTAGTGACAACTATCAACATCTGAGCCAGAAAACCTTCCTGTGCCTATAAAGAAAGGATACACAGAGCAGTTTTAAAATGCAAAGGTCTTGAATGTTTTGTCTGTTTCCCATCAACTATTTCTTGACTTCTGGCAAAGGGAGGACATTAAGTAGGCAGAGTGCTTCACATAATACACAAAATTGCAGCAGGTCTGCTAGTCAGTGTACAAGGTGATTCCTGCTGCTGACTCCAAATCGCATTTTTGGATCACATCTTGAAGCAGGCAAGATATTTGGTGTGGAGAATGTCAAGGATTTGGCTACAGATTTTATATTCATGTCTTCAGAAAGCAAGGCTGAAACTTTAAGGTAAAGTCAAATTTTTTTCATTTGAGATGCTTTTCAAGAGGAAGTAGGTGATAACTGGCTGGTAGTAATTCAGATGTGTTAACTTGTAATTAAATATAGTTTCCACATTCATTTGGCACTATTCCTGGAGAACTGGGTGGGTGCATGCTGTATGTGTACATGTGCTTACTGAAGTAGTTGTAGGGCTCAGTGTACACTTGCTTAGATCCCTGATTAATGGTTGTTTTTTCCTGGTAGTCTTTGCCAAGCTGCACTTGGATGGAAAATGAAATTAAAAAGCACTTCATTTAAAGACTGATTATTAGTGAAACAAAAGCTTGTTCAAATGATCTTCTCTTTGGGCAAAATAGAAGTTTACTGAAATATGGTTTTGTTCTTTCAAGTTACCCAGTGTCATTAAACAAAGGAAGCATTGTGACTTTTTTTTTCTGGTCACCATGCCCTTCAGAGTTTAGATATAGCAGATAACATAGTGAATACCGGAGGGAAGAGAAGTATAAGCTTTCCACATCCTGGAACTTCCCCATTCCCACAGCTTCCTTTCAGTGGCAAGTTTGAAGCCCATAATAATATGTTAATTTAAGCAAACTTAAATTTACAAACTGTATTTTGGCCATTTGGGTAAAAGTGTAGCTGTGAAAAGCTGAGTTAGACCTTCTGCAAACTCTTGTTTGCATTGGTCTATGGCTTCTGCAAGCTTGATGTCTGACTTGCTTTAAATCTTTGAGAAGCAAACCATTGTTTGTTTGAACAGTGTTTTGAATTAATTTAGTTTTAATTTTTTTAGAATTAATTTAATTTATGGTAAAAGTACCATGTTTCAAATGTAGAATTAAGAAGATTTGATTTAGAGATTCAAATAGCTCTGATTTAATTCTAGCTGTAAAAGCGCAGAAGAGTGATTTGAATTTAGAGGGTTTCCCCTCACTCCCTAAACCACCACCCACCATAGCAGCTCTTGTTTTTGCCTGTTAACCTTTTCTTAAAATAAAAATCAGCCAACTGTCATACCTGAACTATCTCCAGATGAAAAGCAACACACCTGAATAGGTGTTCTTGAAAGGAAGACTAGTCCTACGTATTGCAGTGCTGTACTGAAGTCAAAAAGTAAATGGCAAGGGAGAATGTCGGAAAAAAAAGTGAGGTTTTCTTGGACTATATGGTATCTCTGCAATGCACTTAACTTGTCAGCAGGTTGAAACTGGAGCCCTTTATCAACTGCTGGTTGTGTAAGAAGGAGCATCTCTTGGGAATGCCCAGGTCACTTCAGGGTGCAGGAGAGCAACAACAGAAATTTCTTTCAGTGTATTTGGCTTTCTAAATTTATCTTTGTCCCTTATCTGACTCCTGTGGTGTGCAGTAGTTCTTGCATCAGGGAAGACTATTAGAGTGGTGTTTGTGGGCAGAATGGTACAAGTCCTCTGTCAAGAGTTTGGGAATGAGAAAGGTCATGAAATGTTTATCTCTGTGTGTGGGTGTGTGCCCTGTGGAGAAAGGAGAAGCAGTGGTTTAGGAAGAAAGGATAAGAATATTTTTTTTTCATGTGTTGAATTTCTCTGGGATAAAAACACGAATGGTCTCAGTCTTAAGTATTGTTCCTGTTCTTTAACTGTTCCTTGATTTTAAATTTATTTTACTTTTTTTTTGGTGATGTCTGAATGAAATTGCAAAGTCAAAGGTCACCATAGCACCATCAGCTTACTTCAGAGCACTTTAGGATTTCAACAGGCTATAGATGCTGAAAATAGGAGTGTAGGTCTGCCTTGCAGATTGAATAGAGACCCAAGTGTTCTCAATGCCAGAAACAACTTAGCCATAGCTATAAAATTGGTACAAAGGATGATAAATCTGTACTAGAAGCAAGGAATATTTGGGGCCGTGTGTGGGATTTGGCTGTGAGAAGTGGCTGGGTGCCAGGCTGATTGGGATGCAGCTCCTTTGGAAGAGAAGACTGTGATCTTTGAACAAGAATGCTTCCCTTTGCCCACTCTGTGGCTCTACTCAGTGCAGACACCTCCCATGGTGCCTGGTTTTGGAAATAAGCAGGACAGTACCAATGAAGTTGGCAAATTTTGTATTTTGGCTAATATTTTCAAGGATACCCCTTAGGAAGAGAACTGTCTTAATTCCTTCACAGCACCATTCATGCCCTTTGATTTCCCATGAAGAATACATCCTCCATCTGTTTCCTAAAAAAAAATTACTCTTCTCCAGATTCTCACTTCTTTAGTCATTTGCCTCTGTCTGCTTATGAGACTTAAGAGAGGAAGATCTTACTCTTTGAAAGAGCTATCCCAGAGGAGACTCTGGCCTCTCTTAAAGAGGCGTCTGGTGGTGGCTGCTGAAGCATTTCAAATGCACACATTGCCAAGGCTAGATTTGGGAAAACACAGCATCAAACAGCTAACACAGAAGAAAATGGGAAGAGGGAAGGAGGGCAAGGCAGGCTGCTTCTTTTGGGGGATTATTTACTAAGATTCAGATCTATGCCTTTGGATTAGGAGCAGATTTGGCCCACAGCACTAAGTCTGTAACACCACAGATTGGTATGCCTTTGTTTTCTAATATAAGATACAGAAATCAGCTGCGTTGCCAGCATTGTAAACGTACTAAGAAATTATTTCTCCTTATTTCAGTCTAAAGATGTTAAGCCCCTTAGTGTCCCAGGGTGTTATGTTTGCTCCAACAGACATTGCGTTTGGAGCTCATACAGCACTTTGTAGTGAGCTTCTTGTGGGGAATGCACTGCAGTCACTGAGAACTTAATTTTTTGGCTATGGCTTTGCTTTTCTAATCCTATATAAAGTGCATTAGATCTTGGGCTTTGGGTCTTCATACCCTTTGTGTATAGGTTATTATAGGGATTTGTTTTTTTCGTGATCTTTTATGGAGTGCTTAATCAAAAAATCTCCTATAAAGCTTTCAGACATCACCAGTTATCTTGAAGCAGTAGGAAAAGTATACCTGCCCACCTCATCTCATCTGTATTTGCCCATGTATTTGGGAATTCACAGCTTTGGTTGCTCATCTGCCAAGGAATGTGGTGAGGATCAAATTTCACAAACATAAGTGTCTCCTCTGCCATACCTGTGGTGTTTTGGTGACAAACATCATTCCCCAGGCTTGCATAGCGAATAGTCTTTCTGGCATAACTTAACAGCTTTCTGTTGAAACAGTAGTGATATGTGGTGTGGTAGGTTTAGCCCTGAACTCAGGTATTTGTTTTGCACTTAATAATTAGAGAAGGTGCCTCTGATTGCTGCCATCATCTTCCCGTCCCTGCTCTCCCTGTTGCATCTCCGGCTCCTGATCTCACTGTGTGCTCTGTTCCCAACATAACCTCCATCATGTCCCTAGTGTCAAAGCAGCCCCAGGACCTGGGGCAGGGATGAGAGCCCAAGGTGAGTTGGACTTCTGTGTAAATACCTAACAAACCGCCATGCTAGAGGGATGCTGTTCATTACGCTGTGGGTATGCACAGCTTCTCCCAGGTGGCCTGTGGTCAGATCCAGTGTGCACGAGATGTTCTCAGTCGTGTGCATTTGCAGAAAGAACCACAACCCCCTTGCTGGAGACTGCTAAGTTCTGCTCTTACTTATCATTGCCTAAAGCATGCAGTAGTTTTGTGTGTAGGTTTTTTTTTATTTAAAAATAAATTAATAAAAAATAAATAAAAAACCACAAACAAACAAAACAAACTCTTTAATTCCAAAATTTTGAATGAGCTCACTTCAGTGGAAGAAATCCAGCTCACTTTCCCGAAAAGGGAATCAAATAGTGTAGGTGTCCCAGCAGCAAACAGCAGTGGTGTTGATCATACCCCAGAGAATTTTGCAGTTAGCTGTTTTCAGACATGTTTTTAATTAATGTGATATTTTTGTTCTGTCAAATTCAGAATAAAATAAGGTCTCAAATATCCCTGTTGCTATCAACTTCTAATCATCCAAACTTCAGAAAACTTGCTTCAGCTGCTGTGGGGCCCAACTTATGAATCTTTAAGAGGCTAGATATCTTTATTTAACCTAGTTTTTGGAGAGTGACTGCGATAGATGTCAGCTGTGTTCTGATGCTTACTGATACTCAAATAGGTGTAGTTTCCCCTTCTTTTGAAGCATATAAATCATTTCCAAAATCCATGGGCCAGTTGCAGTTGCCTTGCTTGAGTCAGAGGAGTCAGGAGATGAAGTGCTCTTCCTGCAGCCCACCACCTTTCTGGCAAGATGTGTAAGAGAAACCCAGACCACTTCATAGTGAGAGAGTATTACAATCCGTGTTCATACCTTGGTAAATTCACCATCTCATTTCAGAGCAAGGATTCTTACTTATTTTTTATTTGCTGCTTTCTTGAGCTGGGGTAGAGTATAGCTGTGGATCCATACAGAGCTGCTCTATCCTGTCTTGGGAACTGGCAGCCCCTAAGCAAACAGGAAGAGACTGATAGAGATTTTGAGAGAGCTTTTTATATTAGATTCCTTTGGTGATACAAGCTAGGCAGTGTAAATGTGGATAAATATTAAACTGACTGAATATGCTGTAGCACATAGTCATTTAGTGGTTTACGTGTGAAACCATGGAACGAAGAGGCTGGAAAAGCAATACTTTCTACTGTTTGATGTGAAATATCTGTTGGTGAGAGATATAATTAAGAGAAACACCTTCTTAGGGTGGCTGGCTATACATTGCACTCTTTTAATTAAGCCTTGTCTGTTACTTGTGGCAATGCTTGCAGTGGTACAAATGTCCATTTGGCTCCTTTAACATTTCAGCGTGTTTTGTTGAAGGAGAAACAGTGTGGTCAGTCACTAAGTGGAAGCATAACTGAAGTGTTTGGTCTAGGCTAACTTGTTTCACAGCCTGCAAGAGTGTTTTTAATGTAAGGTACTCCTTCCGCTGGGCGTATGTTCATTGGTTGAAAATGTTGATTTGCGAATGCTGTGATTGTATGTCTCTTTCAATATCAAAAATAATGTCCATCTGAGGCTCATTTTGGTGTTGGCTGGCTAACTGTCTCATTGCCTTATGTTTTGTTTCTGTCTTAAAGAAATACTAAATTCAGATGTCTTTATAATTACCATTTCCCATTCTTCCCTGAAATAAATTGTGCCTTCTTTGAATGTTTTTAGGAGGTTAATGAATAATTGACTGCTGAGAAAGATCCTTTTAACAGTCAATTGAATCTGGTGTGATGTATGAAAATCAGTGGTTAGGCTTAGAATTTTAAATGTGATATAAATATTTACAGTATTTAAACATAAAGATGTCCTTATTAGCAACAACTCCAAACATTGCTCTTTATATTACATGCCTCTCAGTGAACTTTAATTTCGTTTCCCAAACAACGAAGCTTAGAGTTTTTGTATTCAGGATTTGTACTTGAATGCGAGGGCCCTTGTTACATTATTTGTGTTTAGGTGAGGGAGAGAGCGGGTCTGGTTTTGGGTTTGATTTGGATTTTTTTTCTCTTCCGCCTTAACATTTCTTTCCTTTTTGTTATGCTTCTGCAGGCATTTGTTCAAATTGAAAAATCCACTTTGAGTCTTTGTACCTTCTAGGAAAGAAGAGTGTGCAAAGATTTTTAAAATGGAAAATATTTTACATCTGTTGCTTTTATAGCTGGTTTTATATGTTAGCTGCAGATAAGCCGGTAATAAATCAGTACAAGCCTCACACACCTACGCTTTTCTTTCTTTGAACAGAACTTGGATATTTTTTGCTCCCCACTCTCCTCTGTGTGGTGAACTGCACTGGGAGTTTTCCTGTGTTGCAGAAGGGTTTGGAAATGAAGTTGCTACCACACTTCAGTTCTTAATCTTCTTTGCTGTTTGCAGATGATTCTTTGCCAGTCAGCTGGGTCAATATTAAAACCAAGCTGTGCTGCCTAGAACTGGGAGACTCAATCTATATCAGTTTTTCCAGTTTCTCATATCTGGAGTTCAGAAATTTGCTATAAATTGAGTTCCCCTTAAAATGAGGAAGGCCAGGAGTTATAAGGCTTAGCAATCTCCTAGCCAGCCTGCCAGTGAACTGTGCCACCAGCCTGGGGCAAGGCAGGGGCTGATGATTTGCTTTGTTCCATTTTTGTTCAACCTGGTTTTGTCTTGTCTTTTTAGGAGCTTGCATATCACTTTCTGTCAGTCATAAGTGAGTATGTTAATGTGGTTAAGCTGGTCCCTGGTGGTGGTGGTATTATTATTGTTACATTTCTGTGTTTTTCTCAATCCCACACCCTCCTAAAAAAAAAATTATTTTGCTTTGATTTTTGTTTCAGTGATTATGCAGAAACATTGCTCGTGATACCAGGACAGCGGTGGAGCTGACAGCCCTGAGAGTAACTAGCTCAGCAATTCTCAGGCTTTTAAATCTTCAACCCTTCTGTATCCATTTGTTTCCATTTCAAAGGTGGTCTGCCTTTTAGTTGACTTTATTTTAATCAAATGCAAGTGAGTAGGAGGCTGTGTTGGGGATGTGTTATTTATAGCCCTACAGTGTCAGAGGCAAAGTGATCTGAGCAACAGCTTCTATTCAGGTTAAAAGAAACACCACCTCAGGGTGAAGGTTATACTGATGGCTTAACTTCATGCAGGCAAAGGTTGCAGGTGTGTGATGACTGGGTGGAGGTTTTTCCACTGAAATGGTGATCTTAGGAGCTGGATTTTTTTGGTGTTTAGAGTCATTACGCAGCACCAAGTAACTCTTGGCAAGCACGTTCTCTGAGGCTCTGTCAGGCTGGGCTCTGAGCAGCAGATATCCAGCACCTCACTCACCTGGAGCAGGTCAGAGTGTTATGTCACCCAGCCTTTGTGAATGCCTGACATTTCCTCTCCTTTGGGCAAGAGCTGGAAAGGAAGTCAGTTTATTTAGAAAAGGGTTTTTTTTGTTTACTTCTATCTATTCATACTGTTGGTAGAAATTACATTCCTCCTTCCGTGTGAAACGTGCGGCTAAATTGTGAATGTGAGGAAGTGGCTGAAGAAATGGCTTAACTGAATTGTTGTTTACACAGTGATTTTGTAGCTCTAATTTCTGATTTCTGTGTTTCATTGCAACTTAGCCGTATATAGCCTAAAATTCTTGTTAAAATAAGCAAGCAGCAATGATAACAGAAGCTCCCACTCTTAAAAACCTGAGCTTAAATTTGGTGTTCCACATTGAAGCAGGCAGTGCTGCAGGAGAGCACTTCCTGGTGCAAACTCCTCAGGAGCCACCTGGACCAGACAAAGTGCCCGGTGGTTCCACCCTGAATTCCAAGTTTTCCAGTACTTCCCACACTGGCCCTGGTTTTTAGAAGAGAAAACAGTGATTAAACCTTCCCTGTGTCTGGGAATGTCTTGCAAATGGACAGGGATGTGTAAAGAGTTCTGTCGAGTTCCAGCCTTGTGTAGTGGCTTTCTCTGGGGGTCCTGGAGAAATTCTAATTTTGATTAGAAATACCACTCAGAGAGACAGAGGAACTGTTTTCATTTTCTCTGCTTCTGTAAACATATATAAATGTAAGTGGACATTAATTTTATTTTTTCAAATTACATCTCCACTGTCTTTTTTTCAGCAAGAACAGATCTTACAGATTTAGTCATTCTTATTTCCCATGTAACCCCAAATACCTTTTGGATATAGTTCTTTAGCTGTTAACTTGATTAAATCTGGATGTGAGATACAAGGTGATTTTCCTAATTGGACTGTGCAACTTAAAAGGTAAATGTGAAGCCAGGAATCTGTTCCTCCTTGTTCACACAAATTTTCGAGACAACAGCTTGTACGTTTATGGTGTGAATGATCTGGCAAAGGGCTCTGCTCTCCTTCCCTGGAGATGCCTTGCCCTTGAGCCACATGCTGCTCTGGAGTCAGAGAGCGTGCTGCACCCTCCATGGGATATGTGGTTGCCTGGTTGGGGAAATAGTCAAGTCCCTTAGACGTTTCTGTGACACTTTTCCAGGGGGAACAGAGTGAGCTCAGATTTGCTGTGTGCCTGCAGGTATGGGTGGGGGTGCTGAGGACACCTTGTCCTACCAGGAAAGGCAGGATCAGCCACAGAGCTGTTTTTAACTCCCAAAACTCAACATTTTTCTTGTGGATAGAAATTCTCATCTAGTTTACCGCATTCCTTTAAGTGGTTTAATATGGTTATGAAGCAAGTAGGTGTTTGAGGTGAAAACTGAGCTCAGTTCTTGTGCGCTTCCAGTTCAGTCCTTTTCTTATCCACTTACTGTCTGCAGAAGCAAACTGAAATGAAAATTTGGAAACGGTGACTGAATTATTTGTGTTGTGTCAAGCAACATGATTTATTCATAGCTGAGTGTGGGAAGGAAATCTGATATGATGAGCTTTATTATATTTATGAGTTTATTCTCCCCTCCCCTTCCATGACCACCATCTTCTTTCTGCTGCTGGTTTTTTTCCCTCTTCAAGCCTCTTCACGCTTTTCTCTTGCTACAAAAGGGTGGTAAATATAGGAGGGTTTTTTTTATGTACCTGGCACTGTTCCCTGAGCAGGGACGATCTAACACCATGCACACTGGCATTGCATGCATAGGAAGCAGCACGTAAGAGCCATGTTGTCATTTATGTGCTATAAGCAATCCAAGTATTGATGCACAAATAAAAATACAATTATCTTCATGGAAAACTGCTTGCTGTGTGCAGTTGTCTTCAAAGTAAGTAGCAGAGCTTACTGCAGAGAAAACCTCCCTAGAATCCCCTGACCTTAAGAGTACACCTTGGCCGTATCTAGGCAAAGTGAGGTGTACACCAGGCTCTGCTGGCTGATTTCCTAGGCAGCATTACCTCCATCCACAGGTCCTGTCTTTGACTTTATACAGTCATAGATACAGTGAAGGCACCACTCAAGAGGAACTTGCATTTGAAACAGAAAATTACATAGAGAAATAGTTAGGAACTGTTAAGAGGAGGTTAACAGTCATTCATTTCTCTAGGTGTGGAAATGAGCATATATCATCACAATTTTAGCTGTATCTATGATGTGTACAAAGTTTGCTAATGTTGTAATTGGAGCAAGCGAAATCCATTTTCATGAATTGCAGCTGGATTCTTTCCAAGGAGCTCAGTTTCCTTTTAATGCTGTGTTATTAATTAGCTCAGTAATTCATTCAAGTTTTGTTTGGAACAAATCAGCAATGTTGCCATATTTGAACTCTTCTGTAAGTGGCAGGAGTTTTCTTGAAAGAGGTCTTTCACTGCAGAAAAGCAAGCATACCCCCATGGCAGGATATCTTCTATCCAGGGAGATCAGTCTATTCCTAGCCTACTTGCCAGCCTCCATGGACGTAGGATATGAAGGAAATTGAGCTTTCTCTTTTCCAAAGTTATTGCAAAGCAATAGGAGGTTTTCTGTCCATTCAGCAGAAGAATTTAGCTCTTACCCCAGTTTAAACTGGTAAAGCTAGATATTCTTCTTGACTGTGAGAAACTCTTGAACAAACATATTTTTTAGGGATAATCCTGGGAAAACTTTGAATCCTACTGAATGTTTCTGGGTGGTCTGGTTCAGTATTGTATGGACATCCTTAGCTCAGCAATTGACATGGTAATATGAGATGCTGGAAGCATTGTAATGCTGGTTTCCTTTTTTTGTTCTTCACCTCCAAGTCAGGTGTTACCAAATCAAAGAATTCTTGTACTTTAGGGGAAAAAAACATTTCATGGATGGCATTTGTAAAGATAGCAAAGAAGAAATTTAAGGCATGTTTCAGCTTTGACAGTTATGAGGTCATTTTAATTATGTGTGTGACAGGATCATGTGAGGGATGTTCCACTGTGTTCACCTCCGTGTGTGCAACTACAGGTGCTAGCCTGCTGAGTTAACCTTGGCTTGAAATAGAGATGTGCTTGAAGAGAGCTAGAAAAGGAATGCTCTTTCCCTAACAAGTTTTCTGCACTGTCATTGAGCCCATTGAACTATGCTGTTTGCCGCAGAACTGCCCACAAACCAGCTACAAGCAGACCCCACCCTACAGATCACTCCACGTGCACAGTGATGAAAAATGTTCTATACAGCATAGAGTTTGTGCATTTAATAGAAGCAATAAAGGCCTGTGATTAAAAACTTAAGAATTAATTTTGAATGAAAAATACAACTTGAATTGCTTCAAGAAGCAGGTCTTTTCCCGAGGCTGTGTGTCATATCTTTTTCACTTGAAAATCAGTTGACCAAAATGAAATCTTCACTGTTCTTTCTTTTTTTTTACCTAGAGTATTATTTTTTCTTCCCTTATGGGAATGTGACTTGGAAAATAAAAACTCATTGGGAAATACAAGAAGGAAAACAATACCTGTACTACTTCTAACTGTGCATCGTCTGCTTTTATATCAGAAGGAATTTTCTCAACACATATACATTACCACAGCCTCATTTTGGTTTTTTTTATCATCACAGGTTTAAAATTAGAGGAGATCTGACATGGGGCTGTCATGCTTGTGCTTATTCTGGCACAATGGTTGAATGCAGTGTTCAGCACGGTCCTGTCTTGTGGGGTAGATGTTCCCATTCTGTCTGCCTGCCTCTGCCTTCCCCAGACCCATGTCAGGCTTGATGCTGAGTCCTGGAGACAGAGACCTATTATTGCCAAAGTCACGCCTTCGTTTGAGTGGCACCTCCTTCTCTGGTGAATGCACACATTGCTTAAAGCACCCAAAATGTGGCAGCTCATTGGCTCCAAATTCCCCCAGTTCCCCTTTCATAGTGGTCATTAAATGTCTCTCCAGAGTGCCTGGCATAAATCTTTAAAAACAAGGGTGGCCCTGGGGGCCGAATGTGTGGCAGTCTTTCACGGAGAGGCTTGCTAATTGCTTCTGATTAAATCGCCTGCACTTGTGCTGGCCCTTGGCACATGCTTTCAGCCAGCACTGTGGTATTGTGAGCTCTCTCCAATGCTGGGGATGCCACCTGAGCAATTCAGGTCCTTTGAGATGAAATGGAGTTCTTCGGGGCATCACTTTAGGTTCCACTAATTGCTTCTGACATCACCGGGGGATCAGGGAAGGAAAAGGAACCAGGGACTTTTGCCTTTACGGTTATATATATATGTGTATATATACACACATATTCATATATGTGCGTGTGTGTTTATGTATACATATGTGTATGGGTTACAACTGCATTTGTGAGAGTTTAATAACAGCTACCCAAGTGTTTGATTAGTCTCTGAGTATGTAAGCATACGGAGGGCATGTTACAAAGTTGACACAAGCGAAAGGAGCAAGGTGCTTTCCTGGAGTTGTGCCTCTGGGGCTGTGGTACTTCACCTGTGGGTGTGCGGACAATCCATCGCCCTTTGGTCTGAGAGGGGCAGGCAGTGCTTTGTTAAGACTTAGCACCAAATACATTTCTTGATTGTCCATTTAGAGTTTTTCTCCATGCTTGTCTTTTCTACTTGATAAGCTAGGCTGCAACCAAATCAAGCTGAGTGTGGTAAGTTCTTGTTAGCAATATGCAGTTCTGTGAGAACGTGCCCAAATCCAGGGCTCAGTGCATTTATTCACTTGTCCAACAGCATGATGGTAATGGTGAAAAGATCCTGCTTGGAGGAGCACCTCATGTGGGATCAGTGCTTGGGTAGAGAGTGGCTCTCCTGCTGTCTCAGCGAGCTGGGAAACATTTAATAAACCTGAAACAAGGTGCTAGGCTGTTATTTCTTTGTTCCTGCCTTTTTGAGAACCATCATCTACCTGGATGTTGGAAACTGAGCTTTATAAACAGCTGCTGTTGGAATATTGGTTGCCACTTGTTAAATCAAGAGACATGCACATTTCCAGCTATTGAATTTCTTCTCTGTTCTTATTTTAAGTGGCTACGATATTGTTAAAAATTCACAAACAAATACAGATGCAGATCCCTTTCATCAAAAGCATCAAAGAAAACAAGCTTCTCTGATACATCTCACACCAGTTTTTGTTTCAGCTCCTCTCATACGTTCCTGTCAAAAAGATGCCAGTTATGATTTAGATCCTGCCAAGAGAAAAGGGGCCAGCTGTTGTGAGCAGCAGAAGTGTTAGATTTGCAAAATATACCTATAACCAGTTGTGCATTTCCTTTAGAGAAAGCCACCTTTTCGGAACAAGAGTCTGATATATTTCTATGCAATCTTAATTTTGTGCAAAAATAAATAAATATTGATATGGGTTTGGAGAGGCTCTTATGGAGGATAGGAAGTTATAGACTGGAGGAGGAAGAGAAATTTTTTTATGGATAGTAGTTAACATATGTGAAAACATTGTCATGGCAAAGGTTTTTAATCACTTCTTAATTCCATTTAAGTCACCTTTATCCTGAAATGAGCATGCTCTGTTTCTACCAGATTTTCATGCTCTTTGTCACTGCCGTTTAGATTTCCAGGAGCACTCTCCTTGTTTTGTTTCATAATGCCTTTATTCACATACAGGAACTGTCACCAAAAATCAGTGTTGGCTGGGAGCTGAGGAGATGCTCCTGCTCTCCTCTGGAAGTAGGATAGATGGCAACTGCAGTACCACAACTGTGATTTAACATTTCTTTGTTTTTATTACTTTGTGAATGGCAGGCAGCAGGGTATGTTAAAGGTTTCCTATGCAATCAGCCGTCTGTTTTGTAAGATGTTGTATGTCTTGTGCAGTGTAAACCTCAGCAAATACAGATGCCATGGGATGAACAGAGGGATGACACGTGCTTCCTTCTCTGCCAGTCATGCTCCTTGGGAGACAACTCGGATCCAGAGCATGATTGCAGGCATCTCTGCATCCCACACACTAGTCAAGCAACCTGTGATCAGGGTCTCTTGTGCCTGGAGGAGCTAAGCTCATCCTTGCCTTGCACAGCAGCACATGCATTGTGCCTCGTAACTCCACAGCTCCTGCAACTGAGTTAGTGAGGGTTTGAGCAAACACCCTGCATTGAACCCAAGCTAGTTCCATGTTTGTGGTCCAAACCTTCCACCTGTGGGTAGCTACAGACTGTCTGCAACTCAGAGGAGAGCTCCTCATGAAATATCTTGACGTAGTTTAGCAGTACTGGGCCTGAAATTGGGTTGGTGTGTTACTCATTTGTGCTTTACAGGAGAGGGTCAGGTATGTGGAAAGTAGAGAGGGACGGTTGCATCTCATCCATGTATTTTGGATGAGAGATTTAGCCATGTTTACTTTTTTCATGCTGTGCCTCTCTGTGCATGTTGTAGTGTTCACAGCAGCAAAGGCTAAATCATGTATCTCAAGGGTATTTTGCCTAGCATCAGTTGGAGCAGTATCGTGGTCCTCGTACACCAAATGAACATCTGATCTAGTTTTGGTAAGAAAGGTGTCTGTTCTGATGAGATATTTACCTATCAGATAGCTCCAACCGGTAGACACGGGATGTCTGCCCAGGTCAGAAATGAAGAGTGCCGCTGCACATCTGCTGAGGTGTCGTGCTGGCTGCCTTCCCTGCTGCCAGCCTGACAGCCCCATCAACTCAGCTTATGTCAGTGCACGGGTGACTGATTTGACACATATTAAATGTGTTAATTAAATGGTGGGCTAGTATGTGTTTAAAAGAACCTCTCACCAAATCGATTATATCTAGAAAAGTACCTTTGAAGGAGCACCTGTGACATTTCATAGACGTGTCTTAGAGTAAATTCTGTCCTCATGTGCTGTTGAGGGAGGAGAATAATCCTATTTTTCTTACTAAGCCATTGAAGGTTCAATCTATTACTGTTCTCTTTGCTTGGCAATGGATTGGATTTCTCCAGAGAGGAAATTAGATTCTTCCTTCCCTTTCACTCTGTCTCTGTCCTGTGTTTACCTCAATTGGTGGTTGTCTGTGCACTGCGGTGTGTGTGATAACCTTTCCTTCCACGGCCTACTTCATTTGCTCTTCTCTAATAAACTGTATTACCATGTGATGGTTCTTCCCTTCTGGTGACAGCAAAGACAATTGAGAAGATGTGCTCCTTGTCTAAACTCAGCCAGAAGCAAGTACTGATTTAACTGGGGCCATTTCAGCCAGTACGGGATCACTAATTGGGATGAGAAGTGTACATAGCCCATGGGTAGGACTTGCAGCTATTCGAAGTTTGTGTCTAGTAACTGAGCAGAAATTTGAGTATAAAAGTAGATATGCTGGATTGTATGTACTAGCAGCCAGCTGCAAACTTATCTGGGAGTTACTGATAGTTTTTGCTGTAGTTTTATCTGGTCGGCTAGCCAAAAGCTAGCCTGGAGGCCATGTTATTCCAGGACTATCCAGTGAGATGATTTGTTTACAGCAGAAAGCAAATCCCACAGAGAGTGTTGGAGGAAGAAAACGTCCCTGAGGTTTGAGAGAGCTTGGTGGGAATTGGGAAACACAGCAGCAGCAGCAGGGACAGGGTCACCTCCGAGCAGTGTTAAAGATCACTGTGACAGGGGTGGTGGAGCTCGCCGTGCCAAAAGGATCAGCTCGGAGAGCATGGAGATGGCGGGACATGCTGGAGGTGCTGAACAGCTTGGGAAACTAATTGCCCTGAGATGTTTTTCTTTCCTTTTGTGCTTTGTTAAAAAGCAGAGTCCAAATGCAAAATCCTGTCTCAGGGCCACAGCCTGCACGTGACTGTTGGCTGATCTGAGCAGCTGCTGGGGCCGAGAGGCAAACACAGCCCTGGTTCTATATGATGCTACCACCACTAGGAATTTCTGGTGTCCCACATTTTACACCTAAAGCTGTGTTGCATGAGCATTCTTCTGCTCAAGTGATAGTATGAGTCTTGTTTATCTGACCCCTGCTGCTTTTCTCCCTGTTGGAGTAGAGGAACATGTTAGAGGGGCGATTAGATGGAAGGAATTAAGAGTATGGGGTGTGTAGTAATATGAAGGAAACTGTCAGAAATTGGGGGGATTTTGCTTGTTTGTTGTTTTTTTTAATATAATGAGAAACTGTGAATGTTAATCTAGAATCAGACTGTCTCCTTGGGGATTTTTTTCAGTGTGAATGCTGTTAGCCAGACTTAGAGTGCTTTGTCTTGGCCATTTTCTCCAAGGGATACTCCTATATAATTACAGTCTTGGTGGCTCACAGATGGAAACTGGGCAGGGAGAGAAAACTGCAGAGATACAAAAAGCTGCTACCTTGTGGTTTCAGATGAAGCTAACACTTAGGCTGCAGTGCAAGAATTGCTTTGTGTTTTGGGACTGGAGACAGATGAGTGAATACTAGAGAGTTGTTCAGGCAGTATGATGTAACCTCTTTTTCCTCTTGATGTATTATTTGCAAATGACTTACAGCTTTATATTTTTTAAATAAAAGCATTTGCTGTTCATCCTTGTGCAAATATTCTGAGCATAAATGTCACCCTTTTAAAACAGATGAGGGTTTCTGAAATCTGAAACAGATTGTTACCAGGGTGCTAATGTAAGATCAAGTCAGAAAGGATGAGATGTGGCTCTTAGTCCCTTCATGGCAATGACAGCTCACCCGGTGGGATTTGGAGGAGCTGGGCTACACAGGGCCATGCTCTGTGGCAACATGAGCTGCTGTTAACCCATGCCGTGCAATGAGCCTCGTGTGTTCAGTGTCTTGTGCCCGTGGGGCCCAGGTCTGGATCACACCTGTGGTACAGCAGTTCCCTTCAGGCTGGGTTGTGCTTGCAGCATGTGGAGCAGTTGTGCCACAGGGTTTGGGCTGGGTCCAGCTTCTGTGCTTGTGATGCACACGGTTTCTTAGTGCCTACTGACAGTGAGAAAGTCTGCCCCACGTGTCCTGGGTACATCCAGTTTCACTGCCCAAGTACTGCAGGACTGTTTTGCGTACAGGTTTCAGCTTGCCCATATTGATCACTTGCCTGGGACTTAGGGAAATCAGGCATCTGAGTTGGATCTGCTGCTCTGACTGTGCCACACAGAGTAGAAATGCTGGGCAAGAAAGCAAAATTGTTTACATGGCTGTCTCCTTGCTAACACAAAGTTTTCCAAGTAGAGCAAATGAGTGTATCTAAGAGTTTTTTGGTATTGATGGTACTTTCCACGATTTCTGTGCATGGCAAGGGTTGGCTCCGTGCTCCATGAAGTAGTTGAGGTGGAAACCTTTTCGTTGATTCAGGGAGATGGAGCTTGCTTGCTCAGTTTACCATGGGTGGATAAAGCTGATCTCTGTCCTGTGGTGATTTTGCCTGAGCTGGTAGTTTACAGTGTGAACTGAGTGGAAATTGTAGCAGCCCCAGAGGCCTCGTGCCTGGGTGCATCACAGCAATCAGCAGGGTGCCTTTCCTGGGTCTAAGGCAGAGCTGCTGTGGAGGGTGGCTTTGCTGCAGAGATGGGAGAAGGTTGACTGACAGATGGTTGCTAAAAACTCCAATGCTGAATCTTTTGTCATATAAAATTGAAGCCAGGTATGTTGGAAAGTCAGTAGGCTGTCCTAATATGTAAAACATTTCAACAGAGATTTGATATTTCATATACTGCTGCCATTGCTTGAAAGTCACACTCACCCAGCTAGAGCAGGGATTATTTTGTTGGCATTACAGCTTTCTGAGAGGAAAGAGCAGAAATTGATCACATGCATGTGATAATCCAGAGAAGAAAATAGATGCTGGACAATCTCTGAAGCTGTTTCCTTTCTGTGCAGTTAATAACTGCTGCATATGGAGCTATTTTCTATGCACCAGTGACTTAATAAAATATACTTTTATTATTTGGACACCTTTCCTGACTTCATATGAAAGTTGATATCTTGGCAGGTTTTTTTTTACCTGATACTTACCTGAGCAATGCAATTGAAATGCCAAAGCCTTACCTATCTAACGCAGACTTGCTGTTTCTATAGCAACAAAACTCAACCTTGTACTTAATGAAGGAATATTGGAGTGTGAGTAACTGTGACTTTAAGGTTTAGAAAAACAAACAGAAGCACTTTATATTTGGAGATTAGAGAAATAAAACGGAAGTGACCTCTTTGCATAAAACAAAAAATGTTTCCTAGGCTTGAGATACTTCATTAGTTGAAATGAAACCATATTAATGTCATAAGGAGCTCTGTGTTTTAATCTTGTTTTCCTAATTAAAATGTAAAAGCCTTTCATAGCATGTGAGAGTCTTTGAGGGTTTTTTTCTCCTCTTTCCTTTCCAAAGCTGCTGTGTTTGTGGTTAGGTTAATGAAAATTCGGGCTGCCTTACAACAGATACATTTTACATCTGTTTTGGGAAAAATGCATTGATAGATTTTGTATGAGCTGAAAAGGAAGGGAGAAAAATGTGTGGTGTTTAATCCTAGATTTGATCTACAGGCTAGTTTTTGGTCGATTAGTTTAAATCTGTGTTACAGTGATAAATGCTGACAAGCTACAGATGAGAGAGTGAATGAAGGAGCAGCTGTCATCTCTTCCTATTTTCTTTTAGCTTTTCAATTACAATTTTAATAACCATTAAATTCTAATTTAAAACAGCCACAGGAAACATCCCAAAAAAAAGCAACAATGCTGACAGCAACATATCATGAATGTTTATCACAAATGTTTATGAGCCTGTTTCTGTATCAGCTTTCCAATAAGTACTACACATTTGTGGCAGGTTTATTGCACTTTAGTATTAATCTGTAGAAGTGAATGTGGGCAAATGGGAAATATGAAATTGGGGCTTCTGTTGCAATCTGACTGGGGGAAAAATTTTTACAAGGTAATCCAATTTTTCTGTTTGCTGTTTCTTCTATGACTTTTAAAAATTTTATTGTTAAGCTGTGATTCGGATAAATTCGTCTTCTGACTCAATAAAGATAGCAAGAATTCAGGATTTGAGGAGATATTTTATCTACTGAACTCATTGACAGCAGGCAGCTGAGACAACCAAAGATGCCAGTGATGGTGGTAAATTACCCCACAGGAAAAGGAAGGGTGGAAGGCAGGATAAGACAGATGGAAGGCTGGCTTGTTTGAAAGTTGATCTAGATAAGCTATTGCAAAAAGCAAACCCAGAAACTACCCACTCAGCAAAATCCAGCTTGAAACTGGCTGAGTTGGAGCATATTAAACTGTGGGCAGGTGGCATCCTGTGTGAGCTGGGAGCCTGCATCCTGCTGAGGGCTGTGCTCTTCTGCCTCCCAGCAAACTGATTGGAAAGGCATGCGGTGTCTCAGAAGTGCACGACCCAAAATCTTTGGCTTTTATTTTATTCTACATTTCCTTTTAAAAATAAATATCTTACAATTTGGTGAAATGTTTCTCTAGGCAGAGACTGGAGGAAATCTGGCAATGAGGTTACAGCAGGTTTGCAGGAGAGGCACTAGGTATGGAAATTGCAATGTTTCACCATAGCCAGCTGATAATGGGCTTCTCTAGAGCTGCTAGGGTATTTGAAGCCTAAATACAGCAGGAAGCAAATTTTATGTCGTTCTGCATAGCTTTGACCAAAGGTCTTGAAGGATATGAACTCCCTGAAAGTTTCATAGAGGCGCTCTGGGAGTGTCTTTGCTGGTGGGGAGGCTAATGTGTTTGTGTGTGCTCTGTGTTTCAGGGATAGAGCTCTGTCCTCCTGGGCACCGGTTCATGATCACCATGGTGGCAAGCTTCATTGAAATGGCGGGGCAGTTCCTCATGCCGGGGCTGGCTGCCCTCTGCAGGGACTGGCAGGTCCTCCAGGCGGTCATCATCTGTCCTTTCCTGCTGATGCTGCTTTACTGGGTGTAAGTATTTCTTCCTCCTGTCAGGTCAAAGGCCACATAAGCTCCTAATGCTGGACTTGGGATGTGCTTCACTGTCGGAAATGTGTGTGCTTCACAACACATATGAGCCTTTCCCTTTGTTCTTCCATTCACCTTGTGCAAAGACTTGACTTTGAAATAACAATAACTTTATAATCTGCTGTAGCACGCGCATACTTTACATGCTGTGATAGGGTGGGAACTTGGGAGATGGTCCTCTCTGATTGAGGTGCAATTTGTACTTTGCTGTTATTCTATCTGTCACTTCCCCTTTAAAGATGAAAACAGTTTTTGAGAGGATGCATCTCAGCCTAGCTGTTGTCAGATTATGACTGCATGGCTACATTTTCCCTTATTGCTTGTGTTGTGGCTCTGTACTGTCACTACTGGTTTCTTTTGGCCTGGGTTGTCCAAGAGAGGTTAAAAATTATGTGTGTCAGCTCTTGAACAAACACCCTTGGATATCTTGTGTGCATGAGGTAGTCAGCCCTGAACTAGACTTGATTTTGCCCAAATTAGCTCATGCTATGCTGAAGTCTGGGTGGGTGGTCTGTGCCAGGCAGTGGTTCAGGATTGTTCCTACAAGGAATTCCCCACTCCCAGCTGCTCCCACTCCTCTCTGCCTGGGGCACTACGTGGTGTTGATACAGCTATCCTGAGAGAAGTGGGATGGCTTTCACCTTGGAGATGGTGCTGGGTCCATCCCCACTGTGACTTTTTAAACCTCCCAAAAATCTTTCTTTGTTGTTCTGTCTTAACAGTGACACGCAGTGGTGGCATAACACAGGAGAGGCTTGTGAGAGCAGTTATACAAAACCATAGCAGCAAGAACAGGCTTGATCATTCATTTTAAAGATAATTCTAACAAGTCTAAAATATTAGTTGCTGTGCACTCAGAAAAATGAGGGGAAAGGCCATCACGCTGTGCACGAACAAGTTGTTTACGTACCCATGGGGGGCTAGGCTGCCAGCTGTAATGCCCGACAAGTTGCAATGTGTGAAAACTTGTTACAGTATGAAAGAATTTTTAACAGTTATGTTCTTGTATCAACTTCTTACAGAGTTCCTTTGCGTCCATGATGGTAACTCTCAGTGGGGATTTTATTTCTTATTGCCAGGGCAGACGTGCTGCAGCATGGGCAAAATGCAGCACACAGGAGAAAGTTACAAGTCCTTTGCAAGATAATGGCAGGGGTTTTCCCCCTGTATTCCAACATACAACACTTAAATAGCCTCCTCTTGTCGGTGTTAATCTCAATGAATAATGAAGAGTGGGGTTTTTTATGCACGATACTATTCTCCCCTCCCATACCTGCCATATGTTATCCGTGTACAGATCTGCTCCAAAATGTCCTGTTGCGATGCCACCAGCTGAAATGCCTTATATCCACCACTGGATAGAGCCCAGTATCAAACTTAATGTTTACAGATATGTGTCCAAAAGGACAGTACACTAGTATGAAGATGCCTAATGAACACAGTAGATGGCATGGACAGCAGGCACCCCTCAGCAGTCTTCTGGAGGTTGCACGTTTTCCAGGTGGCTGTGGCAGGGTCTTTTATATTCCTGTTGAGAGGTTGTTGCTGGCTGACATTGGAAGCAATAGGAAATGTTAAAATTTACTTTGTAATCTGCAAGAGCTCTGTGGCCTTTTGGCTGTACAGGACAGGCAAACCAAGGAAATAGCTCTCCTTCATATAATGTTGGATACAGCAGCTTGATAAATAGCGGTGTCGTGGTTTTGCAAAAACCACGACAAGCGGTAATAGGCAAAGGATCAGGATTTGTGTTGCCCAGGGTTTTTCCATTTGCGGAAATGGGCTCTGGTTAGGATGCCTGTTTAATTATACTCTCAGTACAGTATGTACTTTTCTCTTAGGCTTTTCTCTTCCATCTGTTGCATATTCTCTGGAAAGTGCTGCCATTTCATTACCTCTTTCCTTTCTTCCAAACGGAGCATAGACCCTCAGCATGTGTTACAAATGAAGGAAGAAAAGTAACTGATTGGTAATAAAAGAAGAACACTGCTTGTTAATTCACCACCGTGCACTCAAAACAGTGAGTTCAATAGCAGATGTTCTGAACAGCCCCTGCACTGCCTCGTCCTTCCTCTGTACTCTCTTTACTTCCATCTCCTGCTGTGAGAGTGGTGTTTGCCTCTTCAGGCTGGGGCTTAGCCCTCTCCCACCTATAGACTTGCTCTGCTTATGGCCATGTGCACATGACAGGCTATACAGTCCCCAGGCAGTGCATGGCTGAGCAGATTGGGTAGCTGGGCATGGATGGGGGAAAGGGGGAGACTCAGCAATACAGGTATGTCTAGGAGGGATAAACAGGTGGGTTTGGATACACAGGTGTTGAGCAGATGCCACTGCTGGGCTTTTAGGTCATTCTGCAAGGGCAAAAGACACCTGTGTAAGCCAGACTTGGGCACAGGGGTTTGTGACAAGTGTATAAAAATAAGTTAATAGAAGTTAGACCCCTTTCAAGTGTGCATGTATATTACAGCCATGAGGGAACGGGAGCTCCAGTTATACAGAGACCTTATTTTCTCTCGCTTGGAGCAGGAAGCTCCAGATGTGATGATGCCATGAATGTCATCAAAGGTATCAATAGCTTGAAATTAACTCCTGCTTTGCTCTAACGGAAACTGAAGAACTGGGAAAGGGTGGCCAGTTCTTTTCTGGTGCTGATAGATAGGATTTACCCTCACCAAGACACAAAGTTGGACTAACTGGGCCTATTGCCCTGGGGCAGACCTCTAACTGACACATTACACCCTTTCCATGGGCATCCATTTTCCACCCATCTGCACAGGATCATGGTTCTCCTTCCAGCTACACATGGTACATTCCTGGTCCTTGTCTGTCAAGGGTTCCTCTCTTCTCTTAAAATTTCTTGGTCTTGGGATCTTTTTTCCCCAGTATCCCTTCTGCTCATCCCCCACTCTTCTCCCAAGCAGTAGCAGCTATATAACAGGAAGGGAATGTCTCCCCCTACCCACTCTGTGTTCTTTTCCCTGACTGTAAAAGCATGGCCCTTTCCTTGCTGATGGCGGAGGTAGCAGAATATCAACCAGCTCTGTGGGGAAAATACTGAAAAACAAAGTTCAGCAGGAAAAAATGCGTGCATTGGCTATAGCGTCACCAAGGACAAACTGTCTGCACACCTTAGGAGCAGGAACACTGAGGAAGCTTGGTGTACCACTCTAAGGGAGACAGGAAACAGAGGAGGGAGTGGCACAGAGGTGTTGCAGTCATGCTCTGCTTAAAAAATGCAGCTAACGGGAACTGCTAGCCAAAGGAATGACCCAAAAGGTGACCAAAAGCTGAGCTTTGCTACATCATCTCAAAAACACATATTACATTTCATGCCCCCACATATGCTAATGACTAAAGTCACTCAAACGCCAACCTAAACTTGAAATGACATCAGCTGTAGCTTTACCTTTTCCCCTCCCTCAAAGAAAACAATATAAATATAGCTTAACTGAGGATGGAGGTCAGAGGAGACTCCACCTTTGTATCCTGGGATGGTCAATGGGCTGTACCTATCTCTTCTCTCATTGCTTGTTGTGTAAGAATTGAACACTCAGCAATACCAAGTGCTTCCTCAGGAAATTCAAAAAGCAAGCTTGTGTTTGTGATCATACTTTTAGCACTATTTAGTCATCTCACAATTTAATGTGTTTATCGATGGTTGTATTATTTATATTTTAAGTATTCATGCATGCTTCTGCAGACAGTGTACTTATCACCAGCAATCCAAGAAGCTGCATTTCTCTTGCTCGATAAATGACGCTTTTGTACCTGGCCATGAGAGTTATTGAACGTGACCAGACTTCTAGTCTGGCCGTGAGAGTTCATTGGGTGCAACCAGACTTAGTGTGTCCTGCTGTTTGTGAATCTGTAACCATGGTAGTTCTTATTGAATGCGAGTGACTTACAGTGCTGCTTGGCTCTGCATTTCTGTTGCTTCATGTTGAATTGGCTCTCTTTTAGGGCCTAAGCCCAGCCACCCCTCTGATATCTGTGCACCAGCAGGAGCGCAAGGGGGGATTATTTTCTACCAGGTGTAATGCAACAGCAAAATTGGCTTTACTCTTAGCATGACACAGGTGTCCACAGTCAGCTCAGCCTGCTGATCTGGGCAACTGCCCACCCTCAGCAGTAACCTGTCTCAGCTTCATTCAATTAGTATTCAATGCCAGGTGATAAAGCATGAGGTGGTGAACAGATTTCTGTGCAGAAGTACCCAGGGACCAAAGGATTGTGGTTTTTTCTTTGTTTCTTTTTTCTTTCTTTTTTTGGCTTTTGAGTTTGTGATGGTGCTTTGTACACCAACAGAAGGTGCAACAGTAGGTACATAGAGATGATGCTTGGCAGCAGGATCCATGTCCCACAAGTGAGCTCAGGTGCTTGCACAGAGATGGGGTGGCCAGCACTCCCCCTTGTCGTGCCTGGTAACCTGGGCTCAAGTCAGCCCACACGTTTTTAAAGATCCTTAATGAACTTCCTACTGCTCACACTTAATGATGGAGTAGCTGAAAGATGTGAGGCTTTAGCACTTCCAGTTTGAAAAAACTGCAGGAGCTAGAAGATAGAGGCAGGATTTGTCCCCACCCTGCAATGCCCATCCCTGTGGCTCCCTTTTTTTCTGTAGATGCAGGTGGTCATTATAGGACTTGTTTGGGACCTTTAAGCAGACTGCTCAAAATCTGAAACTTTTAGTCTAGTGACTGAGGCTGTCCCCTCTCCAGAACCAAGCATGCAGAGATTTTGCATTCAAAAGGTTTTTAGTATTTCAAAAAATGCTTTTGTATACAAGACTTACTGCAGGAGGATATGCCAAAGCATCTGTGCAGCACAAGGGGTAGTAAGTGAGCTGTCAAGCTTAATGGCTGTCATCAAAGCTGTTATATATTTTTATTGGCTGGTATCATTTAGATTGTAGTCTGCCTGACTTCTTTCTTTTCTACTTCTTTTTCAGAAAATTACTTAATACTTTCTCTGTCTCGTTTGGAGGTTTTGCTAAGGTGTCTTCCAAATTCTATCAGCCTTAGAGATAATGCAATAATGGTGCAATTGACTGCTTAGAAGCATAAGAACTGGGCAGCATCCACAGCAAAGATCAGTGCTTTGTAAAAGGAATTTGAGGATCATTATATATTTGAAGTTAAAAGTAGTTAAATTGTTCTTAGTATGGTCTTTTGAAAGAGTAGTGAAAGTGAGGCTTTAACACGGAAGAAAAATATACTTTGAGATCTCAGAGTTTTCATTTATACGGAAGTATAGGAGATTTTGGTTTATTGTTCTAAAATCTACATATTTCTTTTGGTTTTGTATTAAAATAAACACATCTGGGAAAAAAATGGAAGAGTGATCAGTTAAGCTCATGAATCTCGTAAAAATCAGCACTTGAAGGAAACAACTGGACAGAAAATAAACTTTTTTAACTGTGCGCATATATGTATTTTTAAGGCAACTCAACACAATATTGTCATTACTAAGGGAAGCTTTTAAAACAACAGCTAAATATTGTCTGGAACACACACAGTACTGACCTGCATAAAGAATGACTGCATACGTGGGAGAAGATTTTTGACATGTTTAAAACCTGAGAAAATCTGTTGCAATATAATCCTAAGAAGTAATTCTTCTCTATCTCTGTCTTTAGAAGAGAACCCAAATTACTTCTGTCAGCTGTTTTCCTTCTTTGATCTGAATTACCATGTGTTAAGTGCACATCTCATTCATTCGCTTCTTGGCAGCAAATGTTTATTGCAGACAGCACTGACTCCTCCTTCCAGTTCTTTAAAAATTATATTAATGGACAGAGCACCTGGAATATGTTATAAATTCTAATATATCCTATTTCCATGGAGTAGGACAGTTCCTCTATCGTTTGTGAATTGAGGTAAAAGAAAATCTCATTAATTTGCACATTCTGAATTGGTTTTTCCTCCTTTTTTGTTTCACAAGTGATTTTTCTGCATTTTGAAATAATTACGTAGCTCCTGAGGGGTTAGATGAACAGCTAAAACTCTTATCAGTTCATCCTCTGAAAGAAACTTGGAAGCAAACATAACCTGTTTTCCTGTTACTTTCTTTAAAGTATTTTCCCAGAGTCCCTTCGGTGGTTGATGGCTACACAACAATTTGAGGCATCCAAGGAACTGATCCTTCAGTTCACGCACAAGAACAGGATGAACACAGAAAGCGACATCAAAGGAGTAGTGCCTGGTGAGTAAGACAGACAACTGCAAATCCCCCAGCTTTTCTTTAAAGGCTGCACATGGCATTGCTGCCCATAATTAAATTATCCATTTATTGCCTGTAAAATCATCCCATCCATCCATTCATTCATTCATTCATTCACTTTGCTTTTCTTGAAAATCCATTCCAAACTCCAGCACTGTGTTTAAAACTACTTGGCCTGTAGAACAGTCCTAGTAATTATAGTCTTGTCTTGCAGTGCCATGTGTCTTTAGAGACATCTCTTGAAGAATTTTACCACAGCTACAAGAGTGTGCCTTCAGCTCTGTATGCCTCTGGGAACTGTGTTATAAGGAAGCTGCTTGCTGAGATCTAGCCCATCACCCAACATTTACTTTGTTAGTTTGGTGAAGCAGCAGCACTCAAACCCCCTATGTGCCAGCCCCATGGGAAACTTAAACCACAGTTGCTCTTTAAAGCTTTGTTCCAGTAGCTGTTTTGCTTTCTTCTCCTGCATCATCACTCTCCTGAGTGATGCTGCTTTAGGGATGGGGGGTTGCTGCAAGTAGGTGTGTGGGTGTGTGCATGTGTGTGTGCCTCTAATTACAGCAAAGGTGAAGAGTTTCTGGATCTTCATCTCACCAGTACACCTGTCAGACATGATGCAGGCTCTCCCCTTCCTTCTCACAAGCCTTGATTCTGCCCATAAACACCCATTTCGCACTGTCACTTGCAATCTGCATCAGACTACGCACTAGTCAGAAAACAGTGAAAACATTTCTTGTTTTCCCTTTTTTTTTTTCAAACCCTACCTGCTCTGATCCCAGGGACTGCAGGGAGATCTCACCCAGAAGTGATGCTTCTGCACTTGTCTGAGTCTTGCTGTCAGAGATCTCTGGGTAACTGTAGCTTCAGTCAGTCACTGTTAAAGGCATCAGTCAGCACTGGGACCGACTTCATCCAGGATTGAAAAGTGTTACCATTATCAGTGCCTAATGACTAAAGCAGTCTTTATCAGTGAGGGGTGAGAAAGCCTGGTTAGAGCCTGTGGTATACATACCACATTGGTCATTGGTGGGATTTTTGGTGCACACTGGTGGTAATTAGCTTGCTTGTGTGTAATTGTGTGTCTGGGGTTACAGTTCCTGGATCTGCATCACATAAAATGGCTTTGCAATGTAAATGCTGTTTTTCTGGCAAAGTTCTGAAAAGCATAGGGCTATGTGAGCAGCCATTAACCCTGTGATCTGCATCCTCCCACATCTCCTTTTCGCAGATCTTCCTCACAGTAAATGATGGATCGATGGATCTTGAGAAAACCTGTCTCTGAGGCTACACAATGTCTCACACTTTGACTTAGAGTTTCCTAACTCCTAAGTTTGACTTTTCTCAGTCAGCTTCTTGATTTTGCAGATGAAATAAAATGTATTTTAGGGAAAAGAAAAAACAAATTACCGGAGTTTGCTTTAAGGAAAATTAATAAAGAGGCAACTGTGTCTAGAGGGATTTATTTAAGCCATGTATAAAGTTATTGCCCGTGGAGGAATGCTAAGTGTCAAAATGGTTTTGTGACTATTATTTGTGACTGATTTACTTTTGTCGGCAGTTTCATGGTAGGAGTATACTCCTGCTTAAGGGAGGGACTCCTTTTCATGTGAAAAACAGAGCATTATTTCACATCTTGATATTGTGGATTCTCTTGACTGCAAATACATTTAGATATAGCAGTTGTCAGTACAATACCTTTGAAAAGTATAAATTATTCAGAACGTGGTCATTTCTGCCTCCTTGTTGATGATGGGTTTGTTGGGGATGTTGTTGGGTTTTTTTTATTATTTCTTTCCTCACTTTTTCTCTTTGAACTCTTTCTGCAGCCCCACACTTTAAGGCTTTCTTGGCCCAGCTCTGGAGGGACGCTGCATTGCTGTAGGGAGAGTAAGAGAGGAGCAATATCAAAAGGATGAAGTAAGATTAACTACAAGCTGTTGAAGGAAGGACCTTCTCTCTCGTTCTGGTTGCATGGGAGTGTTGATGGTCCGAGTGAGGACAGGAGAAAAGTAGAAATCCTGAATTAAGAATGGTATCAAACCACAGGCCATGTGTCCTGCAGTGGGTCAGTAAGCAGAAGAAAGCATTTCTCTGCTTTTTTGTGTTATAATCACATGCCCGTAGTTGCTATAGCAGGGAATGGGTAAAAAGCTGGTACTTGTCTGGGAGAAAGGATGCCATTCAGCCTGATGCAGATATCCCCTATTTTCCCTTGACTCCATTGTTGAGCTTTCCTGTCTGTGTGGAGGGGGTTTTGTTTGTGATTTGTTTTATTCTTTGTTTTCCATCTGAAAGGGCTGGAAACTGTTTTGCTCTAGTTAGGGGCCATTGTGTTCCTGTTTATTATTCCTCGCTGCATTGCTGTAACAGCTTTCTGTGATTGAATTACTCCCAATACGTTTACATGATAAACTGCTCACTTGCAGTCCCTTCCAGCAGAAAACACCACTGTAATTTTACTCATACATACCGGTCAAATTAGTGTATCCAATATAACAGATCATTACAGGAGTTCCAGTTTCATATGTACCTATTTTGGCAGTTGATATGAGTTCCGTAATAAAAAGAAGCAGCATTCTAGAGGGTGAAGTGTTTCTGGGATAGAGGAAAATTTAATTTTTAATTTCTCTCCAGGCAGTGAGCAGGCTGGTTTTCCTTTCCAAAGAATCACATAATTCCCTTTGCCTGCTTTAGCTATAGCCATTTGGCTATGCTGCCCACAGTGGAGGGTGCCACTGTAGGGCTTGCTCCCTCCTTGGGGAGGTGGCCATCCACATGTTGGGTGGGAAAAAAAGGAAGCAAAATTTATCTCTGCTGGTTTTGACGGTCCATAGGGTGGGAGTGGTTTTCAAGTGCTCTTGTGGGAGATATCTCTAAAGAGAACAACTGAAAGTCCAGACAGTGGTCCAGCTGCAGTTGAAAGCTACAGAAACAACCTCTGCCTGGAGAAAATGAGGGTAGGCAGATGATGGGCAATGCTCAACCAGCAAGATAGTATGGGGCTGTGCTTACATGGGAAACTGGGTGAGATAAGGGATATTGATAGGAGTCTGGAGTTTGTAAGAGTAACTTTGCCTTTATCTTCCGTGACCTGTCCCAGAGGTGATCTTGGTCGCGCAAGGAGAACTAATTCATCAGCATCTTTAAGTGGCCTTATTTTTGAGTGATTGATATACTTTGTGATTTTGAGCAGGAAAAATTTGCCTTTGTAAAGAGATCTTTGGGTTTATGTGGTTGTGTTTTCTTCTTTAATGGTTAAGAAATCTAGGTGTATTAATTAGACCTGGTTAAATCAGCCCTAATGTGTTTTGAGTCTTAAAATTTCATCAGTTGGCTTAACACTTTGTCTTCTTTTAGAAATAAAAGTTAAAATTTGGTTTTGCATCAAGGAAATTATTTTAATTCAACTACATGTTGAAATTTTATTTTTAAAACAGGCTTGTTGCATTTTGTGGAAAAATATTTCTAAACATTATCCAAAAAAGTCAGCTTCAATCAGGAAAATATGAAACATTTTGATAATATAATTCGGTACAGGTTTTTTAATCCCAGTTTCTCCAGAAACTTCACCATGTCTTCCCTGTTACCCTCTGGAACAAAAAACAAACATATATTTCAGTGCAGCTGCAGGACAGTCATTTTGACTTAAGTGAAATAAATGCTAAATATGGAGATCTGTTTAACAAACAGGAGAAAAAAGTGTTTAAGGGAATTGGAAATCCCAAAGCACCAACTCTCCTTACACCTTTTAAAGGTGTGTTATACTTTAGATGGCTTTCATCATTTTTATAGGATGCATTCTTTTTCTTTGTATGGGGGTGGAGAATCTGTTTGTTGCCTGGAACAGGCCATGTGCTCCAAGCTGGTCTTGATTGCACCAGCACCCGGCCCTGCCATGTCTGGGTGTGCTGGGAAATGCACTCCTTGGGATGCTATATCATCAGTTGCCTAAGTGTAAAACTTGGTGCTTCCATGGAAACCCACCCCTGTGCGGTTCTCTTTGGCTTCCGCTATGGTGGGAGACATTTCAGATGTTCCTTAACACAAAAATAACTGCTTGACGAGACTGAAAAACAAAGCTCCCTTTTTGCTCACCTCCAGATGAAAACACAAACCAGAGTGGTCCTGTGAACAGATAACTTATTCCTTTCTAAGCTTAATTAAATAATATTGATGTAATTACAAAAGGTGGCCAGAAAAGATCAAGTGTCTAAATAGATGCAAATACTTTAGCATGTAGGACATAACATGGAGAGGATGAAGGGATACAGCGGTGATGAGTACTCTGTGTGTGTATGTGTGTGGATTGCAGTTAGGAAAGCTGTGGTTTTCAGTGGCTTTGCCTCTGAAGAAAAAAAAGTGAATTGTCTTTCACCTTTCTTGCTACTGAGCAACACGCTGCCATGATTTTTCTTTTGTACATAAGCTGTTTTTCTGTTTTGTTTTGCTATATGTTTGGGTTTTTTTCTGAAGCATGAGTCTTGGATTTATGTCATTTTTTCACTGCTTTTTCCATTGGTAAATAGCAGAGGGAAGGGTGAAAAAGCCTTATGTCTTGAAGGTCAGTCTCTTTCGCTATAAAGCTTTACTCATATCCTTAGACCATCACACCTAAAACTACACTCCTGTTTTCAAGCTTCTGATAGATGAAGAGTGTATTAGCTAGGGAAAGAAAGCAAGTTTCCTGGCCCCATAATACGGGTAACTCTGTGTGGTACTACTATGTACAAACCTGACAGATGTGTTCCTTTACCAGATCCTGTTTCTTGGGTGCTTAATGGTGCCAAACAACCAGGGAGTGGCCAGCTAAATGTGGGAAATGTAGTTAAAAGAGTTCAAGATGCTGCTTGAAGGCAAACATTAAAAAGGACTTCAAAAGACATCTTAAAAAGGACTGTGGGTCAACCACAGAGATGTTCATCTCAAAATTTAAAAAACCCAACCCAACAAAACAAAACAGCAAGTGATTTCGGTTGCCCACTTGTGTGTTTAATCAGCATTCAGGAGGGTCTGGGTTTCTCCTTATAGGCCTCTGTTGTCCAGGGACTGATGGGATCTGTGCAACTCTTTCAGAATGTGCTGTACATGGTAGTGATTGAAAAGGATAAAACCAGTTAGTTAAGTCCTCTTCTCCTGCCTAGGTCTACAGGAATGGAGAGTCCATGCATGCCCTGACTATATCCCTGGCAAGGGTGGTTGTCATATCTGACAGCAGCAGGTTCCAGAGGGGACAGGGGAAAAGGGTGCACTCTACTGCAAATGTACCTTTCAATGCCACTGGGAAAAGCTAAATATGCTGGAAAAATTAAAGGAAAAGAAAATGAGGATGTTGTCAAGCTCTCTATTTAGGCTTGAATTACTCTTTCTCACTTGTTGAGTTCTCTGCAGAGTCTCACTGGCCACACTCCAGCCTGTTGCTTTGTGCCAGGCTGGCACTCTGGGTCTCCATCCACAGTACTACCTATCCTCCCAGAGGAGCTGGCTTTACAGGGCAGGAGTCATGTGCAGAGGGCAGGCAGCAAGCCCTGGTGCTCCTGGCACCTCCCCAGCCCACGGGCACAGGGAGGGGAGATGATAGGTGAGTCCAGATGTGGATGTGAAGGGTATAAGAGAAGACCTCAGGAACCAAGTGGAGGCAGAGAGCAATAAGAGGGGACAGTGGATAGAGAAGAGAGGAAATAAGAGACTTAAACAAGTTTTGGGAGCAAAGATTAAAGGTAGTTGGAGAGGACTTAGAGAGGCAAAGAAAACAATGGAGATTAAAGGAGCTGTGATCATGTGCTTCCCCCTCTTTCTAGGACAAGCTTTCAAGGCCAAGGATTCAGTCTCAGCCCTCTTCTTTGTGAAATCCACTCCTAAAATGTGTGCTTCACCCCTCCATCCTGCCCAACTCACTTGCTCTGCCTGCTGAAGTTTCCTCCATAGCTCTGACAGCAAAGAGCAGCAATGCATGTGTGGGTACCTGAAACCTCCTGATAGCTCAGACATGGCTCCACACAATGGCATTTGAGCTGCTCTTTGTGTTAAGGGGTTTTTTTTGATATTTTTTTTTTTTTTTTTTTTTTTGTGATTTTTTTTTGGTGATGTTAGAAGAATGTAAACGTCGACATGTCACACCCTGGGAAATGGAAGAAGTCAGGTTGCCCGGGCAACCCTTGCTTGGCCTCCTGGCATGAAGGCATGTTGATACAGCCTTTAATAACATGATTACAACCTATTTTTTCCACAGGGCATAGGATGGACGAATCAGTGCATAGGATGGACGATGATGTGGGAATGAAGCTGTTGTCTGTTCCTCATTTGTTGCAGAATTTGGAAGGTGTGTAGTGAATGAGGCAGAAGGTTGCAGGAGGAAAGAGGACAGTGTTGGGGAAATGAAGCTGAATACCTCCTTAAGAACTGTACTTGTTCTCTGTGTCTGACAGGGAAGTTTTTGTATGATGATGGAGATTTCCCTGGAATCAGGCCCTTTCAGTCCAGTCACTGATTTCTTCAGTGTCTGTCTCTAGCCTGTAATTCTGGGGCTTGAATTGCAGAAAGCTGGGAGCATTTATATCAGCAACTATAAGTCATATTGCTGCATGATTTTTCTCATTCTGGACAAAAATCCTCTGTATTTTATCTCCCTGCCTGTAAAACTGGAATAATCTTTGCCCTTACTTTTAGAAGGTGGTAGAGATTATTTCATTACTATTTATGAAATACGTGTGTATTCTGACAGCACTGTAGGATTGTCTCTGAGGAAATCTATGGGTTTTTTGTACTCACTGGGAGGTTTGGATAATAAGGCTGAGAGGCACATTTTCAATGGGAAAGGTAGAGATGTCATTACTACCTGCCCATTTGCTGACTGCAGTGAGCATTCTGGGGGGAAAATTAATGTGTCATCATCGGAGTGCTATATCCTAATGCATATGAACAACTGAAAATTGCAAAGGCAACCTTATGTCTGGCTTTTTTTATTTTTTTTTTAATGTAATTAGAAGTACAGGATTGAAATAAATTATTTCAATCAGTCCTTAGCTGTTATAGCCATAGAATTACACAGTTGCTCTCATGAGATGAGATTAATTTTAAATACTGCTAATATTTATGTCCAGTGCTTTTGTTAGAAGTCTCCATATTGCTCTTGTAGTGGGGTACATTTTAGCATTCAATTCAAATACACTCTAGTTGTCTGCTTTCATTCTTTTTTTCCCTTCCCGTTTGCTCCTGTCTGTGCCCATCTCAAATCTCTTTTTCTCTTTTCCCATGCTTTGTGAGAGGACAGGAGCCCCATCTTTTATAAAGGGCTTGCCAAAACTTTATTTTCTCAAATATTGATGACCAGAGTTGGAAGAGAATACCAACATTTCATTGTCTGAATTACAAATACCTCATGGCCTCAATAAGCTGGTGTCATATAGTCACTTGTGTTCAAGTAGTACGTAATCAAGTCCAACACAGCCTTTGCTTATCTTCCACCAGAAACATTTCCCCTTAATCACTGAGAATCTTACTTTCTATTATGTATTTTCATTTGCTTTTGCAACACAAGGGCTTGGTTTCACCTAGTTCCCTCTAATGGCCCATTTCTGTGTTGTACTTACCTTTGGTAGTAAGGCAGTGCCTCACTTTGTCACCAGCGGACCTTATTGGTACCTTTCTAAAGTTCTGGCAGGCTCCCTACTGAGGTTATTAAACAAGATTTTTTTTTTCTCTTTTTTAAGAGTAAGACAAGTCACTCTGCCACTAATGTCCTACTATCTGCTTATGATTTCCATTTTTCTATCCCTTATTGTCTGCCATCAGTCAGCGTTTTACCAACCTCATAATTTCTGTATGTGACTTGATAGCCTTCAGTATTTCTTCACTATTAGGCTTTTCAGAAATGCAATGATTCAGACTGCTAGTCCTCCATGATAATAAATAAATAAATAAGGACAAAGGGAGCTCATGGAGACAGAAGTCCTGGTAGGTATAAATAAACCTGTGTACCAGTAACTCAGTCTGCCTGAGAGTAGATTGCTTCAGCTTTGTGTTTTGAATGGGTTTACCTCCTGCTGCAGAGCTGTCATGCTCCATGGATTGACTGAGCCTCTATGCTGGGCTTCCATGGCTCTTTTTATGTTCGAAGAGCTACTGACAGTATCATTCAGCGGCTAGAAAAATGCAGCAGAAGTACATCACCACAGGACACTTGTCATGTTGGACATTCTTTTTTGGCTGCTTGATTTGGGCTTTTGTCTATTTTGTTTATGCCAAGTGATGCAGAGATGTGTGGCTTCATTTGAAGGTATTAAAGATACTTTCTGATTTTGAAAGCCATGCTCCTCAAACACAGAGGATCCCATGAGAATTCAGCAGTGTAGGGAGCTAGAAGCTGGTAGGATTCTCCTTCCCATGAGACTTTTAAAGTCTCCCATTGAATAGTTTTAATTTCCACTGAGATATAAAGAGTTAGCTTGTAGACAGTTTTCATACTGAGTCCTTGAATAGGAAGTGTGTGTGGGCTCTGGAGTATGGGAAAACTTACTAGGGGCCTCGGAGTAATAGGATAAAAATATTTTTTATTTTCCACACTCAAACCTGAAACCTTTAATGCAAATTCCCTCTGAACTGGTGGCTTCAGTGCAAAATCAAACAATAAGCTGGGGGTAGGGGAAGTTTTTCTGGTGTTAGCCCTGAGAGAGCAATAATTTGCTTCCATGAGGCTTTAGCAGGCTTCAGCTTGACTTCTCTTTTAATATATGAATGTTGACATATGGAGTTCAGACAACCTAAGAGCTGTCGCTCTTCTGATGCTCATCACAGTCATTCAGAGCAGGTCCTTCCATGTAAGCAGGCTCCCTCCAAAGACAGCAGGTCATTTACAGGTGACTTAGATTTGGAGTTTTAAAAATATCATAGAGAGATGGAGGCATAAATAGCTTGTAGAGCCAAAAGGCTTTTAGTAAGAAGTCAGGCATTCTTTGGTGTAAAGTTTGAGGCCAGATTCTTTTTTTTCTTCAATTTTTTTTCCCTTAGTTTTCTTTTTTTTCCCCTTTTTTTTTTTCATTACTGTTTTTAATGCTGTTACATCTGGAATCTCCTTTGAGGAATTTTCTTATAATGATGCAAGGTATTCACAGAGTATGACCCACATCAGAGCAGAAGCAAGAGTCTGCTGAAGAAAAACTGCTGCATGAGACAGGATTAGAGAAGGGCTGAAACCCCTTCATGTGTGATCCTCTCTGCAGCTGAAGCCGAGGAGGTGTTTGTCAGTTCACATAACCCACCAGCTAGCCATTACTTGGGGGTAGGACAGTGGTTCAGTGCGAAACACTGACAGGAATCAGTTCAGAAGCACTGATTTATGAGGGAAGTTAAAAGGGGGCCTGAGTGCACATGAGAAGGATGTGTGACAATAAATAATTTACAGATTATGGAAACCCCTAATGTATGAGCAAAGCAAGAGCAGAGGGCAAAATAATATCTGGTTCCAAAGAGAAGTGTAACCAAGTTAAGTGTTGTTTTTCTTAGTTTTTTTAAATTGTGGCTCAACAAAGCGTATATTGACAATGAAATCTACTTTCTCTTCTCTAAGAAAAAATAAAAACCACCCTGAGAAATGAAAAAAAAAAATCAAGAAAATCTGAAGGATATGGCATTAGGGACTATCTTATACTGACAGAGGATGAGATGTTTTAGTTTGATAGGCCAAATTGTCCATGTGAAATCTATGCAATGTGTGTTGTTTGGGAAGTGATTTTCCTTGTTGCCCTTCAGATGAAATAGTAAACAGCCACCAACCCACAGCCTTTCAAAACCATTGTGCTTTTTCTAATGCTTGCTTTGACTTTTTTGCTGTAGGTGGTGTAGCTTGGGGTGAATTATAGGCTTTACAACTATGTTTTATCTAAATGCTTCTGTTGTTCTGAATTATTTTATTCCCACTTACTCTTTTCTAGAATCTTGCTACAAAAATCATTTTGACCTTTTTCTTTGAGATTAAGTACTACCTTTCTTTATTGCTTTTTTTTTTCTTTTTTTTTTAATATAACCCAAATCCATTGCTGAGCCTGCTGTGGGCTTCTGTAACACAAATATTAATTTAACCAATTTCTTTTGCTCCTCCTCTGTTTTTCGGCTTTTATGATCTTCATGCTGCATAGATTCTGGGGAGAAATGGCCATTATGAGGTAGTAAGGGAAGTAGGATGGAAATATTCTGCCAAGTACAGTCATTAATACAAAATACCCTTTGCTGCTTTTGTCGGAAGCATTCCCAGTAGTTGCTCTAGAGGGAAGGCCAAGAGTGACCTGTGAGCAGTGAATAGCTCAAGTATTTGCATATAAATAATGTTTGCTTGATTTATTACTTCTATGATATGCTTTTCAAATAACAGCAGGCAAACGTGTTTTTTCTTTAGTTCTTAAATTCAGGTAAATTCCCTCCCCATCCCCCCCACCCACCCCCAGCTTGCTTTTATTTTCCTGTGTCCTGCAGCTCTTTAAGAAATTGCTATTCAGCAGAGTAAGGCAGAGGTCAGGGCAGGCCAGTGTGGACAAGTGAGGACACCCGTGCTAATTATGTATGCACGGAGGGAACGCGTGCACCATTCAGAACAGGGCCACGCTGCTGCCTTTAAACATAAGTCAGTCTAAAAAGCAGAAAAAAAGCAGTCCTAGCCTGTACTCTTGGAGTGTATTGTTTTTGTGATGGTTCTTTATAACTACAGCTTCTTCTGTTTTTACTGAACTTGTTGCTGTCTCACTGATCCAGTAGCTTGGAAACAGGCTGTTTTGGCATGCTTAGGTAGGTCTTCATGCTCTAAATTACTGATATTTGGTAAATAAAGTGTTCCTTGTTATTGTCCCATGCCAACAAGGATGTCAGATGCAATATTTGCAAGGCTGGTGTGTTCTTAATAGCATTGCATAGAAAAGTTAGCTTGGAGCTGCCCATCACTTTAAGGACACGGTGAGACTTTAGTTCTGAAATGCAGAGATACCACAGCTGCTGATACTCAAAGATTTTTCTTTAAGTAAATGTCTCACTCTTTAGGACATCCATTAGAACAATTTTAAATATTTGAAAAGGGAGTGGGGTGAGAGAGTATAAGCTGACATAACATCCTAGCCACTTTATTCTGAAACCTGCATTTTAACAAACCTCGTAAGAGTCTCGTGAAAAATGAGTTTGAACTCCAGTCCTTTCCGTGGCTTTTCAGGCGTGCATTGCACAAAGGCAGCAGGGTGTGTAGCTGTGTAAGTGCAGTTCTACCTGTGTAGGTGTTTAAAAATTAACAGAATCATGAAGTTTTTCAAGAAATTTGATGTCATGCTTGCTGGGATCGAGCTCCGTACTGCTCCCCTTTTACATATACATTTTTAACTGGGAGAAAGTTTAGAGTGCGAAGGAGTTCTTAGATAGCTCTTCTGTCCCAAGAAGGTTAAGGGAAGGCTGAAAGAACAGGGGGAACCTGTGGTGGACTTTGGACAGAATGTTCAGCATTTCTGTAGTTCCCATTAGTGTAATTGATAATGTCCTGCTCTCCAACACGCCCCTCAAAATATCTGTAGTTTACAAGCAAATCTTCTCCTTCTCGTTCTCCCCACTGAAAGAATAATTTTGGTTTGTTTTGTTTCAGAGCTGGAAAAGGAAATCACCAGGAGACCGAAGAAAGTCTGCATTGTTAAAGTGGTGGGAACAAGGAACTTGTGGAAAAACATCGTGGTATTGTGTGTGAACTCGTAAGTCGGATCTCTTTGTTTGAATAGTTTTGTGGTCAGTCAACTGGAAGCAGCAATGGGAAATGATAAGGGAGCTCCTTCGATTCCTAGTGTGGAACCCTTCACTAATGTCTCCGATAAATGATCCTGGAGAAGCGCCAGATGTTCAGGGAACTGTTTTTATGGCAAACATAATTTATGGCAATCATTGGCTGTTTCGGGCCGCAGAACCACCCTATCTTCTCAGGTGCCATGCTGCAAGTGCATTGCTATCATCAGTGGTCTTGGGTGGCCACGTGCTGGTATCTGCTCATGTGTGCAGACATCTACTACTTGGCATCCTGGATGAGATTTTTGAATGCCACAGGGGAGTACAGGTTCAAGCAGTTTACATCTGATAGGGCTGTGTTGCAGGGGAAGATGTTGCTTGCTAATAAGCACAAGCCTCCTCCCTTGTATAACAGCTGTTCTTGGTAGGTCTTCAAAGGCAGATTGCAAAGTGCTTCAGCACTCCCAAATAGTGTATGGGAGACACAAGGGAGAGTGTTCTGTGGGAGACTGTACAATGTGGTGCTTTCATCCTAAGGCTTCAGTTTGGACATGCTTATGAGGACAAAACCAAGCATGAGCCTGAGGGTTTTATAGGTTACAGGCTCTGAGACTTCTGTACAGAACTGACCACCTTGTAAAGAGGAGATAGATGGGCTTACAAATTCTGGGAGGGCACCAGCAGTGGATTTTCTAATTTTTCTACCTTACAAAATGTCCATTTGAATTTCTTTCATGATTTTTTTTTTTTAATGGGAGGTGGGAACAGAGAAGAGTGGAATTCCCCCAAGTGTAGAAACCTGTAGCTCTCTTGCAGATTTTTCTTCATCACATCAGGGCACTACTATGCAGCTCTCACTCCTGTTAACATATGGATCAGGCATATGGATCAGTCATAACCCAGAGGGGACAAATAGTCACCCAGAAGCACCAAGACTTCAGGGATCAGTCTCCAGTACTATTGGTTGCAGAACCAGCTCAAGTCTTAATGAGTTTTGTGTCTCTCTTCCACCCACCAGTGAGTGATTCCCTCTGCTCTGAAGCAGTGTTTTCATCTTCGGCTCAACTGGTACATTTAATAGCCAGTGCTAACTGTGTTTGTGAAAAATGTTTACATGGGGAATTCTCCCCTTCTCCCTCACCCTCATTAATTTTGCATATTTGGAAATGCTCTAAATTGGAACTAGGCAGCCCAAAAGATAACTTCTGACATTAGCACACAGAGGCTGTTTGCCATCCAAGCAGAGCATGAAGCAGATCTATGTCTGAGGAAATAGATTTCATGTTTGTTTTTAGGGGGTGGGGAAAAAAATTAATTTTAATTCTGTTATTCCTGCTAGGTGAGGCTGTGCTGAATTTTAGTACGTGGAGAAGGAGACTTTTGCAGATAATAATAAAAAATCAAGGAAGATACTTAGTTTTAAAAGTAACAATTCTGAGCTGCTCTCCAAGTTAACAGAATAGAGTAATTCTTGGGGAAGCAGGCTGGAAAGCAAAGTCCAAACAATACAGTAATTTAGTTTATGGGTCATGGCCTAAATAACAACTTCTGCAACTGTGTTGGCATGCAAAGAATAGAAAGACAGAAGAAACACTGGTTAGCTTTGCCCTTTTATTAGTATTGTTTGGCTGATTAATATTGCTCTTATGAGAGAATTCAGTTATAATGTATCTATCCAAAGCAAATGTCATTTTTGTCTAAGAGCAAGCACTTGTACTAGGTTTTTACCAGGGTGAAAGTGTTTGGTATTGAGGGAGGGATTTTGTACTAAAGCATTGATTCAGAAGTTTGCAAGAGAAATTCCTCAGGCCCTGGGCTGTCATGCACTGCCAATTCCCCCAAGTGTTTCTATCCCTATTTTGTTACCCAGTTTACGCTGACAGAGCTTCAAATTCCTGGCCTTCAGGAGAAGTGTATTAGTGTAATGTACCTGCCATTCATTTTTTTTTGGAGACCTGGATCTGTGCCTGCCACTCTGTCAGGCACAATTAATTTATGACATGAAGTTTGTCTTGTCTAAGTGCCAGGGACAAGAGGCTCTTCCTGGCAGAGGTATTTGAGCCATGATGGGTGCAGTTGAGAGCACTGACCTTTCCCATAGCACCTCTGCTGCAATTTTGCACCACATCAACGATGATGCTGGGGCTTCTCATCTGTGTACCTCCAGCCCCCTGCTCTTCCTTTTTTTTTTTTTTTTCTTTTTTTTTTCTTTTTTTTTTTTTTTTGGAGGGGCAAGGTAAGACAGAAGAAAGAGAGAGGAGTGAAATGAGGTGGCAAGATTTTGATCACTGGCATCACAAAGAAACTTTCTCTTGAAAGAGGAGACACTTTGCTATGAAGGGTGATGTAAATGTGTAGATTGGATTAGAGCTTATTGTTTCAGAATTGTAATAATCATTGCAGCACATAGGACTTCAAATAGTCCTTTCTCAGGGATTTTCACTTTGAACAGGCTAGCTTGGGAAGTAGGGTGTAATGTTTGTGTTTAGTATGACCAAATGCCACAGGCAGGTGGGTTTTCCTGGAAGACACATCTGTATTGCACCGTGCTTTGCTGTCCAAGCACACAGGCTGCTTCATCACAGCAATGCTGGCTCTGTGGTTGTCAGCAGATGCACTGGGAACAGAGGGATGTCCTTCTCGGGGTACAGGAGTTCTCGAATACAACGGGAAAACCAATCACGCTCTAGGAATCCTTGTAAAGTTGCTTGTACCCCGATCGTACTGTGAGCAGCAGCTATATGAATAAAGCCAGCAAGAGTTTGGTTGAATAGAGGTTTTTCTTTTGATCACTGCTTATTTTTATAGTAGCACCTAGAAGTCTGAGGTAAGTTTTTTTTTTGCACGAGGTACTTTATTCCTGCAGCAGAAGAAATTTTTTCTGCATTAATGTGTTCCTACACAAAATTCTGTTGCAGTGCACGTCTGCCTTGTCAGCAATGATCTCCTTTTGCCCTATCCTATTTCCCTTAGGCTGACTGGGTATGGCATACACCACTGTTTTGCAAAAAGCATGATGGGGCATGAAGCGAAGATGGCGATTACCCACAACTTCTATGCGGACTACTACACCATGGCTGGGATTGCGCTGGCATCCTGCCTGGCCATGTGCCCAGTGGTTGGGTTTCTGGGAAGGAGAGGAGGACTCCTGCTTTTCATGATACTTACAGCTCTGGCATCACTTCTGCAACTGGGCCTTCTCAACTGTAAGTTGGAGATGAGAGCTTTCCAGGACCACACAAGTTTGACATGCAAATAAGGGACCAGGAAATATTAGCATTTCCTTTGCCTTGCCTAGATTTGTCATGCCATCTGCATTGTTTAAGAAGCTGCATGTATTTGAAGGTTTCTCCAAACACCTGTTGTCTTAGGCTCATGAACAAAAGGCATTGTGTTCTGGATGATTGATTCCCCTAGTGAAGCTCATTGGGCATTGATGCTGCATTAGGTTTCTCACTTAAAAGCAAACGAGGAAATAAAAAATGTTTTTTATTTTATCTTAGTGAAATAGCCTCCAGGGAAAGTGCTGGGCAGGGATTGGGAAGGGAAAACTTCCCCAGTTGAGTCTGCTTCTTAAATTGTTGCTAAATCAAGCGGAAGTTAGAGCAATAGGTATGTGTCCTCTGCCTATTCTGAGCATCTTTCTATGAGTAAGTAATATACAGGTAGCATGGGAATTACGCAGCTGAAAGACCATTATTTTAACACAGTGTGTATGTATAGTCCATGTGAATGGATACACATAATTTTGGGAGGTGACACAGCTTTTCAGATGGGTTGTTCCTGCCAAAACCAAGAGCGTTTCACCTCTTCCTTTCCAGGCAGTAACCTTTATCTGGCCCTTTTGAGCTGCTTCAGCTAGTAAAACTGCTATAGAAATATTCCCTTTCCTTTTTGATTTGATTTTATTTTATTGTCTTCATTTTTTGTTGGTTGAGAAAGTTGAACTTGATGAATCAGAGAGATGCAGAGGGAAGGTACTTTGTCACTCTCACAGCTGCCAAACATTAGATCCCTGTCCCATGAAACACCACCCCAAGGAAAGGGGAAGAGGGTTGAGACATGCTTTGGACAAACTTAGTTATGAGACAAACACCAGCACACTGGTTATTGCTGTTTTTCATTTCTAAGTTTAGAAATAATTGAGGGCTTTAATTAGAGCTTTTTGCATTGAGGATGGAAAGTTTTCACATTCCCGCATACTGAAGGCAGCTCCAAGCCAGAAAGAATTGTCCATATTTACAGACTGTGTTTCCTGAAGGCATTTCCTAAGTTAACCTTTAGCAAACACGCTATTTGTGGGAGTGTAGGAGGGAAACAGGGTACCTCTTTCATGACGTGGATGAAACTCCAACATCGCGCATCGCGTGTGTTTGCTCCCAGCTTGGCACAGATGTTTACACTCCTATTGAGCAGATACTTACCATGTCCAGCAAACCCAGCTGAGAGTGGGAGAAGTCCCCTGTCCCCCCCTCATCACCAGTCTGTGTTGATGGACTGTGACTGCTCACACACAGGTTCACACTGTGCATGTGTGCAACCTCCTGGAACTCCACGTTCTTCTGGTGGTGTCCATCAGGGTCTCTCTACACTGAATTCATATAATTTTAATTTTTTTTTAAGGATGTCAGATGTTTGTTTGAGGCTATTGAGGTAATAATCATGTAGTTGCTTAGTTGAGAGAAAGTATGTCAGAGCCGTTAATCTGCTCTAGAGCCATGAAAATCAACCAAAAAGTCAGTGAGGGAGGTACAGAGGAACACCCTGTAGGAATTATTACAACCTTTTCCATAATGGGTTTAGGTGGTTTTGTGAGCCAAGTTGCTAAAACTAACAGCAGGCATGGGCTCTAGGTGTGTTGTGCTACGTTGGCACTCTCAGCACGGTGCACCCATCAGCCTTCCCCACTTTACCCTCACCTCCTTATTTGTGAGAAGAGGAAGGAAAGGCAGCCTTGAACTTCAGACCAGCTCAAGTCCCCCCACTCTAGATCATACCCCCCCTTTTTCCTCAGAAGAGCTAGATATTGTTTGGAGAGAAGCAGCGACCTTGCTGATTATGAAATCTGTCACAGCAATCCTGCATGTTTTAGCTTAGCATAATTTGGGTGTAACTGGCAAATGAAATCAGAATTTGAGAACAGTGAGAGAGAGGGATATTCTTCACCAGCCACAAACCTGCAGCAGACCTTGGGGTTTGGCGTGCTTGGCCCTTCCTCTGAACTCTGGGGTGTCACCTGGGAAGTCACAGAAGGCCAGTGGGAGATGAGCAGCAGAGCTATGGCCAGCTTGTGCTGCTGCCCTTCCCCTTGCTGCCCAGTACTGCTGTGTGCTCCTGTGTGGTTAGGACACGTGGCACTTGGTGTCTGAGGTGACACATGGACCATCAGCTCAGGGTTTTGGTGAAGAATAGGGTCTCCCACTAGTCTGACAGTGCTGATGCTCAGACTTTTTTATCTGTAGAGCTTCTGTTGGCCATTTCTTTGGGGCTACAGCAGGAGGGCATTTTTTTCTTCTCCCCCTTCATTAACAGGGGGAGAACACAAAGAGGCCTTTGTGTTAATGCCAGTGGTAATTCTGGGGCTCTTAAATATGCTTTACTGCTGGTTTGTTATCACTGTCTCATTAGCATGCTGTCCTCCAGTTGAAATGTGCCTGGAAACCGCATGTCCTATCTGGTGGCCAGGGAAAGATGTGCCAGCTGTGGCATGGGAAAGAATTGTGTGGAGGGCTAGGGTGGAATGTGGGATTTACCTTTTTTTTTTTTTTTTTTCCCTTTGGATAAATAGTTATGTAAAACCAGTAAGTTCTTGTTTTTTCTCCTTTTCTCTCTTATTTTTATCTTCCTCTGACTTCCGTGATCTTGGATCCAGTGATCGGAAAATACAGTCAACTTCCAGACTCAGGTATGGTTTACTGACAAATCTGCATTATGTTGAAAACACTCCCCCAGGAGCAGGTAGATCCAAAAGGCCTGAGCCAAAGCACCCAGAGCAGAGACTGCTGCCATAGAGGAGTGCAAGGGGAAAGCCCACTTCTACGCAGTGCCTTGAGACCCCACTCATAGGCAGGTCTGCTCATTTATGTGCAGTCTCTTGGTGTAGTATCCCCTCCAAATAATGTGTCTTGCCTCTGCATGTCAAGACAGGGTGCAGAGGTCCCCCAAGGTTTATTTTCAGATACACAGTAAGGCTTTCTCAGAAAATCTCCTGAGAAGAAACATTCCCAGTTCAGGAATCTCAGGTGTTGGGTTTTTTCCAGAAAGATCTGAGATGACAAAGTCACTTCTGATAAGGGCACTTAAACACCTTAAAAAATACTCTCCCAGATACCTTATCCCAGGCTGAAGTACTGTAATGGCAATGCAGTGACAGGCTACAGGGGAACAAAATTTACCCTTCTGTATTAGATTTGATGGACCTGTCCTTGCCCAGCTTTTCCAAGGTCTGTTCTGCTGAGCAATTATGACTCCCTGAGGGGTAAGTGGTGTAGCCTCACCTGCCATGCAAAAGTGGACAGGGAGCCTCAGAGACCCATATTTTGCAAGGCGCTGAGCTCACACCCTTATCTGCTGGCAGTATGTGCTCTCTCCCCCAAACTTGGGGTGCACTCAAGAAAGGGCTTAGCCCTGAGCAGGCTGGAACATGTTTTGGAGGATGTAACCGAAGAGCTCCCAAACACCTTTTGCTCTCCTGACAGCTGATACATTCAGCAAGAGCAAAACCAGCTGTTAATTTTCATTGGATCCGACACAGAGACTGCACCTGCTTGGGATTACATGTTGATGAACAGTTCTTTTTTCAGGCAGGTCTTGGGATTTGGCTGTAGAAAGGTGGGGGAGCGTTGACTGCAAAGCTCCAGTCCTTTCCCCAGAGCTCCTGTCAGGCACAATGTGTTGACCTTGTATGGTGCAATAGTCTCTGCAAGTGACGTGACCTCCTCTCTGGTCAGGACAGACTACATGAGCTCCTACAACTCCGGATCAGATATCCTGCCCCTGCCCACAGAAGGTGGTGAGCAGGGATCAAGGGTGAGATGTACTATCGTCATGACCAGAAGACAATTTCCTTTAGCCTTGTTTAGATTTACTGGGGTTTCTCCCTGTGCTTGATAGACACTGTTCATCCTGGAAGCCTTGCTGCCATCCAGCCATGAAATGATTGAGCAAACAGCCTTGACTTAAGGGAGTGCTTTACTGTCCTTGGCATCAGCTGTTCTCACCCAGAGTTGTTGGGCAAAGGCTGTCAAGCTGGGAGTTACGACAGAGTTTGCAGACTGATCAAGTGCAGGGGCTTAGCGCAGAGATGGGAGCGCTTTTATTTCTTTAGCCTCTTGCCCTGCAATGGGAGGGAAGCAGCTGGTGCCTAAAAGACTGCCCAAAGATGTGGGTTTTTTTGGGTTTTACCTTTTTTGTGGTGGTCAAGCATAAAAAATTTGGAGATTGCTGCCATTTTTGGCATGACATTATGATTTTTTTCATGTATGCTCATGTCTCAGGTGCTTGGGGAATGGGTGCTGTAAAAAACAATTTTAAATTAGTATTACAAAATAACTCATATTCTTGTCTAGGGAGAAAGAGTAACATAAACCATAAACCTCTTGGTTTTTTTCCTTGGAAGTTTGGCCTCATTCTTACTTTTTATGAACACATTTGTCTTGTCAGGTATGAGTGACAGCGTCAAAGACAAATTCTCTGTTGCGTTTTCCATCGTGGGTATGTTTTCTTCGCATGCTGTTGGAAGCCTCAGCGTGTTCTTCTGTGCTGAAATCACACCCACGGTAATCAGGTGAGACATTGGCCCTGAGCTCAAAAGATGGGCACAGAATTATCCTCATTAAGCTGATAAGGGCCTGTGTAACTTAACACATTGTATGGGAGGGGAAACGCCGTGTAATTGGAGACCTCAGCAATTTTGGGGCTGCTCTTTAAGGTCACTGCAGTCAGTCTGCCTGGGTAAATGAGTGTCTGCGTACAGAGAGGCTTTGTTTCCCATGGCTCCACCTTGTGTCTCATCGTGGAGCTGATCAGCAGGCCAGACAGCGCATGAATTGCAGCGTGGTGGGGTCTTAAATACTCAGCTGAACCAGATTGTGCGGTTGAATGTTGTCATTGCTTCACTTACTCTGCGGGATTTATATAAGCAGCGACCGGGTGAGTTTACAGTTTGATATAAAAGGAGAAATTCCATGAGTGTGCAGAGGAGGACATAGTGCCAGCAATCCCTGTCTCCACAGAGCAGGCTAACCAGGCCAGCCGTAAGGGTGCTTCCCTGGAAGGCAGGTGTTGAAATGCATGGTGTTAAATGCTTTTGGTGCGTAAAGATGCTCTGCAAGCCTGCCTTTCCTACAGCAGCACCCCCGTTAGTGGTCTGCCTTTACTGAAGGTAAAGTCATCTTTCTCTTTGCATGCAGATCTATCTTAGCAGAGACTCAAAGTTTTTCTAAAGAGGAGCACTTTCATCCTGGGAAATAGTAGAAATCAGACAGATGATCTTTGTTGAATTTCCCATAACACGTCTTTCCATAGTCAGGGGTTTGTACCATTTTATATATTTGCTGTTATCTTTTACAGCACAAAGGTTGTGCTTTTGTGTTCTGGATTACGCTTTTAGCAACACCACAGCAGTTCAGGAGTCCTCCCTGACTCCATTGAATTTCCCAGGAATGTAGATCATATGTGTGGGAGGGAAAGAGTGGAGGAAAGAGGATACTCTTTTTTTTTTTTTTTCCCCCTCCAAATTACATGCCTTTTTGCACTTCGCAAAAGTGTTATTGCAGAACTGTTAGCTGAGTCTCCTTGATCCATGGCCTTTTCTTCCAAGCTATCTCAGTTTGTTAATGTATTTTACAGATAACATTATTTCCACAGGGAAAGGCAGTGTGAGCAGTGAGATTATACAGCAACCCGAAACACTAACAGCTATTTATTTATGTGTGTGTCAATCAATTTTGTGGTTTTATGCCTCTTTAATTTTCTCCTTGTCTTTATTTGAAAGACACATAGATAAGCAATTGACTATGTCATACAGAAGAGAATCTGCCAAGTAGGGTCAGATGTGCAGTGTGAATTTAGCAAGATTTTTTTTTCCTGAAGTCACTTATGTTGCTCCAGAGAAGGGGAAAAAATCCTGGCTGGTAGCTGAAGTTCTGCCTCCCATGACTCTGCTGGGTGACACCAGGCGAGTGACAATAGTTGGATATGCCTCAGGGTCCCCGTTTATTTATAGGGATGATGACACTGCAGTGTTTTGTGGTCCTACCACCGTGATAAGATCCACTCAGGGCTGTAATTAGGAGATGTAGCTCAGGACGGTGCATAAACCTGTCTCAGGTAGAAGTGTGGTTAAGCTGCCTTCTGTCTTCGATTTTGGTGAGATCTGGGTGCTCCATCCTATCCTGCTCTCCAAAATACTTCCTTGGATGCCTTTTAGGGGTTGGAACTAGATTATCTTCAAGGTTCCTTCCAATCCAAACTATTCTATGATGCTAATATGCTTTTGGTTGAATCTCAAGGAACCTTAAGGAAAAGGGAGGCAAAGAGAACACTAGGGTTGTCTCAAGGGTTTCCCTAGTCAAATTCTTTACCTGTAATACGCCATCCCCAAGGATGGAAAACAGCACTGTCATTACCTGAGGTAGCAGTGGTGTGATAGCAAACCCGTATCACCCCTCCATATCTGCTGCTGTGGTGTTGAGATGAACAGTTACAGTGGTAGAGGAGGAAAACAGCCATCCTCATCACCAAAAGGTGCCACCTGCTCCAGCAACATGAAGGTTTCATGCTGTCATGTGGCACAGACGCATCCTTCATACCCTTGCACTGCACTCCAGTCTCCTGGCAGTAGGAAGGAGGGCTTCACCAGGAGCTGCCATTCTTTGTACCAGGGGCTGCAGTGTGGAGCTCCATCCAAATGCTGAGTTAAAGCCCTGAGTGGCACCAATAATCCATCTAATAATCTTGACACCATTGCAGTCTGCACAGCTACTAAATAGAAACAGGCTGAGGAAAACACAGTGTGTCCTCTCCTCATCCTCCACATGCTCAGTTACTATCAGTTACTATCAAGTCTGGTTTTTTTCTGTCAGTGTCCTGCTTTTGTGTCCACCTTTCCAAAGAAATGAAGAGTGAGGAGTGATGGCCGAATCAGGAGTTTTACCCATCAGTAGTTGCCTGAAATCAAATTTCCAGCTGTTAAGGAAACTTTCCTGTCTGACCATCCAGGAGCCACTCAGCAGTCACACTTGTGCAAAGGGGCCGCACCACTGCATGGCCTCTTGCCTTCAGGTCCCGCCTCCTAGAGCTCAATCTGCAGCTGACACAGCGGCTCACACACCCAGCTACCTGCACTGAGCATACTCCTCAACACAGGGGGGTACAGGGCTGTTTCGTGGCACTTGAACCAGGCCTGGCTTCTTGAAGGTGGGGCCTTGCTCCATGAGGCCAAGGGCATCCTGATGTATTACTGAAGCTCTGGCCTAGGACTGAATGCACAGAAAGTTACTTATGTATGGGCAGGGAAAAACTGTGGAGGTTTTCAGGGACTGACTTCAAGAAGTGGCCGAGCTGATTCAGCAAAGCCCAGAAAACCTGGTCCAATTTCAGAGTTGGCCCTGCTTTGTACAGGAGGCTAGAGCAGATGCTCTCCCAAAGTCTCCTTTAGCCCAGGCAGCTCTCTCTCTGGCTCTTTTGTACTCTGAGCCATGCCATGTGTTGACCCATTTGCTCAGTGCAGACAAATGGCCATCTGAAGACAGGATTAATATTTCTCTGCTCTCCTGAGGAGTGCTGAGAAGGGTAAGGCCCTTTCCTTAGAATGTCAGCGTGGATGTTTTGCTGCCCCCTGAAAAAATACTGCAATAACGAGCAAGGAACTTGCTCCATGAACAAGCAGGACCTTTCTGAGGACAAAATTTTGGACCAAGGTCCCTTTGCGATTTGCCCGTGTCAGGACCATAAACTTCATGCTGAGGTTTATGTACAAACCATCCCTCCCTTCTTCCAGTGGGTGAGCAGAGGTTGGAGAAGTGGTTCTGGTCAATCATCCGTGGAGCCATGCCATGGGAAAGCCCTCCACAGCAGCCACAGTGTGAGGGGGGAAGCTGGGGCTCACCATGGATGACAGCAGCCCTCACACTTCCTCCCCAAGTTCCACTCTGAGAGTGTTTGAAGTACAGTAGCTGGCCCCTGCCATAGAAGACCTGAAGCTGAGGAGGAGCAGTGTCCCAAAACACTCAGAATAGTTTTGCTTTCCACCTGCTGCCCATGTCACCTGCAAAAACTGTGAATTAAGAGGGTGCTGCCTCTCCTGTCTTGTAGCTGTTTTCCTGATGTGCACAGAAAGGACAAAAAATTCCTGACAGTATTTTCAGTTTTCTCTTATTTTTTTTCCCTTCACATTTCCATGTTTGCAATGCAGTCAAACCTTAAAGAGAACCCTTCTAAGACACATACCAAAACATTTTCAAGCTGCCTCCTACCAGGTTTTGCTGGCGCTGGATAAAGTAAAGCCTGCTGTAATTAATGACGTCATATGGAAAAACTTTTTTTTCCCGCCTCAAAATCTGAAGCCACTTGACCCATAAATGACAGAGCCGTCTTTGTTGTTGCTTTTTTCCATTTTCTTTCAGTTGCTTGATGTCCTTCTATAGCAGCTTTTAAAACTCACCTCAGGTCCTTCTCAGGGGGGCTGAGATACAATTCAGCTGTAGCAAACACTGATGTAAACGAGACGGGCTTTTGTTGCTTGAGAACCAGCTTGGGGAGAGATTTGCCATGCATTTGGGACTGGTTGTGTCAGTTACTCATGTGAGTGTATAAATGAAGTTGCAGGGAGGCCAGTTGCACAATAGCCGTATTCAGCTGGGTTTCTAAATTGCTATTGGAAAGCTGGCAAGTTTTTAATAAGGGCTTTTGCAGTATTTGGAGAAGTCACTGTTGTCTGTGAAAGATGCTCTGCTGAGTCTGGAGAACTAGAATATACATGCATGAATTTTTGATCCAGTCAGTGTCCCAAGAGTGTCTTTTGAAACCTATGCTTGCTGCCCTTCAGCTGTCAAGAAAGCGGCAGTGGATTTTGGAAAGGATTGAGTGAAGATTAGCTTTAACACAGTGGCTGGCTGAGTGAATTTGGCATTTGTAGGTTTATGGTACTGTGATTTCTAGTATGGTTAAGTCAATGAAACTGGGTTTTTTCCCAAGTATTTGACATAAAGCAGTCCATTTGCCTTTTGCAGTCATCTTCTATAAGGGCTAGTTCTTGTTAATAATTACAACTCTGCATTGGGCCAGAAACTGAAGCATCTGAGCCCCTCTGATCTCCAGAGGGTTTGGGAGTAGATAGCATCTCCCAGAGGAACTGCAGGAAACATACTGCCTGCACAGGCTTCATAAGGAAGCAAGGTGCCAGTGATGAAGCTCAAAGGGAAACCTCCCTCTGCAGGCAACAGGGTCTTTGGAAAGTGAAGGACAAGCTGTCAGTCTCACAGATTTGGTTAGAATGAGTCACTTAAGGGTGACGCTCTGCTGGCCAGAGACTTCAGTTGTCCCACAGCAGGAGGAGGGAATGGCCTGCCTCACAGAAACACCTGCAGTGCTGCTTTTGTGTGGGGTCACCCAGCACAGACAGACCCAGGAGCATGAGCTGTGCCTCAGCACAAGGTGTGCCCGTTCTGTCCATACCAGGGCCTGGAGAGAGAGATGCTGAGATGAGGAATTGCAAGAGAGGTTGCTTGCATCAGAAGAGAACACTGAACTGGGCTTGCACAAGCAGCTTCTGTGCTTGTAACTGGAGGAAGATGAATCTATTTTCACACTTCTTTTCTGAAAATTATGTATTTTATTACTACATCAATGTGTTGAAAAGTTCCAGCCACAACATGTTTTTGCGTAGAAAATATTTCAGCGCTCAGCGTTTGGTAAAAAGGATCGAGGCGGTGGCTTGTTAAGTCTAATCTCCTGCCTCCACTGCTGAATGATGCCAGGTACCTTAGAGGCAGCCAAAATTGACTTCTGCACCTACTGCTTCTTAGTGTGTCTTGTCTAACTGGAGAGAAGGCTGGCATGCTAAGCAAAGTCTGGTTTTCCCCGACTAAATGTGGGAATACTTGGAGTTAAGAATACTTTAGAGGGCTGTCTACACACTCACATGATAAAGCTCCTCTTCGTATGTGGGGGCAGTTAAATGGCTGTGAAATGATACTTATTTCCCCACACTGAGGCAAATAAGCAGCAATTATCTACAACAGCAAAGCAACTCCCTCCTGGAGTGACTGTGCAGTGTGAAAGCTCTGAACAAGCCAGGTTTGCCTTCAAGACTTCGGATGCCCTGGGTGCATGCCAGACAGAGGGTTGGTCTGGAGGACCTGTCAGGTCTGTGGGCTCCCCACCTCAGTACCAGTGGGGCTGGGCTCTCATCTCTGGCTGTATTTGCAGGGGAGGCGGATTGGGGCTGGTCCTGGCCAGTGCAGGTTTCGGCCGCCTGACCGCCCCCATCATGGAGCTCCACAACCAGAAAGGCTACTTCCTCCACCACGTCATCTTTGCCTGCTGCACTCTCATCTGCATCATCTGCATCCTGCTGCTGCCGGAAAGCAAGAACCAGAACCTGCCTGAGAACATCCCAGATGGGGAACATTACACCCGGCAGCCCCTCCTGCCGCACAAGAAGGGGGAGCAGCCCCTGCTCCTGACAAACTCTGAACTCAAGGATTATTCTGGCCTCCATGACTCAGCAGCTGTGAGTGACGGGATCTCGGAGAACACCACTGCCAATGGGATGAAGTCAATGTAACTGGGTGGATTTTATTTCCCTTTTTTTTTTTTTTAATTATTTTATTTTTCCCTTCTATTTCTTCTCTTTCTTTTGTATTTTATTTTATGCTGTTGTGCGGGAGGAGTAGCACTTTGGGCAAAGGTGTTTTGCACAGATTTTACAAACCAGTGATGGAGCAGAAACAAACTTGGAGGAATTCAACTCTGCTACTAAAGCAAATTTTGGCATCTTCAACTGTTGTGCAGATTGCTCTTGAAAAAGTTTTGGGGGAAAAGACTCATTCGAAAAAAGACATGGCTGGCAGTAGCCCTTCAGAACTCTTTTTTTCCTGCCATTAAATATGTATATTTATTTTGATTTATTCTCAAGAAGCACTTTATTTCCTTTTCCTTTCATAGATCACAAAAATGAAGCCATCTTATTATAAGAGGTGCAGCCATTCCAAGAAAGAAACCATGGGGGGAGGGGAGTGTTGTTTTCTGTTTTGTTTTCATGTTTCTTTAAAGAAAAGAGGGATCCACCACAAAGTTGAATTGACTTAAATTTAGACTTGTGCAACATTCTTCTGCCTGTCTAGAAAGTCCAAGTGCCCAGGTTGCCTGTTGTGTTTGTATACACGGGAAAAAAAAAAAGGAAGACAAAAACAAAGCAAAACTTGTTGTGACTCAAACTCTGACTGCGTTTTAGGCAGCTTATGTTTGTCTTTATAGCCCATGTGCACTTAAAAGTTACTTTCTAAATTAGTCCTTTTTTTTTTTCACCAAATGCATTGAAGAAAATCCTACCCAAACAAACTGATTATTCAATGTGAATCAGCTTGCTGCATTTTAAGAGTATATTAGTCTATTTTAGGTGGTTCCCAGTGCTCTTTAATAGTAACATAGATGATGCAAATGATTTGACTAATGATGCAAAAATTAGTTTTGCTGAGAATGGCTTTAATTATCAGGAGGCCCAGGATCTCTGACTTCTCCAGGAGAAGAGCATGAACCAGCAGGGATAACAGTAAGGAGCATGGGCTACCATCTGTATTTTATTCCAAAAGGCAGCACAGCTGGGATTTCTGCTCCTAGGAAATGAGTGTCCTGGCATGGTGTTACCTGTTTTCAGAACCAGGATTTGGGTTTTCAGTTTAAGCGGACAAACTGCTTAAATGGCTGTTGGAAATGAATTAATTGATAGCCTGTGAATAATGTCTTACTGAGATGTCTTGGGCTCTTAGAGATGTTTTTGGGTTCCGACCCAAGACTGTACAGTGAACTCACCCAGATTTCCCCCTTCCCCAACTGTTCTTTTAAGATTTTAGATCGCAAAAAAAGTTTACTTAAATCAGATCAATGCTACACAAAGTGAACATCCGGTTTACCTCCTACTGTGCAGATGGCACTTTGATGGTGGCCACTTGACTTCTCTCCTCCAGCCCCCAGATCAACTATTTCCTTTGGCCATCGGCTTTTGGTTCTCACGAGAGAGAATATTGTGAGGACCTAGTTCAATGCAAGGACTCTGTAAACAAACAGCTTTCTTGCATTGTAGTTAACCTCCCCACTCTCCCTCCCTCTTCTCCTTTCTCACTCAGGCCATCCATTTGTGATTGCTCGGTAGTGCAGACGTTCAAACAGAGCAGCAGGATGTCAATGTTGTATTGAGTGTCCGTATGATTGCCACTTTGTTTGATGTACATCTTGCGTTCATATGCACGGAAAGTGCTCGTTTGCACTTTCCTCCTCTCCCTTCCCTTCCCCTTCCTCCTTTGCTGTATATATTGTCGATTAACTACTGTACCTAACAATTTCCATCCTCCATTAGGCTGCCAATGTCCTCTTACAGTCCCCAATAAATCAGAGATATGTGCTCCCCAGCGGGCAATGCAGTAAGTAGCACAGCCTCAGACGCTGACGAATGCAAGGGGACAGGTAGACCTGCAGAAGCGACAGAGGTGGTTGTGTTCAGAATAACAATGTTGTCCTAAGGCTGCTAATTTTTACAGAGGATGTGGACATTTGGGTTCTTCTTGAGCCTGGTAAGAAACACTGGACCGGTTGATGGTAGTTTTGCCCGAAGATACACTACTTGGGGGTTTTTTCACCTTTGCTAGACTTGCTGTGACAGCAAGAGCCCAATCTTCCTTACACTCAAGTTTTATTGTCAGACTTGAGTACGGCTCCTTCTTTTCGTTCTGTGCCGAGACCTTTGCAGTCTGTGTTCACCCAAGAACCCAGCCCTTCCCCACTCGTGCAGTATTCACGTGCCAAATTTGTGCAATACCTTTTGCCTTCAATGCGAGATGCTTATTGCAAGCCACACACATTCAGGGAGGAAAAAAATGGGTTCACAACAAAAAATTGAAGAAGCAAAACGAATCTTAAGGGAGGAGAAAAAGGGCCTGAATGCAGAGAAGGTGTGAGCACAGAGGCGGAAAGCAGCTGCCATCCATCATGCCGTGGAGCCAGCAGCTCCTTCGTTTGTGGTCTTGTGTGCCTGTATGCTCAAGCTGTGGTACAGCCTTTGTAGACCATCCACAAGCCTTATAAAACTGGCTGCTTCCAGCACTGTCAGCAGTCCTGGTGTGCTTGCCGCTGTTGTCCACAGCGCTTTATCGTTTCCTATTCTGGTGGTTGCTCTCTAAGGACAGACAGGCACAGGGAAAAGAAAAATTGTTTAAACATAGCAACATTTACATAGTAAACAAACTAGGTGACAGAAATGTGCAGCAATTTATTAAAAAAAAAAAAACTTATGAAATTGATTTGATTTGCTGGGGTTTTGGTTTTTGGCTTGAAACCAGGTAGTCGGTACTGATCTTCTGCAACAAAGGGAGACCCAGCTTTCTCTAGTTGGTCTGCCCCTCTGCCTCTGTCACAACAATAAAACAAAAACTTATTTCCTGCCATGGCAGCTCTAGTTTTGCTCCTTTTCCTGATAACATGAATACTTCTGTGATGATTATTTTCTTCCACAACTGCTCACAGAGTTGGAAGGCTTTTGCTGAACATATCTTGTGTGGAGGAGTCGGGTACCAGGTGATGCAGCAGGGCAGAAAGGAACCATGGAATGCTTGCCCTGCCTTTGCTAGTCCTGCAGCAGGACAGGGCTCTCTGCTGGGGTCCCAGCCAGCTGCTCCATTGGCTCCTTGGCCGCATCCCCCCTCCAGCCATTACCAAGAAAGGCTTTTCTCAGGTGGCTCTTTATGGCTACCACAACAGGGGAAGCAGTCCAAGCTGTCTTCTCCGTTTTGGCCTTTTTCTGTGAACCTTCAGTAACCTCTAAGCCCATCAGTAGATTTTTCTTTGGGTTTACCATTTAAGGGCTTTCTTCCATCTTTGTAAGTTTAAACAAAAATGTGAAGTGACATTATGCTTGATCTTAGGGGCTTTGTCCCCTTTTAAGGTTTCAGTACTGCTTTTGTTGCCAGACACACTGCAAATGGATAACAACAGTCGCCTGTTTGCAAGTGTTCTGTGGCCACTTTGAAAGGGGGTTATGTGATTTACTTTTTGGTTTCATTGAGCAGGCTTTTTTTGTTGTTGTTCTTTTTAATGGAAGTATTTTACTTAGCTGTTGCCACTTCCTGGAGCCAAACACTTTATTGGTCACCAAATTGGAAGCAGAAGTGCCATTAACTGAACTCTGTGAATGTCAAGTCAAGTTGCGCCTGTAGCTGGCACATAAGACAACACTATTAAGTGGGGGGACGATCTCCCTCACTGTAACTTTTTTTTAATTTTTTTTATTTTTTAAGAAAAAAAATGAAATTACAAACCTCATTTTAAATGTATTGTGTAAAATGTTTCAGGAAAGGAGTACGGTGTGTTTTGTCTAGTGGGCGAGATCTCCCTCCCCATTTCAGTTTCTGATGAAGTTTTAAAGAATCGTGTTACTGTATGTTTTGATCATGAATAGTCTGGTGGTGCTTCCTCATAGCACAAGCTTAAATCAAGTACTGAAAACAGTCTTACAAGCTAAATGTCTGCATGATGTTACATCTGTTGTACCTACTGAGAAGAACTTTGTATGTAAATGTACAGAATAAAATGACATTGTCCCATCAGTTTGCTCTCCTTGGTCTGGCTCCTCACAGTGACTTCTGAAACACCCAGCAGGAGCTGATGCCTCAGCAAACAGTCCTACCCTCCTCTACAAACAGAACGAGCTGTTTGTAAATCAGGCTGATTAAACCAGCACATCGATTTACAACTAATTATCATTATAGTCCATTACAGAAGAGTAGTTGACTGTTTGCTGGGTGGTGTAAATTAAAAAGAAAATACTCTCCAACAGTTTTTTTTGCAATTCTGATCCTGAACTGTGGCCAAAGACGGACAGCTGTTCCCACCAGGTAAGGAGGAGCTTTCTGTGCCCACACCAAATATAACATGTTGAAGCCACTGGCTGTTCAAATCCTTTTGGACAAGAGACTCAGTAGCAGTTTTGCCTCCTGCATCAGTGACCTCTCAGTTACAGTTTTTAATTGCTGGTTATGGCACCACAGCAAGGTAAATTCATCAGTTTTCTGCAGGGGGTTAGGATAATTGTCTAGAAACAGCACTAGTAAATTTTGTTTGTATCAAAAGCTTATGTTTGAGTCAGGGCTCAACTTGCAATGGAAAAAAAAGTAATAACTTGGATAGTTGACTCCTAGCTGCCCTCTCATTAAACAAAATAGCCCATGGATCTGCCTTTGAAAGGATTCCCATCCTACCTAAAAGCATGTCCAGAGAAGTGCAGGATACTTTGCAGTGGTGGTCATGGTAGTGGACTGCTATGATTTTTCTAATGTATATGCTTGATTTACACATGGTGTGCTGTTCTAGCAGCCTTACAGATGTATCTATTGCTCTAGAATTCAAACTGCTTTTTCCTTCTACGTAGTCCTCAGGGATGGACAGATAACACTTTGTGAAACCCTTCTAGTGTTCTTAATGCCCAAGGGACAGAAGGAAATCCAGTGTTTAGCACCAGTACTACAACCAACAGGGACTAAAAGGAGAAAAGTAACACTCATGTCACAGCTTCACAATATAAAAATGAGGGATTTCTTTATTTGAACACTAAAAGCTACTCTACTGTATTCAGTGCTAGTACACAGTAGATTAACTGTACAGATATATTTTGGAACTGATTTTCCAGCAGATCCCAGTACTGCATGGAGGCCAGACACTGCATGCATTTTTACAATGATCTTCTTCAATTGTAGCATCCATTTGCTATCCTACTTAGCAGGGTAGCAAAAAAATTTTGCTTTGAAATTTCAAATTCAAATGTTATTTGCACAAAAATAAGTTCCAGGTCCAATTGTATCTATGTCCATCTATGTTTAATAACAACCACAAATGCAATCAAAACAATACAAAACAAATATACTAATTTAATGTCAGTGTGAAAATTTCAATCAGTTTTTCTGAAACAATTCATCTTATTTTACAATGATGCAAAGTCAGAACTTCTCTGGAAAAGCCATCATTTCTTCTTTGATCCTGTTTTCTATGAGTAAGGTGAAATTGCTGTCTGTGTTTTGAAGATTGTAGCTGACAAATATCTGTTTTTTGGTCTTGCTGGCTAAAATACAAAACAGAGTAGTCAGCCATATTTTGTTCTTGTATAAAAGTGATGATAGCATTCAAGCAAGCCTCTTAAAAAGCTATATTGTGCAGATTTCTAAGATGATGTTCTCCACTCCTCCTGTGCTGGTTGCAGTTATTAAGGAACAGCAGAACAGTTACCTGACCACTGGCATGTTGGGCAAAACTTTGCCCAAGCAATATAAAACTGGTGACTATCAACTAATTTTTGACCTGGTGCAAAAAGGCATTAGTTGCTGGAAAGCCTTGCAGGGCTTTTAGTGGATTTTCTGGATGCTTCCTAAATATACTATTTTAAGTGAAATTACAGACTGTACTGGAGTCAGCACTGAAATAAAGTTTATGAGTTGGTAAGTCTATGCTGTGTAAAACATTAATAGAGGGAAAGCACATAAGAAAATGATTGAGCCCCAATTAACCAAGTTCCAAAGCTAAACTTTGTGAAGGTTGTAAGCACCATACAGGAAAAACAGGCACTAAATTTAAATTTAGTGAAATTGGGCAGGATGGTGAGAAACAGTCCCTGCACCTCATACAAGCAAATATAGACAGAAATATGTATGTGTGTCTTTAGCAATAGAATTTTTTAAATTGTGTTAAATAGAAGACAAAACCCAATATTTGGGTCATGAGATATTCTTTTGAGGGAATGAGCTGGGAGCTGATGATCCTAGAGACAAATCAAACTGTTCTGCTTGAATATTCAAAAATATCATCTGAATTTTTAAAACTTGAAAATAGAAACACCAGGACTCATATCTTGATCCTTTCTAAATAGGAAATTTAAGTAAGAAAATATAGATATATATGTGTGTGCATAAAGTGTAATTGAACAATTCCTTGAGGCATTTTCATTATGCAAATCAATTTATTATTATTTTTCTATTCTAACAGGTTACCAACTTCCTGTCTCTGTCTCAGAAAGTAGAGCTGCTTCTGAAATGCAAGGACTAGTTTGCCTTTTAAGACTTGGCACTACAAAATGCTGATATAATGCAGCGTGTTGCTCTGATTGCAAAAATTAGCACCCGGCACTAGATTTTTGTGGTATTAAGCGGCATGTTTTGTAAGTGCTAGTGCTTCATCATCATGCCCTAAATGAATGCAATGCTAATTCTGAACTAATTAATACCATTATCCTAGCGTATACTGCAGTGTCGAAACTTAACTTCTTAATTATGTTTGCCTAAGGTCCAATAGCATCTCTGGGATGGTGTTCCAGATCCTGGGAACGCTGTGAATCCCTTAGGGTCACCTGTGCCAAGGACCTCTGCTCCTACCACTGTGCCGTGGCTCTGAGGGGCAGTGGGACCTTTTTGGTCCCTGCTTCCTGCCGATTAGGTTGGACATGTGGACTTTTGTGGGAAGGACATAAGAGGAAAGATCTTATGGCTCCATGGAAGACCATCTGCAACCCCAGAGTAAAGCTGAAAACTGTAAAAGACAAGGCTTACCTAAAAAGCCCTCCAGTAGGTCTGCTTCCCATGCAGCCTGGTTAATAACCCCTGTTGCACCAGCTCTTCAAAGAGGAGGAAAAAATTCCTCGGTGGCCATCATCTGGGACATGGTGAGTGCCAGGAGAAACTTTAGCAGCACAGACAAACCCAATCCTACAACCCCATGTACAGGGCAAAGGCCCAAATCTAAGCTTGAAAGGAAGCTCAGTGGGAGCAGAACAGACAGGAGAAGAGTTGGGCATAAGTTTGTAGACTGTTCATGCTGGAAAAGAGGTGGTGGAAGGGAAGTGTGCCTGGATGATAAATACTCAAGGAAGAATTGAGGTCATCTTTACCAAGAGTCTGCCGGTCTCCACAGAGGGAAGATGAAGATGTGGCACTAATCAGTAGTCACTTCAGCCCAAAGCACTGTGAGTTCAGGATATGCAGGTAAGGGAGACACCAATGGGCAAGCCGTCCTCAAGAGCTGGCCACCCCTAACCTACAGGAAATGGTCTTTTAGGATCTAGGTTTCTTGACTAGTAAGACACATCTTGTGCCAAAGTAATTGGGCAGGATGGTGAGAAACAGTCCCTGCACCTCATACAAGCAGATATAGATAGAAATATGTATAAAGAGAAATAGAAATGAGGCATGTGTGTCTTTAGCAATAGAAAATTTAAAACAAAAAAAAAATCAGAAATAAGGAAGAAGATCCAGCCAATATACCGAGTATAGCTGTTGTGGCTACAACCCCTTCCAGGCTATAAAGAAAAGGAGAATGTGTACACTGCTGCACAGCAGCACTGAAACTCCTGCTCCAGGGAAGGAAACCTGACACTGCAGGAACACGTGGTAGATGACGGAATGCAACTGGCAAGTATAAGAAATGAAAATTGTTATGTGCAAAATGCTACTTCACTGAGAGCCTGTGAAGAAGACCAGAATGGAAACTACATGGAAAAAACAGTGACAAGCATGGGAAGGCAGGGGGTTTAGTGTTAGGGGGAGAGGGATACTGCCTGCCTGAAGATTACCACGTGGCAGGATGGTTAAAAAAATACCTTGGAAGTATAGCTCCAAGGCTGTCAGACTTGGCTATGAATATCATCTCTGTTATTACAGAATTTGTGGGAGAAACAAGGGTTTAATTTCCCAGATAAAAACAACACCAGTGGTATTTCTAGCCGAGGTGAAAAACAGATTTTCTTACCAAGCACGGTATCTATAAGGAAATCTGCAACCCAGTGGATAAATGGTATGGATAGAGAGGAACATTGACCAAAAGCCCAGCTGGGCCACAGCTGGTACAGAAAGTTTAAGATGAAATAATAAAAGACAGGGCACACAAACAAAAAATAAATAGGAAGGTGCCTGACTCTCCAAGGATAAATAGTAACCTATAGCCCAGTGCCAAGCAACAGTATCAGTTCTCAGTAACAAAGTATGGGAAATTAGCAATGGAAATAATAATAGCACCTTAAGGAAAAAAAAATAAGAAATAAAAATATTATTAAAAAAAGAAGGGAAAAAGGCAGCAAAACTGAAACTACTACTGGGAGAAAAATCAGGTTACTCAGCCTCTGTCCTAGAACACTGAAAGAATTAATGTAAGAAGTGGCAAGTTATTACAAACTTCAGCTATGAAATCTGTAGTAAATATTTTAAGAGTGAAGATAGCAACCATACATACAAAAAAAAAGACAGGAGGGAGTAGGAATCAGAGACAACTTGGAACTGTCAGCTGGACTCCAATGGTACACAGAAATTTAGAGCAAGATTCAGAAGAAATCAGTGACAAAGAGACTAAATGGATAGTAGAATAAACTATTACACTCTATCCAAAGTAAATCCTCTCTGACTACATTTTTACTAACTGACTTCTTAAGGATAAGGCACTAATTACATGTAAAGAAATCATGTTATATAGTACCCCATAAAATTATTACTTAAAATGGAAATGATTGAACCCAGTGAGTAGAGAAAATGCTGCCACCAGGGTAGACTAAAAGAGTATTTATTAAAAGAGAAGGTATTGGAAAGAAGAAAAGGCCCCTATACTGTTTTTTAAAGATCATTCTTGTGAGCAACCCTTTTTTATATGTGCATTAGTGGCCATAGAGGAGAAGAAGGTGGAGACCCATGGAAGGGCGTGATGATACAAACTGAGGACACACTGCCTGTAATGGAGATCAGCACACAGATCATTAATAATTCTGTAGCCTTTCCAACTGAAGTTGTAAGGTAAGGTTGTGCAGTTCAGCATGTTGCTTTTAAAACCTGATAACAAGTGCATCAGCAGTTCACCAGCTGGAGCTGCATCAGCTACTGGTAAGTGATGATGAGTAACCAGCAGGATGCAGCTGTCAGAGTGCTAGGATGCATTAGGCCATGTATTTTTATACTTTTTAGTACAGATACAGGAGCTTGAAAGTCATCACTAAGACTCAGAATCCAGCTACATTGGCACTGAAAATGTGATGGAAAAGGAGACATCCCAAGCGGTGCCCATTAGGATTAGTCAGATTAAGCATGGGCATTTCTGAGATGACCATGGACTTCCCAGGCCAGAATTTCTGGGAATGTCGGGGCTAAAAGGTGCAAGATGTGATGCAGTTTGGCTTCATCTTCAGGGAAAGTGCATGTGCCTTGCATGATGGCCACCTCACTCACAGCACAGCAGTGTCACAGGTTTATCATCACCATGAAATGATTTGGGTTGGAAGGGGACCATGAAGATCATCTAGTTCCAACCCCCTGTGCCATGGGCAGGGACACCTTTCACTAGACCAGGTTGATGAAAGCCCCATCCAACCTGGCCTTGAACACTTCCAGGGATAGGAAATCCACAGCTTCCCTGTTCCAGCACCTCACCACCCTCACAGTAAAGAATTTTTCCTAATACCTAGTCTAAACCTACTCTCTTTCAATTTGAACCCATTCCCCCTTGTTCTGTCACTACATGCTCTTGTACATAGTCTTGCTCCATCTTTCCTGTAAGTTCCTTTCAGGTACTGGAAGTCTGCAGTTAGGTCACCCTGAAGTCTTCTCTTTTCCAGGGTGAACAATCCCAGTTCTCTCAGCCTTGAACAGAGTTTAAACAGGGAAGAGGTGACTGGAAACCCCACTTAACGGGTGCAGTGTGTGCTGCCCCTGCCTCACACCCAAAGCCAGGGTTAGGATATTAAATAATTCGCTTTTGACAGTGCACAGTGTGCCGAAGGCCGCTGACCCAGGTGCCGCAGGCTCGTACAGGGATGATAAAAAAAAAAAGTGAATCTGTGGACTGGATGGAAACTGCCGCAACCTGCAGCGGTGGAAGCTCTGCGACGGGGGCAGCACGGACCGCATCCCTCTACGCCCACTCAGTCCGGGCTGGTGGCCCGGGGCCACCAGAGTCGGGCCCCACCCGCGCGTTCCCGGCGGGAGGCGGCCCCTCCGCCCGCCCCGCCCGGAGCCCGCAGCCGCCGCCCCCGCACCTACCCAAGCGCTGCGCCAGGCAGGAGGAGGCGGTGTCGGAAGGGTCCCCCAGGAGCGAGGCGGCCACCGGGATGCTGTCCTGCAAGCGGAGCAGAGCAGAAGGCATGGCTTAGTCCCCGCAGCGCGGATCGGGAGCGCCGGGGCCACCCCCCACGGCCGCAGGGCTCCGGAGGAGGGGGCAACCCGGGACCCCGGCGGCGACACTCACACGGGGGCTGCACATGGCCACGGCCAGGCTGGCGAGGGCGGGCGCGGCGCCCACCCAGAGGAAGAGCGAGTCCCGCAGCCGCATGGCGTGGAAGTGCACCCGCTGCTCGCCCAGCTGCCCGCTGAAGTCGTGCAGGGCGATGCCGCCCCCCGCTGCCGCCCCGCCGCCGCCGCCTCCTGCCGCCTCCATCGGCCCTGCTCCCGGCGCGGCCTGGCCTGAGCACGCAAGGCCCGAGCGGGCGGCCTGGCTCGGCTCGGCCCGCCCCGCGGCCCCGGGGAGGCGGCGCTCCGCTCTGCTCCGCTCCGCTGTGCCCGCCCCGCCCGGCGGGGCCGCTTCCGGCACCGCGCAGCCGCCCGCCCCGGCCGGCTGCCGGCGGGATGCTGTTCCCTCTCCTCTCCTCTCCCACAGGGGAATAGCTGCCCGCACGCACGGATGGGTGCCCGCTCCCCGCTCCGTGCACGGCCCCTCCTTGGGCCGCCCTTCCGCCCGTGCACAGACCCCGCCACACGCACCCCCGGGTAGAGCCCTCCGGGAACGAGCCTCTCCGGCACCCCCCACCCCGTGAAGTGCGCGCTCCCCCCGGTGGGTGCACACCCCTCCGTGTACCACCACACCCCCGCCGAAAGTCACAGCCTTCTCCCGGAGTGCAGGCACCCCGCCGGTGCAAACCTCCGGTGCATGCACACACAGCCCCACTGCGTACACCCCTTACACGAACACACACGGCTTACCCGCGGCTCACACCTCCCCGGGCGGTGCCCCCTGCCCGCCAGGGATCGGGATGCAGGCGGAGGCAGCCGCAGGGATGGGGAAACCCCACTAGATGGCAGGTGAACCCCTGTACGCGGAGGCGCGCCGGGTGGCAACCGGGGCTCCGGAGAGTCACCCGAGAGGAGCCCCGGGATATCAGACTAAAGGAAAGGGGATGGCGTGGTGCTGTGTAGCCTCTGGGAAGGGGAGGAGGAAGGTCGCGGCGACCTTGGCTTCATTCAGTTCTGGAGATTTTCAGGGGTGTGGGAGACTACAAAGCAAACCAGTCAGGTTTGCGGAGCTACTAAGAATATGGAACCATGAATAATGAAAAGCCCTGCTCTGGGTATGAATTTTGTGCTCACCATGCTTTCAGCTGGAGCACAGCTAAGTCGGTCATTACTGGAAAGGATTTTCTCTAAACTGTACCGTCTGTTGCTGATAAGAATATTGTTGACTCCCTGATGGCTGTGGGCCCTCTACAATGGGAATCATGTATCTTAATGCCACGGGCACAGATCATCTCTGCATAAAAAACATGCAAGTTAATGGTACAGATTGGCTTTTTAATCAGCATTTTCTCTGCCTCCAATTTCCTACATGCTGCTAGAAATCAAAATTTCCATTTCCAAGTGCTAAGACTTCATTTTCCCGTTGAAGAAATGGGGGAAGGGAAAGGAACTGCTCATCACTCTTCTTCCTCGAGCCGCTCCAGTTCTTCTGGCATCTGCCAGAAGACAAAATCCTCGGCCCTGCTAATATCTGCCCGTGCTGCCACATCAACACTAAATCCCAGGAGGCAGCTAAGCCCAGCTCAGCTGCCATACCCCGACATCCCATGGCACAGGATCAGCTTGGAGAGAGGGGGGGCTGCAGGCCACCTCCCCTGCCCTACATTTGTCATTTGCTGCTTGCAAAAAGCATTATGGGATGTATGGTGTCAGACTCCTGCTAAGACTGTTCCCCCCCTTGCTACTGAGGCAGCATCAGGCTTGTGCTGTTACCCATCTCTCCCCCATGCTCCTACCCCACTGCCAGTCCCAACTCTTTGCCTTGGCATGGGTTGGCCTTCCGCAAGATGAGGTAGTGCAGAACTTGAGGCTTGTGTTGGGGCTCAAAAATTAGCCTCTCCCTGTCCCACCAGCCTTTTGCAAACTGACACTTCACCTGTGCCAACTGTGAAACCAGGCAGGCAAATTAAGTGACAAAAGCCACCTCGGAAGGGATCGAGTGCTGGCTGCATGCACCAAACACTTCCCTCTCTCTGCTTGTTGCAGCTGCAGGTTCACTCTGCATATAGTGGGTGGGTAGGGCTGCCAGCTAAAACAGCAAAAACTATCATAGTTTTTGATAGTTTCTGCAGATAGTTCCTGCAGGAACACTGCAGGAATAAAAATCTAGGTGCTGGATAAAATGTCTGCTGGGAGCCACCCAGGTGGTGGTGGTGGTGGTGGTGAGATTCCTGTGATTAGACACCTGCAGGTGGTGGAGATTTGCCCCAGGCTTGCTTGATCAGGGGAGGGAAGAGGAAATATTAGGGCACAGTTCACCTGAGCTGCTTTAGGTCTGTCTTTTGAGTGAGAAGCAACACCTCTTGACTGCTTTCCATTGACTCCAAGGGGGGTGAAAGGTAAATTGTTGCACAGCTTTGCAGACAGATTTATTCATGTGCGCAAATCCTTCTTTAAGTGTTCGGGGCCAGTTTCTCTGCTATGGAGGGACAGAGCTGGCTTCTGCAGCGAAGCCCTAGTGGAGGATCTGTTCCAGCGAAGTTTCAGTCCAGTGTGTCTCTTCCCACTAAGCAGAATTTTTGGCCTCTGTGTGTGCTAATCCTACGTTTAAGTCATCTGCTAGACTGAGGTAAGAGTAGTCTGATTTCTTCCCTTGTCTTTCCACATCAAGTACAAATTTCTTATTTTTCTTCCAAGGCTGTCTACAGTCCCCTTCGGGGAGCTGCTCCTATTTCATCACACTATGATCTGTTCCTCTTCTTATCAGGAGTTTTCTCCAAAGCAGTTATGTATCGTAAGCTGTATTCTGTATTGTAAGCTTTGTAGACCTCTAAAAGTAAGTCACAGAGCTCCTCTGCACATAAGCAGTTCTATGTATTTGATGCTTTTCTGTGAAATGCAGCTGCTCTCCATAAATCATGCTAAATTCTTGTTTGAGCTCAAAAGAGGAAAAACATCTAGCAAGTGAATGCTGGTTAAGCATTTTTATTTGCAATGCAGGTGTGAAGAATGAGTGGAGCTGTGCAGAACCAGACCATCAAGTGTGAAATTAATTTCTTGATTGCAGCACTGCAAGGTCATCAGAGGCCCTGCAAAATGAGAGGGGAAAGCACTCTCTAACTGAGTATGGGAGCACTTGCATTTCCTTCAACATGCTCATCTTTTTTTCTGTGGCCCTGAAAGCAGCACCTGTAAGTCTGCCTTGTTTGTCAGGTCTGAGGCTAGAATGAGCCTCAGCTGCAGTGAGACACTGAAGAGCAAACTAATGACCTTAGCAAAAGCATTGCATATGTATATGGATGTGTATATGTATTGCTGCTTGGGTGAGATCCAAACCCCAGTAAATGGGGTGTAAGGGTACGTACTTCTATGCTCCTTGTTCTCCGAAAGTTAAATCGCCCATGAGAGTCACTAGATCGTAAACCGTGATTTTTACTGACCATGGTCTCCCCTCCAGTACAGTTTTAAGTCAGGAGTAAATCTTACTGGTAACCATGGAGTTAAGAGACGTAAAGCACGTAGTTATGAACTGGGATATCATTGAGAGAAGCAAATTTTTCTGATTCCAAAATGCATTCTGTGCTTGGGCTGCTGTGTGAACAAAATGTGAACTTGACATGTGAGAAGGCAGTTGACCATTAGTTTGTGTCAGTGAACCTCCTATTAATGCCTCAGGATGTGCTAGTTTTCTTGATTTCTTGTCCTTTTTTCAGTGGAGTAAATGACTGCTCAGTATAGCCAAACAAAACCTCCCAACTGCTCCAGTAAAGCTTCATGGTACCAGGCTGCTGCAGCACTAGCTGTGCTGCAGTCCCAGACTTTCAGAGGCCTAGTTATTTTGAGACTTGGACTCTTGTTGTATGTAGACTTCCATCACTGGCTGAAGGGGTCTTCTTCTCTCTCCCTATGCCAGTGGAGCACCTGAAGAACTGGGAAAAATACTTCCCTTTTTTGTCATTATTGGATTGTTTTTCTCAATTAGATCTGATGTAGCTTACTCAAATACTTGTGCTGGCACCATGGAGGGCATAATCAGACAGGCAAGAAAGGGAGAAGTGTCTCTGCTTACACTTTACAGTCACCACGGTTGTGATGCTGTGGCCATCTAAACCAATCTAAGATGGGGCTGACCAGGTCCTTCTTTCTAGTGCTCATTTAATATGATGATTAGTCAGTTAGGGTAACAAAACTGGGGTGTTTGTTTAGATGCAAAAGGAAATTGCTCCTGAAACATCTAACCATGGCTACAGGGGTAACCTGAGGACTCAAAACAGTTTGTTAAGCATTGATTAGTTTGACTTAAGGTTCCAGAAAAGAGATAGAAAGATAATCCAGGCTGGGCCTTTTGAAAGAGTTGCAGAAAACGGAGGAATCACACTTGGGAACTTGTATGAAAATCACGGTTTAAGAAATTTGCAAGAAGACTGCACCAAATTCATGCTATGAATCTCACAATCCAGAGTAATATCAAGGCTAGGTCCCCCTCAAAAAAACAATCAAACAAAAAAATCCCACACAAACAAACAGAAAACCCCTCATATCTGGAAACCACCAGTAAGCAAATACAAAATGTAGATGTGTAAACAATTCCACATCTGCCATAACTACTCTGACAGTGTTAGTAGAACTGTTACAATACGTCCTTCATGCACCTGTTGGTACCTAGGCAGGCATTGCTCCAAGAAAATTCAGTTCCTGATTTCCAAAAGAATAGGGGTAGCAGCTTCCAGGTTTGTGGACTGGTTTTTTTTGTTGTTTGTTTGTTTGTTTTGTGTGTGTGTGGTGGGTTTTTGTTTTTGTTTTTTTTTTTTTTTTTAATTTGTAACCTTAGCTGTTAGGATTTCCCTGCAGATGGGATGAGGCCTGGAATGCACCTGGTGCAGTGATTCACTGCCTCTTGAGATCACTTTGCACAGTGTGTTTGACTAGAAATCTAGAAATCATAGCTGTTAGGTTTTGTACCCAATTGACATGGTGGCCTTGTGCAAATCTGTTCTACTCTGCTTTATTTAATTCCTCTGCAGACTGGAAGAGCACAATAACCATTGCCTGTCTCCCTGCAGCTGAATAGAACTCTGTATAATTCACAGCTCGTAAGGACCTTCGTGAGTCCAGCCCAAATTCCTGCTATTATCAAATCAGGCAGTTTCCTTTTATTGTCATATGAGTCATTGGAGGAACTTGTCTTTGATCTGTTGGAGCATTTGAGACGTGTGTGTTCGTAGCTCTGGACAGGAGGCACTAACACAGAGTGACTCATCGCTCCCCTCGGGGACAAGAAGAGACTTATGCAGCCGACTGGAAATCATATTTTATATGCAGATAGACCACTTCATGGTGGAGAATCCCCAAGCAGCTCACCAACACCGACTCTGGTGCACAAATGCCAGCAGCTGTAGTGAGATCTACAGATGTGATGGGTTGTTACTTACCCATGATCTGACAGGGAAGGACACAGGTGTGAAAGCCTAAAAGAACCAACCTTTTGAAAGCCTGAGAAGGGAAGAAAAAAACAATGAAATAGTATTGATAAATGTTTTCCTTTATATTGCTCAATCCAATTCCTAGACCTTATGTGACATTCAACAGACCTGCAATTTTGCTGTTCTTGTGTCACCTGACAGGATGCAAGGCTAGGGTACAGAACATGTGTAGAGTATATTGTGCTCTTGAACCAGAGGGAATGTCAGTCTGCTGCAGAGTCAAAGGCTGAGTTGTCTGCTCAGGCTGCAGAAAGTCATGTTCTTAGCTGTGGAAATTACTGATTCAATATGCAGCACTGGCAGCCACATACACAAAGGTTTGACCAACATTCAGGATGCTTTGGGAGTAGAATGAAATTCCTTTTCTTGAAAGATAGTTTGCTGTTTTCATGGTTATAAGACTTGCTGCACTTCTGGTCTCTTCCCCACCCCTCTGGGTACTTTCCCTCTGCTGATGGCAGAATTTTCATGAAGCTTCTTTTGGTCCTTAGAGTGGGCCTTGGACTTCATAGTGTCTGTCACAGGACTCTTAGCCTGCAGGTCCAACTGGACTTGGCTGCATACAGCTTCTCCCATTCTCAAGCATGCCAGCAAGGGCCTGCCTCTTAGTCTGGTTCTCCAAACAGTCTGTCTCTTTCATTACTTTTTAAAGTAATGCCATGGCCTTTTAATTTTTCCATTTGCCAGCAAAACTAGCTGTACAAAATCAGCTTTGAGTATTTTGCATCCTCCTCCCTGGCTGAGGACAGAAGCTAACAGGCCTAGCATTGTCCCTTAGCAGCCCTCCAGTGTTTGCTCAGAACCTCAGCTCAATCCAGTTTTTTTCCTCTTGGCTTTTCCTTCCTGCTCTGTTGAACACAGTGGTGTAGTAGTAAGAGTGAATATCTCAAAAGTAGTTTAATACCTGTACATTACTAAAGAATAGCTCAATGTTACCTGATCCATAAGGATATGGCTGCTTCAGCGAGGCTGTCCACGTTCCTCGTACAGACCTTGAAAAGCATGATTTAGAACAGGGATGAATTTTATTTCCTAGCATAAGTATGTCAAACAGCCACTGCTACCACCTAATCAGTGTATTTGATGTTACTGATGATAACACAGAATATAATTTTTCACGAACATCATTTCAGTGATCTGCTTCCAATCTCTTAAGTAAAAAACTTTTAAAATAATACTTCATACTAGATGGGGGTGTTACCTATTTGCATGACTACAGAATAGACAGAATAGTTGCTCGATCAGAACACGCCACCCTAGGAAAATGTTATGAGTCCTTTTACTGTATTTTCAAAGTCAAGTAGGATCCCAAGAGGCTGAAACTGTGTCTTCGAGAAGTCTGTGTCCCGCCCTTAACAGCAACTGAAGAATATCATTCCCTGCGGCGTCTCAGAAATGAGGAATTATCTCCCTTTTTTGCTTGGTGTTTGAAAAAGCTGGTGCCAGGTGCTGTTACTGCTGTTGTTAAAGCATTCTGGGATGGATGGTGGCCTTTCTTAGGATTGAAAGGTTAGTGTGTGCATGAAGTCCCATAAAGAGACATTTGTTATATGTTTCTCATGAGGCAAACAGAAATCAGGTGAAAAGTATGCCTAAATACTGTGGAGAACCAGAAATGGGAAAATGGTGAAAGAGAATAAGACAATGGAATTCATGGCATTTGGGAGTTATACCTTCTTTAATACATTCAGGATCTGAGCCAGCCTCTACAGAAATCAATTGAAAAAATACCTGCTAGTTCCTGAGAGCAGAAGATAGACCTTGTAATGATGAACTTCACTAAGCAACTGTGCAAAATGCTGCAGTGTGGACTGCTGAGGTACTGCTGGCTGGCTTACTTGCCTACCTGCATCCCCACCTATGCAAAGATGAGACCTCAGCCTTTAAACTCTACCGGGCACAGGTTGACTCCCTCCCCTGCATTCCTCAAAAGCACCTACCAAGCATTTACACTGCTCTCCTCGACTGACAGTGCGGCCCTGTGTTGCCACACCCTAATTTTGCCACCTTTTCCCCATTGCTGCAACCCTAGCAGCAGGGAGTCCTTAAAACACAAGGGGAAGGAAGGGCTGGAAACAGCGTTTTCATCTCTGCTGCGGGTTCTGTCTTGGTAAGGATGCTTCCAGCTTTAATAAAACAGATGATCAAAGCCTTTGTGTAAATCCTGCCATCGGGAGAACGGTTGTACTGCTGTACTGACAGCACAGCAGAGCCCTGTGCAGCTCCCCCAAATCCTGCTTTTTTCGACTGCAAGCTCTTGATACTCAGATCATCTCCCTCCAGCCCAACGCGGGAGGGCAACTGATGCCGGGGAGACAGAAGTCTATCGAACAGTCATTTTCTTTGCCAGTAACACGGAGATTTAATATGCATATGAGTGATCTGGGGCCATCTTTTTTTTCAGCCTTCCAAATCGTATTTCTTTTCTTTCCAGTGTTCTGAAAATGCGTATCAGAGGCGCTGAGAGCAGCCAAAGCAGCTGCCTGATAAGATCTTTACAATTCATTTCCACAACCATGCCTTTAGCACAGGGAAAAAGAAAGTGTTAACGAGTTGACAAACACACTCTTCCTTGCAGCAAGCCGCGCTGCCAGCCGCAATGTAACTGCAGGGAGGAGAGAGCAGGGTGGAGGCAGAAGACCTTGAAAAAAATGCTTTGTTCAAGCCGGTTACAAAGACTCTTGCTTCCCTAACCTACCAAATCTGAGTTGGACGAGGAAGGCAGTGGATTCATTAGAAACTCGACGAGGTACAGATGCAGGGCAGCGTGTTGCTGTTGGGGTTTCAAGGAAAAGTCGTTGGGGTTGAAAGAAAAATTGTTTAACCAAGAAGAATCGAAAGAAAAAATGGAATATTTGCTAGGCATGTGGCTCCTGTGTTGCTGCGGTTCCAGATTTGGATCTGACGGCTGCAAATGAGGGTCTGGCTGCGGTTCTACCTTCTGACATTGTCATTTGCAACAAAATCCTCAAACTATGCAAATTCGCTCCATCTCACTTCAACTCAAACACACACACACACACACACACACACACAAAATCCTGCTTAGGAAAGAAAGGACCAAGACCAGATTTCAAGAATAACTCAGACAAGCAAGTGAATATTTTCTTTCATGCCTTGCTCTTTTGCATTTACTGAATTTGTTCCACATGAATGTAGAAACAGCTGCATCAGCACCAGCACTGAGGCTGGAACCTTATTAATATTTATGCCCGACGAGCAGAGCACATAGGAATCAAAATGCCTACCCATCATTGGTTCAGGGACCCCAGTGTCCATACAACATCTTGCCGTGTTTGGTGGCCAGGCAAGCAGATTTATTAGAGAGCAGATCAATTTCTCATCAGCACTCTCACCCAATAACAGAATAACTGCCCTTTGCCTCCTAACTTGCTCTTTGCTTCTCATCATTTAATAATTTCCTAATTCGGGAAACCATTTTTCATCTCTGTTTTGCTCTTCTGCAGTTCATGTTCCCATCTATTAAACATGCTTGAAGACATTATAGGTGTTTGAACTATTATTATCTGCCTATGTGAGGACATGCTCATAAACCTTAGTGTGAGATGAAACAAGAAATTACGCTGCCACAGGTCCAGCATGTGCCAGGGGAGACCAAGTACACAACACGTGGCACTATGCACATGAAAGGTGTCGTGTGGTGCCGGGGTGTCCTTCAGAGCCTCCTTTGGGACTTCTTACTGCTGTAATTTTTGCTGACAAGGTGCTACGGTGAGAGTCCTTAGAATGAGGCTGGGGGTTTTCCTTTCTGAGAGTGCCGAGTGGAATTCTGGCTGAGAGCCTTGCTCCATCTTTTGTTTCGTGAAAGTAATTCTGACGTTGTCTAGTAAAGAGGAACTGGTGAGCAGGCAGGTGAACTCAGCAAAAATGAAACAGTCACATATTTTCAACTATTTGCTAGAAAAAATGGCTTGTAGCAGCAGTAAAAGAGTAAAAAAAAAAAAAAAGTGTGTCATCTGGTTGAAGGCAGTTGTGGGAAGGATGTGTAGCAACCCCAGATGGCTGCACAAACAGTCCCTGGCTTCACCCCTGCTGAGGCCAAGGATGTTCCACGATGAGCAGCACTGACAGGATCTACAGGGCAGCAGCCCTGGCCCTGGGGCCCACTGGCAAATATGACAGCACTGTATGGGTGATCCTGCTCTCCTAGGGGCTGCTCAGGAGGGTGTGGGGGCTGCAGATACAGCACCACAGCTCAGGCCTCACCCACTAGGGCTTTTTGGGTGACCCACCAAGCAGACAGGATGGTGTGGGGCCACCACTGATGGTCTGGCCACCCCTCACTGTCTAGTCTTGGGTCACCCTGCGCATGTGTCATTGGGCACACGCTGTTGCCAGTCCTGGGTACAGTGGTCAGAGGACAGCTTGGCTTTGGTGAGCTCTGGGGTTTAGGTATTGCACTGATGGGTAGAGACAGACCAGGCAGGTGCAGACAGAGGTAGGAGGGCTGACCTTTGCTTCTTCCATGAATGCATCCTCAGCACTGATGCACTGCAGTTTTCTACCACCTCCCTGTTTTCTTCCTTTAGGACCTCAGAGCTTTCCATGATGGGTGTTGATTCTCCCCTGTTCTTGTCATCCATTCTCATCCATCCCAACTGATGAGCATGTTCCTGTAATCTTCTCTCTGCCTGTATTAGTACCTTTTCTTATTAGGTTGGGTGCTGGGCTGCTGGTTTTCACATAGCTTAGCAGTTTTCTCAGGAGCCTGAGTCTAGGCTGTGCAGCTGGGCTGTGTTACAGCCAGGATTTTTTGTTGGGGGCAAGGTTAATGAGGGTCACAGCTCATAGCCATCCATGGCTACTACCAGTCTTGTCCTTTCCTACCAGCTGGCAGAGGTGGCTCCAATCACTGGCATGGCCTGAAAGCAACCCATATGCAAAACCACAAAGACATATGGGAGTGGAGACACCCCAAAAACCTTTTGTTAGGAAAATGAACATACTTTATCTGCACCACCCTGACTTCTTCTAAATGTAGTCAGGCTCCTTCCTCCCAGCCCATGCCTTCCTGACTGTCTGCTGAGTTACAATGATGCACGCTGAGGAGTGAAATATTGATTTGCCATAAGTAATCTAAAAAGCCACCCTAGGTGTCCAGCCTGGTATGTGGTATAAGCCCTCAACTTATGAGAGTTCAAAATTCTTTCTCATTTTTATATACTGCAGCATCCTGCCCCTCAAGATACAGAAAGCCTAGGTGCTGCTCCTGGGGGTTTGGGCATAACTTCAAGGTTTGTAAGATATTTCCATCCTTCTGAGAGGAGCCACAGACAACGAATGGGATCCCTGTGAAACGGGATGCTGAGCTATGGGATGGGTGCATGTTAAAGGAAGAGCAAGTTTCTTTTTTGGAAAAACCTTCTAATGACCCACAAATGATGCTGCAGTACATCCCACAAATGCACGTATTTTCTATTATAAAGTAAAATGAGTAAGTCCTTCCCTTGGGCTTGTTAGCTGGATTTTGCAACCTTCTGCATCTAGCAAGGAAGTCAGGACTTTCTTTCATCAGTGACCACTTCAATAGCTGAAGACAGAGGCTCTGTCACTGCAAATCTTGCAGATGGGAGGATGGGAACCACCAAAGGGAATGGGAAGAGGACTCATTAGATAAAACTGGGCTGATCCTCTGAGCTTCTTTAAACAAATTCTTGGCTGCGGTCATATTATTCGTCCTCTCTTAGGTCTGTCGAAAATGGCTGTGAACAACCTTGCGAACTGGCATTTCACCCGCCCTGCCGCCATTTCCAGAGTCCCCTACCCGCGGTGCTTTTACACTCTGGGAAATCAGCCTGGCGAGTGAAAACGTTGCAGGTTTTTTTTGTTCCTTTCTTTTTTTGTGCAGCTCGTTTCTGCCAGGAGGGGCGGTTGCCGGGGAGATGGGGATGGAGGAGCCCAGCCAGGGCCGGCCCCGGGGTTGGGGCAGGGGCTGCGCTGACAGACACATCAGTGTGAAGCAGATACAGAGAGGGGGAAGAGAGGCAGGGGCAGCTAACAGCTGAACACTTCATTTCTCTGCAAGTAATTTCCAACAACATATGCCGAACCTTTGGGAAACCCTCAATCCCAGACATTTACCTTCGAATTAAGCTGGATCTTGTCTGAAGTCTCTTGAACTGCTCTGAATGGCTGCTGTTCACCTCTAAGGAGCCTGGTCTAGGGACTGCAGAAAACCTAGACCTGGATTTCCTCCCTCATCCCTCAGAGAAGCAGATGTTTATTTTAGAAATAAACATTCCACGTGTTTGGTTTGTTTCTTTTTTCCGTACAGTCTCAAAAAGTTCTATACAGAAGATATACTTGAATTCCCCCCCTCGCTTCAAATATATGGGTTAGTTTATTTTAAGATAAAGCAGTTAGAGTGGGTTTCGTTTCTGCACTGTGAATAATCTGTTTTCCTTGAATTGGATTTTAAAATGGCTTCCTTTGAAGTCTCAAGCTGTTAGGAATGAGCTTAAGGTAGGTATGGAGGATGTGCAAAATCAGCTTCTCCCCTTCACACTGAAATGTCAATAATTCTCCTAGTAAAAAACTAATATGCCGTGTACAACACGCAGACTACTTGGAAATAATAGTAGCTAGCAGTTACAGTACCTGTGTTTTGCACCAGCTCTGCTGTAACAGAGTTTTGCTGTGACAGTGTTTTCAGGAACACACCCACCGCAGCCATGGATAAAAATGGCATTACTTTGAATCATTACCTGAAGCGGTCAGTGGTCCCCTGGAGTTGCTAATCTACAAGCTATTTTTGAACAAGTAATTAGAGATGTGTATGTTGATTACGCAGTTAGCATGCCACAAAAAAATGTTCGCCTGGAATTACAGCTACACATTGTTTGCAAAGTGTAGTCAACCAAATAATTAAATTGCACCTAGTTTAGGCCGGTAAAAACAGATTTCACGGGAAGTGCAGATGATCAGATTTATCTTTCTCAAAATCACCATTGAAGAGACAAACGTGAGAGTGTATTTTTCTAGCATGCTTTTTGAGATGGGATGCCTTCTCACCGTAAAGCGAACAAAAGAAAGGTGTGGATGCTTTAGCATATCAATCAGAGGACGCCAGGCTGTGCTGCAGATTGCCTTGGAAAAATGTAAGATGCGATCTGGAGTGATCCATAGGCGGGGTTATCGATCTGCATAAACCAGGTTAGAAAGATTAGGGACATCGGCACGTGGATAGAACAAAGGAGACAGTATATAGAAGAAATATGGGTCGGAAATGGTGATGTGCTTTTATCTGCACCTCTAGAATAGCTGAAGTATAGAATAGATGAAGTAGCCTTCGTCTAGAGGGTCATTAAAACGGGATTTAGTGGAGTCCCGCCGGGCGCTGGCTGCTTAGGCTAGCCTGGACTAGCCGAGGCAGCGTCCCGGGGGGGCCGCACCCTCCGCCGCTGCACAAGCAAAGCCAGACCGCGGTGTGAAAAAGGCGATACCGAGGAGTAGTCGACATGCCGCGCTGACCGCCCCGAAGGGCACCGGAGACGGCGGGAAACGTGCCGCCCTGCCGTGCTCTTCCTCCCCCTGACCTCTTCTTCCAGCGGCGTGGGCATGTGCCGTGCCCTGCCCTCCGCCTCGGCCCCCACCTGCCCTCCCTGCAGCCGCTGTAATGCCCGCGGTGCTGTACCGGGCTGCTCGAAAAGAAAGGACGGAAGGCGTCTCTGGGGAGCAAACGCTCAGCCCTCCCCTGCCCCCCTCTTGGCTTTCTTCATCCCTCAGCATCTGGGAATCCGCAGTGAAGCCACGAAGAGCAAGACCCGCTTGCTGCAGAGCTAAGGGAACCACCCCCCACTCAAGCCCCTCGGCCCTGTGCGGCACGACCCGCGCTGTCTATTGTCTGGCTGCGGGTCGCTGGTGGCTGCGGCGGGACGGGAGACAGCGCGGAGCGGGGCGCTTGGCTGGAGAGCGGCTCCTGGCTCAGCTGTGGGGACTAAGCCCTAGCTTTTCAAGTGTAGAAAGAGAAGCTGAGCTCGGCACCGGGGCAGAGAAAGGAGGGGATCGCTTGGGGGCAGGGCTGGCGGACAAGAGGTTATGCACGGGGGGAAAACCCCCCCGCGTAGTGCCGGGAGCAGATGAGACGGGTCAGGGCGCGGGACTCCCCACCGCCAGCGCGGGCTGGTGCAGGCGGAGGGGCGGCAACCACGGCGATGCCGGCGGGGGCGCGGTGCCCCCGCGAGGAGGGGAGGGGAGGGGAGTCTCCCGCCGGCACCGTGTGAACGGAGGCACCGGCGGGGGAGGGCGGGGGCAACCACCAGGTCCCCCCACGACGGCAACGCCCGCTGCTGCGGCGGGGGAGGCTGCGCGTCTCCGGGAACAAAAGGCTGCGGCGGCGGCCAGGGGAGGGCGGGCTGGCGGGAGGGCGCAGGGAGGTGTCGCGGTTCGCACGTGGCCATGCCGGTCCTGGTGCCCCGCGCCTTTGTCCCCGCTGTCAGCGGCACCGCGGCGGCAGCGGCGGGGCGGTGCCCCCGGCCACGCCCCCGGCCACGCCCTCCGTGCCGGGCCACGCCCCCTCCCTACACACAATGCCTCGGCTCGGCCCCGCCCCCGCGCGTCCATTGGCTGTGAGCCGCTCCCGCATGACGTCAGTGGCGGGGCGGGGCGCGGCTCCTGATTTAATGGGCTCTCGGGGCGCGGCCGCCGCAGCAGCGAGAGCGGGCGGAGTGGGAGGTGAAGGCGGCAGGAGCAGCGGGGCGGCACCTTCGGACACCGGCACCATGCGTGAGATTGTGCACATCCAAGCCGGGCAGTGTGGCAACCAGATTGGCGCCAAGGTACGGAGCTGGCTCTTCACTCGCCTTGCCCGGGGCTGCGGGCGCCGGGCAGTGCCCGCTTAGCCGCGCTCCGCGTGTCGCGGAGGGACCTGCTGCCGGGAGAGCCTTCTTTCCGCAGCGGAGTTCCGTCGGGATCGCCCATCCACGGAAGGGTTTGCGCGGGGCGGCTCCCGGCTGTTGCATCTGGGCGGGGGGAGCGCGGTGGGGTTTCCGCGCCGAGGGTGTGGCGCGCCCTGGGAAAGGGGGTGCGGGGGCATCAGCTGCCGTCCGTCAGACCCTCGCGGGCTGCAGAGGTCCGGGGCGGGCGGGGGAAGGGGCCGCCGAGCCGGTGCCACACCCCTCCCGTCGGTGGCGGGGGGGAGTGAGGGGCGCGGTGGCGGCTCCGTCTGGCCGGGGGGCCGCACCCACGCGTGGCGAATCCCCGTCCGCCACGTGGCGGGGATTTGGCCAGGGGGCGAGAGCGGGGCGTGGCGGCACTGACCATCCTCACGCGCCCTCACTCTGGTTCCCTCAGTTCTGGGAGGTCATCAGCGATGAGCACGGCATTGATCCCACGGGCAGCTACCACGGGGACAGCGACCTGCAGCTGGAGAGGATCAATGTCTACTACAATGAAGCCACCGGTAACGCCCCTCTGTAATAAGCTTCCTGGGGGAGGGGAAATAGGGTGTGCAGACAGGGGTCCCCCAGCCCTCCCTGCAGTGGGTGACGCCCCTGCACATCTTAAATGGCTGCTTTGTCTTCCCATCCCCAGCTACCTCCCTCCAAAGTCCCACACCCTCCATGTCCTAAGCAGCGGATGGGAGCACAGCAGGGCTCCTGTGACACTACTTACTGCTTACTACAGGGCTGTAATGCTGGTGGTGGTTCCTCTCACAGGTAACAAGTATGTCCCACGTGCCATCCTCGTGGACCTGGAACCCGGCACCATGGACTCTGTGCGCTCCGGCCCCTTTGGACAGATCTTCCGTCCTGACAACTTTGTCTTTGGTGAGTGAGTGTGGGATGGAGAAGTCGCAGAGTGGGAACTCAACACACAGAAAAGACTTGGAGCAAGCATGCAAATGACCCTGGGGGACTTGAATTGCAGTGGCAGAGTGGGGATGGAAGTGAAGGGTGGAGCCCCTGGGGAAGGGGAAAGTGGCATCATCTCTGTTTGTCCCCGGGGCGCTAATGTGGCACCTTGCTTGTGGTCTGCCCTCCAGGTCAGAGCGGGGCTGGCAACAACTGGGCCAAGGGGCACTACACGGAAGGCGCTGAGCTGGTGGACTCTGTCCTGGATGTGGTGAGGAAGGAGTCAGAGAGCTGTGACTGCCTCCAGGGCTTCCAGTTGACCCACTCGTTGGGCGGAGGCACAGGCTCTGGGATGGGCACCCTCCTCATCAGCAAGATCCGGGAGGAGTACCCCGACCGCATCATGAACACCTTCAGCGTGATGCCCTCGCCCAAGGTGTCGGACACGGTGGTGGAGCCCTACAACGCCACCCTCTCTGTGCACCAGCTGGTGGAGAACACGGACGAGACCTACTGCATTGACAACGAGGCCCTGTATGACATTTGCTTCCGCACCCTGAAGCTGACCACTCCCACGTACGGGGACCTCAACCACCTGGTGTCGGCCACCATGAGCGGCGTGACCACCTGCCTTCGCTTCCCCGGCCAGCTGAACGCCGACCTGCGCAAGCTGGCGGTCAACATGGTGCCTTTCCCCCGGCTGCACTTCTTCATGCCGGGCTTCGCCCCTCTCACCAGCCGCGGCAGCCAGCAGTACCGCGCCCTGACGGTGCCCGAGCTGACGCAGCAGATGTTCGACTCCAAGAACATGATGGCCGCCTGCGACCCCCGCCACGGGCGCTACCTGACGGTGGCCGCCATCTTCCGGGGCCGCATGTCCATGAAGGAGGTGGACGAGCAGATGCTCAACGTGCAGAACAAGAACAGCAGCTACTTTGTGGAGTGGATCCCCAACAACGTGAAGACGGCCGTCTGTGACATCCCCCCGCGCGGCCTCAAGATGTCCGCCACCTTCATCGGCAACAGCACCGCCATCCAGGAGCTCTTCAAGAGGATCTCGGAGCAGTTCACGGCCATGTTCCGCCGCAAGGCTTTCTTGCACTGGTACACCGGCGAGGGCATGGATGAGATGGAGTTCACGGAGGCAGAGAGCAACATGAACGACCTGGTCTCCGAATACCAGCAATACCAGGATGCCACTGCTGATGAGCAGGGGGAGTTTGAAGAGGAAGGAGAGGAGGATGAGGCGTAAAGTTGAGATGGGTAGGCATTAAGTATAGTCTGAGCAGGCAAGTATTCATTGAGAGAAGGAATCTGTGCAGTTGTGCTGAAGCATGCATTTTTTAATTTGGTGCTCTCCACTGTTGCTTCCGTCAGCAGTTTTGTATCCTTGACTGTCCAATGTAACAGTAGTTGCAAAAATACTTCAGAGTCTTCTGTTGAAATGGTTAACTTCTCAAACATAAAGGCTTTTTGTGTCCTAAACTGTCTCCTCTGCTTTATTTCTCTCTAGATTAAGCAAGTAATTCCTGTGTAGTTTCCTGTAACTTTACTTCTCAGTTTATTCCTTAACCTCAGTGAAAGGTTAAGCTCAATAAAACAAGAATTCTCAGGCTTGTAATTTAGCAGCACGTGGAAACTGTAGTAGCTCAGCTAAAGATGACAGCTAATTTATGAAAGCTCCCCTGTGTAACAACTTATCTAATTGTTGGGGTGAAAGCTGCTTTAGCTAGTAAAAACGAGACACTGCACTTGAGAATCTTGCTACTCCTATTTATGGACATACATGCTAATGAGGTCAGAGAGAAGGTATTGAATTCCACATTACAAGCTGTCAAAACTGATTTGACAGGATAGCTGCAGGCTTCCCCACTGCCATTCAGTAGCTTATTTAACTTGTTCCAGGGTCTATAGTACATACATATGGGTGCCTGACTGTGATTTGACTTGATATCTTCCCCCAACTATCCTCTCTAAATATAAAAATTGCATGCAGAGAAGCATAGGTCTGTACTAGCAGCTTGAGAGCTCAAGACCTGAACTTTCTCTTTGGGAATAAAATTCATGTGTTTCCCAAAAAGAGCCACTAGCCTGCCCTTAACTGTAAAAGGATTGACTCTGTGAGACCATCAATTCCCTTTAGGATATATGAGGTGATGGACATATTTCTAGGTGACATGTCTCAAAAGGCTGTCCAGAGCATAACATATAACCTTAGAGTAGTCACCTATAGATACCCTGGCAACAGCTGTCTCCAAGTTACGTGTTTACAGGACAGTTGTTTGCTCCTGGTCCCTGTGGCAGGAAATGAACCTCTACCCGGCAGGGGAGGGAAGTGCAACAGCACCCTGTTGAACATCTTTCAAAAGGTAAGTGTGGTTTCCTTACAGTGAGGGAAGGGGGATTTATGTTTCTGTGCTTGTAGGTTGCAAGAACCCTAACGAATCAATGTTGTTGTCAGTAGTTAGCAAAATCTCACAGACCCTATTATTTCTACAAAAATCTCTTGTGGAGTGTAGCAGTAACACAACAGTTTAGTCTTAGTTAATCCAAACACCACTTAGGGGAGTGGTCCTGTACTAAAAAAAGTGTTGCTTTGAGAACTGCTACCAGTGCTACAACTACTGTGGTCCTTACTGCTCTGAAAGAGCTGGTATGCACATTTGTGCAGCCTCTATTGTGATCCTTTTACTGAAATGCTTGCAAGGCATTACTGGAATAGAGAATTAAAAGGGAGCTGCTGTGCATAACTAATATCTTGCCTGTTTTGACTCCACTGCCTGTGGACACTGGTCTGAAAGTACCCTGTTCCTTTGCTGATGGGCCTGTTAACCCGGTGCGCAGGACAACAGGCACTTGCTTTTCTCTCGTCTGTAGGCTTGGTTTCTGGTGTACAGAGGAGTGAGAAGTGCCTAAACTGCCTGAAATGTCAGTAAACAAATACAGCCGTGCATACCCACAACAGTACTTGTATTTCTTAGCACTTGAGCAGTCCTAGGATTAAACATTAGACAAATTAAGGTTGTTTTAGTAACCTAGTTAATACATGCTGCCTCAGGCCCTTTGGGAAAATAACACTTTATCTGGTTGCCAAAGTAACCTTGCCTTGAAATTACCTCTCTGGGTTGCACTTGAAACTGTTTATCATATAGCTTTGAGCCAGCAAACAAATCTAAACAAAGTTTCACTAAAAGATGAGAAGCTCGTCTTTGATAGTAAATATCTTCCTTTCAGCTGTGACACCGTAGCAGGTTTCACTAGTGTTCAGCATGTCTAGCTTCTAATTCATAGTGTAATTACACTCCGTCTCTAGCTAACCCTTAAATATAGCTACCCAAGTGACACATTTCATTACAGCTCCCTTACTAGAAACTAGGGCACCATCCTACATGGCTTGCTGCTTGTATTCTGTTTTTTTTTTTTTTGGTTGGGGGGGGTTAAATTTTTTTTTTTTTTTTTTTTTTTTTTTTTTTTTTTGTTGTTCTAGGGGAAGAAAAACCATAAATAGAAATACTTTGACAGAAACGTGTCCTTTCATAAATCCTACTCAGCTTATTTGCCAGTCATAATAATTTAAGAAAAAAAAAAATCAAACCCTCATTTCAGTACAAGTTGAGAGAAACATATGTAAAAGGGATACTGAAAGATTTAAAGGGAAGGTTCAAAGCTTGGTTGGAACAATAAGTGAATTATAATCGAGGGTGAGTCTCATACTGGGCCTGGGGGATAGGGTACTTTTTTTTTTTTTTTCCTTTGTATCTTTGAGCTTTAGCTGCATTTATTGCCCAGGAGAGCATTCACTATAAAAACTGGATCACTGCTGTATGACAAACAACAAAGAGGTGTCTTAACATGCATGTAGTTGCAATTTTTCTGTTTCACAAAGAAAGCAGAACCACTGAAAGAATTTCAGATTAGGCAATCTGACTGCCTTAACCTCTCCTGGGTGTTGATTTGTATTTGCCCATGTGATGAACAACATATCTAGGGCTAAAGGTCCTGCATGAGACATCCTGTTTAGAAGAAATGGGTGTAGATAATACAGACTTAGTGGTGTGCAGCTTAAACCACTTACAATGGCTGTTTTATGTTGAGACAGAAGTTAATAATATAAAGCAATATATTTTCATTTCAGTATATCAGTTGTGGCCTGAAGGGAAGCATTCTCTTCTGTTGACAATTGGAGCTGCTAGTGTCGGGGAAGGGAACACTTATTTATTTATTTATTCCCTTTGTTGAATTAGTGGCATTTTTAAGCATGTTAGTGACATGTATTGACCAAGGCAAACAACTCAATGCTTGTCTGCTGGGAAATGCAAGATGGTAAAGATAAATAAGGTTGTAAAAACAACTAGGTAAAATGTAGGCCTAATTTGTATAGAAATGGCATTAGGATGCCATCTCTCCCAGTTTCTCTTCTCTACTTAGTTCTAGGACCTCAGTCTAAACCACTGAAACAACAGTGTTGTGGAAATATAGTACAGTATGTGGTTTGGTTGTTCAAAACCTTTAAAGGTAGTGTAGGCCAACATCTGTTTTCCAGCAGATGTTTTCCATTCTGTCAGGGAGGAGCAATAATGATTTTCTTCTTCCCAACATATGTGAAGTGCCTCTATACATCAGAAATTGGGTTGCATTAGGCATACAGTGGTCCTGGTGATGTGATAATCTAAGAATCAAACCTGAGGTCCATCCTGCTGACAGATGTATCTTTCCAGAAGGTATGAGGCAAAGAACACAGTAAACCAAAGTAGCAAAGGGATTTATAACCCGGGGAAAGAATAGAATCCAGATGTTTGGTCTCCTCTCCAGAAAATTCTCTGCAAAAATGGGGCAATCCCCTCATCTGTGCAGGGAAATCTCATGGATGATGATATCATGTGCCACATACTTCAAAAGAATATAGTGCTAGTAGATTCTTCTCTGTGTGCAAGCACTATGTGCTTGAAGAAACTGTGATGGACTGACAGAGTCCGTAGGGGGTGGTGCTGCAATGCTGCAAAGCAGTTCTGCTGCCTGGAGCGACTGTGGCAAAGTGGTGCAAGAGGGACAAGTTTTTCTTACCTCACCAGGAAGAGCTGGGGCATCTAGCAATACTCTGCATCAGAAAGAGTTCTCCCCTTGTTTCTTTTGTCCTTTTCCCTCCCTATAAGTTCCATAGCAGAGTTATGCATAAGAGCAGGATGAAACCCAGTAGTGGCTTTGAGTAGGGCAAGTTTCATGGTTGTTCAGTTGAAATCACTTCCCAAACATCCCTGCCATGCCTCCCCTCCCTGAAAAAAAACCTCAAAAACTAAACCCCACAACCAAAACTCCACATCTCATTGTCTTGCTAGTATTTCTTTTTTTTTCTTTTTTTTTCTTTTTTTTTTTTTTTTTAAGAAGTGCTATTAAACTATATTAAATTCTCCTTCTCAGTGGGAGATGCTTTAATTACTGCTTTTTGTTTAATGAGGCCTAACATTTCTGTTCTTATTTAGCTACGAGGAAGTAAAATCCTCTCAGCAGAAATAATAGGACTACCCCCTATATTTGATACACACCCTTTCTCCCAAGGGAAGTTGTTCTATATTTCTTTTCCACGTTAAAGCATAATGAGCATACACTTTTAGGGACTGTTCAGATGTGGTAGCCTGCATATGAGGCTATAGGTAATGCTGTTTTTCTGAACCTGCTCATTGTAGGGAGGCACTGTTTTTCATTTACAAATAATCCCCTTCTCAATCTTCCCGTGTGTTTTTTCAGTTGCTTCTACATTTCCACAGAACAAAACTTGGCATTTTTGATGTGTTATACGTGCCTGAGATAATCAAAGTAAGGTTCTTTTTCTCTCCTCTCTTTAACTCAAAATGAACCTTTATAAACAAATATTAGGAGCTGATCTTGTATGTGACTAAAAAAGAAGATTTTTGAGAATTTTTCTCCTTCCAATCTAAAATCCATTCATAATAAGCACCTGCCTTTTCATACTCCAGCAGTCACCTGTCCTGGTCTGTTTGTTATTTATTAAGAGGGGAAAGAGCAGACTATTAGTTCTCAGAAACTTCCATTTTAGACTGTTCTTATCTTTAGCTTGCCTACATGAAAATTCAAAATGGAAGCATTTGGTCACAGGAAAGTGCCTGAGGACATGATGCATTTTGGAAAAAGACGTTTCTTGGCCCTGACTCTCCTGGACACTTCTCCAGCTGGAGCCCTCTGAGCATTTGAAACCAAAGCAGAAGGGGGATACGGGGGGAGCAATGAAAGCCTGCCCTTCCCCAGCCATTCTGCCAGCAAAGGACACAGTGCAGGTGACTAGTCTTTCTTCTCCCTGAGCAGTTTAACAAGAAGTGAACTGTTTCCCTGCTCCTAACTTCCACCCTATTTTAAGTATTTTATTTTTGAATCTGACAGAAAGAAAAACTGTCTTTTTGAAGTGTGTGTATAAGAAGGGCATTTATTTACAGTATGTGAGTAAAAAAAAAAAAAATAATTTAACACTAGGTCATTCCTTCTCTCCACTCAAAGTCATTTTTCCCTTACGGGCAGAATTCCACTCGTAAGGGAAAAAGTCAAGCTAGGTCTGTTAAATTTTTGTTTATTAATGTTTGATTCTTGTAGTGCAGAGATTTTTCAAACTGGTCCTAATTTATCCATATGTCATTTTTTACAATCAGGTTATTTTTCTCACTTGGCTTCCTTGGTAAGTTTAAGGCATATTTTCTTCTCTTTTTGGCAAGAAGGCCTCTATCATTGGAAACCAAAATGTTAATAATAATAATAATCCAGCTAAGCAGAATGTGAAAACACTTGCTCCAGAGGATGAAGTGGCTACCCTGGCAAAGGTTGTGTAGCTTATTCAGTAAAAAGTTCTGTGTTGTTTTGCACTGAAAAATGCTTCCACATTTTCCATGACTTTAATAGAAAGATACTGCCTGCCTTCATAGTGAATAATCAAATAGGGTTTTCAAGCAAAGTTCAAGTGGTTTCACAACAAGCTTTACAAACATTAAATGAAATGCAAGCATTGATTTCTTACAGCATGCTTCTCTTCAACCAGCATAATGTTGGTCTTAAAATTAATAAATTATTTTATGGCTGGTTTTTGGAAATAGCAGCAAGGATTCCAGATGCACCCTAACAGGCAGGGATTAGAAATTTCCTGAACATAGAGAAAACTGCCACTTCCATAGGTAGGGCTGATTCAATATTTTCCAGCTGCTAAAAAAGGTAGTCCTATTCCCCTTGCCCCACTTCAGGTGTTACCCTTTTGCTATTTCCTCTAGCAGCTCCAGGGAACGTCTCAGCTCTCTACCTGTCTCTTCATCTCCCTAAAATCTGCAGTTAGGGGCAGAAGACTGAAGGGGTGGAAGAAGCTTTTTCTTCAGTTAGGGATTTTGTCAGAAAGAGAACTTGTGCAAAGAAGGAGGAAAGGGCAGGGAGCTGGAAGCAGGAGAGAGCAAAACTAGATGATTGATTCAGCCACCTAGTTCAACAGCACTCTGAATTCTCCTGCAGAGAGCCCTGGCAATTTTAAACAATGTATGTTGAATCCCACCATAAACTACTGCATCTCTTACCAGATGTCACAAGATGAAGTTCAGAGTTTGCTCAGTGTCAGTTTGAGTTACAAGTAACTATCAGATTGCAAGATAAAGCAAGCAGGCTAAGGAACAAAAGAAAAAGGGACTAGCAGATCAAAGTCACTATCTGTGCCTTGTTCTCAATGACGTGCAGGAAATAAGCTGCCCTGGAAAATGTGATATCAACATTTCATTTATATTGATGCTGGAATCTTAGTCATCTCTTGACTGGAGGACCCAGTTTGTAGAAATAGCAGACGCGTTTCATCTACTGAGCAATTTTAAAAGGTAGATGCAGCCTGGATGGGGGCAGGAGCCATCTGGCTGCTACCCCATCACATCTGGTGTTCCAAGAGGAAATAATGAGAGGCTGTATTGTTTTGTCTTTCTTCTCAGTAAATTGCTGCCTGATGATGATAAAAATATTTTTCCCTTTTTGGAGTCATTTTATGACACGTGATCATGTTTATTACAGTACCTTTGGAAGCGAGATGAGCAGGACTCCATTTGCTGTGTCCTGCACAGCCACGTTCACAGAAATGCCTGACTCTCAGAGGTTATAATCTAAGTTCACAAGAGAAACTGTATGGTGTGGAAGAAATATTAGGTTCATGAAGAAACAGTTATCCCTACAAAATTTGCATGGGTTGTTTCAGAATTAATAGCATCCCAAATTACTCCATAATGTGATTTTCTCTCACATTCTTATCCTCTCTCCTTTTCTGTTCTTGGCCAAACACACAGATACCCAGGTATAATAAACCCAAGTGTAGAGGGCTCTACAATGAAACTGCTGTTGCTCATTCATAAAAGCATGCTCCGTGTTATTATATTTAATTGCTTCTAGTGTCTGCAGTGGGTTGTAATTTTGAAATAGATTTTCCCTTAAGGTATTTTATTGCTAACATTAAAAACACCTTCACAATTATTCCACCCTCTTGCTGGCAGAATATTCTTCTATCTTAATGCGCATTGCAAATGATCAAGCATCACGTTCCAAAGGTGACCTCAGACAGTGCTCATCAGGTGGGAATATCATAGTTACCAGGGAGAAGACAAACAATAAGATAATGAACAGACCCCGTTCATTTGAGTACCAACAGAAAGACTCAAAAAGTCATGTAGTCTCTGAAATATGCACCTGAGCAATATATGACATCACCCATCACAAGAGAGAATAAAGCCATGGACAGCTGTTTTGTATGTTTGAGCAGCTTTCACATTTGTACTTTTGTGCTTCTTTCTCGAACAATGGGAAATCATGGACAGACGTGAAAATGTTGTGGGATCCCTGTTGCCTCCCTCGTGCATCCATTGCTGGGCTCTGCCGTTGCCTTGGAAACTGGGAAGGCAGGGTTTGATACAGGCAGGGAGCAGGCTGTGGAGGACTTTCAGCTGCCAAGGGGCCTATGGGCATTCCTGGGAACATGCCCTACCTTTGTATGAATGGGAGAGTTTTGGCTTTCACTTGCAATTATGAACGTTTAGAAATTACAGAGCTTTTATAGATTTTTTTTTTAATGTTAAAAAAACCCCAAGCAATAGCAAACACCCATACCTATTCAAATAGCATTGATGGCTAAGATTTGTTAAAGTGTTTGCCATAACAGAGGGTTCTTAACTGACATTCAAGTAACTGGCATTTAATTTTGTTCACTGTGTGTTTGTGGATGTTCAGCAGTGCTGTAGGTGAGCAAACTTGCACACATAAACATGTACTTCCCTTTAGGTACTCAAATTAAAACCTGAAGCTACATCCCTCACAAAAAACAATGGGAATCTACAAAGAGACCAGTGCTATAGCATCTAAGAATTAGTTTCCTAATAAAAGCTCAGAATCCTTAGTGGAATAACTATAAAGCCTTAGGAGGCCACTGTGTGTAGGAAGAAGACATCTCAGGGAGTGTCCAGGTGCCTTCAGGAGAAGAATCATCGGGCTTCAAGTCAGTTCTTTAGCAGATTGCCAGTAGATTGCCAGGAATACTTTGTCACCCAAAAATCTCTTCAGTGTCTGTGTGGATACCTCAGAGATGCTCGAGATGCAGTTGTGTTGCAGTTCCATTAGCAGTGAGAAGATGTAATTGCCTGCTGCTGCTGCCCAAAAGGGTGGGTTATATCTATAGCACGTACAGATGTATATGCACGAGTTGTGTTAGCAGCAACAAAGGCTACCTGTTATTAAGTATAGCAGAAATATGTCAGAGGAAAATACAACAGCTGGGATATAAAGAACACAAACTTCAACAGAATTTGGTGAAAACATCTCAGTGCCTGCACAATCCTGGATATTTTGTGATTGCAAAAGCCACATGTAATAACACTGCACTTAATTCCCTGTGTTGCAAAGCTTAAGCAAATCTGTGCACGTGACATTTCACAGCAGATGAGGTTTCTGCACTAGGGAAGGAAAAGAACCACAACTGATAAGCAAGTCAATTCACTGGAGCAAACTGAGAGCCACTTACGAAAATATGATCAAAGTACTTTTCCAAGGTCACAACAGACTCACCTGCTGCCATTGCATGACACTGAGAAGAGCCTGGCTCCATCTTCTTTACTGCTTCCTATCAAGTATTTATACACACTGACAAGAATCCCCTGAGCCTTCTGCAGGACAATCAGTCCCAGCTCTCAGCCCCAGATGCTCTAGTTCCTTAACCACCTTCACGGCCTTTCATTGGACTCACTCCAATATGCTCATCTGTCTCTTGTACTGGGGAATCCAGAACTGGATGTAAAACTCCAGATGCCTCTCACCACAGCTTACATCCTTCCTTGACCTGCTGGTAACAATCTTCCTTTCACAGTCAAGAATGCTGTTGGACACCTTTCCTATAAGGGCCCACTGCTGACTCATATTCAACCTGGTGTCCACACCAGCCTCTCCAGGTCCTTTTTGGCTAAGCTCCTTCCCATCTGTGTGGCCCCCAGCATGAACTTTTTCAGGGAGTTGTTCCTTCCCAGGTACAGGAAGTAGTCCTCGCATGTCCCTTTGCTCAGCTGCATGAGGTTCCTGTCAGCCCTTTTCCCTCTGGCAGCACAACCCTCTGGCATATCAGCCACTCCTCCCAGCACTGTGTCATCATCAGACTTGCTGAGGGTGCACTCTCTTGCCATATAAGTCACTAATGAAGAAGTTCAGTGGTGTTGGCCGAGCATCAATCACTGGGGTACGCCACCAGTGACTGGCTTCTGAACTTTGTGTTGCTGATCTCAAGCCCTTCAGCTTGGCAGTTCAGCTGGTTTTCACTCCATCTCACTTGTCTGTTTATCTAGGCCATACTTCATCAGTTGGCCTATGGGGATGTTATAGGAGACAGTTCAAAAGCCTTAACAAAATAAACTGTTAACTGTGCTGAGCCTGCTGATGCTTGGGAAAAGTTTGAGAGCTTGCCTTACCATGCTGTCCCCCTTGGCACTTTGCACTTGAGGTGAACCCCTACCTGCACCGTTATACTGAATACAAGGTACATCATTTTGCATCCTCTTCACCAACCTGTTCCACCACTTCCCTGCTTGATTGTGGGCTGTTATCTCCCTTCCTTTGTGCTAGTGTGAAGCTGTCCTCAGTAGTTTGGCCAGCTGTGTAGCAAAGCTACTTTCACTTCTAAAAAATTTACAGCTGTGAATCAGTTATTGTTTTATAGTCAAGCTCAGTAGTTTCTCCACAATCCAATACAGACACTGCTGAAATTTGTTTCAGATAATGTCCTTGGAAGCAGTGCAAATACAGGTGTGTACCTCTGTTGGTTCAGTTATATTCACACTGTTGTTCTTGAACTGTCCCCCCTCCCTTGGTCATTTACCATATAGCTACCTCATTTTTTTCCTATGAGAGATCAAGCAGAGATGTTAGGAGCAGGATCCAAAATTTTCAAAAATGAGGTGTATGGCAGGTGTTTGGTAAGACATGACATAACTTCACTTATAGAAAAAAAAGAGGTATCCCAGTCCTATGGGTGCTAAACTGCTATCACTACTGGATAACTCCCAGAAAAAAAAGCATCCTTTAGTATCAGCATAAGAGGTCGTGCTAGTCCTCTGTGTCACTGAAATTGGAACTCCGCAACTACAGGTTTAGCAGCACTGTCTGAAACAGAGTTGTGTTGCTTGAAAGTGGCTGTGGGTTTTAACATCATCACCCAATCCCTGCTTGTTTCAGGTGCCTGAGCTATGGAAAAAAATTATCTTGTGCTTAAAACATACTGAAACATGATTAGCAGGCCTGAGCTAGAAATACAGGCTTGAGGGTGCTAATACAACAGCAGCACGTGCTTTGCTGCTTGCAGCGTGGTAGAGGCAAAGGAAGCACGGGGACGAGTTCCAACAGGTGTGCAAAGAGGAGTCAGGTGTTTTTGTCTTCTTTTTTTTTTTTTTTGTTTTCCCTTTTTCACCCTAAGATGTGCCGTGCCTTGTCCGCTTCCGGCCTTTCCCCCTGACGGCTGAAGGCGAGGTTCCTCCAGCGCCCCTCAAACCGGCGGTGTTATGCGTGGGGAGGGGGTCGCAGGCTGCCGTCCCCCGAGACGCGGGGCCGGAGCGGGGCGCGGGAGACAATGAGCGGACCCGGCCCGCCCCGCGCCGTTCCCGCACCGCGTCAGCGGCGGGGCGGGGCGCGGCGCCCGATTTAAGGGGCTGCGAGGGGCGCGGCCACCGCAGCGGCGAGTGCGGGAGCGGGCGGCAAAGGAGGCGGTGGCAGCAGCAGCAGCTTCGGAGACAGGCACCATGCGTGAGATCGTGCATATTCAGGCCGGGCAGTGCGGCAACCAGATCGGCGCTAAGGTACGGACCGGTGCGGGGAGCGGGGCGCTCCCCACGGCTCGCACCCCGCGGGTGGGCGCAGCTCCGTCCCGAAACGAGAAGCGCCCCGGGGCAACTTGCTAAGGCGTCGTGGCTCCTGCTCCTGTGCCCGCTGTTCCCGGCGGGGCTGGGCGCTGGCTGGGATGTGCCACCGCCCAGCTCCGGCTCTGCTCTGCCTTCTCGCAGGCAGCCGCGGAAACCCCCTCGCTGCCTCGCCCCTCTGCAGCCACGGCGCCGGCTTCCGAGGGAGGGGGAACGGGAGATGTGTCAGTGCCGTGGATCACCCGCCTCCACTGACGGTGTGCAGGTGTTGCCATCTTGTAGTGGCTACAGGGTCTTAAGCCAAGGCTAGACAATGGGAGGAGGACAAACTGAGATAGCCAGGGAGGGTCATCCTTTAGATACGAGCTACAAACGAATTAACTTCTGCTTCAGTGCCCTGCCTTGTTGTCTACACTCCGTTAATTCAGCTGCTGTGGCCAGTGAAGCCCTTGAGCACTGACTCACCTTCCTGCCCAGCAGCTGCTCTGCCATGCAAGGGAGTGGTCAGGGCCGTGGTATGCACAGACTGCACTGGTGTGTGTGATTGGCATTGGCCAGCTGTTTCCACTGGCACTGGAAATAGCTAATTGCTATTTTTCAAAAATTTCTTCTAGTTCTGGGAGGTCATCAGCGATGAGCATGGCATTGATCCCACGGGCAGCTACCATGGGGACAGTGAACTGCAGCTGGAGAGGATCAATGTCTACTACAATGAAGCTGCTGGTAAGTGTGCCTGATTCCTCAGATGTCCTTAAATAAATGGGGCAGGCATGCCAGTTCATTGAGGCTGGAAAAATCCCTGAACAAGAACTGTCATCTGCCAGTGGCTCTTCTAAGAGACCTTTGTTCTCAGAAAGGCACAGATAATACAGTAGTCTTGATTGAGACAGTGTGTCTCTCCAGTGAAATGCAGGAAGGTGGATGGGAGAACAGCAGGGGTCCTGTGACACTGGCTGCTTACTACAGGGCTGTAATGCTGGTGGTGGTTCCTCTCACAGGTAACAAGTATGTCCCACGTGCCATCCTCGTGGACCTGGAACCCGGCACCATGGACTCTGTGCGCTCCGGCCCCTTTGGACAGATCTTCCGTCCTGACAACTTTGTCTTTGGTGAGTGAGTGTGGGATGGAGAAGTCGCAGAGTGGGAACTCAACACACAGAAAAGACTTGGAGCAAGCATGCAAATGACCCTGGGGGACTTGAATTGCAGTGGCAGAGTGGGGATGGAAGTGAAGGGTGGAGCCCCTGGGGAAGGGGAAAGTGGCATCATCTCTGTTTGTCCCCGGGGCGCTAATGTGGCACCTTGCTTGTGGTCTGCCCTCCAGGTCAGAGCGGGGCTGGCAACAACTGGGCCAAGGGGCACTACACGGAAGGCGCTGAGCTGGTGGACTCTGTCCTGGATGTGGTGAGGAAGGAGTCAGAGAGCTGTGACTGCCTCCAGGGCTTCCAGTTGACCCACTCGTTGGGCGGAGGCACAGGCTCTGGGATGGGCACCCTCCTCATCAGCAAGATCCGGGAGGAGTACCCCGACCGCATCATGAACACCTTCAGCGTGATGCCCTCGCCCAAGGTGTCGGACACGGTGGTGGAGCCCTACAACGCCACCCTCTCTGTGCACCAGCTGGTGGAGAACACGGACGAGACCTACTGCATTGACAACGAGGCCCTGTATGACATTTGCTTCCGCACCCTGAAGCTGACCACTCCCACGTACGGGGACCTCAACCACCTGGTGTCGGCCACCATGAGCGGCGTGACCACCTGCCTTCGCTTCCCCGGCCAGCTGAACGCCGACCTGCGCAAGCTGGCGGTCAACATGGTGCCTTTCCCCCGGCTGCACTTCTTCATGCCGGGCTTCGCCCCTCTCACCAGCCGCGGCAGCCAGCAGTACCGCGCCCTGACGGTGCCCGAGCTGACGCAGCAGATGTTCGACTCCAAGAACATGATGGCCGCCTGCGACCCCCGCCACGGGCGCTACCTGACGGTGGCCGCCATCTTCCGGGGCCGCATGTCCATGAAGGAGGTGGACGAGCAGATGCTCAACGTGCAGAACAAGAACAGCAGCTACTTTGTGGAGTGGATCCCCAACAACGTGAAGACAGCCGTCTGTGACATCCCCCCGCGCGGCCTCAAGATGTCCGCCACCTTCATCGGCAACAGCACCGCCATCCAGGAGCTCTTCAAGAGGATCTCGGAGCAGTTCACGGCCATGTTCCGCCGCAAGGCTTTCTTGCACTGGTACACCGGCGAGGGCATGGATGAGATGGAGTTCACGGAGGCAGAGAGCAACATGAACGACCTGGTCTCCGAATACCAGCAATACCAGGATGCCACTGCTGATGAGCAGGGGGAGTTTGAAGAGGAAGGAGAGGAGGATGAGGCTTAAGCTCCCTGGTATCAAAGGAACTTCTGTAAAGCAGGCATGCATACTGAATGACTTCTGATGGTGGTGGTGAAGCATGTTTTCTAGAAACTGTGTACCCAGTTATCTTCTCAGCACTTGTAACTTTGGCAGATTTCTCAGTGTAACAGTTCTGAATCCTAATTATCACAATGTTTTTTGTCCTTTAGTTAGGAGCACATAAAGGCATGTATTCTAGATCATGTTTTCTGTCTTTCTTAATGCCTCTACGGGACAAAGAGCAGCTACTTAGCCTGTGTGGCAACAAGTAAGTTTAAAGACATGTCAGAAATCTTGCAGCACAGTGGTGTGCTCTGATCCACTGAGACTTACATATTCTCAAGATGTATGCTTCTCATGAAATGTGTTTAATGTTTTTTCTTACAGGACTCAGACCTACCTATGAATTGAATGAAAATGGAAAGCCATCTTAAATTCCTAAACAAGTCAAAGGACAAGCACCTCTAACTTGTTTTACTGTTCAAGTCAGCGTAGGAAGTCTTCCACTTGTCTGTTGAAGTCCTCTGCAAAACGCAGGTGTAAGTTATGCTTTCCTTCTGGCATCAGAAGCAACCTTAAAAGAGTAACAAAATCAAACACAGATTATACATTTTATTGCATGAGCGTAGGTGAGTAAAATACTTGTTGCCTTTACCTTGCTTTTGGTTACCCAAAAAGGAACTGAAGTAACACTTAAGTACTGTCCCTAGGTGCTGTGGTTCACATTTTGAACCACATAATAGTTGAAGCAACAAGCACACTAATTGCCCCACTTTGAGGAGGATAAAATAAGCTTAAAACAAATTTTTCCCAGTTTCTAGAAGCCTTTTCTGTGATCTACAAAGAAGATAAGATTCCAAAACTTATGTGAGCAGACTGCATCTTTGAAAGGTATGTGAAGTGCCTGAGCACTTTTGTCTCTAACAGAACAGTAGTTGTGCTGGGCAGTGAACACATTGAAGAGATCGCTACAAAAGTGTAGAGTTCTTGTCACAGCTCAGACTTGGTTAGTGTTTGTATTTTGTCTAATCTTTCTGCAAAGAGACAATGCAAAACTAACACCATTCATTCATTAAAGGAAAAAGGGAAGTCAGAACTTCTTTGCTTATAACAAAGCCTTAGAAGTGGTAGCTGCTAAGGAGGTAAGATCTTTGTAATATGGATATGTGTGACATGCCTAAAATGCTTCTTACTATTGTTTTCTATCTGAGACAAACTTTATATATCAGTTATGTTCACTTCTTTATACGGCAGTGGGAAATTATTTAAATTGTTTTGTTCTACCATACACTAAGCAGTTTCAACAGAGCTAAAGCTATTTTGACTGGTATGTCTTCTCTTCATGTCCTACTACAGGAAGGGGAATCAATCTTTTGGTGGTGAAAAGTGCTGGGGTTTTTTTTGGGGAGGGGGGAAAGAGCAATTGGATGTGAACATACCCAGCTTTTCTAGCAAACTTTTCTTTAAGTCTGTTTCTTCAAAGACTAAGCAGCACAGATGCACAAACCTATAGCACTGTGTATGCTATTTTCTACTGCTGTTAATGTTTCCTACTACTGTAATGCTACCTAACTCCAGCCATACCATGCAAATGCAGAGTGATGGCATGTCTTCTACCAGAAGAGAAACAAGCAATTTATCTGCATTACAGAATAGAAGAAGTTTTTTCTACTTTACTACTAGATAAAAATCAAGGCAAGAAAAGCTGATGATAGAAAATTGTTACTGAGAATGTCAGTAGAAGGTTTTCCTTCTGCTTCCCAATGGAACGTGTGCTTTCCAGTGCAACTAGGGAAGGGGATCATGTACCCAAGTGTTAATTTCTGAGAACATCATCAGTCTGGTTTCTTTTCTGACAAATACTCATACAGGGGAGCACTTCAGCACAAAGACATGCCAAGAACCAATGTTTTACATTTTACTGGATGGCAATTTCAAACAGTGTTTCCTTTTTGGCTTGTCTTCCAAAAAGAAGCTATCTTTGTCTAGTTTTTGTCATGGCTTGGCTTAGCATCTGGAGCATTTTGGAGCTCAGTGAAACCAAAAAGCATGATCAGTGTTATGGGCAGGCCACGTAGGAGTAACTAATTGGCAGACATGGAATAAAACACCTGCACATGATTGTTAGGAAGGTCTCTTGTTCCCATCTTTCCTGTGGCATAATGCCATTCCTATGATCAGCAGGGCTGACTTTGAGATAATTGTATCACTATCAGTTTTGCACAGAGATTACACCAATAAAATAGTTCCCTATATTTTGCATTCATAAAAATGTGCTTGATGGTTTTGTTTTTTTTCCCCCTGCTACTTCTGTTCTCTATTGCTAATCATCACAGTCTGTTACTAAGTAGTAATAGAACTCTTGCATTTGTGTGCAAATTTACGAAGAAAATTCAGCTGGTAGAATCCTAGCTTTTAATAGGAAGCATTTCTGGAATTTTCAAATTGTGTTGGTTTTGGCTGGAATAGAGTTAATTTTCTTCACAGTAGCTGTTATGGGGATATGTTTTAGATTTGTGCTGAAAACAGTGTTGATAATATAGAGATGTTTCTGTTATTGCTGAACAATGCTTACACAGTGTCAAGGCCTTTCCTGCTTCTCATACTCCCCACCATCAAGGAGGCTGGGGGTGCACAAGGAGTTGGGAGGGGACACAGCTGGGACAGCTGACCCCAACTGACCAAAGGAATATTCCATACCCTATGGCATCATGCTCAGCATAAAGAGCTGGGGGAAGGAGGAAGGGAGATGTTTGGAATTGATGATGTTTGTCTTCCCAAGTAACTGTTATGTGGGATGGAGCACAGATTTCCTAGAGATAGCTGAACATTTGCCTTCCTCTGGGAAGCAGTGAGTTAAGTCCTTGTCTTGCTTTGCTTGCATGTGCAGCTTTTGCTTTACCTATTAAACTGTCTTTATCTCAACACATGAGTTTTTTTCCCTTTTACTCATCTGATTATCTCACTGATCCAACTGGTGAGGGGTTGCTGTCTGGGATGAAACCACAGCACACATGAAGCACATGGTGCCCTCAGATTTTTCTTGTTGATAAAGTAATATCTCCAAGAACAGTTGCACTTTTTTTTTCCTCATTCTGCTTTTCTTAAAAACACTGAAAATTCCGGGGGCAGTTGGAAACATAAAATCTTTGAGGTTGTGGTTCACATCAGCAAGGCAGACCAAACAGAAGTATCCTGTGCTTTTCTCTCTAATAACTGGGAATGTCTCCCCATTCATATCCTCTAAGTTCCCTGTTCTACTGAATGGCACAGAAATGAAGTCTGTAAGATACAGCAAAATGAATGTAATGGTCACAACAGCTAAAGCAGCAATTTGCTTGTTTTGATAAATGTGGGGGAGTGCTGGTTCTAGCACTAGTGTGTAACTAGTAAAAAGAAGAAAAGGAATTTGGTTTCTCTCAGAGGGATTTAGGAAGGAGCTTATTAAAATGCTGTACTTATTATATTGCAAGGAAGGTTCAGCTACACTGTTTGCATTGTAACTTGCTAGGGATGTTTAGAATAGCTCTGTGGCAGAGACAACTTGTCCAAATACTTTTTTTTTAAAAAACACTGTGGGTTTGAACTGCTTCATCTCTTCAACAATGGTTTATAAAAACTCCATCATATAACTTACCGAGAGCCTTTGATGTGCTTATGAATGTATTCTGCATGAGCCTGTGGGACCAAAGGGTCTTTCTCACCATGAATTATAAATGTGGGGCATTTAATATCTGGCAGCAACTGTTGGCAGATATTACCTAGGGAGAAAATAAATGAAGGTCACACTTTATTTTAAAATTGTATGAAAGACTGAAACTGCTTTTGTAGAGGACTCTGAATTCCACTGGGTTCTAGCTATTGTCTCTCCTTGTTGATACTGTGCGATTAATCTACAGAACTAGGTAAGCAGGACTACAGTTAACATTTCTTTCTCCAATATTTTACTTCACTGCAATTTGCTTCATTAATGCATACTAGCACAAAAGGATAGAGAGAATGAAGTAGCTCTGTTCCACATTTCCCCCGGGGCTCTCTTTGATTCTTCAAAGCCAATTCATGCATCTCCTTCCTGGCTTTGTTCTTTTCAGCCTTAAGAGTCTTACAGCTCTCATGTTAATGCTGCATTTTGTTACATCGGTTGTCAGGTTACAAGATTTGCTACTTCTATGAACAAGTTAACTTGGGTTGTACTCATGCCTGTTGCACCTCCCAGACCCTTTGTTTTCTGCGATGATGTAATGGGTTGACCCTGGCTGGGAGCCAGGCACACACCAAAGCCACTCTCCCTTCCCCACACAAGTGGACAGGGTAGAGAAAATATGACCAGAGGTTCATGAGTCAAGGACTGGGAGGGATGACTCACGAATACCATCACAGGCAAAATAGGCTGAACTTTGAGATATTATTGGAATTTATTACTAATGAACTCAGAGCAGGATAAGAAGTAAACCACATCTTAGCAATTCCTTCCCAGCTCTATCTCCTCTTCCACAGGGTGCAGTGAGACAGGGAATGGGGGTTAGGGTCAGTTGTCTCTGCCACTATTCCAGGAGAAGAGTCCTCCTCCTTCAGTGTGGAGTCCCTCCCATAGGAGACAGGCCTCCACAAATTTCTCCAGCATGAGTCCATCCCACAGGCAACAGTTTTCCATGAACTGCACCAATGTGGATCACCTTTCCACAGGGTACAATCAGCTACAGCCTGCTTCCCTTGTGGGTACCCAACAGGGTCACAAATCCTACCAGGAGACCTGCTCTAGGGTGGGCTCCTCTCTATAGGTCTGCAGATCTCTGCTCCAGCATGGGCTTTCCATGTGTTCCTTTCAGGTTCCTTTCCATGTCCTCCTTTCAGGTACCCACTTGCTCTGGCATGGGTCTCCTTCACAGGCTGCAAGTGAATCTCTGCACTTCTATTGACTTTCATGGACTGCAGGGGCACAACTGCTTCACTATAGGCTTCACCACAGACTGCAAGGGAATCTCTGCTCTGAAGCCTGGAGCACTTGCTCCCCCTCCTTTTCCACTGACCCTGGTGTCTGCATAGTTGCTCCTATCACACAATCTAACTCTGCTCTTCTCTAGCTGCAATAACTTTTTTTACCTTCTTAAATATGTTATCACAGAGGCATTACCACAGTTTCTGATGGACTCATCTATAGCTAGTGGCATGTCCATCTTGGAGCTGTCTGGCATCGGCTCTGCTGGACATGGGGGAAGCTTCTAGCAGCTTTTCACAGAAGCCACTCCTGTGGCCACCCCTCTGCTATCAAAACCTGGCCATGTAAACCCAATACAAATGCATAACCATTTAATACAAATTGTACTAAAACTATTCAAAGGTTATTTTCCCTGCTCATTCAGAACCTGAAGAATAATTTTATGCTTGCTCATTGTTAATCTCATTAGAAGTAATTTTAATGCTTTTGCTTAAAGACTCTTCTGAATTTTCCCCCCCTTTCTTTTTTCCTCATCCCTTAGTAACTCAGTATCCAAACTCACTGCCTAACTTCTCCAAACTCATTGCTTAACTTCTCACAAGGGAATCTTTGAGCAAAACATCCTTGAGAAGTTTCATGTTCCATTTCTCTTTTAGCTAACTTTGTCCTATGTGTAGTTGTCTCCTTGCAGCTACCAACAGCTGAAAGGTTAATGCTCATACATACACACTTTCCTTAGCTCTAAAATCAGAGGCCATTTCACACAGTTTTCCCAGTTGCTTCTTTATTTATAGAGTCTTAGTTTGCAGTTTTACTGGTTAAAATATTTTAATTTAGAACATTTCACCCATAGTCTTCTAACACCTGCAGAAATGTTGACTGTTTTTCAGAACAAGTAAATTTAAGTTTTCTCAGGTCATAGTTGGCAGTTATTTCCTAGTAAAGCATATAACAGCAGTAAGAATCTTGGATTTTGCAACTTTATGCAACTTAGTTTCATTAAGTGTTGGCTCCTTCTAAAAGTTCATTTCTTATGACATTTCACACTAAAAGCTGTCCCATTTAGGGCAAATAGTCTACTTTGTAAAAAGAGCCTGAGTTGAGTTTTTGACTAGCGTAAGCTTTGCTGTCCTCCTTTTCTCTCTGATGGGTTTTATTAACCCCTTTTCTTAAATCTGCTGTTATCTGCACCTTTGTTTCCATGTCTTAACTTTAATTTCAAGGAGGCTTGCTTGTAGTCTGTTGTTCTTTCCTGGAAAAAATCTGCAGTCTAACAGCTGCTCATCTCTTTTAGCAAATGTCAGTCTTCTCCCAATATCTGACCCAGTTTCAACAGCTAGATAATTCAGCTCCTTATTATATGTCTCCATGTCTTATGTGGCTTCATTTTCATAGTTACTTCATCTCTTAGTGTCTGAGGCGTGTGCATCTGGTGAAAGGATGTCACAGCCAGTTTCACCAGCCTGGGCTTTGCATTTCAGAAAAAAACCTAGTTTTAAGGAAATGCATCCCAGAAAGGGTAAAATAAAATAAGATCAAAATTTGTTACATCTCTCTGCTGGGAGAAATTCTAGTCCCATGAAGATTCTATGCAAAAATTTATGGAAAAAGTATGAAATGAAGCAATGTTTTCCTTGTAGTATCTGCTGTCTGTTCATTTATGTCACCTTTTGTCTTTCACTATGAGAGCCATGGGAAAATGTGTTAAAGAGTTATAAACTCCTTTTTTTATGTATTATGTATTTCTGCTTTAAGCACATTAAAAGAAATTTCCTCTGAATTAAAGCAGAACTATAGGTCATTATTCGTATTAGCGTTGGCTGAAAACGTCTATGTAGAGTAATTGCAGAAATCTTCAGAGATACACAATTATATTGTCCAGTTCAACTATTTTTTTTTAATTTTTCAAACAACTGAGATATGTCAGTAGTGGTTTTTAAATGTGCTTTTTTAATTCTGAGTCCTCAAAATCTGACATTCTTTCTTTTTTAAATCATACGCTTCTAGGTTTGAAAGAGTTCTTCACCTCTGGTTTGCAAAAACAGGAAAGAACATGCTTTTGGGATATCATGCTTTGGGGATATCTTAACAGCATCACCAAGAAATAATCCTTTGACACAGAGACAGGAAAGGAGAAGATTCTGCTTAAGCAGAATCTCTCCTCTTCAGTCTGCACAATGACTTGATAATGCAGTTTTGTGGTGGAACAAGAGGAGAGACTCATCAGCTAATGTTTTCCCTAAATGTGTTTTCCTTCTGTACCTTGCTGGTTTTGTGAACTATCTATAAAGTAATTGCTTTATTCCTGAGTGTGAGTCAGACCCAGCTTTTAATGCCATATGCAGAGTCCTTCCTTTACCAGCTGCTGTGAGTATTGTTAGATTTTCATCCAGAACTGCTATTATTATTGCTTCAGTTCAACATTGTAAAGGCCTTACCATCTGAATTTTCAGCAAAGCGAGATATTCCATCTACCCAAGCCTCACAGGTTTTTGCAAAGTAGTTATGTCCATACATCTCTTCCAGTGGTTTCCTGACCTTTTCACTCCATTTTGAAACATCTCGGATGCCTACATAAAATAATATTGAAATATGTTAAGTCCTGTCCAGCAACAAGACACAACCCAGTACTGGCCACACCTAATATGAGGAAGTTTTCAAACCAGACTGCAAATATGTCTTTCAAACTTGAGACTGTAGTAAGTGGTTCTAAATCATTCATAGTATCAAAACAGAACAAAAGAGATAGTTGTGCAGTCTCTGCCAGGGTCTTCTGAGTTGTAAAGGACCATCTTGTTATTATGATCACAAGGAACAACATAAAAAAAATATAATCAAAGGACTCATTCCTAAAACTTCTGATGGTCCTTTTTGGAGGGCTTTTAGAAGAGAAGCTCAAGGAGGTACCTTGTGTATAAAAATGGGACTGTTTTTTATCAGCATGCCAGAGCTGGCAATTCTTTTTTATATCCTTTAGCCTTTTGCACTGGCTCGTGGATGGAAGTTCTTCCATGGCTCCTACCATTTCTCAGAGGAAGGAAGCTCTTACTAAGGCATTCCAGCAGGCTGACATCATGGTACATTTGCCATAGTCTTACAGAAAAACAAGTGATTCTACTTAGTAGAGTTCTGTGACTCATGGCAGGCTGGCTAAAGCTGTACAAACAATCTGACATTCTGGTTATTTATTTATCAGATTTACCTCTTTTTTCCTCTCTAAAATTTTCAGTAGTGCTCACAAACTAAGTCTAAATGGGTGATTTCCACTGAACTGTATTTCAGGTGTACAGCTTTGTACCAATAAAGCCTGAAAGAAAGCTGGCATGGCAGAGAGCCTGAAATTACTGAATGATCAAACAGCATATATGCCACTTGCAAAGCTTCTAATTAGTTTCAAATGGGGATTTGGGGAAGAAAGGAGTGAGGTGTTAATTAACAAGCAGAACCTGTTCGGCCAAATGACAAAGGTAGCAGTGACTGAAAGTGTTGTATAACAGCACATGATTGGAAATGAGTTTGCTCACCCCAGGCTAGGTGTTACTGAACAGCTGTTTCCCATACAGAATCTACTGTTTTATCCCTGTGGCTGGTCTCAATTTAAAAAGAGAAGGGAGAAGTCAATATTGAAAGGACATAGATACCAAATAAACACCTTTCTCTCCTACAAAACCCTCCACTGCAGCTGAGAGGCACTGATGAGCCAGTTGCAGAAGACTTGTGCTGCTATCCTCTGAGCCCCATCACCCAGAGATGCTGAAAGCACCAGTCCACAAAGAGTCCAAAGGCCAGCATTGCAGTGGATGCTCCATGTAAAGTAGGACTTTATTTATTTATTTATTTATTTATTTATTTATTTATACGTTTAGCCTGTTGGCTGATACTAACTGATATGCATTTCATATTTATATAATAAAAGCTTCATAAATATAAAAACTCGTAAAGGAACAAAGCAGCACTTTTACAGAGCTAAAAAGCATTTTGCTTTCGGAACTAAAAACTACTGCTACCACCACTGAAAGTATTTTAATATAGGTAAGGTAAATACACATGCAATAGATACACTTGTAATGTAGCTGAAGCTAGTCAGATTTCACAGCTGATATAAATCAAACTCCAGTCACTACAGTGAAATTATACTGGGCTACATTTGATGAGAGCCTACATGGCTAACTCTTAATTTCTATGTTCAAAAGGAAATATGTTCCCTTTCTCAATTCACTACCAGTTTTTTTGCTATTTTTCTTTATAGTAAGAACTGATCAGATTCTATATCATATGAGTGGGATAAGGATCAGAAATCCCATGTTTCTTTACTTTGCAAAGATTTTGTAATGACAATAATTAACTTTAAAGGAATTCAAATTATAAAGGCATCTTGGGACACTTACCTGAATGATTCATTTGCTTCCTAAACTTAATAGGTGAGTTATGAACTTGTTTTTTAAGTGTCTATATACAATTAGATAGGCCCTAGAGGCACAAGCTGTTATGGCCAGCCCAGTGATTATCTATGGATCTTGTTTAAAGGCTGTGCAAGACGTGAGAAAAGAAATCAAACCTGTGGTCAATAGTATTTGGAGTTTATTCTTAAGAATTTGTTATAGCAACAAAAATGTGACTTTCTGAAAACTACTATTATAGCTTACACTTTTCAGCTGTGTAAGTTGCTGAGGATTTGTTAAAAAAATCTATTTTATTACCCCTAGAGTAACTGTTAGAGAGTTTCTCATTATAGTCTATCCCTATACTTAGCAATGTAGTGAAATTTGTGTCCTCTCTCTTTAGGTTTGTTGTGTCCTCAACTCTGTCTCCACTTAGCTATTACATGACTAAGATTCTTGGGTCAAGAAGAAATTAAAATAATTCATTTAGGATACAATATTCAGTTTGTACATACCATTATAAATTCTCACATCCTCTTGAGTAACGCTGGCATTTGCTCCCCAGACAACCAACTTGTGGATAAGATTTGGATACTTTGCAGCTGCAATGAGTGCCGTGATTCCACCATCACTCCACCCCAGCAAAGAGAACTTCTTAAATTTTAGTGCCTTGATTTATAGAAGAAAGTTATATGCTCATCATCAGCTGGTTTTACAAGCAAACATCAAATATTTCTTGAAAACTAACTGTACAGTTTTAGATACAACACTACATAGTTGAACTATACTTAGCTTTCATATTTAGAAAGTATAATTTTCCTGATATACATAAAAATACTAAAGAGAAGGTCAACTATTTAGAAAACAATAAATTACACCCACTATTTCAATTTTCTATAAACTCTTTTATGAAACAGGCAGTAGTCCTAATTAGTATCTTGCTGCACTTAAAAAAGCGCTCAAAAAAGAAAATAAATGAAAAGAAATGTTTATTTACAGTGTAGAATAAAGACCTTTCAGAGAGCCTGATGGCATGAAGAGTCTGTGGATTCTCTTGGTATGAAGCTGGCAAAGACTATCACAGTGTGGATGGTAGGTAATCCAAGATCAAGCTAAACTTAAGAAAAAGAAAAGCATAAGACTTAAAAAATGGAACCCAGTGATCTAATTTATTGATGCTAGCTGAGCTAAAAAAAAAAAAATCTGCTCTGTAACAACAAAAAAATGCCTAAAGTATTTCCTAAAGGATTGTATCAAGTTTTAGTGGCTAATTCACATTTTCTGAAGCTTTAAAGTATATATTTTAAATTTTACTTCATGGCAAATTGCAATTCAAAATATTAATAATGAAATTCCTCCTCCTCAAAAAGGAAGGCTCAGGGCAAAAAATACAACAAACAAGACCTTAATTTATTCTGACCAGTGCCAGGATTTGAGGAAAAGGCATGAAGCTGAGTTGGGGGAGGTTCAGGTTGGATATCAGGAAAAATTTTTTCACCCAGAGGGTGGTTGGGTGCTGGCACAGGCTCCTCAGGGAAGTGGCCAGAGTACCAAGCCTGTCTGAGTTCAAAAAGCATTTGGAGAGTGCTCTCAGGCACGTGGTGTGATTCTTGGGAATCTGTGCAGGGCCAGGAATTGGATTTAATGATCCTGATGGGTCCCTTCCAAATCAGCATATTCTATGATTCTGTGATAATGATTTCCACTAGAATTTGAAACTCTTGTTTCCTCATAAATCAGAACATGTGGTAGAGGGTACTGGAGCAAGAGGAGGGAGGATTTTGTGTGTGTTATGTTCAGTGGGCAAAGAGTGGGGAAGGTAAAGGCACTCAAGAGCAAATGCATCTGAAGGTTGTACAGGAACAATGTTCAATGGTTAAGCGATATTTGCAGTTTTTCATATAGAAACTTCAGTTTGTGAACTCATTCGCAAGCAAATATAAAGCTTTCAAAGTGTTCTTTGGTTTTGTTTTGCAGAATTTTAGATGTGATTAAGGAAGATAGTGTACTTTTGTAGGAAAAGGAGCAAGTTAGCTGAATGAGTTTCTCTGGTGCTTGGTGTTCTTGGAAGACCACTACACTGCTGGGACAGAAGAAAGCAAAAATGTAGGCAATGAGAGAAACAATTACAGAGTGAGAAAAAGAAGCTTCTAGTCTGCTTGTAAACTTGATGCTCAAGTGAGGCATAACTATCAGTTATCTCAATATTCAGCAAACTTCTATCCCTACAAGGCTTTTCTGGTTTTGGCTTATTCCTTGCTATACTGCTCACTGTAGTGTTGAGCAATTTTAGATTTCACTCTGCTGAGCTATAATTACTAAACAGAAAAGAAATGAGGTAGAGGAAAGAAAGGGACATGTGAAGTAAAAGCTGACAGCAAGAAAAGAGAGAACCTTGAATTTCAGTAGCTGACCAGTTGGCCCTGGTTTGCTGAAAAAGCAGTTATCTGTGACCAACTTCCATTATTGTGCTGCTGAAGGATTAGTGGTGCCCAGGAAGCAGTGCTTGCAAAGGTTAAGTTTTTGATGTTGTTCCTGCTGTTACCTTACTGCCAATAGCAAATTATGGAGCTCAAGGCAGGCTAAAGGGTAGAATAACTGATTAAAATTTTTGTTCTTTATGCCAGGTTATTTGAGATCTATTTGCCTCAAGTAATTCTCTTGTTTACTAGCCATTATCTTGATACATTCTTTGGGTTATCTCAGAATGCCTTCCCAGCAGAAGGAATTTAAATTATCCTGTGCCGCCTTCCAAAAAACAAAGTGATGTAACAGATGTGTTGGATAAGGTATGCATGTTTGTTTGCTTTAATTTTGAACTACTTACAGTACAGGTCTCTACCTAATACAGGCAATAACTTGAAAGCTGGTTGTACAGCACAATTCTGTGGAGGATTTTGTGCTGCCTTTACTCTGTAAGTAAACAACATTTCTTTCAATCACCTTCTCCATCTAGACTTATGTGAAATGCAATCAAATGACCACATAAGCTGTGAAAGAAGAAACATTCAACAGTGAGTTGCAATACAAAGCACTCTGCACTCTTATGTTTTAACTGGGTCACGGGGAGTGTATCATCACAAGCCAAAATTACAACTGATCTACAAGAACATGGAGAAGCCCAAGCTCATCCCTTCACTAGGACAGTAGCTCTGAAGAGTAAGAAATTCTTAAATATCAATTCTTATTATTTCCCTAATGATTGTTTTAATGCTATTGACTTTGCTAGAATTAGACATTGGAGTGGAGTGTGGGGAAATGGACTTATTTGCATTGTACTCCTTTTATTTCAAGCAAGCTCCTTCAGAGAACACATATGAGATACAGAATAGTGTCATCTGCATAAAGATGCTAAATAATCAGTAGAATTTCAGCTTTTATTATTTCACAGGAAGCTTGCAGCACTCACATCTCCAGCAGAGACACCAGAATCTGAAGGAGACTAGAACAAAGGTTCTGAAGGCTCACCTACATGATGTGTTTTCTGTGTGAGTGTAGGCTGGATGATGCATGTAAACCATTATATTCTGCATATCACAGTTGGAATGATTCCTTGGGATTTGTGCTATCCTTTATAATGTGCTAAAATAGAAGCAAGCAACCCACACTTGAGAAGATTTTACTAATTTGTTATTATACACTTATATTAAGAAACATCTTCAAAAAACCAGGATGTTATGTCTCAGTTGTTTTGGCAGCTCTAGAGATTCGTAGGCTGCTGTCCTGTTTGACTGGAAGCTACATGGTTACATTCCCTTTGGGGAAAGCTCTGTTTTCTATTTTGCATTTACTAGTATTTGAACAGGGTCAAGAAAGGGGATTACAACCATTTAGACTGAAGTTTGTCACCTATTCATGGCAGCATCTTTATTTTCTTTGCTAGTGTAGCAGAAGAAATTGAAGATTTACAGTGCAAGGAGATTGCTTTTACAGTTAGAGGGCAAATATGTGTCTTAATCCTGATTCTGCTGTCAGACTTATTTTGTTTCACTGTGCAGAATACACCAGGAAGGCTGCATTTCCATTTCCAGATGGGTTTCAGAAAGGTTATTTTTTATTACAGAAATACAGTTGGATTGACTGTCTGAATCGTCTCATATTTTTGAAATTTGAATGCCCTGCCAACTTTCTTAACACAACCAAAGAGACCGTATAGCTTAATATAACAGAGACAAAAAATTAGTTAAAACTAAACCAGAAAATTGTGTCAGCACTCATCGGATGAAATAAAAGAACACAGAAACACAGATTTGAATAAAAAAAATCTGCAAGAAGGAGAAATAATAACAGCCTTAGGCCATATTCTTTGCAATCACAATAGTTGTATTAGTTATTAAGATTTGGTATGGTCATAGGAACCCTTTGATTTCCCATAAAAATTATTTCAGTAATATGCTGTAAAATGCAAAGCATCATGTAAATTTTTAGAATCAAATGTTTCTCAAAATGGGCTGCTCAAGGCAAAATGCCAAGATTCTATTAGATAGAAATTTTCTAAGATCTTTTCAATTAAACCACTGCATAGGCTTTGGTTTTAACATACACTTTACATAAACTTATATGGTTCTTGGCTGCAAACCTCTTAGGGCAGGTCTTGGAATAAATGCATATTGCTTTATAATTAATTCCCATTGCTGAACCACTATGTGTCTTGCAGAATAGATGGAAGAAGAAAATTTTTTCCATAATAGTGTGTACTTGCTCACTCTAAAGTCTTCATTTGTACTATCTTTTGCATAACTTGTTGTCTGCTGGAAACAACCTTCCTGCTTCCCAAAATTTAAGAAAGACAGCTTTGAAAAAAAAAAAAAAAAAAGAAATAATAAAATCTCAGAATAGATTTACCTGCATAAGATCCACAGCATCTTTTGCATCCCTCTCAAAGAAATCTGGAGGAAAGTCTCGAGATGGAGGAATGGACTTTCCATATCCCCGAGGATCCCAAGCAACAATTGTGAAAAGTTGCTTATTCATAAACTTAAGCTGAGGTCCAAAATCAGTTTGACCACTCCCTGAAACAGAATTTTGCAGTTTTATTAACCACCGTAATACATACTTAGTATATATACTCCGAGGAAGCTTGTAACTTTATTCTAAAAAAGATATTATCCAACAATTGAACTACTATTTGTCTCTAGGTGTAACTATCCATTGCAACTCTCAGACAGGAAGTAGCCCAATTAAAATCTTTAGAACCATCTGCGATGTGTTCAGAGCAAAGCATTTCTGGTAGGTATGTAAGCTTATCAAAAACTGTGTACTACACAGACCATCTAATACAGAATCTCAGAGTTACCCGACTAGGGATTTATCTTTAACAGATTTAAAGCACTAACGTGGTCATTGCTGTTTACCTGGGAATCACAGGTGAAACTGAAAGGGGAGGGACATATTGACTCTAGCTACAAATCTGTGGGTGAAAAGTACTGTGTCAGACAGTTGTTGGTATTTGAAAAAGCACTTCTACGAGGATGTTGCTACTTAAAGCTGACTTTTAAATACGTTGTTGCCTGAGGAGATAGTCATGACACAGAAGCATAAAACTGTAACTTTTGATTTATGATGTATAGTTCCAATATAAGCCAAATACAGCCATTTTTTTTCCAGTGCTGAACCATTTTTCTTATTAATGACTCAGACCTTCAAAGGATTTAAAGATGAAGTACTCCAGTCTATTGCACTAAGCTATCTGTGAACATTAGCATGAAGGTAAGACTGCAATTTATGTCTTATTTGGATAATGGTCATGTGGTGACTACCAAATGCTATTTCATTAAAACTTGTTCAGATTTAATATGCTCAAATGATGGAAATCAAGTATAAAATTGGCTATCCATTGCTATATTAGAGTCAGAAGCAAAATATCAGGTAGTTTAAAAAATGCCAACAACAAACTGAGTAATCTCATGTTCTTACAGAGGCTTTGTATGACCTCTGCATTATCATGCACATGCTTGTTATACTATATTTTTATCACTTAAAAATTACACAAGACTGAGAGCGTGTCTGAATGCTGTGTTTTTGTGGTTTTCTTAGTATTTTTCTAGCTAGAAAGAGATAATTCTATTTTGATTTAATTAAGTTTACAAATAGTCTAGAGACTAATTAATTCTGTTGACCTGAAAGCACTTATCTTGTTGCCACATCAAACTTACTAGTCTAATAATGAAATAATATTGAAAACTTAGTGTCTTTACAAAGGGAAGAAGTATATGACAGTCAGAACGTGAAGTTCCTTCCAATATGTTGCCCCAAAATACTAAACCATAAACTCAACAATGGCAAAGATACTATTTTTACTAATGCTAACTGCACAATAGCAATGCACACCTAATAGTAATAATATTACTCACAACTGAAGAAATACAGTGTGTCCATTTAAAGAGTTAGCATTGGCAACAGTGCTACTAGTTTAACAAGCTGTTTAAAATGAATAGGTTAAAACACATGACTTTTAAAAGCATTAACATTTTTAGTATTAACTTTTCTCCACTCTCCCCTTGAGAATTCTTTGAAAGAAAGAACCACTTCATGGAGACTTGAAAACATTGCTGCCAAGAACAAATGTTTCCTGCTCTTCATTTCTTGGCATCCTATCATCCAGCAATTCAGTTAAGCATTAGCCCAACTCCGAGCACAATAAGTCCTACTGACAGCCTGCTATGAACTGTTAGTAAGTGATTGGTCCTTTAGAACTGCAAGAACTCAGAAAAAATAGGCCGTGTTAATTTTAAAAGGCTGTTATCAAAAACAGATGGACAGATACCACTTATCTAGCAGAACCTGTTGTCGACCTCAAAAAGCCACTGAGAATCTTAATGATGTTGCCCTTAATAATCAAAATCTGAAAATACTCCTTTAAGCAATAAGCAAGTTTTAGCTGTGACCTTTTCACTAAAAATTGCAAGTGCTGCATCGTCTATTAACTCAGTTGGAATGCATCTAACTTCTAAAAAGGAATGCATAATTCAGTCTGTGTAACAAATATAACTGACCTGATTTTTACCACCCTTCTGCTTTTTTACACCTTATGTAGCTATTTGCCACCTGTCCCAGACACTGCCTTTGCACAGTTAAATTCAGAAGGGTGAGTGACCATTACACAGGTCAAGACCTTGTATAAAAAGCACTCGGTGTGATAAACGAAATCTTTAAAAACTGTTAATTGATGGTAATAACTCTGCATTTTCCTATCTGTTGTATGTGTAGCAATTTTTTTTTAAATGATGATGCTCCAGAATTAGGTGTTGTATACACTACAAAACAGTTTTCTGCATTCTAGCTTGAGAGGTGGTTGTTTTACAAAGATAAGATAAAATCTCCAAACCTAGCATTCCGGGAAGCAGAAGAACTGCATGACTTCCTTCTCCCGTCTGCTGATAATGCAGGTGGACTCCATTCACCTGGATTTTGGCAGATGTTATTGAAGTACTAGGGATGGGGGAAGGGGAGAGAAATAGGAAAACATTCAGACAGTTAATTTTCATTACTACGTGGTCACTTCAGGAATACAGAATAATTTTCCTAGATATTAATGACAACACTTGCCTTTCATGGGTGCACAGAAGGTTAAATAAAAAGCTTTTCAGGAGCAGAGAAGTATTCAGTTGTGACCACTATGTAGCATTCATACTTAGGTTTCACAAATGTAGTTAAATGACTAAGTTAAAGGGTAGGGGAAAAAGAAGTCTTGATGGTGCGACGAGGAGAATAAAAAAGCAGTTTTACGTGGCTACAGAAACATATTGAAATAAATACATTACAGAGGAGAAACCTCATTCTGTCACAGTATATCTTTCGAAATGGCTGGTGTTCACCTTGTCATTACTAAACTGAGCCTCACTGTCTGCCAAAGAAACCACAATCTATTGTTACGGTTTCCCACGAACCACAGGGTCTACAATGAAAACCACTTTGCACTGAGATGAGAGCAGAGAAAAAGAATGTGGTAATATTTCTGTCAGTGTAATCTCAGCAGGACATAATAGATAATTGGAAAATACCACATGACCAGTAAATCCACACACTAGAAAATTATCACAGAAAATGACTGCATAGGTCACCTCTCAGCCCCAACCCTTAAACCCCTACATTAACCTTTAGTAGAGAGGAAGACATGTGAATAGGTGACCTGAGATACCATGTCTAGATACTAACACCTAGTGAGAAAGCAGAGGTAGCATAGATTGAAAGTATCTTCATAACAGTATAAATCATTGCATCTGTTCTCCCAAGCAAATTTGTGCCCCAATGGTTGCAAGAAGTCTTTTCAACAACCTCTCTTTAAATTTTATTTAAAGGTAGTAATATGATAAAAATCTTGCCATGAGTTACCTAATGATTAGCCCTCATTCCCTGCACTTCTCAATTTACTTAGATTAAATATTCTTGCCTTATGAATTCATCAGCGTGAATTTCTCATGCATACAGGCATGCTGTTTTCCATTCTTAGATCAAACAATAATCCCTATTCCATGATGAACACTGCAATTTACTAAAAATTCAGTTTTAACATATAAAGTCTGAACTACTTAGAGTATGTAAGCACAGTTCCATCCATATAGGGTTTAAAATGGTGGATTACAGGTAAAGAATCCCACTAATGTAACCCCTTTTCATAAGGAAAATTAACAATAGCTTGCAAACTCAGGTTCACAATACACCAGTAGCATTTAAATCCAGTTCAACACAAAGATATTTGGATTTTGCATAAAATCTTGGGTCTTATAACCCATCATGCCCCATGCCTGAATATAAGCAATGACTGCAGAATAGAATCAGTACCTTCTACCTGTGCAGACCCAATTTGAGAACTGGAGTACAAATGCAGATCTGTGGCAAGAGTACAGCTCAAAGAAGTTCATTGTGTCATTATAACTTCAGTGAGTTTTGCTGAACTGTTGTGCCAATGTGATCCAAGTGATTAGTTTGACTGTAATGTTAAACTTCCTTTAAGTCTATATTTCACACACAATGTGGCTTATATACTTGCCAACTTGAATTCCGAATGTAGTATTCAGATCGCTGCCTTATCTCATTTTTAAATAACTTTCACTTTTTTCTCCTTATAAAAGAATTTTTAAATTCTTGAATACCATCTTTTGGTTTTTCATTATTTTCAACAGGTATTTTATCATAGTTCTCACCACAGCAAATGAGCATCTTGCTCTTATTAAATTTTATAGAAATGTGTGATTTTTTTTTTCTGATTAATAGTTGCCAAACCTCTTTCAGTTCCTAACAAAACAGAAATAATCACCACCTTGTTATCTTTAAAAAAAAAAAAGGTTAGCAAGGTGTAGTATCAACAGAGTTATATGTTCTGTTTTACTAATTCAGATGCCTTTTTTTTTTTTAAATTCTACATTTTTTAGGATTAATTATTAACATCAGGGGCCTGAGAATTTTGCTGAGTTTGTGATGTTTTTCTATTCTTAGATTGTGCCTCAGTGTGAAGTTTGATGAAATCCAGGAGTTTCACATGGAAAGTATTTTCAATACTTTTCAGACTAAGTGCAAGTAAGTTTTTTTGTTTGTTTGTTTTTGTTGTTGTTTTGTTTTGGTTTTGTTTTCGTTTTTTTTTAATGCTCTGAGAAACTGTGTTGGAACAGGCTACACCTAAGGCAGATTTGGTCTCCTCAACACCAAGTTTCTGTGCCCCTGATATGACTTCAGTGTGCTTCTCAGTGTGATCACTTCTATTAAGTTTTCATAAGGACTGTATTTTTCCATTGGTTGGCATAACTGGAAACCGTGGTAAAACAAAACAAAACCCACCCCACTATTTGGTATCTGAATTAGTAATGTTAAGGTTTATAGCCCTCTGAGAAGCACTGGATAGATACTGCCTACGTTTGCCAAGACAGCACCGATGCAGAGTAGGTAGATCTTGTCCTTCACCTCATGCTCCTGTAGGAGCGCAGCTTAATCTGGGAACTACCTCTGTTGCAGCTGTGCTGCAATACAACACAGTCTTTATCTGTGCAGGGGGAAAACGTTATCGCAGTATGTCAGTTTTCCTTGGTAGGATTTGCAGAGCAAACAGTATTTTACATATATATATATTAGACATATGTATTGTCTTTGCAGCCTCGGCGCCCCGTAGGGAGCGGAGCCCCTTTGTCCGCAGCAAGTGGGCAGGAGTGGTGGGTAAGCAGCACGTTCTGCCTTGCGGGAACCGGCAGAGGGGGGGTGTGTGACAGGCACTGCCCGTCGAGAAGGGGCTGCGGAGCCTTCCTTGTACAGCTCCTTGCAGCACAAGGAAAGCAGGAGCAGGATCCTCAGGATACCACCTTGTCACCCTCACCCCGACCTAGTGCACAGTCCCTCTGACAACACCCGCTCCCCCCCCCCCCCCCCCCCTCCGCCCCTGTCTGTCAAATATCCCTTTCCCCCAGCCGCGGGAAGGGAGGAGGAAGCTGGCGAAGCTGGGGAAGGAAGGCGGCTGCGGTTTTTACCCGTAGCAGGCGGCCGGTCCCCGGGGCATGAGCGGCGCTACCCGGGCGGGCGGCTGCAGCTGCAGCAGCGACCAGAGGGCCCGGCCCGCGCTCCGACAACACATTTCGCCCAACGAGGCCGATCCGGAGGGCAGGGTAGGAGACGAGAAGGGCCGCCCCGCCTCCCCTCCCATGTCCTCCCCTCCCCGGGGCTGGATGCAGCGCCACCCCAAGCTGTCATCTCCGAGATGCGCAGGGAGAGGCCGTGGCCGCTGTCCTCGCTCTGATTGGCGGCCTCCTCTGTCACTCAGGGCAGGGCGGGGAGCGTTTGGCGCCTGGGCTGCGGCGCCCGCCCCCCCGCAGCGCTGATTGGGCGCCCGGCGGCGGGAGCTGCGGGGAGGATGGCGCCGGTCCCTCCTGCCGGGGCATTTTCCTCCTGCGCGGCGTGTTCCCTGATCCCCCCCCTCGAGCCCCAGATAGGACAGTGCTGCCGCCCAGTGCCGGTCCAGTTGCTCTGCTGCTGGGCTGTGACGGGCAGCGGGGCACTGTGAGCGCCTCCATCCTCTGCGAGAGGCGGAGACCCATGAGAGACGGCACCACCTGCGGGTGTCTGCGGGGGGCAAAGATTCCAGCCCTGGGAGATAACGTGGGACCTGAAGCCGTGGGCTGTGCCTACAACACTGCCCGGAATGCAAGAAGCTCCATGGACTGTGAGAACGGTGGTCATCTGTGTCTCTAAGTCCCCCTGGAGAACAGCTTCCCCGGCAGCTGGGACAGTGAGGGCAGCTCTGCGGACCGCCTTCAGCATCCCAGAGCCCAGGCATTTCCTCGGCAGGAATCATTAACTCTGCTTCACCAGTGTTATTTGTAGGGCCTGCTTGTGGGGAGCAATACTTATCTCCTGGCCAAGGGCTTTGGCCTGACAAGTGCCTGTACTGATCAGGGCCAGCCACCTCTGGAGCAGCCTGACTGTGTTCACCACAGCACTTAGTCTTGCTTTCCTGAGGACGTTCTCACAGTGTGCTCATAGAACACCAAGGACACCAACTGCTTTCCCTGGTGTCTGCTTTCCAAGCGTGGAGGAGAATAGACCCGCCTGAGTTACAGCCAGCCAGGGTGACGGTGGAGAAGGTAGTCAGGAAAATAGCAGAAGCTATTTTCCTGGTACAAAGCTTGAAAGAGACCTAGGGCTAAAGGTGTTCTGCCTTATACTGGATGAGAGGAATTTCCTCAAGACAGGTCAGTGTTACATGTTCACTCCAGCCCAGTGGAAGGTCAATGACTGCCCTGAGAGGGAATAGTTGTCAGCCTTCCCACCCCATTGCCATATGTGTGCATGGGAGTAATAAGTCTTAGAGGTGAATGACAGTCATAACAAATCCCAGTGCATAAAGAGATTAACTCAACTGTGTAAGCATACTGGTGCAGTTTATCCCCTGAGCAGATCAAACTATATAAGATTAAGGTCTTTAGGATGGTTAAGTACAAGCAATCCTTCATTAGGACAAGCTGCCTTTGCTCGATGAAATCTACAAGTGCCTACAGTTTCCTTGGTTCTTAGTCCACTTTCAGAGGCTCATCTTTGTTGTGAGTGTCACTGTCTACGTTTCTTTCTGGTGAAAAATGACTGGAAGAGGTGGCTGACTATTCTGTGTTTAGGAAAAAATTAGTAGCTTGGTCTACTGCTGCACAAACTCATGTTTTTTTCTGAATTCTGCATTTTCCATGAATCAAAAGGGGCTCCTAGCTCATGTATCACTGTGAGCTTTCAGACGGAAAGGTCTCAAACTTGTAACCAATTTCATTCCTGTTAAAATACCTTTCAATCTAATCTTTCTACCTATCCCCTACCCACAATGGCTGAAGGAAATGTGACAAATTCTCAGAGTGTGTGCTGAGGCACAGGGTAGAAAGGGTTCATTATACAATGTAGGGGCGGAGGAAGAAGTAATTAGGAAGGTAAAACCAGAAGCCCTTCCCAGATGAGAGAAAAGGGGGTTGAGGAGATTCATGTGCCACTTTAGGCTGGGGTGGTTTCAGATGGGTTAACTCCACTATCAGTGTGACAGAACTTGAGAGGTCCCTCTGTAGAAAAAGCTGTCGCGGTGTTGCACCATGTGTTGTCTCCAGGCCTGCAATCACAGCTCTGGAGCGCATGAGGCCTGTAAAGTGGCCATTCCTCTCCCAAGTGCCTGGACCATGTAACCCCTCCCAAAGGCAGTGTGCTGCTGCCTTTGGGCTGGGGAGAGAAAACCAGCATGGCAGTTGGACAGAAATGGCATTGGCAATAGACCCTATTCTCTGTGTGTGTGTAATGACTGACATCATGAGGGGTGGCTCAAGGAGAGAGTGGCTGTCTGGGCCCACAAGGCAATGGAAGGAGGACTCTGTCAAGGCTGGATGCAGGTGGTGGATGGTCTGGGGACAAACTGAGTGCTAACGCACACACTCAAACTGTGTTCAACCTACTCAGTTCACCAGAGCATCCAGTCTTGTTAATAAAGCAGATTTGTATATAAAAGTGAGCACCTGGGAGAATTCAATATTTCAGCTCAATTATTTCCTCAGAAAGGTTCTCCTCTTAAATTACTGGATGACTGGAGAGAAAATACTTTGAGCAAGCCAGACATGGGCTTACTTTTACACACCCATGAAATAGTTGAGAATAACTGGAGCATTAGTTCTCCTGTCCACTCCCATAAAATATTTTTATTTGTCTTCTTACTACTGATAGTTCAGGTTCTGGAAACTACCTGTTTCTGGCCCTTGAATGGAAAAGAAAAGAAAATATTTAAAAGCACTGCTTTCAGTAGCACTGCTCAGCTAGTGATGTGTCCCTGAACACAGGTTTTCCTTTGCCTCTTAACTGCCATGTAATTTTTTGGCAACCTTGGTGTTGCCCCATCTCTCTACTATGGTCATCTCTACAGACAGAAACTTGCATTTAATGGCAGCCTCTGACTGCTGCTGCTGGCAGGATTTCTCTCTAATATCCACACAATGTTCTGGGGGGCATCACTGCTGTGCTTTCAAAGAAGAACTCATTTGTTAGGGCCACCGAGGCACTAATAGGCTTTAATGGCCATGACCAGCCTCAGCTGGGGTCTCCCCCACACCCTGGCTCGTGGGCCCAGCAATCTCATTTCAGCTCAGCACAGTGGCATCAGTCCATGCCTCAACTTTGTTACAGCCACGTCTGTGACTGGTTGGGATCCCCAATGATCCAGGTATTGTTGTAGATTTTGTTTCTTGAGTCTGTCACTGACTGATCATTTTTACCTCATTTATTCTAGCTATTTCTATGAAGTGAAATGTGCTGCTATTTCAAGGCCTGTTTTGATGGTTGGGCTCTTGAGTCTCTTTGATGTTAATTGTTGGAGCAATGTTTTCACCTTAGGGCAAAACCTTATTGCTTCAGCTGCATAAAGAGGAAAGATTTGAGTACTGATGAATTGGAAAATTTGGGACAAAGATATGGAAATGCTGATGTTTCTATGATTTGGTGTTGGCCTTCCAAACAAGAAAGACTGAGTGAATGTGGCATGACTTTTGAAGCTGCAAAGTGTAGAGAGTAGCAGTATGTGTTTTTGTAGCAGGAGACCTACTGAGCTACAATATTAGCTAGGTTGAGAACAATTGGAGTTATATCACAAAGAGAAGGATGCTTTTTTCCCCTCAGCTAATGAGGGAGGGCACACAGGAGTTGCAACCTATCATTCAAAATCCAAGCAGTATTACTGGTTTGTTAAGGTGATTAATGTGGATTTTGGTTTCAAACAGCTCTCATCAAGTATCTCTCTGAGCTCTGTAAGCTCTAATGCTTATTATCTGATCATATCTTAGTTCTGGCAGAAGTTAGTGTCTGTACCAAAGAGATGAGGAAACTGTGCTAAAGAGAAAGGAAGTGACCTACTTAGAGTACTAGCAGAGGGGAAACTCAGTTTAAGTCAGAACTCTGGTCTCCTTTGTTTTGCTCATAGGCAATACTTCCTCCAGCACAGATAACTTCTGCACCCTAGACCCTGTACTGATCCTAACTTTCCCCTTCTCCACAGGGGCTGTACTAAGGAGCTGCACTTTCACTAGCTGCTGTTTTGTGCTGGGGAACAAATGAGCACCAGTCAGCTGACTCCCCATGCTCATTGGTATGCCAGGAGGGAAACTGGCATGCTGCAAGGACTTTCTTTAGTCTGTAGAGTCTGGGATGAGGAAGGGATAGAAAAAAGTGCAGTGAGGGCACTAGGATCCAAGGAAGAAAGCCTTCCAAGAGCTAGTTGGCTCTACTATGTCCCTGCTTGTATCGCATGATCCTTTTTTTCTTTTTTTTTTTTTTTTTTCCTATAGCTCCTTCTCACTGTGTACATGGCAGGGCATGCTTTAGAGGCTCAGAGATTCTTACTTTATTTTCCATGTGCCTCCATGCTGAAAGGTGGTTTTCATTTGTTACTGAACAGTGATGAAAAATCAGAGAGAAGTCACACAGTTTGCTAAAAGCTGCTCAGTCAGTCAGAGGTTCTTGTGTATTGCCTCTCCTTGGAAAGTGGCCTCTGAGGAAGAGGAGCTGTGTGTTGCCAGCTCAGTTTAACGTGCACATACCAAATACTTGCAACAATGTTCTCTCTGAGTTTTTAACTCAGCATTGTTAATTAGTATTATTTAGCAACTACTTTGGAAGGAGTAAAAATTCCTCAATTTTCTTAGCTCCTTGTACACTGTTAATAAGGGCACAGTAATGAAATTAACCAAATAAATTGCTCTGAATTGCATGGACTCAATCCTCTCTGCATTTAAGAATTTCAGCACAGATTGGCTGCTGTGTAGTGATAACTGTAGCTACCAGGTGGAGGTTGTACTTGAGTGGTATTTGAAGTCTGAAAGCACTTGCTCTCTTAAAATGGAAAAACATAATGTCCCTGTGCATAAGTGGATGAGTTCACCTCTTGTTCTTCAAGGGGAGACTCTGAAGAGGAGGTCTGCTGCTGCAGCTCAGAGCCTTTTTCTCCGTCTTGCATCTCACCCATCCTATGAAGAATGTCCTTAAGGCTTCTGCATTACTGCTGCCTCTGCCCTTGAGGCTGAAAGCTTGCCAGTTTGATGTGAAATTACTCTTCTGTCCTTCCCGTCCTTGCTCCCATTATTTTCCTGCAGTTTTGATCTTTCATGATAGGTTGCTTTTCAAAAATCAACTCCATCCTTGCCTTTTTTTTTTTTTTTTGAGTAGAGGGGTTGGGACACTGGTGGTAGATGAAATAAGCAACCCAATTAGTTAATATTAGCTGACCTCTCTCCTATACTTAACAATTCTGTAAATTTTTAGGTCAGGGGAGAGCACTAACTCTTTTCTTTGGACTTCTTGTACCCCATTTACTTTCACATTTCACCTAGGTAATGTTCTGTTGAGACCTATAGCTTTGTTTTCAACTATATCCATCTTAAGAAACAAGACCAGTCTTAATTAAAAGATACCAAGAGGATCCACAGAATCCCTTGGTAGTTTATTCCAGTAGTTAATCATCTTTATTACTAAATACATATTCTGATTTGGCATGCCTGACTGCAGCTTCCAGGCATTAGGTCCTATTATGTGGTTTTCCACAGTATGCTAAAGGGTTTGTCATACTTTATATTTTCTGCCCAGGAAGCTGAATCTTCTCTGTTAAGTTCTGTAAAGGCTATACTGAAGGAGTTTGTCTCTAGCTCTCAGTTTAGTGGTTGTTTTCTATATCATCTACAATGTCACCTGAACTATGAGCATTAGTCTAGAATTGGATTTGATAAAACAACAAAGCTAAAATGATCTTCATTTCCCTGTCCTACTTTAAAGATCTAGGACTGCCCTCTGCCTAAGTCTTTTTCTGAAATGCTTTTTGTTTTTGTTCTACGTCTCTGTTGTTGTTCCAGAAAATAAGGTCTGGGCTTGCTTTACTAAAGAGAAAATGAAGCACTTAATGTATGCCCATTAAATGATCAGCATTCTTTCTGTGTAATAAGTAAGACAATGATCTTATGATGGAAAAATTGCACGTTGGGAGACTTTAAAAAGCCAATGGGGGCGACGGAATTAATGTAACAATACAGTGCAACTAATGTTAGCAGGACATAAATAGACTTTCTGATTTTTCGGAATCTGTTTCATGAAGTAACATTGTAGCTGCTGGCTGTAACTCTCTGTGGACTGACACAGAGAAGACACCCCCTAGTCCATTTCTCTATCTACTTTAAGAAGAAAAATTTTTTTTCTTTTGGAAAGTATATGCTTATTATATTAGACAGGTAAACCATTTAATTACACTCAAGAATTTATATAAAATGTAGCATGTTGCTAAGTGAAAACAGTAAGGCAATGCAATAAATTCTGAGGAATTAAAAATATAAGTATTACTATAGTACATACTCATACATCCCAAGCTATCCCATGGAAAGGAGAGTTTAATGTGCATTAACAATAAATATAGAAATGCTCCAGTATGTGAATGGATGACATGCTCTTTGTATAGATTTCTTCCAAAGTCTCCGTTATGGGGGCCCATTTACATGATTGCCTTGTAGGTTTAAAGATGACAAATATGTTGATGCTTGCTTTGATTACAGTTTCATTTTGATTCCACTAAAATGGTGGCTGCTGTATCAAGGAGCAGAAATCCATTCTAATTACACTTTCATTAAATTATTAGCCTTCTTTGACAATAACAATGAACATTTATGAACACTAATGAAACTTAGTGCTTTAATCTACAGCATAAACAATTACCTGCTCTGAAACATCTGCTGGAAATACCTGTAGATTTGATGGAAATAGGGGGTATCATCCTTTCTTGGAAGGGTTTCGCATAATTCTTCTTTGGGCATAAAAACTTACAGCTCAGTAATTCTTTCATAGATCTTGCACAATGAGATTATGTCAGTACCAGGAAGTCAAAGTGACAAGGAACATCTCCAGGCACTGGGGTACCATCACCTGCACTACAGAGCTTTTCCAGTGTTCCCCAAAACAACCTGAGCACTACGAAAAAGCCTTTGCACAATATTTTGGAGGTTTAAAGAATTTGCTATCCTGGCAGTAGGCTGCAGCATCAGCATGCCAGCTTAACCTCAGCACCCAGAAACGTTCCCAGGCACATTTAATCTACTAATATAAATGCAGTCCAAGAGATTCAGAAACTTGTGACATTCTAGTCACTATGAGTCCCCACAGTGAGTAGGAGAATGGGTCTTCTGTCAAGAGGTAGGTAATAAGGCACCTTTCCCTTCCCAAAGCTGTTGTATTCCAGAGTTCTTACTTTGGATTGCGTACTGGTTGAATTTATTTTTTCACTGTTTCATAAAGCAGATAAGAAACTTGACATGTAAAATCTTTTCTACCAAACAACGTAAAAATCTAATGCAATATTAACTGGTAAAATATCAAGTATAGACTTTTAAAGCCAGAAATAGTTTTTGCTTTTATTTATGCTGCTGTTCTGCATAATTCTAGACACCTGTATTTAATAAAAATTATAAAAATATTTGAAAAATTATGTTATTGACTTAAAGCAATTGGCACTTCTGGCAAAATTTAAGAGTTGATTTAATTTTCTGTACAAGTTTTTCAAGCATTAAGGCAGTCTTTTGCATATTAATACTCATATTGCTGTGTTGAAATGTCCCAAAATGTTTCAAGACAGAATGCAGAATCCAGGAATTCTGTGCAACACATTCTCCTTGAATCAATATTTCTATTGCATTGTTGTTGTTATCCTTGGACAGTTGTTCTATTCAGAAGGAAGATGCTTAATTTATTTTATCCTTTGGAAGGCCAAATATTGTGGCATAAACTTTTTTATTTACTGAAGATATTCACTGAAAACTGCTTGGCAGAAAAACTATGTTCCAAAAAGTCTGTGCAAGAAGGAGAATTCCAGAAAGTCTGTTCAGAATTATTTGTTAGTGGAAAGTCTTCAGCAAAAAATACCCTCCACTTTCCCACAGTTCTCAGACAAATTATTCATCCTTGATTTGCATCAAACTAGTAAGGAGATCCAGTCTTTGGCAGCCAAAGAGGGCCTTGGCCAGTTTTCCAACTGTAGCACCTTTGGAACCTTCCCTCATTTCCCACTTAAGCAGCATTTGGTAAACTTTTTCTTTTAGTCCATCTCGTTCATAATCATGATCAATTTCATCAATCTCAGGATCACAGAAGCCCAGTTTCCGAGCACAGTGCTTCCACTGCTTAGCCAGCTTTTCTCTCACAAGATTCAGATGTTTGGCAGTCAGGACAGTAGTATCATCTGCAAGAAGAAGAAGAGTGTAAGAAAAAGGCATTGTTTAACATTTCTTCTGCTCCTTTCGCTATTTCTCCTGTCCTCCCCCAACTATTTATTGGTAACATCTGGGGACAGAATCTCAGTGATATAACCAGAATCGGATTTCATGGAGGCAGCATAACCCAGCGATGCCAGGAAAGATATGCCTAGTCAGAACATGTGTATTCACAGGTCAGCTGCTGCACTTGCTCTTTGATCTGAAGCTATCATAGTTTGTGACCTAAACCTCCAAGACTGAAAAACCCCTTCCTAGAGTTCTTAAACAGATGTATGGTGTGTTTTATATTCCAGGACACAAATGATTTGTTTACTTAAGAATACACAGGGATAGTTTAATTTGGTAATAACCAATGAAAAAAAATTAAATTTCAAAATCTCCCAACTTCTACCTGAGTGAAGTGGTCATAGCTCTTAGATGGGTTTAACTTTTAGATTTCCCTGTGTGATGTCAGGCACCGGACTCTATGATCTTCATATCTCAGGATATTCTAAAATTTAAACTGTAAGTCAGGTGAGGACCTCCAATCCTAGCCTTGCTTTTACCAATTTGAGTGTTTCATACATTCCAAATCAAATGATTCTTGGATAATTACATGGGGAGAATACATGAAAACTAGGAAGATATTTCTCTTACCAAATATACCCATTGCTTCATATTGTCTATAATTTGCTTCTGTAGCAGCAGGAGAAGTGCTGATGTGCTGATTGTGCTCTTCAATCTTCATGTAGTTGTGGGATCCAATTTGAATTCCAGAGCTGTTACTAATGTTGTACTTGATTGAGTCATCTGTATAAGGGACTTGTAATACAAATTTATAAACAACTGCATGTGGTTCAAAATGTCAAGAAGTAACATAAGGAGAAAGAAGGTTCTACTAATAAGGGAAGTGATTAAATATTTTCATTGCATTCATGTGGAAATAGCCATTTAGGCCAACTGTGAGTGTATTTTCACTATGCAGTGTGACACAAATGTACTTCAGTGAAAGCCCAGTCTGTTCTATAACAAAGTGCCATAACCAAGCTTTAAATGCTGGTAGTTACTAGACTGTAAATAATGTTCCCTGCACTTTCGAAATGCATAGCAGCAGTCTCACTTTCTGTTGGCCAACAGCTTCAGGGGGTCAGCCTTTACTTGAATGCTTTTTTCTTTTAAATCTCAAAGCTTCACTTCGGCATCTCAGCTTTACTTTTCATAGATGTAAGTTCAGGTTTACAGTTATGACTTTGAAGTTCCGTGAGACTACAGTAAATCATTTCTTGTTGCTCATAAGAAGTGATTAGTTAAACGTGTAATTTGGTCTTTTGCTTACTCTTGTCTGATTTCCACATATAACATGAAACTAAGTCACCATGTTAGGTGACATCAGTTTTCTATTTTCTTGACAGTGTTTTCTGAACTCTGGATAATCAAACAGTAAACATTCTAACTCTAGTTTAAATGGTGAATCCCACAACCTGGGTCTAAAATTGAAGTACAGATACTTAAAATGATACTCCAGGCTCTATATTTAATCACACAAAATTATGGTTAGATGCACAAACATTCTTGTTGCACACTCAACTGCAACGTGAAGTGTGGAAATCTATGGTTATGTTATGTATAAAAATCTAAGTGCACTTAATTTTTGTTAACTGGAGGCTGCAAGTCAGAAATACTTATATGTATGCATGATTAGTTTCTAGAAGTTACAAAAAAAAGAATGCATTTTATCATATCTCATAACATTATGATTCCTGTAAACTTTTCCTTTTTTAGCTAAAAAAAAAAGAAGAAATCTCATATTTTTTCTATGTTCTTATGTGGTAACAAAATAAATCTAGAATAAGATACGAAAATGTGTACAAAATGCTTTGTCAGTATTAACAGCAAAACTTCCAGTGCTTAAAAATCTCCTTTCCCAAGTTTCTACACTTTGCTGCTTGTCATGTTTGGGTTATCATCTAAAGACTCTAAGGGGCCCATGGTCAAGAAGATAGAAACCTGGTGTTTCAGGTTCTCTTATTAAGTGTAGACCATTTATAAACTGGACAAGCCTTGAAAGGGTTAATTCAGGGTGCCCCAAGCAACACAACTTGAAAGAAGCACATATCAGCAACTCCTGAAGGACATAACACAATTTTAGGGGTTCAAGACAGTTGAACTGGAGAGACCTGTGCCCCAATGAAGGCTGATCAGCATGAAGCCTGCAGCTAGAGATTTGTATTAAAAATCCACAGCAAGATAGGACAAAGTGTCCCAAATGCGTGTGTGGTTCAACAGTTGGGCAGTGTCACATCAGCTTGATGTTTAATCTAAGAAAGTGACTAGTTTAGGTGTGCAGGAGATTTTGCAATGCCTTCAGGGTTTTTAAAAAAGTTCTTACATAAAAGATGTTGTCCTTGATTCATCTTGTTTAACGGTGTGCATAGGTTCTGCTAGAGACAGGAATTAGTTTTACATACTGGTACTGATAACTTCAGCTATGGTTAGAGGTATTTAGCAATAACATATATTTCAAGTTCCTAAATTTTTTGTTTTGCTGGTCAGGATGCATAGCAGGTTGGCTACCAGGACAGATAAAGGCTACAGCACTTACCCGGGCTTACTCCTGGTGAGCTAGGATAATATGCAAAAGTTCCCCTTGTGAAAGAAGTAGAATCTTTGTTACCTAAACAAAGAGAGAAAACAAACAAAAAAAAAAGCTAAAAGCATTACATAAATAAAAAAGCAAATGTACTTAACAATGGCTGCCATATTTGCAACAGTGTGAGTACACAGTGCTCTCTAATACAGAGTGATGAGAAGTTTTTTCATTTAGCAGAATTGTATCTGCTTGAATCACTCTACTTTAAGCAATGATCTCTGTGGTTTTTGCTCAGTGACGAATAGCCTTAACCATCCTTGGATCCCAGTGAGGGCAATGGGCTTCCACGTGGGTGTATGGATACCTGGTGGTGTGGATCACAGCACACTGCAGTTATGGACTGAGCTGCCTTGTATAAGGTATTCCAATGGGAAAATTCCAAACCCTCAAGTGTGCTCCTATTGCTTAGTGCTGAGACTGACCGTGGTTTATATTAGCACACAGCTTGTGACCAGCTCTAGCAAAGGCATGTGACATCACTGCATCTTCTGTTGGTGGCAGTAATATCTGGCAGAGATGTAACTTCCAGCCCAGGGATGCTCACAGATGAGCTCTACAACTCAGGGTAGCAAGAGTGGCCGCGTTACAGTCACCCAACAAGTGGAAGAGCCGCAATGCAGCTCTTCTGCATCTCGGTCTGGTATCTGCTACACTGTTTCACACAGCCTCCCTACAATAACTGTTTTCCTTACTCCTTTCAAACCGAAGGTTTTCCCTTTATTAGTGATGTTGAGAGTTCTAATGCCTGCCTTCTGACATGACAGTTCTCAGATTCATTTCAGCAAATAAACTCAAATAAATAACTAATCAGAGTCTCTGCGTAAGTAATGTAACAGAATAACACCTTTGTGGCATTCTGCTTGTAAAAAGCTAGGCATTCTTTATTTCCTTGTGAGATGACCTGGAAAATAATACCACGCTAAAAATATCCAATATTTAGTAGGAGCAGGCTAATGTATCTCATGCTATCTCTAGTTCCTAAAAGTTCTATCTTGTAGGTCTCCAATTACCACTTATGTTTTGCCAATGCTCAGTGTTCTCCTCCCTCTCTGTCTCCATATCTTTCTACTCCGTGGCTTACTAGCAAATACCAATAGAAGCTCCTCCTCAGCAATAGACAGAGCTCTCTGGAGAAACCAGTTATGAGCCTTAGCTCCTTGCTGGCTCCCTAATCTCAGGAGTCTCTTGGCTTGCTGCAAATCAAGCTCAAAACATCCATCTAATTTGTGAAATGCTACAAATGCTGTTTCTGCATGAGCAGAACCTATGGTATGAATGTCACATTTCTGAGAGTCACAGTTTTCCTTTGCTTTCCTAAAACGACTGGTAGCAGCTCTTGGTTTTGGGAGCTGCTGTAGCAGTACTGCCTTTGTGCTATTACTTGGCTAGTAGCAGAGCAGTCAGGCGTTGGCCATCTCTATTATGCTCTTCTATTACACTGGTGCTTTAGAAATGGTTCATTTGAAGCTGACAGCCTGAAATCAGTGAAAGCAGCTTAATGAAGTCAAAGCTAGAGTGTTTCAGAGAGCTGAAGTAACTTCAGATAAACAGAGAATTTCATGAAATAAATTCACCTTTGCTATGGGTTGTTCCTTAAGCTGCAAAATGCTCTTGACCACTTCACTGAATAGAGGAAACGTGAGTTTTCAGAAACACAGGTGTTGGGGAAAGAGGAATCTCACCTGTATCTGTGTCTGAATTCTTCATATACCGGTTTACATTGGATTGTGACTGCAGGTTTTGGCCAGATTCCGGCACAGGAGGTTTACTTAGGCTAAAGTTGCTGGCTAAACACAATCCATAGAGATCCTCTGGGTTTCCTGTTAGAAGACTGTTATGGTTTGGCCCATAAAAAACTGTTCCCTGGTTTGCTGTTGTTGCAGCTGCCCGTGACCAGAAGTTTGGATCAGGGTTTGGCTGGACATATGGGTTAGTGTTTGATCCTGCCTGAGACCAGAAATTTGGATCATGGTTTGACCAGACATACGGATTAGTGTTTGATCCAGCCTGTGACCGGAAATTTGGATCGTGGTTTGACCAGACATATGGGTTAGTGTTTGACCCTGGTTTTTCAGCTCCTGGATGCAGATCACTCTTCTGGGAAGCAGGAGATGGCTTTGCAAATGGATCGCAGGAAACTCTCCGTCTCCTTTCTTCCTCTATCATTTCAGGGGTGTATAGTACAGGTGGAACTGCTTTATCCATCCGGCTCCCGAATACATGATAGTTGTATTCACACTGAAGTTTTCTTTCTAGATCATCAGCAGCCAAAAATGAGGTCTCACAGCTCTCAACAGGCTGGTTCTCAAGGTGGGCAGCAAACAGGGCTTCATTAACATGACTGGTCTCGGGACCTTGGGAGCTGTGTAGAGAATTAGGCTGATCTGAAAGGGAGGAAAATTAAATGTTTGGAGAATATCCAAATTCAACTTGTTGCAATGATACTAGAATCTATTAACCTACCTTTATTATTATGGTATATATAAAAGGTGAAAATATAATGTTACTCTCAGCATAAGGCATTCTATAAAATAAAACACAGCTTTACTGGTGAGTGTAACAGGTTTTTATCTAGAAGTACAGATTTGTTTAGGCTGTAAGTGTCAAAATCTCACTCAAGTGGTGTGAGAATTCACTGCACACTCTGCTTATAATGACATTAGGTTTTCAACCACTGAAACAAACATTCCTGAAGGCATTTTCAGTGTCTGATTTACTGATATGTTGCCACTAGCATAAACTGGAGCTTAATCAGTGCAAAACTGAAGTGTAACAGGATGGAAAATAACACCTCTGAAATAACAGGTATAACTTCATACAGCACAAATAATTTGTCCCTAAAATTTTATTTAAAAATTATTATGTAAAGTATTCTGCCTGGGTATTTCGTGATGAATACTCTTTGTCTAGTTTATTCTTCGTGGTCCCAAAGATTACATTTTTACAAGTAATGCCTACCACATAAAATATTCTGTGTCATCTACATCTTTCAAACTAATTCTCGATATCAAAAGAAGCTTTACTTCAGTCTCGAACCAGATGGAGTGTGATCTGGATCATGCTGCAGCATTCCAGATAAGGATGTAAAAATCTGCTTGTTATAACTTGTACTTATATTTTTAAAGGTAAGACCACAGATGCTTTCTGAAAGCTTCACATTTTTCTAGAAAACATTTTACAGTGCCTAAACCAAGTAACTCTTACAAATCACTGAAAATTGGAATAAAATGTATGTATGTGCTTCTATTTAGCTCAGATAATGCCAGTGATTTTTTTTGTTTTATTCTGCGCCCCCCCCAAATTACATGATTTCAGGCTATATTAGGCAAGACCAAAATTAGCTCCTTTTGATGATTGCATATTAGTACACCTTCAGTCTGACTTGCTCTGCTCCTTCTATTGCCTGCTATAGAGAGAGAGTGGGAGGAATAAGCTAATACAGAAATAACCAAAAGAGACAGCTATTAGCAATTCAGTATTAGCATAAACGATACAGCATCTGTTCTCCAGGGAAAGCTTGAGATGTATGAACAGATCCTGTGGGATGCCTTTCACTACCACTGTCTGAGTAATGCCCATTGATTGGAGAAAAAAACCCCAACTTTGACTGACAGGCTGTCAAGATAGCATCTTTCTGCAGTGTAGATTCACAATAAAGCTTTTCATACTTAAATCACAAGAGCATCTGCAATTTGCAGCAGTGATATGTGATTGTTTCTGCTAAGCAAGTGTAACTGTGCTCATGTAAAAACACAGCAGTGGGGCTGCCCCAAGTCCATCAGTTCTACTGAGGAACAGTTATGGCAAACCCAGGTCTGTGAAAGATTTATTAGTTGCACATTACAGTTTAACATTACCCATTTAATAATGTCTTTCAAGTGGTGTGAGCTAACGTAGCAGGATTTTATTTCTACTGAGTTTTATATTATTTCTTGTAAATCAGTGTTGCAAATAAGATCCTATGTCCTTTGGCATTAGGAAATTTTGGTAAAAGAATTCCAGATACACTGCTACAAAACTCTATCATTACGTATTTGTGAGACACATCTATAAAATCACAAAACATGCAACTCATCCAAGACTTGATAGAAAATAGGAGAGGAAGGAGAGAAAAATAATCCATTAGTGCTCCTCAGGTTCCTTTGAAAGCAAGTTAATAAACAAAGTAATATGTTACAATTATGCATCCTGGTTATATTCAGAGCTTTCATAAGAAAGGATGGAGTGAGAAAAAGCATAAATTAAGGCCTGCAGAGCAAGCAGGCATAAATAAAAGGATGGGAAGAAAGACGAAGTATGAAAAGTAATTATCACAGTGACCATTGAAAAGTCTAATGTTGAACGAAATTTTTAGTGTGTAAGACAAAAGCAGAAGACTGTAAAATGAAATGGGTTTGAACTGTGAATGATGGAAAATTTACAGTAAGTAGACTTCTGGGAAGAAATTTAATCTTTTTGGTGATTAAAATTCTTTCTGAAGTGCTGAATAATTGAGTTTCTTCACAACCCCTTAATGGTAAGGTTACTTGCTTTGTACACAACTTTATCTTTGGCAAAACACACAGAATAATTACATGCTAGTGACTTACCTACTTCACCATTACTGGTATCTTCTGGTACAGCATCTATTTGGAGGGATTCCATTCTGTTCAGCAGTTCATTTGACTCAGGCCACATTTCCTGCATGTGAGAAAGAACAAATGATCAAGTCATAGGCAAAAGCTTAACTAAAGGGAGTAGAACCTGTAGAACAAGTTTAGAGGAAATTTTCAGGAAGAAGAAGTACAATTTCCTTTCCGTAAACACTCATCCTCACTTCACTATAAAGAAGGCAAAATCTATTCCTGTTCTATTCTTGTGATGTTCCCATTATTCAGACTTAACTGGAAATAATTTTTTTAACCTGGAAAAATTATTTTGCAAATTCACCAAGTACTTCTTACTTGTAAAATAATTTCCAAAAGTAGGGTTTGTGGTTTTGGTTTTTTTTTAATTAATTAAACCCAAGAAGTACTTTAACAGATTAAAAGTCAGCAACTCCTATCTATCTCTTCCCAAAAAAATCAACATCCTTCCAAAAGCAAAAGGTGACATTGTAAAGCACATTATAACTGTAGGTCCTTGGATTATACTCGAGCAGTTGAATTGCTTGAACAATTGTTTAGTCCAGATGACCTCTGATTCCCCTCTGATCCCTTTCAACCTCAACTGTTCTGTGATCCTTTTAGTTAGGAGGCTGTGGACTCTGCTTACATGATTGCTGGGGAGGAGGGAAGGGGAGTTATGCCCAAACCCTCTAACTCATGTTGCTACTGAAGCTGTACTAGCAATTCACCATATTGACTTGCCTTGCATGCTCTATTCACATTCTGTGCCCTGATTGTAACGGATGCTTTCCTTCCTGAGAGAGTAATAAACTCACAGCCCATTTTCTCAATAGTCATTCTCTCCCTATGATTTGAGAGGTACATCTGCAGAGAGCTAAGGAAGATAGTACAACTGGCCATGATCCTGATTTGGGGCTGCTATCATAAATTAGATGTATACACTTCACACTGTAAGTCTGGTCAAATAGTCCAGGAAATCTGTTTCATCAGTTTCATTTTGCAAAACTTTGTTACTTTTTTGAACAGTCACTGGTGCTTTGTAAACATCACATGAAATGAGAAACTTTCATTATCACAATTGAAGACTTGGTGACAGAAGAAAGCACTTTCAAAAAATAGTAAAAGAGTGGTTTCACAAGGAAGTTTGTTTTTTTCTTAGTTAAAAATACTGTGTATGTACTGTTCTGAGCCTCACTTAACTGCAAAGGAATGAATGCCAGGAATTGTCACCAATAGCTGTCAGTAGTAGTTAAGTGAGTAAATTTGTAAAATCTGTAATAAAAAAGGCTCCATAATCAGCCTTACTGTTCAAGAAGTTCTTATTCTCAGTCAGGAAATTATTATTTTTACCATAATTTATAAACTTACAGTCATAAAAGTAAGAGAAACCAACTTGGGCACTCAGGAAAACCACCTGAATTTAAATTTATACCTGTGGTATAGCTTCCTGGTTTCAAGCAGGTTGAGACTCATTAAACACTGCCTAAATACAGGACAAAAATTACCAAGAATTTTAAAAGTTACTTTAAATCAGATTCTGCTACTTTTGAATTGCCAGGAATAACATTTTATTTTATCAGTGGGACAAGGGATATATGAGGGGCTTTTGCAAAGTATCATAGAATCAGTATGTCATTCAGGTGGACCTTGGGGGACCTCAGGCCCACCTCCTGCTCAAAACAGGGTCATCTATGGTATCAGAGTTGGTAGCTCAGAGCTTTATGCAGTTGCATTTTGAAAACCTCCAGTGATGGTGGCAGGACAACCTCCTTAGGTAACTTGTTCCACTGCTCTGCTGGCCTCAGAGGGAAAAGTGGGTTTATTTTCCCCTCTTACATCCAGTTTGAATCTCTCTTGTTTCCGTTTATGTCTGCTGTCTCTAGTCCTCACACTGTGCACTGCTGTGAAGAGCTTGGCTTCATAACAACCTCCTCATACCTAGGGGCAGGCTGCTATTTCTTTATGTCCCCCAAAGCCATTGCATGACTGGGCTGAAACAGCCCCATCTCCTATGGCAGGACTAACAAGTGCTGAGCTGATGTGCTTTATCTGCTGCCTGTGACCCTGCTGGTGCGAGCCAGGCCTTGGCTCATGCCCAGGTCCCTGCTCACCTGAGCATCTTCTCAGCAGTGCTGCTCCCTGGCTGGGCAGCCATTGGTTGGCACTGAAGCCACGGGTCATTTAATTCCAGGTGCAGCATGTTGTATGTGACCTTTTCGAATCTCACAAGGTTTCAGTCACCACATTCCTCCAGCCTTGCCCTTGTGACTGTATTGACTGGTCCTTCGAGTTTGCTGTCACCTCCACACCTTATGTGTGGCTCCCTTGCTTCCTATCACCTCACTGCTAAAAGGACTACACCAGGGAAGGTTCCAGACCCCTGCACTACTGCACCTGCTACTGGCCTGCAGGTGAAGTAGGACCCATTAACTGCTGTCCTCTGAGACTCGCCATCCAACCTGCTTTCATCTGCTCATACAGGCAGTAACATCTGAACTCAGATACAGGAGTATTTTGGGCGAGAGTGCTGATCTTCCAAAAGATGAGATAAATGACATGCACTGCTCTCTCCTCATGATTTACAAATCATTTACAAATGACTTACAAATCATCTTATCACAGAAGGAAACCAGGTCAGTCAAGCATGATCAGTCTCCAAGTGGCAGAATCTGGCCGTAATTGGGGTTGGGAAGAGGGGATGTTGGGAACTGACACCACAAAATGCTTAGAAATTTACTCACTTTTAAATTCTTCAGATCTTCTTCAATATCTTTTCCTAGATTTTGGTTGTAAAATGGCTTGTATCTTTCACTAATTTCTGCAAAAAGAAAATAACTAAGTGAAAGTGGTTTTCAATGGAAAATAAAAGTTACATACTGTTAACAATCTTGATGGGTAAGGATTGAATAAAGACTTCTATCATGTCAGAAACAGCAAAGTTATACACCTATTTGGAATTTGTTCACATGGTGTATTTAGCCTTAAAACAGTAACAAGAACAGGATGACTTCCAGGGATTTTTGTTGTTGTTGTTGTATTTCTTTTTAGGGTGAAATCTCTCTGTATGTGACCTGTAGCTGAGAGCACCTTTCCTTGACTTGCATATGGGACAATTAGAAGCTAAGATCCAGTACAAGCATAAACTTAATCTATTAGCAGTAGATTATGTATGTAAATATGGAGATAGTAGGTGGGTTCCTCCTGGTACACAAATTTCCTCTGAGTACTTAAGTACACGCCTGCCATATATGAAGCTGTTGGTGCCCCTGTCTAAATACAAACCTCAATTTCCTGTTATATATTGGGGTTTTCTTTGTGGGATGTGTTTTTTTTGTTGTTTTGGAGTTTTTTGTGTCAGTGTTTTTTATATTTATATAAATATTTATATTATATTTATATAATATATTTATATTTTATATTTATATTTATATTTTGTATAGTGTTTTTTACACTATATATCGAGATAGAAAGAAGCAATGAGGAGACATAGGATTTTGACTTATTTCCTGAATGCTCTTATAAGTTCTCCTTCCCAGACCATACAGCTAAGACTTCTACTGACTGCAAGTGTTTTGGGATCTGACCATACGAAAGGATGATGAGCTAGTCAAAGTCAGTTGGATTGCTTATGGAAGAATTACTAGGACAGCTTTTGAATCTAGAATATTTTTAATAGGATATTTTCTCAGTCATAGTCAAGCTATACTACATTCCTTGATGTTAGGTTTTCTAAAAATCTCAGCAGGAAGATTATATTACACTGAAGAGAAATTATCATCAGGTATAAAGTGTCATAGCTCCATCCACTCACTGGTATTTCTCAAATCTGTAAATGCTTGTCCTTGACCATTTTTGGTCAGGGTACAGGAAACATGCTTTACAAGGCATGTGAATTGATATTTCGGTTTTCAAAGAAAAAAATTATATTTGAAGAGGAAAACACCCAAGTTTGTTTTGCTCCATTGCAAACTATTGATGGACACAATCAATAAGAATCCTAACAACCAAAACAAAAAGAATCCTAAAGCAATGCCTTACCTGCAAAGGTTGGCCGTTTCTCTGACTCTTGCTCCCAGCATTGTTTCATTAAGTCAACAATTTCCACTGGACATTTATCAGTGATCTCCTTTAAGTCTGGTCTGTTTCCATTCATGACGCCAAAGCAAATCTGGGCTTCATTTATACCATCTGAAAAATAACATTTCCTATCAGATCCTGATCACAGGTTTTGATACCTTTCCATAGGTAAAAGAAACAATGAAGCAGCTCCCTGTGTGTTTGTGGATATGTAAAATATGATTTCAAAGATGTCCAAGTTACATCTACAGATATTTCATATTAGTGAATTTGAATCCACTGCCCTAACTTCCATGGATTAGAGATTTATTTTAAGATTAGTGGATTTACTTTTATGAGTAAGACATGCCTAGTGTACATCTTGCTTATGCTCTGCACTGGGTGTGAACACAAAGATGGCCACATACATTTAGCCATTTAGTTAGCAAAAACTCCATTCAAAATTATAAACGAGTTACTCTGGAATTCCACAGCTGGCTCCTATTTTCTACATAAGCACATTAGTGCATGTTGAGAAGTTAGCACCACGCAGCTGAGAAGCGGTAACTGTGTGTGATCATTCCTGTTGAAAGAGAAACCACATATAACTAGTCCACCTCACAAAATAGTGGACATCAGAGTTTCCATTCTGGCCCACGTGAGGTTTGTCTAACTTCTGCCACTGAGTCCAGTTTGTGTCCACACCACCAAGTTTCAGCTCACACCTACATTTCATTCAGATGTTCTTGTCCATGCTTAGGAGTCAGGAATGATGCAATTAATGCCTCTTGCTGGCCATGAGATGCCAAACAGGCCCTATTTTAGGCCATGGGTGATTTAATCTACTAATCTTAATTTTATAACTTTAAGTGCTTAACATTTGTAACTTCATTTTGTGGTGGCATCCTTTTGGAAGTAACTTACTTTCATATGGTTCTTTGTTAGCAAAAATTGCCCAGATCACTATGCCAAAGCTGTAAACATCTGATTTTTCCACTGGTTTTGCATTGACACTGAGTAAGTGCTCTGGGGCCATATAGAAAAGAGTCCCAGCATTGTTCTGGCAAGTGCTCTTGATTTGCTTCTGTCGGACAGTTTCTTCTTGGGTTAGCTTACTCCAGTTCTTAAAGGAGGCAACACCGAGATCTGCAATCTGAAAAATGAGACATGTCAGAGCTAGTGCTGTAATGAGGAAGAGATAAACAAGTATTTCATGCAGTGCTCAATTTTACAGTTATTAATAATAAGATAATAACTTACCTAAAAATGAAACACTAGAAAAGATGCAACTAAAAAAAGGAAAACAAACTATTTGCTTTTTTAGTTTTGGTTGTTTTTCTTTGGTTGTTTTGTAGGTTTGGTTTGGGGTTTCTTCCTAAATAAAGTATCACTGCCAACTGGGAACCATTAGACTGAACCTTTATTATTAATTTAGCCCCACTTGGAAAAATTGCACAATGTAAGGATAGAAGAAATTTGGTTTTGCTTGTATTGACAGTCATGTTTGAGGTCTGTCTGCGGTACTTGTGGGAGAACAGAAATGCATATAAGAAGAAGCTAAGATTCAAATCTAGAAGCAATCTATGAGATGGGCAGATATCCCTCCTCCCTCACTGCCCTTTCCATTTAGATTCCATTTATCTCAACTTCCCTAGATCTTCCTACACAAAAGAGGAAGAAGGGTATCTAAACTAGTGTGATGTGTATGACAAAGAGACATGGAAAAGGATAGCATGGAATAAGTTAAAGCAGGGATACCTGGGTACTGAGTGTTTGACAAAGTGACATTACCAAAACTTTAGGATACAGTTTTGCAACTAGAATAACGGCTGCTGATGAAGAAAGAAATCCTTCCTTCCTTTCCCTAGTTTCCTATTATGTGCTCCCTCTGCTCCTCTTGTTCCAGCACTGACACTTATCTGGAAAGAACTAGTGCAAGGCACACAGCCAGCTTACTGAACAAAGTTCTCACCAACAGAAGGGTAGCACTGCCAACAAGGTAAATAGTCATCTGCTGGTATGGCTTCCTAAACCAGGACAGGGTGATCACATTAGTGCCAGTGCTAACACAAGGGAACAGAAGGTCAACAGGAGAGGAAAAATGAAAGAAAATGGCCACAGGCAGCTGTCAAACAGAGCTGTGTAACCCAAGTGAAAACTGAGGTGATATCTTGCCTCACTTCTAACTCACTTTTCCTTTCTCTCTTGTTGTCTCTAACTAGCTTATTATTCTTGTGTTTCTGAAGCTTTGGGCTGCACTTTGAGGTCATGTATTCAGAGGAAAATGTAAGTGACATGCTGCTGAGGAAGTAGGAGTCCAAATTCATGTCTGAGAGGAGGTTTAATGTGATAGAGGAAGATATAAATCTTTCTACATTTGCAGTTTCCTAGAACAACTATTTCCTTTTCTAAATATTGACAGTGTTAAACACATTTAAACAGACGGCTTAACAACAGCTGCCTTAAATGATACTTTTGATCAAGCTGCTTAAGGAAGTCTGATCTGATTCTGAATTTAATCTTAGGTTCCACCTCAGTTTGTCATGAAGTGTGATGATAGCCTAGTTTGGTCTGGTCCATACAAGCAACCTGAAACCCCAAACCCCATCCAATTTATGTTAAAAGCAGATCGTGATGGGGTTTTCATTTTTGGAAAAATAAAAAAAAATATTGAAAATTCTTATCTGCAAACTGCTCATACTGGTCAACATATATTGTTACTATATTAACCTTGGCAAACAACTCATTTATGTGTGAGAAATAGAAAATGACAGAGCTCTCTTCACAGAAATTTATTCTGTAGTTTCGAACTATAATGGGGTGGTTATTTCAACAACTCACCTTAACCAGAAACAGGATATTTGATGAGGACTGCTGCATATTCCACTCAGGTTTATTCCGCAGTAGCCTCTATATCTATACGTCTTGATCCAAACCCCCTCTAAAATTAATAGAAGGGCTTTGGAATAGGCTTCTAAGCCATTCTTTGAAGTAGTGTCCTGATGTTTTTTTCTTTTTGTAGCTGCTGGATGTCATTTTAAAAGGATGACTAAAGAAAAAAAGAGGGATACAAAAGAGGAAAAGATAATAGGCAAAAGAAGGAAAGAAATAAAGAGGAGGTAAAGGCAGGAGGAGAGATTACAGCAATCTAGGACAAAAGACATGATCCATAAAACATTTCATTTTGTTTCAATCTCTGTGTTAATGTTTGTTTTACCCTTCTAGTTGTTTTGTTATTTGTAGCTCATTAATTCTCAACAATATTATTTTTAATGCCTTTAGTCACTTTTATTTTCACAGTTGAGGAAATACTCTGCAAATCTCAGACTCAGAGGTTGTAGAGGCTACCATACTTAGTGAATCATGGCTAACACTCTCTTACTGACACTCGTCATGACAGCTCACTAAACTACAAAGGAGTTCATCCTACCAATTTAGGAACACTAAGCAGTGCAGCTGAACTGAATTCTTCAGCCCATATCACCAGCTTTCTCCATTTACATTTTAACAAATACCTTAATGTGGAAGTCTCTGTCCACAAGAATGTTTTCTGGTTTTAAGTCTTTGTGTACAAAGCCTTGCTCGTGCAGATAAAGCATTCCTTCTGTGATCTCCAGCACAAAACGCCCTTTCACTGACAAAGGTAGTGAGAGCTAAAAGAAAGAACAAGACATGCCACCTATTAAAAAAATGCAACTACAACCATCAAATTGAAGCCCAATCTTTAGAAAAAGTTTCTTTCTCAGTCTCAGGAGTGCCTCTGCTCAAGCTATGGCAAAAAACTGCATTGCCAGTTGGTTGAGGGGGGTGATCGTCCACTCTACTTTGCACTGGTGTGGCCTCACCTCAAGTCCTCTGTGCAGTTTTGGGCACCACAATATAAGGAGGATATAAAGCTACTGGAGAGCATCCAAAGGAGAGCATCCAAAAGAAGATGGTGAAGGGTCTAGAGGGGAAGCCATATGAGGAGTGGCTGAGGTCACTTGGTTTGTTCAGCCTGGAGGAAACCAAGGGAAGACCTCATCATTGTCTACAGCTTCCTCATGAGGCAAAGTGGAGGGGCAGGCACTGTTCTCTTCTCTGTGATGACCTATCTGGGAGAATGGCATGAAGCTGGATCAGGTGAGGTTTAGACTGGATATCAGAAGGTTTTTCACCCAGAGGATAGTTGTGATTTTTGGGGTTATCCTGTGCAAGGCCAGGAGTTGGACTTGATCCTTGTGGGTCCCTTCCAATTCAGGATATTCTATGATTCTAAGGCCCTTCTTGGATCTAAATTTGGCATTAAAGTAACTCTAGAGTCACTCCATATTTACAGAAGCATTGTTCTTTAGAAAATTCTCCACATATCTCTACAAACCCTTCTATAACTTTTTAACCTGTAACTGATCTGCTCCTCTGTGATGCACAGGAAATGCCAGGCACAGGGTGCCACTGGCTTTTTAACAAGAAGGAAGAACGAGAAAGTAACTCCATTCTCTGGAGATGGCAGAAACATCCTGTCCATTTCAAGCACCTTATCAACCCTAAGGGATGAAGTAACTGACTGCTCACTTGCTGTAGCACTTTCATCATGTTCCCCCGGTCCACATACTCCATCACAAGTGAGTAGTTTCCATCTTCCAAAATGATACCCAGTAGTTTTACCACACGGTCATGTTGCAGTCTGCGCATAATCCTGCCTTCTTCAAGGAGGGAAACATTGTATCTGTAAAACACAAATTACATTGAACTTGGGTGCCAGGCTAGAAAGAACATAGGGATGAAAATTACATTGACTCATAATGAAAACAATGGCCAAAAATGTCAACATCCCTAGAACCCCTGTAATGTTAACCATACCTTCAGCTGATTTTTAATTGATACAGCTTTGTTCAGGCCAGATTATATTCTCTAAGACTCTACTCTAATGCCTTACATAGAGACTGTCTGCTCAACCTGATTTTAAGGCCTGCTGTTCAGAAAGTGCATAAGCATTCTTTTTATAGGTGCACTGCTGGTTATGTATGTCCAAATTGTTGAATAGGGGTGGGATCAGGACAGAGCTGAAAGAGCCTTGGGACAAGGAGGGTCAAGACCTTCTCCACTACCTCTTGTACAGGAAACTCAGAGGTCTCGTTTTTGAAGGGCTGGTATTCATGTCCATGTTCAAAAATGGATTTATTATAAGGGATCCACCCACACACTGGATGATAGCATTTGCTAATAATTACTATTTAATAATTACTATTTAATAATCATTATTTGCTAATGAGTTCAGAGCCCAGCTCTTTACATGGCCCTCAGCACAACCCATCAGTAATCACACGTATATAGCTGGGAGCTCACCAAGGGTGCTAAAAAAGGATAGTATCCATTATATAATATAGAAAAAAGGGTGGTATTTTTACTATTGCTCCTGTTCTAGTCATCAATCAAAAGGATGTAAGAAAATCTTGAGACTATATTGCTTACTAATGCTTTCCTACCCTGTGACTTGAAAGGAAACTGCTTTTTCTCTCTGTATTCTTGCACAGTAGGAGGAAAACTGATTGTTTTGTTTGCATTAGATTCAGTTAAAAAATCTGCTAAAGAATTTTAAGGAATGACAAAATTATGAGCCTGTGTAGTGAGAAAGTAAAACACAAACCCAAAAATAAATGTGACAGGCTTGTCTGTTTTAACTGTGTTCATCCCAAACTGTCATTGCAGTCTACAAACTACTAGAATCTCTTAATTTGCTTTCCACTGGCAAAATAAAAACTCAGTTTATTTATTATAACCCAAAGTAGAAAGAATGTGGACTTTTGTCTCTCTCTAGGGGATGATTCATGGGAGAGCTTCAGGATTGTTATAGCTGTGAAGTAGCAGAGCTGCAACATGACCTGAATCCACTGAAATCAACAGCTAATTCAGTCCCTGAATTAAATCGGTGGGTTTGGCTCGCTCTGCTTTTTTCTCAAGGGAGAAGGTTACATTCTTGGTATTATACATGTAGGGTTGGAATCCTGCTGGTAGTTTATGTGCGTTGAATTTCTAGTGGACATCTACAGTTGGATAACTGTGTTGTAAACATATCTGCAAGTCTGAAAATATCATGTGGTCACTGAGTTCCTGCATTTCCTTAAGTGTGCAAGAGTCAATTCACAATAGTGCTCCCCTCGAAATGACAAACAGGAACTTCACGTGAACAATAAGCTAAAATTTAAGAAGTTATCTTGTGAGGGGAAAAAAGGAAAATTTGCATGACAGCTGCTAGCATTATCTTATTTGCCCCATATACAGTACCTCCAGAAGCCAAAGACACGAAATTATCACACTCTAATTAGATTTACCTCCACTGAGTTTAGAGGACTTACAATAACTGAAAGATAAAAAATCAGAACCGAGATGTGAAACTTACTCAGTGCGTTGTGGTCCTGTATACACTTTTTTTAATACTACATATCCATGTTTCTTGTGCAAGCATAAAGAAATTGTTCCAAATCCTCCAGCGTCTAATTGTTTTTGTTCAAGCAAATCCTGGGTGTTCATATGGATGTCTTCCAGAGACATGTTTGCAGTCTTTGTGGCTTAGCAATGAAAACTAAATCAAGTACCCTAGTGCTTCCAGACCTGTAGTATAAAGGAGGAAAAAGAGGTGTCATGATCAGGCATTTAGCTGTTCCGCTAAATAAGTGTATGTGTAAGGAGTGGGACAGAAGCATAAACTCTTGTGACCCTTATAAACAAAGGGCCTCAGCTGGAAATCAAAGATGCCGTGGTTCTTGCAGAATTATACCTAAAGATCACAATGATTTATCCTGTCAATCCACTACAGTTATATTAAGTTGATGCAAAACCATATCTTCACCTGAGGATCTCAAAGCGCTGTTAATAAATAGTTTTTATCCATATAAAATGCAGTAGACGGGTACTGTCCCTACAGTTCATGTGTGCAAAACCCAAAACCTTGAAAAATCAAGGGCTGCAGTCCCAAAGGCAGGTAGTGCCCAATAATTTTGATAGGTATTTATTTCAAATTCTAAATTGCCTTGACATGGGCCTGTCAGGTGCCCAGATATTTATATAACTTAAAGCTATGTTTCAGACATCTTTGAAAACACAGCTCTAAAGAGTTTGCTCGAAGCGCAAACCAAGCAACCAAACAAAAGTTTTCTCTGGAGGGTGAAATGAAGAAACCCAGCTTCTGTGGGAAACTTATTTTCACAGCTGTCTGAATTTAAGGAAACAAGTGCTAGGAAGGAATTTGGTGGGGTGCATGGCAATTTCTCCTCCAGTCCTCAGAAAGAAGAGGAATAAAGAAATTTTGAAGGCCTGTAGTAACTCTTAAGTGCATGAGGACAAAAAGAGTGTTTGGGAATCTGTGAAATGGGTAGGTGAGTAAACCCTACTGGATGCCAGACTAATTTCAAGCCTCTAGTAAAGCTGCAATGCTCTCTTGCCTAACATGTCCCTCAGGAGGTAAAACTCAGAAACAAGGCTAGGCAGCCCATACCTTCAGCCCATGCCAGCAAGCTGCAATGGTGCAAGCCACAAGCTCTGCTTTTCTTCCTCACTAAATTTTTAACTTTACATTTTTAACCTTACATCAGGTAAAGAAAGAATCTGCTGAGAAAAAAACAAAGTCCAAGAGACTGGCAGGGCTGTTCAGTTTCCATTCCTCTTGGGTAATTATGACACAGATATACAGAGCTGTGAGAAAGGCATATTAGAAAGTGCCACTATGAGTAGATTGGCTTGTTTGGGTAACTAAGAGCTCTAAATAGTGTAGCAAAGGGATCCACAAATTTTTCAGACCAACTAATGACTGCTAACTCCTGTAAACTCTGTGCACCTGTATCATCAAATCTCTAATTGAAAAGATTGCTTAATGTTGTTGTGAACATCAGCTGCAGCCTAATTACAGCTGCTCAATTACCACAGCCTCTTTCTGGAGCCTAGGAACTAAGGAGTTAGTGAAAGTCAGTGTGGAAAGTAGGTATCTGTGGGAAGAGACACGTTTAAGTGCAGAGTTGGAAATTGTCTGAGCAGTTCAATATTGACAAGCCAAAACAGGGAAGAGTAAATTTGCTTAAGAATAAAAGGTTGTGCCTGTAGAAGAGAGAGAGCAAGAGCTTCCTCTTCCAAGTACCTTTATGGACTCTGTGGGCTGTTGTAGTATAGATAGGAAACAACTTCTCTACACCTGGAGCTGTGTGCTGTCTTCAGTGTTTTCTGCTTTGGCTTTCCTGACTTCAAAAGGATGCAGATTTTGTTTTGCTGGAGTGCTAGCCCGCATTATGAGCACAGGACTGAGGATATGACTGCATCCTTATAGTAAGAAGGTAAGCTCTGCTATGCCTAATAATTGTTAGAGGAGATTGTTGTTGTGTTTTGTTTGTTGAGTTGTTTTTTTATTTGTTAAATTCCTTTACAATTAATCAAATAGCAGAATAGCAAACGACTCATAGCAGTGCCAAGAACATTCACTGCTTCTCTCATAGGTGAGCTTTTGTCTCCCTGTAAGTTTCTGGTGATGGTTCTCTAGATTTCTTGAGGTAGTGCTCCTGACTTTTGTGCAGATGGGGTGAATGTAACAGGTACAAAGGCCTGAATTCAGTCATGACACTTTAATGTGGCATAAACTAACATTTTGCTTCTTTATCTGGAGTCTCCTTTCAAGAAATGATTTGAAGCCACGTATCTATGTTAATTTTTCCGTGCTAACAGTAATTTATGCATCTAGGTAGTAGTGATTCCTGTAAGAATTGTATGTGCTTTTCTTGTAAATGCAAAGTAGACATGTATTTTTGAATGGTGAATCTCTGGACTTGCACTAATACCACTGATAGCTTGGGGCTGCCCTTCAACACCATTATAACCTGACAAAAAAAACCCCTCTGCCCCAAACTGCAACAACCTTGTTCCTATTTACATTGTGAATACCAAGCAGCATGTAACTGCAACCAGAAGTCTTGGAATTCGAAAGAAGTAATAATTTCTGAAATCATAAGCTATCTGCTGAAATGAGCTGGATAACATTCAACAACATAGGAGGGAACCCTCCTCCTTGGGTATGCTAGGATGCTATTACTGGTTTTGTTGTTGCTATTAAGTAATAAGGTACTCTGAAAAGAAGCTCTCTGACCTAATGACTTATTTCAAAACCAAACCTCTTCTGTAGATTGAGTATCATAGGAAAGCAATCTCTAGCCAGGCTTTAAAGCAAAGACTACTTATTCCAGTATACTGTTTAACATGAGATACTGGTTTATGCTACCTTGAAATGCAGAAAAATCAAGGCAGGAAGCTCAAAGACCCAAGTTAATTCTAACCTTACTGCTTTTTACTGACATACAGGGTAATTCATGTGTATCCTCAGCACTTAGGATACACCAATGCATACATTAAGTATCTGTGGTTAAGAGAACAGAAATTTTGCAATTTGATTTAGCCTACCCTTACAGAAGCTACACATACTTCCAGGGGTTAATTTGTGTTCTGTGAGGTAACCCTCATCTCTATACTTGATTGATTATAAAGCAATTTTTAAAATATACTATTCTGAATAGCTGTATTACAATGGGTTCATATTTCATAAAATCATAGAATCAGCTGGGTTGGAAAGGACCTCTGAGATCATCAAGTCCAACCCTCGATCCACTACCACCGCAGTTACTAGACTGTGGCATTAAGTGCCACATCCAGTCTCTTCTTAAATACCTCTGGGGACGGAGAATCCACCACTTCCCTGGGCAGCCCATTCCAATGCCTGATTACTCTCTCTGTAAAGAATTTCTTCCTAATATCTAACCTAAACCTCCCCTGGCAGAGCTTGAGACCATGCCCTCTTGTCTTACTGATAGTTGCCTGGGAAAAGAGACCAACCCCCACGTGGCTACAACTTCCTTTCAGGGAGCTGTAGAGAGTGATGAGGTCTCCCTGAGCCTTCTCTTCTCCAGCTCTCTCTAAACACCCCCAGCTCTTTCAGCCTGTCCTCCTAGGGCTTGTGCTCAAGTCCCTTCACTAGCCTTGTTGCTCTTCTCTGGACCTGCTCCAGCACCTCAATATCCTTCCTGAACTGAGGGGCCCAGAATTGGACACAGCACTCCAGGTGTGGCCTCACCAGCGCTGAGTATAGGCAAAGGATCACTTCCCTGCTCCTGCTGGCCACACTGTTCCTGATGCAGGCCAGGATACCATTGGCCTTCTTGGCCACCTGGGCACACTGCTGGGTCATGTTCAGCTTCCTGTCAATCAGCACCCCCAGGTCCCTTTCTGCCTGGCTGCTCTCCAGCCACTCTGTACCCAGCCTGTAGTGCTGCAGGGGTTGTTGTGGCCAAAGTGCAGCACCCGGCACTTGGCCTTGTTGAATTTCATCCCACTGGAATCAGCTCAACTCTCCAGTCTGTCCAGGTCCCCCTGCAGAGCCCTCCTGCCTTCCAGCTGACTGACACTCCCCCCCAGCTTGGTGTCATCAAATGTACTAATGGTGGACTCAATCCCCCATCAATAAAGATATAATAATAATAATAAATCATCAATAAAGATATTAAACAGAACTGGACCTAACACTGATCCCTGGGGGACACCACTAGTGACATTTACCACATGCCATACTGTGTTGTGAAAATTCTGAACACTGGTTGCTAGAAGAGAGGATATTTTGCCCACCAGTATGACTGGTGTTCTTTAGAGAGGGATAGGAGTGTAATAAGTGTGTTTGTGGCATTTTTCTTTTTAACATCATGGTTATGTCCTCTCCTCTAGCCTCTAAATGGCACAGAAGTTCCCAAGTCATGAGCTGGTCATTAGATTTGGTTGGTTTGCTTGGTTCTATTGATTTGTTACTGATCTGATGCAGATCTGACTGTGGCATGTGTGGTTAAGGAGAATTACTGAGCGCATTAGCATGGTAATATGAGAAATGGTGACACTGATTGCAGCCTTTGTGGTCTAATGATACTCTTAGTATCATTAGCACATAAATTCCTGAGAGGTGTTACAAAGTATAATTGGAGGAAATGAATGTGTTTTCAAGCGTCAAAACTCATGGCCACTTAGTTATCAGGAACAGAAGGGAATAAAAAACAGGAGCCAAAACAGGTATCTCCAATATGGGTGTCAGGAAATAAATGAAAGGGTCGCTACAGCTGAGGACAAAAACACTGCATGTGTGAAAGATGTTTCAAAAGTTGTCAGGGCATCTCAACTCTTTTGCTGCAACTTTCATAACCCATTCCATCTAAACCTTTCCCTTCCATTCAGGTTTTTCAGCTGACACATCTTTTCACTGAGGAATGATTTTTTTCTTTTTTTTTTTATTTTCCTTTTGGAAATAGCAAAGTAAGTACCTGTGTCAAGAGCACGTTACATAAACATGAGCACGTTACATAAAGGATCCCGTGGGAAGGGGAGAAGGAGCCAAGGCAAGGAAAGCAAAGGTGTAACAACACATGAGTTTTCTCAGGAGCAGAGCAGAGGGAGCGTGGGAGGGGAGAAGGGTGGGGTCTGTGCAGTGGCCGTTCCCGCACGGGAGTTAGAGCAGGTTGTCTGGGCAGGGCTCCTGGGCAGGGCCGTGGCTGTCAGGAACAGGCGCCTGCAGCCAGGCCGGGCACGGCCCCGGGCAGAGAGCGCCGAAGGACCCGCTCGCTGCGGGGCCGGGAAGCCCTAACGCGGGGCTCCTCCGGCCTAGTTCCTCGTTGGCCGACTTGCCTTGTCGCCCTTCTCCTCCTCCTGGCGGCTTCCTGCCGCTGCGGCCGCCTCTCCTCGCACGCACCGCTCCCTCCATCCCGCCCCGCCGCTTCCCGTTCCCCCTTCCCCGGACGACCCTCGTCGGTGGGGCGAGATGTAGCGCCGCAGCCCCGCCGGGCCATCCCTCCTCGGGGCCCCGCGACACCCCGGCAGCCCCCCCGGCACCGCCACCGGCGTCGCCGCCGTGCTTTCGGTTCCGGCGGGTCCCGCTCCGGCCGCCGTGCCTTACCTCTGGTGCGCCGCTCCTCTCCGTCCTGCCGCCTCGCCGCCCCCGGCGGAGCTCCCCGGCCCCGCGGCGGCGGGAGGCGGGCCCGGCCCGGCCCGGCCCGCGCCTTCTCGGAGCGCGGAAGGTGTCTGGGCTCGCCCGAGGGCTCCGCGGAGCTGCCGCTCCTCTGGATGCTGTGCAGTGACTCGGTCCGTGCGACGCAACGCGTGCCCTCCCACCGGGAGAGGAGGGCGGGAGCCCTGCCCGTCCCCAGCGCCGCCGCCTGGGTGAGCCCGGTGCGCACTGCGAATGGTGAAAACCTGGCCGCGTTACCGAGCCCGACACAAACTGAGTGCGTGGAAATGCCTTTCTCTGTTGAGGATTTGGTGCTGACATGTGTGGGGGGAAGTTGTTCGGGAAGGGTGGAGGCAGGAGTTTGTCAACAGGGTAACTGTAACGCGAGCCAGTCGCGGGGACAGCTGGCAGAAATAGATAACCTAAAAGGGCCGACAAATACCGTCTAGTCCATTCTTCTCGGGAGGTCGAGTATGTTGCTAACACAGGTGCTTTACGTAAGACCGATCGCTTTGCCATTCGTCCAGTGAAATGAAGGTGATGATGAGTGTCTACCCTCTTTGCTGTGATCTTTCCCACTGTGGGGAACAGTTGTGCTCTCCATGGTGCTTTGCAGTGGAGTTCACGGCTCAGTATTACCAGGCAGTACCAGAAAAGCAGCAGATCAGTCTGAGAGGGTGATAGCAGCCCACAAATTGTGTCCTTCATTTCTCCCTGTGATGGTCAGCAATGTAGTATCTGAAACCATCCATGTACTCCTAAACCATCCATGTAGCCCCATCTGCTCTTCTAGGAGAAGACACAATCTGTTTTGTGTCTTCTGATGGCCAGCATGTGCATTTGCCAGGGGCAGGGGGCTCCTGCCTGCCAGCTTCCTGAAAGGTGTCTCTTTGGAAAGACAGAAAGGACACAGATGGATGTGGGCAGCTGTGGGTTTGGAGAGGTAGAATAGCCTTGGCGATCATTTTCAAGATGAAGCTTTCTCTCTGAGTATCGAGACTGCACTGTGTTGGACAAACTTAATAAATGGTTTCTTTTCAAGATCTCTCTCATCATCAAAAAAAAAAAAAAAAAAAAAAAGCCGAGTGCAATCATTTCCCCTTAAAAAGAAAAAAAAAAAGAGTTGGCAGTGGAACTAGTGCATGCCCTGTTTTCCACTGATTCTTGATTAGCTGGTATTGAGACAGAGCAGGAGTTTAATGTTCCGACAGCTCCAGATGCAGGGGCAGATCACACCTACTGTAATGAGGAGACTTGGGATGGAATCCCCGATTGCCAAACTAAGCTCATTCCAGTTTGTATACAGTCATTTCGTGTACAAGGGTTTTTTTTTCTTGTTTTGGTTTAGTTTGGTTTTTCTGCTTTTGAGCTTTGCTTTGTGTATGGGGCTAAAAGCATGGGCTGAAGGCAGGGAGAAAAATGGCTGAATTTTTAAGAATTGTGTGGTTAAAAAGCTTGCATTCTCATACAGTGGTGTTTTGCCAAGAAGCACTAGGCAAAAAAGACAGATTGGCATTTCTTTGTTGGTGTTTAGAGGTCAGTGCTGCCAGTTATGACATTCCCTCTTTAAATGAATAGGGAAAATAAACTGACCCAGAAATGCAATCTTAATTTACAGAGAAATTTCTTAATTCTGATTGAGAAGAAAGGAAGGTTATCTTGACATGGACAATAAGTTCAATACATTTTTAGTGCTTTTCACAATAATGCATTTACATAAGCAGAAATCTTCAATTTCAGTATTAATGAAAATTAAATAAGGCCATTAGTTCTCTTTTTACTTTAACTGAAACTTGCACTAATCTCAGTGAAACTTTTACATTCTTTGTACTAATAATCTCAGCCATCTTATTAAAACTTATAGTAAATAAAATATAAATACATCAAATTCTCAAAAAAACCCAGGTGTTTGACATGTAGCTGGTTTTATTGCCAGCAGGATGAAATGTGCAGGTTTCATTGCATCACTGGAAAGATTGTAGGGTCTTCTGTCACCTTTACTGAGTGTTCTGAAGAGATCTGAAAAGAGTAAGACTTTGAAGGGCTCTGGAATAATGATTGAGTGGGCAATGAGACAGAAAGTGAAGGTCGAGTTATTAAAGGGATGCACATGAGAAAAAAATTTACCCTAAACTGATGTATAAAATAATGGGCCTTGAGCTGACCGTTACCACTGATGGCCAAGTTGTAGGGTTACAAGAGATGCAAACATTAGCTAAAGCAAACTGTGTTTCAGAGATGATTATAAAAGGAGCAAAGAAAGTCACAGAGTTGACTCTGCACGTGCCTCTGATCCCCTCTTCTCAGTAGTGGGATAGTGAGACTGGAGGAGTTCCGAGAAGAGTAACAAGGGTGACCAGAGACCAATGAATTCTCTTGGAAGAACAACTGAGCAGGACAGGACTCCTTGGCCTGGGAAGGAGATCATTTAGGAGGGGAGGTGATGCACATGTACAAAACTCTGAGCAGTGTGTAAAAGAACAGATGGGATTGATTATTACTGTTGACTGGGAGGAACCTACTGGGAACCAGGATCTTTGGTTCACCTTCCCAGGGCTCCTTCCCCATTTCAATGCTTCATGCAAGGAAAAACTGACCTGCTGGACTTTGCCAAAATATATTGGCTGCTTGAAGTTGACATGAATTCAAGAGAATGCTGAACAAAATTCAGAGCAGAGATCTATTATTTGGCTTTGTAAATATAGAGAAAAATGTATGTACCTCAGGAAATCCCCCCAACTAAATGTAGTTAGTGCCCAGGTCAATATTCATGGGAAGTGCTTGCTCTTCCTGGTCTGTAACCACTGGGCAGAAAAAACTCAGGGCTGCAGGATCCTTGTTCTGACCTAGCACAGCCACTGTGGATACTTAGATTACATATATCTAGGCTAATACAAGCGCCTAATGCTACAGTGTGTTTGGGATCTGGCATGTATCTGCCAATATGTCAAGATGTGTATCCTGAATATACAGGTCAGTCTTTATTAGATTCTTCACGAATCTGCTTTCTCCACAACTTCGATGTATAACACTTTCCCCCTTAATAACTTCCACTTTCCTTTTCCTGTAACAGAGCTATTGAACCAAAGCAAATTCCCTGCTTGTTTAACCTAAAGACTTTGTCTCACACACCCTAAAGCAAACCTCTACAACAGCTCTGGGCAGCACTGCTTCCCAGGGAATGTCTCTGTAGGAGACATTCACTTCATACCAGACCAAACAGGAACACATGACTCTTTCCCTGTGGTAGCACTTCCCAGTCTGGTGTATCAGCTTACACTGTCCCTGCACAGTCTGGGCTCAGCATGTTTATTATCCAAATAGCCCTTAAAGAACTGTGAGACTAGGGTGTGAAAGGACTGGCACAAAGAAGGGATGGCAGATGCACATGCTGGAGAGGCAGAGACCTAAGTGTCATTTGGCAGAGACTCAGGAGACTGTTTCTTATTTGGGCCACGTTCTTTTAATTCCAGAGTGCACAGCCAGCTGTTGGGTGAGCTGGTCAAAGTAAGAAATTGGGTAGCTAAGTGAGAAACCCACTCCTTGCTGTATGCACCAACAGGGTTAACAGCTCTCCAAAATAATCCTGCTACAGTTCAAGGTAAAAATCATGGATGTTAAGAGCCAGACAGTCCTTTCGTCCCACTAGATCCTGACCCATCGACAGACAGTGCTCCTGCAGGTTTTCAGGTAGGCATCCTGCCTTGCCAGCTGCCAGTGCTGGAGATCTTCAAGGAAGCCCCTTGACTCTGATGGTGCAGGGGATGCAAATGCCCTCCAGACCCAAACACCAACCCAGACTGGTGTGAAGGGGCAGGAAGCACACAGCATTCCTTTTTGTCTCCACTGAGGGCAACCAAAACAGAGAAGTCCCTTTGGTTTTAGGAAGCTACTGAGTTTACAAACGGGAGGTGCAGTCTACAAAGGAAGGCAACTCATGCACACACCATTATACAATATTTGTATTTGATTTTTCCCTTTTCTGGTATCTGTTGTAGCTTTAACATTGCTTTGTGACCATGTGGAAAAGCCTAAGGCTGCCCACAAGGCTTTCCAGCTGTCAAAGTCACTGTGCAACTGTACATCCTTTTGCACTGCTCATCATCTGGCTTCACAGCTCAAAGGCACAAGGTAGAGCCCTCATGGCCACTCCTGCTCTTTGAAACCACAAGTGTGAGTATGGGCAGCATATTCCCTGGACAATAAAAAGAGTGGCAGCTGGTACAAACAGTGTTAAAATAACCTTGGTCATGTACTTTGTTTTACAATCAGCAATGGTATCATCTGTTAAATACCACTTGTGTGATCAATCACAGTTAGGCTGGATAATATCACAGTTTATGTGAGCAAGGAGAGCTTCACAAAGAGTTTTGCACCCATCCTTGATGAGAATCCCTCGGAAACCAATGAAGATAAATGCTGTATTTTCAGTTAAGCTGCTAGCTGCTGTATTCCACATTGTTAAAATGCATTCGAATTAGGAGATTAGCATTCAGGTATTTAGATAGAGCATCCAAAAGAATGGAGAAAAATCATCTTCTTTCTGTAGTCTTGTACCTGAACACTACTTGAAATACCACTCAGGAGAGCAGTTTATGGGTTCTTCCTTCCAAAGAGTCTTCAGACGCTGGGTCCAGGCAGTCAGCATCTCCTTCCTCTTCTCCTCAGAGACACACTCTGGAGCATAACAGATGTGAGGTTCAAGGACTTTGACACCACAGAAGTGCATGATTCCATGCTGGATGCAAAACAAAGAAGGAAAAGCTTCAGGAAATAGTTACTCTTCCAATTGAAAAACATGCATGATTCAAATCTGAACCTGTTTCTCTGACCCAGGATCAGGCAGGTTCTCTAAATCTGTGCATTTATCAGAGAAGGGAAGTAAATTGCTTTTCCACCAACAGAACTCTCCTCTTTGGCTGCTGTACTCTGTTAAATTTGCAAGGATCAGAGATGACCTAAAGTTCATTGTCCTGTTCGAACTTCCTCAGATTGTTCCTGTACTGCAGTGTCTTTCACATCTACTTCCAAATTGGGTTTGGGGATTTTTTTTTCAACCTTTACCCTCTGAATGAAGACTAATACCTGTGGAATCAACTTGCCATTTTCCCTCTGTGTATTTCTGAATTCAGTGTTATGCTTCACGTTTTTGTCACCTTTATTTGCAAGCCCTGGAGCTGGACAGCTCCTCAGGGACAGGTAGCTGGTAATTACAATGGGTAGGAGATCATGTGTGACTCCACTCCTGCCCTGCATCCTACATCAGGTAACCATGGGGAACATGCCAGAGATAAAGGAAATCCTGTAATACCAGAGAAACTGAGAAGGCGGACAGCATAAGGTGTCTCCAAATTGTAATCTGGAGGAAGGGGCACAAAACAACTTTAAACCTCTCTGGACTTTTAAGGTAGTCTGAGGATTTTAGAGTCCAGTTTATAACCTGCAGATGCTTTAAGCAGGCAACTTAATATTATTTTTTACTATACTTCCTATAAAATAAATATTATAAGAATTGTTAAAAATAATTTGAACAATATTGAAATATACAACAACCAAATATTTATATATTATACCTGCATGGGCCACAGAACATAGCGAATATCACCACCGATACTTCCATTTGAATACATTTCTTTGGTTCCTCCAGTGGTGAAAGAAAACAGGGATAATTTGTCCTAGAATTAAGAAAGTGATGCTTGAATTAATTATGTTTAAAGAAGAGTGGCTGAACAGTTCAAGAGATATTCAGGGGAACCTGGGCAGCACAGACTTCTAGAAGATGGGGTGTCCTCTTCTTTCCTAGACCTTACAAGAATTAGCAGTTCTGAGGCAAAGATTAGTGACATAAGATCTAGACAGTTGACTGTGTGTCCAGGCTTTGAGAAGAGACAGTTTAAAAGAAAAGGAATTACATGTCTGACACCCTTTTGTGAAGCAGGGCTGATGCATTATTTGAAGACAGTGTAAAGAGAGAGCTTTAAACAACTACAAAGCAAAAGAAAGACCAATGCCCAGAAGAACACTGTGCAAACCTTGAGCTTAATAATCTCAGAAACATACCTGGAGCAAACCGCCATCATAAGACTTTGACAAATCATAAGCAAAGCCTTGGACCAAGACTCTGTCCATCCAGCCCTTCAGGATCGCAGGCATGCTGAACCAAAACAAGGGAAACTAGGCAAAGAGTAAATGACCTGGTTAGCACAGAGAATCTGGACCACCCTTAGGCCTGGTTCACAGGCCAAATCCTATTCTCTGAGTCTGCTCAGATCTCGTACCTGCCTTCTTCCAGCTCTCTGCCAGGAGAGGCTGTAACTATGCTTGGCAACAGGACCTGAAGTGCTTTCTGACTGTGGTAGTCTCAGGGCCATACCTGAGCAACTACACTAACATTAGGGTGTATGTGAGGGCTTCCACCCAGATTAGAGTTGGAATATGATGAATCAGGAAGGTACCATTTAATTCAAACTGAAGACTGTACAGAATCCTATGTGTGAAATGCAAAGGCAACAGATGATCTAATGCCTTGTTAGCAGGACTGACATCAGATGATCAGTTCTGATCTGACAGTGTGCTGACAAATGCTGCGGGATCTTACTTTCACACCCTGCTGATATCATGACCCCAAATCCCTTTATGGAGAAGGAAACTACTTCTTTAACATTTGGACTCTTAGTGTATAGAGCTTCCAGTTAGCCTATGGGACTACATCCCAAAGCTGTCATGTCCTAATTGCTTTATCTTGAACGCTTTATGGGCTGTTCTTCTAGGAAGCATCACTAGCACTAAACCTTTGTACAGACTGCAGCACAGAAGAAAACCTGTACAAGCATCACCACACTGGGCTTAACTTGAGATGGAAACAAAGTGGAAATTGGACAATCACCACTGTCTCTACCAGTGGTGAGTTTAGTCTGCAGCAAATTTTGAATGACTTTATGGTGTCTTTCAGAGGCTTTTTTTTAATAAATAAGAGATAAAGTGAACAACACAACTGAAGTCTATTTAAAATAATGACCTGAAAAATCAGCAAGTCTGCTTCCTGCACCTTCTTTTGCTCTTCAACCAGATCTTTGGACAAACCTCCCCTCTTGTAAGCTTCCCAGGTCTCCACGCCATAGTTGAAAGCTTCCGAGTTATGCAAGCGACCTGTGGGTAGAAGTGAAATCATTCCTTGCCCTGTGTCCAGCACCAAGCCAGATAAGAAGACTTATCACAGGTTGCAATCTACAGTTCTAAACAGTCACTGCTTTCTGTTTTCCCCACTTCCTTTTCTTTGGTGGATATTCAGCATCCTCACAGCTGAAGGTGATTTGATTTTAAACTGCAGAGGAAATAGAGCCTCAGAGCCCTAAGTTTTCACCTTCCTGTAGCAACATACAAAGTGCAATGTGAGGACCTAAGCTTGGCTCAGGACTCTGGTGATGCAGGTGGATGATTTAAGAGAATTTTGCTAATTGTTCTGCCTCTGCCTTAGGGTGTACTGAGACCATCATGCACTTGTAAGCACGATGGAGCTGCTTTGCAGCCTCTGTAACCAGGAAACTCAGCAGGTGCTGGGGAACCATCAGGCACACAGGTTCGTTCTGTCACTTCAGCTAGTAGATATCAGTCTCTAGCAGAAGACAGAGGCAGTAGCCTCATGAACTAACCATGTAGCAAGTCACAGAATGGTATCTGAAAACATTTCCTCCCCACAAGAAATGGACCTCAGAGATTGACTGTGGACATGTGTTAATGCATTTTTCCCTCTCAGTGATCTCACTGGGAGACAGAAGTTCATGCTCAATAGTGAACTTTCAGAAATGCTGTCTGGCCCTATATAAGTTTCTTATTAATGAAAGAAGTTTCTTATTAATCTCTTGATGATGTGAGGCCTGAAGCACCTCTCCTATGCAGACAGACTGAGACAGTTGGGGTTGATCAGCACGGGGAAGGCTCCAGGGAGACATTTCTCAGCCTTCTGTTACCTAAAGGGGGGCTTTCAAGTCAGTATTGTTGATAAAGGTGTATTTTGTCTAGTCTCACCAACAATGTCATTTCTTGTTGCTCTTGGCTCAAACTGCATTGCATATAAGTCCGACACTGTGACACTGCAGCCCTGCTTGGTCAGTTCTTCCACAGCAATCTTCAACAAAGATCCATTGAAGGACTTGGGCTCTTGATGTGCATAGACTATCAGGACTTTTTTCCCTGAAGGCAGAAAGAAAACCAGAAGACAATTTGGAATATAGGAGGCAGATGCAGGACAATTTGTGGAGCTGGGGCTTGGTCCTTCCTTTTTCTATAGTGTGTTTTCCCAGTGGCACAAAACTAGTGGAAACAGAGTGACAGTGGCAGGATTTGACTCCTGCTCAGCAGCAGTGAGTGACTCCTGAGGCATTCATCACTGAATGCCCCCAGCCCAGCAATTCTGTGCAACACTGGGCTATCCTAGGTGGAAGTCAGTGGACACTGGATGTGTTCTACAGCAGGTCATACTGCCCTATATAAGCATTACCCATTCCCTCGAGTTGATGTTTCTGTTGCTCTGATTCCACCATCCCAAAAAGCAGTGCCAGCCTGGATTCCCTCCAAGTGCTGTGGCAGCAACTTCTGAAAGCTCAGAGCAACTTCCTACTGCAGTGTGGGATCCCCTCATCTTCCAGTTCAGTGCTGCGCAAGTGACAACATTGGGGTAGATGCTTAAGATGCCACCACTCCATTTCAGCATCACAACAGTGACTTCAATAGAAAGCAATAGGATATTTTTTTCAGAGATTAGGCTGTCTAGTGTATCTCAAACTGCTGTCAAAGTGTATTCAAGTAAGCTGATTAGCCAGGCAGATATGTTGGGATTGAGCTTTTCAAAGGAATGTAACAAGATGTATCGGAGATTACTTGTTCAAAATTTATTGAATATGGGCTATTGCATTTTAATAATTCTCTTTAAAATAATATTTCATCAGTTAAAACAAGTGTGTGTTAGGTAGTAGTTGTTTATACATAACCACTGCAGTGGGGGAAATTCCCAAGGACTGTTGAAAATTACTGGATCTACAAGACATGCAGCTCTTGGTTCCTGATTGCCAATACTATGCTTCAGGCATCTCCTGAGCTCAGTTTCTGCATGACGCAGCTCCTGATGTACATCCCAGAGCACCACCTGCTAAGTGACAGGCAAGTTTAGGCTGTTAGGGATAACTAACAGAACCCAAGCTGAATGCTTGAAGAAACAACAGCTCGTTTTTGACCTAATTTACAAGTAGGGATTCTTTCTCCAGGGAGCATAGTGCCCATGAAACAAGAGCTTTGCAAAAAACATTTATTAAAACTTGCAGGTCAAACACTATCATAAATTCAAGGCATGTATAAACTCTGAAAACCCTTGCTCCATAACTTACTCTGGAATATCAGGAGCACTTATCTCTTTGCTGCCATTTCTCAGTAAAAAGGCAGCTCAGTACCTGGAGATGCCACAAGCTCTGAAAGGTGGTAATTGATTGATTGACTGATTGACTGAAAGAGATTGATTCTGCAAAGCTGCCAGATTGTTCCCCTTTCACTGGATCTGAAGGGGCTTGGACACAGTGTTTGGGGAGACTGGAGTTTTCCGAGGCATCACTTACTGAAGTAATTTCGGTGATTTGAAAAAGGAAGACCTCAAAGTCTCAACTAAACACGGCAGCGAGGCCCCATCCCTGCGGTGCCCTTTGCCCAGGCCTGGAGCGAGCAGCATTTTCATTCTCATTTGCTCTTACCTGCCATTGTCCGGGAGCGCTTGGGAGCTTCTCTCCTGAGAATCTGGTACGGCCTGAGAACTCAAATGAGAGATTTTGCTATGTGAGAAACACCAGGGACTGTTGCGAGGAGGACCGCTGTCTCAGTGGGAAATGTACCGGCCGGTGTGTGTGTTTGCACACACGCTCACCACAGGCTGGCACTAAGCACGACCCACCAGGATGGGCCGGGCCGTCAGCGTTCCCTGGGAGCGGGAAGGGCGCCGCCGGCTTTCGGCCCTGGCCCTGGAGCGGGAATTCGCCTCCGGCCGCCGGCCCGGCTCTGGACGGCCGCGGCACGGCCGCCTCGGCCCGAGGCTCCGCCGGGGCCATCGCGCCGCTCCCGCTCTCGTGCCGCTCTCTGGAAAGCGTTTTGGGAGCGGAACCCGGATCCCCCACCGAAGAGCAAGCCAGAGTGCCCTCACCTGCTCCTCAAGGCCCGGCGCACACCTGCGGTGGGTCTGGGAGCCGCTCTTCCCGGCGGCCCCGCTGCCCGGGTCCTGGGGCAGCGCCAGCGCGGGGCGGGATCGGGATCGGCGCCGCCCGCGGCTCCGCTCGGGTCCTCGCACGGCCGGGTGCGCGTCCCCGCTGCTGTTACCGCAAGTGATACCCACATCATCTATGGGTCGGGTTGTTTTTGGTTTTGTGTTTGTTTTTTTTTTGTTTGTTTGTTTGTTTGTTTTTTGTTAGTTCTCTGGTCTTCTCTAAACACAGAATTTGAACTTCATTTCTCCCTGTGGTGATCAGCAACGTAGCATGTGAATTCCTAAACCACCCACGTACCCGTACCTGCTCTTCTAGCGGGAGGCATAGTCTGATTTTGTGCCTTCTGCTGGCCACGTGCATCTGCCAGGGGCAGGGGTCCTGCCTGCCAGCTTCCTGAAAGGTGTCGCTTTGGAAAGGCAGATGGGACACAGTAGGATGCGAGCAGCTGTGGTTTTGGAGAGGTAGAATAGCTTTGGTGATTACTTTCAAGATGAAGTTTTCCCTCTGAATCTCGAGACCATTTTCTGCACCTTGTTGGACAAACTTAACAAAGAGCTTTTTTCCAAGATGTTAAAAAAAAAAAAAAAAAAAAAAAAAAAAAAAAGATTGGCAGTGGAACTGCCCGTACCCATCCCCGTTTCCCACTGATTCCTGATCAGCGAGTATCGAGACAGAACAGGAGTTTAATGCTCCGACAGCTCCAGATGCAAGAGCTGATCACACCTACTGTAATGAGGAGACTCAGAACGAAATCTCAAATTGCCAAACTAAGCTTATTGCAGTTTGTATATAGACATTTTGTGTCCATCCACACTGTGAGGTATTGTAAGGACAGTGTTATGGAATCTGCAGTCTGGAGACTCTGGGACATTTTTCAGCTAAATAAAGCAAATGCAAATACGAATGTGGTATCTCTGGTGGGCCAGTTGTGCAGTTTTGGTCTTCTGCAATCCCAAACATTAGAAACATCTTTTGATAACATTTAACTTCTGAGGGTTTTTTTCTTGTTTTGGTTTAGTTTAGTTTTTCTGCTTTTGTGTATGGGCTGAAGACAGGGTGAAAGATGGCTAAATTTTTACAAATTTTGTGGTTAAAGAAGTTGCATTCTCATTGAGTGGTGTTTTGCCAAGAAGTACTATGCAAAAAAAAAAAAGAGAGAGAGACAGAAATTGACATTTATTTTTTGGTGTTTAGAAGTCATATGTTTGACATGTAGCTGGTTTTTTTTGCCAGGAAGATGAACACTGCTGTGTGTGAAATTTTCAGGTTTCATTGAAGCACTGGAAAAATTGTAGGGCTTGATAAATAAAAAGCACCAAAACACCACAGTGCTAGACCAAGGCTACCTGGAATGGTTACTTCTCTGCTTAATCTTAACTAAAATCCAACCACAGTAAGCTTGTTTCATAATGGGAAGGTGACTTTGCATGTATTTTCCTGGTATGAACTTTAAAGGCTGTGTTGTAAGCTTTGCCAGCAGAGGTGTAATTTTTTCTGCTTCTTCCTCTCTGTCTGTAATTTGCTGCCAGGGATCTCTTTAGAGGCTTATCCCTCTCCATGTCTCAGATGAATCCCAAATTCTGTAGGGATTGAGCTCTGGCAGTCCCTGTTTGGCCCAGCTCTGCCTGGCCCAGCAGGGATGAGTGTTCTCTCATAGAGGAGATTCCCATGACTCAATGCTGAAATGTTAATTCTGGGCCTCACATCTGATTTTCATTTTTCCCCAATTTCAATTTTCAATTTTTACAATTGCCACAAATTTTCACTGCAGTTGAGTTCAGAAGACAACCGCTTGAGGTCTCCCCTACATGCTGAGCTGTGGCCTAGAAACAGGTGACAGAAATACAGGGGTGGACATGTAGAGTGTATTGGGAGGATTTTGTTTCCTCTTGGCTTCTTTTTAAGCTCCAGTAAAGAACAATCTTTTCTCTGCATATCTCACTGGGGTACAATAGCATTTTCAGATGTGGTAATCTGCTGTGTGGACAAGCTGGTTAGGTTTATTCTGTTGGATATTAACAAAATGCTTTCTTGTTTCATCAGCATCAATTCAGAAACACCTACGGGATATTTTGCCTGCACAGTTCTAGGGAAGAAACTGGTCTTCTGTATCCTTCCTGCATTTTCCAAACAGATCAGAATTCCGGTGCATTCAAGCTGCTTTAACTGAGCAGTTTAATACTCTTAGAATGATGAGACAATTATCCAGCACTAAGTTGAGTGCAGCCTCAGCTTAAATTCTTTACATCTCTTATGTGTAACATAGAATCTTTAGGCTTTAGAATATCTAATAACATAGAATGAGTTTTCTTTAAAAAAAAAAAAGAAAGAAAAAATAAGTAGTACTTTCATTATGCATGGTGTTTGTTATTGGCTGTTCCTCCCTTCAGCACAACCTTTTGATAACTAGTCTATTACAAAGTACATTCCTCTGCAAGCAGGCAGCTCACCTCAGTGACATTGTTCCAGGAATCAAAAATTAAAACCGCAGAATGACTACCTATACCTGCCTTTAAATGTTAGGGGTTTTTGTAGACCTGCAAGAAATCAGTCTGGATTTCTCTAGGCTATGAGGCTTCTTGGTAACACAGTTAAGATGAGGATCTGTTTGTTTCCCCATGTATTTCTGAAGTTGCGCATGTTTGACCCGCCATTTCAGAACATCAAATAAAAGAAAATCAGTTATGATTTCTGGAACGAATTGTCAGAGAATTGTCAGAGAAGAAGACCAGAGCATTGCCTAGACATCTGTGGGAAAGAAGCACCACTGACAACAAAAAACAAATCCCCATACTAAATGGGAGAGGAAAGCATGTTGCCCTTACATCCTTCTCCCCAGCCTGAAGCACAGGTACAAGTTACTCACCTAATTCTAGTTTTATTCTGGTGAAATCAATGCTGTTTTGGCAGGATGCCATTTGACTTACAACATAATGTGATTTAGCACGACAGTAATTCTTAATTCAAAATGGCTGTAACATTTCCAGTGGTACTAAGAAAGTAATACTGCCACTTAGTTTCCCTGTCCTTATTAACCACAGACCACTCACTGTTGGTCCTCCATGTGGTAAAATTCTCCTTTGAGTTTTGAAAATCAGAATTATTATTTGGAAATCAGAACACACATGCACCCCAGCGCAGTGTGCTGCCTAGCAGGGACTAAAAGCATGTCAGGACAAGGACAGTAACTCTTGGCACAGCACCCACTGTCACTGCACACTTGACTGGCAGGACTTGCAGGAGCAGTACCCTTGTGTAACCTAAAGACAGTGTGTGTCTCACATACCCTGAAGAAAACCTCTACAACAGCTCTGGGCAGCACTGCTTCCCAGGGAATGTCTCTGTAGGAGACATTCACTTCATACCAGACCAAACAGGAACACATGACTCTTTCCCTGTGGTAGCACTTCCCAGTCTGGTGTATCAGCTTACACTGTCCCTGCACAGTCTGGGCTCAGCATGTTTATTATCCAAATAGCCCTTAAAGAACTGTGAGGCTAGGGTGTGAAAGGACTGGCACAAAGAAGGGATGGCAGATGCACATGCTGGAGAGGCAGAGACCTAAGTGTCATTTGGCAGAGACTCAGGAGACTGTTTCTTATTTGGGCCACGTTCTTTTAATTCCAGAGTGCACAGCCAGCTGTTGGGTGAGCTGGTCAAAGTAAGAAATTGGGTAGCTAAGTGAGAAACCCACTCCTTGCCGTATGCACCAACAGGGTTAACAGCTCTCCAAAATAATCCTGCTACAGTTCAAGGTAAAAATCATGGATATTAAGAGCCAGACAGTCCTTTCGACCCACTAGATCCTGACCCATCGACAGACAGTGCTCCTGCAGGTTTTCAGGTAGGCATCCTGCCTTGCCAGCTGCCAGTGCTGGAGATCTTCAAGGAAGCCCCTTGACTCTGATGGTGCAGGGGATGCAAATGCCCTCCAGACCCAAACACCAACCCAGACTGGTGTGAAGGGGCAGGAAGCACACAGCATTCCTTTTTGTCTCCACTGAGGGCAACCAAAACAGAGAAGTCCCTTTGGTTTTAGGAAGCTACTGAGTTTACAAACGGGAGGTGCAGTCTACAAAGGAAGGCAACTCATGCACACACCATTATACAATATTTGTATTTGATTTTTCCCTTTTCTGGTATCTGTTGTAGCTTTAACATTGCTTTGTGACCATGTGGAAAAGCCTAAGGCTGCCCACAAGGCTTTCCAGCTGTCAAAGTCACTGTGCAACTGTACATCCTTTTGCACTGCTCATCATCTGGCTTCACAGCTCAAAGGCACAAGGTAGAGCCCTCATGGCCACTCCTGCTCTTTGAAACCACAAGTGTGAGTATGGGCAGCATATTCCCTGGACAATAAAAAGAGTGGCAGCTGGTACAAACAGTGTTAAAATAACCTTGGTCATGTACTTTGTTTTACAATCAGCAATGGTATCATCTGTTAAATACCACTTGTGTGATCAATCACAGTTAGGCTGGATAATATCACAGTTTATGTGAGCAAGGAGAGCTTCACAAAGAGTTTTGCACCCATCCTTGATGAGAATCCCTCGGAAACCAATGAAGATAAATGCTGTATTTTCAGTTAAGCTGCTAGCTGCTGTATTCCACATTGTTAAAATGCATTCGAATTAGGAGATTAGCATTCAGGTATTTAGATAGAGCATCCAAAAGAATGGAGAAAAATCATCTTCTTTCTGTAGTCTTGTACCTGAACACTACTTGAAATACCACTCAGGAGAGCAGTTTATGGGTTCTTCCTTCCAAAGAGTCTTCAGACGCTGGGTCCAGGCAGTCAGCATCTCCTTCCTCTTCTCCTCAGAGACACGCTCTGGAGCATAACAGATGTGAGGTTCAAGGACTTTGACACCACAGAAGTGCATGATTCCATGCTGGATGCAAAACAAAGAAGGAAAAGCTTCAGGAAATAGTTACTCTTCCAATTGAAAAACATGCATGATTCAAATCTGAACCTGTTTCTCTGACCCAGGATCAGACAGGTTCTCTAAATCTGTGCATTTATCAGAGAAGGGAAGTAAATTGCTTTTCCACCAACAGAACTCTCTTCTTTGGCTGCTGTACTCTGTTAAATTTGCAAGGATCAGAGATGACCTAAAGTTCATTGTCCTGTTCGAACTTCCTCAGATTGTTCCTGTACTGCAGTGTCTTTCACATCTACTTCCAAATTGGGTTTGGGGATTTTTTTTTCAACCTTTACCCTCTGAATGAAGACTAATACCTGTGGAATCAACTTGCCATTTTCCCTCTGTGTATTTCTGAATTCAGTGTTATGCTTCACATTTTTGTCACCTTTATTTGCAAGCCCTGGAGCTGGACAGCTCCTCAGGAGCAGGTATCTAGTAACTGCAATGGGTAGGAGATCATGTGTGACTCCACTCCTGCCCTGCATCCTACATCAGGTAACCATGGGGAAACATCCCGCACCCTAGAGATAAAGGAAATTCTGTAATACTAGAGAAACTGAGAAGGCGGACAGCATAAGCTGTCTCCAAATTGTAATCTAGAGGAAGGGGCACAAAACAACTTTAAACCTCTCTGGACTTTTAAGGTTGTCTGAGGATTTTAGAGCCCAGTTTATAACCTGCAGATGCTTGGAGCAGGCAACTTATTAGTTTCTTATTATTTTTCCTATAAAATAAACATTAAAACAACTGTTAAAAATAACTTGCATAGTAAAAATGAAAGCAAACAGTAACCACATATATTCATACATTATACCTGCATGGGCCACAGCAGATAGCGAACATCACCTCTGCTTGCAAACTTCTCTTTGGTTCCTCCAGTGGTGAAAGAAAACAGGGATAATTTGTCCTAGAATTAAGAATGTGATGCTTGAGTTAGACACGTTTAAAGAAGAGTGGCTGGACAGTTCAGGAGATATTCAGGGGAACCTGAACAGCATAAATTTCTAGAAGAGGGAGTGTCATATTCTTTCCCAGACCTTACAAGGGTTGGTGGTTCTGATGTAAAGATTGGTGATTTCCAACTAGACAGTTGACTGTGTGTCCAGACTTTTGAAAGAGACAGGTTAAAAAGAAAAGGACACGTGTCTGACACCCTTGTGTGATGGAGGGCAGATCATTTTCTCCCTCCTGCATTATTTGGAAAACTGTGGCTGGAAAGCCCCCTGTTACTGGGAATATTTTTATTCCTGTTCTTTCTGACTGCAAAAATTGAATGCTAAAGTCCCCTGTCGAACTTTGGCTTGCTTGTCACTTGCCAATCAATAAATACAGACCAAATTATTTCCCAGGCGTCCTAAACCACCGTGTTTCTTTGCTTCTCTAACTATGGCATTAGCCATAGGTTTGTGCTCAGATTCTCTTATGTCAGTTTTCACTTCTGTAATTGAAATAACAATTTTCCAGTGCAGTATTACAAGTGCCTTGAGCCTGCACTTTGTATGCATCTGTGATCACTGGGGATTATACCCATTTTGTCAGTGAGCCAGCCATTTCTGAAATTTAAAGAAACTGAAATGTTTGGAATTGTTGAGAAGATCAGAACTAGCAGAGATTACCATGCAGCAAACATAAATGTAAAATTAATACTGATTGCTTCTGGATGCTGCAGCTGTTACTAAATAAGGTCCATCAGACACTGGATTCCAGAATTTTCCATGCTGTGAAGAATTAAAAATTTATGAAACACCATCAAGAGAGACTGGTCTTACCTAATTTAGAAGTTACAGAGAAAAAAGACTCAAAGTAGATAATTGTGACAGAGGCTCAAACACTGAGTATTTCAGATTTCTGATAAAGTTTTACAGTTCTATTTTAACCTTTAAGACATCTAATCTCAGAACAGGACTTTGACACCTATTCTAGTATGTCAGTCATGACAGATATGTGCAGTCCTGTGGTGGTGGGAATAATGACAGACTTTAGTTATAGGAAAGGGATGAATTTAAACTGTTTGCAAGCTGTATGTTACACTCTGATACTCCTGCCAAATGATAAATCCCACAGTAGGCCAAGTAAAGGTCTCTAGGAGATGGTTTAAACCTTAAGGAACCACTACATTCTCCTTATTTTACTACCCTCCAGACAGCCTGAACAAGCCAGAAAGTTACTCAACATGCTACCAAAGCATTTATTTCAAGATAGCATAGAGTGAGAGCTTTAAACAACTACAGAGCAAAAGAAAGACCAATGCCCAGAAGAACACTGTGCAAACCTTGAGCTTAATGATCTCAAAAACATACCTGGAGCAAACCGCCATCATAAGACTTTGACAAATCATAAGCAAAGCCTTGGACCAAGACTCTGTCCATCCAGCCCTTCAGGATCGCAGGCATGCTGAACCAAAACAAGGGAAACTAGGCAAAGAGTAAATGACCTGGTTAGCACAGAGAATCTGGACCACCCTTAGGCCTGGTTCACAGGCCAAATCCTATTCTCTGAGTCTGCTCAGATCTCGTACCTGCCTTCTTCCAGCTCTCTGCCAGGAGAGGCTGTAACTATGCTTGGCAACAGGACCTGAAGTGCTTTCTGACTGTGGTAGTCTCAGGGCCATACCTGAGCAACTACACTAACATTAGGGTGTATGTGAGGGCTTCCACCCAGATTAGAGTTGGAATATGATGAATCAGGAAGGTACCATTTAATTCAAACTGAAGACTGTACAGAATCCTATGTGTGAAATGCAAAGGCAACAGATGATCTAATGCCTTGTTAGCAGGACTGACATCAGATGATCAGTTCTGATCTGACAGTGTGCTGACAAATGCTGCGGGATCTTACTTTCACACCCTGCTGATATCATGACCCCAAATCCCTTTATGGAGAAGGAAACTACTTCTTTAACATTTGGACTCTTAGTGTATAGAGCTTCCAGTTAGCCTATGGGACTACATCCCAAAGCTGTCATGTCCTAATTGCTTTATCTTGAACGCTTTATGGGCTGTTCTTCTAGGAAGCATCACTAGCACTAAACCTTTGTACAGACTGCAGCACAGAAGAAAACCTGTACAAGCATCACCACACTGGGCTTAACTTGAGATGGAAACAAAGTGGAAATTGGACAATCACCACTGTCTCTACCAGTGGTGAGTTTAGTCTGCAGCAAATTTTGAATGACTTTATGGTGTCTTTCAGAGGCTTTTTTTTAATAAATAAGAGATAAAGTGAACAACACAACTGAAGTCTATTTAAAATAATGACCTGAAAAATCAGCAAGTCTGCTTCCTGCACCTTCTTTTGCTCTTCAACCAGATCTTTGGACAAACCTCCCCTCTTGTAAGCTTCCCAGGTCTCCACGCCATAGTTGAAAGCTTCCGAGTTATGCAAGCGACCTGTGGGTAGAAGTGAAATCATTCCTTGCCCTGTGTCCAGCACCAAGCCAGATAAGAAGACTTATCACAGGTTGCAATCTACAGTTCTAAACAGTCACTGCTTTCTGTTTTCCCCACTTCCTTTTCTTTGGTGGATATTCAGCATCCTCACAGCTGAAGGTGATTTGATTTTAAACTGCAGAGGAAATAGAGCCTCAGAGCCCTAAGTTTTCACCTTCCTGTAGCAACATACAAAGTGCAATGTGAGGACCTAAGCTTGGCTCAGGACTCTGGTGATGCAGGTGGATGATTTAAGAGAATTTTGCTAATTGTTCTGCCTCTGCCTTAGGGTGTACTGAGACCATCATGCACTTGTAAGCACGATGGAGCTGCTTTGCAGCCTCTGTAACCAGGAAACTCAGCAGGTGCTGGGGAACCATCAGGCACACAGGTTCGTTCTGTCACTTCAGCTAGTAGATATCAGTCTCTAGCAGAAGACAGAGGCAGTAGCCTCATGAACTAACCATGTAGCAAGTCACAGAATGGTATCTGAAAACATTTCCTCCCCACAAGAAATGGACCTCAGAGATTGACTGTGGACATGTGTTAATGCATTTTTCCCTCTCAGTGATCTCACTGGGAGACAGAAGTTCATGCTCAATAGTGAACTTTCAGAAATGCTGTCTGGCCCTATATAAGTTTCTTATTAATGAAAGAAGTTTCTTATTAATCTCTTGATGATGTGAGGCCTGAAGCACCTCTCCTATGCAGACAGACTGAGACAGTTGGGGTTGATCAGCATGGGGAAGGCTCCAGGGAGACATTTCTCAGCCTTCTGTTACCTAAAGGGGGGCTTTCAAGTCAGTATTGTTGATAAAGGTGTATTTTGTCTAGTCTCACCAACAATGTCATTTCTTGTTGCTCTTGGCTCAAACTGCATTGCATATAAGTCCGACACTGTGACACTGCAGCCCTGCTTGGTCAGTTCTTCCACAGCAATCTTCAACAAAGATCCATTGAAGGACTTGGGCTCTTGATGTGCATAGACTATCAGGACTTTTTTCCCTGAAGGCAGAAAGAAAACCAGAAGACAATTTGGAATATAGGAGGCAGATGCAGGACAATTTGTGGAGCTGGGGCTTGGTCCTTCCTTTTTCTATAGTGTGTTTTCCCAGTGGCACAAAACTAGTGGAAACAGAGTGACAGTGGCAGGATTTGACTCCTGCTCAGCAGCAGTGAGTGACTCCTGAGGCATTCATCACTGAATGCCCCCAGCCCAGCAATTCTGTGCAACACTGGGCTATCCTAGGTGGAAGTCAGTGGACACTGGATGTGTTCTACAGCAGGTCATACTGCCCTATATAAGCATTACCCATTCCCTCGAGTTGATGTTTCTGTTGCTCTGATTCCACCATCCCAAAAAGCAGTGCCAGCCTGGATTCCCTCCAAGTGCTGTGGCAGCAACTTCTGAAAGCTCAGAGCAACTTCCTACTGCAGTGTGGGATCCCCTCATCTTCCAGTTCAGTGCTGCGCAAGTGACAACATTGGGGTAGATGCTTAAGATGCCACCACTCCATTTCAGCATCACAACAGTGACTTCAATAGAAAGCAATAGGATATTTTTTTCAGAGATTAGGCTGTCTAGTGTATCTCAAACTGCTGTCAAAGTGTATTCAAGTAAGCTGATTAGCCAGGCAGATATGTTGGGATTGAGCTTTTCAAAGGAATGTAACAAGATGTATCGGAGATTACTTGTTCAAAATTTATTGAATATGGGCTATTGCATTTTAATAATTCTCTTTAAAATAATATTTCATCAGTTAAAACAAGTGTGTGTTAGGTAGTAGTTGTTTATACATAACCACTGCAGTGGGGGAAATTCCCAAGGACTGTTGAAAATTACTGGATCTACAAGACATGCAGCTCTTGGTTCCTGATTGCCAATACTATGCTTCAGGCATCTCCTGAGCTCAGTTTCTGCATGACGCAGCTCCTGATGTACATCCCAGAGCACCACCTGCTAAGTGACAGGCAAGTTTAGGCTGTTAGGGATAACTAACAGAACCCAAGCTGAATGCTTGAAGAAACAACAGCTCGTTTTTGACCTAATTTACAAGTAGGGATTCTTTCTCCAGGGAGCATAGTGCCCATGAAACAAGAGCTTTGCAAAAAACATTTATTAAAACTTGCAGGTCAAACACTATCATAAATTCAAGGCATGTATTAACTCTGAAAACCCTTGCTCCATAACTTACTCTGGAATATCAGGAGCACTTATCTCTTTGCTGCCATTTCTCAGTAAAAAGGCAGCTCAGTACCTGGAGATGCCACAAGCTCTGAAAGGTGGTAATTGATTGATTGACTGATTGACTGAAAGAGATTGATTCTGCAAAGCTGCCAGATTGTTCCCCTTTCACTGGATCTGAAGGGGCTTGGACACAGTGTTTGGGGCGACTGGAGTTTTCCGAGGCATCACTTACTGAAGTAATTTCGGTGATTTGAAAAAGGAAGACCTCAAAGTCTCAACTAAACAAGGCAGCGAGGCCCCATCCCTGCGGTGCCCTTTGCCCAGGCCTGGAGCGAGCAGCATTTTCATTCTCATTTGCTCTTACCTGCCATTGTCCGGGAGCGCTTGGGAGCTTCTCTCCTGAGAATCTGGTACGGCCTGAGAACTTAAATGAGAGCAACATCAGGAACGGGTCACGGGAGGATCTCTGTTTTTGGCACGGTTGCCCCGGCACGGGACCATCGCGCCGCTCCCACTCTCGTGCCGCCCTCTGGAAAGCGGTTCGGGAGCAGAACCCGGATCCCCGGCCCCAGAGCAAGCCGGGGTGCCCTCACCTGCTCCTCGGGGCCCGGCGCACACACCTGCGGCGGGGTTGGGCGGCTCTTCCCGGCGTTCCCGCTGCCCCGTGTCCGGGGCAGCGCCAGCGCGGGGCGGGATCGGAATCGGAATCGGCGCCGCCCGCGGCCGCGGCTCCGGCTGTTTTTCCTATCTGCATCTGGCTTCATTTGATACCCTTTAATTCTAGTTTTTGTACTTTGAGTGACAGTGAAGGATCAGTCCGTACTCTTCCCCTCTGTCCACTCTGTTGATTTTGTGGACCTGCATTGTGTGCCGGCTGAATCACCTCCTTCTTTGGACTGTTCTTCTTGGGGGATCTTTGTTCAGAAACTGCTCTGCGCTTCCAGTCCTTCCTAGTGCTCTTCTCTGCCCTATTCCTGCTGTGTCATTTCTTGAAGCAAGGGAACCAGCTCTACATATAGTTTTCACACTGTGGATGTGCCTTGGATTTCCCCAGTAACAGAATGATTTTATGCTTTGTGGTCTTAATCATTCCATCATTCCTACCGCAAAATTTGCCTTTTTTTTTTTTTTTTTTTGACTGCTGCAGAGTGTTGAGCTGAATGTCTGTCTGGAATTATCTGTCGTAAGCTTTTACTGCTGTGTGGTGGTAGTCATCTTAGAGCCCTTTATTTTAAAAGTGAGGTCAAGTTGGTTGGCTTGTCTCCCACAAGCATCCTTAAGATTCACAGAGAATGTAAAATAACTAAAATAACTAAAAAGAACTTTCACTTTTCTAGCCTCCTGAGAAGCATTGAGAACACTGTGCTAGTCCTAATTCCCATATAGGTTAGAAACAACCCTTGTGATTTATGAATGACTCGCCTATAGGAGGAATTTGGCACATGTTGGTAGCTTAAATACTGTTCTTCAGATATTTCTAGGTACACTTCTCTAATGTTACCTAAAATACATTTATTCTTGATTTGTAGCCCCAAAACCTTTAGTGAAGATGAATAACTGTTTTGTTTTGTTTTTCTCTGAAAAACTAAACAAAGAATGTTGCTTTTATTGGGACAGGGGTTGAACACATGGGTGAGGAGAGCAGAGGTACCTCTTTTTTTTATATGGCTGCAGTATTTGCATACTTATTGTCCACTGATTTAGGAAGTTCATGACCTGGACTTAATTCTGCCTTCAGCTTCAGGGAAACCAATCACCCATTCTTAAAGAGTGACTGCCACATCAAACTGCAGGTTGTTTATTCTAGAGTGTGCACATCATCAGTTCTTATTAAAGGCATGTCAGTGCAGAAAAATATCTTGGTTTTAAAGAAGGAAAAGAGAGAATGCAGGCATGATTTTATTACTTAGGCACTGGGATAACCTTGGAACATGAAGGCCCCCGTCTTTGTGTCAAGCATTGCTGAAAACTTTAACATGCAGCAGCAGTTGGGTGCATACACAGCTCCTACTATGCCATAGAAGAAACACCCATGCTTTCTTTACCTAAAGTTAGGCATCACCTGGGTGAAACTTTTTAAGGTAGCAGGAGCTCATTTTTGCCTGTCATTTATGTGATTTTAAGCCTGTATTTTTTAATTTATTATTAATTCTTATCTATCTGGCCTAGAAAGAAAATAATTTGTTTTGTCACAGATCCCTCTGAGAACTCATTCATTCCTACTGCAGGGAAGCACAGCATTAACTGAAAGAAAAGAGAAAGTTCTCACAAGCAGGAAATTGTGGTTTGTGTCAAGGTAAACACTTAAACTGTAAACTAAATGACTGTCCCTGAAAATCACAAGCAAGTGTCCTTGATTTAGGAGTTTTCTTTGCATAATAACTTTACTTTTTTTTTTTTTTTTTTTTCTTTACAATATGCTTTAGTTCCGAGATCAGATGATTCTGTTGCTGTGCTTTCAGTGGTGTCTTCTGTAGGTTTGGAGTTTGGTCAGATGAATTAAACTTACATGACAAAGCAAGCCTGAGATATGAAAATTAAAGGCAAACAAAGCACCCAAGAAAATAGAAAGTATGAGAAAGGCAGCAAAGTAGCCCTAGCACGATAATAATCCATTAGAGAGAGATTTATAGCAAAATGGGACTCAAGAGTTTGATGTGGGCCTAGGTGGTTTTCTAAGGCAAAACCATGCCAAGTACTGATCAAGAAAATCCCTCGTCTCTCTTCAGTGCTAGTGGAAGGAGGCCCACCACTTGGCTCACAGCAGACATCTGGCAGCACTAGGTGATTATAGGGAGGTGAATGCTGTCCTCCCCTCTTAGAATACTTGGACTCCCATAGCCTTTCAAGCCATAGCTATTGTTAGGAGTATGTAAAAGATTATCTGAATGCCTAAAACCAACTAAGTGCGCTTTTTTTACATTCTCTTCTAATATCTTGCAAGCATTGAAATAAAAATTATGAGTTGATTATAGGAGAAAGGTAAGAAAATCCTGCATTTCAAACACATCTAAGGGTGAGAAAATAACTAACACATTTTATTGCCTCCAAGTTATTTTAATTTATGGCCTACCTTTAAAATCTGCATGCTAAGAATACGTTATTGGATATAATGAGACTCTCTTCCATTCAAGAACTAAACTACTCTGAAATAGTGAGGTTTGTTTCTTCAAGCCAACAATGAAATGAGTTGTAACCACAATCAAAACCATTATAGAAGCCACTGTAAAGTACAAACACATACAGCACTTAGGTTAATTGATTTCTTCAGTAACTGAACTAAATTAACATTTGCTCCCCCCAACCCTCCACTTCATCCGATGATACAGCACACAATTCTGTGATCCGTAATAGTTATGTTATATAAATTATTATAAATTTCTGTGGAAATGCTAATATTATCCGTGTGTGTCTGTGTGTGCATTTTCTTCATATAAATGATATACCATGGGTTAGAGTGCAAGATACAGTCGTCGACCTTAGGAAAGAAATTCATTATAATATAACTGTCCAGGAATTATTTAAATTTTCTTATGCCTTTTCCTAGGATTAATACAAAGTTTATTGTACACATCGTTCTGTCTTGGTGTACTATATTAAGGTTCTAAGATAACTTGGATCCAAAGGATATTCGTTGTGCCCTCTAGTGCCCAATGCAAGGTTTTGTTTTTATAGCAGAAGTGAGGCCTCCAACAAGGATGAGTTTTTAATCTTTAATGCAAGTTCTGTTCTAGATGAAATGTTTTAAAAACCTTTGTTGCCAGTGGTAATAATCAGGAAGGAAAAATTATGCTAACAAATTGTTAGTGTAAGAGAAATCCTATTTAAGATCAGTTTTCTGTGGCTTTTGCTGAGATCACAGCCACTGGTAGAACAGTTGTAACCAGTGAGCACTGTGGTTCTGCACTGAAAAGGAAGAAAAAAAAGAGAAACTGAGAAGTAATATTCAACAGAAAATATATTTGCATTTGTCTGTATCCCAGTATGTGCCACAATAACACTGTAGCTATTTTTAGGCTTGTTTTATCAGGTAATAAAGGTGACAGTCACTCTAATATTGGTCTATCTCCTTAGAGCAGAAAAGTTGGCAGGCTTGTGCAGCAGGAAGGACGGAAGCAGGAGGACTGTGTGACTTACAGCCTCTCACTGTGACCTGTTTTCTTTGCAGCCTCTCCTTATGGCAACTAGTAACAGAAATTGAAAATAGTAGCCTCTGGGGTTAACAAGTCCATGATACAGTCTCTAAATCAAAAGAAAATCATGAACAGGGATAGTGTCCCAGGAAACAATCAATTGTTTAGCTTATTTTTAAACCTTGTGATGTTAAATATTTAACACTATGAAAGTATATAAATGAAATATCTATATAATGCTTTTCTGTGTTTGAAACTTAGTTGCAGTTTCTGCCAGTAGATTTTTGCCAGGAAGTGAGTTCATTCAAATACAAATTTGTTACTTTCAAATTTTTTAAAATCTTTTGTACTTTTTGATTGACTAGCTTGGCCTGAGATACTCTTTCGAAAAGAGGCTGAAATTTCAAATCTATGGACTCAGTCTTTGTGTGTAAAGCACATCAGACCTAGGATTTGTCTTCATATCTGAAAAACGAGAATCTTTGCTAAAAGTGACTGTCTTTATTTGCCCCATTTGTGATAGCAGAAGGCAATAGGAAGTGTCTTCACTTTCCCTCAACTTCTTGTGGAATTTTTCATGTAAACATAGAGTGGTACTTAAAGAGGTAATAAATAAGCAATTTGATTTCAGAGCAAGGCACTTTATGGAGTATTTGAACTGATAGTGGCAATGTATTATCTGTGATATTAAAAAACTTGAATACATCTGAGCATATCTTTCTGAGAGGGTACTTTAAAATCTGCTGATATTCTACAGCTCTACCTATTTAATTCTGAACACTAGATCCAAACAGAATATTAAAGGTTGTGTTTTTTTTCAGAGGAGAGATGGAGAAGGGAGGAAGTAGATTTTCTATGCCAGTAATTCTTCCCTTAGATGAAACAAAAACTTAGACGAGCTGTTTCTATAGTCACTATGTATCAGAGTTGCTTTCTATCTCTAATGTAGGATTTACATTTGTAATTATGAAGAAAAGATAATATATCATGTTGGCATTCTGTTTTCATATTCAAGTTGATGCTTCTTTAGATTTGAAGAGTGATACTGGAAAGGAGCCCAGCTGCTGGCTGAAGTCTGTTGTGGTGGGGGATAACATAATTCTGTACAGCTGATCCACTGCAGTGCAGCAGCACCAGGTACATAAGGTGCTGCCCCTGGTGAGTCCAGTGACATGAGTGACATAATGTATTTCAAAAGCAACTAATTTCAGATATTCTTTCCAAAAGAATTTTTACAAGTTCCTCTTACGTGACAGGGCACTTGTCTGAAACATCTGCTGACAGGTCCCTCTGGGCACCTACAAACCATGTGGGGAGAAAGCCAGGAAAATGAAGAGGGAGCACTTGCTCGCTCAAGGTGCCATGACCTCATCCTGGCAAGGTTTGTTATGGGATGTATGCATGACAGTAACTTGGTGATTGCTTTCTGGGTACTGTTGAGCCTTTCACTGACTTGGAATCAAGCTGTAATATGGGATTCAAGTCCTGTAGAGGAACATATCGTCCTGTGATCAGAATGCTAGCCATCAAGGTAAAAGATTAATAAAAGTAAAATTGTTTTAACACACCCAGGTTCAAAGTTAACAACCTGACATTGCAAATAGTGTGCAAGTCAGGAGTGGTTGGCTTCAAAACAAATCCAGCTACTTAGCTTGTGTTCAGAACAATAGTTTTATGCAGAGGACATAAGGCTCTTATGAATTTCTGCCAAAAAAAAAAAAAAAGGTCTCTCTAAGACTTCAGCGGGAGCAAATAAATTTTTCATTGTCTTTAGTGCCCTGACACCGATTAGTTCAGCCAGTGATGAGCAACAGAAAAGGCAGTACGGTGCTTGCCCGGCCGAAGTCCAGCTGAGGGTGCTGGAGAGCTGAGAACAGCACCGTGAAACACCTTCAAGTCCTTGAGTCGCGCGGAGCAGTAGATCTACCCCCATAACGCTGTGTTTTCTCCTCTATCGGTGAAGCTGCAAAACAAATAGGGAATTTTTACAAATCTTTCTTGTGTTTGCCAGATACTTATGTTTGTGGATGCTCTTCCTACAAGTGCAGTCTTTCAAATTTATTTCAAGACTCCTTTTCATCACTTAATTTCTGCATGGCTCTGCTGAGCAGATATTTTCTCTCCACCATCCTTTCTTGGTCTGTTTTACATGTGAGATAAAGAAACTTGGTATCTTGAGTTTCACCTGTACATTTAACTGTTTACTTATGGAACAGATATTGTCACAGTTTTAGATACAAATGAAGAATGATTATTTATATTTGAAGGATAGGCAAACCAATGCTTAGACACTAAGGGAGAGTCAGCAAAAAGCTATAGACACTTCCAGTCTGCCTATGTACAAAATTTCAGCCCTTTAAACCAGTTGTGTTGGCCAATTTGCTATGCTTAAAATCCACCTGGAGAAAATTTTCTGACTTAGGCTTTGACATGGAGTTTTTCAGGTAATGATTTTGTAACGTGAAACACAGGGACGGTCCCTGGAGCCAGAGCTGGGATCCAAACTTCTCTTTGCACTAACAGGGCCAGCCAGCAGGCCACAGCCAAGCTGTGTGACAGCTGCTGCTGCCTCAGGTCTCCTCTGCAGCTTGGAGTCTCTTCAGCACGGAGGTTCCCTGCCTTCCTTCCATCCTCACCTCCTGCTCTTCTGCAGTATCGGGGGTTTGGTGACTGAGGTGTCCTGAAGCATGAAATCTGTGATTAAATCCTCTCTAGGGAGACAGGGTTTCAATTCCAGTCTTAATCATTGGGCTATAATATAGAAAGAGAAAAATTAAAAATTTGGCACGTGCACGCTCGGGAAAAGATATGTGACAGCTTTTAGATATGGGAGTGGAGGACTGTGGGTAGCTGTTCACCAGGGATGTGCCAAAATGTTTGGGGAAGCAGATAATTCTAAACATATTCCTGATATTACTTGCTTTTGCATTGCTGTTGGCTGGCTTCAGGTAATCTGCCTTTCTGTGGCCCTGTGACTCCCAAGCCTGATGCCTCTATGCCCAGATGTCCGTGTTGGCTCTTCTCTGTGAACTGCCCCTCTCTGAATGTAGGCTGCAGGCAGCAAAGGGGCTGTCCTGGGGGGCACCTGGGGCTTGTTTGGGGATCCTCTGGAAAATGACTGCTTGAATCTCAACCTCTCGATCCCAGCCCAAGTGCTGCTGTGGACTGCTCGTGACTGCAGCAGGCCTAGGCTTTGATCCTCTTGGATAAATACTAGCTTTTATAATATTAATATATAATGTAAGCCTTTGCAGGTCTGGAGCATTACCACATCTGGCAGCTATTCCTCCCCTCTCAGGATCCCAGTCATCAGAGGTGTGAAAGAGTAGTCTTCCCAGAGATGTAACCGCTGCCCAAATATGCCTCCTCTCCATGCACACAAAGGAGGAAGGCATTTCCTCAGAAGGAGGTGTTCTTCCAGTACACTTGCAGAACCTGTCTTGGTAAGCTGCCCTGAAAGGTGGCCTATTACAGTTTTACGGATCAAACAATACAAGTTTTCAGCAAATGGAAGAGCTGAGGTAGCTTAGAGTGCTGTAAAATTACATATTCATACAAGTTCTCAATTCAATGATTTGCATGTGCTTAGTGTTTACTCTTTGAGAGTTCTGGTTTGATAAATACTAAGTTTGTTGCTATCATGTGAACTAAGCTCAGTTCTAGATCTAAGATCACCTAAGATCACCTCAGGGTGCACCACTACTTTAGATTGCTTCCAGCTTGGTCTACTTGACATAGTTGGCAAAGACTAGTGTGTGGCTCAGAGGGGTCTGTCCCATGCACCAAGTGGCATTAATCATAGAGCTATATGCATACTTTTTTTTTTTTCTTTTTCACACTGCTGTGGGATATCCCCATTTGCTCCCAGACCTTCTCTGCTAAAGGAATAAGCACAAACTTACTTCCCTGTAGCCCCCTAACTAGTCATGCAGCTGCCACAGCACCGTCACATTTTAGAATTACTTCCTTACTGTACATCTGTGCTGCCCTTTCCCCTCCCCCTTTCTTCTTTGCTACCTGCAGCACTGCAAACCCCAAGAGCAATGAGCAGGGCTGAGAAATCCCCCAAACTCAGTTATCCGTGCAGCTACTCAGCACAGCTCTCACAGCGCTGAACATGTGCAGTGCTTCCCCTACTGGGTTTTCTGACCTTTTCTGTGGCCTATTGTCGTTTGGCATCCTGTGTCACACCACCTCACAAGCCCAAGTAGTTTGTTCTGGGATTAACTGCTGTGGTTCAGGGCCTCAACCTGATGAGCAATGTAGCAGCTGCTATGCAGCAGTCAAAGCCAACGACAAAACCCCAAGTAGAAAATTTAAAAGAGAGATAAGCTCCTTTCCCTCCCCTCTCTCTGCAAACTCAGACACTTAGCCTAAAGGATTCTCCTACATTTTTGGATAAAGAAGCATCATGGTCTTCTTTTTTTTTCATTTCAATTTCTCTGCCCCATAACAGAATCACTCACTACTGCAGTTTTACCTTGTGGGAAGATAGCATAGCAAGATATGTTTAATTTCTTCCCCCTTTCCAACCCCTGCAAGGGAAGCAGAATTGTATCTGGAAAATTATGCATTAGTGTTTGTAATAATTAACATAATCATGAGAAATTATTTTGGTAGCAAGGTAGGACAGTCAGGGGGATAAGTGCAGGACTGGGAAGCAAGAACACTTCATCTCTGCCACTGACAATCTCCTTGACAAGGGGAAAGTTCCATAGACTCCTGTCTTGAACATTCATTCATTTGAGTTAATTTATCTTGATTTTTCGATCCCTGTCTTGAAACAGATAGGATGGATGTGCCAAATGACCACACAGCGCTTGTCCCAGCACCCCTTGGCAGTAGGCAGTTGTTGAGAGCAAGCTCAGATTGAGCACCCAGAAAAAGAAGGCTACTTCTGAAAAAAAAAAGCTTTAAGGCACTGGTGTTATGAAAATACTGACCCCCCCTGGTTCTGTTGTCACTCTGGGAAATCACAGTCCACAAGGTGTAAGAAGGCTGACAGAATTGTGTCCCTCTGCTTGAGAAGGGCCCGAGGGTGACAAAGCTTGATTGCTCTCAGCTCAAGAATAGCTTTGCTGTGACTGAATGTTGCTCCACAGCAGACCTATAAATTATGATGGTAGTTCAGAGTTGATCTTAGGAGGTCTTGCTGCTATATAATAGTGTAATCTCTTCAACTGAGTTTTTTTAACTGGAAGAAAGGATATAAAAAAATAAACATAAATAGAAACATTAGAGAAATGGGAACAGGAACACGCACTATGTGTTCCTGGGTTGTGTAAATGAATCATACGATTGAGTGTAAAAAAATAATAAGGTAATAGAAACCTCTGTGCATAAATAGTCATCTGCTTTATTAGTGATATGATAGGATTTGAACAGGAACATTTAGCCTGGGACTAACAGAAGCCAATTTTTTCCCTTTTTTGTTTGCCTATCAAAACATTTGACCAAGATGTGTCTGTGCTGCTTTCCTTCAAACATCTATATTTCATGACAGACTTCAGACTTCTTACTTCGTCTGTAGTAGTGCACAGTACTACTTACATGCAGACTTGCATATAATTGAGTACCTAACATGATGGGTTACGGATCACACTTGGATTCCTCTGGCCATTGCTCTAACAAAAATCTTAGAACAGGCAACTGAATTGCCTGCATAACCTCGTAGGTGTCGTTAGTTATGCTGCAGAGGCAATTTAGTGAAACCATTTCCCCTGGCAATACCTTCTGAAGCACAGCAGTGTTTTCAGGCCTGCTGGAAACATGCCAGGTTTTTGCTGAGCCTTATATGTGCTGGGGCATGACTTCAAGTAAGGCTGTGTGAATACATTGCCTGCAGTGTTAACTAATTGTAATGGTTTCATCCCTTGTGATGTAGTGACTCATTTCTTTGTGTGCATGCACATGGCAGGTAATGTTCCTAAAGCTCTTCTTATGGTTTCTGATGTGGGTTGATACTTGACTTGCTAATGCCCGTGTCCTCTCTTCATGACGTTGCTTCTGGAAAGTATTCTCTAAGACCAATTTCAATTTCATTTTGATTACCATATCCAGTCTCCTAGCTTGACTTGCCACCCTGGAATGGTAATAACACCCCAAATCATTATTTCGCTATGGTGAAAGGTCTCTGGAGAAGAATGACATCTTAATAGTTCTTTGTGTATTTCGTAGCATCGATTATTTGCTTTCCCACTTCTACAATACAATAGTATTTTGGAAAACTGCCTGCTTAAAATTACATACTGGGATTCATATAAAAATTGTGAAAATACCATTTGTTTTTAACAGATGTGGAAATGCCTGTTTGTGTCTCCAGGATCTTGTTCAGCACCTTGCTGAAAAATTTTTTGTGCCCATATCATCTTCCCTCAGCATCACCTGCTGTTTGTCTTCCCCTAAACCCCACTGAGATCTCTTCCAGGGGTGGAGAAATCTGTGTGACGAGAAGGAAACGTCCGTGGTCTAAGCCAGATGTCAAACACGCATCACTTTTTCCTGGCCCCCAGCAGAACTCACAGGCAAGGGCTGTGCAGAAGACTAGTTTAGTCTGAAAGTGTATTGCACAACACACCTAACCCCTCTGCACTAGAGGACAGAGAGGCGTGTTGTGTAAAGGAGAAGATGGCTCAGAGCCAGCAGCATCTAGCAGAAATCATGTTGCAGCAGTGCTGCCTTGTCTGAGAGACACTGCTCGAGAACGTTTCCTCTGGCTTCTTCTGGAGTTAGAAAGACATGCAGAGCCAAGGGTTGAGCTACAGCATGTGTGTGTTTGGGCTTTGGGCTTTATGGACTGACTGCCTACAGATCCCAAGATTGTGCAATATCATGTGCCAAATGTTATTAATAATTTTGGTTCTTAAACAAGAAGTGTGGGGGGGTGGAAAGAAATGATTGTAAGTGATGTCATGCAGTGTGAAAGAAGAGAAAGTGAGCCTTTATTTCCCTGTGTGTGGTATTCCAAATAGAGCAACCTTTGCTGGGTTCAGAGATAGTACAGGACTGACAGGAAAACAGCTGTTGGCATGAAAACCAAGAACAAATCTGCAGTAAGACCCAGAATCAAAACTAAATAACTTTCATGAAACTAAGACTGTGAGTCTTAGATGTAAATCTTCACTATTGGTAATAAATGAAATCATTGTTTTGTCAACAGAAGGGCTCACCCTAACCTGGGTACGAGTATTCCCTTACTCTTAAAATCTGTGGAGTACAAGGTTTACAATAAGTTACCTTACGAAACATCAGATTTTACTCTTTGATAGCCTGTGTTTTTAAAGCCAATGTATGCAGTCCAGGATATCATTTCTGTTACAGACATAAATATCTTAAATTTTACTGGCAATTTTTTCACTGTCAGAAGCCTTCATACAGTTTAAGATGTCCTAGATTAACTTTAGTTAAAATAGCTATGCAACAGTGTACATAATTACTACAGACAGTCAAAGTACAGCTGCAATCATAGACACTTCCTCTATAAAAGAGAAGCCAAAAGATTTTTTCCAAATTTTTCATGAAGTTATATTTCAGTGTCTGTATTCCAAAACTCTATCTCAGAAATAAAGCTATGTTCAGAAAAAGTCTCACATCTTTATCTCCTCGGTATAGTCTAAAAGATGGAAGGATGAGTTGAATTTGTTGAGATTTGAACCATCTCTGTCACTAAATCTAACATGAACCCAGTGACAGAACTTCAGTGGACATACTTCACCAATAGCTGCCTCTGTAGAATTTGATCCGTGAGACAGGCTAGTTTAATATTACTAATAAACAATATTAAGACTCCTAGTAGTTGTCTCTATTACAAAACAAACAGATCCAAGACATCTCAGAACCTCCATCATCACCTTTATGGAGGAACTGTTGCAGAGGAGTTGAGCTCAGCTCTGTTGTATAGTGTCTTTTCCATGTAACTACTAGGGAGAAAAAGAAGCCTACAGCAACAAGGTTTTCAAAGTACCCAACCTAATACTGAACCTCATGAGTCTGAAAATCTGATGTAGTGAATCATTTGCATCAAACTGCATCCTGATTCTGTAGCTTCTCACTTTGCAATACTGGCCTGCAAAAGCTCTTGCAGGAAGAGCTTGTGAAAAAGGAGAAGTTGTTAAGAAGTCCTGTTTTTTCTTCCTTCCTTCCTTCTGTCCTTCCTCTCTCGGACTGCTGCAGTAGTATCCAAGTCCTGCTGCATACTTTGTGATTTATTTGACTTTATATTTGCCTTGCCAAGGGTTATGCTAAAGGACTCTGAAGAGAAGAAACTTTGAGCTTGCTCAGAAAATGCAACAAAAATGGCAGAGGATGCATGAAGTGGTTAAAAAGGGACAGATCCTGAGGAGTCTGACAGCAATGCGGAGGCTGCTCCCAATGTGTGGTTGTGTGGTATCTTAGCATTTGTATTGTACAAGCTTTTGAAAAGGAAGCTGTAAGAGAAAGCAAAGCAACCACATGCATAATGAAATTACATTATGAGTAACGAAAGTACCACCTAGCCTGTGGGCCTCCCTTTCTCCAGGATCTGTTTGAGCCTTAATTTCCTTGTATCTGTATTCTGTGACCGGGTGTCGTTTCATTTCCATGCCTGTTCAGAAAACTCTTCCCATGTTGGTGTTGGTGTCTCAGAATGAGACGTGAGTAGTGCCACTTTGTTCACTGTGGTGAATTACCAAGGCAGCATGTTGGCCAGGACCAGCCCAGGGCCACTACTTGCACAAGGATATCAAGGCTGGGTAGAGGCAGATAAAGATAGAACAGCTGGGAGATGAGATACGGTGGAGCTTAGGAAAGCCTTCAAGTGCTTCTGGGGCAACAGAAGAATGATGGAAGCAATTGCTGCTGTTGCCCTGATGATTGCTGCCTTCCTGAGTATACCAATCCCTTCATCAGTGACCCACCTTGCTTTCCAGGGCTTTGAACAAGACAAAGTTGGCCATTTGGATATCTTTCCTGAACCTTATGCATAACATCTTCTCCTTTAATTCTTCAGAAACTGAGTGAAGCTGTACAGTTCTCATTTTACTCTTCTTATATTCCCTACCAGTGCTCCCTGGGCCCAACATGGTCCCAGCAATGGGATTCTGTGTCATCATTTCCAGCAGGCAGTGTAGCTGACTACACTTGTATTGTGATTTTGAGTTTAATTTCTAAGAAAATACCAAGATCCATAATTTTACCTCAAAAATCCGAACAACTATATTGTACTGTCTGCACCAATTTTACTGCCTTCTTGTTGTTCTATTGCTTTAGAAGAGCTTTGCATGAAGACAGAGGTATTTCCCAGTAAAAGCATGAGACTCAAGTTTAGTGATGAGTGTAAAGTCTGGCTGCCTTGAAATATGAGCACTCTGGGTTGGAATGGCTGAGTTCTGAGAAGAGAGAGGAAAAATGTATTAGAACCACACCATGTCCCTTTATTACAGGCTAGCACTATCTTCTAGTGAATGTTCTAATTGTCCTTCTAAAAAATTAAACCAGAACGGTTTCCTTTCCTCTCAGTCTTTCTTGAGTTCAACTTACTTGTGACTGTTACGAGAACAAAGTCTGATAAGGATGTTTTGCGTGAGGTTATAGTATATTGCTGATATGGTACAATTTATACAAATTGAACTTCTGCCAATCACTTCTGTGCTCACAGCAAAAAACTGAGTCTTGACTTCAAAGGCAGATCAGAGCTTGAATAGTGGTGTACTGATGCGCTGCCTTTTGTGTTTGTTTGTTTACATCGACGCAGTGTGCTAAGAAATCGATTTATTGAGCTTTCTGTAATTCATTCAACTTACATGTCAAGGTTCTGATTTCTAGGGACTGCTCTAGTCCCTTTCAGACCTGGTTGAAAAGTTGCTATGACAGAGGAGCTAGGGATTTCCCCATCAAGGGAAGTCCCCACTCCATGGTGAAGCAAATCTAAAGCCTTAAAGATACCTTTTGTTTAGAGGCACATGAAAAAGTTTGTCCTCTAGCGTATTGGCTCCAGGAAAATCATTATCCCTCCCATTCTACCTGTTTATTTAGGGGATTGGCTGTGTTACAGCAGTTACAGGAGGCACCTTTGCTTGCCTTGTTGCTTCAGTTTTGTGCCAGGCATAGCTTATTCACACCCAAGTCTCCAATGAGTTAATATGTAAGAATAAAACCAGTACCTCTCCAGTCACACAAATTTGGCTTCATTTTCTGTGATCCTCTTTTCCTTTTAGTCACTAAACGTATGTGCATATGCCTATACTTATATGAAAGTATATGTACTTATATGTACTCTCATAAGTAATAAAAGTAAAGGACAAACTAAAAGGCCTGCAAAAAAGCACAGAATCCTTTTTTTTTTTCCCCAGTGTAGAACTGGTTTCTAAATACTTACATTTAACTAACATAACAAAGATGAGGTAGCCATTTCCCCTCAATTTATATAATATATATTTCTAAAAGGTCCAAAAGCTTGATACATTGATTGGATATAAAGCATAAAACCCCTTGAACTGAAATCAATGCATTTCTACTTTTCTGACTGCTTGGTGGACTCAAAGATACTTTTTAGAGAGAGGGTTATTCCTCCATCTCGAACTATAGTTCTTCAGGTTTTTATTTGTAGGGCTTATACAGTTCCCTTTCTAAACAATTCTTTTCCTCCCTCCCATTATTAGAAAATTTAATTTCATGGAGATCATTTAGGAGACTCAATAACCACTGGTTTTCAAAATATTGCAAATATGTAGGAAGGTCAATTAGTTATGTAAATTTAGGGGTTCCCTAGCAAATTTGAAAGTAATCATCTCACATTTATCTAGTTCCATTCATTACCAGGGATCTAAGTGTTTGCCAAGTACACAGGAAAACGACCAATAATATTTAATGTGCTGAATTATGGTATCCAGTCAGCTAGAAGGAAGCTATGAATGAAATTACACTTCAATTTTATTTCAAGTTGATTTCAGTTAGAATTTGATCCAGTTAGAACATGTACTATTAGGTATCCATAACTAATTGTTTGAATTGACCACCACACTGACTTTTACAGCCAACATTTGCAAAAGCTGACAGAAGACGTGTTTTCTTTCCTTCAAGGGGCAGAAAAACAGTGTTTTAAGCTCACTGTTCCTGAAAGGAGGTTGATCCAGAGACAAGAGTGCTCCTGTGCAGATCCAAACCTTGTGCTTGTGTTTTGGCTTGCTTGATAACTCCCACTGAGATACGAACAAGGACCAGGGCTGTGGCGTGGAATTATTAATGAACAGTTAGTTTCACTGTGTGAAATGTGCTCTCAAGCAAGAGGAACATATTCTACCATTATTTTCTGGTAACCCACAGCACCCACATCCTCTGCAATGAGAGGCAATAGGTAACAAGGATGATAAAGGCACTGCATACGTTCACTGAAACTCACAGGTCAAGTTGAGTTTATTAATGATAGAAAAATCCTGAATGTTACTACTCAGCCCCCAATGCAGGGGAACCCCTCTTCCCCCCACCCAGCCTTTTTTTTTGAAGAGCATATAAAGGGTTGTGGACAAAATTTTGTGTTTGTTTTATGGTATCTGAATTACTCCACTAGTACAGTGCTTGATATTACTGTACTCTTGTGAGAAATAGATTGTTCTTGCATTAGACTCAGTACAGAGAGGAAGCAAGTTGCCTAGCACTGTTCAGAGGGAGTCTGTGGCAAAAGAGCTTTGGCTATCTTGCACATGACACAGACTTGGGATCATATTTATATCATTTTGTGCTTTCCTCCATGTTTTGAGTGGGAGCTAATGGAAAAGTAGCAAAATGCAATGTTGTGAAGAGAAGTTTCTCAAGGATCAGACAACAGTCTGGTGGCAGCAAAGAAAATGGAAGTGGCCCTGCTGTGGAAAGTTTTCTTATGACTCTGTGTGCTATGAGGAATCTGCTTGCTGGTTAGTGTGTAGAAATGGTGTGATGTTTCTTTAAACAGCTGTCATCATCTGGTGCATTTCCCAATCTGAAATTATTTGAAAATCACTGCAGCCCCAATGAACTGATGTTTTATATCAGTAGCAAATCGTTTGTGTGCACCCTACAGTGCTAATGGAATTCCTTTAGAAGATATTTGGCATGAATATGAAGGAAAGGCATACAGATATCTCAAAGGTTTTGAAAAATGGTAAGCTGCTTGGTTACCCTCATCTGTATCTGATAGTTGGTCATTCTCTTCAGTATTTCAGGACAAGAAGAGACTGAATGTCCAATAATACCTAAAGTGAGGCCAATTTTGGTTGAAAAAGACTTTGACTTGCTTTTCCCATAGGCTTTTTTCCTGCTGGTAGTTTCTGGGACTTTCCCTTCCTGGAAGGTAGTTCTCTGTGGCTTGCAGCTTATGACAAGCTCTCTCTCCAGTGGCCATCTGGCACTCTCAGGAACTAAGCCAGCTTTCTGCCTCATCTCACTACTCCTACTCAGAAAAGTTTTCAGAGCAGAGAAGAGTTGCAAGGAGGTCACTTTTCTTAACCCAGCACAGCACTGGGTAGAGATTTTCCATTCTTTGGGTGTGGGTGCTTTGCACAGTCTGGTTGGCAGGTTCAGTGTGGCCAGTTAGGTGGTGGAGAAGGTGACTGTTTCTTCTGTTGGTTCCATTTTGCAAGGTGTCAGCCTTCCACATGAAGAGTGTTTGTGTCCGTTTTTGCACTTCTATTCATGTGGCAAAAATACTACCAGACTCTTCCCTTGCCACACAGCTACTTGTTTCCCAGAAAAAGCAACACTTTCTGACTGGTGAAGGACAGGTTCACCTGTCTGATGTCCGAAAGTAAATCCTTGTTTGTTGCTGAAAACTGGCAGGTGCCTTCTAAAGAACATCATGAATGAGGCAACAGAGATCTCTGGTAATCTTCCCTTAGAATGGGGTCAGTTGTAGAGGGGGGAACAGAGCAGTGGATGGTGGAGAAGAGTTAAATATGTTGGGGGGTTTTGGTGTGGTGACATTAGACTAGAAGTAGCTGCTGTTTTCACCCATGTGGTTTCACCCAACTGCGCTACACATGGCAGAAGTTATTTGAAGTCATAAACATATTTGAACAAACCAAGCAGCATTTACTCTTAGTGTGGCATTTAGTACTCTGACTTGTTGCCTAGCAGTTTGAAAGAAGTTATATACTAAAGATTGGTGTGGTGACAATAGCCTCAGACTGTGTGTCAGGCTAACCAAAAAGTGCATTCTGATGACTCTTGCAGAGCTTGATTTGGGTCATTCACTGGGGTAAAACAAAGTATGGTCATTTGCCATAATTGCGACCTGGATCTGAGATTTTTTTCACTGAGATTTTTGATGAGTTCACATCTACAATGGAGCAAGACTCTAGGGCAGGGACTACAAACAGATTACAGTTGAAAAGGCTTGACAGGAACATCTGTGCATTGATCTTGCTTCGCTACCTAGTACAGGAGCCGTATCTCTTTGCCATGGGTCTAAGTATTTCATTGTATTGTTTATTCACTGCTTATTTCATCAAACTGAAGAGAAGGAGAGCATGATATTCTGAGAAAGTTAAATCTGAAGCCACGTTTCTCCAGGCAGGATTGGTGTGAGTTAAGTCATGTTAAATCTCTAACTGAAATTCATTTTACTGCTTTATTGTCTTTTTTTAAAAATAAAAATAGTTCCTAGTGCAAAACAGCAAAATAACTTGTTTTACTCTGAACACCACTTTTTCCTTGTAGGATTTTTGGTTGCATGATTGATTAAAGTTCATTTTTTCTTTGATAATGAAGTGACTATTAAACTATCCGTGCATGCAAAAAAAGATAATCTTATAGTTGAGATGCTGAGATTCATGGTCTTCATTTTTAATTTCTTCAATTTTCATATTCTTCACATAAAAGTCAGTTCCTGATTTAGATTGTGACAAGGTATATTGACAAACACCCATAAGAAACTATTAATACAGATTTTCTTTTTCTTATGGCTGTTTCTTAAAATAGGGGGAGAAAGTAGTAACTTTGCATGGATTAGTATCTGTGGCATAAGGATCTAGTGCAAGATTTTTATCTCAAGATCCAATGTAGAGACAAGGAAGGAAGTGAGATGTCAAGTTAGAAGCTTCAGGACCTGATTCAGTTACAGAATGTGTAGGTTCTGAATTTCAGTGTTTATCTGAATCTTCATTTCATCACTAACACAAGAGAAAAGGCAAAACTGGAATTATGGGTGAAAGAATCCATACTATGTAATGTGCATCCACTGAATCACAGCTAAAAAAAAAATTTACCCTTCAAAGCAATGATCCAAAGTAAAAAATATTGGTTGTAGTACTTCAATGTAAACAAAAGATGTCACTATGAGATGCAAAAAACATTGAGGTCATAAAGTTTGTTCTGAAACTATTCAGATCATACCATTATGCTATCAGAGTGATTATTTTTAGTTTCTTTCTTTCTACAAAGGGAAACCACTGAAGACACTCTGTGAAACTCCTTCATCTGAAAAAAAAAACAAAAGCACCCCATATTCTGATTTAGAAAGCTCCTTTCTTGATAGGAATGTTTATAGAAATGCTTCCAAGTTCCTGTAAATGCCCCCATGTTTCATGCATCATATCATGTGAAGCTGTTCTGGACCCTAAAGAAGATGTGGGTGAATCATTAAACCAAAATGAAAGAAGAAGGATACGGAGAATAGAAAGTTTGTGAGTTGTGAAGACAGAGCATAGTATAAAGTGGAACAAAAGGGGAAGTTTCAAAACAGTAGATACTAGAGAAAAAATGACACCAAATGAAGAGATTTTCTTCTGCCCTCATCCATACTTCAGTGGGGTTAAACTAAATGCAGCAATGCCTTGTTCAGTGTGTATCTCAATTGTCATGATCCCACTGATGTCAAACTCCTCTTGACTCTTCTGGAAGTAGGACTGGACTCACGTGTTGTAATCAAGCTAAGCAGTAGGGCAGCATTTTCCCAAAAGTAGCTATATTAACAACAAAGATGCATCTGCAGACACAGCCATATTCCTTCCAAGGTCAGTTGGACTGACACTCTTGTTCTGAGTTACTTCCTCCAGAGGTACCTCCTGGGCTAGATTTGAAAATTATTTTCCAGGCCAGCTGTCTCTGTTCCAGCTTTCTTGGAGTTTCAGCTCTCCTCTCTGCTTCTCAAGTGTGATAGAGCAGAAAGTGGTTGCCAGGCTTTTCGCAGTCTTTATTGAGGTCAAGTCACCAGAAGCCCAGGCCATTTTCTCAAAACCAGTATTTGGCAGAAATGTCATCTCTGCATGCATGATACTCCTTATCCCTGCTTCCACTTCTGACTAGGCATCCTCTGCTAGACTACCATGATTCTTATATGATTCTTATACATATTTTTCAGTCTTTGATTTTTGTGGGTTTAGGTTTTTTTTTCTTCTTTCTGAAGTGTGAGCATAAGATTCAGAGAGAAGGTAGTTCATGGGAAGAAATTTATTGTCCCTCTGTTAGTCCTTTGGGGAATCTTTTCAATGCTCAGTACAACTGAAGACTTGCACTGATTTCTCCGTGAGTCCTCTCTGCTCTGAGGAACCTCCCCATTTAGGGGGAAATCCACATTCAGCCACAGCTGGGGGAGTCCCAGGCAGCTGGAGAGGGATGTAAAGGACCTAGAAATTGCTTCAGAGAAACTAAGGCATCTGTGTAGGCAATCTGCAATGCATACCAACAGATGTAACTGAATTTGGAAGACCTGAGACTTGAGAGCTAAGCCTACTAGCTTAGCTTAATTTCATCCCATGATGAAACAAGGTGGCCACCTTGATCTCACTCCCTGGAAATAATGAGTCTGGAAAACTGGTGAAAGCTAGGTGTGGGAAGTGGTGGGAACTTTTGCCCATAAAGCAGTAGGGAAAAGCTGAGTAAACATGTTGGGATTTCACCATGTGAAAGAAGAAGAAATGAGGCCTCTGATGTTTGCAGAATTAAAAAATAAAGGTTAGTTTCACTAGTTGGGATGTAGAAATTTCACATACCACATTGGATCACAGTCTGGTGAGATGTTATGCAGGGATACATGGGCAGGTACAGTGTGAAGGGAAGCAGGCCATGTAGCTCAGCTGCTTGTCAGTGTATCTAGAAGTCAAATCCTTTCTTTCAATATTTATTTCCAGGTCCAATTTTGGTTACTGGCATTATGCCATTGATCTAACACATCACTAGGTCAAGTTAACTGTGGACATCATCCTACACTGTGTTTAGGATGAGAATTTATATATACATTTGCCCCCATTTAAGCAGTTTGTTCTGTGAGAACAACTCAGAAAAATAAGTTGGTTTGAGCCTATCCTATTTCTTTCATGGGATCTTCAGACCACAATATCATTTTCTAGCTGAATGGTAATGGAAGTGTTAGTGGTTTGATCTTACTAAAAAAAAGTAAGATCACTGTACTAAAAAAAAGTACAGTGCTGTTTTTTTCCCATCTTATAAAAATTATAAGGTAGGTGACAGCAGAAGATGTATTAAAAAATATTCAAATGTTGATAAAAGTGTTGATGAATTTTGGATCCTGTAAGAACTTCCCTGAAAGGTAAAAAGCACAAGTTTCTTGTATTTTCATTACCTTGACACCTCCTTAAATGAATCAGGTATGTCATCTGCAGAGTGTAGTGTTACATTACTTACAGCATGCCATACAGCATTTAATGAGAACAAGTTCATTAAATCAAATTCAGAAAAAAAAAAATCTAAAAGTCAAATTACTTCTGCTTCTCAAGAATTTTGTATAATACGTAGAATTTCCATTTCTTAGGCTATTTCTATCATTGCCACCTTTTCCTAAAATTTTTGCATGTGTTTCTGTATAGTAAGTCACTACATGATATATTTATAAATGTACTTTAGTTGCCAATTCTCATTTTTATTTTCTAGCAATTTTAGGATATTCCTCTGTAGCTGTTCTTTCCAATTACTCTGTTGTAAAATCTCATATATAGATGAAGAATCTTCACTGGTTAAATAAATCTCTATATGTGAAGAGCTTCTTTTTTTCTGGCCATGCAACAGCATAGTCCCTTCACTTGGCACTCATATCATATTCCAGTAGTGGCATATGTAGACATATCTCTGTCTACATATGCACTGGATACTGATTTATAAAAAAAGCGTTTTAAAATAAATCTACTCAGATATAAGTGTTAGGGAGCTCATCAGAACTCTGAATATGTACTGTATTTATTAATAGCTTATTGATTTCCCAGGGTGTCCAGACTGAAAATAAATATTGTATGGTATTGTGCCTGGAAATTGGAGTAAAATTTATCTCCAATAGGCTTTTTTTTCCCTCCTTCTTTGCATTGCAGTAGATTTTTTACAGTATACTCATTTTACTTGACTATGGTAGAATAAGGGATGCATCTGCTCTAGTAAGTAAATAATATTACACTGTTTAATTTGGTAGACAATTATTTGAATTGTGCAAGCATTTACAAATCTCAGCCAGGGTACTGTAGAAGCAAATTGTATTTGGAAAATGTGTAATTCACAAAAGTATTATAGTATTTAGGAATACTGTACAGTACCATAAAACAATACAAGGATATTATTAATTTGCATACAATTTATTAAAACTAGAATTTTAACTGAGGTATCACAAAACCCCTTGCTATAAAGGGGATTCTCTCCTCTTAGAGCTTACAGTCTAAGAGTAACCCAAAATCACAAGAGTGTAAGAAAGAGGGAACTTGAATTGATCTCACTGTTGTCATAATTAGGAGGCACAACAAAGGACCAGTTTACAGGGAAATATTAAGGCACGTGTAGGTAGGATAGGAGAATATACAATGGTGTAGATCTCAGAATCTGACAGGTGGCTGTATCACAAGTTCTTTGGAAGGACCCTCTCATACTAAGCATTTCAATAGCAAGCAATATAATTAGTAGATTAGGGCTAGACCTTGATGAGTCCTACAGAAAGAATACTGGTAAGATTATAATTAATATGATTAAAAAACCTCCAAGAATAAGAGGTATCTCAAGAAAGGAGATGAAATAATAATATTAACATAGGAAAGTTTGGCTTTGCTGAAACACTGGCATGGTGCAAGACTGTGTTGCCAAAGCTAGGAAAAAAAAATTACTGGGCGAGAACGATTAACCATATTAAGCTTACAATGGTGATTACACATCCACAGTAAGTTGTCAGAAAGACAGGCTGAGTTGTTAGCTTGGCTAAAATGATTCATGCCTAGAGATGAAATGTGGATTTGTAAATGATGAGCATGAAGCTGTTAAGTGCAGGGGGGGAGTGATTATTCAGAGATAAGGGGCAGAAGAAGCTGAGGGAACCAAACCCAGGGTTTGACAGAACACCCTGTCCCCCTTGGAGTGGAATGAAGTTGCCTCCAAACATCTTGCTGCTCTAGAGGATGGAGGAGAATTGGGAGAGAATGGAGACCCTGAAGCCAACATGTGTGAAATTTTCAGAAATGATGTTGTAGTTGTGCCAAGAACAACTGGCAGACCACGAATGAGAAGCCTGCAGTGCTAGAACTGTAAGCTTCAGTTAAGAAGAAGTCACTAGAGACAGTGGTGAAAATAGTTCAGTTCAACTCAATTGCCAGGAACTGAACTGGGGAAGGCCTGAGATGTAATTAAAAAACCAGCCCTAGACTGTGTGCTCAGAGGTGCCATGTGCAAGATACTCGGGGTATCTGGCATCGTTCGTTAGGTGTACTCACTAAGTAGAGACCATGTTACTAAATAATTCTAAAAGAAATTGAAAGAGATGTTGAAAATTGAAAACTGCTAGAAATAATTGATAGAGTTCAGAAAAAATGCATTTTAAAATCAACAGGAAGAGCTATGTTTGCATTGCACTGACTTTGAAGAGACAAATACGCTGCTCATATTTCTATCAATTTCTTGTATGTGAATGTTGGCCACAATTTTAGGTATTTTGCCTTATTGATCAAAATTATGTTTACCTGCTCCCTAATGAATCTTATTCCAAGGGAGATGAGAAGAGAAAAAACTGTAGAAGTAGCAGAAATAAGGACTGGATATGATCAAGGTTATTTGTGTGGGGAAGAGAAACAAACAGACAAGAAAAAGGTTAAGAAAAAAGAGTGAGGGAGTGATGAAAGGAGGTGCAAAATAGACCAGGAGATGGAATAGGGAAGGATCATGATGGAAAAAGAAGATGTTAAATGAGGAAAGCAGATGAAAACTTACACTTGTGAGGTGAGAAGAAGGAGAAAGTGAAAGAAAAGGCATGAGCAACTGAAGGCAAGCTAAAACAAGGAGGAAAATCACAGTGTATTTAATCGGTTATCACTGGAAAGAAATTTGTGGCTTTTGGTATGGTTTAGTATATGTTCTATAACATCCTGAAAATTCTCAGACAGAAAGGAGACCCACTGTATTAAGTACTAAATAGCTGTAAAGACTAATTTTTAACACTTTTTCCCTGCTGGGCTTTTTTTGAGTGAAATCAACCTCTTTCCACAAGTATCTTTTTTTTAACACAAATTCTAGCTAAGTTTACATTTGCCTTTTTCTTTTATGAATATTATTTTTTTTTCACCAGAGGAAGATGGTTAAAAAGACTTTACTTTGTTCTGGATTATTTGTTCACTTTCCAACTCTCACTTTATGAACCCCTGCTCTTACATTAGAAAGTTCTTCTGCTGATCATTACTGGAATGAGTGATCTTTCTACACAGAAACATAGTGAAGCTACCTTTTATCTTTTCTTTCTAAAATGGTATCAAGAAGTCAGTATAGGTTCAGTTTGCTTCAGTCCTGTTAATTCCATCTTCATTGCCTGTGGTAGAAGATAATTTTTTTATTTCCCTATTCAGGCTAGAAGTCTTGGAAATCACCAGAAGATTTGTTTGAATGCGGTCTGTATCTCAGATACAAAGTTAACATTTTAGAGCTAACTTCAGGATAGAAGACTGAAGGGATAGATCTGAATGATGAAATGAAACTTGAGAGTACTTGGAACATTGCAAGACAACAAACCAAAATCAAATATTTTAAGTTCTAATTGGAATGCACCCAAACCCAGCAAAATGTTTCAATCAGGAGCAAAGGGTGAGAAATGCTTTGGGAAGTTCCAGCAAAAGCTGAGATTTGATTAAAACTAACCTTGAAATTCCCCCACCCACATGTGTCACTTGATATTCAAAAATACTCACAGAAAACAGAAACTGTATGGAAGATTTTAGTTTCAACTGCATTTCCTAGCCTAACTTGCAGGACCAAGAAGAAATGACAGAAGTTACTCTCATTGGTTCTCTTAAAAAGTGGGAATCTCTTCTGAGAGACTGCAGCGTTAGGGAAGATATATGTCTTAAAAAGCTGCACTTTAAAAGTTGAAGCAGTACAACTTGTTGGTGGTGTTTGTTTTTTTTTTTTTTAATTTCTGCTCAAAGCTCTCCATTTATTCAAAAGAGTGAATATCCAGTTATGCTTTGGAAACATAAAATACGTTTCTTGCTGGGAAGTTGTTAAGCTCCTCATAATTAGATGAAGAACAGTAAGAGGGAAGAAACAGTGTTATGCTCTGCACTCTAGACCTACTGAAATGCAGAAAACAACTCCAAGTTTTAAGAATTTTAAATCCAGTGTCTGTGCTACCACCCTTCCTGTCATCCAGTGGTAAAGATATGACAAGAGAACTGGAAGGAGAGATAAGACCATGGAATTAATATTAATTTTAGCTTACATAAATTATCTTTTTTATTAATATTATCTGAGGAGTTTAGGACTTTTAACAAAAGGGGGGGAAAAAGGGAAAAAAAATCTGTGAAATTGTAGAATATTGTGAGTCACCAAAAACTGCAGGAAAAATGCAAACCCACACAAAATGGTGTGTAGATGTAGATATAATACCAACATAAAATTCAGATCCCTATCTTAGGTCTCTGATTACTTAAAGAGAGGGATGAATGTAAGAGATTTGATGTACAAAGAAACTGCAATGTTTAGATACAGCTAGAATATAGAGGTTTACAGAGCTGGTTAAGTAAAAGATGGTACATAACAGTGAGACTGAGCTGAGAATGTTTGTCTTGTTATGAGGACTGAGAATGTGGAGAAGGTTTTTGGGAGAAAGGCTTGAAGTTCTGTGTTGTTTTTAAAGATGATGGCTAGACAGCATGAGAAAATACAGAAACAGGGTATTCATTAGGAAGGCAGAGGGAAGGTCCAAGGAAAAAACTTGTGAAAGGCCAAGGGTAGTAGGGCAGAGCTACAATAGCGACTTTTTTATGTGAGATCTCCCTTAGCAATAGGTGATACAAGGGAAAAAGAAGCAGAATTATTGAGTCCAAGACTTAGTTAAAGTTGGAAGGGATCTCTGGAGGTCACTTAGTCCAAGCTCCTGCTTGAAACAGGGAGTACATTACAGACAGATCAGCTTGCTCAGGCCTTGCCCAGTTGGGGTTTTGTTGCACACAGTCTCTCTGGGCACCTGTTCGAGTGCTTAACCACCCTCCTTATGACGAAGCGTGAAAGTCTAGAGGACCACGTTTGATGCTGGAGAATGGTACAACCATTTCATTTTAAAAAGATGACTTCAGCTTAAGGATAAAGTGCCAGAAGTTGTCAGTGAATGAGATTTCAGAACTGGCAGGTCAAAAGCAATTTTGTATAAGCCCTAAAGTATGGCACAGAAAGAGTTGACACTTTTTTAGGAAACTTCTATGAGCTCTAGAGATAAGAGAACCTATAATTTACTTACATTGGTACGTAGAGAGTTAATTCTTATGTGATTTTGCAGATGCTATCCCTTTCAGTGGTTGACCTATCCATATTTATGACCCAGGTTTTTGTCCATGTTTGTCTGAAATGTTCATGGTCAGATATCTTTCCCAGTGTTCAAAATATTCTGGGGAATCAGAGCCAGAATTAAAAAGAAAGATTTAATTTAACCAGAATGCCTTCAGCCATGGGTTCTCTGTTTGGAGGTTCTTTTTCGCTTTCAAAATATAAGATGAAATGCTTTATAGTGTGCAACCATCACTCAAAAATAAAGTCTATAAAAATAATGTTGATTTTGTTGAAAGTAGAGTTAGGCTGACACTTTGCAGTTTTGAAAATTCTACCCATAGGTGGCAATTGAAACTACTCAGAATATTGACTGTGATGGAAAAAAATGTTTAAGTAACAATATTTGAGACTGAAAGTTTCATTGCACAACCTAGTAATGCCATATACTTGTGTAGGTGCTGGATCAACTCAGTTTTCTCACCTCTGTGCCACACACAGTGTCACACCCTGCTCAAGGCAAGGCAGAACTACTTTATTATCAGAGTTACTTTTGCGTCAGGGAGCCACAAAATGATGAAACAGTAGCTTGAATGTCACAAGTGCACAATAAGCATGCAAAGCATGTAGCAGGCTTACAGCTAAACGGCATTCTGGATGTTTATTCAACTGCTAAGTAAAATTTATAATAGGAGTAGTAGATTTCAGGCCCTAGGAACAGACTTGCACCTGTAAGTTTAAATTACGTACTAAAGTGTGCGTTAGCTCCTTACAAGTTTGTGCATCTGGACTTCACTGTAAAAGGATCAGTGAGGGCAGTAGTGTTACGAGGTCAAAATCCAGTCAAGCTGATGTTTGGATGCAGCTAAGGGGGGTACTTGGTTTCAGAAACTGGATAGTGTCCTTCTGTTTCTTAATCTAGAATTAACTTCAAGGCCTGTCTTTCATTTCCAAGCAGTGTAGTGCTTCTGACTTTGCTGCTGCCTACACAACTGTCACCATTTCTCCTGCATTTTTGCTGAAATAGCAACTTTCTCTCTGGTCAGCCACCAAACTAACATCACGATAGAGTCACTGAAGGCTCACTAAAAAGAGATCTGTGTCTAAAGACAAGAAGAGCCAAAGGCCAGTTTAAATGTGACATTGTTCTGAAGTCACCATGGAAGAATTCCACCTCCTGTAGGAACAACTGACATCATCATTTGCATTGAAAAAGGGGGTTTCCCCGGATTTTGTCTCTGTGCAGCTAGTAGGTGTGACCAGCTAAAGGAGGTGAGATTTGATTCAGTTCTTTGTGAAAAAGTTCAGTCTTTTGCAGCAAGGATTTCCTTGCCTTGACCCAGTGTATATAGGAGCACTCCCTTTGTTTCACATTCTATTCCAGTCACTCTGAAAGCGGTGAATTTGCATAGAAAATATGAAGGGACATAAAATGATATTCTGGAGAAAAATTTCAGAGAGGAAAGAAGCCATCACAAGCTTTAGAGATTTGGTTGGATTTATGCTCTCATGTACATGAAAATAAGTATATTTATGATGGGAAACACTGAAGATGACAAATGTGAAACCGCATTACTGGAAACGTTTTACGGAGTAGAACTGTCCTTGAGGCGTTAATTCATGGAGCTGAACAATACCTTCAGTGAGCTCAGTGAGCAGTAGATACTGCTGTATATAAAAGGTCCTTATTTTGAGTTAAAGTTGAAGAACAAAAGGACAGTTGTGTCTGGTCTGACTGATCAGCTGGCATGTCCTTTTAGCCCTTTTCCAGTGGTAGCTGAGAGCAGATGCCTAGGGGGGAATCAGAAGGTAAGAATATAGTGTAACTTTTCCAGAATCTTCTTCTGGCCTTTAATAATGTGTAGCTCATGGATGTCCATTGCTAAAGGATTTCCTATTTAGTGATATCCTTTATGGATGTTTCCAGTTGCTTATTGAGCCCATGCAGCAACTTTTTACATACACACTTGTGCAGCAAGGATTTCCAGAGTTTAGCTCAATGTATAAAGGACCATTTCCTTTGTTCCAGCCTGCCCTGTTCAAGTTTTATCTAATGCCCCTTAGCTCTATCTTTGGAAAAGAGACTAGGGACAGCTCATTCATTTTTCCTATGGTACATAGTTTAATAGATCTCTAAACATATCCTTTGTCAGCCTTCTTTTTTGCATGATGAAGTCTTCTATGTCCATGTCTTACCGAGCTGCATGTGATATGTGTACCTGTGAATTATTCTCAAACTCCAAAGCTTCCAGTTAAACAGGCAGTTTGGAAGGAAGATTTAAGATCTGGTTTTCCCCTTAGAAAATATGGATTAATTTTAAATAATATATTATTTTCATTGAAAATTATTAATTTGGTGGTAAAAACATTAAAGATTTAACAATACTCATTTTTATTTCTCTTCATCCCACTGCTTCCCATAAGCTGGTTTGGAAAGAAGATATTTTTCTTTACTTGAAAGATCAACTTTATTTTTATACTGGAAACAGTTTATCCAGAAAAATATGGGCACTCCTCTGGGAAAAAAAAAGATCCAAAATCAAACTCTTCTCCATGGTTGCTTTCATTCTCAGTGGCTCAAGCGCAGACTCTTGGAGGGCAGAAGTGAAGGTAAAAGGCAGACTTTCAGAAAAAGGAAAGCAAGCATTCACCTGTAACTAGTGTTTGAACCACCTACTCTTCATGTTTTTTTCTTCTGCCATGTGATCTGTAGAGAGTGGAAGATAGTAAGGCTTGGAGCTGTGATGTGCAAGCAAGAAGGAGACTGGGAGAAATGGTGAGTTAAGTGAGGGACAAAGATTAAGGGGAAGGATAAAAGGGGAGTTGAATAAATATGTATAGCAGAAACAGGGTAATCTTGCTTCCATGTATGCAGAAAACCTGTGTTTTGGCTGTTGTATTGAGTAATGATTCACCGCTGCGACACAAATAAAACAAATTTACACTTTCTTTCTCGTTTCACATGGGCAGAGGAAAACAGTTTCTCAATTTTAAGATTTAGCATTAGTGTTTTCAGTAGAGAATCAAGTATGCATTGAAGGTGCCAGACTGCCAAGTACACCAGAAGGTGCACAGAGACCGAAATCCTCTGTGTAACCACAGAAAGGCTCAGAGGCAGCAGCCTGTAGACTGTAGACTTCGCAAACACAGACATACAGCAGTCTTGTTCTAAGGGAATCCTTCCTTCCCTTCCTCCCTCCATCCTTCTCCAGTACTAGAAATGGGTGAATGACCTCTTCTGTGTCAGCAACTTGTTGAAAAACTTTCAGATTTAGGGGCAAGGGATACAGATCTGTTGTTTTCTGTGAATGTTGCACCTAACAGACTGCAGCTAGCTGACAGTCACTTTTTGATTTCCAATAGAACATAAACTACACTGAGCTTTCCCAAACACAGAGACATATAGTAGTTTGATTTGATTCAGCAAAATCAACCCTTTTAATGAACATTCTATTTTGAATACTTTTCACCATCAGAGAAGCTCTAAATGTGCAGCACAGACAGGATGTCATAGCTCCTGTTCTCAAAAGTCAGAGCTTTGCCTTGTTCTGTTTCCTGATGAACTGCAGAAAACATTATTTCCTGTCATTTGTGTTCTAAAATAATCCCCACTGTTGGAGTGAATAAATCAAAGGAGGTCTGCTTGTTTCAGACAGCATCCTGCTGCTACATAGACTGTCCACCAAAATGTCAAATGGAAACACTCCTGTGGGATCGCTCCCATGGGTTTCTGCGAAGGAGGCTCCAGCAAGGAAAGGACGGAAGATCCAGTGGAACAGCTGCTAGCTACCTGCTGTGTGAAGTTTATTTCCCTTGAGCTTCTTGGGATTGTTATAACCTATGTGTGTGTATATATAAATATATATATTTTAAAAACAGTATAACCTATTGCCATCAGGACTAGCACCAGCTCTGCTGCTCAGTTGTGAGTTTTAACAACACACTTAACAGAGATATAGTCTTGGAAAGTCAGAGCAGTAACTACCCACTGCAGGGAATGTGTATCCCAATACCTACATCTTCCACTAGCCCTCCTCCTTCTTACATTCTTTATGCTGAAAAAGACAACACACAAAGAGACACAGAGAAAAGTTAACTTGCTCAGCTCTTTACACTGCTTCTCTGTTTTGTTTATTGTATATTAACCAACATATTTGGTTAATATAGATGCTAGCCTTTTGCAAATGCATTTGTCATAGTCCCATGCATTGTGTTTGTGAACGTCTTCAAGTTTAGAAAATCTGCTGTTGTTCTTTAGCTTTGTCTTTTCGATCATGTTTTCTGGGCACTAAATCTCTGAAAACCCTTCCAGGAAAAGGGATCTTGTGGTTCACCTGCCTGATCTATTTTTTGATAGCAGTTTTGCTCTAGTAGCTTTTGACTTTGCTATTGATTTTTCTACTGTCATATTTTATGTTCAGCCGTTTATAAAACCTGGTGCCATTAAGCCACAGCCATTCCATTGTTCTGTGGTGCTTCCAATTTGCATGGAAAATTATTCATGTTAATAACTCTCCATTGTTCACGTCTTATCTTCCTAATTCATGTCAGAGAGCTACGGAATGCAAGCCCTCCGGTCAAAAGGCTTCTGTACACTTAAAAGCATGAAGGGATTTGCCTGAAGTTGAATTCAGAGGAATTAAAGGGTTTAGAGACTTAAGTAAAATCATACAGAATTCTTAAGATTTTCTTGATTTCTCCTCAGGTCACGTTGCCCACCTGTGCCTCTGCTAGCAGTCTTTGACCCAAATACTTCTGCCTGTGCTACTGCCAAGCCTTGTTGTGTTTCAAAGGGAGACTGACTATGTTTCTGCGCAGCGATGGAAGGCATTCAGCTCACAGTGTGAGAGAAAGGTACTTTCTTAGCTGTGGTGGAGTTAGGATATTGGTTACAGATATCACTTGAATTCAGCAAACAATATTTGGCCTACCCTTGCATTGCTGCAGAGGGATTTGCCTCTTCTTAAAAGCTGTGAGGATAATTGCTGGTCAAGTAGAGTTACTGAGGCCTTTAGATTCACTGCCATTTCCCCCCATTTGTATACATAAGGCAATGTTCTGGATAAAATAAGTAATGGGTTTTAGAAGTTAGGTTCATAAACATGTTTTCATAATCTTCAAAAATTGCTAACATGCTCACATTACAAGAAAAAAGTTAATGTTTGATGTTTATAACCCAAACTACAGAACTAATACTAATATAAGCTGCAGTGTCTTGTATGTAACTGCAGAAAATTGTAAAAACATGTTAAAAAACCATGAAAGCATCTTTTCAGTTGCTGTTTAAACCACTCTTGTTTCTCAGTTTTTAAGCACTATCACTCAGCACTGGTTTTGCTTCCTAATGTTGATTTGCTTTGAGCTGAGCTTTTGTTTCACAAACTTTGTGAAACACACCTGTTTAAACACTTTGGCAATATGAAGCAAACCTGAAAATGGCTCAGTATCTATTATTTCATAACTGAAACCCAGTCAGGTTTCTTTTGTATTTTAGTATGATATTGTAAGCCACACAGGAAACCTACCTTCATTTCTATAGTGACTTATTCTAGAATATTTGTTCAGATATTATCAACTATATTATATATTTAAATTACTCAGTGTTGGCACCACTCCTAAAGACAAGTCCATGTACATGCATTATAGCTCCATTCAGATATTAAAAGAGTATAAAATGAGTTTCATTTTCTGACAGATGACAAATAAAGCAACCATCAAAGCAGGTGGAATAATAATCAAATTAAACAAGACATTTTGAAATTTCCTGAAATGTCTTCTTTGTTTACAAAAAGATAGGTCAAGTGAATCTTGTATGACAAATGGTGTTCCTTTTCCTATTGAAATCAATGACTAAGCTAAACTAGTTCACTGACAGCATAAGCTGTTCCTGTTAAGCAGTATGTGCCTTCATGGACTTCAGTGTACATTTGCATTACCCTACCCAGGTCTAACTAGAGTTTGACTATTGCATTCCCTCGTGATGGGTTTGACTTTTCCTGAACCAAGTACAATTGTCTACAAGGAAGAGACAAAAGTATTTTTGCTTACAGAACCAGGTTCAAAGACATGGGTAAATGAAACAAAACTTAGTAATTCTACTAATAAGCTGAACATTCAGCCTGTGTTATCAGCATTGCCAGATGGATTTCAGTGGAAATATGCTGCTTTTTCACAAGTAGTGCTCTGGCAGACTACGCAATTTTCTCAGGTTAAGGAGGAGTTTAGACATAAGGAGAACTAAAAGCTTTCTGGTCTCAGAGACAAACAATCTCCTTTCTTTCCACCCTTCTCCACATTCCAGTTTACCTCAGAATTTGTATGATGGCATTTTTCAGAAACCTTTTCACAGTAATAACCAAACCTCAAAAGGCTCATTAAAAAGCCTTACTTTGAAGGAAGGTCCTTTTGTGAATTAGTAAGTGGTTTGAACATGAAAAGCAAAGGTGGGAGCTGTTGATCATTTTTCACAATTTAAGGAAGTCACAAGAGAAAGGCTGGCACAAGAGTCCATGCCAGGTCCAGCACTGTCCAACACATTCACAAATCATCTGGAGAAGCTGGTGGATAGCCAAAGTGACTGATGATAAAAAGTTGTTTCAATAGTCCAAAACAAAAGCTGCCTGAGAAAGTAGCACAAGGATCTCACATTATCAACTGACTGGGTAGTAAAATGGCACAGAAAATACAATGCTGGTAAAATACAAGAGAGTGCATATAGGAAAAATACAGTCCAAATAAATGCAAGCAGTTGTCACTCAAGAAAGAGATCTTGGAGTCACCATAAACATTAACATAAAAACACCAGCTTCAGGGACTGAGTTTGTCCTTAGCTCATAAACTTGATCTGCTGGTTGCCGGAAACTGGAAGATATAAAAGGGGAAGGAACCCCATTCTGTACTCACCCTGTTTCTCGTAGGTATCCACTACTTGCCATTGTTGAGAAAAGATGTGGAGCTATATGGATCCTTGCTAAGACCTGGAACAGCTGCTCTTATATTCTTATGTGAAATAAATGGTTTGAGAGAGTAGATCTAACCTGGAGTCACAAAGGAAAGTGAAACTATTGAGAAGTATACAACCTGGAAACCAACGTGTCAAGTCCCAGACAAAGGACCAAAGGATCAGAACAAACAAAAAAGCCTCAGAAGAGACCACAAGGAGACCCTGAATTAACCCCTGACAGCTTAGAAGCTTATAGGGTGTTCTGGTGCTTTAGCACAGGAGTTGACCAGAAGTCTAAAATACCACAGTAAAACACTTGAAGAGCTCAGAGATGGATGTGAGTATTATCTCCTGCAACTGCAAGGTGTCCAGTAGTAGCAGAAAGTGAAAGACATCAGCTTAGAAACAGAGCGTATGCAAAGAAGACAATATCATCAATGACATGGTTCTTCCCTTGGAAGGAGACAATGGTTGAAAAGAAGACAAAGGCGCTGTCAACCTGAAAGCACACAGCACCCATCCCAGACCAGTAATTCTTATCTTCTCTGACACAACTTTACTGGTGACCGCGCTTGTTGTGCTGATCCAGGCATATGGGATATTATAATGTTTGAAAACATCTTTAGTTTAATACCCTGAATTCACACCATGTGCAGCAGACTATAGGTTTACATATCGACATCGGGTGTTAATCTGTACTTAACTGGGCCACATCAGTGGAATGGCTTGTCAGCAGTGGATACACCGCTGAGGAGACACAGTGCTCAGCAGGAGATGATTTTAGAACAGGGATTTGCAAACAGCAGAATGTGAAGTCCTGGCATCGTTACTGCTTCCTGAATTCGACATGATTCACATCCCCAAAGGTATTTAATTGTTGTCAAGAGAAGCTGCAATCATACTGATCCAGGTCGTCTCGAGTGGCCATATATTTAGAAAGAAAACACATTTTTTAATTATAACTAGCAGAAGGCAGGCAGACAGGCAAGGGGCAGTGAGTTTGCTGCTTAACCTGAGAACAACTTAGGGGTTTACACCTACACAGTCTAAGAGGCATGTTTCTTGCCTGTAAGCATGCTCTGTGCTCTGCTTCCCACTCATCTTCTGTTCTCAGCTGTGTTATGGACCACTCCCAGCCCACTGAAGTGTCCTGGACATGCAGATTCCCAGAGGCACTGGAGAAATACTGCCAGACTTTCTAGGTAACCATGTGGCTTGGAAGAACCTTGTTGCCACAGTCAGACAGATAACTGCAACAGGCCAAAATAATAAAACCAAGTGAAAACTCTGCAAGAAAAATCGAGCAACTGACTCTGGATGATAATAATACTGTCTCAAGAGTAGGCCACCAGTAAAAGCAAACAGTGCAGAAAACCCCCCAAAAAACAATGCAGTCCCCTCAAAGAGTAACTGAACATTCTTGGAGAATGTAGTGAACATGTTGGACATATAAGTATTTGGATTGTGTTTTTTGCATGTGGTATTTAAGGGCTAATATCTTAGATCTTGGCCAAGAAAATGTAATATGGAATAAAGAACTGTAGCTTTAACTGTTTTCAATTGTTCAACCACAGTACATCTTAAGACATATCCCATTAAGGAAAAGCTATTGGGAAAATGTCATCAAAATAAAGATCTGTGCCCAGCACTTTGTCTGTAGGCAGGTCATGATTACTGAAAAACACATTTTAGAATGGGTATCATCTGATGGTGGAGGATGGGGAACTACCTACTGGCACTGACCACTGCTGCTTCTGCAGCTGGTTCAAAGATTCCTGCTGATTTTGGGGGGATCAAGCCCTAATGGCTCTCAGCTGATGGCTGAACATCTCAATTATGTTCATCAAATTTCAGTGGGAACATCAAAATCTGACTTCTTTCTACTCTGAGGGGTTTTCATGGACCAATGTTTATAATGGTCTATGGGCTTCCTCCACAGAGGTGTTGCGAAGGCTGTGTGTGTTCCCCTAGGACTACACGTATATGCCCTGGAAGCAAGAGGTTGGTTTATCATAACATTATTTTTCCATTTGAGGACACTTTTATGTGTGCCCAGAGAGAGGAATATATGCTTGGCTTATCAAGAGAACACATTCGGATCTTTTCACTCACACTCAGCAATAGACTATTCTTAGTAACTAGTAATATGCATGTGCCTTGCAGCATGCTTTTTGATAGCCTTATTTCTGTTCTTTGGGGATGTAGTATTTTACCATATTTCCAAAGAACCTGGCATTAAAAGGAAATGTCTCACTCTTTTTTTAACGTGGCAGTTTCTCACAGTGAAAAATAAATAGAGCTGCTACTAGGACCAATTTGTTTCTTATATACAGATTGGAAGTAAAAGTGTCAGGTTGAATTTCTTTCTTATATACAGATTGGAAGTAAAAGTGTCAGGTTGATCTGGTAAATATGTGCAAGGCAAAGTAGTAGAAATTCAGGGTTAAAACTGCCTGCTATGAATGTTAAAAGAAATTATGTCATTTTTAACCACTTAGTGATATCAGAAATTTCAAGGTCTATTATTTTCTCTATCTCTATTTTCTAAATGCTTAAACCAAACACCCCACAGCAGTCTCAGTATCTGCACTTCATTTGCAATCTATCATGAGTTTTAAGGTGGATTAATTTATTTTAAAGCCTGAAGTACATGCAAACAAAATTAGCTGCTGGTGGGTTTAGAGACACAGAAGTACAGTAATTTGGTACATGGTTGCCATGGCAGCTAACCTACCTCTAAATTATCCTACATGCTTTTCTCAGCCATTCTCTAGTGTTGTTCCTCCTGTCTGAATTGTTAGGTGCTGTGGTTTTGGGGGGGCTTGGGGTTTTTTGGGGGGGGGGGGTTGGTGTTTTTTTTAAGACCTGTCTTTTGCAAAGCCCTTCTTTGTGCCATTTTGGCCTCATCTGCTGGCTCAGCCCTTATGTCATGGCATACTCTATATTCTGTTGATATCCACTAATGAAAAGGGGAAGGAAGAGGAATACAAGGCAGAATTATGGTCTTCCAGCTACTCTGCCTGTTGAGAGCAGCTTCCTGAAAGCTGTTGTTTTCTGAAGTAAACCACAGTGGTAAATTCCTTCATTTTCAGGACTTAAAGCTTGCTGGAAAATCATTGATTTTGACAAAGTTACTGTAGATTCACAGTGACTTAAGACAATGAATTTATCAAATGATGAATGAATTCTGCTCTGAGGCTACATGACAGTAAATCAATCTCTTCTATCCAGCGAACAGGTTTTGAAATGCTTTGGCAATGTTTATTACCAAATAGAAATATTAAAAGAATGGGCAACGAGTCCTGCAAGGTCTTTCCCTTCCATTCACCTCCCTCTCAGCACAGTTAGAAAACAAGCCTGGTGCCATTTATGAATTTTAAGGTTTCATTATTTATTTCTGTGAAACAGTTCCTTTTTGTCAAAATGCTCTGTTTCAGAGGAAAACCATTCCACTAGTTATTTCTGACCAACCATTCTTTTTATCTCCCTTCTTGCCCTCTCTGAGAACTAAGTTGTGACGCTGTTTCACAAGAACCCAGCCCAGGTCTTATCAGTTCCTGACAGATCATGGACAGCTGACATGCCTTCTGCCTATGGCTGAACGTGAGCTCAGGGTTTAGAGAAAGTGAGATCAGAAGATAAGAAGTAGAGAGCATTTACTAATTTATTTTTGACATAGTTAGCTCAACGTAGTAAGCATCAACGCAGAAGTTCTGTCTAGTTTTTAAGAAGGTTCAGTTTCATTATCAGTTTGGCTGGCTGTTCATTTTCAGGCAATTGCCTAGAAGGTGGATGGTGCTGCTGAAGACTTTGCATTGACAGATACATTTTTGTGTGAAGTTAAGAAGTGGGGATTACTCAATTTATGATCCTCATATCACAAAGAAGTAGGAAAATCCCCGGATTTGTGGTATTAAAGGCCATGCTAAAGTGATCTCTTTTCAGGGATACTGACTGAAGATTATGAGATTCAGCAGGACTTTTTAGCTCTTATTTTCTGTGTTCGTTTATTCAGTCCAGACATCTCAGTATAGCTAGCTTTTTAAAATGAACTTCAAAATAATAAAACCAGTGTAGATAGTAGGCACAAGGAATAAGATCTTGAGAAGTGACAATGAATAAACATTTTATGATGATTTAGGCTTGCTGAAGACCTGCCCTCATAAATGCATTATGTGGTAGTTTATTAAACAATGACTGAAGAACAAAAACAATCACTTTTTTTGAATAACTGGGTAAAAGACACAAGTCTGGCAACAGTATCAAGATTCCCTCTCTAGACCTGTGGAGATGCAAAAGATATACTATACACCATAGTAAGTGTTTAAGAGATAAGTGGATTTTCTCTCACTGCTTTTTAATCTTGTTGTGTTACACTCTTCCACTCTGATTTTTGCTCTTTCACTGTAAAATGTTGCATGCATGCAAGAAAAGTCTAATATAGGAAAGCACTCAGGGCTGAAATAGGGATCCTGAAGAGAGTAACAAAACTTGAAATTGAAACAGAGGATCACAATTCCCATGAGGTTGTGTAACACTTCCTATTCAGAAAAATGTCAGATACTAAGTTAGATATACTTATATTCTATTTGTATTGCCGAATATAATAATTTCACATGACTTGCCCATGCATAGTACTTTTCAGCACTCTTTGGAAAGGCCAGAAATATTGTTACTTGAAGTTTACTGATAGGAGAACTGAGTCATGAGGAAGTGAATTGATGTGCCAGGACTTCCAGCATATTGACCACAAGGCCTTACAGTTATCATGGATCTCTTAGTACAACACAGATCCCTGCAGTTATTAGGAATATTATTTGCTTTTTGTCCTTCTTGCCAGCATTGCTGACAACTTGCACTTTGGGGATACAATGTGTTTAGTAGCTATTATGGCAAGCTGTGATTCATACTGTTTGGACCTCAGTCATATTTTGCACGGCATGAGGATAAAGTACATTACATTCTAGAGAGCTTCACCAATGAAATATTAAAGCCAATATCTGTGATAAAGCTCACTGCTATGCTTTTCACCAGTATGGAGGGGAAAGGGAGGAGAGAATTGCAGTGCTTCAAGTTGGGTGGTTATCCTTCCTGGCCTTACAGAGAGACTGTTATGATGTTTTTTGAGACTGATGATGATATGACATAGCCCCACAAACTCCATGGAGCCTCAGGGAGGGTAAGGTTCAGGAATGCTCTAAGCGCAAAATCAGTGTTTCCCTAGGGTTCCTCTGAAATTTAAGCATCTGTGGTGATGATGTGGCTGTTTTAGGAAGCAAAGCACGGGGGTGGAAGTACTGAGCATGGCTTTGAAACCATGCCTGGCAAGGCTCAGCAATGAGCATCATTCCCTGCTTGAGGAGGAAGGTTGGACCAGGCAATCTCCAGTGCTGTCAACCAGTATGATCCTGCTATGTTTGCTTCAAACTATTTGCTTTTTCCTCTCTGTTTGCCTCAGTTACGGCACGAATGTCCTTTGTGTCCCTGTCTGGCTGCAGTATGGTTGGGATGACAGTGCCACGCCAGGACAGAGGCCGCTAAGAGAGGCTCTGCTCCCGGCACAGCCCGGTCCTCACACGCCTGCATCCTGAATCCCTCCTCCGCCCGACGCGTGGGCACCGCCACGCCAGAGCGGCACAGGCTGGCAAGCGGGAGGCTGTGACAAGCATCCCTGGCGCCCAAGGCCAGGGTGCGTCCTGCCAGGGCCCGTTCGAGGGCGAAACAACACAGGGTTCGGGATGGCAGAGGCGGGCGGGCAGCACCTGCCCGCGCCGCAGCCTTGCCCTCCCTGGGCCCACCGGCGGCGGGCGGTCTGTGCCGGGGAGCCTCCCGCGGGAGCCGCTGCAGCGGCCGATGCCGATGCCGACACCGATGCCCCCCCCCACCGCGGCCGGCGCTCATCCACCGCTCATCCAGCGCTCCCGGAACGCCCGCCGGCCGCCGCGGGCCGCGGCAGGTGGGGCAGGTCGGCGGCGCGGGGGCCGCTGGGACGCGTAGTTCTGCCGGGCGCGCGGCGGGCGGGCGGCGCGGCGGCGCGGACTACAAGCCCCAGGGAGGCCCGCGGGGGCCGTGCCCGCGCGCGGGGGCGGTGGCGGCGGCAGGAGGTGGTTCCTGGCGGCGCGGCCCCGTGGCTCGCCCCGTTCCCGGGGGCGGCCGAGCGGAAGCCCGCCTCCAGCCGCCCGGCATCCAGGAGGGACACAGCCGCGGCCAGGGCGGGAGGGATGCGCCTCGCCCCTCCGACAGCGGCGAGCAGGGGCCGCCCTTAATTAGCAATTAGCTCGTCCCCAGTCATCATCCCCCTTCCCCCCGCTTCCCCGGCAAGCACTGTCCCATGCACGCCGACCCGCCGCCGGCAGCAGCAGCCGACGGCTTCTCCCGCGGTGCTGGCGCGCGGGTCGCTTAAGCCATGGGGAATGGGATGAACAAGGTAACGCGGTGGTGGTGGCCGTGCGCGAGTGCATGTGCTGGGGCCCGGCGCGGCGGTGCCCTGGGTGGCGGTCCCTCCCCGCCTCGGGGCGGGCGGGATGCCGCGGCGCCCCCGCCTTTGTCTCGCCCCTGCTCGGCGGGGAGCCGCGCCCGGAACAAAGGCCAGGGCAGCTGAAGCTTTTTTCCCCTTCGACTTCGGGGGTCCCCCACCACGGGACGAGGGCGGAGGGACGGGGAGCGCGGCCGCGCCGCTCCCTCGGGGCGCGCCTCCTCCTCCTCCCCGGCCTCAAGGCGGGCGGGAGGGGGGCCCTGGTTTCGGTGATACGCGCCCGGGCTTCCCCTCCCCGGGCCGAGGGAGTTCCCAGCGGTTCCTGGCGGCCGCAATGCCTCCACCCCGGCGCCGAGCTTCAGTGTCCCCTGTGCGTCCCCCCGCCCTGGGGGCGGCCTGGGGCACAGCCCGCACCCCCCGACCCGCCGCAGGACCCGGTGCTTTGGGCTGTCAGCGAGTGCGGGGCTCAGCCGTGTGGCTTGGCCATCGCTCGCTCCGCTCCCAGGGCGCGGAGCAGCCCGTGGATACGGGGCTGTCGCCAGAGGGCTGGGCCCGGTGCCGGTGGGACAGGAAAGCGCGCAGCCCCGGTGGAGATCGCGGCGAGGAAGGAAGATGAATCTGTTTTGCGGAGGGTGTTGGCCTTTTGGCAGTGGGGGCTTATTGTGTGCCCGATTCCCCTGGCATGTCATGGTTGTTACCAAGGGACAACCGTGATTTTTCTCAGTATCTCCACCTCTGCTTTAAACCCAGGTTTGAAAGTGTGGTGGTAACTAGGCTTTTATATATAGCTTACTATGAGGAACAGGAGTTGAGTCATCTCTTCTGTCTTACATCCTGCTTTGAGTGCTTTGGGAGTAGCTTTGCTGTGTGCGTGGCCTACGACAGAGCAGAGGAGAACAGCTAGAAATAGCTGCTCACATGTTGTCCCGGTCAGACATCCTTGCCCCTGGAACACAGATTGGTGAATGTCCAGAGTGCTTAGTATATCACCTGGAAGGTGAAGCCTTTTCATGCTGTAGGTAGAGACACTGAAATAAAAACTTTAGGCAGCGGAAAGATCTGGCTGGTGAGGAATCAATTGAGTGGGTAGGAGGTAGAACCTCCCTTTGGTCCTTCTCTCCATTTTTACTTTCAAGTCTAGGTATAATATTGTGATATGTAGCCACTCGTTGCAGTCACCTTCTAGGAGTGACCACAGAAGAAACACAGCTAGAAAGACTCCTTTTAGGCTTCTGGTATTTTTTAGTATTTTTCTGTGAACGTTTGAAATTATCAAAACATTTGGAGGGACAGGATATGGGAAGCTGCATTAGATCTTGCTGTGGTACCACATGGGTAATCTGTGACTGGCCAATTTGGTAATTTTAATTCTGCTTAATGTTGCCCTGGCATGTACCAACCAGAGCTTTCAGAAGAAGCATAATACTACTTGGATTTTTCTCCTTTTTCTGATGACTATATCCAAGAGGATGAGACATTGAGCATCTGGGGGGGAGCTGGCTCCTTTAAGGAGGCTGTAACCATGTTGGGTACTGGCCATAAGGGTTTATTTTTGCAGGCGTCTTGCATGTGTGTCTGCTACTTGCCACCTTCAGAATATGCCCCTGGATCATCTGTTCATTTTGATTTCATGAGTCAGCAAATGCTGGAGCGGCAAGGGGAGGCATGGAGTCGTTAGCATAGATGTTGGAGCGTATTTGCTTAACTCAGTCAGTCAATACAAATTGCCTTAGTTTCCAACTGAAATGGGTTTTTTTTGTGGTTTAGCTATAAACGGATGGTAGGAGAAAATAATCAGCTTATTCAGTGGTGGATTACTTCATTTAAGGGATCTCTTTGTACTGATGCCAAGGGAAGAGGATTAGTGGTGACCTGTAATGGGTGTGGTAAGGAAGAGCTACAGAGACTGCTACAGCCTGTGTGGCTGCTTTTGGATGCTGAGCCTTTCTCAGTGGCATGGTCCTCTCCTAATTTTTCTGTCTCCTGATACTGATATATTTCAAAGCAAATAGCAGTCTCACCTGAGTATGTGACCATTAGGGCTAACCAAGGGCTGGAAGTCTGGCATTCTTTTTAGGTGGTGTTTGTCTTTTGTTGCTAGTTTTCTCTGTAAAATTAGCCCTGCCTAGTGTTTTTTCCCTTAAGCCCACCCAAGCTTTCTGACTTTTCCCAAATTAAATTGAAAGCATTGGTTTACACATGCCCTTCTTATTCTGCTCAGAGAAGAAGAATTGGCTAGTGAATGTGCATTGACTTGGCTACTGTTAATTTTCAGTACTTTACTTATTTTTTCTTACATCTGTTAAATCAGAATGATTAATGGAGTCTGACTTAGGAAATTGTCTGGGTGGTCTGATTTGTCTTCATGCTTATTGTCGAATGTTGACTTCTATTCAAAGTTCAAGTTGAAGTCTGTGGTTGAAAAACTACGAAGATGTTTTCCTGGAGCTGAAGTCTAGCAGCTGAGATGGTGACAAGATTTCATTATCTGTGAACAGGATATGCTTAGTGAAGAGTTTTTCCTGGGTTTTAGTTGTTGTTCATTCCTGTTACAGTTAACTGCCGGTTATTCATGTAAACCCTTCAGAAGGTTTGAGTGCTATCTCTACAACAAGGGCAGATAAGCCCTGTTTATTGTAGGAGTGGATTTATGAGAAATTTAAACCAGTGTGGCTACTTAGAGCTGATGTAACCACTTTTATGGATGTCAGCAGCAAATATCCCTCCCTGATGCGTGCCACTCTCCTGTAGTCCTGGGCAAAGGTAGGCTTGTCTGTTCCTTATAATGGAGCCTGGCCATCTCTGAGAAAGCCCTGTGAACTTCTCTGGAAGTTCATCAGTGTTAATGCATGTAGAAGCAGCAAGGAGTTAGATGCTTTGCTTCGAGCATTTGTCTGTATAGGAAACAGCGGTGAAGCATCCTTTTAAGCCATTTTCCTGAAGGGTGTATTATCAGAGAGGACTAATGAGAAGCATCAGCAACTGGAGCAGCCATTGTCTATTGCAGGGCTCTGCCTCATGCAAGGTGGAGGATGTGAGCTGCTCTCACATGCGAGGTGCAAAGGAAGACAGGCATTGATGTCCCTTGTCTCTTACTTGTGCATTCTTCTACATCTGTTTTTTAGTCTGTGGTCATTTTCTTAATGTTTCGGGTGATGTAAAGAGGCTACTGTTTTTATTCATAAAGCAGTGGTTGAAAAAAGTTCACAAAAACAACCACCTTATTTTTCTACTCTTCTGACTCCCACCCGTTCTCTCTCACACGCCCCTGGCAGCCATGGGCCTTCATTTTGCACAGCCCAGAGTTGCAGTTACTGAAGGCAGTGTGAGATGACACAGCTGAAAGTTCCCAGCCATAGTCGAATGCTGAAGTATTAGTCAGCATGATATGAAGATTCACTTCTTTCCAGGTAGCTTTCACCCATAGTAATGTTTCTTGCTTCTAGAATGACTAGGACAACAGGGGTAACATCTGTCCTTGGTTGCAGGGTGTCCTAATTTCCTATCTAGCATACAGTGTTGCTTCATGATGCACAAATGCAGATTTCTGGATTTTTCCTCCTTTGCCAACAAAAAAACCTCATTTCTGCAACCCCCTGGTGTTTCTCGGTACCTTTAATTTCTAATGTCTAAGCTTAATGACTGTGACTGGAAATTAAGCTTTTATCGTCTCTTGAGAGTGCACATTTGATGCAGAAATAATGTCCTAGTGTCTAAAATGCTATAGTCTACAGTAGTGGGAGTGTGATTGGAGATTTATGCTGCAGATGGGAAATACCCGGCAGCTGTTTAAAAATATCAGCAAGGGTTTTTCCATTTTTTTTTTATTTGTTATGCTGAAGTTGGTGATCTGATTGGTGAAATTAATTCATAATTTGACTTCCTTTCGCTTTAAAACATGATTTTGTTTGTGGAATTTGGCCTCTTTTGCAATGACTGTTCTGTACTGTCCTCTCTGGAGCAGCTACAGGCTTTTGTTTCCTAGGCTGGGATGGTGGCCTTGGAGCTGCACTTCTAGCAGAGTCATCAAGTATGCTTAAATTATTGAATTGTCCCTTGAAACCATGAGTCTTGTGCATTGTGGGTAGGGACCATAGGATGTTGTAAAGGTTCTTTTCCCTACTTGATAACGCTGGCATGGGAAACTGCCCTGGGGATTTTTGCTGTTTTTTGTAAAAACGTTTAATTTCTACAAATGAAGAGATAAGGAAAGGGGAAAAAGCTGCCTGAGCTTATCTTTGCAAAACTTACAGGTGCCTATTTATACCAAACTAAAGAACCATTTTCTTGACCAGGTAGTGTTGTCAATGAGCCCTTAATTTGCAAGCAAGGGTCTACAAGCATCAAGCTCCATCAGTAGTTCTCCAGAAGCCATCAGGGGAGAATTGAGCCCTGTGTTTAGAGCTGATGTGACACAGCAGGCAGAGAGAGATCACCCAGCAAAGCCTAAAGGAAGGATTGTTTCCACAAACTGAAGCTACAGGGAGTATGAGAAGTCCTGCTGCCTTTCTGTTTTCTGCAGAGCGAGATAAATAACAGCAAACACGATGATGCTTTTATCGGACCAAAGTCCTGCAGCTAAAGCAGGCCAGAAGCTACTTTGCAGGCTCTTCTGCTGGCCTGCTAACCTTTGCATGGTGGGCTGGTTTGCCTTCAGCAGGAAGGCTGAAGTGATAATCCCTGATGAAAAGTCCTTCATGACTTTCGGAACTTCGCGGCTGCTGGATCGAGCAAAATGGGTGGAGTTTTCCCTTTAAATAGCTGCATCTGAGAGACTGTTGCTGCTGTTGTGGTGACACTTGGGTGTTGCTAAGGGTTTAGGAAGTCAGCACTGACATATCTGTACTGGTGGTATGCTCAGCGTGCACTGAAGAAAAATGGATCGTGCAGTTTCATCACCATAGTTCTGGTCTCTTCAAATGGTGTGAGTGCGGGTCAGAGGCAGATAACAAAATTCTTGGCCAGAAAATGTGCGTTCAGGGTGCGTGTTTGTGGGTTTTTTTGAGGTCCTTACTGCTGTTCCCAAGTTAGGAGGGTTACAAGAGGGTGAGAGGTGTGTAGCACTGTGGTGTCACCTGCCTCTGTGTATGTGCACGTGTCCTCAAACTGCACAGGCTGGTCCTTGGGCAGACCTTGAGACTCCCAAGTTAAAGAATGTCCTGTAATTGAGACCTGTGCAGGCTTTTGGGAGCATTGAGGTGAGTGGGTAGATCTGGAAGAGAAACACACAACTCGTGGACTTTCAGCAGTTTCCTTTCTATGTGATCACACAAATTGTTGTTTGCAGTGATTTCCTCTAAGAGCCCTACGGTGCTGCAGCCCTGACCTGCATGGCTTTGCACTTCAAAAGCCTCGAAGGATGTCATTTTGCAGGGCTTTGTCCAGTTTCCGTAGCAACTTTAGGCAAATCACCTTTGATGTGTGAAGTTTCATCATTAGTTCCATGAGGGTAGCTCTTACCCTGCTGGGGGGGCAGGGGGAAGTGTGTTTTGCGAGGCCCACTTCATATTTGTAAGCCACATCTGCTATCCTTGGAGAGCCTCCATTATGTGAGAGCCCCCATGATTAACAACCCCGGCTGCCAACAAACTCTGTCAAAGCGTGGTTTGCCTAGAGTTGTTTAGCTTAAGAAGGTTGCAAAGAGGCATGAAATGTTGTCAACATGTTTTAGATTGCATTTGACAATACTCTGGTAAAGTAGTATGTTCCATCCTGTATGCAAATTGAACTTTGTCAAATTGTCTTACCACAAGATATCTATATTTGATACTATATTTCTTTCTCACAGATTCTCCCTGGCTTGTTCATTGGCAACTTTAAAGGTAAGATTAGTTTTATCATTATTTCTAGGTTTATTTAACCAGGGGTCTTAAGGTGTTGTTTCACAGGCCCTTGGAATTCTCTGGCATCTCTGTAGCTTTTTAACCCCATCTTGCTTCATTTCTGAATTCACCTGGTAACATTTGAAGAAGTCATCTGCTCTCTCATCCGTGTGCTGTGCTGCAAGTACTTTGAGAAAAGAAAAATTAATGCCATCTCCTTGGAGCGTGCTTCAGCTGGAATTCCTAAACACTGAACTGCCTTAAATGATTCTTGTGCTTGGCAGACAAGCCTGTGATCCAGGCAGATTCTTTGTAAGGCTTATTTCAAGCCCTCCTTATAAGTAAAGGCTTACTATGCCTCATGCTCATTGCTTTCATTATTTTGGTTATTTATAACAACTGCTAAAGAGTTCTGTTATCACTGTGAGACTGATAGGTCTGCTGGTTGCAGTCTGACCACTGATACTTGTACTGTCCATGTTGCAGCTGTAAGTTTCTTTGGATTTTTTTTCCTTTTTGCATGAGGTTTATTTTCTGTGTACAGAAAACAAGTCGTATTTAGAAAACAGGAAACTTTATGTAGACATCCAAATAAATGGCCTGTTCTCAAAGCATTCTCTTAGCAGCAGTTCCAGCTGACACTCCGTGCTCAGAAGTAAACCAGTTGTGCATGTACATTTTTTTTTTTTAATAGATGTAGACCTCGCATTTCCTATGCTTGGGTAAAATAGAGCAGGGCTTGTAGGGGCTACTGCTATAGCTTGTCCTTCCTGGTTTGAGTGACACCACAAGCAGTCTGTTAAGGCTGGCAACATCTGCACTGGATTTAGACAGTGCTCGATCCATTCTTTCTGCCTCATGCCTGCCCTTCCTTCCTTGCCCCCCATCCCGAAACCTGTGAGTTCAGTGGGTTTTGCCTGATTTACATGACACTGGATCTGCTGTTCCACGTTGTGGGTCCAGTGCTTGCTGCCCCTTGGGAAGCGGAGCCAATCACCTTGGGAGGCAGCCCAGAGGTACATGTGAAGTTAAAAGCTGCCTTTTGCCTCGCCACAGACAAAAGTACAACAGCTAGCATGTGAGGGAATTAATCATGCCATGATAAGGAAAATGGGAGGACGGAAGTGATTTCATGTTGGTGGAAGTAGGTAATAAAAGCAGAAAAAAGAAAGGAAAAAAAGAAAAATAAGGCAAAGAGAATAGTTTTGAAAACACTTTGGATGGACTACTGCATGGGCTGATGACAAAATTAACTAACTTGGTCACAGCCATGTTGCTTCTGCTTTTTGTTTTCTTTTTCTGAAGTAATTTAGGAGAGGGGTGGAATTGGGAGGATGTTTGGTAGTGGAGTCCTTTAGGTTTCGAGCAGTCTGGCAAGGTGTCCAGGATGGGCTGTGGTAACGTGGCACTCAATCTGTCCCTGTCACTGTGGCCATCCTGCTGGTAAGCCCTTGACAGTCTGCCCTGGCGAGTGAAACTCAGCCAGAACATCTGTTTGCTGGTGCAGTTCTGTTTTCAGTGGAAGGGAGTTGGCCAAGGTTGTGGAGTGAGTCAGCATCTCTGCCAGTGCCAGGGTCCATGACCCTCTTGCCTGTGCTGCCCTGGCTGCTAAGCTTTGGGCCTGGGAACGGTCCCTAAATGGCACGTCAGGTCACTCCTGTGCAGAGAGCACAGGCGTGCATGTGAAAGTGGTGTGAGTGGGCAGTGTTTCTTGGAGTCTAGCTGGAAAAAAAGCAGAGGGTGAAATGCTTTGGCTGCCTCCATAAGAGCGAGTAAAAGAGGAGCTGGCTTTAATCTCCATGTTTGCGTTGTGGGGTCTGTTTTTTAAACTGATTAAAAAACACAAAGTTTTTTTTACTTACTGCTATGACCTTTGCTCATATTGCATTTAATCATTACATTCTTCCATCACAAGCATCTGTTTCAATCTCAGATAAGCTTTTGTACCTGGAGAGGAAGAGAGAAGAGAGGTGTTGCTGTCCTTCATTAATATAAAAACATGCTTTTACAGTTCTTTCTTTTTTCTGCATCGCCTGCCCCTCAACACCCCGCTGCCTCACTGCTTAGGAGCAGTTGCAACAAGCTCTCCATGCAGTGAAATCATCCCATTTAGGAACAGTCTGTTGGTTTATTACCAGTGTATTTTTCTGGAGGAGTTTGATTACTGTGTTCTTGGAGCATGTTCTGATTTGTGGTACTTTTTCAAAAAACTACTGAGTTTTGAGACTGCTGAGAAATACTCGGCAGCATATACAGTTGGGGCTGGTCAGAATATCCTGATTTGGGCATCTGCAATGACCAGATGCAAATAAAGACATGGGTTTACAACATTATTTCCTGTAATGTACTTTTGACTAGTCTCCCATTTCTTCAGCTTCTTCTTAGTAGCTTGAATTGAATAAAGTTGCATCTTGTCAGTAAGAGGAGGAAACACTGATTCCCTGGCATTGTGCATCTCAGCTGGACACAGGGCTGAGGCTTCGTAGCACCATCTGGGTCCCTGAACAGGGGGTAGAGAGGAGGGATCTTCTCCAGAAGCTGAGTCAGAGGAATGTCTAAGTCGCTCTGATGTGCCCTCTGGAGGATAGCGTTTCCCCAGTGGCTCCTCAGCTACCCTTGTCAGGCAACAGTTTCCAGAGCTATGTCAAAATACCATTCTACACACACTCTTGTCTCCCTGCTGCCTCAGAGACCTCTGGGGATACTGACAGACTGGGAAAAGGCACAGTTGTTTCAGATGGGTGCCTTCCTGCTGAGAGAAAGCATGGTGTTAGGGATGCTAAATACGGTAATTCCAGAGGGCTGTTGTCTGGAGAAGGCAGTCAGCGATTGTTCTGATTGGGGAATTATTATTCAAAATTGAGAAGTAGTTTTTCTTTTAGGCCTAATCAATGTAAAAACAATCTATGACAGAGCAGTGTGAACTCTTCTGCAGTTGTCTGGGAGATAAACTGAGGCTCAAGAAAAACTAGTGAAATGAACCTGTGACAGAAATGGGAACTGAGCTTGCTGCTTCTGTTTCGTTTGCTGCTGTGCAAACCTTTAAGCACATAGAATGAGAGAGGCTTTAATAACCACTTTAAGGGTCTTTTGGGTAGACAGTTAGTGTAGCCCTGATTATGGAGAGCACTGACATATCTCTTGAAATCCCCCTAGTCCACAGGACTTGAGTATGTATCTGAAAAACTTTCCTGAAAAAGTACAGATCTTGGCATGTGTTCAAGTGCTTTTTATCTTACAAGCTCATCAGCAGCACATTAAAATTGTGATATGCTCCTGAGAGGGTGTATTTAAGATTGCACAGCTAGAGGGCAGAAAAAAATCAAGAAGAACCATAGGTGTCCATACAAAATACTGAGTCTGGTCTGTAAGCCCAAAAGGAAACAGAGCTCTTGGGCTTCTTCTGTGAAAGTGGAGTTATTTTTTTGCAAATGGGAGGGTGCTAAGAGAGAAAAATTAGGGAAGAGAAAGAGGCAGTTAACTCTTTTTCCCACCTCTAGTTTTGGGGAAAATTTGATTTGTTTCCGTTGTACCTTACAAATGAAATGCCTCAAGTGACAAAGAATTTACTGAGGTGCTGCATGCGCACGTGTCTTTTGCACTGGCAACCCGAGTTCTCTTGAAAGTCACCTGTGCATATGATGAAAGTGGGTGCTTTGTTCCTTAAGGGATCAACAGGATAGCCTGTTGCCCTGCACAAATGGAAAAAAAAAAATCCATTTCTTCTGATAATAGATTCTAAATGGGTGCTCAGTTTGCTTCCAAACCAAAAGGTGTAGCAGTAGCAAGAACCAGAACACAAGAGTGTTTCTACCTGGAATATTAAATAGCTTGTGTCCTGCCTTACTTGTAATCATTCAAGGTTTTTCCAGTGGAATATTTGGGGGCTTTTTAATTTGAAGGGGAAAGCCACAATAAGAGGTTTAATTCCCCCTAAAGAGTCCAGTGTTGCTGTAGATGATCTGGAGAGTCTTGGGAAAGTTTTTGCCCTTCCCATTACTAAGTGTATAAAAATTTGGCAGTGTCCACCAAGTGTTTCTGCTGTGTTTTGAGATTCAATTAATTCCTGTTATCATCTGCTTAATGTTGGTTTTAAAGTTCTATTTTCTGAGGTTTTATTTCAGGTACTGAAAACAGGAGAGGGTGAAGATAACGTTCCTTTTTTCAGGTTCATCTATTGAAGGAAGACAATTTATAGGTGCTCTGATTAAACAGAGTACTGAACTAATTTCCCCACCTTTCTCATTCCCCAAAAAAGTCCTTCTGAGAGGGTGGGTCAGAATATGTACTAGAACATAGTGTGAAGGGGAGAAAGAAGACATGGATCTTTTGTTCATGTGCTTAGTTTCTGTGTGTGTCTCTGTAAGTGCAGATAACTGTACAGGGAACAAAGCTCTCCTGATGGGAAAGGTTTTTCTTTAGGTGTCCATCTCTAGTTCTCTCCAAAATGGAAAATAAAGTTGATTGATTAAAAAACAAACCACAACATCTGGTGATGATGAAACTGTAGTCTCTATACATCTGCAGATTAAGACTTATTATCGTTGTACATAATGGGCTGACTTGCCTTCTCTAAGCACTTACCTCAGTTTTCTATAGTTAACCTAAAATTTTATACTGAAAACTTAATACTAGCTTGCCATGTTATAGGAGTATGTCTGTCTTTTCAGACTAACAAAGTCAGAAATGTGGGCTTTGGAGAAGGAAGAAGGGAGGATGTCTTTAGTTTGGAGTAGATGGTTAATGGGAAGAGGGGTGACAACATGAAAATAAACTGAAACTAAACTCACTTATTTTGTGGATATATTTAAACTTCTAAATTCACAAGTGAGTTACAGTCAAGTGTTGCAGATCAGACCCATATCACTGTAATGCTTTTCCCCCTCTCTATTCCTGGCAGCATGCTACTGTATTTTGTTGTTAGCAGTAGAGGTGGAAAAGACTCCACAGCTGTATCTTTCCATCTAACTGTACAAAAGGAGAAATATTTATCCCTTACCTTGCATCTCTATGGAGGCACTAAAATACTAAAGTAAGAGAAAATGGTTGTAGGTACTTTTGAGACCTTCACCACCCTAGTACTGGAGTCCTTCAGTCAATGATGTGTCATAAATGGAATGGTTGGAGCAATATTGTCTCCCTTTGGCTTATGGAGGATGGAAGCACACTGCACTAGGTGATTTGCTCCCCAGCCACACTGTAAGGCTTCCCAGAGCTGCAGGGAAACAAATTCTGACACCTCTCAGTCTTATTTTGATGATTTTGGCATTACTTTTATGGTTAACTGTTTGCAGCTCTCTGCATATGAGTAGAGGTTGAACTAGGAGTCATAGAGTCGAACTGAGGGAAAACAGGCTAAATGTGGGAGAGAGTGAAGACTTCCCCAGTGTGAATTGTGTCCTTTTGTGTGAGGAGTGATCTTCCAGAAGGCTTTACTCAGAAGTCCACATCAGCTGAGAAGCGTTTTGATGTATGAATCAGAATATTAGGTAACCTGCTGTGAAGAGTAATACCACATTTGAGGGACCCTTTAGAGGACACACAAGATGAGCTCTTATAGGTAGGTTTGATCTTAAAGTTTGAAGATAGGGTGTTGCACACTGTGATTTCAAAATGTGAGCCTACATGTGTTTGTACAGCACTATGCTTCAGTAAAGAAGTTAGAATTGCTGTGGTGATGGCCGTTCTTTTGGCTTTTGGTGGTTCTTTACATAACCCCCCCTTTTTTTTTTTTTTTTTTTTTTGTTATTTATGGTATGAGACCATGAGTGACAGGATATCGTATTTGTACTACTGTTTAAATAGCTTTATCTATAGTATCTATAGAGATGGCAGGTGCTGGGGAATTTCCCCTTTGTAAACTGTTTGAAATTTAGCATCCAGATAATGCAGTCATTGGCTGGGAAGCTTTTTCTTCTCTACTTCATTGATTTGAATAGTTGTTTCCTAAATATATTGAGGACCTGCTGGTTACCCTGAGTTGTAGGTCTGGGATGGTCATTTCCAGCTTGTTTCCAGGAATATCTGAAATCTCACTGTATAGTTTTGATTTGCTGAAATTCCCGTAGCCTAAGTCTTGGTTAACTGAAGAAGTAAGATATTTCAGTCATTTTGAGTTGTAGTGTGTCCATTAGGCCTTTCAGACTGATTCAAAGCAGTCAACATTTAATTTGGGTCATACCTTCTTTTAAAGAAGTTTGCCTTGTGTGGCAAGCCATTTCTTACCATGTAGGTCGTATTGACAATTAGAGATTGGGGTCTCATTGTGCTAGGTATACATTAGTTCCACGAGTTCCAGCCAGCAGGCTCTGAAATCTGTTCTTAGCCTTTGTAAAACAGAAAGCCGTGATTTTTAGGGACACTTGGGCTGGTTCATGGGCTTCCAAATCGTCGCCTGCTTAGTTGTTCCCTAAAGAATTAAGACTGTCCTATAAACTGTTAAAAAAATCTAAAGGTCAAGTAGATTAGAAGACCTCTCCTGGCAAACATTAGCATTTCTTCTTTGGAGTGTTTACTCTGAGATTTTTAGGAAATTTTAATTGTTCTGTGCAGCTAGATATTAGTTCTGTTTCAGACAGAATTTGTGCTAATTCTCTCCTGTAGGGTTAGACATCTGTGTTTATCACGCAGGCTTGACCAGTAGTGAGTAAAATGAATGAAGTTTTCTTTCTCCTCTCCAATTTTTTAGCTGTAGAAAAGCTTTCATTACGATTAGGTTTAAATTTTATTGCCTGTTACTGTGCTCACGTGGATCTTGTCTATGTGGCAGTATAATTAAATGTCCAGTTCCTCTTTGTGATGTAGAAAAGGCATTGAAACTTTATAGTAGGTGGATAAGATGACACAAGAGATGCTAATTGAACTCTTGCACGTACATAAAGAATGTACAGGTGATGCTATTGTTATTTTTATACCTAGAGAGAGCCAGTCTGAAACTTTTGTGGTCAGTGCTCTTTTTTTGTGTGCAACCAGGCTAGTGTGAACAGATTGTATGGGCAGATTTCGAAGGCAGGTGTTCACATCACAAAACCACTGCTGTAATTGCCATGATGTGCTGTGCCATTCTCAAGCAAAAGGCTCAAAAGTAAATGGACACACTCTAACTTTTACCTGTACCGGTGGTTCTTTCAGGTAATTTTCTGGCATGCTGATAGTTTAGTATGGGGAAGGTTGCTCACTGATGACAGATAGTCTTTTTTTTTCTCATAGAAACAAATCTATGCTTTCGCAATATCTAGCATCAACTTTTCAGTCGCCCCAGTTTTATTTCCAGTTTTGAATGTTTGAAACCCCTTAGTTACAGGTCTAGGAAACACCTTTTCACAACTGCACTTCCTTGCTGTAGCATTTTGCCTTTTCATATGTTTGATATCTTTATCATCTCGATCTCTCTTTAGACTCTAAATTATGGTATGTATTGGCTAAATGCACATTTTTCCCTACTGGTCCACAGGAAGTAAGAATGTAGTTATCGTTTTTGGGTTGTCCATTAATAATTCAAGGGGTATGTTTGGCTTCTCTTCTCAGACCTGGACATCACAAGGTCTGTCTCCCAAGTGAAAATGCATCTCCTGAAGGGGGATTTGTGGGTAGAGAAGAGGTAAAGTATTTCTTGTACAACTCTGACTGTGTGTTCAGATGGCCATCACCTGCATGCAAACATGCATAAACTTACATTTCAGATGCAAAATACATGAAACTTCTGACTTAAGAACACATTCCTGAGTCGCTTTAGTTTGTTCTTTATATAGTATGTAATTTGTTTTGGAGTTAAAAGTGTGTCTTCCCATTACCCACTCTGATTATGGTGTTGTAGAATATCTCTATTTGAGGTTTTACCTTACTTTATGAAGCTTCACAAAGAAATGTACTGAAGATAAGTGGCTTTTCAACATGCACAATGGAAAGGGGAGTGGGCTATTTCAAGAGATTAAAAAATTTATCTTCTTTTTTTCCCCTCTGTCACAGATGCCCGAGATGTAGAGCAATTGAGTAAGAATAACATTACGCACATTCTTTCCATCCATGACAGTGCCCGCCCTATGCTTGAGGTAAGAAGTGTGGGGTACTCCATCGTAAATCCTTACTTTGCAGTTGACTGCTACAGTCATCTCGGGGTTAATTTCTTTTTCTCTGCAATTTGTGTTTTGAGACTGATTTTCTTGACAGCTGTAGTTTTGGCATCCTGACACAGGTTTTGTTGTTGCTGCTGTTATAACAACAAGAAGCCTAACTGACAAAGGAAAAGAATTACAGTGTCAAACAATGTACCAAAATAATGGGATTATGTTATTAATTTAATAATAAAGGTAAATTTCCTTTTCTGTGGAGTTCAAGCATCACATAAACAACATTCCATCTCCACTCCAACCCTACTTTGTACGTGGGCCCCTTTCTTGAATCTCTATAGCAGATGGCTGTCTGAGAGGTTTGCAGTCCTTTTCCATGTGAAATAGCCTTATTTAGACTTGGGGGTGTAGGAGGAATCAGTGATCCCCCATATAATATATCTAATATAGCAGGGCATCTGTAGTCTCCAACACTTTAATATAAAATATTATTCCCCATTTTACTGAAGGAAAGCTGATCTGAAGACCTGTAATTTGCTGCGTTATCTTGAGCTGGGACCAGGCTACAATTCTCCTGTGTTGGACTGTTATGCTTTCTTCTCTATACCAGCTTACTTTGGAAGGAGGGGAGTCTGGCTGGGCTTTGCCACACCTTAAAATCCTGCTGTTTGATATATGTCAGGAACTATTGTCCCCTAAAATTTGTTCGTTCCTTCCTTGCATTCCACGTCTCATGAAATATGGCAAAATAGCGGGTAAGGCAGTTGCTGGTGTTACCCCATGTATGCTACTGGGAATGTCTGCTTTTCAGTCTCATGTAGAAATCTCTAATCAATTCAGTCCTTAAACTACAGAATTTCAACCTGTCCCAGGCAAGTCAATAGGAAAGCTGAACAAAAAGTGTCCCCAGTATATCACAATCAAAGCCAATATCAAGGTATCGATGAATTCAGGGTTGACCTTGAACTTAAAAGCGTGCTGGACCAGAGCTTTAGCTGTTGATTTTGTTATACAGTCCACTAGACTTCTGTTGTGCCTTATGAATTTCAAGAGTGCTCTTAGTTGAAGAAAGAAACATTTGTACTGAGGGAGATAAAATGTTGCCTGTAGGGTGCTGGTCTTTAAAATGAATAGAAGACTATTTTGTTTTATCATGATTAGAAAAGTAGGGAGACTAATTATGGCACAGATCAGCTGCAGCCTCTGGCCAATGTGTATGCGGGTGGTGGTAGTAATTTTGGCAGCCCACACACCACGTCCTTACCTAATGCTGGTGCATCTGTTAGTGAAGATGCATGGTAAATAGATCTGACAGCTTTTGAGAGTTAAATATAACCAAGTCACCATTTCTTCCTCTAGCTATGGCCACAAAAGCCATGAAGGATTATATTTACCTGGATCTGTTCCCAGTCTGGTTCCTAACAGTGTCTCAAGAGTTACAGTGTCTGCTTTAATCATCTGTGATGGTTTGGACCTGGCTCCCTGCCAATTGTCCGAACTCACAGTAGCAGTCCCCCCTTCTCCCTGCCTTCTTATTTATACCCTGATTTACGTAAGAATTGTATGGAATACTGGGAACATGGCTACTTCCTTGGTTACAGACTGGTCACCAAGGAAGGCCTAGATTAAAACTACCACATCACCCCTTCTTCCAACTGTGCCTTCAGTTTTCTCAGTATGCAATACAGTCCTTTATGTAACAATGATCTGGAAAAGAACTGTTAAAACTTCTCAGTTCCTAAAGTAGTGGAAGGATTTCAAATTCTGCGTGTTTGGGAGTGGAGTTAATTACTTTATCAACCATGGTCTTACTGTGGTGATTGTTTGCAACTGAATGCTTCTGTTCTGGAACAACAGCCCAGAAAACTTCTGTTCATTTTTGTTACTTCCTTTGTTATTTACATCCTTGCCAGATGTTAGGTAGGTTTGTTTTCAGCTTGCGTATCCGCACTGTGCTTGGGGATTGTTCTCATTTTCCACTGAAATCAAATGGGAATGCTTTCCCTGTGTGTATCCCTCATCCCCTTTCTCCTCAGATTTCACTCCCGGAGTTATTACATTTGTGTTCAAAAATTAATTTGTTGTTATTTGGACCTTTAAACATGCAATTGCAGTGATAAGAAAATACCTTTTGTCTCAGATTCCCTATTTTATGTATATGTATTTACATGAGTGCTGATCACCTGTAAAAAGCTGCCTTTTCTTCAGCTGTAGTAGTTGCGTTTGTCTTTTGCAAACAGTATTTTATCTCAAGTACTTCCTAGTCAGTCCGTAGGAAATGCTACAGATACTTCCTCAGACAAAGCTTTCTGTGCAAGCTAAGGAAGGTAAGCCTGTTTAGACACTGAAAAGCCAGTAGTGTTTTAGTAACATGTCAACAAAGAGAATGTGGCGTTTTTTTGGCTGTCTGTGGAGCAAATTAATGTGAATCCGTAGTTAGCTCTCAGAGGCCACAATTACCCACATCTTGCTTGTCAGATTTTGAAGTTTCAGTAATGACTGTTTTGATACAATAATACTTCCGATAGACCACTTTAAGTGCTCTATCTGAAGTACTGATTCTGTACCCACTGCTGGTGGGTAGAGAATGAAAATGACCAACCTGGCTTGGTTGTTCATGATCAAGAATTCAATACTCAAAAATAAAAACGTGGTGAACACCAACTTGCTACAGTTTCTAAAACTATTTTTTAGTGTAGTAACTAACTGCATTGCCAGTCTGTGTGATGTTACAGACTGTTTTTACTTGGTTGCTTGAAATGCCCACAGTACCTTTTAAAAAGTCTTTTCCTGTGTGATTTATGTACTGCATTTTTTGAGTATAGGTTACTTTAGTACCTCGTAAATTGATAAGCTATTAGAAAATGATTGAAGGATTTCCCAAGGAAATATTATATTGGTTTTGGTTATGTAGTATGTGCCTACTGAGATATAGTTTAAAATGAGCTTTCTTACAGAAATTTGGTTTTAGACACGATCTCAACGATAATTTACAAACCCTTATGGATGTCTGATTTGTGGGTGGCTCATAATCAAAGTTTGGCCTTAGGCAGTTACTGTATGCTTTCAAGCTGGAATAACGAAAAAGCAGGTATAAAAATGAGTTGGATTCTAAGATTTTTTTTTAACTTTACACGTGGGCAGCTTACATTAAGTGAAAGATAAAGAATTGTTTTGTTAGGCTTCAATTGATTTACATTGGAAGAAATTTGCCAAAATCTGCCCTGAACTGTCTTGCAAGTTCTTTAGGTATAAACTATTTCAAAGAAATTTTTCCTCTAATAAAAAACAGTGTTGAAATTTATATTTAGAGAGCATTCTAAGGCTATTGTTCCCATGAAGTGCACAGTTGTTAAACAGAGTGTTAACCACTTAGGTAAGCATTTTATAGTTTAAAAGATGTGAGTTCTTGTGATATATATGTCTATCTCACAAAAAACCCTGTAGATAACTGGTAGCATGTCCTAGAGAAAGGACTGCATGCCGTATGGAACAAGGTGTGTTATTTCAGATGAAATGAGTAAGAGCAGTGTCCAACTACACCATGTGTGCTTCTGCAGAGGCACAGAGGCAGAACCCTTGGTGAATCAAGTTGGCTCCTCTAGAGCATTTTGGATGGCTGCCCATGGAACAGTCACAGATGTTTTATAAATCCACACAAAAGCCATATACAGAGGAGAATAATTAGGTTTCTTGCCACCTGCTTTCTGTTCTATTTCTCAGGAGTTCAGGATTTAAAATACCTATTCAGAATGTGAAACACTGAAAGGTGGATGAAGAGACATGTCTCTAAGTGTGCTTAGATAATAGTGTGTCTGGCAGTGACCTGTTTGGTTCATCCAACAGGTCTGGGCTTCTGTAAGGCCTTTGGCATCATCCCCCACAACATGCTTCTCTATACTGGAGAGATACAAATTTAGTGGCTGGACTGTGGTGGTTAAGAAATTGGTTAGATGGTCTCATCCAGAGGGTAGTGGTCAACAGCTCAATGTCCAGATGGAGATGAGTCATGAGTGGTGCCCCTCAGCGTCTGTATTGGAACCAGTAATGTTCAATATCTTCATCAGGGACATAGACAGTGTAACTGAGTGTACTGTCAGCAAATTTGCAGGTGACACCAAGCTGAGTGGTGTGGTTGACACACCTGAAGGACAGGATGCCATCCAGAGACCTGGACAAGCTCAAGAAGTGGGTCCTTTGGAACCTCATGAGATTTACTAAGACCAAATGCAAGGGGCTGCAACTGGGTCAGGGCAACCCCTGGTATCAGCACAGGCTGGGGGATGAACAGATCTAGAACAGCTCTGTGGAGAAGGGGTTGGGGTGCTGGTGAATGAGAGGCTGGACATAAGACAGCAATGTGTGCTTGCAACCCAGAAAGCCAGTTGTATTCTGGGCTGCACCAAAAGCAGTGTAGCCAGCAGGCTGAGGGAGGTGATTCTGCCCCTATTCTCCTCTCTGGTGAGACCCCACATGGAGTATTGTGCCCAGGACAGTGGGCCTCAGTGCTCTGAGGTCCCCAGGACAGGAAGAATGTGAACCTGTTAGAGCAGGCAGCAATTGCTGTGTGTAGTGCAGGAAGGAGTGGAGTACAGCATGAGTTCCGGGGGAGGGAGAGGTGCTAGGAGTTCTTCTGGTCAGATGGGTGCTCAGACTCTGTCCCAGAGAGGTATTATGCACAGAGTCAGGGATGGATAGGGATTCTGTGGGTCCCCATGTAGAAAACCCGTCTCGGAACTGTGTGCTGTTGTGGTTGGCAAATGACAAGTCACAGTTTTTGACTAGAAGTAAGACTTTACCCATGAGGATTAGTAATTGCTGAAATATGTTTTCAGAGGCAACGATGGGTTTTCTCACATAGAGAGGTCTTTGAGCTTTGCGTTCTGTATCCATATTATTTCACAGTCCTTGGTCTGTATGAGACACTTTGAGGTGACGATCGTGGTGACTGTTGTGTGCATTGCAGACACCTGTCCATCAGTCACGAAATAGAATGAAACTACCAGCTTCTTTCACACAGTCCACCACACATTTGTCAGTTACCAGTAATTTTACTGCTGCTCTTAACCTGCACCAGAGGTTTGATCTAGTAAATGTATGAGCCCCATTAACAGTCGCCTGTGGTTGTGGAGTCCTTTGGCATTAATTTATTTATAGGATTATCATTGTCAAACTGACTACTGCTGCGTTGCAGGAAGCTTTGTACACTGCACTTAGACATCATAATGATCACAGTAATGCAGATCTTAAATCAATAAGAGTTTATGGGTGCATTCCTGCACTGTCCCTTCCCACTGAAACTTTCTGTTGTTGACTCTATGACAAACTTCATTAAGAGTAGCTTTTTGCATTTGTACTGCTTCTGTGTGCTTGTCATTTTTCTTTCTTTGTTTTCTATTGCTACAGAATATTTGTTTTGTTTTTATTTTCAGTATGTTGATTTTTTTTTCCCCATCACTCTACATAGTTAACCAGAGCACCCTCAGAGGACAGTTATCTGTTTGTTTTTTCTTTGTATTCTGATGTCATTAATAATATCAGCTTAATCTGGTACATGCAGAGCACTGGTTTTCCCCTCTTTTTTTCCTGAATTGATGACTACTTAAATAAAAATGTTGATATGGTAGGTGGGTGGAGGGAGGGGGAAGGCAGAGAGGAGCTAATTGCTGACTGAACGACCATGCACAGTTTTGGGCATAATATTAAAATAAGATAATAAGTCATTAGAGAGTGTCCAAAGGAGAGCTACGAATATGGTGAAGGGCCTTGAGGGGAAGCCTTATGCGGAGTAGCTGAGGTCACTTGGTCTGTTCAGCCTGGAGGAGACCGAGGGGAAACCTCATTGCACTTACAACTTCCTCATGTGGGGAAGAGGAGGGGCAGGCACTGATCTCTTCACTCTTGTGACCAGTGACAGGACCTGAGGAAATGGCATGAAGCTGAGTCAAGGGAGGTTTAGGTCAGATATCAGGAAAACGTTTTTCATCCAGACGATGGTTGAGTACTGAAATAGGCTCCCTCAGGGAAGTGCTCACAGCACCAAGCCTGTCTGAGTTCAAGAAGCATTTGGACAATGCTTTCAGGCACATAGTATGATTCTTGGGATATCCTATGCAGAGCCAGAAGTTGGATTCAATGATCCTGATGGGTTCCTTCCAACTCAGCATATTTTATGATTCTTTCTTGTCCAGTCTGTTAGCTTGTGCAGCCAGCACAACTTAAATGAACTGTGTCTTTGGAAATAAAGAACTTCTTAGCCAGCTTGTCTTATAAATAAGTTTAGATATTTTTTCTGTGCAAATTCTTAAAATTTTATGAGAGTAGAAATAGGCTTTCAAATACTCAGTGTCTAAGGAGCTGAACTGAAAGGGAAGAGCAGAGTTAAAAAACTCTGAGATCATCTTTAAGAACACTTTCATACTCCCTGAGTAAATAGTGAAATGCATGAGTAGAATACATGCAATGAAAAGATACTGTTAACTGGAACAAAACCAGTAAATCTGAAGAAGAGAAGTCGTAGAAAAATCAGGATGCTATGGTGAAGCTGTTAACTCCTCTGCTCCCGTTTTATCTCTGCTGAATGCTGCAAAATACCTGTTTTATAAGGTGTTAAGAATGAGCAGCTTGCAGCTGGGGAAAGCACAAGAGGAAGTGCTGGATCAAGATTATGAATTTCAAAAAAAAAAAGTGTGACTGGCTGGTAAATCCAGACCTGTGGAGGAAAGTGAAGAGCTAAATGGGTGAACATCTATGAAAACCTGAGAAATGTTTCTTAAATCAAATGGTCAGAGCCTGCAGACTTAATGTACATAATACTTTCATATCAGCTTGCATTAGATCTGGAATCTTGTTTCATATTTTTAATCCCGGCTGTATTTTGTAAATCTTAATGTAATTTTAGTTGAGCTTAATAGTTTTGCATGTTTACAGATGATCTTTAGACTATACATGTGCAGTTCTTTTAGAAAAGGAAAGCAAACTGAACTACTATAGAAGAACTGAACTGACAGCTGTGGGACAATGCAAGTAATCTGCTTGGCATAGTTTGTGGATAGTATTTTTGCAGTTTTGGTTTTGACTATAGAAAGGTATCATATCTGCTGTTAGCACTTAATGTTTACTATCGGGGAACTTTTGCCTAATCTTCCTAAAGTTCTGTAATTCTTTCATTCCATCACCAGTTGGGGGAAACTGGTAATAGAAAGAAAACTTCTTTCTTTCATGGCTGCGCTTTCTGGATTGATTTCACATTTTTGTGTGTATAACAGGAATTACCCTGTGCTAAAACAAAAAGGAAAAATGTATGGCCCCAGCTCCCCCAGCACTTTGGGAGTGCTGAAAGCTGCTTTAGTGCTTTGTTCTGTAATCATAGATTCATAGAGGAGTTTGAGTTGGAAGGGGACCTTAAAGATCGTCTAGTTCCAATCCCCCCTGCCATGGACAAGGACATCTTTGACTAGACCAGGTTGCTCAAAGCCCCATCCAGCCTGGCCTTGAACAATTCCAGGGATGGGGCTTCCACAGCTTCTCTGGGCAACCTGTTCCAGTATCTCACCATCCTCATATTAAAGAATTTCTTCCTAATATCCAATCTACACCTACTCTCAGTCTGAAGTCATTCTCCCCTGTCCTGTCACTACATGCTCTTGTAAAAAGTCCCTCTCCCTTTTTTGTGTAGACTCTCTTTGTGTACTGGAAGGCCACAATTAGGACACCCCAAAGCCTTCTCTTCTTCAGTCTGAACAATCCCAGTTCTTTCAGCCTTTCCTCATAGGAGAGGTACTTCTTCCCTCTAAACATCTTCATGGCCCTCCTCTGAACTTGCTCCAACAGTTCCATGTCTTTCCTGTGCTGGGTTCCCAAGAGCTGAATGCAACACTCCAGGTGAGTCTCACCAGAGTAGAGTAGAGGGGCAGAATCACCTCCCTCAACCTGCTGGCCACACTGCTTTTGGTGCAGCCCAGGATGCAGTTGGCTTTCTGGGCTGCAAGTGCACATTGCAGGGCCATGTTGAACTTCTCATCCACCAGCATCCTCAAGTCCTTCTCTGCAGGGCTGCTCTTGATCTGTTCATCCTTCACTATCTGAGGACTATCTTCACACAGAGAGTGGTCCAGAAAGAATTTGTCTGAACTCAAAAGTATCACTGCTCAACACGAAATAACTAAAGAGGAATAACTGGGAAACCAATCAGCCATACCATTTTTTAAAAAAAAATGCTTATTCTGGACAGATGCTGCTCAGCAGGTGAGAACAGCCAATCTGTTAAAACTGTGTTAAAATACTGGGTAGCATACAGAAGTTTGGAACTGTAAGAGGCCTTTCATATATGCAAATCGCATCTTGATGACATGAGAAGCGAAGTCCCTTCTGGGTTATGGCTGGGCAACATGTTCTCTGCACAGGCTCTGCTGTCATCGATATCCAACCTAAAGACTTAGAGCAACTTTTAAAGAGGAAGATAGCAAGACAGCCTTCAAATTAGAGTTGCTAATATAATATAGCAAAGTCACTGCAGTTGTATAAATATCAGCTCTACAAATTAATAATTTAGTTGTTGGACTGTTGTGTTTCCATCCATGGCACTGAATTCTTATATCACCAATGTTAGAAGCTGTCGATTTTCAGCCGTTGTGCTAACTTCAAGAGAAAGTGTACAAGTTCTTCTTTTAACAAAAACCTTAACTTTCTTCTATGATGTTTCACTGCCTTTCATGGTAAGGGTTTCCCCTTATGAGATGTTTCAGAAGACCATGCTGAGCAAAAAAGCTACCATTTTTCTTTCAGGTGTAGCGGCACCAGACGATTCTAGTTTAAAGTAATGCCCTTTCTGGCATTGGTTCTGCCTGTGATGTTGGGGGCTCTGACTAATTTTTCAAAAATGGCATCGGTAGCCCACTAAGAAGGCACCAACAGACTTCCACAAAGCAGCTTTTAAAGTGTGTCAGGCCAGGCCTTCATCATGGGGTACCCTTGGCAGAGGCCACTGTGGTGATGAACCAAATTAGTTCGCATTTCGAATTGCTCATCACTCATGAGCTATGTCAAGGGAAACACATTCCTATAGTGGCAGGGTGCTCTGACCTGGTTATGCAGAGGACATGATGTGGAGAGTGTGTTAGCCCATTCTTCTAATCACAGAATCATAGAATGGTTTGGGTAGAAAGGGACCTTAAAGGTCACCTAGTTCCGACTCCCTTGCTGTGGATGGGCAGGATCACCTTCCCCTAGACCATCCAACCTGCCCTTGAACATATCTGGGGATGGGGCTCCATAGCCTCTCTGGGCAACCTGTTCCAGTGTCTCCTCACTCTCACAGTAAAGAATTTCTTTCTAATACGTAATCTAAACTTGCCCTCTTTCAGTTTGAAGCCAGTCCCCCTTGTCCTGTCACTATGTGCCCTTGTAAAAAGTAATGTGAGTCTATTCCAGAGGTGTAGTAATCCTGTTTCAGCATTCCCTTAAAGAAAGAGGCGGTTGGGATATTTTGTTTTCTTTTGTACTCAGGGATCCTCTTGAGGGCTCAGGAATGAAGTGTGATAGGTAGTGCTCAGATGTTAGATATGCCCTGACATGCCTGGGGTCTTGAATAAGTCATGTAGTCAAGGGAGATTAACAAAGTCCTTCTTTCAGCTGAAGTATGTAGTCCTGTAAATATTCTTGGTGTGACCTAAAGGAGATAAACCACAATTTAATACAAACTCATTAGTGTTTTCTCACATGTGCATTCCTTCAGATGAGCCAGGTTAGAACTGCAATTCAGAGTTAGAATTAGAAATAATAAGTACAGCTCTCCATGCAAGTAAAATAAAATCCTTAAGTCTTCAACATTTCCCTCTTATAATTTTAGAAAGGAGGGATGGGGAACGAGGGCTTTAACATGACACTTTGTATTTATGATTGGCACATTCCAGTGTTAATAACAATGAGCTTTTCAAAAGTGTCACTGAGACTACTTCCTAAGAAAACCATGAAACAACATTGCAAAAAACTCTGACTTGTAAAAAGTAATGTATCATTCCTGATAACACAAACCAAATGTATAAATTCTGCAAGAGCATCCCATTTGCTGCTGTTCATATTGTTCAGGTCTTTGCAATTTCATTTACAGTAATTTTCAAAACCAAACCTAAGTGTGTTGTTCACTAAAGTCAATTAGTGGTTGCTTTTTGGCTGAAATACTAGTGCATTTTCTATGAGTCATTAATAAAATCATCACTAATGGTGATTGCTACAGAAAGTAACTGAAAGGACAAACAAACGGTTGAACGGTTTTCAGTTTAGCAGGTTCAGTTTGGTGCATTACTGGACAAAACTCTTTATAAACTCTTGTTGGTTTGGCTTGAGGAAGCTTTGCGCTCGCTGTTTCCCACTTTAGCTTTTTTGCTGAAATGCCCCTAAACAAAAATAAGTCCTCCTGTCCTCATCTGTTGATGTGGCGACTCAAATTAACACATGGTTTTTGACTAACCTGAAAGAACTTGCCAGGTGGTGGAGGTTTTCTATTTGCATCTCAGTTCACAGATTTAAATTTAGGGGTTTATGTTTAAAAAAGAATTTCTTGGAAGTCGTTGATGATATCTTTACATAAAAGTAAATAGAGAAGTTTAATGCCAAAAATACAATCCTGCTGTTTTTAAACTCTTTTTTTTTTTTTTTTTACGGACCCTTCTCCCCCTCCCTGCCCTTGGAGAGGAGAAATTTTGTAATTTGAGGTTCATTTTCCCTCTCCTCTCCTTTTAACATCTGAAATTCTAGATTCAGGCTTCCAGTGCTAACTAGAACCTAAAAAATCGATATACAGCAGTGGAGGAGACAATGTTCTGAAAATTGGCTGTAAAAACATGACTTGGAAAACCCACTAAACATGAAATAATGAGTAGCATTTTTAGTCCTTATTCTCATGCAGAATGTTTTGCTAGAGTACTCTGTTTTAATTAAAAATCGCTGGACAGTTTTCTTTTAAATATAAACTGTGTGTTAGTATAGTTTAGGGTGTAATCAAACTGAGTATCATTCTTAATGACTCCAGAATATCTTTGATCATTGCAGAGGAACAACCATCCATATAGGTGTTGCATTTGTCTCACAGTACTTTTTGTACTTTATCCTTTTCGCAGCTGAAATCATTCTTGGTATTGTGCAATTAAATCTGTGTGTGCTCTTGAGAGATCCTGTTTTCAGTCACTGGCCCATTATCTGACATTTAGCACTTAAAGATAAGTCATTTTGCTACTGCAAAATTCTGTGTGTTCTACTAAAAAATCTAAATGCCAGTTTTAAAAAGTTCAGTTGAAATTAAGTTGGAGGTTTTTTAAACAGATTATAGGTAAATAGAATAGAAAGAATATTCCTTTAACTAGACTGCTACATTCTTGAGCACTGAATGAAATACTGGCTTTAATAATAAAGATTTATCTTTTTTTAAAAGCTAATGATATTGGGAAAGTCTTGTTCTTTAGTTTTACTGACTTTTCCAAATGTGAGAAAACTGTTCCATTTCCAACTTTAGTAGATTGACCTCTAAAATAATTAGAAATTTGAAAATGACTGCAATTTCATGAGTTCCTAAGCCTTGTGTAATACCTCTGCATATGTATGTGTGCACCTAAATCTGGTTTTAATACCTTGATAGTCACTGCACCAGAACTGACTTATTAATACCAGAATCTGTGATGAAATTGTGCAAGTGTTGTTGTTGTTTCTGAAATAACAGTGAATTTTAGAAATTTTACTTAACTCTCGCTTGTTTCAGCTCTGACAATCTTGAAATCAGAATACTTGCTCTAGTTTTGTTAGCTCTCACTGTATCGGTTTAACTGTAGCACTTAGTTTCAGGGCCTAAGAGAGACAGAAATCTAGTTTTGGTGGTTACTCTGCTGAAACAGAAAACAAAAAAGTAAATTATATTTTATTTTACTGATTTTTTGGGGGGACAATGTCCACAGGATAAATACACCAAAAGAAATGAGAGTGCTGCTTTTATTTGATGAGGGCATCGGTTAGGATCATCACATGAATAATAAGCAAAAAGTTTAGAGAAGTCTGTGTGTGTTGGAAGGTAGGGGTGTTTGGTGGTAAATGTGATTGATGAAGAAAGGAAAGTGAGCAATGATTTAAAAGTGACAAGTGGAAAGTAGTAGTGAATTGAGATAAGCAGAAAAAAGCATGCCGTTGTTCACAGTCTTGTTGATCTAGGAGCTTGGGTCTGTACACATTCTATATGCATGTAATGTTTTATTATCTGAGAACATGCATAGATTCTGTGTCATTAAAAATGTTGGATTGATTTTTTTAAAATTTTTTTAATTGGGTAATCTGCAAAAAAAATTTTGGAGAAATACGACATGACTGACAGCTGTCAGCTGAAGAAATGTTTGAATAACCACATATTAGCAGCAGTGTTCAGTAAATAAAAGAGATGTATTACTTCGTATAGAGTTTAAAATAGTATTGCTCTTTTCATCAGTCTTTAAGCTGTGCAAGCTTTTCACTTTGCTTTGAATAAATACCATGATTTGGGATGAGTAGCTCCGCTGTAGCACCTAATTTAGTGTGTGTAGGTGATGTGGTACAACACTTCTTTTGAATTGTTCTGTCCTTCCTTCACTGAATATTTTTTAGGAATTATCATTCCTAGGAAACGAAGTATGGTTAATGTAAAAAGAAATAAAGAAGGACTTCCATATGGTTGACATAGAATTTGTATTTGTTTTTCCATCTTCGTTAGTGTGCAGATTTGGTTCACCTTGGGATATTGCATCTGCAGCCAGATTCAAGTTTATTTAAAGAAACTACTGACTAGGTACCAATTTGGAACCATTTGAAATTTTCACTAGGAGCTGGTCTGCCTGATTTTTCAATAGTCTTTTAGTTTAGCTTATTCTGATTTAGTCGCTGTTTCAGTGATTGTTGCCACCTAACATTTTATGCTTTGCAGTTTCAGAATGGCAAACAAACTGCTAGGTAATAAAATAGTGATATCTGTTTCTGGCATGCTGGTACTGCATCTAAAATGTTGTAGGTAGCTATTTGCTTGCTTGGCATTAATTGTTCTGCTTCGAAAGGTCCCCTTGGGGCAGTTCTTCGAATTTATCTATAGGGTATGTGCACAGGAAAGGCAGCAGTGTCTTGGGGCACAAATATACAGATATTTTGATCCTGGGGTAGTTTTTTTCAAACAGAGACAAAGATAGCAGAGCTCAGTAATGAAATATCCTTCTATTGCTAGCATGTTTAAAAAAGAAAGTCTCTACAGCATGTGTGAGAAAAAACTAATTCCAGAAATCAGTGCAGGAATATCTACATGAAAAATCATGAGTCTCATTTATGAATACGTAGCACATACAATCTTGCGGTTGTGTTGTATTTCAGGTATCCAATTATGATTAATGATATTTGATCCTATTATTATAATTATTATTTCAACCTAGAGAAGCAGAACTTGATGGTAGGGTGGGATCCTCAGGAGTTACCAACTCTGGCCAAACTGTGTTTGGTTCGAAGTCACTGAGAGTTTCACTGTTGATTTTTGTGGGAGCTGGGTTAGGTCACTGCACAGTACTTTTGAAATCCCACCTCTAACTATTTCTGAGTTGAGTGTGTGATTATTTCCTCACAGGGAGGAGTCCATCACCACAGGCTTCCAAAAACACAGGTGACACACTTTGGTCAAAATACCAAATTCCAGTAACTTAAACCATCTCCTGCCTGAGAAACTTCATTAATAACGTTAATAGGCTGATGCTGAGCATTTGCAAGCACAATAGTGAAAAGTGTGCTGTGGGCTTCACTGGAAATTGTAAGTGCTGAAGATGCCCAGGATCAGGCTTTGGATGAGCCATTCAGTACCATGTGTGGTCTCTCACAGGCTAGTTTCATGCTTGCTTGCAGTAGTTGGAACTAGCCAGCTGTGACAAAAAAAAGAACACTGTGGGTCTTAAACTTGTGCTGGTGCTACTTCTGCTTTTAAAGTGAACATTATCTGAAAGCCCCTCTACACTCAGCCTGTGAAAAGCACTCAGCATGTGCCATAGCTTCTGAAATCTGCAGAACAACTTGCGTCAGGGCATGCTGGGGAGAGAGAACCTTCTGGCATACTGTGCTTCAGGGTTAGCATATCTCCTACCCTCAATTTTCAATTTTTCAATGGCATGGAGTTGGGGAAAAAAGAATAACATGTAAATTTACTTTCGGGTCACAGGCTCTCATTTTACTGGAGTGACTCACTTGAAGTGATATTAGTGTCCGAGGTAAACCTCTCAGATGTGTCATACAAGGTGTTTATTATCGTAATTAATCAGTTACAATATAATTCTCATCCTTGGCTCAGCAGTGTATCAATATATGTATTACTGCTACATTGTCTTCCTAAGTGAATGTGTCTGTGCAAGCTGTTGTGCATTAACTTGTGGCTGTGGAGCCATTCTGGCTTCCCACAACAGGCATCCCTTCTGATATAAGGCAGGAGGGACTGTTGCTTGCTGATGGTGTTGCCTCTGGCCACAGGCTGCTCTGGCTTCCAAACTGACTTCATTCTTATGCTCTCTCCTTGGCTGCATTTTGCCACGCAGCTCTCATGCAAAATGCCACGTGTGCTGCCCCTGGCTTGATGCTGTCCTGATGGCACCTTCTCCCTCCTCAGGCACTGCTGCTTCTTTGTGTCGTGCTCAGCATTTTCTGTAGAGCCTTCCCCGCTCTGACTCTGCCTTCCCCAAATCAGAAGGCCATAAACAGAGGCAATTCTCCTCTGGCTGTGACATGCTGGAGATGGACTGTGAGGAAGACTGGTAAAGCATGTTGGGGACAGGGGAGGCTCTTAAATCTGTGTGACTGTGAAGAAGACACTGTCTTGAAGGGATTCTGCTGGGTTGAGAAAATAATTGGTGCCATGTGCAAGTGGTGATGAAGAGATGGGGGTGAGGTATCGCCACAACCTTTCTGACATAGTGGCAAAGTTCATGCATCTTGCAGAGGATTAATGTGGTGGTGTGTCATGGTGCTGGGGTCAGGATCTTTCATAAAAGGGATTGCTCTTTGGTGTGAGATAGCAAGTGAAGAAGCAAAGTGTGTGTAGGGGAAATAAAGAGGGCTTTCCGAGCCAGCAAAGCAAAGGTGTTGGAGGAGATGCTGCCTCAGGTAGCCATCACACTTGAGCAGTAAAAATTCCTCCCCTCCTCCCAGCTGGCAGACGAAATGCCTTGTAGGTATATGTTGTACTCCATCTCAATGGCAAAGGATCTCTTGTAGATAAATGTGTGACGTTCCTTTTGCGTGAATTCTTATCTTCACAAGCACATCTAAGAATTTGTAACTCTGCATCTGAGATAATTCAGAAGAGTTCCAGTGAATGATTTAGTTTTTGTGTGACTGAGATGCAAGTTGTATTCTTGGAAGTCCTATTTGAGAAGTCAGCTAAATATGCTTTCAGAAGTGTTCTGTTTCTTAACAGTCATAGGAGCAAAGCAAGCTTTGAAAATAAAATGACAGTTTAAATGAACGTTGACAATGCAAAGCAGTAGAATATGAGTATAGTGTTGTTTTAAATATACCCAGTAACATTTTTAATGCATCAGAAATGGTTATCTAACTTCCCTAATTGATCTTCTAACTTAACTATGATAGCTGACTAAGAAAGACAGGCAAACATTGTGGAAAAAAAGTGTGAGTTTAATGGTTGTCCTGCTTGAAGATTCAAAAAAAAAAAAAAAACAAAACCAAAACAACAACAACAACAAAAAGGACAAAATCCATACCACAAACATATTTCTTCTCTGAAATGCATTTTGTTTGGTTTATCAACTTGAAACAAAAATTATTTCATGGAATCAAAAGAAGTTGTATATCACAATTTCAGGTTGTAGTATCTGTTCAGAGAAAGGGGAGGGCATGAGAACATGTAACTTAGTTTTACTAGAAATGTTAGAACGATTATGTTTTCAGAAGGAGGTTTAGACCTTTTTAATAAAGATGCTTCTGTTTTAAAAAGCTATTTGGCCTTGGGAGAAGAATGACTAAGCTATGTGCTGGTGTCTTAGCAACAACAGTGATGTGAAAAGAAGTGTTTTAAAATCTGACTGTATAGAGACAATCTATGCATATGTGAATGGTAGTGTTGCTTCCTAAAAGTCATTAATATTGCATCGATCTAGAGCAGGACTTGTGTCTGGGTAGATAAATGTGTTTAACCTGAGTCTTTTCATTCCTTTTTGCTACTTTTTTACAGGGAATGAAGTATCTGTGCATTCCTGCTGCTGACTCACCCTCGCAGAACTTGTAAGTTTTCTTTAAAAATAAATCGCAAAACCCCAGAAATCCCCCACTACCATGATGCCTGTTTTACAATTTGCTGAAAGTTCTGATTACACAAATGTGGTTTTTAATCAATTAAGAAAACACAGTAACACTTTATTTGAGCCTCCTCTTTGTATGTAAGGTTTGTAGGAGTCTCAGTTTGTAAACACTTTTCATTTGTGGCCTTAAACTTCTGGAATTCCCTAGTGAATCTGCTCCTAATTCAGTCCCAGTTTATTCTAGCCACTGTTTTTGTAAGTCTTTTTGCTTGGCTCCTCGTTTTTGTTAGTGCTATCTTTAGCCATTAACAAAAAGAAAATATTTGAAAGAGGTATGAAGCCTGGTGCTTCAAGGGCTGAAATAAATTCCTCACAGTGAGCCTCCAAAACAAAGTCCCAGTGTGCAAACTACCCCTGCAACTGTCTGCTCTGGTCTTGAACCTGCCTCAGAAGTCCCTGCTGCCCTTAGTAGTTAAGCTGGCATGGCAGGGAGTTTCTGCCCTGCAGTGATTCTTACCTTGAGGAAATATGTACTGCAGCTAGGGTGTCCCAGCCTTGTTCTTTCTCATCCCTGCTAACGTTCATGTAACGCTCATTTCTTTCCCTTGGTTTTAATTCAGTGTAGCAAGTCTTGATTCCAAGGAGAAATCAAAACAAGAGAACTTGAGTGGTGACCAGCTCTTTCTTCTAGAGCTCACTGTTTATTGTTGGGGAGAGGTGAGGGGGGTTTCAGCCACATCCTGCTACCAGGTTTTGTAGAGAAACAAGTAGTTGAAAGAGGCCTGGTGTACGGAAGGAAATGCAGCACTGCTTTTCTCTCATATCACAGCAGTATTCCGGCTCATGCTTTCGGGGGATATTTTTAGAGTATGTGTTTCTCATAATCTAGAAAGATTCCAGTGTGGCACTTGATGCGTGATGATTTGCCTTTTCATTCTGCATTTCTGTCATGATTTTAGAGGTAGGGAAAAAAAAAAAGGTACCACACCCTTACCCCCAGTAAAAACACCCAAACCCTTAAATTTCAAGATAGGTCTGTAGTAAGAAGGCAGATAGCTAATTGCCTTTGTCATGGACAACTTCCATGGCCTTAATATTTAAAATTAATATAAATAAATAGATGTAAAAAAAAAAATCCTTTTGGGAAGGAAAACAAATATGAGATTAGAGGGAAACATTTACATGTTGGCATTTTGAGCTCTCTGGCATTTCTGAAAACATTTTGCAAACCTGCTTCCTTTGTTAATAGAGATGTGGATCAGTTGAGAATGGAAAGAGAAAGGATGGCATTTATTATGAATGTTAATCAGTGTACATTTCATCCCCTCTCTCACTATTAAATATCAAGGAGTTACACTGAAAAAACCTCCTGTGTTTGAGTTCTCTGGAGCAGTACCAAAGCTCTTAAAGCTTCAGTAAGAAGATAAAATATTTGCATGAGTATTGTTTCTGTTACGCTGCAGGCATCTAAAATACTTGCTTTGGTATCAGGTGGTTGCAAGCAAACGTCATTACTTCTAATACTGATACAATCCATCACTTAAAATAAAACTTGATGAGTAACTAATTTTTCTTTTTTTCTTTTTTTTTTTTTTTTTTTGCTATGTACAGTCCAGGTCTTCAAGTCAAATCAAATCATGATGCTCACAAATAGCAACGTTGCTTGCTTTGCACATACATTCTTCTGAAAGCAAGAGAGGAAGCTGCCTTTGTTCAGCCTGCGAAGACTAGGCACAGTCTTATCTAGGAGTAGTTAACCATGGCCAGGGAGGGATAGCTGGGGAACAGGAAAGGGAATTGCTCCTTCTGCAACATGTTTTGCGTATCTGCCCTCTTCTTTCGAAAAAAGGGGTTCTGCCAGTGTCAGGAAAAAACCCCAAACAACTGAAGCAGTGTCCTGTATTGGGGGTCCATGTGTTCTCTTAGCAGTGGTTGGCAGGCATAAATGACCAGATACACACTGCTGTTTCCTAACAGCAAGCTCGTCAGAAGCTTTGCTAACACTTTGCAACTGCTAGCAGGTTGATGAGGTCCAGCTGGAAGCCCTGACTCACTGAATTTTATGACTGTGAGCTCTTAATGCACTTCAGCATAGTTTTTGTGAAGGAAACTTCTGGGTTTTTGTGAGTATAATGCACATTTACTCCTAGTAAGCTTGTTTAGTGGAGTTCTCTTCCTCAGAGGAATCAATTGCCAGGGAAATACAGCAGGGATTCCCCTGTTAGCATGTGAGCATTCACTGAAGTGTATCAAAAGCTTGATTCTACTCCCATGTTCTGTCTCTACCAAGCATAGGAAGCAAGTAGTTGCTTTTGAGACTCAAGGTGTTTCCTAGATGTTAAATCAGTGTTTTCCCTGGTTTATGAAAATTTTACCTTGGGCCAGTGGCTGCTTCAGAAATGTCATCTCCTATAGAACTTGTCACTAAAAAGTTAATTCTGTAGAAATTAAATCTTCCCTTCCTGCCCTGTTCCAGTTAATTGTTTTCAGCTTTGTGTTTCTAAGGAATTAACCTCCAGCAGTCAGGCAGTTAGTGGTGATAATACAGAAGCCAGATGACCTAATAAGAGGAGGAAATTTTGCTGGATTTTTATTGCATTTACATTACCAAAGGAAAGAAACTTTGAGATGCTTTGTCCTATCTGATTTGGATGCTCTCTTTTTAACCTTCATGAATACTGGTAAAAGTCTGACTGGCAACAAATGAAAATAAGCTCTGGTATCATAACTCTGCTCTCAGTCTAGTTTTGGATTATGAAGCATGCTAAATGTGTAAGTTTAGGTAACTTTTACAACATGCTGCTAGAGGCATTGTACTGGTGGTTCCTCCTGTGGTGTTTTCCCACTGTGAAGATGATGCAGTTCAGGATGCTTTAAGCTGGGAGATGTGAAAGCCAGATATTATGAAATAAATTGTCCTGAAGTCCAATAGGCTGCAAATCAACACATTTGTCAAGTCTTTTCCTGTTAGAGATGGTAATCAACTGTTTTGTGGTTAATGTAAGACTTGCCATTCTTCTTTGTGTCTGGCATTTACCACACAGCTAACTGGTCCTCAATCTTTTCATGTAAATATGGGTTTAGATAAGTTTTCACGTAAATATGGTTTTACCATAACTTTGAAAATTATTTTGGGTAACTGTGTCTGCTGGCTCTAAAAGAGTCCCTGATGCCATAGGGTTGTGGAGGAGTACATTTCTCCATTTCTCTGATTCGAGGGGGGGCCATGGTTCTACAGAACGGCACCAATTCTAAATGTGCCTGTTTCTCTTCTTGTTTTCATGAATGCATGTAAACACACTTGACAGCGTTTCAGCAGACTGAGCATCAGCAATAAGAAAGGGCAAAAAATCCCCAGTGGAGTTCCCTATGTGCAGTACCTTGCAAAGGTGTTATGCTCAATCACAGATATTTTTCAAATCAAAGCGCTGAAATGTCTAACTAAAACTTGTGCTAGACCATTATAGCAAATTCACTGGTGCGTGAAGCTGCCCTCTTGGCCAGATTTTCTAGAGAGAAGGAGAAAATACAGATGTATGAAAAGATTGGGATGTTGTCAATACAGACCTAACCAAAGTTGCATTTGACTGAATTCTTTCAGTCTCAGCTAAGCGCTCCATCATTCTGCAATCGCAATGCTTCTTGCACAAACAGACAAACATCTCCTTTGTCCCCTGAGTTCATTTCTGTGAAGCCTCTTGTGTCCCCTGGCAGACCTGAGCACCATCATTTGTTAGAGCTCAGCCAGTGAAAGTATTTTGTGTGGCAGTCTGAGTACAAATGCATTTGTAAGGCTTTTTCTGTCTTCACATACTTCATCCCACATACTTCATCCATCCCTTGAGAAATATAAAACTGAGTTGCCATGCTGTCCTAAAGCTTGGGATTGCATCGTGCCTTGAGATTTTCCAAATAAGTTCCTCAAGTCTTCTCCAGCTGTGCTCTCCATGTTGTATCCAGTGATGCAGGAGTTGCCTTGGAGAGGGAGTCCTGGGCTTTGGGATCCCTGTTTTTTGATATCCCAGCTTTAGGTATCCTTGCCTTTGCAAGTTCCACAGGCAGTGTCACTATTTGCAACAGTGTTGTCCTCCAGGTCTTGAGTGTTTATAGTATCAGCAGCTGCACTGTTAGGCAGGAAAGGGAGCTTCCTTTTATGTGGGTATTCCTGATTTTTGTGTGGCTGCTGGTGCTGGGCTGAGGTTTTTTTGTTTTACCCTTGTGGTATAGTATTCACCCAGAGAGGGGAAACATCTTGAATACAGGACGTTGTGTTTCATGGGTGTTGAGCGCAATGTGCTTTCACGTTTGCCTTTGCTAATAAGCCTGGTGATGACTGCCCCTTAAGAACCTCTTTCCTCTGTCCACGTTGCTCACATTGCTACTGCTTGTGAGCTTAAATTGCAAGAGCACTCCAAGACCACAGTGACTTCCAGCTCTGTTGAACTGAAACTGCAGGCAGCGCCAAAGGCTTTGCAGTCAGAATGGCAGGGTGAGCAACTTGTGACTGGGATGCAAAGAGGCAGTGCTGCATGTTTACTGAGATGATGACAGCTGCCTAGTTATTATCCTTCAGACTTGCCTCACTTAAAATGAAGGGGCACATGTAAAGGATAATGAGATTACAAACCTTAAGATTTGTAAACTGAGTCTTCTCTCCATTTTCTCCTCTGTTGCTTTAAAAAAGGTAGGCTGTAGGCAAAGGTTGGCTGACACCCTGAATAAGGGCAGGCAGAAGGGGCACTGCTGTCCGAAAGGAGAAGATTGGAAGGACCTGAAGAAGCCAGGGCTTGAATTGAGCATTTTTTCATAGCAGAGACAAAAGGGAGAAATTTCATGTTGCAAAGAAGAAAATCCGTGCATTTGGATGTGTCCTAACGCATGGTTTGAAGGAGGAGGTAAAGTCAAAGTTAAGTGTAAGTTTGGGCAGCAGGTAGCTCTCTTTGTGAGAGACAATATGTCTTGAGAACTATTCGTGTAGTTGTGCTGAGTTCCATCTGACATCTGAGCATATGTGTGGACATGTGAGGTCAAGTCTCTAGTTTAAAGAGGAATAAAACACAAACCAAAATACCAACTTGACAGTCATCAGAATAAAGTATTTGTTAATGTTATCACACTGTAGTGCCTAAAATACTGGTTTCTTATTCAGATAGAATGGAGAATAGCTATGCCAGTGAGTTTTGTGTTCCTTTGGCAGACACTAACTTTTACTTTGTATGACCTGTATTCAGTTCTGAATTCTAGAAACAGCATTGAGCTTTCAGATATGTTTCTCTCTTTCTAAGTAGTGATTTTACTAAATAGATCACTTTCTTTATTCCCCTTCTGCTTTTGTTTTCAGAGCAAGGCATTTCAGAGAGAGCATCAAATTTATCCATGAGTGCCGACTCACAGGTGAAGGCTGCTTAGTTCATTGGTATGTATATACTTCCTACAAAAAACTTTTTAAGGGTTTCTCAACCTAGATTTGGATGTTCTTATTTTAATAAGTTAGTGAAATGCTCCCTTTACTCGAAGAGCCTCAGAAGATTTGCAAATGCTATTAAAACCTCATGCTAGGACTTTTGAGTCTCTGGGGTGGGCAGCTGCCTGGAGATAAAAGGAACCCAAGACATTTTGCTTGACCTTCTCTTATCAAACATTTTTGTAGAATTGATTTGACTAAGAATTTGTTGACTAGAGACATATTATTTATTTCTCATTATTTTAATTACTATATTTCTAAATGTCATTTCCATAATCCAAATAATTGATTAGTCTCTCTAACAGCTATTTTGGCAACTTAAAAATTGTTAAAAAAATTTCCTCTGAAGAGAAATTGATTTTTTTCCTCTTTTTTTTTTTTTTCTTTAAACTGCTGAAGTATTCAAATATTGCGTTTGTAAATAGCAAGTCTCTGATTGGAAATATGCTCCTGGGACTGTAGAGACTAGAAAAGGAAATCCCGCCCTGGGTTTTTGGTTTTTTTTTGCTCTCTGCTATTGGTTGTAGTCTTTGTGCTGTATGTCCAAGTGACATATCTGGGTCTATATCTGGACTCAGAGTTATCTTGTGATTTGAACGCTGGACTTACACACAGGCCTTGAGCATAAACCCTCACTTTGCTATTGACTCATGATCGGGCATGAGCCATTTGGTCAGCCTCGGTGTGTGGGAAATAGTAATAAGTAATAATGGAGTTTTAAAAATCATATATTTAAATTTGTGAAGATTTCAGAAATACAAAGTGTTCTTGAAATGCCAAGTGAAAGGGTCTGGAAACTCTTTTTATTCCGGTAAATGTAACTCAAACACATTTTTTATATTCACAGTAGTAAAAGTTCTGAGTTTGTCCAGTGCTGTCCAACCAGGCATAATAAATGACTCTTACTCTATCCCAGCATTTCATATGGGGAAACTGGAGTCCTGAGAGTTGAAGTTGCACAGTTGCAATGGATTGCAGAAAGAGGAACTCAAGCAACCGGACACATGTACTTTTTAACAGTTCAGTTAAAGTTCATTTTGGCCCCATGAAATTGAAGCCTTTATTCATGATGGAGAAGTAATGGTCTTATTTCACTGCTCTGATCTATATAAGCAGAAGAAAGAAAGTGGGTGACTTGTTTCTGCCTTATTAAAAAACAAATCTAACTTAGAATGTGTGCACTGTCCTCTGCTTTTGTGAAGACTTCATGTTTATTTCTTCCTTTTCAGTCTCTCATGAATTACCACTCAGAATCCACTTTCTCCATCATATTGTAGATTCATTGTGCTACATTTGAAAAAGCAGCAGCGCCAAAACTGTTTAACTCAAATATTTTGATATTTCTTCCTCGTGACAAGCAACACAGCAGTCTGCTGTGATGTTAAGAAATGATGCTTTTAACTGTGACAGATGAAGTACAGCACTGCTTCAGTGTATTTCACCTCATTTTTCGTGCAGCCTTGCAGGTGTCTCCAGGAGTGTGACACTGGTGGTTGCCTACATCATGACCATCACAGACTTTGGTTGGGAAGATGCACTGTCTGTTGTCCGCGCAGCGAGATCCTGCGCCAATCCAAACATGGGCTTCCAGAGACAGCTACAGGAGTTTGAAAAACATGATGTTGATCAGGTAAATGAACTGCAAACAAGAGTTGTGAAACACAGCTCCAAGTCAGATCATGGGCTACTTTTCATTAGTTTGTGGTCTCTGTGGTTTATCTGACTCCCTGTTTTTGCTTTGAGGGAGTGGCTTCTTAACCCAGCCTGCTCCACTGAGAAGGCACAGACAGAACTGATGGTATCAAGGAATGCTAGATGGGAGAAGGGATGGACCACAGGACCTAAATACCTCCTGCCTCACTGTGCTCTCAATGTAGCGATTGCTTGAAGACACAGTACAAAACCCATGCCTTTAGAGGGGTAAAAACTAAAGGTTGAGTTGCTCAGAACACAGCAGAAAGACCGACTTATAAGTACCAGTGGCATAAAATAGTTGTTTTCCCCACAACACATTCATTTGGAATAGTAAGCAGGAATAAAATCATAATCAGAAGTCTTTTCTGTCCAGGAGTTAAACTAGGTTCTCGTTATGACTTACATGCTGTGTCTCCTTCACCTTCTGTTGCTAAGACAATAAATTTTCTGGTGTGTAGGGCAGTCTCAAATCTGACTCCTTTTTTTTTTTTTCTTATTAGCCTTTGAAGGCTTTGTATGACTAGGAGAATTAAGGGAAGAGTAGGACTGCCAAGTGGTTTTCATAAGACAAAAATTAGTTTCTTACTCCAAAAAAGAACCATCCCACGCAAAAGACCTGGTCCCTGTGGGTGATTGGTGACTTCCACTTATGTTAACAACCTACTCTGGCTGCCCCCTTCATTTTCCATTGCTCAGCATGTTGCTGTTCTCTAGGCTTTTGTGCTTTTGGTGCTTATTAAAAATCGACAACAACAACAACAGAAGCAAACCAAAATCGGAAAGCAAAATACATGAGGCAGAGGATGTTGGTTTTTTATTCGATCCCTATCATTCTGCTGCAGAAAGCTCGGAGTTTAGAAATTACCATTTGTTTTGTATGATGCAGTATGCAACTGTAAATATTTGCGTTTTTTTAATATTTAACTGAATGTTTCCTGGATCGTTTGGAACTGGTGTAAATGGTAGAATAACTGATTTTTAAGAGACAAAAGTCAGAGAGGGACTTTCCAGACTTGTCTCCTTCCTCTCTTACAGTCATTTCTACTCTAATTGGTTTGGTCTAACAGCAATGACAATTAGGGCTATATGCAAATAGCCTGATAAAGACAGTAACGTCTCTCTTTTTTCATCCACCATGGACGGTGCATTCTGTCTTTTTTCACTGAGGGGGAGGCAGTAGGTTGCAAAAAGAAGTATCCACCTGTATTCACTGGCTGGGCTGGAGTTTCTTACTGTCTCTTAACAGCAACCACATCCTTAGCAGGTGTCTGTTTATACACCTGATTTCAGTGGAATAATGCCATCTGCTAAGGGTGTGAACTTTTTTCAGATTTCAGCAGCATGGGTGTTTTGCTGTGCCACTACAGGGTCATGGTATCCTGTAGGGTCTCTGGAACGGTGTCCTTTAGATTTTAGTCTTACAGGGTGGGGTGTAGTCACTAGGATCATAGCATGGTTTGTACCTGTTCCAAACCTTCACTTGGTAGCCTGAGGCTTCAGATTTGACTCAGGACTTCATGACCAAATGAGAGGGAGGGACTGTGTTGAGGTCTAGTCTCCCAGTGTCCTAGCAAATGGTCTTTATGGATCAAGCTGCTCATGAGCCTCAAACAGAATAAAGCTATGAAGGCTAAGGTTTGGAAAATTAGTATTTTCCCCTCTGGGATACAACAGCTGGGGTCTGTGTTTACTAGCTGCTTCTGCAGAGAAGTGCAACAAAATTGTCAGGAGTTGGACAGTTCCTCAGTTGGACTCAAATTTTCCAACTGGCAAAGATGTGACAGAGAAGGATGTAAATGTGATTAAGGTCTATAAAACTGAGTGGACAGAGAAAGTGAACATGTGAAATTTCCACTCCTTCCTGTGAGATGGGATTATCAGTTGGCAGGTCCAAATCAAGGAAAAAGAGGGAGAGTGTTATACAATATGCACTTATGGAGCTTGTTGGCATGCACATACCTTGTGGGAAAAAACTGTGGGTTTAAGAATGTGATCTCATGACAGAAAAATAATTTGTTATCAAACACCAAGATATTGCCTCAGACTCTGAAAGCACCTGAGCTGAAAATTGCTGTGAGCTGAGGAAATGTCTCGGGAAATGTTCCAGCACTACTGGGACCTCTGCTTGCTTCTTGCCTCGGCATATACATCTGGCTACTCTCATACCAGGATACAGGGCTGGATTATCCCTCAACTGGACCTGGTACTTCTGTTACCATATACCATATTCAGTCATTCATATCAGTAACATATAGGGTCCTATGCTATGGCTTATACAGCTCCTGAACTTTTTCTTCCTAGAAGATACCTTCTGGGATATCTACAGTACATTTTTTATTACTGGTGTTTGTGAGCTCAGCATCTGTAAGAGTAGTTCATTTTCTGATCTTCAAGCTTCTTGCAGCCTGTTGTGACTTGGGCAAGGTGGCTGATCATATGGGCTTCCACACTAATTCATCTTATTGTTTATCTATGCAGCAGGAACAAGGAGTCCAGGATTTCCTTGCCCAGCAGATGTTCATTATTCTGTATTACTCCAGTTAGCCATGCTGTTCAACAAATCTGTCATTTTAGGAGATGTAAGGGATCTCAGTGATTTCAAATATGTTTCCTGTGCCTATGTATTCTGTGCTGCTATTGATGGGCGTGCGATATTTGGAGTGGTTTTCTGCTTATAATCTTAAAGACTCTGGAAATTCTCTAGGACAGGAAGAAGTATTACTTCTCTATCAATCTCATGTTATTGTTTCATCATACTGTATATGTATGTTCAATTTCTGCAGTTCAGGCAGTGGCTGAAAGAAGAATACGGGGAAAACTCTTCTCAGGATCTGCAAGAAGCCAAAAATCTTCTGAGCAAATATAAAGAGCAGGCAGAGTTGCATCAGACTACTGGAGGAAGACAGTGGAATAACAACTTCTCATCTGTGCCATCTCTCTCATACAGCAACTACACAACAGAGACCTAATCGCAGGAGGTCGATTTTTTTTCTTGCTACCTTTGCAGAACATCTTGCCATGTTTTCCATCCCATCTTCAAGACTTTCAGCAGTAAACCATGCAACCAGTTGATTTATAGAAAGCTTCTTGATGACGTTATGTGTGTGTGTGTATGAGTGTTTTTCACACAGTTTTATAATTCAGGCAGGATCAAGCTCTGTTTATGCCCAGAGGCAGGATGCAGTTACTGTGGCTAAGGCAGCTTGTCCGCCAGCCACAGCTGTTATCCCCTTGTGCCCACGTTGCCTGGCATTTGCTGTGAGGTTAGCTCAACTCCTCTTGTCGTAGGCTAGCAAAGGGCTTGAAGAAGTGAAGTCTGGTGATTCAAGCTGTGGCAGTTTGTTATCTCTGCACTATTAGTGTGGGAAAGGTGTTATTGCACCTGAGAAAGGGAACTCAAGTCTGTGTCTCCGCTGCTCCTGTTCACAGTCCATTGGCAAGTAATACTGTGGAGGTGGGTTTGAACTTGAATGCTAGGCTGCAGGCTGGAGCGGCTGAGATGTGAGTGCACGTACCTTTCTGCAAGCAGTAGAATCTAGGAGAGAAGTGGGACAGACAGCTCTGAGTAATAACACCTTCAACAGCCACAGTCGTACTTGCTTCAGTGCACGTGAGACGGGGCTGTCGGTAGAACTGCCACAGACCAAGAGCACTGAGACTGTTACCACAGCTCAGCTGATGTGCAGTGATTTAAGCCGTGGTCCCTTGATTGTGCATCTGGTCTCCCAGCATAAGCTACCCTGGAGAACAGCTTATCAGGTCTCCAGTGCCACTGAACTTCATTCCCCATGGAGCACGTGCCTCTTCAACACACACCCCTGCGCACATGGTAACGTGTCTCCAGAGAGTGGGCTCGGTGTGAGTGCGAGCACCTGCTTCTTTGCTTGTGCTGTGGTTTGCTCTTTGACTTCAGCTACCTCAAAAACGCTGTTCTTGTCATTGTGGTTGTAAATGCAACCTTGAAAATTGCCTTGTGTAATCTTAATCTGACACTGAGTGAAGTAAGTGGGTGCGTGTGTGTGTGAGTGTGCGTGTGCATGTATATTTCACAAATGTCTGTATTTGAGAAGTTTATTGTTTTCTTTTAAAATTGCCCACATTTCTCACTGGTTTAAAGATTGAGTTGTTGGAATTCAACTTTCTTGCCATTTAAACACCACTATGTATTTTGCTGTGATCAGATTTGTAGGAATGCATTTGTAAAATATATTTTAAACTAGGTTAAAACTAGGGCCATACTCTGCTCTTGGTAATGTTGTGTGTTTCTGGAATGGAGCCATCACCTGACTCAAGTGGATTGTAAGAGTGTGACTTCAAACATGTCAGCAGGAATGCTGTGCAGCATGGTTCTGACAATGTAATGAGGGGTGACGCTGATGCCAAGATAATGATTTATTGTCTTTGACTTGGAGGATGGAAGGCCCACTCTTCTTGAAGATTCCAGAAAATAAAAAATACCTTCCAAACAACCAAGACAGAAAACCAAAACCAAACCCCTTATTTGTTCAATTGTGGTGTATATGTCATGCTAAAAGCTGAGCACTGCATGAGAAGCAGTCAGCACACTAGATAGACTGTTGTCTCTTTCAAATCCTTCAGGACTCTGACCTCCCATTCTTCACAAATTTCCTCTACATGTGATTTTCTGCATGCTTTGGGTGGCAGTGAATTCCTTGGAGGAGAGAGCAAGGCTTTTGGGTCAAGTGAGCTCTGGCTGTTAAATATCTGTTGTTAAGTATCTTAAAAAAAATGTTATGGCTTGTGAAATACGGGTCGTGCATATCAATAATTGCTTAAAAGGAAAAAAGGGAATGGGGTGAAACTGGCCTGACCATTTCATCTGAGTTCAAGCCTGCATCAGGGTTCTCATTGCACTAACTGCTTTAAGTGTACTGAGCATGATGAGAGCAGGATAATCATATCTGTTTTGCAGTAAGGGATGTTGTTGGATTTGGGAAAACTGCTGGAATTGACCTTGTTTTCAAGCTCGCAGCTAAATGAACCACTGCCAAATATATGGATATACCATATATTTGGTATATCCAGCCAAATTGCTGCTCTGTGTTTGCCTGGTAAGAGAGGTATTTAGCTGCCCTTGAAGACGCTGATCTGCAAATAATTGGCTAAGAATTCCAGCCCAGCAGCGTCCACGTTGGCAGTCCCTTCCATGCTCTGAGAGCAGATATGGTAATTGGAAAATGTTTTCCTCGGTAACAGGGTCTGACACATGATCAGGATGCGGGTCCATTTGTTCAACCCTCTACTCACAATAGGATATGTAGGGCAACTTCAGCCCACCCCCAAAGGGCAGCTTTGTCAGAAGTATTCTGCCTGTGGTCTTGCAGTCAGTCCATCCTTTAGCTGGCTACTGGCACTGTATCCCATAACACTCCTGGCACTCTTGTCTTTGCAGTACTAATCCTGTGAGTGCTGGTAAGCTGGCAGTTCTCTTTGCTGTTCTGGCAAATATAAGGCAGAATGGGAGATATCTGTGAATGTTCGTGTGTCCAAGATTTAATCTGTACTGTTTTGTTTTTGGTTTTTTAATAGTTTGATTATCCCCAAAGATTCAGTCTCACAAATAGGATGTTTTTAGAACTGAATTTGGCTTTAGGGCCATATAGCCACGTCAATGTGCATTATGCTGCAGCTCGGAAGCAGATACAGGGTAAAGTGTAAGGCAGAGGGAATGCCATATTATCAGCAAGTGAAAGTGCTTCTCTCTTTTTAAAAGATAGAAGAGGTATTTTCTGTAGTCTCTTGCTTCAGCATCTTGTTAAGTGGTCTGTATGCACTGTGTACTGCACGTAGGAGCAGTATAATACCAATAGCAGTCCAGGAAAACTTGAATCTGATTTGTCCATGTAGAGAACAGAATGATAGTTTACTCTCTAATTACCACAGGTTGAGGAAGAGAGAGTAACTACAGTTCTCACCTTTAGGCTTTTAAAGAGGGAGTGGAGCTAACACAGACTGAGAACATGATTTGTCTTCCAACAAGCCTTTCAGTGGCAATTTGTAGGACTTTCCAGCTATCTGGAACGTGACTAGACCCAATCCACCTCTCAGTAGTTGGCCTTTGTAGTGTAGACGATGCATTCAGTTATTTTGTTTCTGTACTTCAAAACACTGTCCTCATTTTGATGTTCACTGGAAAATGTATAAAATTTATAACACCTAACTGGATATCCAGATTTGAAATGTATAATCAATTTTTTTTTTTTTTGGAATTAAACTTGATATCCATGTGTGATTATAAGCAAATGTCTAGTGTTATAGAATGTAGATAATGGGTAAATGCATTATTAGTATTTATTACTCTGTTTTTTAACCTGGAAAAAGTTGCTTCCTTAAATTTTGTGGTTGAGTGGGAAGATATGGCAGATCATATCTCTGTTTTTTAAAAAGGACAATAATAACATTGTTTGCTACCACTGGCTGCCACTTACAAAGATGTCAGTGAAAAATTATAGCAATTACTTTCGCTAGTTTAAAAACTCTAAATCTGGTAATTCTTGATTCTCTGTCTTCCTCTTCATGGGCATCTTAGCGAAGCCTTGATTGCTTTTTCCAAATGTTTGTATTTAATACGTTCTACAATTTTTTTATAAATAAAATTAAATGTTAACACCTGATCTGCGTTTGTACTTCTTGAAATAAATAATGATGTCCAGAAGGCTTCTTCTCACTGTATCCCTGCAGGTACAATAGGAGTACAAGACTTAACTCATTTTGGTATTTAGATTGCTTTTTTCTCCTGCACACAGACTTCTTGAAACTTCGCCTCTCTTCATGGAGTTTTTCCAGGTGAGTTCAAGAATCTTCACAAAAATCTCTTGAGTCTCTCAAGAGGATGGTGCATGCTGCTGTCTTACTTACTGTTGCCAGCTCATCATTGCAACAGGGTATGTGGTGAATCCAATTTTTTTATTATTTTGAAATACTTTTTATAGCACACTGATTTAGGGCTTGATCAGCTGTAAAACTTAGCTGTTTTTCAGGCTGCCAGTGCTCAAGACTCTCAGGAGTGTTCTGTCAGAGGAAGCTGATGTAAGTGTCAGATGATGATTCTCAGGGGAAAAATATTTAAAAACTTAGGGGGGGGAAATTCAAGGGGAGAAATGTCTCATTTAAATTCCCACAGATAACACACTGAATTTCTGGTTTGTCACTACCTCTGCTAAGAAGATAATTCTGACATTTGGGCAATCAAAAAAAAAAAAAAAAAAAAGCCAAACAAACCAAAAAGCCCACTAATCTGAAAGTATGATCAGTCATGCCTGAGTATCTCATGGCCAAATCTCATGGCCACTTTAGTCATTGCTGAAGGCTGAACTGTTCTTGCAGTGGGACTCCCTCATCATGAAGGCTAAGTTAGATGCTCAGGCACAGTGAGTTTTGGGTCTTTTTGTCCTTTCCTTCCTCTCCCAGTACTGGGAATGCATGGCTGGTGTTTCCTAAGGGATCTTGGGAACTCAACTAATTAGTAGTAGCCTCCACTAGAATAAAGTAAATGTGTCTGTAGATAACTTTGAAAGTGATGGATGCACCTTGTTCATAATACATTTCATCTTATATGTAAATGGGATTTTATTAATGTGTGTTTCAGTCCTCTTCCTGTCTTTCTATGAAAAGGCTTTAAATTCAATACAACCTGCTATATGACACTTGAATTAGGAGTGTAATTACCTCCTTTCTCCACCTGTTTTTCATAGCAATGTCTTAGATACATCTGCTATAGCAATGGTGAGATAAAAGACATGCTTAAAGTATAATCCTTTGTGATCTAGAAAACCTTGTAAGTTTTAGAGGAAGCTTTCTCCTACCCCTGAAGGAAAATTGCAGTTTCCAAATGAAAAATGCACTGCTACTTTGTCTTCGTTTTGACCACTTAGTACTTTTCAAGGGTAATTTTTATCCAAATCACATGCAAAAATTGTCCTGTAGCCATGGTGCCATATTACTGTTCCCAACTGTAGGTCGAGTTCCCTCCAATGTTACATGTAACTCTTGTGAGTTCTGGGAAGTGGCAGTTCTGATCTGATTCCTGTAGTCCTGTCCCACCTTGCAGTCATCTGAGGGAACTAGAGGGCAAACCTGCATGCCTTTACATGTGCTCCTAACATGATAAAGAGTTCTGGCTTTGCCAGCACATTATGAGAGTCCTTTCATCTCCTCAAGAAGATTGTATTGGCAGAGGGAAAATGGTGATGATCTTTAGAAAATATTAGACTGCGTGTGGAAGATGATGTTGCACTGTGCAGTGTTTCCTTAGATGCCCCTGGAGACACAAAGCATGCCACAGGAATGGTTATTGTTCGCAGCAGAGCTTTTAAATGTGGGTCTTGTTTTCCATGTGCCCCATCTCCTGAGCTTAACTAGTTCATTGGTGCTGTCCAGTATCATTATTCTGCCCTCAGCCAGGGCACAAATTCTTCATTATACATGTTTGAATGTGTGCTTTGCTCTAGTGAGTTATGCCAAGTGCAGTTTGCCAAAAGTGAGTAATTGTGAGTAGCAAGGTGACTTCTTGTAGTTTCCCTGTAATTTCTAGTGTAAATATTAGGAGTGGGCAGCTAATGAAGTGTGAGCAGGAGGTGCCTTTTTGCCACTGAGCAGCTGCCTAGCTCAGTCCTTGTAGGAAACTCAGTTCTGCTCGTGTGAGCCAAACACATCTGCAGTAAACTGGGAGTAAAACTCATTTTCAAGCTGTCTCAAAAAATGGGTTTTTTTAGCCAGGCCTGCACCCAGTTTCCATTTTAGTTGAGACAATTATGAATGTGTAGGTTTGTGCCCCCCAGTATTTATTGGACAATGAAAGGAGAGATCAGAACTAAGACATCAAAGCTAGTTGAAGTGGAAGGTGTTTTTAGGTTGTTTGCTTGATGGGTTGTTATTTATACAGGCATTGGCAAAGCAGTGTTAGAGCTGGGCAGTGCATTTACAAATGGGCCCTTTGAAAGTCTGAGTTCTGATTCTCCCTCTTCCCTTACTTCCCTTCTTTCTCTGAAAGCGAGTTTTTATTTTATTTTTTGGATACAGGGGATGGGATTTTTGTTACAATTTATTGAATTTCTTCCCTTTTTTCCATCTGTGTGTGCAGGTTGTTTTGTTTTGTTTTAATAACAGAACTCTTGAGTCAAGGCGATTGCCAATGGTTAGCTTGCAAACAATTTGTTTCCTGTAAATGTGTATTTATATTTTTAAAATGCTCACGTTGCTGATTTAATAATTGTGTTAATAACTACGCTTCTGCTGTTGATGTATCTGTCCTGTTATGGTTGTGATGGTTGTTTGCCAAGCTTGACATGACTTCTGTTGGATGTTGTCATCTATGGCAATCTGGCTCCTGTACATCACTGGATGCTTTGGATAAATAACACTGATCCATGACAGTGTTGAACCTGACATTAAAAATATTAGAAAGAGGATATTTACTGTTTATTTGATGCCAAAAAGCAATGTTTCATTAGTGGACCAGCACCCCATGCAGGTTGATGATTTCAAACATTTTACTTAATTCTCTCTATTCCTTTTATTTTAAGGCAATATGGGACTTCATTGAAAGTTTCTAAATAGGGGAAAAGTCTGCCCTGTGCTTAGAGGAAATATGTTGAAGGGGTCAGAATTATGGCTGTGTGCATGCATGCTCACTGCATATTTTTCCGAGAACTGCATTTTGGATATCTCTGCAAGTGAAATCTGCAGCATGTAGCTTTCCCAGAAAAAAATGCTTATGAAATCCCTCAGTGTCTCAAAAGAAGAAAAGAGAAAAACATACAAACAAAACTTTGCATTTCTGCATATCTTGGAGGCTGTGCAACTATAACTCTGCTGTTTCTGAGCTGGGTAAGGCCATAGGACTCTCAAGTTAACCATCAGTAACTGCTTTGGGGGAGGAATGGGAAAAGGTATACCCCACCAGAGTATAATAATGTAATATAGTAATTTATTGCAAGTGTGCTCTGGGCTTTGCTGTCAGTGGAAGGAGCTTAAACACTCCTTCACTTCCTTAACCATATTTTCTTTTCTTGTAGAGTTGACCATAATTTCTCTGGGTTGGCCACCTTACATCAATGTTTGCCTTGGTAGGTCTCGCATATTTCTAGCTTGCCTTTTCTCCCTTAGAATTAAAGCTCCCTGATAATGAAATACATTTTAAAAACGGCATAGAAAGGGTTACAAGAACACCCGTGATGCAGTAAGACAGGCTAGGAAGTTTCATAGTCCTTTTTGAAGCAAAGGATTTGTGGTTTTGACTGGTCAAGAAAGCCTACTGAGTCAGTTACCTTTGTCCAATTCATAAAATACTAGACTGAAGTATTTGGGATTCTGATACTAAATCTCCTACAACTTGCTGTGTGGCTAGGCAAGTTGTTTCAGTCTGGTTTGCATCATTTTCCTAATAAAATCAGGAAGCAGTGTTATGACTTCTCCTGCTACAGCTCTCAGAAGCCTCTGATGAAAAGCACTGTTGGTTGTGTATTGTTAAATGAAGTATCTGCCCTCCATCTGAGGGGTGTTAAAATACGTTTTTAACAGATTCTGAAGCAGGGTGAGAAGCTGTGATGGCTTCTTGCTTTTTGCCAACATCTTCATCCCATCTGCATATGAAGTACTGTGCTGCACAGGGTGGTGGTTGGATGTTGATGGGAGTAGGTAAAATTTGAAGGTCTTACTCCCCCAGCTTCCATTTGCTGTATTTCAACATGAATCACATAAAGTGAAGGTGTCGTAATTTCTACATGGAAAAAAATGGAGCGAAGTGGAAGAGGCCCACAGCAATTCTGGTTGTGACTGCCCTAGATGAAATTCATCCCACTGGTGCATTGATTGAACATAAAATCTCAGGTAAAAATTAAATGGTAGGGATATGTAGTGTGCCTGTGATTTCAGGAACGATGGGGGGGGCAGTGGGCGGCAAACAGAGGAGAAATAGCATATGGCAAAAAATTAAAGCATTGGAATACCTAAGGGTAACGTTTTTAAGCTGCTGATGCATGTGCTGAGATACATGCTGTGCACTCCAGGAAAAGGTGTGCAGGCAAAAAAAAAAGGTGGGGGGGAGGGATTCTCCACTGTTCTATACTTTGGATATATGGTTAGGATGAAAAAAAGTGTTGCCTGATTTTGCTCAAGGCTTATTCTGGAAAGACAAGTGCATATGGTGAATACCATGATAGATATATCTAATAAAAGCTGTTCTGGCAGATGAGAACTGGAGGATGAACAAAAATTAGTGCCTCCTTCACCAAGCTGCTGCTGCTACTTTTGGACTTTTGTTTCATGGAAGACATGAATTTGATTCATTTCCAAAGACAGCTTGGAAACTCCAGGCAGCAGAGCAAGGGACTCCCCCTTGACTTAGCTGTTTTTCTCTGAATGCATTGCAGTTGTGTGAAATGCAGTCAGTGCTGCTTCTCAGGTCATTTCTGAGGGAAGGTCAGTGCCAGGGGACTGACCCTCCAATCCTCAGTTTGAGGGATCTGGGAGTCTCAGTGCCTTGAAACACATTGAACTCCATGCAGGGTTGGGGAAGGTGCAGCATCTGCTGTGGGCACCGTGGTTAAAAAGGAAAACCTTTAATTTCAAGCCAGAGTAGATGTAAATGGTGTATTGCAGAAGCCTCTGTGTTTCTCAAGTTGGCTAAAATCTCCTTGATGTTGCTTTCAGTGCTAAGCTGGGTGATTAGAGTTCCTTTAGTCCTTCCAGGCTTTCCTCCCTCCCTTCAAGACTGAATGGAGAAAGTTGCTGGACTCTGTGCTGATCACTTGTTCTACAAAGCTGAACAGTTTAATCCATTTTTAATTTGAAGCATGTATATTAGGGTGGTTAGAAACTATTAAAAGATTTACCTACTGAAAATAACTTGTGTGGGGACCAGACTGTGGAAATAGTAGAGGTAAGAGTAGGGAGAGCATGGTTTGGTGAGTGCTCAGAGAGTGATTTGCCAGCTCTGATGGGAAGCAATAAAGAGGAGGAAGAGACAGTAATCAGTGAATCAATCCTCGCAGCTGATTTAAAAATACCTCCTTTTTTGTGGCTTTGGTTACAAGAATGCTTTGTGGGCTGTAGAAGAAAGGCATTCATATCTGTTTTAAACAAGCCATATTCTAATTTCATGTTTCATGAAGTCCTGTGAACGTCTGAGCAAGAGAATTTCCACCTGTGTGCTTGTCAGGGGAGAGGGAGGGCAAATGGCCGGTGGATATTTTAAACAGGAGATTGCAATTAAAGTAAGCAGGAGCCTTCTGTAGGTAGTGCTAGGTTGCAGTTAAGGAGCACTTTTTTTTGAGAAGGGATGGAATGAGACTCCAGAAATGCTATTTCAATAGAAGGCACCAAAGATGACGCCTGAAGGAAAGCATGAAATGGCCATATTCTCCTGGGAAATGGTAATACGTATGGTCGTGTCTCCATCACCTAGAGTAAAACCTGCACAGTGATGAGGATTGCCTGTCTTTGCATCCCAGCTGGCTCTATGCTTTGACATGGCATGCCCTGGCTTCCCAGAGATGAGCTGGGACACAGCCATGTCTGAGTGCACAGAGACAGGCTAGGCCTAATGTAATGACCCTGCCCAGCTCTGGCTGAGCTGAGCACAGACCCATGGCATGGGTTTCTGGCAAACTGGATGAGCCGTACCCCAGGCAACTGGGAGCTCACTGTGCATGGCTAATATTGAACTGGTTCTGTTTGGGAGAGGATTAACCTGAAGACCTGGAGGGGAAGCTTTAAACATTGAGTGCAATCCTAAGATAAGCCTTTAATGCACATATCTTAGAAGTCAACAATGCTTTTGGCAGTTTTGTTTTCTACCAGTCCTTCAAAGGAAGGTGATCAATATTCTTGGTCTGTCACAAGTTGTTGCAGCTTTATGAAACAGCAGCTTCGTTTCAGGGATGATTTTTGTCAGGCCCTGCAGATACAAAGTTGGTCCTGGAGGGAAGTAATAGAAGTCAGAAAAAGGAAAACCCCCGTTAGGGTATACCTTCTCTTCCACCTATAAATAATAATTAGATGTGAGAGGATTTTATTAAGGTCCCCTCTAGAGAGGGGTAATTTTTTTATTTAAACAAGGCTACTGATGTAATATATCCCAGTCTTAAGGTTTCAAAAGATCTTCCAGCAAGGTGGTGTGTTTAAAGTCCTGGCATCTGATTGCAGGAACAAGAAACATGGGAGTTGTTTGACTTACACAGATATCTGCTGTGATTGTCTTTAAAAGTAACACATAACCTTTAATGGAAAAGAAAGGCTGGTAGTCATTGTATGACTTTGGGTTGTCATGAAATTTCTTTGTCCTACAGTCTTCTGGAGCTTTGCATCAGTGATTCTCAGTTTCTAACACTGTTAGTGTGTTGGACAGCCATGGTGAATGCTTGTTAAGTTCCTGGAGGTGAACAGTCATAACAGATCAGCTGATCTTAATGGAGTTTGTAGTGGTCTGGCTCAGTGAAGTTAAGACAAAAGCATAATGATGTTTTTAGAGAAAAGCCAAGAAAGGCTTTGGTTTTGTTCTGTTGGTTTGCTGCCACTTTATCGCAAGGGAAAAGCTCTGTGAGTAAATAGCAGCACTTGTGGGAGCTGGAAGGAAAAGCTGGAGAAACTTTCAGGAACTGTGTATGTTTCCTGAGAAAGATACAGCAAGGTAAAATTTTTGTTCTGGATTTTCTGAGAGGGCAGAAGAGATGGCTATTATGTGCAATCAGAAAGGTGAAAGGAAAAGGACACTTCTTTGCGAATTACATTGAGTGTTGTATCTTAATGCACCAAAAAAATCCCCAAACCCAATAATAAAAACATGATGACTAACCAAACTGATGGTTTTAGCCTAGAGTGTTTACACAAACTGGCTGTCAGTAAACTGCACGTGAAAATGCAGTGGTTACAGCACTGTTCCAATATTTCTTGTCAGGAGTAGGAATATGAGGAGGGAACATGAATGCATCAGTGAAGAATATTGGGCCCAACACTGTTCAATACCCTCATAGGTGATCTGGATGATGGGATCAAGGATACCCTGGTGAAATTTGCTGATGATACCAAATTGAGAGAGGAAGTGGACACTTGGAAGGGAGAGCCACCCTGCAGGAAGAGCTGGACAGACTGGAAGAGCAGGTGAACAAGGACCTTATGAAGTTTAACAGGGACAAGTGTAAGGTCTTGCACCTGGGAAAACATAATCCAGGCATCTATCACAGGCTGGGATCTTACCTGGCTGGGAAAAGGACCTGGGGGTCCTGGTGCACAAGCAGCTCAATATAGTGAGCAGTGTGCTGCTGTGGCAAAGAAAACCAGGGGCATGCTGGACTGCATCAACAGGGGCATCACCAGCAGAGGAAGAGAAGTCATTATCCCACAGTAATCAGTGCTTGTCAGGCTGCACGTGGAACACTCTGCTTAGTTTTGGTCCCCACAGCTGTGGACAGGCTGTAAAGGGTCCAGAGAAGAGCCACAGAGATGATCAAAAGGCCTGGGCAGCCTTACATATGAGAAAGGGCTGAGAGAACTGGGTTTGTTCAGCCTTGAGGAAAAAAAAGATTAGGGGAGACCTTATCACCACTGACCAACACTGAGATTAGCTCAGTTGTTGCATGGTTGGGGGTTTGATCCCTGTATGAGCCATTCATTTAAGAGTTAGACTTGATGATCCTTTGGGTCCCTTCCAACTCAGGTGTATATATATTCTGTAAACAACTAGCATGCCTCTCTAGTAGTTAGCTGTTCTGTGAACAACCATGCTCCAGTATTTAAAGGGTGGCTTCAAAGAAGATGGAGACTCCCTTTTAACAAGGAGTCACATGGCAAAGATGAGGGGTAATGGGTACAGGTTACTCCTAGGGAAACTATAATTGGCACAAGAGGGACATTTTTCACAATGAGAAGAATCAACCACTGGAATAATCTCCCCAGGGAAGTGGTGAATTCCCCAGTTGTTGGACACTAAACATTCAGCTGAACAGGGTGCTGGGCCATATTGTCTAGACTGTGTTTTTGCCAAGAAAGGTTGGACCAGACGAGGCTTGAGGTCCCTTCCAACCTGGTCTTCTGTGATTCCATGGTAAGATTTTGGACTTGCGGACTTGGCTACATGAGCCCCCTCTGACTTCTGATGTTCTGCTGAGCAGTGGGAAGCTAGGTTCAGCTTCCACTCCTGGTACTGGTATTCCCTATTTCAAACTCCTGCCGATGTGGAGAGGTGAAAGGAACCAAAAAAATGCAGCTGGAAAATGATGTTGCAGGTGTTCAACCTCTGCTCCTTTAAGCTCTGAGGAGCTTCATGAAAGTGCACAAAGATGAACAGTTTTTCTCAGTTTTGCAGATATAACATCAGATTCTTTGCTTTGTACAGTTTAGGGGCACCAACAGCTATCATCATCCCAAGGCACTGGGAGGCACCTACACTAGTTGTCAATCCTCTGTGCTGTAGCTGCTTCGTGTATTTATGAATTGAAGACAGGAGGTGACTCTCTGCTGCTTCTGTGCCACTCTGTATCATTTTTCCATGCTGTAACATATTGCTTTGCCTTTTGAACCTCCTTTGGATGGCTTCTGTGCTCTGGAAATGTGAGTTATATTTTAAAGAGTAAATTTATAGATTGAGGGTTGCCAAAAGGATCCTTTTTGATCTCTGATGAGCATCAAAATCAAGGGGACCTTTGAGGGAAGTGGAAAGAATTGGTCCTAAGCAGAGCCATTGTAATATGGACTCCCAAATGAGCCTTGGGCAGCAATAATTATGTTTTTGAGTACTCTGTCAGATACTTCTTTTTTTTTCCTAATGAGGACAGCCTGTACTGCTGCTTCTCCAGCAATATATGATGTGTTCCTCATTTGCCTTGAAAAAAAATGAGCACCAGTCCTTGGAGCTCTCCTAGGCTCTAGTAGAGAGGACTGCCTGATGTGGAAGCGCACAGCTATTCCAGACATAGGATAACTGGGCACTGCTCTCTGTCATGCTGAGATACATGACACATTAAATGGTTATTGGTCTAGGTTTCAGGCTGGAGTTTGAATGGATAGGGAATATCACTGAAGCTGTGTCCTGGGACTGCTGTTAGTAATATGATGCTGCCAGTGCTGTGGAGACTTGGAAGTAACTGTGGCAGTAAAGTCCTCACCCCAGAGATGGCTCAGAAGCCCCATAGATGTGCCATTTTATGTGGAGCATTTACTATTACTCAAGAAGCACTGTGACAGCAGGGAATTTTGTTTGCATCCCCTTAAATGCTGCTGTCTATCCTTTCCGAAAAGTTTTCTAAAAAGTCATTGCCTTGCAGCTGGGGAGGGAAACCTCATAATTCACAGCTGCTAGGGCAGTGTAGCAGCAGGCAACCCCTTGCACTGACAGGACTGGGACTGTCTGTCCCTGTGCAACAGGCAGCTCCTGGCCTGGACACTTTGTTCCCTGCAAAGCCAGTGGGGAAACTCCTCTCCAGTTCAGTGACAGCAGGATGTGGCATTCGGTGCATTGAGGAGCAATTTAAGGCCACCAAATGGTCATTTCTTTCTTTCTTTCCACTCCCACCCCCCCTTCTCAAGGCCAGTTGCTGCTCCAGCATGGGATAAAGGCTAATGTAGCAATAGAGAGATGTAACAGGATTTTGCCTTACATAGAGATGCAATGGGATTTCATCTTACTTCTCATATCACACGTAAGTTCTCCCATCTGCAAGGATCATATGTCTGTGAAAGAAAAGGCTTAGAGAAACTTTAAAACAACAAAGAACATTTGACAATATGCTCCTTACAGCAACCAGTGGCAGTGACTTCTGTCCTTTCTCAGCAGTAAGAGGTGGAGAGCACTACAAGGGGATTTCAAAGGCCTTTGTAAGTCTGATAGGTCTGAATATCCAGAGGCAATAATGAACTGTGCCATGATAGGCCTGAGGTGCTGCAGTAAAACCAATGGCAAGTTATCCATGCCATCTTGCTCGAACCAGTAGCCCGCGGTGCCTTCCCGCTCAGTCACAGCCAGAATTGCATTTGCTATAAAGAAGCACAACAGATGGGGGATTTTTTTAAGGGTCGTGTATTTATTGACCAAATCTGTAGCAAAAGGAGAAAAAAAAAAAAAAAAAAGAAGAATTATGTAACAAAATGAGTAATGCTAAGTGCGTGAGGGAATTTCTTGGTGTTTTCTAGCATGCAGCACCTTCAGCAGAAGTGTGTGGGGCTAAGCTTGCATCACTGACAATGTGAAAAAATTTATTTTGCTTCAAAAGGGAAGCATTCTCCCATGCTAGTAAGTCACTCTTCAGAGCATCCTTCCTGTTCGTGCTAACCAGGGGTAGCCATGCATGCAGAGATCTCTTCTTTTTTCACCATTAGAAAAGAGCAACCTGGTATAGAAGTTATTGAAAGAGGCCATCCAGGCTCTATCAGCTGTCAACAGTTGCTGCAGCTGTTTACTCCTCAGAAGGCACGGTGGGCCAACATCGTGTCAGGGAAAATCAAGAGAATATTCAGGATTTTCCTGAGATAAAGTGAAATAAAGCCATGTGGGCAATGTGTCTAAAAAGGGGAATATTTTTCATGTCACTAGAAGGAAAGCAGCACTTCACTGCCATGGAAAATTTCCCCCTCTACCCTTGCAAATCTGCCTTTGGTGGTCCCAAATGCTATTCCTGATGAGATGGTTGTGGATGCAGCTCTACACTTGCTGTGATCTGAAGTGGAGAAAGGTCGGAGGAGTTGTAATAATGTATTGTTACTATAATTTCACATGTTCGGGCAGACATTTCCAGAAGCAGCCAATTCTTTTTCTGAAGTGGCCACAATGTTACAATGTTGTGAAGTTTCCTCCCCTCTTCTGGGAGTGTTTCAGCTCCTGTGTATTCTCCCTTATATTTGATAGTTTTATCTTCCATCACCCAGTGTTTACTTGCTCTTTGCAGACTAGGGTATGCTCTCAGCAACGTTGGAAATCAGGTTCTATGAGCACTGTGGTGCTCTACAAGGAAGCAGAAGAATTCCTGAGCCTCCCTTTACCAGCCGTGGGGGAGCAGCACACCAGGCAATCAGCAGAGGAGCAGTGCAGCCATTGGTCCCAGCCACCACCTGCTGTTTGGGCAGCACCTGTGCCTCTACATTCCACCTCTTCACTGGCAGGTTTCCACGCAGCCAGCTCCTGCATGGGGTGCAGCACAAGGTGATGAGCCCTGAGGAGTCCTGCCATAACCAACCCCATGCCTGAGGGGATCAAGCATCAGTGAGGAGGAGAAGCCTGATCATGCTGCTGCTTCCACTCTACTCCATGGTACAGAAAACACATGCCAAAGCTGTCTTAGGCCAAGAGATGCTGACATTCCAGGACAGACAGGTTACTTTGAGCTTGTCAAGCGCTCTCCACACTCTCATTCCCTCTCGTTTATAAAGGTACCTGGCAAGGAGGACTGTAACACAAGTGTCCCAGTTGCCACAGGACTGCAGAAGGATTAATTGCCCCTGCAAGATCTTGCACCAAACGCCCTGCCCAGGACACCTTACCTGTGTAGTGCTTTGTGGGGCCTCCCGATCCAAGAGCTGGAGCTGATACCGCTGAGTAGTGAGTGCTGTGCTGATGTTTGGCTGCATTTGGTGTTGCAGCTAATGAAGGTGTTACACGTTTTTGAAAAGTCATAGGAGGCATTCACCAGTTTATGTACGTGCTAGACTGATCATTGATAGCAGGAGAAATTCTGACTGGATGTACTTGCTATCCCCCATTCTCATCCTCTACCGAAATTCTTGTTTACAAAGACCTATTTCCTTTTAGATCATTCTTCTGCACATCTAGCAGAGCTGACATGCTTTTTTTTTCAAAGTGAAATACCACTGTACATTCATTTAGGGCTCCCTCCGTCCCTCTAGAGTACAGCCAAACTCACACTGTGCCCCTGCGAATGACGAGTCAGGTCTTTCCTCAACAGAAAAACACAGGCAGGTTATTTTTGCTGCTGCCTAAGGAAGAGCAATTGATAAGGGAATTTTTCTTTAAATGCTTTAGATTATAGCCTCCCTTGCTCACTAAGTATTTTTCCTTTGGGGCTTTGAGTTCCTCTTTTGTCTATCAAAAAGAAGGTAACACAAACTGCCAGACCATCACCACCTCGTTCTCACAACTATCTGCATCTCATCACCATCTGCTCAGTAAGTCCGGGTTGAGGGTTTACCCCTCACTAATCAACACGGGATGAAAACGGATGTTTGAAATTCTACAGCTCCTTCCAAAGGGTTGTATGTGCCACAAATGTGCAACTGAAGACCTTCCCAGTTTCTTTAAAGCAGAGCAATCTTAGTGGCAGCCACCTCTATGACTTTTGTGAAACTTCCCAAAGCTCCCTCCCACCTGAGTTCCTTTCCCTATCATTTAAATTCTTGCTTTGCATTGCTTTTCAGAAAGACACTCCAATTTAAAATGACAGGAAACTCAGAGAGTATTATATTTCATGGAGAATTGTAGTGGGTAGTAGGAGCAGAATGAATGATACATATGCAGTATATATCTTGTGGATTGTTTTAATGTTCAGTGTAAAGTTTTCAGTGATTTTTCTTGTTGTGCCAGCCTAATCCCTTCCCTCTCCAAGTCATTTTCTAATTTAACTGAGCTCCTTGCAGCTCAGTTTCTTTGAAGTGGAACCTCAACCCCAAAATATACAAAACCAAGCTGATCTTTTGAACCCAGGAAATTATGTGGGTTTGAACTTAGATACAAAGGAACCCAAGCAGACTCCTTATACTTGCTGATATGAAACCTGGCAACTATTGGTTAAAGCAAAAAGTACTTAAAGTCATCACATCAGCAGGGCATGGGGCTCTCACAATGTCCTGGGATGTCCAACACTTGGAGTGTCATCCAGCCACAGACCCTTGACAAGCTCAAAATGTGCCAGGAATCAGTGTGCCAGCCAGTGCTCAGTGTGCTCCAAATCCCTGGAAAGTCACTTTTTCCTTGCTGGAGGAATGGACTCAAGAGAGTGGTCCTGGGGGTGTCTCAGCCCAGGCACTCAAGTGGTGGCGCTCCTGTCACCAGCTGTATCTGTCCCATTTTGACAACAGTCCCCCTGGCCCTCTCCCTGTGTTTGGAAATGGACTCCAAAAAGGGAGTTTCCAAGGGCATAAATTCAGCTGTTGCCTTGTTCTTTGCTGTAATAAATCATGTTCAGATCAGGTACCCCCTCTGGAGAAGTCCCACTTTGCTATGGTGAGAGCTTGGTTTAACCTTTTTGGTGATCAAGATGCAATAAGTGGTTTTTGTCAGTGCTAGTCACATTTGGGATGTCTTTGAGTGCAGTTTGTAAACTATATTTAGGCCAAATACTCTAAGGACACAACATAGCTGGAGAAATTTGGTCTTTTCCCATGTTTTTTCTTTTTTATTTAGATTTGTGGCTGCTGCTTGCTGTTGAAAGAAGCTGGACTAGCAAAGATTAAACTGCTTTGGGGAGGTGGGGAGGCTGCTCAATCAGGAGGTAAGAAGCTTTCTTTCCTGAGAAGTGGGAAGTCCATAAAAATGTTTCTGTTGTTTTGTGGATGTGAAGGTGTTAACCCAAGGTTTCCAAGTTTCTGGAGACATGGCATCAGGGAAGGGTGCTTTGCTGCTTCTGTGCCACATTAGTTGGATGTGCATGCCAACCTTTTCCTTTCAAAGGAAAGCCAAAGGAATAACAGTTCCATTTTATGTGATGTTAATTTGCAGATGTTTCTAAAAATAAATTTTGCAGTTAATGTATTGTCTTGTGGTGGACTTGGCAATGCTTCCAAAATGTGAAGGGACCTCTTATGACACCAGAAGTTGAAGAGCTGAAGTTACCACAACAGAAGATGCTTAAAATTGCCTGTTGTGGCTTGTGTTAGACTGCTTATAGAGCAGGTGCTTTGCTGGAATAAATCAAGGTAATTGGGAATCTGCTCTGAATTTCCACAGTGTCTCTAAAGTAATTCAGTTACGTCCACAGAGGTCTTTCTGATGTATGAATGACTTTTGAACTCAACCATGTGCCTCAGAGCTGTTGACTGAGCTGTGGTGCTGGGAGGTTTTACTGGTGCCCCTGTTTGGGGTCCAAGTTTGGGCAGCAGAGGACATCATTCTACAGCAACTTGTAATCAGGGATTGGCAAGGACTTCTGAGGCAAGAAGACCCCCTGGTAGAAACCTGTGCCAACAGCAAGGTGTTGAGTCCTTGGAACACTTCCATCTCAGGAAAGGGGTTTTGGAACAGCTAGAGATGTAGACACGTATCTGCGTGCTTTCCAAAACCACTTTTAGGGGCTTAATCCACTTTTGCAAATGCATTTCCTGATGTAACTGATCAAGAGCTTCAGAACGAGCTTTGCTGGGTTCCTGAAGAGCCCTGATCAGGGTCTTCACTCAAGAGGAGAGCTGGACCACTGGGGAAGGAGGTCACTTGCTGCTGCGTCCTGCTCACTGGTGGATCTGCTCTGGGCTGCAGCAGGAGTGCAGGGGTCAGACCCACTTTAAATCGCTACCAAAAGCACACTCCTACCAGAGCCACTGGCAGATGGATGGCCAGTGTAACCAGTGCAGCTCCACCACCTCAGGGAGCAGCGTGAGGGAGCGAACACCCCTCACTCCCCTCAGCAGGTTCCTCTTCCGCACCAAGGAATTCCCCCTGTGCTGGTGCCCAAGGAGATTTCATGGTCTCTGGTGCAGACAGAGCCCCTCAATGAGCCACAGTCCTCAAAAAGCCTCCGATGCCAGACATTTTGCCTCTGGCGTATTTCTGACAGGTTCCCCTGGCTTAGAGTCTGCATTAACCCAGTGGTATTTTGGGGAGGCAGAAGAGCCTTTGTACCCAGAGAGGAAGGGCAACCTTCCTGAAGGAAAGGAGGAATAAACACACTCCTGGGTGCAAGGGCATTTAACATCTGTACCCTTTGGCTCAGCACTGCCCCTTTCCGTATGGACCCATTTCAGAGAGCCCCCGGCAGCTGCTCTGAGCTGACATCTCTCTCTGCTTTTCTGCCTTGGGTGCAATTCCCAGGTGAGTCAGCTGGGACTTCAGAGGGGCTTGGTGAAAGCAGAAGCCATCTTTCTGTGTGCTGAGGGCTTGTGAGCGACTGTTGAGAAGAAACAGTCTCTTTTCCTGGTATGCCTTTAGTCAGTGTGACCTTAAGAGTGTGAAAAACAGGGGGCCCAGTGGTGACTGCCGTGGTTAAACAGCAGCAAGAGCGTTTTCACAAGGGGACTTCAATTCAGTCATTAACTCAGAGAACTTCCATGAAAGGCAGCAGGGCTTTTGGGTAAGGTTTGAAGAGTCAGGCACTCAGAATGGTGTGGAAAACACTAGAAAGGGATGAACAGGTGGTGGGTGAGGTGCTGGCAAGGCCAGTTAGGGAGGAATTGTCTCAGTATATGCAAAAAGCACCCAACAGAAGTTTACCGGTGCACTGCTGCAGTGGAGACACTGCAGTTGTGTTATTGATCAGTTTTCTACTGGCAGTCGTGCATACTTTTGCCATCTTAAATGGAAATGGTTGATGTCCAGAAACCCCAAGTAACAAAGTCAGCAAAGCTAATGAGCTTAGCATGTCTTATTCATGGGCACACTGATTTGCAAAGGCCGAGTGTACATATAGGGGTCTGGCTTTAATCATCTCCTCTAACATTTAGGCGACTGGAGATAGTTTAGTAATAGAGTTGTTGCTGCACAAAGACAGCAACCAGGTAATTTTCTACACATGTACACTCTGGAGTTTTTATGATTGACTTTATTTTCTCTTGATGTGCAAATCATCTACTTTGCTATCTATGCATGGATTTCTTTGGACAAGAGCAACTATTTAAATATTCTCCAGCATTTGAGAAAGAAGGTTTTTATTTTTTTTTTTTTTTTAATTTTTCTCCTGAAGAGCTTGACCTACCTAATGCAGATCCAATCTGTACTGCATGTTTCACACTGGCTCAGAATTCGCTAGTTTGAAAACTGCAAAACAGAAGACTTTAGAAGTGTTCCTTTTACAGTGATATATTTCAAGATGGTTTTATACTTAGTGAAATTACAGCTGGCGCCCTGAGTAATACCACACAATCTTACCCCTAGGAATTGAAATTGGATTTTTAGAAAGTCTTTCAGATGCCTTTTGGTAAAGCTGTGGTTGCTCATCTTGATTTATGGTGGCAGTCACCTCCAATCTTAAAGACGTATTTTAATGTTTCAAAGGTGCCTTAACTCAGGACTGAAAAGATTTCGGATGGGCACTGCCAATTCTTTTTGCAGAGGACGAACGGTATGGTGACAAACCCAATATCTAAAAATGCCTGCACTTCTCACTTCTCCCTCAAAACGTGTCAATAATTACATTTAAATTTCAGAAGATGGCGTTGAAGATTTGCAATTAATATCCTAAACTCTGCGTGTACCCTTCACGCCGGCAGCCTGCCAGCGCAGCGCGCGATGACTGGTTTTTTGATCTGATACGTTACAGCAGAAAGGATGTGGATGTGTGTTGGAGACGTTAGAACAGAACAACAACAAGAAAGTGTCGTGGCATGAAACACGTGTTTGAAACCTGAAAGGCGGTAAGAGAGACTTTCATGCAAGCCCGGACCTCGCTCCTTCATCCACCAGCTCCCACCACGTTGGGGCAGGGGGCTTTGAAGGCAGGCCAGCGAGTGGGTTTGGGTCCTGGTGCCTTAAGATGGGCTTTCCCGAGACAGCATGCCCCGGGCTCGGGAGGGCGGGAGCCGCTCCCGGCCGGGGCTGGCGGCTGCCCCCGTTCTGGCTGCTGCCGCCCCGTCGGGGTTCGCTGCCTGCGGGGTTCGGCGCTGCTGCTCTTCCTCACCTTGCCCCCCATTTCACACCTTAGGGAATGCAATACACGGTATAGGCTGCACGGGGAGAGCCCGAGCCCCGGGGTAACTGGGAGCGGGTGCGTGCCTCATCCCCCTCCACGATCCCGGCTCTCGTGGCCCAGGTAAAGCCGGCTTAGGTAGCAGAGGGTGCCGGCAGAGGGTAGCGACCCCGGGCACGGCCTTGGTGGGTGGGCGGATGCCCCCGCCGTCTCCCCGAGCATCCCGGGGGCCCGGCCGGCGCCGTCTAGGACGTTTCTGGTGGGTGTAGCGAGCTGGGTCTTTACAGTAAAAGCCGCCCGGCTCTCACAGGTAGGAGTTTCCCCGGACTATTTATGTATGTGTGTCTGTCTGTATAGATTTAAAAAAACCCAACCCAGCGGGGACGCAGAGAGGGCGCCGGGCTGCACGCCCTCCCGCCCGCAGCGTGTGTTTACCAGCAATGGGTATGTGTCACTGCCTCAGATGTTTTCCAGCTAGCCAAGTCCCCGCTCCCCTCTGCCGGCTCCACCTCCGGGCCCGGGCCCGCCTCCCCCAGCCCGGGCACGACGCCCTCCATCATATAAAGAAACTTCCCGGTGCCGCCGGCCCAGTCGCCGTGCGCCCCGTCTCAGCGGCAGCCGGCTGCCCCTGCCCGCTCCCAGTGCCGTGACAGAGGTAAGGGCGGCAGAGCCCCCCGGGCTCCCGAGCCCCCCGCCTGCCGCCGGGAACCGGCGCGACGGGGAGGGAGGTGGGGTGGGTGGTGCGGGTGCCTTGGCTTCTCGCCGTCGGGGCAGCTCCTGTGGCTCTGGGCACCTGAGCGAGCCCTTTGGACTTTTTTTCTTTTTTTCTTTTTTCTTCCCCCCCCCCCCCCCCGCTTTTCTTTTTTTTTTTTTTTTTTTTTTTTTTTTTTTTTTTTAACTTTTTATTTTGTTTTACCCCAATTTGAAACAAAAATCTAATGTCCGCCAGTCATGTGCTCCCGAGGTGAAGCCTCGCCGGTTCCCCGCTGCCGGTTCCCCGCTGCCGGTTCCCCGCTGCCCTCGGGAGGGTCGCGGAAATGTACGGGAGGGATCCATTTCATGCTCAGTCAAAGAGGGAAAAATTACTTTTTTTGACTCTTCGCACGGGCTCCGGCGAGCCCCGCGCGGGGGAGCCGCGGCCCCGGACGCCCCCCACCAGACACACCATGTGCAAGGGAGATGCTGGGTATTGGGTTTGGTGTCCGGGGGGTGTAAGGGATGCGGAGCGGAGCTGCCCATCTGCTCACAGTAGTGTGCACCTGTCTAGCGAGGAGCTCCGAAAGGCTCCTCGTGTGTAGAGGCAGATTCCTGGGTGAGGAATCTCTTTTTTTAGCCGTAATAGGTGGGAGGTGGGGGGAAGGATGGAGGTTGGACACCCACGAAACTAAGCTCTTGGGCATTCAAGCACTTTTTCCAGATCGATGGGACAAACCTAATGCCAAGTCCCTGTCACTGGTGTCGGTGTCCTGTCGTTAGCACCTTTTCAGCAGGTGCCTGTCACTGCAGAGCCGCACCGCTCCCTGTGCATGTGTGCACCTCGGCGAGGTGGGCTGCAAGCTCCCACGTCCCTGGGGACAGTGCCCTTATGCCAGGCTCTGTGGGTTGCTGTCTTTCTACTTTTAGGTATATGTGATGTATAGATTTGAATGTTGCTATGTATGAGTGCTGGGAGCAGTTGGAGGGGGTAGATATGTATAGGACACCATGTGTTCAAATGTGTCTTGCTTAAGGGAGCTTGTGAAAACTACTTTGATGTTATAGATAGACGCCGTATAAATCATAACTGCATGTGGAGCCCTCCAAACTGTGTGCATGTGTCTAATGTCACATATGTGCACTGCCGTTTGCAAATAAACTTTTATGCAATTTTTTCCTCTTTTGGTCGAAAAGTAACCCCCCAGTCGATCTCTGAGCAGGACTAGGTGTTTGTGCCTTAAGTCACTTGCAAAGAAAATTTCAAAACCCGATGTATATTCATGCAAAACAGTGTCGGGACAGGGGGAAGTCTGTCAAAGTCTGTGGCGGGAGCAGTGCCTGGGGAGAGCTGTGGGGGGCTGTGCCCAGTTTCCTGAGCCTCTGTAGCATGTTTCCCGGGCCCCCCAGGGCCCCTCTGCATGATGTAGCTGCTATTTAGTCTGTGGTACGTGTGGCATCAGGGACTAAGGACTGATGGCAAGGACTTTGCCCGGCACTTGACCTGTAGGATTTCCTCTCTCCCATCCTGCCCATTTCTTCCCTCTTCACAGCCCCCCAGAGAGCTGGTCCTTGGACCTCTGTGGAGAGGTTAGCTTGGTGGGGCATCCCAAAAACTCCCACCTAAACTCTGACAAAAGTGGCATGAACTTGGAGCCGGGCGAGTGCGGGATGAACTCAGTGAGCTGTGGCAACGGGAAACTCCGCCAGTGGCTGATCGACCAGATAGACAGTGGCAAGTACCCCGGGCTGGTGTGGGAGAACGATGAGAAGAGCATCTTCCGCATCCCCTGGAAGCATGCTGGCAAGCAGGACTACAACCGTGAGGAGGATGCTGCCCTCTTTAAGGTAAGGCTCATCCTGGGGTTTGGGGCTGTGGAACATAGGCAGGGCAGGCGGGACGAGGGCATGGCTCTGCGATGCCCCTCACCATTCTGTCCTTGGCACCCGCTTCTGCAGGCTGGTTCTGCTGATTGGCTGCTGCTGCCTGGCTGGTGGCCCTGGCTGTGCCCCGGTGTCCCCTGTGTTTGTGGGACAGACCTCCCTTTTTCATTTCTCTGTGTGGAGCTAAGTGCTGGTGGGACTGCAGCACGTTACCACATTCATCTTGGATTGTTTTCTCCCCTTTCTTGTGTCTGCTAAATTGTTTTTCCTACTTTACCATGTTGGGGTTTTTTTAGCCTGAACCTATAGGGAGTAAATTCATGCACATATAAGCACACACATATAGGCTGTTTCAAGCATTGTACCTTGTATGTGATTCTTTTTCTTTTTTTTTTTCTTTTTTTTTTTCTTTCTTTTTTTTTTTTCTTGCTCTTTTGATTATCTGAAATGTTTTCAGGCTTGGGCTCTTTTTAAAGGAAAGTTCAGAGAGGGCATTGATAAACCAGATCCCCCTACCTGGAAGACAAGATTAAGGTGTGCTTTGAACAAGAGCAATGACTTTGAAGAATTGGTGGAGAGAAGCCAGCTGGACATCTCAGATCCCTATAAAGTGTACAGAATAGTGCCAGAAGGAGCTAAAAAAGGTAAAGCATCTCAAATTCCCTGTGTAACAGAGTGTGAATATGTCTTATTGTAAGCATATGAGGACTGAAGTGTGCTTTTCTGGAATGGCACTGCAGTCTTTTTAAGTCTTTTAAGGAGCCAAAATGAGGGCTCAAGTGCAGCTTGTTCTGATGACTTTAGAGGCTGTGTCTGCAGGAGGACTGCTGGCATTTGAGTCAGGACACTGAAAGGGAGCTCTTGCAAGAAGATGCAGACAGGCGCCCTGCACATCACTGGAGGAATTGCTCTTTTAGCTGGAGCCTCCCTGCCAGTTCTGTGTAGTGAGAGCCAAGCAGGCAGCTCAAGGGACAGGCAAAAAAAAAAAAATTGCATGTAGGATCTAGGTGCTGAATACAGGGCAGAGTGTTTTGAGGCAGACAGTCAGTGACTACTGCAGGGAGAAGAGCTGGGAGAGAGGGATGCCCAGCCTGCAGCCTCCAGGGCAGAGGCAGGGGCACTGTCTGCTCTCCAGGAAGTCCTTGGTGCCAGGCAGGGCTTGTAGGATGCAAAGGCATCATTATGCACTAGGTGGGCAGCACTGTGCTGTGGGGCACTGGAGAACCCAACGGGACAGACTGGCTCCTGGAGCTGCCTGCAAGAGGGTGCTGGGAAGCTGGTCCCAAAGGCATTTTGGTCCTTTGGTTGTTTAGTGGCAGGATTTGTCTTCAATGTGCTGATTTCAGATTTCTTGAGATGTGATTGACATAGTTTTTCATCCCTCTGGTGAACACAGGTGCAAAGCAAATCAGTATGGAGGAGCAGCCATTAATGATGAACCATCCCTTTCCAATAACGTCTCCTTACACTGCACTACCATCCCAGGTATGGCATTAGTTAAGTGTTTTGCTTGGTGCTTCTACATTGAGCAGCATAATTTCTGTGCTATGTGCTATGTCTGTCCTTGCTGGTGGGGATCTCTTGTTCTCTCTGTGAAGAAACTTTATTATGGAAACTGAGAAACTGAGAAGCAACTTTTCTAATGTCAGATGAGGCCACAGGGCAATTGATTTCCCTTGGTGTTGTTTATCCCAGAGTAATGGTTCTTTTCTGTTGGATGATAGATACTAGTGCCCTGCCATTCTCTTGATGCCAGAATGTAAGCACCCAATGAAGCCTTGCTCTTTCGAGCAGACATTTACCAGCAGTGCTTTGACTGCCTTTTGTTATTCCACTCCACTTATTATTTACACCAGTGGTGAGAAACTCATTTGAAAGCCTCATTGGTGGTGGTGGCGAAGTGCCATTCGTGTAGTCTGGGCAAAGCTTAGACCTCCACGAGCTTTGGCAGAGAAAATCAAGGAGCTCAGATATGAAAGCTGATACAATGCACATCATTAGTTTTGACAGCTGCCTACTAAAAAAAATACCTTGTTAAATTGAATAGGTACCGAACTACATGTTACCCCATGAACGGAACTGGAGGGAGTTTGCCCCGGAGCAGCCACATCCTGACATTCCCTACCAGTGCGCCAGCGTCCCCTTCCCGGCTCGCAGTCATCACTGGCAAGGGCCTGGCTGTGAAAATGGTAAGACACTCCTGTTTAGGGCTGCTTCCTGAGGTTGGTCACCTAGAGGAACCTCAGTTTTCAGTTCTATTCCTTGTGGCTTTGATTGGAATTCACAAAAGCAGACAGAGAGGAGTGCTGGGTTCCCTTAAGAGAGCCACAGGTCCATGGTAAGAGCCTTTGTCCAGGCTCCTGCCATCATATATATAATGTGTGGGCTACGCAGTCCTCTGAATTGATAGAAGTCAGCCCCAAAGTTCTCAGCTGTCTCAAAAGCCTTGAGCAATAAAGAAGGCAACCAACCCCCAGAAAAGAACCCAAATGGGAACCTATGTTCTTTAGCTTTTCTTTCTGATTTCGGACTTTTTAGGCACATGTCACTGAGATTTTCCCTCCAGCATTGGTGGTTAGACTGGCATTATTCTACAGAGAAGAAAGCTAGAATTATTACTTTATTTTAGTGCTGCAGCAGTGGGACAACTTGTCATTGAGACTCTCTTGGGGCTGGCACAGCAGAAGCAGAATAAAGAAACATTCCCTTCCCTGAGGATCTCACAGTACCAGTGCCTAACACAGTCATGGCTTTCCAAGCTCTGCATCCTTAGGAAAAAGCCTGAAGTGTGAAAATTGGCAATGCTGAAGCCTGCAGGGAATAAAACATAAGAGAAAGGGAACCATGTGCTGCAGACCCCTCTAGGATAACTCACCTGAGAATGCAGGCATTTTCTTTGTGAGGAGAAGCAGTTGGTTCAGAAGGGCAGGAAAGGATGGAAAGCAAAAAAGGACTTAGAATAGGTGCTACATTTTCAGAGGACAGCTCTCTAGAGGTTTTGGTGCAGAAAAATCTTTGGGTCTGCTAAAAAGTAAATTCTCAGTGCACTGATACTTTTGCTGGCAGCATATCGGAATTATTAGGCAGAATTCTTTGCTTTTAGTTGAGCTATTTGCTAATAAAAAATCAATGTAGCAAGCAGAATGAACTCTGCCCTGAAGTACATCCTCTGCAGCAGTAAACATATAAATAAAACTCCAATAACCTTCTGCTGCACATTTTTCTTTACCTACATTTAAACAGTGTTAATCCCAGCTTTATTATACTCATCACTAGTTAAATTCCTTATACAAAACGGATTGTTTAATGCAGGTGACTTTTAAGAGCACTGTTGTCTAGTTAACAATGTAAATTATTTCTCTAATAGAATAACGTGTTAGGTAAGGAGAAGGACTAGGGGTAATACTAAAATGCTAAGGGAATATTTCATGCAGACCCAAATACAAACACAGTCCGAGTAACATCTGGAGTGATTGGTAGAGTTTGCATACCTGGAAAAACTGGGAAATAGGACCTTTATTAGAAGAAGGGGAAAGAGTGAGTTCCTGTTGGGGCCCAGAAAAACTCACTTTTGCGTTGCTGTGATCTCTGCCTTAGCTTTTCTTTTAGGATTTAGGCTGCTGTCACTGACTTTTGTTTGTGAAAACAGGTTGTCAGGTGACAGGAACCTTTTATGCTTGTGCTCCTCCTGAGTCCCAGACTCCCGGCATCCCGATTGAGCCAAGCATAAGGTCTGGTGAAGCCCTTGCCCTGTCAGGTAAGGTCTGTAACCCCCAGGCTTCCTGGGGAACTTGACAAGAGACTTTCGGTTTTGACTTGTCTGGGGACCATCTTTCCTTTCTGATGAAAGTTAAAAAGAAGGGAAAAAAAAAAAAGAAAGCCTCGTTAATGAATAAATTTGGTGCATGGTCTTTAGCCTCTGTTTTCCAGGATACTTAAGCACCTCTAGCCCCAGCATCAAGGGATGGAGGTTGTTAAAATTAATGGAAGCGCTTCACTGGCTCACAGTATTAATGCTGGGTTGCTTTGGTGAGACACCAAATCAGACATTCCCAGGGGAGTTTGGAAATTTTTGGGGGTCAGTGATTTAAGGCTCAGTTTTTCATCTGAGAGGAGCCCCCACAAAAATTGGTGTTTCCTGAGTGCTTGTGCTCCTGCTATTGCCATCTGGCTTTGCTCCTCTTCATTATTGCAGGTGAAAATAAAAAAAGATGTTCAGGAAAGAAAAAGGAAGTAATTTCAGCCAGGTTTGCAGATGTCCAGATGCTGGGGAACTGTCTGAATAACTCTGGGAAAAAGGTGTGGGAATAATGGATAAACCTGTAATGTGGCACTTGGCGGGTTTCTTGAGCGGGATTGTTCCCCTGGATCAGGGTCAGTATGTATGTGTGTGGTGTACACACACACTCATGTATCTCTATCTATCTATATCTATATCTATATCTATATCTATATCTATATCTATATCTATATCTATATCTATATCTATATCATCTATCTATATCATCTGTCTATCTATATCATCTATATATACATGTATATATTCAGTGCTATGTGAATTCTTAGGAGTCAGCCAAGTTGATCAAATGGCCATGTGAAAGTAAGGCTGGGGATTTTGGGTACAGCCCTGTTGGAGCTGGAGCCAGCAATCTCTTCTCTTCAGGCAGCTGAGTGCAAGTTTGCAGGTCCCCCGTGCAGAAGCCTCTTTTATGCAAAATCTGTGAGGAAACATAGCTACTTCCTTATTAAATCTGAGGAAGTGTGTTGAGCTGGTGGGTTTAATTGTGACATGAACTTGGAAAATGTGACAAACATCATCTTTTTGTGTGCAGATTTTTCCTTTTAAATGGAAATGTGAATTTTCCCACACATCAGTAGCCCTTTTAATACAATGAGAGAGCACTAATACTTCTATGCTCAACAAGTTTTAGTATTTATATCTTTTTTTTTTTTTTGTTAATGTGAACTTCTGGGTGGTGCTGACCATCGGTCTCAGAAATCTCATGCAAACTTGTCTCTTGGCCTTAGTACAGATCTGAAACATAAAACATCTGTCCTAATGTGATTCTTGTTTGTTTGTTTTTTTGCTTCTCCTTGTAGATTGTCGACTTCACATCTGCTTATATTACCGTGAAATACTGGTGAAGGAGGTGACAACTTCTAGTCCTGAAGGTTGTAGGATATCCCATGGCCAAAGTTATGAGGTCAGCAGCCTGGACCAAGTTATCTTCCCTTATCCAGAGGATAATGGCCAGAGGAAGAACATAGAAAAACTACTGAACCACCTGGAACGAGGAGTAATACTGTGGATGGCACCTGATGGCCTCTACGCTAAGAGACTTTGCCAAAGCAGGATCTACTGGGACGGGCCTCTGGCGCTCTGCAACCAACCCAACAAGCTGGAGCGGGACCAAACATGCAAGCTGTTTGATACTCAGCAGTTTTTAGCAGGTAATTCCCACTATGGTTTGATATTGTTTCTGGAGACGTCATCTGGTCAGTGTTCACATCAGCTTTTCAGGAGTGTTCTTTCCATGCTACCTGATGAATTACCCCTTAATTCTTCTGGGCAAGTGCAGTCAAAGGGTGCTTGAATCCTGAACAGTCTTGTTAATTTCTGCTCTGTGTGCACATTCAATGCCCCTGCGCAAACCAGCAGGAGTGAACTAATGCTCAGCTGGTGACACCCAATTCCCCACATTTCTATAAGAAGCATGAGGAGGAACCTAACAAAATAGTCTTTCCTCAAATTGAGTGGCACAGCAAAATGGATCCTGATCTTGTATCTCCTTGTCTAAGTCCTGGATAGGTCTGCAGTCTGCACTTGCACTGCTCTCAACTTGACCCAGAGTGAGGTCTTGCCCAGGGTATACAAATTTGAGTAGAAAGCCTTCTTTTCAGACTGTGCCAATGTTTAAAAGATATCTTGGAGGTAAAAAGGATTTCATAAGCTCTGGAATTTCAGGATTGAGTAATATTCTGAGGAAGGAGATGCATTACCTTGCCAGAGCTCTGTGGAAATGTCTGGTTTTGCACCGATCAGTACAGAGGGGGGGAAGGGCATACTTTAGGACAGTGCCTTTTCCTGTCAGCCCATGAAGGGAAGGGGCAGAGCCTCAACTCTGCTTCCCAGCACACCTAAGCAGTTAGAGAGGAGAGCTTGTCCACCCAGAGAAACCAGTGGGAGATGGTAATTGTCCCAGAGGACAGCTTAGGCAGTAGTAATACACATTGGCTCTTTTTTGACATTTCTTGCATCACTTAGAGGTGAACTGTATGCCTGTGATTTGGTGTGTTTTCTTACTAGAACAGAGCATCAGCACTAGTATGACACTCTAAGGGGAATAATGCCTTGCAAAATTAAAAAAAAAAAAAACAAAACAGCAAACTAAATCTATCTAAATGAGCAGCTTTAGCATGTTTTATATTCCAGAGTTGATGCACAGTCCTAGGAAAACCATCAAGGAGAAATTCATTTAAAGAGATAAATCTTATATGAATGTGAGAATTGACAGTTAGAAAGGGGAATTTGAAGTCAGGGTATTGGCTTGGGCTTCAATCACATGCTAATTTAAAGATGTATAATTCTGCCCCGATGATGGTTTTGGAAATCCCTTTCCCTTTTCTTCAGGTGGTTTTTTAGATGTACTCTGGGTTCTTCCAAACGGTTGACAGGACATCTCTTTTTAGACACCTAACCCCAGAGAGAAGCTCAAACAATAGTTATTTTTCACCCCTCCTAAATTACTTATGCACCAGTGCCTGTGCAAACCCAAGCATGTGGTTGAAGTTACAGTCTGTGGTGTGTGCAAAGTGAGTTTTTGCATGTGATGATGCTTGGCTGAGTTTGTAAGTGACTTGCCATGGGTGTATCACATCTGCACGTTAACTGAATGTGCTGAGGTCTCAGACTGCAAGCAAGCTTAGGGATTCCCCCAGCTTAGGAAACTGGGTCTCCCTTGAGAAGAGAGGCAGATCTCTGCCAGAAGAGGGAATCGTGAACAGCAGAGAAAGGGACAGATGCAGAACTGCTATGGAACTGCAGCTGTCAGGAAACCATTGAGTAGATGGACCTTGCAATGCAGACTGCACTGGAGCTGTGTTCAGAAGCCTCTACTGCTGAGGAAACTAAAATGGCAATAAATCGGAAACCAGGGGAATAGTTTCTGGGAAGAGAGGTAAATGCAGTAAATTGGGCTGCTTGGAGAGTAGGAGCACAGAGGACTTGGACTGTGACAGGGGCAGCCAGAGAAATGTTGGCTTGGCAGAAGGAGAGGCGGATGGACCTGGAGTATCAGGAGATGGGAAAGGTTTGGGGAGGCACATGGGAAGCCCTTTGGTGTTGGAGGATGCACTTGGGCCTGGAAAGGGAGACAGAGTGAGTGGAGGGTTTTAGAGAAACATGGGGCTGGCCTCAAGCCACAGTTATCCTGGTGGTGGGAAAGGGCTTTCTTCTCCAGGTCCATGCTGTGGGCACTCCCATGGGTATTCAGGATTTGGAGAGTTGCTGAGGCCAAGTAAAACATGGGAAAGAGGAAGGTGAAAGAAGTTCCCCATTAGCAGTGTGGTTGGACTGGCTTTGGGTGGATCATCCTTCCCTGTGCTGTGGCAGCACAGAGGGAAGCAGGGCCCCATGGAAAATAGCTCTTCTCTCTTGGCATACCCCCAGAAAGTTCATGGCACTTTTCAGGGATTCTGGGGAGACTTTGGGGAAAACTATGCTTTATTCCATGTTTCAAGAGAGCTGCCCATTGTTTTACTAACCCTACTAGTAACACCAGAAGTCCAAGCCAGCGTTGGGATGCTATTATGGTAGCCACTGAATTCACACCTTGGCCTGAAAAGCTCGCAGTTAGAGTAGGAATGGCAGGGGTGTATTTTGGGAAGAGATGTGTTTGTCATGTTAATTTGAAAGTCTCTCCCTTCCCTCTGTAGCAGGGAGGGTGCCTCTTTTAATACACTGGGTTTAATATTAATTTCAGCTTTTTCCAGTAAACATGAACAGGGTTATAAATTAAAATGAAATCTTTACCAGTCAGATATCTAGAAATACAACACTTAAAACAGAGTTTAGCAGGGATATTGCTTTAGATGGAATTTTCTCTTTACTGGATGGAAATGCACTGTCTAAAACACAACGTTTGGTCCACAACATTGGTGATTTCCTTCTGAGTGCCAAGTACCTCATAAAGGTCTCCCCCATTGTCTTTCATAGGGGACACTGACTATTGGAATAGTAATATAATTTGACCATTTCACTTTGCACAAGGTTGTGGGTTGGTGAAGAGAGTGCAGGAGCACAGAAGACAGAGGCTCTTTTGCTGGCTCAGTACGTGGCTAAAATACAGCCATTACCTTTTGTCACCTCCATGTCCCCCAGTAGATACAGTGGTGGCAGTGGCTCCATGACTGTCTAGTTGGGCCTGAATTTCATGCTTGGCAGTACTTTGAGTCTCTGGCTCTACTAAGCCATTGGTTTCAGTCCAGGTGTTGGGTGTCTGCTTGAATGGTTCCCAGCTACCACCAGGGTTCCCAGCTACTGCTCCAGGGGTTCTGCTGTCGAGGTCCAATAGAAGTATTAATTGGAAGGTGTCTTGATTTGTGCATATGAAATTAATTGTGAGACAAGACAAATAGAAAATTGACAGTGTTGTAACTAGCTCCCCCTGATCTGTGGGAAAGTCTCCAAACTCAGTGTCTTCTCTTTACTTCTTGTCTTTTTCCTGACCTCTCTCATCCTCCCCTGAATTTACTTTATCTTTTCCCCTTGTCTTCCAGCGTCATCCACACAGTCTGTCTTACCAGCCTATACTGGTTTTGGCTGCAATAGAGTTAATTTTCTTCATAGAGGTCCATGTGGTGCTATGGGTTGGATTTGTGACCAAAACAGTGCTGATAACACAGGATTATTGTAGCTAATGTTGAACAGTGCAAGTGCAATGTCAGGGTGTTCTCTGTTTCTCACTCTATCCTCACATCATGCAGTCTGGGGTGGACAAGAGTCTGGGAAGGGACATGACTGGGACAGCTGACCCAAGTTGAGGGATATTCCATACCATATGACCTTGTTTTCTGCAGTAAAACAGGGCATGGGGGAATTTGCCAGAGGTTGTTGTTGCTTGGGGATTGGCTGAGCATTGGTCTGTGGGTTGTGAGCGACTGCTTTTTCCATCACCCATTTTTCTTTGTTTCGTCTTTTTTTTTTCTTATTCTTCCTTTTATCCATTAAATTGTCTTTATCTCAAGGCACAATTTTTTTTTTGCCTTTGCCATTCTGTTTTTCTCCCCCATGCCGGGGGCAGGAGTGAATGAGCAGCTGCATGGGGCTTGCCTGTCTGCTATGATTATTCCACAACAAAAACTTTCTCTTTTTCCAGAGCTACAAGCCTTTGCTCACCATGGACGTCCACTGCCAAGATACCAGGTCGCTCTTTGCTTTGGGGAGGAATTTCCAGATCCACAGAGGCAGAGGAAACTAATTACAGCCCATGTGAGTAGGATTTCTGCCTTACCTAAAAGAAACATACTTCTTTGAGGATATGAATCTGCCAGTCAGGCTTTTGAACCTCATGTAGGTTGTGAGGGAGGTAATAAATTCTTAAAAATCCAGCACCATGCAGAGCAAGGTTTAATCCCCAGATCTGCCAAGGACTGACCAGTAGCCCTCAGCAGTGCAGAGCACCTGATTTTCCCTCTCTGTAGAGCGTGCTTTGTGATCTGTTGAAAATCCCATCAATACCTAAAGCTGAAATGCACCCTGGAACTGCTGCGCTGTGTTGTTATCACCAGACCAGTTGTGCAGCTCGCAGTGGTGCCAGTGCACCTGGCCAGTGCAGGACATGGTGCTTTTTCATCCACTGCACCTGAAGGTGCTCCAGAATCCCAGCCTGCATCTCAGGGACCTCAGGCCTTAATGAGATGCAGGGACTGCCTGTGCAGCTTCAGGGTTCAGGTAGCTGGCAAGCTCATGGGCTGACTGACCACAGTTCACACACACTCAAAGCTAGTGTTTCGGGATGCTCTCTGAGAGAGGGTGATGACAGAGACTGAGACCAGGTACTTTCTGAATTGGCTGTATTGGCCCATAAAACCACAAGAGAGGTAATAATGCGCACATTAGTGGCAGGGCTTAGCTTATTGCATCCTTGGGAAGAAAACCGGTGTGTCTCTTAATTTTTCGAAAGCCCCTTCAGTAGCAGCAGAAGAGGGACAATGTAGTAGCCCCTTCAGTAATCAGACTTTTATCATAAGCTGTGGCCTCCCCTTAACTGCATTGCTACCTAGCAGTTCTCTGGGGTGGAAGTTGTGAAGCTCACAAATTCCATCCTGAGCTGTGCAATGGCTGGTTAGAGATAGCTGCTCATTCCCGATTCTCCCTAAACTCTTTTCTATTCCTATTTTGGCTTTCCAGCTTTCCATCCCTCCTTCCTCTCACCAGCCCCCTTATCCATCTCTGGTCCTGGCATCCTTTCTGTGAGCCTGTATCTCCTGGTCTTTCTAGAGCTTTGGTTCCCCCTTACCAATTGCTCAGTCTGCTCAGCCTCTTAGTCTGTCCTGACCCGTGAGCTCATGGGGCTCCAACCATCCCACCAAACATGCCATGGGAGCTGTCTGGCTCACCTGTTCTGCTGCCTTCCCATCTTCCCTATGGCATTGTTTTCCTTCCAAATGGTGCCCATTCTTAATGTGAAGGGCCTGTCTGACCAGCAGGAGTGGGTTGTGTAGAAGTGTCATCTAGCCTGTCTGTCCCCTGAGAGTAATGAGAGCTTCAGGTATTTGTTCTCAGTGTACAGCTTAAATATTTGCAGTCAGAGCCCAAAGCCCTGAGGAGCAGTGAGGGTTTCTGAAGAGACACAAGTGAAGGCAGTGTTAAATCATACAAATCCCACTTGGTGGTTGAACAGATTCCTCATCAGAGCTTGAATGAAGAGAAACAAGAGAAATCATGGTGTGAGGTCGAAGTCTAATTTCAAACACAGTCACTTGGCCATGTATCGCAGTCTACTTGAGGGCTCCAGCATTTCAAGTTAAGTCCTCAGAGTACTTTGCAATGCAGACAAGACTTTTGACATATTGCATATGTATTTAAACACCTCGAAGGGCCGTGGACATGTGTGTCTTGTGGGTACCACTTACGTCCTGGGGCTGGCTAAGGGGCTGCAATTTTTTATACATTATTTGTGTCACTGATACATGCCCATCTAAATGAAGGCTGTGGAGGTAAGGAAGTGTGTGCAGCTAGTAAGGCACTCAGCAGCAGAGCTAGGCTAGGCTAGGCAAGACCTATCTTAAAACAGAGATTAGTGAGACCACTGAAACGTTTTTCCCATTCTGGTAAGCAGAACTGTTTTGTCCCGCCTTATTTTTAACTAAAAACCACTGTAAATAATCAAGATGAGGAGCATGAAGTTTTGTCACATGTCTGATTAACATTTTGTCTGTTCTTAAGGTTGAACCAATGTTTGCCAGGCAGCTGTATTACTTTGCTCAACAAAACAGTGGACATCTGCTGAGAGGCTATGATTTACCAGAACTTGTGACTAGTCCAGAGGATTATCACAGATCTATTCGCCATTCCTCTATTCAAGAATAAGATCCTCAGAGAGAGTGTCTTTAAAGGCAATGTAAAGATTGTGCAGAGTGGAGGAGCAGATCTGGGTCACGATTTGGAGATCCACATCACAGCTGGATATGTTCAGGGGTTCAATGATAGGAAAGTGAACTAGGACAACTGTATTGTACAATAAAAATGACGTGTCTTCAACATTTGGATGCTATGTCTCACGTAGAGTTCCACTGTTGCTGAGAATAACTCAAAACTGACAAAATGATTGCTGTGTTTACGTTTGCTTAATGTTCTTCTTGGGTTTTGTGGATTGATACCTACCGAAGACTTCAGTCCAGAGTTTACACTGTTACCTTTGCAGGGCTATTTATTTTGGATTACTGATCTCAGGGAAAGTACGTAAATTTGTGGTGTTCCCAATTTGAAACTGTAGCTACTGTAGGTGGGTAGTAAATGTAGGTGGTTTATTGAGAATAGCTAATACGTGTTAGTGGTTATAAATTTAGATTCTCAAGTGTGATGCCTATATTCTTGTATAGAATATTTCAGTGTATTTTTTGAAAACAATGCAATTCTTCAGAGACATATTTTTTTAATGCCTGACTGACATGTCCTGACAATGAATTTTGTTGCTGCCATTGTTTTTATTGGATTAGCTTCCATGATAGCAATTTCTGAGGTGATGCATTTATGGTACTGTGTTAAGAAAAGTGACCATTCAACTCATATTACCTGTGAATTTAGTGGATTAATCACTAAAATTCTAGAGTCCCAAAGAGCAGGTTTAAGAAGAAATTACATTTTTCTTATAATTGAAAGCTACCATGCATTATACATATATATATATTTATGTATATATGCATTAAAATGAAGTTGGCAGACCTTGCAAATAGCACAGAAATGGTCCAGCTACCCCTTTTTTGATGTCATATGCATGAGCTGGGTTAAAATAACCACTGCCTCTGACTTACACAGAGCCACCTCTGCTCTTTGTGTGCACTTGCAGTGTTTTTCCAGTGGTACTGAAATGACTGAATGGAGAGCTCAAGGAGAGCAGCATTTGGCCTCCTTTATTAAGACAGTCAAGGAAACACTTGTTTGAGTATTTGTAGAATTTGATGCAGTTTTCAACTTCTAGTGATAGGATGCCATTATAAAGACAAAGAGAAGAGATCTGTTGAGTATACATGTCAATGACATTTCCTCACTGTTGAGCAGACTGTGTAATCTTTGGGGCTTTAATTGCAGAACATGATCCCCCTGTGCTTAACAGACATACTTCACTTGACTTCCTAAATGAGGAAGAAAAAATGGTACTTGGTCTGGCAGCAGACTTGTGTTCTAGGGACTTTGAATTTATACATCTTAGAGATGCATACTCTTCTGGGATATATTATCCCCCTCCTTCTCCACAGTGCCAAACAGAATCAACAGATCATTTCAACTTTGTTACTTGAAGGCTTTTTTCCTGGCTTAAAGATATCCACGGGGGAGACATTAAAAGCAATGCTCTACGGAACCTTTAGAGCTTTGCATATGCGTTTGTCCTGTGCATACAATTTACAGAAAGGGACTTTTGTGTTCAAACTTAACTGGTACAATACAAATATTTGATGTGTTCTTTCAGTTTTTTTCTAGTGGTCGTTGCTTCATATGCTCATTGCTTCAGCTTATGTCTTAGAATAAAGTTCTATTTCCTTACCAGCTCGATTCATATGTGTTGTTTTCAGTAGTGGGACAGATCTAACGTGTGTGGTTCTGCACTGTGAACCTGGGCAGTGCTGCTGGCTGTCTATGGGGAACTCTGTTCTAAGCCAAAAGTGCAGAGAAAGGTCAGAAGGTAAGTATTTTTGCTTACAGAAATGTCTGCAATACTAGCCACAAGTAGTAGAAAAGGGGAAAATAGGGAGGTTACCCTTCAGCTGTTGGTCTCCCAACAGGCCCATGGACAATGCAGCAGAGCCCTGTAGGGTTCTGCCCCTGCCTCTCCAGGACCTCTGGGTCTGGGAACCGAGCTGGTGCCCCCCTGCCCAGCCCATCACGTGGGGACCTCTTGACTGCCACTTGCTGGGCTGGCAGATGGAGGTGGTGGTTGCTGGTTCTATAATTCCAAGAGTGCTTTCAAGTGAGTAAAGCTAGGAGAGGGTGAAAAGGAGGATGATACAGTGAACTAAAACACTGAAGTTTTTAATAGGAGTGAATTCACCAGGAAGCCCCTCTTTACTGGAAATCAGGGTCCTGAGAGGAGTCCTTGGGTGCAGGAGCTTACAGAGCAAGCAAGGTGTGAAATACAGTTATGAGATCTGGGAAGTGTGTGAAAATGGGGGCCATTTTCTCTTTTTGTGGAGACTCCTATTGACTATCAAGGTGCATTATGATTTTTTGCTTTGGAATGAGCTTTTAACTGTTTTCCTTGAAGTAGCATAATTTAAGGCCAGTGGCTGTGAAGGGGGAGGGAGAAGAGCACCATTTAAGTTCTGGCCAAACACAACTCGCATAGTTTGAACACAGAGAGATGCAGGTGAAAGGCTTATTTTAACTGACCAAAGAGGTTGAGGTGTTTCTCTTAGAGGGATGGTGCAGGGGGAAGAGTGGAAGGAAAATCAAGCGGTTGATTTGAACCATAAATTATTTTGCATGTGGTGACTTTAAAGCTGCATTTACTTTTGTGACCATTTCTTACTGTTCAAAATAACTACAGATACCTGAAGTGGGGAGGAAAGAAAAAGCAAACAAGAAGAAAACCTGGAAACATTTTCTCTGTTTAGTATCTTTTTTACCGTCACTATGTGAAAGCGTTTGAAGTACTTCCTACCTCTGTCAAATTCTGTTTATAGTTTCTGAGGTCAACTTCCTTCCTGTTATGATTTCGGTGGCATTGTAAATGATATGTTTTACTCCTGTCAACACCAAAGGCATACCAGTTTGGTTTTTGTTTTTTTTTTTTTTTTTTAAAGATATTTGTGTCAGTATTGGTTTTTTTGATTTTAATACGGCCACAGCTACAACTGTTTGTTGAAAGGGTTTCATATGCCAGAGGAGCACCAATATTCAAAATTTGGTTCTGCTAAGCAGTTCTTCCTACTGCTGTAAACTGTATTAGCCTTGTGGGTTAATCAGAAACAAGGAGTTATATTTTAAGCTGAGATACAGTGTAATGGGGTTTGTGGAAAAAACACAGGATTCATGTGAAAACCCCTGTGGCCTTTTAGACAGGCATATGCACGGTGTTTACATCAGCATTTGTCAGCGGCATGGAGGCGGGGAAACACCGCCTTCAGCAGAGGGCTTTCAGGAAAAAGTAAAGCATTTTCTCTTGCAAACTCTTAGATCACTGTCTGTGTATACTTGTACAGAAGGGGGAAGCGGGGGGTGGGGAGGGCAGAGAGAAAGAGAAAGAGTACTCACCGATAAAGCCCAGTGGTTTGAAAAAATCGTATCTCTTTTCCCAGGTATCTGAACTGTATCTGAAATTTAGATAAACCTGGATGACAAGATGTTAAAGATTGCCACAGTGGTTTTTAACTGAACTCTGATCTGGCTTGTAGGAGGCTAAGAGTTATTTATTAGCAATTGAGTGCTTGTGAGTTTGGTCTGCTCTGAAGGGAAGTTGACAGGTCCCTGTGACTCTGGACAATTAGGAGGTAGCTGGTGTGTAGCTCATTCAAGCACTTTAATTTCAAGTGTGTAGTCAGGTAAGCACATACTCTTTGCATCTCAGTGGAGTGGTTACGTCCACTGCAACCCACAACCACTGCTGAGCTCTAGGAACCAACTGACCAAATGCCTGCAGATTGCTCAGTGCCTTGACCATGCTGAAATGACAGTCAAGAAGGAGCTAACTTGGAGTGTCTCAGAATAAGATTCTTTGAACTATAGACACTGACTAACTTATGAACATGCTGATTGGATGGGATGTCATTGCCCTTTTGGCAATCAGCAAGAAGAAAAAGCAATCGCCTGTGCTCAAGTGGAAACTGAAAAACAGGCCAAATGCCTCGGTACTGGGCTTGGATTTGTTTTTCCACTTGGCACTGGCAGAGACTGACCGGAAAGCTGAAGTCAGAGCGGCTCTGCATAGGGTGATGTTCCACAAAAAGCCAATTGTCAAGAATGGGTAGAGCCTAGTCCAGGTTTTCAGCTCTTAGACAAGAGTAGCTTCATGCCCTGGTACACAATGGCAATGAAACATAGGACTTGATTTTGCAAATGCATTTTTATTGTTTCTACACAGCACGGCTGCCATGCATGTGTCTCTGCAGGCAGCTGGCAGCCTCTGCCACTCCAGCTTACAGCGCTGCCAGCTGAGGCCAGACCTGGGACTGTATGCTGGGCACTGCTCTCAAATCAGTCTCCCAGGCTTCAGCTATCATTTCCTGCTCCCTTCAAAAGGCAGATCATGATTTATGAAAAAAAATTTGTCTTTTAAGCTAAGAGGACAGATTCAAGTGACTTCATAAACCAGAGCTAATGTATGCCCTCCAGATTCCTGGGAAGTGTTTTCATCTTTGACCCTTGGGCTCACTCTGTATTGGTTTGAAGACCAGCTTCTGAATTCTTGCTCTAGAAATGTCTGAAATCCAAAAACTTACAGACTCTGGTTGTCCTGTCTGCTCACCTCAGCTTTTAATCCCTTTTCTGGCCAAGCAGAAATTATATCTGTGTATTATAAGCAAAAGCACTAGAGGAAGTTCGGTGAATGTACACATGACCCTGGTGAGGTTAGAGCAGATACTTGCATCTTCCCTGAAATCTGCTTTCCAAGCTCTCTCAGTGCTAGTGCAATGTGTACATCACTATGTGCATGAAGTACATTTCATTGCATCCTCACCGTGTTGTTCATCTTTCTCCTTCTTGCTTCCTTTGTAAAGAGCAGGTGTTTAAATCTGGATCAGGCAGCTAGAGGAAAGCTCTGATTTGTTCAGTTCTACAAGATCCAGGTTCCCTCTCTCAGCTAGGAAGGGCCAGCGCAGCACAGGCAGTGGTCAGACACTTGCAGGTTCAAGCACTTATGCTGTTTGTCTTCAAAATACATTAGCCTGTCTCTGTTGATGGGTGAGTCCTACTTACAGATCAGGGAATGTTTATCTCATATAGTCTTATGCCTTCTCCTGGTGTAATATAAGCACTGGCCTTGGCACATGGCCATGAAGAAATTTCCTTTTTTTCCTGGTGCTTGCAGCTATCTAATAATGTGCATTGCTAAATACCTTGCTGTTGGTCTAGCTACCTTTTGGCTCTCTCTTGGGTCCTCTCTCAGTTTTCCTCTACACTGACCACAAGATCTAAAGGCAGATAGTGCCTCTTACTATTTACTCAGTGTCAAGCATGATGGGGCATGCTGACATTCGAAGGTCAGCCTCTGGACAACACCACAATTCCTATAATTGTGAGTAGGATGTCCTCGTGTCTTGCCAGTTGTGACTCTCACTCTCAAAACCATGAACTGCTCAGCAAAAAAATATAATCATGGCAATCATTTATGCTAGACTTTCCCATAGGAAGCTGGTGTGCAGCTTCTCTCAGCCTGAGCCACCACGTATTTTTCTCAAGGAGGTGACTGAATCAATTGTTTCTCACACTCCTGTCACAGCCATTCATAATTCTCTCATACAAACAAAGTCTGAGCATTTCCAGTTTCTAGCACAGAGCATCTAACCTCATATAAATTTGCTTATAGAGCTGGATGTCCTACTTTTTTCCTTTCAAACTTCTGGGTTTCATGACTTTTATATCCTCGGAAACTGAAGTTATGGGTCAGGTCTTGTTTCATCTCCAATAGCTCATTTTCATTTCCTTTTTTCACACATGATCAGGAGGTTTAGCCCTCTTCATGACTGTCCCCTCCCACACTAAAAACCCATGCAAGGAGTAGTGAGAGAGAAAGACTTCAAAAACAGGGTGAATGACCTCATCATGTATCTACTGCAGAGACGTCAATCTCCAAGAAATAGGAAAGGTCAGAGCTGTTTAGAGCAAAGGGGTTTTCTCAACACAGCTAAAAAACCCAGACTGGGTCTGAAGAGTTCTTGCTGTCCTCACCCTTTATCTCATCTTTTCCCAAACTATTTGATGACCCTCCATCCAGAGGCTGTTGTGTGGTTTTTAGTATAGATTACCATCCTATGTACCATTGCCAGACATGGATTTTCCAAAAGAAAATGGTGACATAAATGACAGATGTTTGCACGGGAAGAGTGCAAATTCTTTTTTTTTTTTTTCCTTTTTAAACCAAACACAATTTTTGTCTTCCAGAGCTTCTCTCACCTTGATATAACTGATTGGTGGAAGTTTTAATTGCACCTTCTTAAAAATTTTATTATTTCAACTAATTAGTCTGCATGGTTGCTGAACTTTGTGTGCAGCTGCTGGGAGAGAGGCAGACAAGCCTTCTCTGTGGTGCTGGTGGTGGCAGGAAGGTGGAAGAGCTGGGAGCTGTCTGTGTCTCAGGGACCGTGGGCTGGGGAGTGAGTTTGCCTGGTGTCACTGGGTGTGGATGCAGGTCACTCGTACCAGCAGACAGCCCCAGACCGAGGGGTGACTCTAAAGTCTCACTTTCCTTTAAAACCATCACTTTACAAATAAAATGGCTTACCTACAATCCCCACACAGTTACAGACACTGTCTAAATATAGCAAGCATCGATGTCTATCTGTAAATTACAAGGAAATGAATAAATCGAGGCGACACAAACCGCAAAAAGGAAGTTTGAGATCGGCCTGGAGCTCTGATAGGTTGGCGTCTACTGAGAGACCCTGCCGAACCTCCGCCATCCACTACAGAGGTGACACAGCCGCCAAACACGACCAGCCTGTCCGGGCTCCCCGGCACGCATATCCATCCGTGTGCTGCCACTCTCCAGGGATCTGACCTGCGTCTACTGGTCTAGACCTGTGCCTTGGGGGTACCTGTGCCCACAGAAAAGCCAAAGGCACCCCTGGCATCTGAGGTCCCCATCACAGCAAGGGGACAGTGTGGCCTTTTCTGGAAATGAGTGAGTTCATTTCTGGAAGGCAGTAGTGGGGGGTGCTTCAGCACTCAGGGGCATGCAGAGAAGATTAATGCAGGAAGTTGAAGCATGATTTTTATGCTGCCTACCATCCTGCAGCCTGCTAGGTGCAGATATTTGGCAAGGTTATTTGACCTGGCTTCATTTTTTTATTATGAAGGTGGGTTACTTTTTTCTTTGAAAAATTTTAACAAAGCCATAACCATTAAGTATGAAGGTTTTGCATACTGAGTGTGTGTATGCAGCTAGCAAGCCACCCTCATCCCTCTTTAATGTTGTTTTACACAAGTGTCAAGGTTCATTCCCATGTGAGTGAGATGCTAATGATCCACTAGAAGTTCTATGAAAAGATTGGGCTAGGGAGAGGAGATACAGAAAGATCAAGTGCAAATCTGCATCTGCTGCAGGCTCTCAACACATATTAGGCACCTAATTTTTTAGACTCCTCCTGGACAGGAGTGTCCATCGATGTCTTGTACCTTATTAAACCTGAGAGACTGCACTGTAGGACATGGCCAGCTAATTCTGCTGCTCCAAAACTCCATCTTACCTGCAAGGTCTTATGGAAAACAATCCAAACACTCCAAGGGCTCACTAAACCCATTTCTCCTCCTTCCACATGCTTGGTGTTCCCGGGATGAAGTCTGTAGCTCTTGGCACCAACAATCCCTTCCCCTAGCCACCAGCCTTTGGGCTGCTCATGTGCAGCCTCTCCTTCCAGCCCCTTTGGCACACCCCTGTGGATGGGCTAGTACTGAATTAATCTGGCAGGATGCAAGGATTATCAGCAGTGCTCTTTACCATTCCAGCCAAACTGCGTCTTCCCCTGGAAAAATTCTCCATCTTTGGAGGAAAGCGGGGGAGGAGGGTGGCTGCAGGCATGGACCCAGTGGAGGCAAGGAGCAGGTGTGGAGGAGGACAGTGGGTTGAGGACAGTTCAATTGCCAGGTATAGCTGGTGATCATTAGGGCCATTTAGTACGTGCTGCTAAGGTGAATTATCTTTGCCTTTCACAAGGGAAGGGGCGAGTGGGTCTGGGGTGGAGAAGTGGGTTTTGGCCAGGAGGAGAAGTCAGCTAATTCTCAGAAATAAGGCAGCACGTGCAGACCTGGGGAGCAGGAAAGGCATGAAAAAAAATGTTTAAAAAATGCATAAAAGTAGCTCTCCCCCACCCTAAAAAAAAAAAAAAAAAAAAAAAAAAAAAAAAAAAAAAAAGAGAAGCTAAAATTGACTGGAAAAAGAGGTGGAAAGGTATGAACTGATGCTTGTGGCTGCACAGGGAAAGTCAGTTATGGGGTTTGGGGGAATGAGAGTTGTGGTAGGGTCTGGAAGAGCTCTGTGAGGGTTGAGAGAGGGATACCGTAAGAGCACACCTGGCCAGGAGCACACCTGGCGACCATGCCAGGGGAGGGTGTGGGAGGGAACAGGGAGTGAATGGAGGTTAAAGAGCTCCCCAAGGGACTGCAATGGAGCCTTGAGGGAGGGCGATAGTGGGGCTGCTAAATGGAGGGCAGGGAAGGGTTTGAGGAATACAGGGTAGGGAGTTGTGCTTTGAATAGGGGACAAAGCTTGAGGAAGAGCTTGGAGGGAGAAAAGGAGCAGAAGGCACAGCAAGAGGGATATTGCAGCCACTGGTGCTCTGGCAAGCAGGAGGAAAGGAGATCAGGAAAGAGGAAGAGAATGGCGGATAGTGATGGTCAGAAGTAAGGACCTAGTTGTGTTTAGAGGAATCAGTGTTCGGTGTGTGTCTAGGTCTAGAGGAGCTGGAGGAAAGGTTTATTGGAGGGCCTTGCCAGGAGGTTTTTATCCGTACTTAGAGAACGGGAAAAAGCACCTCATGAGCTGGAATAGAGCAAGCCAGAATGAACCCAGTGCTACAGAGAGAGAAAATTGGGAGACTCAAATCTGTTGGAGTAGTCCTGAGGGAACTTTGTGCAGAGGGGCAAAGGGAGGCTGAAAAAAGCAGCAAAACCACAGCCAGTGATATAGCCAAGGTCATGGCAAGGCCAGGTGGAGAGACAAGAAGATGATGCTGGGAGAGAGACAAAGGTGACCATAGAGAAGGAACTGAGAGGCCAGTGATCAGATAAGGAGTAGAGCATAACCTGAAGAACGTTTTTAAGAGGAGTGAAAGTTAACAAGTGGTCCTGATGCGGTGAAGCCTTAGTAAAAGTGGGATGTGAATATTTCCTTGGTTCCTCAACAAAGTTAAGCGAAGCTTCTTTGGCTTCAGGTAAGCATCTCCCCACAGATACCCACGTGCTCCTGCTCTGGCCCAGCCATCTCCAGCTCCATGTTTGGAGGTAGAAAGTGAAGGGTATTACTTTCGGAACAAAGACAGCAATTCCTGCGCAGTCCACCAGGGAATCTTGTCATGACTGCCAAGGGTTTAATGGGCCAAGAAGGCTGATTTTACATAGCAAATAGTTCAATTAATCATTAATTTTATTGGCAGTGATGCAAAAGTACCAGCTGCCATTGCTAGTTAACACTTCTTGTCTGCAAAGTCCAGCTCCTTGGACTGGCAATGCCATGACCATGCTCCCAGCAGATGGCATTGCTGTGAGCTGCAGGGATGCAGGGAAGCACGGGTGCCCAGCATGCATGGGATTGCTCTGGACCAGACAGTCCAGCAGAAATGGTCCTTGCCTCTCCAGGAGCACTCAGCCAACCCTGCATATCCAGTGTGTCCATCTCCCTGCGAGCCCCTTGCAGTCATTCTGGGGCTGGTCTGGGGGAACCACTGCTCCTTTCCTCTGTCCCATGGGTGGAGGGGAAAGGTTAAATGCACCAGGCAAAGGTCATCTACCTGATGTTTGAGAAGGATTCATGCTGATGGCAGTGCCTGTAAAACCTCTTCAAGCTCACAGCTCCTGTGTTTTGGGTCCTGTACAAACATTGGGCAAGGTCTTCTGCCTGGCAAGTGGGGAATTTAACCTGCCCCCAATGTGTGGGGGAAACATCTGGTAAGGTTTGCTAAGGAGCAGATAAAGGTCTAGGGTAGGTCCAAAGGCTACCCAAAGCCATCCATCCACCCCTGAAATAATGCTATGCTTATTTGTGAGAAATCATTTAGATTTGCTTTTAAAAGCACTGGAAGCAGGCGAGTTTTAAGATAGCTACACAAAGCAAAGGTGCCATTTATCACTTCTTATGCTGATGATTAAAGCAAAGGTTTTCTTTTCTCTCTAAGGAATATTGTGAGCTGTGTTCAATTGTGTTAATGACAGCAGTAGCAACAACAGAATAAGTATTATTTGAGTGGAAACTGAGGTGTTGGTGAAACACTCACAGTCTAACAAGCTGGAGTGGGGCAGGACTGGGGTAGAGGTCTAAAATTGATTCCACTGACTTTGTGGGCTGAGATGTCACTCCAAATAGTAAAGTCCGGTTTTTTAAAAACCAGAGATGACTTCAGTAATTTGGGAGTGGTTCTGTGATGTTACCTGACTGCCTGTGTTTTGATGGCCAATTCGGAACTGAAGTAACTGATGCAGTGGAAATAATTATCTCACTGTCTGATTTAGTCACTCCAGCAAGGTGTTTGCAGAACGTGGCTGTTTTGTATAGGATAACAAAAAAGCAATGGGCTGCCTAATTCAATTAAAAGCGAATAGCTACAGTCTAGGCACTGACAGCATGTGGGAGGAAGTGGTGTTGTTTCCACTGTGACTGGCAGCAAGTGACTAGCAAAAACAAGGTGGTTTGAGGAAGGCTTGCGTGTTAATGGCATTTCCCTGTTCTGTTTGTCAAGCAAAGGTGGGAATATAGAGTCAGAATTTACTTGAATTTGTTCCTTTACAAGAATAGATAAGGGGCCTCCATGGGAACAATTTCGAATTGCCGCGAACACACAGGCAGCACCCTGAGCTTGCCTGCAAAGCGCCCGTTTGTGTGAGTGGCAGGTACCTTAAAGTCACTGTGGGTGAAACAGAAAAAAAAAATCACTGTGCATAGAGCAGGCTGGAGATGGTGGTTTGTCTGCTGGGAGTGCTGAGCTGCTTTCGCTCTCTCTCTCTGTGGCAGTCGGACTCCCACCGCCTGCTCTCAGCTGGAGTCTCGTACCTAGAAAAAGTCTGCCCATGGCGTGGCTGATTCACTTCATACTTGCAGCAGTTGTAGGCCCACGTTGCGGCCATGGGCTCAGGCAGTCTGGCTGCGGTGTTGGACCAGAGTTGTTTCCAGAAGTGAATCAGACTCTGTCTGATGGCTGTAGCAGGCGTGGTAACCCAAAAGTGTCTAAGAGCACCTTCCTCTCTCTCTGCCTGTCTGTGTTCATCTTTCCCTCATTATTCCCTCATGAAAAGGCCACCTGTACTGGTTCTGGGTGCTCCATCCTATAGGACAGGCTATAGAATGTTAATTCCCTTCTGAAAGATGACTTTGCATAAAGAGAAAATATTTCTTCATCAAAATTAATTTTAAAACAAAATTGCCAATAAGCAATTAAATCCAGCCTTTCACTGGCATAATCTTCAGTCAGCATCTTGAGAGAGAGACATAACTAAGGTGCAGGCCAGAGAAGGACAGTTCCTGGGCTCTGCCCATCCCTTGTGGGAGGGTGGCATTAAGCAGGGATGGCAGCTCTTGCCCATTGCAGATGTGTTTTGGATTCCTGGCATGCTCCTCTTCTGGAAGCACTGGCTGCCTCCTTCATAAGCCTGCAGGAATCCTGGTTGGTACTTTTGGTTTGGCAAGAGCATGGTTGGATGATGCATGGGGTTGTGTGACAGCAAGAGGCAATGGAGAGGAGGGTGATGTGCATGGGAGGCAGCACCAGACAACGGCCTGAAGACTGAGCCCTCCTCATCACTACCTGCAGCAGTCAGGGTACAACAAATAGTGTCAAGAGCAAGCCACTCACCCCTTTGGGGCCATTGGAAGCAGCACACTGGGCAGCTGGGGCTGTAGCTGCCTCTGCCACAAATCTGCAGAGAACAGAGTACATGTGTGCAGAGGAGGGGGCAGGAGCTTCTCAGCACAGAAATTTGGCTGTATTTGATAAAGTACAGGCTGACAAGTACATGGCGCCTCTCTCACTGGAGCAGGGATTCCTCTGCAGCCCTGCGCTCCTACTTATGGCTCTCACTCTACTGTAGAGTACAACCATCCTGGCCATGCTGGGTGTCTGCGAAGACAGAGCCTGAGTGTCCTTCAGCATTCTCTAGCACCAGCCACAGGGGCATCTCTGGGAAAGCAGTGAGAGGAGAGGCAGAGTCTCTTGCGTGATCAAAGATACCTTAATATCACTAAATGAGTGTCCTAGTCTCTTGAGGATATTACCCACCCCCCACTCCCAACATCTTAACTCAAGGATGTGCCCAAAACAAAGTTAACAAGAGCATGGCCAAGTGGTGCACATGGCTGTACTGCATAGCTCCAGTTGTTTCAGGGCTCTGAAGTCCCATATTCTCAAGTCGTGCCCACAGCTGATGGTATTTGATGTTTTGGTTGTCTGAAATGGTTTCCATTTCCAGCTGAGCCTGGGAAGGGCAGCTCCTGCTTCTCAGTAATGGGGATTGGATGAGCTGGGCACTGCTGGGAGGGACCAGGCTGCTTCACCTCTAGATAAAACCCCTATAGCTGTTGTTAGCCAGCCATACAGAGACAGCATCTACTTGACCACATTTACTTATAGAAAAGGGCAGTTCCTTTTGTTCTGTGGTCGGCATCAGGAACTTCACACCAGTGATTTTTTTTTTTAAATTTGTTGTTTTCACTTACCCATTTTGAATGGGTTTACCTCCGGCTCTCCTTTCTCTCCAGCCCCCCCCCCCCCCCCCCCTCCCCCCGCTCTTTTCTTCTCACTGCTTCTGCCTTCTTCTAATTCAGCAGCACTGGCTGAGAAGGCAGGCAAGGTGGCTTCCTAATGTTCAATTTTTTCAGCACCTACATTGCCACTGCCTGTGCTAGTTGGCTTTAACAAAGAGCAAAACAAGCTCCCTGGGGTTTGCATGGCCCTACGCCATGTTAAAACCCTCTCTGACCCAATGGAATATGGAAAAGCCTTGTCCTGAGTGATGCAAAAGTCCCTGGCCCAACACCCACCCCCACCTCACGGCTCTGCAGCCGACCCATGCTCATAGCAGCAGCACCTCAGAAATTGAGCTGCATCCCGAGTGGGAATGTTTGTGGTTTTTTTGTCCTTGTTTGCTTTTTTCTTTCCCTTCTGCCGTCACAGGTCTGTCTGCTTTGCCTCCGCCTGTCAATAAGTTTGGGCTGCTGGACAATAAACATTCTGTTTTGCAGAAGAAGCAGTAAGTTTTGTGACATTTGGGGTTTGGGCTTTTGTTTGTTTGGGCTTTTTTTTTTTTTTAATTCAGTGAGCGATGGAAGGAAAATAGAATTTCATTAAGATTTTTCTTGGGGAAAATAGCCTCCAACAAAAAAGAAAAAAATAAATAAAATTAAAAAAAAAAAAAAAAAAAAAAAAGAAAAAAAAAAAGAGGCACCATTCTAAAGTACTTCACACCAGTAAGGAAATTTGAAATCAGGAGTGGCAGTCCTGGACCAGTCTAGTCTCCCCAGTCACCTGCCTGCTCTGGTGTGGACATCTGTGCCATGAACGGGTGCAGCTGAGCCAGCAGAGATATTGTGATGCCCAGATACCTCTCTCCCTGGAGGTGGCAACTGGGGCTGAACAAGGCAGGCTTTAACTCGATGGAGAAGATGCTTGCTGGTGCAAGGAACACCCCTTTACCCCTGCCAAGAGCAGAGATTTTGAGGCTTGGCTCTTGGTCCACTGGCAGTATCCCTGCTGCTCGGTGCTGCAGGGCTGTGCCTCATAGGTGCCCAGAGGGAAGCCAAGCAGAGGGGATGCCTCCCCAGGAGCAAGGTTTGGTCCTGCATGATTCAGCTGCAGTGTGTTTCTGGGTGGTGAGGCAGGGGCTGGAGGAAAACTTGCGCCTTGCAAGCTGGGGCCCCAAGCAGCCCTGCAGCAGACGGGTTGGTCTGCACAGTGGGGCTAAGTCGGCTCAGGGGCTGTGTGTGCGATGCTCAGCTTCTTCTAAAAACAGAAGACTTACTCAGAAGCAGAATTGAGGTGCCACTTGCCTTTACTCCAGCTCTTTTATATATAGTACCCATTTCTCCTGATTTTACTTCAGCAGTTACTGTATGAATTGCAGCTCAGAAGTGTGTGTGTGTGTGGGGGAGTGCAGGGACAACAGAGTGCTGCTGGCCAAGCTGGAGCTGCTGGTTTGCTGTTGGTTGTGGGAGTTCCCTCTGCAGGGGTTGTGTCGGAGAGCAGACTTCATCCACCAGGCAGTTGTTAGGGGGTGTGTGGGGCTAATGTCAGCTTAAGTGAAGCTGGGGCTCTTCTTTTTGCCCAGGGATAGACCAAGAGCATTTTCATCAGTGTTTTCCTTCCTGTTGCTGTTTTTCTTCTTTCTTTTATTTTTTCCTTTTTTTTTTTTTTTTTTTTTTTTTTTTTTTAGGAAACATAGACAAGCTGCAAAACTAAGGGGTTTGTTTCCCTGCAACGCAGGACGGTGCAGAACACTTATATTATTCCTCCAGTCTTTTGAAGGGAAGTGCCCAATGCCACCTCCAAGAAGCATGTTAGCTCAAAATACATGCTCAAAGGGAAGGAAAGAGAGCAATGCTGGTTTGACCTTACCTTCAGGCACCTTGATGCTGGAGGTGGCAATAGGCTGCTTTCAGTTTGTCTGAAACTCAGAAGATTCTCAGACTCATCAACCAAATGTCTCGAGGAGCCGCAGCGTTCCTGTTGCCCTTTCCCAGCACATGCCACGATGATGTAAGTCGATGCTGCTTGTACTTCGAGGATTCCCAAACTGATGAATCAAGGCCTCTGTTTATGACAGCAATTCAGAACACGCATAAATGGGGGGCCGGTTTCTTTATCTCTTGGCGTTTTTACAAAGCTATGGCAACAAACACAGAGATTCATAGCGGCAGAAGAGAGATCACTGGAGCAGTCTGAGGTATTTTACTAGAAAAGATTCACATAGACATGAGTCTTTGGCCCATATGGATATAAGCAGAGATAAACAGAAATGTCTCTTTTTAAACACTGAGGCTGCCCTAATCAGAGTTAGGGAATTTAAAAGCAAGGGACATCTTTCCATACTGGTCACTTTAAAGAATAGACCTAATTTTTCTTTTTTCCAGCAGTAACAGAGTAACTTCTGAAAAAGCAGCATGCCCTTTCTGAAGTTTCCTACTTTGATTAATAGAAGCACACATGCGAATGCAGACAGACACACACAGATCAGGTCATCTTCATGTTGGAACCAAAATCAAAATAGGCCCAAAAACCTCAAACCCATTGCAAACCCTTGAAAAACTCTGAAGTTTGATTGCAGCTTCTGTGAAGGTGATCTTGAGACCATCAAACAAGAACTTTCAGGCATTTGGGTGCTCAATTTTTACTAATGCTCTCCTCTGCTTTACTGTCTAGATACCAAACCAAAATGAGGTTGTCAGCTGCAGCAGCATCTAATAAGGGGCATTACTTGTCCTCAGAAGCTTCCCATCTAAATCAATGGGGCAACCGACAAGAGAATGGAAGCATTACTAACTAGATCCCTCCTCTGCTGCAACCTTTGAAAAAAATTATACAATGAAAGGGTTGATAATAAAAATAATAAGGTTTTGATAAGTAAAAAAAAAAAAACAAAAACTTAGCACATGGACAGCATTTTTTGAGTGGAGTCATATGCCTAGGAGACCTGGAAACCACACCATGGATCCCTTTGCAGTCTTAAGCACCAGACCTGTGTCTTCCCAGGCTACTCAGGGCTGCTGTAATCAGCCCTCCAGGTGCCCAGCCCCAGGAAGGCCCCACAACTCCCCACTGTGAATGCACAGTCTCAGATATTGTCCTTGCTGGGGTAGTGCTGTCCTAGCTGGTGGTGAAGGAAACATTTCCAGGAGCTGTCCTTAATACTGCTCCTAAAGGAGCATGAAAGTGTTTCTCTGGCAAGCTTCGAAAAAAGAGTAGAGATAAGGGATGGTTTTGGCACAGGTCTCAGAATTTAGAAAGGCCTCTTGGCTTGTGATTTGGAGGTGCTGGTCCCCACTGTGGTTCTGTCTAAAGTAGTGGGTGTTCAGCTTGTCAGGAACTCAACTCTTTATTTACAAACACACTCATCATTTAGAAGCCCAGTTATTTACAAAGCCTGTTGTTGAAAATGCCTTGCCTTGAACTCTCATAAGAAGACTTTATCAGAGAAGTTTCACATTGCTTATTTGTTTCGGGTTGGTTTTTTTATTTTTATTTTTATTTTGCACTTCATTTACAGTACTATTGACATAGATGAGAAAATCATGAAGGCCACAGGGGCAAAAGTTAAGGAATATCAGCATTTGACTTGTCTGTGCAGTGTTTGTGTGCCTGAGTATGTAAGTTCCCTTAGCTTAAGGAGACAGAAATGGAAGGGGGAGCAAACATGCAACAAGATAGGGTTCCATTTTAGTGGACTCTTTTTGTCTGCAGCCTGCTGCTACACCTCCTAGAGGTACTCCAAGTTGCCATACTTGTGTCTGGAATAAAAGCTAGGGAGGATTTTTTTAGCTGTCCAGCTTTGGTGAGTGCTTGTGAGCAAGATGATTTATCTCTTCAGAGGCTTGGAACTTGGCAAAATTTGGATGGAGGTTTTTCACAGGCAAGTGGCACATTTCTGACACACAAGCCAAAATCCTGGAACATTTCAAGTCGTTTTTCCAAAGCCTGGGGACATGAGGAAAAGGTCACCAAGCTTCTTGAAGCATGGAAGTGGGGGGTAAGACCATATTTTGTTTCGTCTAAATGATCAACAACCACTTAAAATTTCCAGGCAGAGAAAACATACTGCAGCAGACTCCAACCTGAGATATTTTAGCCAACATTGCAAGCAACCATAATTACGAAACACGAGGCAACCGCTAGATTTTCTTATGTCCCATTTTTACATTTTTGAAAGACTGAAAGCTGCTGTGCAGGTGTAATTGCTATGGTTAGGAAGAAGCAGCACTCTGCTTTTCTTCTCCCCCCACCTCCTTTTTTTCTGAATGAAAGTGTTTTACAAATGAAAAATGAGGTTTCTTGAAATGAAGGGCTGCCTTTTATTCTGAGTTGGCTTCCATGAAATGTATTTGTGAGCCTTTCATCCTTACTTCTGAACTTGCTGTGGGGTGACAAGCAACCATACTGCCCTGGTCATCTTGACCACGCAGAGTCCAGTGGGGCAAGTGAGGAGATTCTGGGTAGCCCCACTAAAACGCTTGCCACTCTCTCTGTTGCCTGACTCCACATTCATAATTAAACCCCACGTACCTTTTATTCTCCTTGAGGCCTGTGGGACACCTGGGGAGGCACAGGCTGCAGGAGGGTTGCCTCTGTGCCATACCATGGGGATACAATCCCAGCCAGTGCATCCTTTTGATGACATCCTGGGGAAAAGACTTGGCTGCCTGGACAGCATCACCCACCCCACTTGGGCACCAAAGTGTTCCTGTTTCCCCAAACTGGTGGGGAAAAGGTGTCCCTGGACTGCTAACCAGGTATGACCTGCACTAGCCCTGAGGGCAATTGGCTAACTCATTCTTTCTTATGCTGTCTGATTTAACTCCAAGACTTTCCTCCAGGTCTTTACACTCTCTCTTTAATGACCTACCTTTGGGCACTAGTCCCTCTTTTCCCTTAATTGCTGCTGCCTGGACTGCCATCAGGAAGGGTGAGAAACAGAGTCCTGTTCCCTGGAATGAGAAAGCATTCCATGAGAAAGTGTCTCCAGAAATGCGGCCTGACCAGCACAGCCCCCACGGACAAGTTGACAGCATGAGGAGACATCGAGCATGTCCTGGAGACTGTGGGCCAAGGCCACTGTGACCATACCTGGGAACAGATGATCCTCATGAAGGGAGGTTCCGACATGGGAATGGCAGCACCTCAGTGCGCTTAGAGGTTCTCAATAACACAGTGAACACCAAAACTCTCCCTCCTGAGGAAAAAGCAGTGCAACTGTATATGATAAACTGTTGCATGCGGTTCTTTGCATAGGTTGGGATAATAGTCTAAATGGCACACCAGCACAGGAGGGAAAACTTTTAGCTCTTCACTCTCTCTAATGCTAACCTGTGGACTCACTGCCACAAAGCATTGCTGAGGCAATAGCTCAGAAAAATTAAAAGCTTGGTAAGTTAACTCCTTACCCCTTGTCCATACGGCTGATGGGAAGAGCGCAGCAGCACAGCTGAGGAAAAACTATCTTGATGCAATTTTGGGCAGGTTGTAGGAGCTGCAGGGAGGCTGAAATGGAACCTTCCACCAGGTAGGCAGAAAGGACAGACGATGTTCTGTAAAGCTGGAGCACTTACCCCTCCTCACCCTCAGAAAGGCTTCATGCTTTTTTAGAGCAGTCCTAGCTTGAGTTTTCAGCCAGTGGGACAAACACAAAAGCAAAAGGATCCATGTTTCTGTCTGTGAGCAGGGGTAGATCTACTAAAGGACAGGTCTAAGGAGACTGAGCCTTTGTTCACCCCTATCTATCTCCTGCTGGTGTTGGACTCACCACGCATCCTCTTCTTTCCCAGGGTCAAAATGGCACAATTTCAAATGTCATATAACAGATTGTATAAAACAGATTCCATTTTTTTTCCAGACAGAAAACCTTTCTTACACTGAAGCTAAGATTGAAATAACATATTGGTGAGAAGTGCAAATTTTTTTTAAGAAAAGAGAAGACATTGCCACTGCAAAATCCCACTCAAGTAATGCCCCCCTCCAATAAATCAAATACATAAAAAACCCCTTCCTAATAAAAGAGCAAGTAAAACACATGAAGTTCAAAACCCAAAAGGACCAACCAGCCCCAAAAGTCTGACAAAACGACAGCAACTGGGTTTCAGTGGAACATGGTGAACTGAGTAGATAAAAACCCAAACAAAATGCAGTTAATGGGAACTGGGGAAAAAAAAAAAAAAAACAAACACCAAAAAAAGCAAGATGAAGAACAGAAAGAAATAAACTCAGGGTATTATTCCAAAAAGTCCAACATTCTGTGGTGTGGCAAGTCACTTCAGGTGATGCTCTACTAGTCCAGTGTGCCTTTGTTCTCCTCCCTGTTCTCTGCAGCATGATAAAAGCACAGGAAGGATGCTCAGTGGCAAATTGGCCATCAGCCACTTTCAAAGGGGAGTCATTTAGTGAGATTCACTCATATTTGTATAAGTTGAAACAAAAAAAAAAATAAAGAACAACATTGGTAAAGCAACCAGACTGATCTTGCAAATACACTTCATCTTGGACCCGTCTGATGGGAAAACCACTCTGTTATAGAGAATGTGACATTATGAATACTGATAACACCTCCCAGTAAACCTCAAACATCTATTTCTAGATGAGCGTTTACCACCATGTGGTCAGTCATGGTGACCATAGCAGGTACAAGGCTCATTATTACAGCCCTAGTGTTATATTAGTTTTGCTTTTCTTAAATATAGGCATATATGGGGGGGAGAGTGTGCGTGTTTGACTAGCCCCTCATTTCTGCAGCACAATGGAGCTGTCAAGCTTAGACCAAAATCTGAGAGTTGTTCAACCCGAATGGTCAACCTGATAAAAAGGCTCCCCAGAAAGGCGGAACCCTTCTTGTCAGTGAGTGTTTATCACTTACTATCATTGGTAAAAGGTAGCTAGTCAGACGTAAGGTCATAAGAAATAGAGGAAACCCACAGTATTTCTTCAGTTATTTAAGTGACATGCCCCTCCCCAAAAGGCTGAGAAAGCTTTTGCAGACTGGGTAGTTTTTCATTCATGAGAACTGGGTTGGTTTTTTTATTTGTTTGTTTGCTTGTTTTTGGGGGATTTTTTTTTCTTTCTTTCTTTTTTTCCTTTTAAACCCGTCTTACAGATAAAACTTGACACAATTCACCGCAGGCAGGAAACCTTGGAGGGTGCGGTCTGCTGGGTAGAGCAGAGGCCCAGGGCTCTGAATATCTCACTTCCAACCCCGCCACAGGCACTGACTCACTGGCTGCTGGGGGTGAGCCACCTCCTTGCTCTGCACCTCCTGGGGATATAGGGGCATACCTGATGGGACAACTCTGCTATTAAAGATGGGCCAGGCATATGATTTGGGGACTGTCAAAGCTGATGGGCGGTGTCTGTTGGTTTTTGCAAGTTCTGGTGCTCGTCCTTGCAACATGCATTAGGAATTAGAGATCAAAGGCTCAGAGTGCCACTAGAAGCTATGCTTGATTTGTAAACTGAGCTTTCAGTATGCTCATGTATTGCATATGAGGGTGGCAACTGAGTGAGAGGAATGCTGCCTTCACTGTAACATGAAGCATGGCTTGATGAGCCAACCAGACGTACCATGGCTTAGCTCAAGAAAGACATTCAGGTTCATTGTCTCTGCTCTCACATCAATGCACGTGATCATAAGGGAGGCACCAAGGCTGATCTCATGTCAGGAGGGGGGCCTTGGGCACTTTGTCCCACCTCAAGCAGGGTTCCTCTTGGCCCATTCAGCTCTAGATCACGTTTCTTGTCCCTACCCTCTTCCTTGTGCCAGCTCTTGTGTTTCACAACCATCTGCTCAGTGATCTGATGCAACTGATGATGAATTCGAGGCAAAGGTGGAAGGCTGGGCCATGGTGGTGATGCAGCAGTCTCACACTACTCAGAGCAATGAGCTGAAGCGTTGTTTCCAGCTTTGCAATGCCTCAGTCCTGCAGCAGAATCCATTCTGAACATCGTAAGAAAAGCACCTCAGCAGGGTGTCTCAAAAGCGTAGAAGCTGCACGAAGAGGCACCTACAGGAGTAGTTAGGAGAATTCAGAAGCTTGTCTTTAAACAGTCCCTTGCCACAACACTTCATCAATCTTCAAAACTGAAATGTCAATCTTTACCTGTCCTCAGTTCTCACTTTAGGCAATGAAACACCATTCTTCTCCTTTATTCTAACCAAAGAAATCTTGAATTCATAGACTCGATCATAAAATCATAGAATGGTTTGGGATGAAAGGGACCTTAAAGATTATCAAGTTCCAACCCCCATGCCACGAGCAGGGACACCTTCCACTAGACCAAGTTGGTCAAAGCCCCATCCAATCTGGCCTTGAACACTTCCAGGAATGAAACATCTAAAACCTCTCAGGGCAACCTATTTCAGTGTCTCACCACCCTCACAGTAAAGAATTTCTTCCCAATATCTCATTTAAACCTACCTTCTCTTAATTTAAAGCCTTGTCCTGTCAATACATGCCCTTGGTAAAAAGTCCTTCTCCTTGTAGGCCCCCTTTAGGCACTGGAAGGTGCTATAGGATCTCCCTGGAGTCTTTTCTTCTCCAGGCTGAACAACCCCAACTCTCTCAGCCAGTCTTCAAAGGAGAGGTGCTCTCAGAGGAGCCCTCTGTGGCCCTCCTCTGAATTTGCTATAACAGGTCCAGGTGTTTCTTGTGTTGCAGACCCCAGAGCTGGACACAGTACTCCAAGTGGGGTTACATGAGAGCAAAGCAGAGGGGTAGAATCACCCCCTCCCCAACCTCCTGGCCATGCTGCTTTCGATGCAGCCCAAGACGCAGTTGGCTTTCTGGTCTACAAGTGCAAATTGCTGGAGCTTCTTGCCCACCAATTCCTTCCTGCACAGCTTAAACCATTGGAATTGGGACTCCCTACCCCAGCACCACCTACAGCAGGGAAGCTATGACGTGGCTGCAAAAGGCAAGAGAGGACACAGAACTAGAGGTCTTCCTCCTGCATGTATACTCTACCCAGAACTTTGCCTTGAAGACCCACACTGTGGCATCTGTGTGGAGACCACGGCTTGTAGGAGGGCACCAGAGTTGCTCAGCTCTAGGGCTGCAGTTATGTTTCAGGTGGGAGCCTGTGGCTCATCATCAGCACTCAACTGTGGGCAGCATCAGGCAGGTACAGGCCCATCTCCCCCCGCCAACACTACGGGAACCAGGCATGTGCCCACCACGCTGAGGAACTGCAGGCACAGGCAAGGAGATGCTGTGTGGCACAGCTGCTCTTCAACTGCTGCCTTTTGCCTACATCCCATCTTAAATGTAAAATTCTGCTTGAGAAGCTGGGTGTATAAAATGATGAGATTTGTCCTGGAAAAGTAAATACACAGGTTCTGATGTGCTACGAAATGGGTCCCCAGTTACATTCAGGAGGCTGGATCAAAGTATGGATTAACACAATTCATATGGGTCTGTGTAATGAGTATTCTCTGGAGGAGAAAACCACATACACAGAGAACGTATTGTACCAGCACACAGGGTTCCAAGGGAGCAGAGTTTATCAAGGTTTATAGAGTGATTCAATGTTCACATGTAAGGGACCATAAGAAAAACTGTATATTTTGCTCATGAGCTAATCCATGAACCACTTGGGTTTGTAAAGCTGTCACTGACTACATGAGCTAGAAATCAGTTTTCCCATTTGACTCAACACTTAAATAGCCCAAAAAGGTCAACCTGGGCAATGCTGCAGCACAAGGGTAAGATGTGTCTTCAAATGTCTTCCTCAGAGATGATGCCAGAACTAGGCCAGTTGTGCTGCTGATTTTTGAAATGTCAAAATGTAGAACAGATTTTATCCTTGTGGGACAGAACATTTTGCTGGGGTTTGTTTTATGCAGCTTCATAGCATTTTTAATTATTACAAAGAATCATCTCACCTTCTGCACCAAGGTATTACCTTCTGCTCCCCTGCATGAATGGATGGAGATGTTTGAGGAGACAGTGATGGAGATTCCCTTTCCTGCACAAGCTGTACTAAAGAGAGTTACCACAGGTGTCTACCAACAATTTTTACCCCAATGGTTCAGAGCTCTCTAGTCTCTCTTCATTTATTTTCAAACCTATGTCTACCCATATTTATGTTAGGTTCTAAAAATAAGCAGCACCGTTAACATTTTGAATTTTAATTATCTACTGAATATCTAAAAAGATAAGCTGGAACGGGAAGCCCCTCTGTGAGCAGAAGTACAATCTAGTTAAATGAGTGAAATTTATCAGAAAAAATGAGTAATGAACAGTGAGAAAGACTGTCTCATTTTGCTAATTTTACTTTATAAATTATCTGATTTGACATTCTGTGCTAAAAAAAAAACTGCTTATGAACCAAGAAAAGCAAGGCATGTGCTCCACTTGGTTGAAGCAGAATCTGTGGCCACAAAAATTTTGCTGCATTAGTACTGCAGCATGAAACCCCCTGCCACCAAAAGGAAGACTCTCGTGGTTGTTTCTTTATCACCGTGTATTTAGAAATAACTGGGTATGGAGGGCTTCAGGTTTAGTCTACACTGAGCCTCTTGGTTATCTGCAGTCACACCAGAACTGCAGTAATTTCACCACACAGGTGTCATCAGGGCCCAGAGGCATAAAGCAAAGTTCTCCTTTTCTCTACCTGCAGCCCCAAGCCCATTTCAGGAATGAAGGAAAAGATAATTCTGAATCCTTACTTTGTATTTAACGCATTTTTCATGAGCTTTATTGAGACTATTAGCCCATTTTATTTGTGTGCTTTTGCTTGGGACTGGAAACGAACTTTTACTATAAAGTTATTTCAGAAGAAAGAGGTGAAAGAGTGCCAGAATAGGCTTATAAAACTAAGCATGCATTAATAGCATCTGTTACAAATAAGGCTGGATTCAACTTTCCATTGTCTTACTCCTTTTCCCTCAAGTTGTTTAAACGTTCCAATTCAAAAGGAATTTGGCTGAAAACTTCCTTTACTTGGTTTTGGTCTCAAGGAGGGTTGCTTGCAGAAGCTGTACAAAACCTAATAACAAACTTTTAAATAGTGAGGGTATGAGAGAAAAGGAACACAGATGTCTTCTTGGATGTTCAGACTAGAAGTAATTAGGTGCAATACAGAAGCCTCCCCAGTCCTGCCATTTGATCCTCCCAAATTCTTGCAGCAGATCTGTTAGTGCTGCTACTCTAAAAACAGCATTTCCTTTGCATTTGGTGCAGTGATAAATGTTGAAAACTCTGTTATTTAAGTTACTTGTGAAGACACATTATTTTGAAGGACTTCAAGGTTGCACTGATGACTCTCCGAAGGAAAGCCCCCTTAGGTTGTCCAGTAATACTGAAAGGAGTATATAATTTACATGATAAACACCTTGTTCTGAAATAAATAAACCGTTTTGGACATGCTCTCTTAATACCTTCATTAAAGACAAGCTTTTAGAGCTCTGTAGCTCAAACAGCACAAGAGAAACGGAGCTGTACTGCCCAAATCTCCTTTTTAACCCTTGGCAGCATTATACAAAAACTGAGCTTTAAAAAGGTGAAGACACAAATGGCTGTCATGTTCCCTTATGAAACTGTGTTCCCTGTTACTCCCAATTTTCCCTTTCATTTCATGCCAAAAAACTCTAGTAAGTGATGCAAAGTCAGAAAACAGGCTGTCAACTACATGAGGCCAAAATACTCTTAACACGTAACACAGCTTGTGCAAAATTAATTTTGCCTATAAGTAACCATGTAGCTTTTTTCATGGCTTTGAGGATGTTGAAAGAAACAGTGACTGCAGAAGCAGTCCTAACTGCAACCAACCTAATGTGTGCACACTTCATACTAACAGTTGACACAGAAGAATAGAAGAACTGCTAATGAGGACATAGCAAGTAAACGGAACCATCTCTTTATCACTATATAGACAGGCTAGAATGTAACTAAGGATAAAGTTCGAGTAGGATTTTTTGTTATTTATTTCTTTTAATCTTGAACTGTAAACACACCAGATTATCTCCTAAAAATCTTTTAAATGTATTTACAAGTTAGAATTATTTTTATTTTCAGGTGAGGGTAGTCACCCAGAACTCCTACAGTTAGAAGGCTAGGCCAGAAATGCCAAAAAGCCAGAGTTCTATTTGAAGGCTATTATTGAATTTAATGAATTCCCAAATATTTCAACCTACTGGAATCTAACTAATACAAATCATATTTGTGTCTTACTAGTTAAATAATGCATATGCTATTGCCTGTTTTGACAGTACTCAGACTCTATTAGTAACTCCTGACTGATGCTAAAATTTTAAGTTCCATGCAATTCCTAACAACCAGAAACAGATTGCAGATACTATACACCCCCAGGGGTCCTTCTTTCTGTCCCTGGATAAGATGCACCTGATCAATCTGATCCAGAGAGCCAAAGCTTGACAGTGTTAAAGATCCAGATATGAATTCTGAATCTCTGGCTTCAGCAGTATTCAGTTTTCAGTTTCAATGTGTTCTGATAAGGTTAAGGATCTTTTCCCTCTAATTTTTATAGATATTATTGAATATAAAGCAAAAAAGCAAAATATCAGTTACATTTATAGTGTGTAAAACATGTAAACCCCCTCACTGATAGCGAGCCCAGACACTTGCATGGACACAAAGATCAGTATTTGCATCCACTGGTACAATCAGTATCGTACAATTTAATTTCCTCAGGAAAAACCACAGTGTTTCAAGAGTATTTTACCTGGACATGTCCAACAATGTTGGCTGGAGTTGACTTAAATACGATCTGGCAGCAGGTTTGAAAGTACCTTGTAGCACTGTCTCTGAAGATTGTGTGTAACCATGGCAAAAGATTATTGATGTTTCCGCCTTCACAAGGCCAAAATTGTATCTAGGAAACTGCTATCTTCTATCTCCTCTTGGATTAGAAACAGAAAATGTCTTATCAGTCTATTAAATGTTAAGAAGGAGTTGAATTTCGGTACATTCAATTTTAAAAAGGAGTTGAATGTGTGAATAATTTTTATGATACATTTCCTAGGGCTTTGCACAGCTGAGTGTTAAGCTTTTGCAAGTAAGAGACTTTCTGCATGTCTTTTAGTAGGCCCAGCACAGAGCTCCATGATATTCTTCTGTTGTGATTTTTTAAAACATTATTTGCCATTACACCTTCAATTATATCAACAATCAATTCTTATTCTTGGTTTCCTTGTTTTTTTCTGAACATATATATTTTTAACTAAAATAGAATCAGAATAAGCTATAATTACGCTTACCTTTTTTTTTTTTCCAGCCTCATGCTCTGTACAGTATTACAGCTAGCTTTTAGGGGCCTATTCTATCTGCATCTCACTGCTTACCAATAGAGCAGGAAAAAATATGCTATTACGTCAGAAGTTCTGGACAGCAAAAATCTGCCTGTGTAGAAAACAAACAAACAAAAAAAATCTCACCTTCACCATAAAATACTCTCTTCAGGGAGATGCAATAGCTTTGGCAAATGTTGAGAGACTGGACCTATGGCACCAGTCACACATTACTGTGCAGCCAAAAGTGCCCCTGCAAAGCAAAACTCTGCAGCACGGATTTCCTATTTCCCTCTCTGTTGCCATACAGTGAAACTAAACTGGTCAGAGTCCTGGTTCTTTTCAGGCAACTAGAGAAGATGCAAGGGGATTAGCACACAGAATACAACTCGATCCTCAAGTCATCTCATGTCTGCTCTTATCCTTGAAATTCAGCACAGGCATGAAACATAGCAGGACTATAGTTCTTTTATATTAATAAAATATATTAATTTAAAAAAAAGCAGCTTTTAAAAAGCTATAGAAAGGTGTTTGAAATGACACACTGAGCATATTTCATACACATTTTCTAAAGAATATCAGTTGAAAAAACATTTTGTGAGTGAGAAGGAGCAGGATTTCTTCATGCTTCATTGTTTCATGCTACTTACTTGATATATTTCATTAACACACAGATAAGTAATGATTTTTCCCCATTTTCCCCCATCACTTTCCTGGGGGATTTAAATACTTTTTCAGTGTTGTTCCCAAATTACATTGATGCAGCATTTGTTTTTTATTTCCTCTTTGCCTACCTCTTTAACTACTCATGACTATTCAAAATAAACATCAAAATACAGTAACAGGAGAATGCCTCAACACCTCCAGTGGCTGAATATCTGAACACAGCATATTCTTGTTGAGTTTTCCTATAAGTCTACCTGCTTTTACTAAGATATGTTTCACAGCCTTACTACTTCCTTAATGCTTCTCTTATATGATCTGCAGGTTTTTATTTCAATGACAATATTTTTTACAATTTGTATTGATTTTGGATTTTCTAGAGGTTCAAAGGTCATGTAATAATTAATTTTCTCTTGTTCCGTTTTCAGCATTTACCTCGCTTTAAATGCCATAGCCTTTCACTTCTGTCCTTTGATTTCCTCGCTCCTCTCTTCTCTAAAAGCTGTAACTGACTGTATTTTCATGTGGTCTCCCCATGGTCTCCCCATCTTTTTCCACTTTCGATAACATTTTTTAAACCTAATTGTACTTTTTAACAGGCTTTTTTTTTTTTTTTTTTTTTTTTTTTTTTCCAAACCCTCACTGACCACTTCTTGATTTTTGTAATCTTTTCAGAGGAACTGCAGCCTGCTGGTTATGAAGTCTCAGCAGTCCCGAACTCTCCTTCCATGCAAAGGGATTCCAATACATCCTGCTGCAGCATGATGCTCACTGACTTCCTTAATCTACCAAGTGAATTTATTGAAACACGGTGCTCTGACTTGACTGTGAACATTTATTTTGTATCAGGTGGAATTCAAGGAATATTTTGATCACTTACACATTATTCTTGTTTGCTGTCAGTGAGATGTTCTGAAGCATAAGTAACTTCAGAGACGCAATGGAACAAAAGTTTGACTTCAGGTTTAAAAGATAAGAACAAGCTCTTGTCATAAAAGATGAGTAAGAGAATGATATTACAACAAAGAGATGTCTGAATATATGTTAGTTCAATACAGATGACAGAATATGTTTTCAATACTTAAAACATGTTTGATATGAATGTAGAAATTGTAGACTGGCAAAATTCAAAGATATCACATGTCTTGGAAAGTGAGGAATTCAAGAAGAGCTTATGACCGTATTTCTTAATATTTTATTATTTTGAAGTGAAATCTTTTACAGAATGAGCTAACTCGATGACTATTTCAGTTAATACCAGCAACTGAGACAATAATCAGATTAGAGTGGACAACATTTAACAAAACAACATTGCTCCAGGAGTTAAATGATAATGACATACACTGAAGCTTCAAACTCCCATTCAACATGCTCTTGCACAGGTTTTTGAACGAGTAACTACATGTACATCAAACTTTCTCCAACATCTCATATTACAGGAACTGTACTCTGTATTTCTAAAGCACATAATTGAACAAAATTGAACTGGCAAAAGAAAACAGCTGGCATTAAAAATTTGTTTGAAAACTATGCACTATTTCTGAAACATCTTACTCAAAACAACTGTAAATACTGAAAGAATATATTATTACTGCATTATTTACTTCTAAACCATGATTTCAGTCATAAAATTAAACCCACTTGTTACCCCCCAAAACAATGGCAAAAAAAGTCTTTTCTCCCAGATCTCTATTTTCCTCCATACAAATTTGATAACTGGTGGTAAAAGAAGAAAAGAGGAATGACTAACAGGAGGAAGACAGTGGTAGTAAGCCTGTAAGAACAAGAAAAAACAAGAAGAATAAGAAGGAAGAAGCAAAACAAATGACATCTTGTGATCCTCCTTACTATGTGAAAGGCTATTAACTATTCTACTCCTTAATACCAAAGAATATTTTACTTGAATATTTTTCTACTAATCTTAGAGACTTGGAGTGCTCTTCTGTTAATTGCCAATGAAAGTAGAGCTTACTTCAAATGTGAAGTAAACATTAGCATCAATATTCCAACAGAAGGGAGAAACATGAGAGGCAGTGACATGTTTAACTAAAAAAGAAACAAGAAAATAAAAGCCCCCCAAGAAATCAGACTTACAAACACTAAAACCATAGATGATAACAGAAAAAAAAAAAGTGAACCCTTTTAAATGCAAAAGAAGCAGTGTACTTAATATGGTGTCTGGACAGTTATTAGTCAGCTCTATGGGGCAATGCTTATTACATAGTTCTCAACACTTTACAGAAGTTGGGTATTCCAGTCACTTCAGTATCACTCTACATCTAGAAATTAACAGATTGATACACTGAACAACATGAGTAATACTCAAATTTAAGGTGGCATTTGCTAAAAATAAATTTCAAGGTATTTTTAACAAATGAAAGTGAGACTGCAGAACACCAAAGAATATTTCTTCATGAACAAATATATGTAAACAAAACCGACTTCACTCCCTCCACAGAATGAAATACAGTAGACAGAAAACCATTTAATTGAAGTACAAATGAACAAAAGTCTCACTCAGCAGGACATCCCATACCATTACTGAAAGAGTGTATCTCAATTGTTTTTTCAGTGAAACTGGTTTTGTCTTCTTCGGAGTCTTCAAAGGAATTGAAGTAGTGCAGAAAAAAAATGAGTGATATTTAAGCACATTTGTCTGTGTTGTGTTGTTGTCTATGTTTTCATCATGGCTGATGACGACGCTTGAAAACAGGTCAGCTGCAAGTGCATGCTGCTTTTGAACTTGTTTAGTAACTCTTCTAGTAATCTATAAAAGGAAAATAATTACAGCTTTGGGAGATTCTGTAAAGGGAACAATTACCAAAAGTTTTGGCTATTCTCTCTGTGATTTCAAGTACACTGTCTGCTTAAATAAAAGGCCTAAAATTGGATCTGTTAAAATATCTGAAGGGTATAGTTATTTAGAAGTATACCAAGCATGTCAGGGTCATCTGTGGCCAGAGGAAGACTTAGAGAGATTTTATCAAGATGATAAAATTGCCCTTTATATGGCTTTCCTTCCTGATAGAGATCATCATCTTCAGAGAAACACAGCTGTAAAACACACTGGCACAAGGCCTAGTTGAGAGTGTCATAAGATACTTTTGTAAGGAAAATCCAGAAACTGCCAGGCTATATACCATCCAATATCCCTTATCAAGGCTCTGGGTTTTCTTGTGTAGCTGAAATGTGAATTTCAGTTCTAAACCTTGTCTTTAGAAGGTATTTCGTAGATTTCTCTGAAGAATCATGCCTGAAAGATCACAGATAGTAGGATGGATGTTCTAGGAGAAACATTAATTCATCAGCAACCATTTGTTTTTGTACATAGTTTATCAGTAAGGGACAAGTCCATTTTGGAGCATAAAAATGGTTCATTTATATCTACAGAGCTGTTAAGAAGGTACTTGATGCAGTGGATAATATTCATTCTAATGCACAAACTAGAGATGTAGGAGCAATGGTATTGTTGGGCCTGTTGTAGAAAATATTTACTGTAACACAGGAGATGCATTAAGATGTTTTACAGTCCTGGCTGCGTGTTTTATTTTCTCCATATTCTAGGGAACAATGTGATCTCTGAACCTCCTGCCCTATTTCAAAACCAAGCTATATAGGGCAAACATGTACCACCTGAACTTTCTGGCAAGCTGTGATTATTGAACAGCCAGTAACAGAAAAAATTACACTGTGTGTTTACAAAGCCCAAACTAGCCCAGAAACAACAACTTAAACTACAAAATCAGTATCTCCTTCCTTAGCAGGTCCTCTGGAAGACGACAATGTCCACATTCATAATTTAGCATCACAATAATGACTGTGAGTGAACAGACATAAACAGCTCTCAATCAATGCACAAATGTGTTATTTTACACAAATACATGTAGATTACAATGAGCTGCCTAGAACAGTGACAATTGCCATGTAATGACATGGGAAACAGAACGAGTTTTGCACTGTCTAGGGCTCAGAACTTTTAGACAGATATAAAAATGATGCAGTTCTTGATTCTCATCTGTCTCATGAAGCTCAGATGCTTTTGACTAAGTGAAAAAAATAATTCTACAGGTGTATTGGAAAGTCTGAGTTGAAAGAACTCTCCTTACTCAAAACTGATTTTTAACTTCAACAAAGCACAAGAGCTAAGTAAGACAGAGAGATATCCTGACACTTGTGGCTAGCAAAGAGTAGGTTTGAATAAATAGACAGAGGACATCTGGAAGAAGGCACAGCCCACAGACCATGTGGTGCACAAACCATCTCTTTATATGTCTACAAAATATTCTGACTGTTAAGTGCAAATTCATTTAATGCAGGAAGATACAACAAAACCAACCTCAAATTCAAACCGTCTATACTTATACTACTATACTCATTACAAATATGTCCTAGTTTTACCATACTACTCGTTATTATATGTGCTTGTAAAACAGACTACCAAATACTAGGTTGGATGCAGCAAAGCAGCTTGGTGATAATAACCAGAGGTGACTATAGTGGAGAAGGAAGAACCTAAAACTCCTCCTGCTGATGTTAAGAAAGACCTACTGACCCTTATTTGTTTTTAAAATGAAACAGGCCAGTTTTGAAAGTTCCCCATGTATCAGCTGGCAAAGGCCTGGACTTTGTTCTTGGAAATTTTTTTTATGGCTGCTAAATTCAGTAAGACAATACAATGGACCTCACAGAAACTATAAGATTAACAAGAAAGGCTAAAATAGACTGAATAAATACAAAGCTACATTGAACTGATAAGACTAGGATGGGCAAGCAGGATATGCCATAAAGCCATTGGCTCTTCTGTGTAATTTAATAGGCCATAAACAAGGACTTAGCTTATTCTTAACTCTGTCTGAAGAGGCTTCTGCTCTGTAATTTGGAAGAGTTAAATACAGTGAAAGTTAATCCTCTTATACCAAAGGTCTCTTATAAGAGTAAAAATCAGTGGCTCCAGAGACCAAAAAGGAGACAAGAAGGTGTTGTGGTACTCACTTTCTGTCAGTCCCACTTGAGAGCTGAGGCAAGGCTTCCAAAGCTTGCTTAAAGCTTGATCTGCAAGGAAAAAAATACTCAGATTCCACTGATACAAGTCTCAGCATTCACAATTTCTCTCTATAAATCCTATGGAGAGATGTTGTATTTCACCTATTCTTTTTTTTTTTTTTTCCAATAAATTGACAAAATATTTATCTAAGACCTGATATTCACGTGCAAATTGAGCATAAAGTAGCATGCATTCAAGCAGGTCTCTTCACATTCCTAATGTGATGTACATCAACAGGAAATGTTAAATCAGTAGCTGGTTTAAGACTGTGCTTCACATCCTGGACTCTTAAAGAATTAACAGATAGTTGCCAGCCTGCCTTCTGCCTCAAACTAAGTGGCCATTGGTGCATGAAGAACAGATAAAACACTGATTTTGGCCTTCTGTGTTCAGTAGAGAGGTCATGGTACTCTCCCTTACAGAACGGTGTCTGCAAAGAGAATTACAGTAGGTTTGCACTGAGGTAATGTAGATTACAGAATTATTTAGGTTGGAAAGAACATCTGGAGACCTTCAGGTCCAACTCTGCTCTTAAAATAGGGCAAATTTCAAGGTTTCTGTGGGGCATTTTCCAGTCAAGTTTTGAGAAACTCCAAAGATGGTGTTCCCACCCCCCCTCTCGGAAACAGATGTGTAACAAGTGCAGGGAACGATGCAGGACCTGCACATAGGTTCAATCTTGTCAGCAAAGATTAGTATGGTGACTTGTGGCAACTACTACTAGTGACAAATCCAGGAACATAAAGTTCTCTATGCACCTGATTAGGTGTGTGGAGAAAGAGTAGGGTATTATATAAGCCTGTGGAGAGCTCTAATTCTCCATATCCCTATAAGGGGACCCTGCCAGTGGTCTGGTTATGTAACTTCTCTGATGTATCTAGCAGGTTATTTGTTGTATGGTTTATGAGATTGCTGTGAAAAAATGGACAAAACTCAGCAACACTTGCTTCTGTTTTGCATTAGTACAATTATCTTCAGCAGCTCTATTGCTGTTAAGAAGTTTTACTTTTTCTTTTTTGAGTGGCAAATACTGTCTAAAAATTCAACTAAAACCAAGAAAAATCTAGTATTATACTTTGAACTGATAAAATCTTACTAGTCATCTGTTTTTCATATATTTACCTAGATCACATATTCTATTTGAAGCAAAATTCTTAATTTACATTATGTGTTTTTGCATGTTTACCAAGGATTTAATTATGTTGAAAAACAAGATATTACAGCACATCTTACTTGCTTTCAGGTGTTAGGTATATGGCCACGGTATCTCTCAATGCACAGATTTCAAGCTTGGCCTAAAGACACAAATACAAATATTGAAATGATGACACAATGTCCTTTCACCAAGTGCATACCAGTATCCCACCTTTTTGAGAGGCAAATACTATTACACACTGGAGTTGTAAGCAGCCTTGGCTTTTAACAGTTTATTTCCTGTATTTTTCGTTGCCACGCTGCTATGTCAGGAGACTGCTAAAAGGAACAATGTCATGCTTTAGATTCAAGTCAAATTGTTTGCATGGTCACTATGTAGCAGCCTAAAAACACTGGTTTGTCTCCCAGTAACAGTAATAAATTTTCAGTTCTTTTCTGTACTGTGACAGAAAGATAGAAGGATGCAACTTTAATTTTTTTTTTATTTATTTATTGTGTGTGTGTGTGTGTGTGTGTGTGTGTGATAATTAAATATAGTGAACTTAACTTCTCACAGCACTGCTTGGCCAGGAAGGAAGGAAACACCAGACTACAAAAACCTGTCAATACACATTTTATTCTGGGTTCTTCTGTTGAATTTATTTTTTTCCATCAGATGAGGAAGCAGAATGATTGTACTCTGTTTCTCGTCTGTCACCTGGTGGGCAGAAAAGCTTGAGGATTTTACCCCTGAAGTGTTACTGTGTCTAGGCATTGATTTTCACGTAGGCAAACTATGGTGGAGAATGAACTCCAATATTAAACAAATTTCATAGATAATCCTTTAGTCTTTGAAAAGCAATTATTATCATAACAACTTTTAAATGAAGGAGAAACATTCTGTAAATGATAATTAAGCAATTTCATAAAAAATATAAAGTGAACTTCATCAAAATTCACATTCTGTTCTTGTTCATCATAAAGTGTAATCCAGTTAGACATTACAGTAACTGATCTACACTTAGACACAACTAGCATGATAATAATCTGCCAAAACAAAACTTGCAAAAATGCAACACAGACATCTAATTCCAGTTCTAATGAAAGGCTTTCGCTTTTAGGTATTTCCCTAATTTCTCCCCTAGTTAGGAAGCCAGCTAAGATTTATGCTTTTTAGAGCCAGAACAAAATATGACATAGTCACTCACCAATTTTATGTTCATAAGAAGCCCTTTTCTCACCACAGAATATTTCACCTCTTTTTGTATAGTGCTCCAAGCTCAAGATTTTTGAGCTTTTTGAAGTCCTACACATAAGATCCTGGAGTCTTTTCTACATTTTAGGAGATAGCAGTACCACAGGGAAGTGCCATATTCTCAAGTATTACAGCCTAAATAAACCTGGCAGAAGGGTGAACCCTGCAAAACTGTTGGCCATGGGATGTGGGAATACAGAATGAGACTTGAATAAATACTTTTTTAATCAGCCTGATGAGGCTCAGCTCACTCTCATACTGCTGCTGCCAGTCAGATAGGATTTTCCATGTTTAGAGGAACAGAAAATGACCATGAGTGACAAATTTACAGTAAGGAGAGAAAATCCTTTCAATTATGGGTTTAGGCAGCAAGAGCATACACTGGTTGTTTAGTCAAACAAAAGGGATATATGGGTTTCTTTTTTGCTATTCACTGATTTGGTTTTAAACATGGAGTCAGTCTTATTTGGATGTGATCTTACTACATTAATTCTTTGTCCAAAGCCATTACTACTAGCAATTGGAAAATTAGGCTTGCAACTGGATAATTATTTTCCCATCATAATGCAAGAATGCAGCCATGCGCAATGAAAACAGGGAGTTTTCTCTTCTTCTGTTACAGTCATAGCAATCATTGACTCAAAGAGACTTTTTTTAGAAGAGTTTTTTTCTTAGGGTCCTTTAAAACATATACCACAGCAAGTACATCTACCAATCCGGCTGTAAATGAAGAAAGCAGAGTAAGAGAATTTGCTCTGCCCATGCTACTACTAATGTAGAAATAGTGTGACAGACAAGTGACTGGTTCTGCAGACTCACAAGATCCTACTACATATTTTCAAGATTTTTAAATCTCAAAATATCACAAAATTATTTTTTCTTTTAAAGTAATTTTTTTATGTCAGGCCAAAGACAGTATTTAATGACACTTCAAACAGATACCATTATGATGCTTTTTATCTCATAGGATACAGGTAAGCCTTTTGTGCTGTCTGACACAAAGACAACACTGAAATATAATCAAATCCAAGAACCAGTATCCCAAAGGGTATTTACCCATAAATCTAAAAGAGATTGTATACTAATCCTTTTTATTTCCTTACTTTCACTGCTACAATAAATCAAATAAATACACAGATTATACCTCTGTCTGTTATTCTCCAGTTTCTAGATTCAGATGTTTGACAGTACAAAGTATTCAGGTACCTGTAAAGCTCCATTTTTGCTGAAGGATGAAACACACTGCATCAGTCGACTCAGTTCTTCTGAGACTGCTTCTACAACCCTTGACATTACTCGAGGAACCAAGTCTTTGGAAATGGTAAACACCTAATTTTTAAGAAAGAAGAATTGTGAGCGCAATCCCTACATTAACAAAAATATTTTCAATAGTAACATTTCAATAATAAACATTAAACACTTTGACTGAAAGGACCCCTTCATTTCTATCAATGGACGAAAAAAATTCAAAAGCAACTAGAATATGAAGGATGTTGTCTGGTGTCTGCCCTGCACTTTGACTAATCCCCTCTGTTAATAGCAAAGTTAGCTCTGTGATATGTGGTAAAAACAACCAACTTGCAATGCCAAAAAGCAGCTAGACTACAAAATATGTGCTTTGGCTGATGGATGCAGGTAGTCAGGGTGGTTGTACATAGACAGCTGTCTTGTAAATAGCACCCTTAATTCAAGGCTGTGTGACTCGCTGACACAATTACACATTCAGCCACTTTTACCCACATATTTTGCTCTTTCTTCTAGACTCTCTTATTTTGGACAACTCTCAAATGTCTTCATCCTCTGTGGGAAACAAAAGCATTTGAGAGGCTTTGAGAGTATGACGGTGTCAATGGATTTTCATTTAGTTTCTGCCACTGACACCATTTATTGGATCCCTGGCAAAAATATTATACTTTACTGGTTTTCCCATGGATCAAGACCATCTTTTTAACTGCTTAGTTGTACAACTTTTTAAAGTGGTACTTGGAGCCTCCATTTGAGGTTCAGAGTAGCAATTGCAACACAGAAGTAAATATTAAATCTATGCATGATGGAACGCGTGAAGAAACCATTCTTTCTTTAAGGGGGCTTTAAGGAAGCGAGAAATTGTTGGTGAATGGAAAAAAAAAAAGGTATGATTTTTTTGAACAGAACTGGGGAAAATGCAGGCCAAGGGGCTGGAATATAGGAGGAAGTGAGATTATAGGTTAGACACTTGGGTGAAAACTAAAAGGTAATGATAAAGCTGCATTAAAACTTCACACGATCGGGAGACGAGATGACACAAGGGGCTGAAGACGAGTGCAAGAAAGAAAATGAATTGCATGAAGTTTTAAAACACTTTCCTGATTTTTGCTTTAAAATGGTCTAAAGAATTAAGTAGTGCAATGATTTTTTTTACTAGAATACCTTTTTTTTATGCAAAGTTTAGATCTCATGTCTGACAAGGAAATGTAATTGACAGAACATATTAATAGAGGTGTGTAAAAATAAATGAATGGGGGAAAAAAAAAACCAAAGCAAGATTCCTACACAGTTTTCATGGATTAAATAATGTATCAGGGATCCCATAAGGCTGTCTGTTCCAAATGGCAGGTCTGTCTGTACCATAGGCCAAGTACAAAGACCAAATGTATGTCACCTTCAGCTGTTACCAACACACAGGCTGTTTTCCCTTTTGGATCAAAACAGTTACATAAGTGATATACTTAGCTGTACAGTAAGAAAAAAAACAACCAGTAATGATCTGGAAGAGTGTTATCTTATTCAGCACCAAAAATTGCTGAGCAATTCAACACAAACCTACCAGGAATGTGCCCAAAGATTTTCTACTGAGAAGAGAGTATTTGTGCCTGTAACGAGCACTCTTGAAGTTACTTTACAGAATCCAGGAAAAATAATTCTCAGCATGGGTGAATCATCACAAATTTGCAATAAGAAGTCCTTATTTTGATTTCAGCTAAATTTAAATTCAAAAGTAGAGAAACAATTTTCTTTCCACTTCAGTCCATGCGCACTGTTCACGTGATAGTTAATTTTTGCTGTTTCAAACTACAGAAACTTGTAGCCTTGCTAACTGAACGTAAACCTGACCTAGCTTACAGATTTTCACCAGTGGAAATGGGAGTTTCATCTTGACATGTTTTCATATTTCTATAATATTTCACATCCAGAAATTTATGCAGCAATTCTGTTTGGGCCAGAATCAGTATCAGTCTCAATGAAAAGAGCAAGGCAGTGCACCTTTCTGCTGCAGCATTTTAACAAGTATGCATGTTTACCAGATTAGCTCAATTAATCACTAATGCCTTTGAATATTTTAAAACAAAACCTCTAATTTTCGTTTTAATGTATTTCCACTACACTGAAAAACAACATCAAAAATGAGTATCATGTTGGGATGTGTTTTTGGTGTTGCTTATTCCTTCACTTGGAAGCATTTTTAAAATCAGAGATACTGCTGTGAAAGTCCTTCTGCTATATTTTAACACTGAAATTGTATCAAAAATACTGCAAATCATATTTGAAGTTCCTGAAAATATTTTATTTTATTTGAATCCTTGTAATTTAAGAAGAAATAAAATAAGTGAAAGCCTCAAGTGAATCTCATCAGATTTTAATCACACAGAAAAGGTAGAGCAGCTATACCTTTTAAAAGGCAATGATGATATTACTACCGATGCTTTTACCAGGAGCAACAGTAATCTGGTAACACTCTTGATGATTAGAAGGAGGGAGTATGTAAAACACAGGCTCTAATTTAAAAGTACCATAGAAAATACCTGCATATTATCACAAAAGGCTAAATAACTGCAGCTCCTCCAAGCTTATTATGTTAAAAATAGTTTTTTAATATGCACTCCCTATCCTAAGCCATTACTTAAGTATTTCAAAGACTATTTGTGCTGTACAGGCACTATAAAACTTTCTGGTTTTAGTTTCCTATTTTCATCATATGTATAAGACTGATATATATTGGCTTTTCACTCTGAGTGGCATGTGTTGAATGTTTCTTTCAAGGTGAAACGTAAGTTCATTCACATATGTTGTGGAAAATAAAGTTAATCAGAGAAAGTGAGCATCATAACTATCTATATATCTATATGTTATCTGCATGAAATGGGAAGAATTAGCTCTAGAATTTGGCTTTTCTCTTTATCAGATAGTGGAAACAAAAAGGTGTAATGGAGTGTTAGTGAGGATAAACAGGAACTGCTCATCTCCTCCTGCTCGTAAAAAAGTTAGCGGTTGCATAACTGTTTGGCTAAACCTAATCCAAAACACTTATACATATAATGAAGACACTTCAACAGAAGGGTGAAAAACTCTAGTTTTTAAACCCTGGTTTTAAAGCCAGGATTTACCATGAAAAGTATGCTGAAATCAAATGAATGTAAGCACGAAGCAATCTGAAGTTTTTCCTCACCTCTGCATGCACAGCAATGATATTCACTAATGCTTCCTTCAAATAGTTTCTGACACCTGAAACAAAACAAACAAAAGAACTGATGACTTTCATTCTGTTGTCTCAACAACACCATAACATTCTACTGTTCAATACTGTATTTTTTATTTTCAATTTTTACTACCACTTTTGCAATCAGAGGCAGAAAGAGAAAGTTCCATAGCCACACCACCAGTCTATTTCCTTTTTCAAATCAAATGGAGAAAGGCACATTTCCGTACAGCAAAAGGTTAAAAAAACCAGTAGGTTCCTGTTTCAGTATTCTTCTCTGACAACCTAGTTCACCAAAACTGCAATTTAATAAAAACCTAGCATTATTAAAAAAATACGTTCTGGATGTGTTGCTAGAATACACACACCATGGCACAGATTAGTAAATTCTAACGAACAGAGAAGACAAGAGATTTTGTTTGTGTAACAGTCTTCAAGAAGATCTCACTGCTTTATCAGCTTCTCTATCTGTAAATTATGATTATAGACAGAAATAGCAAGGACTCTTGTTTCTCTGAAAGTGGTTCAGAAGATATTACTCATGGCAGTTTATAGGAGATGTCATGCCTTAGTAGAAATTTCCTTTTGGGGAGGGTGGGGAAGTCAAATAAGCATTTTATTTGCCAAGCGTATGAAATGCTTGTCAATTTATACTAAAAAGTAAATTCCAAACAGAACAACATCTAGCAGGGTGTGCTTTAGTTAGGACAGGCTCTTAGTCCCCCTATGCTGCTGTAATTCTGGAGTAACTTTCCAGACCTGTACTCCAGTTGTCTAAGATCTAGAGTAAGTTTTTCTGGCTACTTCACTTTGTAGGTAAAAGAAAATTCGAAAGCATTACACTCAATAAAGTATATATAAATGCTGGAAGTGCAAACAAAGCAATGAGAAAGGGACAGTGATCCACATGACCTCAACTTCTGATTTTGATTACTCTAGCAGGAATCAGAGAAAGTATAATGACCCCATCACTCCCTTCAATATATTCATCACTCCCTTCAATATATTCAATCGGCAGTAAAATATCAGAATCATGGACAAATACTGTTGAGACCACACAGCTCAGAGATCACAGTGTGATTAAGTCTGCTGCTATAAAAATTACAAAGTGAACCTTTAATCAGTTCATCTTACTTGCTCCACCTTTCCTCAGATAACACCGATGCAGCAACTTAATCCTGCTATGAAAAACAGCTTAAAAGGAGTTACCAGAGATCATCAGAATGAGTTATTCTGTGGGAGAATAGAGTATTGTCTCACAAGTGCCATCTCAGTCATGCTCATTTCTTTAATGATTGGTCCCACAACTTGCCTCAAGATCTAAAAAGGCGACGCTTTTCCTTTCTTACTTAGACAATTACGGACCAACATTTTCTAAGAGTAGAACACAAGGGCAACAGGACCCTCTTGCATGAGGTACAAACACTTCCATGTCTCTGACATGCAACGTGGTGCAGCCTGGGGGCTAGGTTGGACGGTGCTTCCTGGAGGGCATTATAGATCTGGAAGCAAGGGTGCTTGGGGCAAAGTGGAGGGAGAGACTTTGGACAGTGGCTCTTGTTTCAATGTGCAGTCAGGGCGTATCTGAGCTCTGCACCCAGGCCTGTGTATCAAGGCAGTGCCTGTTTCAAAAGTTCATAGTGAAGAGGCCACCATCAAAGATAACTTTACTGCTCTCACTAAAAGCAGTTTGGTCTCTGAACACACAAAAGAATTAAGATCTTTTTAGAATAAATGTTCTACTTTCACTCTGGAAGAGTTGCAAATAAATGAAAAAGGTAAAGAAAAATATAGGCCTTTCCCCACATGTTCCAAAACATCTCTAATGCCTTTTCTTGCTAGTTTTATTCTTTTCCTTGAAAAATCTCACTCTTTTTTTTTTCCATTTATATATATATATACTTGGTTGAAAACTTAAAATTTCTTTTTATCTTTTTACAGCAAGAAAGTAAGGGAGGAATAAAGCAGTACCAGAATTTTTATGAAACGGACTTTTTTGCTGCCACCCTGTAACCTTGCAAAACAAAGTAAGAAAGTTACACACCAATACTTAAATCACACCAAAAGATCACAGGTATATGTGGAAATGCAACACTCCCTTCCTTTTTCCTCTTCTACCGTTATCCTTATTTTACTTCACTCTGCCACAGTTTAAATGCTCTGCAGGCTTCATGTCACAGAGAGCAAAATTTGTATCACATTCCAGAAGCAAATACAACTTGACCAGACACTGAACGGTGGTATGCAAATCACATCAAGAGGTAGAGGGTGAATTTGGGAGCTGGTTTTCAGTTAACCTCAGGGTGTAAAGCGTTGCTTTTGGTCTGCAAACCTATGTGGTATTCAGCTTTTGGCTGCCTACCAGCCTCATGTTGCGACAGTAGGATCTTTCATGTGGAAACAGTGATTTTACTTTTGCACAAATGTCACACAAGATTAAGATTTTGATGGTGTCTCTTCTCTATGAATCCCTGAACACTGCCATAGCATGTTCCTTAGTCAATCAAAATTTCATTTGTGAACTAAGCAGCATCTCTTTGTCCCAACTGACTATTTCTCAATAAAGCATCTCACTCAAACCCTGCTATGCTGGGGAGACCGTAAGGGAAGTACAGAGAGGGGTCTGCTATGTCAGAGAGGGCATGCGTGTCTCCTGCAGAGAGGCAGCCAGCAGACTGAGCTGGGAAGAAGTGTTACCAAAGAGGTGAGTGAAAAGCTGGAATGGAAAAAGACCGAAGTGGGTGGGTTGTGTAAGAGGGTGATGTGGTTCCAAGGAAGAATGCTCATTTCCCACCCATCCCACCTAAACTCCTAAGGTAGTGTGCCTCTTCTCATGCATTCATGCAACTTGGCTCAGGATAGGAGCTGCTAATTCTGTCTGCTGCTGCGAGAACCTAAATTAAACAACTTTTGACTGTGCTAGAAGTTGCCTATCAACTACGTCTGGGGAAACCTTCCATAACATACTTCTCAAAGAGTTAGTCACTGAGTTGCTGTAACTAAGTACCGTCAAGTTTTGAAAGCATGAAATACTCATGTCAGCAACATTAGCTCCAGGGGTTGAACACCATTGCCTGGTGGTTCAGAGCTAAGATGAAATGGTTATTTATGTCTTCTAACTGAAGAGCTCAGAATTAATTACATGGAATTGAGATGGAACCTATGGTGAAAATGGAGTAGGTTAGTATTGCATATTGCTAGCCTATCCCAGCTGTATGATAAAATTGTTAACTTAAACCTCAGTGAAAGGGCATAAGCAGACATATTTTATCTTCCACCCTTGTAATGCACACAAGGACAAATGGGTGAACTGAGAGCTTAAAGGAGATTATTTCTTGCAATACCAGTAGCACTGATTAGGTGTTCCTGACCTTTCATAGCAGGTTCAGTCACACTATGACTGTAGGATCAGGGGGCTCAGCACCAGCACAGATATTTCCTCAGTTTCTTAAAAAGGTTTTGCAATTTAAGAGCAGATAATTCAGCACAAACTGTGCTAAGCTAAGCAGCTTAGAGACAGTCCATGTGTATGAAACTGTAGCTGCCTTAGTTGCAGCATCTACTAACCTGAAAGACCTTGTTTAATAAGCTAAACAAACCAAAGATGGAGAGAAGATGCAAGTGCACTCCAAAAATGCCAGTTAATGGAACCAGACAGGGAAAGAAGGAAGCACCATCTAAGGTGAAGAACAATACAGCATAAGAAAGAATGGAAGATATAAATGAACTGACCATCAGTAAATTTAGGCTGGAAATTCTAGGTCACTGTGTAACAGGTTTGTTTGAACTATGCTATGAAATATGTGGTTTTGTGACAACCATTGCTGCAGGGAGTCAGTTTCCTACCATGAAAAGAACATAAGTAAAAAGGGTATTTCACCCCAGCCCTTCTTTTTGTCTTATTTGTGAAGGACTTTAATTTTTGGATGTGGAGACAAAGCCAAACATATCTGACTGTCAGGACCTGCAGGCATAGTTAATAACTGTACTATATTTTGAAAAATTACAATTAAGAAATATCCAATTTCTGATTTATATCACTGCACTGTTTGTGGCAGGCTTTGTTGAAGCAAAGTATTACTTTTCTGGAGTATGATTCACTGGAAATACAAGCAGCAGCATCCAACTGTGAATTTGTTGTGAAATTCATTTCAAAATGAAAAAATTCTGTCTAGAATAGAATTTTTGTGCAGCTTTCTCTACAACTGTTCAGCAGCCCACGCAATTACAGTTTTTGGGACACCATGCTGCCAGTCCTATTATATAGCACTGAAAGCTAATGCACCATATAACTGTAGGTTGCAACTATTAGGCTAATCAAGTGAAACATAACATTCTTAAGTCTAAAATACCTCTTATTTAGCATATTGAAGCACAAATACAATGCCTTTCCATAGCTTCTGACAGAAATGTGTTAAAGAAAGTCTCAACAAGCCCATGCAATTTCTCTGAGGAAAATGTTGTTATTCTGTTACAGCATAAATGCGTTCCACTCCCACTCTATTCTGCATACCAAAGACTGACTTACTGGAATTCTAGTTGCCACTAACAAAGCCCCAGTACTGCTCTAAAGAAAAATGGATGGGAAGACTTAAGACATAAAAATGAAGGACAATTTCAGCCATCAACTATCACAATGGCTGACAGAAGCTTTAAAATAGCATCTTCCAATTTTGGACCCTCCACTGTACTTTTTAATGGAGAAACACCTAACTATATTGTCCATTAATCTCCAGTTTACATCACCTATTTTTTTTTTTTTAAACAACTGAAATGTGTAAGCTAGTCTACATTTACATGCAATTTTAGCAACACCGTAAAGCTGTAGCAAGGATGACTGTTGTGAACTATGGGAAAAGGAGAAGGGAAAAAAGATTTGTGGTTCTGAGGAGTAACAGAAACCAAGCTTTTAGCTTGCCAATACAGGAGTCATTCAGGAGATCTTCAGATAGTGTAGTACTACCAGTTGCCCCACTTGTAGTTCTCAGAGATATGTTTCCCCCAAGTACTTATATGAGTGTTACACTATGAAACTTCCAAAGTGACTGAATAAGCATGCAAGAGCAGGAACTCCAATCCCACATGTGTAATTCTAAAACACAGACAGGCTACAAAAACCTGCATGCACAAATAGAGCAAAGCTTGCAGACACAGTAAAACCGAACTCATCAGGCTGCTTTTTCTGTGCCATTAGCAAACACAGGTCTTTGAATGTTCCTAGTCCTTCTATTGTAACTTGATAGAGAGATGATATGAAATTCAAACATTTTTAAGCCTTCTGCAGACAAAAGAGTTCAAAGAATGAGCTGAAGTTCATCTAGGACAACTGCAACACACAGGAAATTTTAACCCAGGCAGCCTCGGCTTGATGCACTTTAACTCTTGTGAGACTGGAACCTCATCTGAGCCTGGGAAGGGAACCTTGCTGCTGTCTCTCACTGAACGAGTCCTTCAGCTTACATGCTATGCAAAAGGGAGGAGGGGAAGATAAATGCATATAACTGTTTAGAAAAATCAGGTGATGTCAGCAGGTATCTCTGCTTACTGGCAGTAAACCAGACGTGAGGATGAGAGGCTATGAAGGGTCAAAAGAAAAGAAAAAAGTTCTGAGGCAAATTCAGTCAAATAGAAATCAGGCAGGAATAGTAAAAACTACTGCTCTTGTCTGGAGGAGCTAGAAAAGCCATCCACAAGAAGTCTTACAGTTTGACAGTTGACACTCAATTTTTTTTTTTAATAAAGCAAGGAAGACTGAATGGTTCTTAATCTATTGACCGAGCTAACAATCCTCTTTCAAGACTGACTTATTAGAAACCTAACCTCTGAGGGACTGAAACAGAAATGAATGTTGAGAAGCACAGAGCCACCAATTTAGGGAACAACAGAGAGCATTCTGGCCTCTGCAGGAGGTCAGTGCTTAACTGGGCAAGCAATTGCTGCTGGTGGTAGCAATGTTTCTTAGTCCTTCTGAAAAGAGAGTACTAAATTTGTTGGCCTTGAGACTTGAACATGACTTGGTAGAGCTAGGAAAAGTGATGCCTGGGAGTCTGAAATTTTGAATTTTAAAATGCATCCAATCGCATGAGGTATTTTTTGCAATTTATTGTTCTGTTTGGTGGGTTATGCCAGTAACAGTCAACCAGTCTGAAACATCTTTTTTTCCTGATTATTTTTTAATAAAAACTTTCCTGAAAAAATAATAACAAACAGAAATTGATGATCCAAAGATATGAATATTTTTCATACCTAGCTGCAGAATACCAATACTTGCCTGCTCCTGGACGTTTCATTTGCTATGCTGATAGTAAATTTAGAGGAGGGCAAATGGGAAAAAAAAGTATTTCACCTGCTCTGTTCTAAGGAAGGCACTGTTTTTTAAAATTTTTTGATATATTCTTTAGTTACATTACATCCTATTGCAAGATTTACCTGAATCAATATTGGAAATGTTAATCTTCAACCTTCAGACATATCATACCAAACATTACAGCAAATCACACACAAAGTGTTTTGAACTGTGTCAGTTAAGCTCCTGCAGCTCTTCTGTAAGTTTTTAATCTGCTATATGAAACTGCTGGAAAAAAAAGCTGCACACAACTACTGCAAGTCGTTAATCAGTGCTGTGTAGTGCACATTAAAAAAGAAACTAATGAATGGTATCCACAAAGCCATGTAACTTCTTTAAACAGTCTGATTTTAACTGTTAAGTTTCCTCTAGGTTCTGGCTGCACTGCAGCTGCAATAGCAATATTTAATACCTGATTTAACTACAATTATCCTAGCACAATTTCCAATGTGGTCAAAACACTTTTCCTACTTATGGTCACAACATTTTTTTCTTCCTTGCAACTCCTGTTCCCAAAGCAGTACTACAAGGCTTGCAGGATACCCTGTGGGATGGCAGATGATTATTTGTACGTTTGCAGCTCTTGAAAAGGCAGACTGTACTCTACAACACACCAAGTGAGCACTGTCCTGCCCTATGCAGTCTACTGAGGAATTTCAAGCTTAGATGGATGCCTCTTGACAAACCAAGCTGCCTAACACACGCCACGGAATTTCACTTTTCAATCTAACCTAAACAATAACTTCAGTCTAAAATCAAGTAATCTCTTTCCGAAAACTAAAAATATAAACAGGTAAGGCAGAATGGGTAGGAGAGGAAGAGGTACTACGGAGTAAAAACATTGTCTGAGGTCACATCAGGTCATCAGAGCTGTCAGCATTGTCTCCATGCAGAAGCTGCTAGAGGAATTGAAAAAAAACATTATCTGTACAGACATGTCTTGGTATAAAAATTTTAATTTAAGAAATCTACAGAATAGCTCCAGGCTTCCTGTACTTATGGGTGACTGCCTGACACATCCAATGCACGGCCAAGCTCTACCAACTACCTTATCCCAAGAAATGAACTAGAGGCAGCACAGACTAAAAGTGAAAATTGAAATGAACACCGTAATATTTTTATTTTTAGGATGCAGCATTCCAAATGAACATGACATATAATGTACCTCACATATAAACTATCTCAGAGACTTGGCTACCAAACTGTGAGCTATGTATAGCAAAAAACAGTTTCAATTATGTTGATATTGTGAAGGTATTTGAAATAAACTTATTACTTCATTTTTTCAAAGCACTTAACTTGGATTTGAAAAAAAATACACAAGCAATTTGGATTTAGAATTAAGCACCCAGGAGGACATGAAAAAGGGTGACACCTGCTAACCATGAGGACCAACAGCACACCCGAGGCTACATTAAATGCATTTGAATAAAGGTGTTGGCCCCAAAAACTATTCAGAAAATTTAACATTTATAATCAGGGAAAGTTTAATGTGACTGACAGTCTGTTTAATTTTGTATGTTTCCAGAACAACAAACTGTATTTGCCTCACTAGAAAATGCCCTAAATTATTTAATGTTTCTGGAAAATTATTTTAAAAGCTAGCTACTATTTGCAATTACTATAGTAAAAGCAATACCTAATTTAGAAAAGTAGTCTTTTAATTGCCAAGAAGCCTACACCTTTCAGGACAGTCCTGTAACTGTGGAATAGACAGAAGCCTAACTTGTTTGCATACATGAGCCCTTCATGAACTACAGCACTGGTACACGGGTATGTCATGCTATTTTACTGAAGCGCCCCCACCCACACAGTGATATCATCTAACATGACACCCCACAGATGTTAAAAAAATATATAAAAAAAAAAAGTAGAGATGTGATTTGGAATTTCCCCATGGACATAACAAACAGCTCACCTCTGCTCTTTACAACAGCACACAGGTTTCTCCCTTCAAAGACAGTTGATAGGAAATCAGCTTCAGATAACGGTACTACCAGTGGCCTGTTTTCCAAATTAAGGTAGCTAGACAAGCCTGTTTGTTTCTTCCCAATTACTAAAAAATGTATCTGCTGTCATGCTTTGTTGTTTGCCTTGGATAAAAACATTTTTTGAAAATTGTTTGTAGGATGCTGAGTAGAACCCTTATATCTGGCAGCAGCTCTGAAAACAGAGGAGCTCCACAAGGTCATAACCTTTACCACCACGTAAGTGGCTTCATTTATTATATTCCCTCCTCATTTTGACTCACAAATAATTTTGAAATTGATTTAAAATAAGCTAATAATTAGTGGCTGTCAAAAAGCAAATAAGAAGTACAAATAATGGCTTTCCTTTACTTATTGATTCTGCTTTACCCAAGGAAATATAGACACCACTTCTGAGAAAATTAAATGGACATAATCATGTTCAGCAAATTCCTTTCTTCACTATTTTTACAACATTCATACATGATTATACTCCATATTTTTAAAAATGTGTGCATAGTATATTAACAAATAAATACAGCCTCATGTGCAAGAAAAGGGAAAGTTGGAGGAAAGTAATTACTTAAAACCAGTCTAGAACAAGCATTCACAGATTTTTATGGATCCATATGATACACCTGAACCCGCTTAAATGTCATACAACTGCTCCATTGTTATTAAAGCGGAAAAACCCACTTAAAAATAGGGACTCCCAAACCTCATTTGAATTTAACCAAGAATGTAAAATTTCTCACTAGGCCACTTCCTGCTATTGCTGGAAACATTCCTCCTTTAAACAGAGATGGATTTCAAGGTACTGTACTTAATGTTGTTTTGAAAGTACATTAAGAAGAAAATGTGAACGTGTAGGCAAACTGGAAACTCTCTGGAGAGATTACCCACTTATTTAACCACATTTCCTGTTTTTTAACCCATTTGTCCTAAGTCAGTCCTTAGACTACTGACAAAAATAGATATAAGTGTGCTATAAATAGTTCATTAGCAGGTCTTTCTCGGTAAAACTGAAAATGTTTTGATAAATCTATTGTTCTTACTAGCTCCGTACTAATTAAACTGTGAATCAGATTAATGTTTTCTTAAAATTTTAATCTGCATAGCTCACAGTAATTATAAATATACAGTGCCTTAGGAATCTGAGAAGCCGTCCCAGAAACTAACAGTGACCTAAAAAATAGCTACCAATAATTGAAATTCAATAAAGTTACTGGCAATCCGTGTGGCAAAGTGCTTTTACAAAGCACAGTTCTGAAACAAGGCAGGACACAGGCTGAAGATTTGTCCAGAATCAGAACCTTCCTAAATATTTTAAGATCTGAAGGCCAAAGCACTACATCTTTGAATTAGCTGCCTTGACACTATGTTTATTTAACACAGTGAATGTCATTTGAAGAATCTGACATAAGTAGCCCCAAAACTACCTTCTAAAAATATAAAAAATGAAGGCTTTTAAGACTTAAGTTACCTGTAGCTTTTGAGCTATTTTAATTCAAGCAATAGAAATTATGTCATAATGTTCAAAGAACCTGAAAGTTCCTGTGTTTCAGCTACCTCAGAGAAGCAACAGCTCTAAAGACTGCCAATTCTGAGATTAATACCTTTGTCTATGCATGAGCTTCAATATATAAGATGAAAACAAGAGCATAATACTGGTTCTGTGCCCTTTTGCATAGGCCAAACTAAAATATCCTTAAAATAGAAGCTGCTGAGGCTGTTCTGAACTTTGTGTGACTCCATTCAAACCACAGAATGATCTGAGGGACAGTTGAAGAGGTCTATGCAATACTGCTGCTTTCTGTTCCTTAACACACACATTAAACTGCTTCCTGGATAGAACACAATTCGCTTTACTATTAAGAAGAAAAGGAGTAAAATCTGTAACGGCAAAAGCCTACAAGAAGCAACGTGAAGCCCAACAGTGCTTCACTTGGGAAGGAGAGATGTTTGGTAGCTTCAAATACTTAGAAGAGATGCAGGTAGCTGAAGGCCAGTCTGATATGTACACATGTTCTTAGTAAGGGGAGTGGTTAAGAGATGGATTTACTTTCATTTCTTCCATCAAACACAGTATCAAAGCATAAAAGGCATTTTACCAATCCAGACCGGATGATCATGAGGAAAGAATGCTGCATACCATCCTTAGAATTGAACCATAAAGACTCTCAAATTACTCACACTACTGCAGAATCAGCCAAATTTCGATACGTTAATTTGGTAACAAGAAAGGTAAATGATGAAAGAAAAGCAAACAGAAACACCCCAAAACCATTTAACCCCAAATTCCCAATACACTAACATAAAAAAAATACATACTTCAGAGCTTACAGACACTTCATCTAAGCATGCACAGTTATAAGCTCACCCAAATCACCTCTTGTAAGCAAATGCATCAATGACCCTTAACTAAGCCCCGTATTTGAGATACATGACCCACAGAAACTTGTCTTTTTGTTGTTGCCATTTAAGTACTAACAACATCGTCAGGCAGAATTACAGCCATTACACAGTATTCTACATGCAGTTGGCCCACCCATGTGTGGCTGTAACCCATAAACTCAGCCTTGTGACAGAACAAGAATACAAACTTCACAGCCAACAGGGTACTGCCCTACAGATTTAGTATCACTTAAAAGTATCCTAGCATTTCTACTTCAGCATTAACAGTGCTAGGGCTATTGACTCTTTTGTTTGTTTGTTTGTTTTGTTGTTGTTTGGTTTTTTTGTTGTTGTTGAATTAAAGTGGCTATAAGTTTGACTTAAGGGGAAACCCAAGCGTACAAATTAATTACAACTATCAAATATTAAAGTAGGGGGTTTGAGATAGATGAAAAAAAAATTGCACGAGAAAAGCCATTTAACCCAACATAACATCCAAACCAAACCCATTTTTCTTCCTGAGTGGAAAAAAATAGGTTCTGAAGAAGGGAATTTATGCGTGAGACTCTTTGATGTAACAAACCTCCTTCCTGACACAAAAATTCATACATCTAAGGATGACTCAGTATTACCCAAACTTTTTCTACCACCAATCCATTAGCTGTAGGATGCTGTTTCATTTTTGACAAGATAAATTTTTAACAAATTTCCTCCGTCTTCTTAATTTTCAGCACATAATAGTCATAGCATTATGTATGTAAGTTCTATTATCATTAGATTTACACTATAAGAATAATTTTAATACTGAAGGATTTTTTTTTGAAAAAGCAGAAACTGTTAAAAGTCAACATGTAAGGTGATAAAAACAGGGCTCACATCCCTGATATGACCGGTTTCTCACCAATTTTTGCAGTTTATAATATGATATTGTGATCCTTCAGTATGCATCCAGGAAATGTGGCAGAGTGGGAACTTAACAGCTCTTTTCTGGGCACAGAACATTCTTAAGTTCCCAAAGTCTGCAAGCAAGAGAAACACTGAGGCAAGACACAATATTGCATTGTCGTGGTTTTGCTCTGGGTCAGTTTGCTTTCACATCCCTCATACAATTACTATTAGTTGAGAGAAGGTTTATGCAGACAAAAGAGATCTGATTTAGGAAAATAATATTAACATTTATTACTAACAAGCTAAAATTAAAGAATTATATCTACAACTATTCTACTTAAGTAAAAGTACTATGTATTTACAGAAATACTTCTCTCCCCTTTATATCAGTCCAAGGAGGAGAAGCAGTCCCTTTCTCCATTCTCGGAACAGACTACTTAATGTAATAATACTTAATTTATATAAATATTTGATATACATTGGACATATTTTCAAAAAGTCATATGCATCAACAGTTTTCTCATTAAATGAGACCATGCTGACCGAGAAACTGCTCTGCTGCTTAAAAGCACTCAATTTTTTTTTTCCAGATTTGAGAAAAATTAAGAACCTGTGCAACAGACCAGCTGGTGGGTGGTGGACAACTGAAGAGCATCATCATCACCATCTTATAAAGCTGGTACCTACATTCTTCCGAAGCCTGGCACTCATCTTGTTTCCAGTACTGTAACCTGTTTGTTATTTATTGTCCAAATTCTTCACATGTAAGTCTCTTAAGAAAAAAGAACCCATTTGTTACCCTTGACAACTTTGACATAGACTTCCAAAAGCCTGAGTGTGATAACTCATTGTGTTTGGTTGTCCTTGCCACTCCCAGACACCTCTCTCATTTTACAGAAGTGTGGTCACACGTCCAGTGGTGTCAGTGGGGATCAAAGCCAGCAACACAGACTAACCTTCAGACTTCCCCCAGATATCCCCATACAGGAGGATTTATGTAATGGCAAGAAATGTCAATTTAAAAAGGTGTGTTTCACAGATAAAAGAGCGTAGCTCTATGCACCATAAAGATACAGGATGAACAATTCAATGGGAAAAGCAAGTCACTTTTTTAATTGTAAGGTATACTGAAAATCAACATCTCTATCAAAACTGAGAACAGTTGAATCCAAAAATCTCAAGCAGTATTTCCTTTCATTAACACAAACCAAGCATGGTCTGCAAGAATATTAATTTATTTCTTTCAAACACATCATTTTTAAGGCACCCTGAAGGTGTCCTTTCAGAATTTTATAAAACCTAAAATTATTAAAACCTTTCAAAACACAGACTCACTCAGGAAACTGTATGTTCCTCTCATAATTCCTGAAGTCACTGGTACTTTAATAATAGCCTGTCAAATGCAAAATGACAGCAATTTCATATACGAAGAATGGGCTTAGAGATATACTGTGTTTATGAATTTACTTAGGTTGTCACTCAAACATTATTATTATAAGAAATGAGAAAACTGAAGTCAACCAATCCAAAAGAGACTAATTTCACAAATAAAGTATTTGGAAAACAATACAGGCACTAATAATTTTAGTGTCCAGTTCTGGTCTGTGTCTCTCTAACCTTCAAGCTACAGGAAGAAATCTCAGTCACCAATGAAACACTTTTTACAGTGACTTAGGACAGATATACTTGGGTAAGCAAAAGGCAAACATGACAAGAGGAAGTAGACTATGGACCTTTTATTATTTTTTTTTTTAAAGTAAGAAAATTCAAAAGTAGTGCTTTGAGCAAACAGATTATGAGCAGCATTAAGATACAAAATTTTGATGATTTTTACAGTATAGTTTTGTTAGTAGCATTAACTTTTTTTTTTCTTTGAAGTTGCTATTTCTACTGGCTTATATGAATGTAGAATGACAAGGAGCACACAGCACATGAATAATATAAAAAGCCCAATACTTTTGGAACCTAATTCTGCAATGATCTGTGCATGTTTTTAACTTGAAAAAATGCAAGCAGTCACTACACTGAAAGAAACAACAAAACTGGTTCATAATATTTGTACATACATGCTTTCTTCCAAATTGCTTTGTGTATACATGGGATTTTTTATTTGTCCTTAATAACTAAATTTAACAAATTGCCAACCAAATCAAAGCCAGGGTATTAACTTACAAGCAACTGCTAACAGGTAGCAGTATTTTGTAGGTACAGTGGAACCACTGAGTCATGGGAAAAAGCTGACCAAAGAAAGGGACCTTGGTTACAGATCCAGTGGATTCTTTGGAAGACATAGTAGGAAGTTGTGCTCTGCTTCATTTCACCAAATTCTCAAATTTGAACTATACAGTAAAATCTAGTTATGGTTTATATTTTTTCTTCTGCAGACGTGGCAACTTGGAATCACCTTGAAGAGGCAATCATCATTTTGACCTTCAGACAGTCCTTATTTCTACCAATGTACATATTTAAAACTGCAACATGTACTGCAGTCAAATGCATGTAGATCAGCATATCAAGAGCATACCTTAAATTTATGGAAAAAAAATGCCATAAATTCAATTTTATGTTTAATTTTATTTATCTGTTTAAATACCCAGTGAGTTGGAACCAGGTAACAGCAGCTTTTAGACATCTTACTGCAGTACAAAAGAAAACAAAGATATTAAATGGCTTCTGCTGCCAGACTCTAAAATTTTTTTTTTTTTTTTTTTTTTGCGTGGGGGGGCTGATTCCAATGGGATGAAGTACAACAAGGCCAAGTGCCGGGTCCTGCACTTTGGCCACAACAACCCCCTGCAGCGCTACAGGCTGGGCACAGAGTAGTTGGAGAGCAGCCAGGCAGAAAGGGATCTGGGAGTTTGGATTGACAGGAGGCTGAACATGACCCAGCAGTGTGCCCAGGTGGGCAAGAAGGCCAATGGCATCCTGGCCTGCATCAAAAACAGTGTGGCCAGCAGGATCAGGGAAGTGATCCTTCCCCTGTACTCAGCGCTGGTGAGGCCACACCTGGAGTGCTGTGTTGAGTTCTGGGCCCCTCAGTTCAGGAAGGAAATTGAGGGGCTGGAGCAGGTCCAGAGAAGAGCAACCAGGCTCGTGAGAGGACTTGAACACAAGTCCTTTGAGGAGAAGCTGAGGGAGTTGGGGTTGTTTAGCCTGGAGAAGAGAAGACTCAGGGGAGACCTCATCACTCTCTACAACTACCTGAAAGGAGGTTGTAGCCAGGTGGGGGTCGGTCTCTTTTCCCAGGGAGCTATCAGTAAGACAAGAGGGCATGGTCTCAAGCTCTGCAAGGGGAGGTTTAGGTTGGATATTAGGAAGAAATCTTTTACAGAGAGGGTAATCAGGCATTGGAATGGGCTGCCCAGGGGGGTGGTGGATTCTCCATCCCTGGAGGTTTCTAAGGTGAGACTGGACATGGCACTTAATGCCACAGTCTAGTAACCATGGTGGTAGTGGATCAAGGGTTGGACTTGACGATCTCAGAGGTCCTTTCCAACCCACCTGATTCTATGAACCCAAAAACTCAACATAAAAATCACTCAACCAAAACCCAACAACCAAAGCGCAACCCCCCCCCCCCCCAAAGCGCAACCACCCCCACCCCCACCCCCCACCTTACTCTGCTAGAAAAAATGAGAGAAAATTATTGCAGGACACATACATTACTCAGTGAGATCACATATTAATCCTATTTATTAGAGTGAAGGTGGGAACTTGCACTGACTTCCAGTGTTCCTATTTCATGATTTTTCACTTCCAAGCTTCACTCAGTGCCTACAGCGTTTTGAAAAGGGCATGGATTTAAAATCAAGAATGTCTTTGCATGACCTGAACAATAGATCCTTAAAAACTGTTTAGTCCAAAATCAACATTTGGAAGCTATCTTGACTCAGGAGTGACCCACAATAACGGGAAAGCTTAAGATTTTTCACAGTTCAAAGTAAAGGCTTTAATAATTTTTAATTACTTCAACTGCTGAACAAGTCCAACACTATAATTTCATCCACACATCAATAAACTTTAAGTGTTTCATTAAATTTAAATTGCTATTCGTTGTGTAAAGAAGTTTTAAGCTAATGAAATGCTTTTTATTACAATGGATCTGCTGTACTGTTAGAAATCGATCATATTTTCCCACTTAAAAAGTAAGAGTTCAAGGGCTTGATAACTTGGCTACGAAGAAAATACGCTCCAGGCTGAATTTTGTATAGAAATTTTGTATAGAAAGCTGAGGCTTTTTGTTACACAAAAATTTTTAACTTAAACACCCTCCCCCCTCCAGGGCCTGCCCAGTGTTACTGAAGTACTGAGGAGACAGTTATTTTCCCACTCGGCTAGAAGGATTCTGCTAATCTGTCCTGTGGCAATGTACATCTTGGAGACTGCATTTTCACTGGTGTTTCTAAAATGTTAAACATGACAGCATCCTGAACTACTGCATACAGTCAGGGTTTAGAAAATAATAGTTTTTACTACTCTTCTTTCATCTTGAAATCAGTATTGTTTTATGCTCGACCATAAACCCCCTACTCAACTCTTCAAACCATAACAAAGAACGTGAACTGACCAGTGGGTTCACTAAGGGCATCGAGGCTTTTGGATCTCCCTTGCTGAGTTGTCTGGGGCGAATTCCAGATGTTTTAAGATGATTCTTTGCATCTGCACAGGAGTACTATAATACTGTATTTTGTATGGCCCTTGAAGAATCTCCACCGCAAGACATCTCACCTTTTTAAGGTGAGAAGACTCACTGTTATGGATTGTTTCCAACTAGTATCTACATGCTCAAGGTTAATGAGACAAAACCATTCTCTAAGTACAAAAGTGTGAATTATAGGAACCATACAGGCAGCTCCATGTATAGAAAAGTCTGGTAATTTTGACAGAGGTGAGTTTATTCAGACCAATTGCATAATTTTAACTTGGGACTGCCCACCTAAATATCACACACAAATCTCAGACTCTTTTTATTTGAGCTAGAGGACTATGATTTAACTACATTAAACAACAGCAGACAAACCTCTACTACAGATCAACCTCAAAGGAGAGCCACATTAACCTATGAATAGGTAACAACAACACAATAAAGTTTCCCAAATATTAATCACAACCTGTAAATGCTTCTTGACCTCACAGTGCTCCCGTGCACAACTGTCTTCAGAAACTGTGATGATGACCCCAGTATGAGCCAACAAACTCTTCCCCAGTATAAAGTTCCATGGTTTCTACAGCATATCGGTTTGCTTTGCAATCAACTTTTAAAATGGATGCCTTGCTTTCCATGGGATCTTGTTTGCAGCACTGACAACCTCAAAACAGGAAATGCAATTGTATGCATTAGCCAAAACAATACGAAAAATGCAAAAGTTACAGGAGAGCATATGCATTCAAACAAAATAAAACACAGATAACCCTGAAAACACACTTAATCTGTCAGCAGACAAATGCTGCATAGTAAAAAATTGGTTCCATCAATACAGAAAGCCAAGATCCATACACTGACAACCACCCAGCAGCAGTGCAAGCAGAGTGCCTGTGGAAACAGGCTAAAGATTGCCAAAGGGACTTTAAAACACTTCTGGATACAAGAAGAGAGCAGTCTCATGATCTTTTAGCAGACAGCACTACCAACTCGATATTCTGAGAGAAACTGCAAAGCATCTACAATTAGCACACCTGTGGAAACAAATCTTTGTAAGAGGAGAATAAATGCAAGCGAAAAGGCCTAAGGACTCCAGAACAGACCTGATACCACCACAAGTTTGGGACTACAGGTAATTTTACTTTTCATATGAGTTACTTTCCCCACTCCAGTTGTTTCATTACATCTCAGTTTGTTAAAGACTGTCTCAGAAACTACCTTGAGCATTATCAAGATAGTAAAAATCTTGTTTATAAGGGTAACAATTGAAGGAGCAGTCTGAAACTAAGCCTACTCAAACACCTCATTCACAACCAAGGTTTTAATCTATTTTGTCTTATAATACAACTAGTAATCAAATAAAAACAAATAGTAGTAATAGTGATTATTGACTCAGAGTTTCAAGCTTTTTGGCCTATGATGTTACCACACTTCCCTGGTCTTCTGTTTTGGCTTTCAAACCCATCTGAACCAACCCCACTGAGTTCTTCCTCTCCCACACTTCCATCCATTCATTTCTACTCACTTACCCAAGCTGCAAACCCAAAAGGCCAGTGATCCAAAACTCTTTCCTGCATCATTCCATAACTTTGGGGCACCCAAAATAAGTAGTAAACCAGACAGGAACCATTAAGATGCCATTTGTGCCTATCAAATGCAAAGTAAACATGAAAGCAACCACTATGCCAACAAGCACCAAGCATTGTTTTGATGACACAACTTATTACTACATGTGTTTAATTGAAGGGGTTTGAGGCAATACAAAATTTGCGTGTATATACCCTCATTCATGCCTGTAATAAAGGGTGCTATAAGAGGGGAAAAAACAATGCTTGCCCTTTCTCTATACATTATAATTGATTCCAATCCCCAATTGATTTTCTGCTTTGAGCAATGTAGAGATCAGATGCTATTATCAAAGGCAGTCATAAAAATACTAAATAATATTGAAAGATCTTAAGTGTTTTTTAAAGTGTGTGCTTGAGGAGTTAAAAAAAATTCAGGTCTCCTTGTGAAGAAAAATAACCCCAAAAAGGTTGTTGACATGAACACGTCTACACAGAGATGGACTGTGAACTAACACTGCAAGAACTAGAAAATGCTGAACTGATGACAAGTATCCCAGGTAAAGATCAAACTGGCTTCTGAAATGCCAAACTGGAGACAATATGATACAACTTCCTACAACTGGCTAGACAACAGAAGAGACTTCTCAGTTGTCAGACATTGCTGATAAGTAAATCCTCTGAAGTTGCAATAATTAGCATCTTGTTTAGGTATTAGAGAGACTTGTAATACCATCAGTTAAAAGGGTACAAGTACACAATTCTCAAGCTACAACAAGACTAGGGTGCAGTTTGACCAATGAAACACAGCAAGACTTCTTTTTGGAGATACAAGGCTTTTGCATTTATGTTCTTTCCATTCCTTGAGCAATATAAATGAAGTCTGTTTTAGGTCTTGAAACTTTTCACATTAGAAAGACTCTTTTACCAATCACATTTTTTCCTTTTTTAAAATATACACTGCTTTAACAGGCAATTTTCAAATTTGCTGACCACTTAATTTTGCAGTTTGAGAAGGATGCAGGTTTTCCAACTTTTAATGAAAAAATACTGAGGATAAAATGTTTTTGAAGCTCAATTCATGGAGCTTAACAGTCTTTAGCAAAGCATAGACAGAAATGCCACAAGCTATCACAGGAAGATGTTTGACAGGTAAAGCCAAAGAGAAGCTCAGAGAGAGATGGATGGCAGTCTAGTAAACAAGTACTGGTAGGCTTATTAGCAGAAAATGCTAATTCTTTAAAACAGAACTGTGGGTGAAGGTGGACATGTGCAAAGCAAGAGGAAGTATAAGAAATAAACCAGTTAAGTTGCACATGAGCTCCTACTGCATGCTTGCACATCTGAAGTCTAGAGTCCTCTGAAATCAGCTAACAAAAACTAGAATCAAAATCAGCAGCAGAAAATGCTGCATGCAAGAAGCGTGGAGAAGCACAAGAAGATATCTAATAAAGTCTACATTCAAGTGCAACTCAATATGTGGCAGGTAGAAACTGGAAAATGCAATGGGATTAGAAAAAATTTCTGATGGGATTTCTATAATAGTCAGAAATTAAAGATAACCTCGTGGAGAAACTACAGGAAGTTGGAGGACCAGTTCCTCCTCCTGTTCACATCTGTTGCAACTCTTTCCAATGACAGAGAGGGTATGATATCCATTCCATTTCACTAGCTAGAATGATCCTTAAAATTTATAATTAAGACATCAATATACAACAACTCAATGTTCTCAGAAGTGAGAAATGTAATAAAACCTGAATGTCTGAAAGTGAAATTGAAGAAAAATCTGAGGTTAAAATGAAATTACACAAATGAAGGTATTTTGAAACATGCGCTGAAATTTTTGCTTATATTTCAAGCAGCAAACTAATTTTTTTACAAAATTAATTGAAAGGCTACTATATGATGGTCCCTGGCTTTGAAATTTTAGTATGATTCTACCGTGTGAAGTAAACTAAATGCAAGAACTGCAGTCACGTAATATATGGATTTTTAGTTGTGATTGAACAGGTCACTTAAGGATGTTGAATTCAGTTTATCCTAACAAAAATATTATTGTTATATAGTTAATATTTCCTTAATAGAATGACAAATTATCAATTTATTAATGTATGCTGCAATTGCAATTAGCTTGAATGAAAAACAGCGGAGTATTTAAAGTACTGTGTATAATAATACTCCTGGCATTTTGTAATAAAAACCCCACACTGACAAGTCCTTTAGCAACTCGATTTGCCAGTGCAGAACACTTTTTTTCCCGTAACACTATAGACAATATATCATTGTTTCCTTCCTGTTCACATACATGCACATTATTTCCCTGCACCAAAATACCAGAATTTAGCATAGAAAGACAGACAATTTCTAAACACATCAATAGTCTGTGGAGTGTTTGATTTCCAACTCATCTACCTCTAGTAAGATAATTTTGAAGCCATCCATTTGAACTGTTAGGAGAAATCTAAAGGGTTATAGACATTTCAAACAAAACTATTTTGCACATTTCAGTCATAAAGTATTTGTCTATTTCTAAAAAAAAAAAAAAAAAAAAAAAAAAAGGGAAAAAAATGAAAGAGATTTGTACTATATCCAAATGTTTTTAAGATGTAAATGTACTTGTCATCTTCCATGTAAGCAGGGTGCTGGTGCCCAAAAGAAGAAAAGTTAGAGTTGACAAGTATGTCGCTGCATAACTACAAATTAAATATGCCTTTTAATATTTCATTTTTAACTGCTGCGTACCTTTTCATAAGGCTATTGCCATTACCAAGTTTTTTCTAGATTTTTAAATTAGACAAACAACAGATAATAGATGTGACAAGTGTAAAAAACCTGATTTAGTAGATCTGACGCACTTAATCCTTTATGGTAGTAGCAGCATTTGATATATTTGAAATGTTTCAAACAATGCTTCCTTAACATGCCAAAGAAGAAATTCAGATTTAACTCTACTACATTCAATTTATGCCAAGTACAGAATGAATATCTAAAAACCACAAACAATCAACTTTCAGTTGAAAGTGTGAAATGACCTAAAACTTTCAAAGAAATGTGAAATTTAAAATACTACAACACCCCCCCATTATCTGCCAACACTAATGAAACACAAAATATACATATTTAAATAAGATTGTTAGAATAGCATCTAGAACTCTGTATGCTGTGAACTTCAAGTGAACAGCAGTCAGCATTTAAAAATAAGTTATGAAAACAGATCACCATATCTGAATTCCTCAGAAAAATAAATGAATATCAACTCTTTGTGTGGTAAACAACAGTCTCAAATTGATGTACTAAATATAATAAAACTCGCCCCCTTATGAGTAGTCATTTGCCATTTGCATGCAAAAGCTCACATAAATAACCTGTATATATATATAGAATATATATAAGACTGAATGTTCACTTGCAACAACTTCTGCTTACACAGCACAAACTTCAATACACATAAATCTTTTCTATCCATTTTCAGAGTAACACAACCACCTCATTCACTCTCCAAAAGACTGCAGGCTTGCAATTCAGAAAAGATCATCAAGCCTAATTTTGTCACGAGACTAAGATGTAACACACGCATCACAACAAAACACAACTTACTACCACAAAAGAGAAGAATGAACAGGAACAAAAAACCCCACCTTGTACACTGAACTATCAGATTGACCAGCATACACAAAAAAATAATCTAAAACCATACGTGGCAACTGATTAACACTATTGTTTCCTATTGTTCCTTTCATTTCTTTTAATTTTGTTAATACTGTAGAATAAATTAGAACAATGTTTCAAACAAGAAAAAAGAACTAAACTACCTTTCATTGTTGCGCTATGTTAAAAGTGAAGTCTTTGTTGTAAAGACTCAGGACTCTACACTGAAATTAAAATGAAAATTTAAATGAGTTCTTTATTAACAATAAATCTAATGAAGTTAATAAAACTGCCTTCTAACTCCAGCAGTCACACCTCAGATCAAAATAAAGGGCCAAATGTAAAATTACTTTGTGCATAAGTTCTTTCTGATATTCAAAACTTACATATTGAAAAGAACATGCATGTTGAAAAATTAAACAATAAAAGCTTTAGCACACAGGCCAAATGAAACTTTGCCCCATGGAAACCATTTATCCTTTTTTATGCTTAAAACTCTAACAAAAAACATATGTATAAGCAATCACTGATAATTACAGGACAGCTGCCTAAATGAGCAAGGCATATGCTTCCTCCACACTGACATTGTATGAGACTTGAATATCATGTATTTTTCAAAGCTTGTTAAAAAACGAAAGCTTCTTAATTTAATTCCAAATTCTCCTTCTGAACTGTTTGTTTAATACAGTTCTTCTCATTCATCTATTTTCCCATGAATTTTATGATGCAAGGAACTGTTGTCTTCAGTACTTACAGCCTGCAAAGATGCCCACAATAAAAATAGAGTGTCAAATTTTTCTGAATATTCTATACCTTACAAGGCTTCAGCTAGTCAGATTAACCCTGAATGTTCAAACTGACAGGAGTCAAAGAAGCCATTTTAAAGACAAAGACAAAAATGCTTAAGAGAGGTATTAACAACGACATAACAAGCACTCTGGACAGAAACTTGCCTCCACTTTTTTTCCCCTCCTAGACTATACTTCACTCACTTCTCAAATTCTGTAATAGATAAAGGATAGAATTTTGCCTGTACCAATTCTACTTAATACAAAACCCAGTCATATCTCCAAAAAGAGCTCACACTTTATGAAGCAAGGCAAGTGAACTCATGTGAGAAAAAAAATTATTATTAAAAGACTGAATTATACACGGTTGTCTTTGAGTAGTTTTTCTATGTACATAATTTTTTACTGATACGGAAAAGAAAGTTAGCAAACAATGAGAATGGAAACCAGAAAATTCTCTTACTACACAGGTCTGTGTGGCTCAAGAACAGAATTGGCAATAAATACAGGTAACTTCTGTACAGTAAATTTATATGGATTTGATTCATTTGGCTGATGATGCAGAGCTTGACTGTAATAGCCCTGATTCTAAAAAAAGAAACAATGTTGATAGCACTGGCAAGGCAAAACCTTAAGATCCCTTGAGCTTTTAAGCAAGCAAGCACTGCAGCTCTTGATTCACAGGCTACCAGTGTGCTTCTTAAAATTACACGCATGTTCAATTTTTAAATACCACAAGATTTCTACTAAGCCTGTCACATATAACTCCGAAAAAAAAATCAAAACAAGAAAGTGCAAATTGATTAAGAGAAGTTCACCTTCAAAATGTCATGTACCATGCAACTAATTTCTACTTAGTATTAACAGGACATTCATGTGATAAGTGATTTAGATGTATCAGTTTTAGATGCGATAAATTACATATTCAAATAGAACCTAAATGTGCACAGTATGCACTACTGTGAAAAAAAGACTCATTTATATCATGCTTCCTTAAAACAGAAGCTTTTAAAGCACCTAGAAAATGACTAACATCTCAGTCATTTTAAATACAATGCCTGCCCTTCTATGGTTTAACCTTCTTTGCTGAACTACTGTTACAATATGCATTTTCTCATAATTTTTTTAATTTCAGAATGGTAATTACATCTATTACCAAAGTAGTCAGATTCTCTTGGAAAAAAATCCCAAACTACCTCAATGAATTTCATAAGAAAAGAGCAAAGATGGCTTTTATAATCTTTTCTATTATATATAAGCAATGAAGCAAAATAATCACAAAAAACAAGTATTAAAGAGATTATCAATAATGAAAGCAGCTTTAATAATTTGCGGGTATTTGAAAAATGATTTAAGAACTAAGTAAAGTCTGTGAGAAAGAACTTATAATGAAAACTTGTCAAAAGTTAAAAACATAGATTAGAAAAAAGTTTTTAATTGTATAGTATATTTTAACTCCTATCAATCACTGTTAAAATAATTTCATAGTTTAATAAGCAGATATTTACCTGTTGGAACAAGACAATCTTTCCAATCAAAATATCCTGCATAAATGCCAGGTTCTAATGACCCTACTATTGGATCTGCCTTGAATTCAATGTACATTTCAAACAGTCTTTGATCCAGCTCTTTCAAGGATTCCATACTAACCTAAAAATAACAAAAAAAAAGATAAAAAAGATAAAAAAGAAAGAGAAAGGACATAATAAATAGTCATTAAGTGCAAGAATTAAATCACAAGCCCAAAAAATTTCCTCATGCCTTCTTTAATTTTCAGTAAAAAGTAGCAATTACTGACATTTCAATTCATAATTACATATATAAAAGCCTAAGAACTTCTATGTTACCTGTCCATCCTACCTAGATTAATTTTTTTTTTCTGATTGTACTCAGGAACAGACATTTTTGTGAAAAGTCTAAGGAAGCAGGCAGATCATTTGCTAATTGTCTACTGTCATGATTTCTCCCCCCTGCATGTCAGGAGGTCTTTATCTTGCAAAGTAAACAACTGAATTTTGTCATGTTAAAATATGCCCATAGTAATTTCCATCACTACACATGAAGACTTTAGTACGATACTTCATATCTATCAATTGCAATTTTACAATTTCTCACTATCCAGTCTATATTCAAAAAATACATGATTTATTTAGGAGTCTTTCCCTGCCTTCTGAACCTGAACATACAGACTTTCCCTCTCTACTTGAAGGCATCTCTAGAGCAGAAGCATAAGCTGCAGCTCACAACATCCGCAGAATTTTTCTCTTTAACAGCTCTCCATGCTTTTTTTTAGTAATTCACACAACTTAGCTGCACTGAAAGCTAAAGGGATATGCATAGCTTGTTTACTGTATCTAAACAACTTTAAATTTTATACAAGCACTTTTTATTAAACATAGGTGCCTCCTGTAATTATAGCTTCTACACCACTTCTAGAATACAAATGAATGTTAAATGAAAATAAAATGAATATGAAAATTAAGATGAAAATATCATGTGACTTCAACTTAAATGTATTTACCTTTATAAATAAGAGCTTAAGCAATACTAAAGTAAAGCTTTTAAACCAGTTTTCCTTTTCCTCAAAAATTAGTGCAAAAAGCACACACAAACATATAAAATACATATAAATGATAATTTCCAGAAGAAAAGGGGTTTAAAAGCAAGGAAGAAGGCAGGTCTCTAGACCAGACTGGGAATTCAAAAAAGAAAGAAAAGAAGAATACCAACACCTTATTATTCCTTTGTAATTGACTATACTGATGATAAAAAGTTGAGTTAAAGAATCCCCACAGAAGAGTACTTACAAGAGTTATGTAGAAATAAATTATAATTACAGGTGAATACCATAAGTATGTGCCAAGATAGCACATGCTAAAGCACAGTGTAAAGTTTAGCTGTTTCATATAATTTTGTATTTTGATATTAATTAAAAATGGAAATAACCATGCAGAATGTAAGGAAATGTTCTTGGCTACCATTTTATAACTTCTGTATTTTCAGAATATTAGATAATAATGATTTCCCTACTAACAAAGGCAACTTTAAAAAATACCCAACCAAAGAACAGATAGTCTTTTACAAAAGCACACTAACAAATTCACTTTAAAATTCAATTTATAAAGCTGACAGAATTTAAAAGTACAGTTTTATTTCAATCTTCTCAGATAAAAACTAATTCTACTCTTAAAAAAAAAAATTGCCAATTCTTTATGACATTTCTTTTTATCTAACATTTAAATAAATTTAAAAACTTACAGAAGTTTAGGTGGCAGAACAAAAAACTGAAAGAACCAATCCACTCCTGTAAACATCTGTGAGCTTCTCTCAAAATGAATGAAGGGCTCAAAAATTCCCCTTAAAATGACTATCTAATTATCCAAATTCTCCCAGCTAGTATTACCAACTGATGCGTCCCATACATGCAGCATTGCACTAGTCAGCGCTTTCAAAGGGTTAACGCAGATTTGAAATCAATCTACCACTTTAACATTTGAATTTGGTAATTTAAAAACCTACCAAACTTTTGGTGGCATTACTTTCTTATGGCTGTACAAGGCAGGGTGTTGAATACATACACAGCAGATGTCTTAGTTGCTTATACAGACAACAATAACTGTACTTAGCTCAACTCTCAGTAGCAAAAAAGGCAATATCCAGAGTAATTTTCCATATTGTACTAACCATACAAATCTTAGCAATCCTATTTAAATGCTATTCAAAATGACTTCAGCCACAGAAATTCAAACAACATTCAGGCATTATGGGACTAAAGAGGTACTACATAGTAGAACAATCAGTTTGAGTGAAATACTGTAGTCTGTACTGGAAAAGATAACATTTTACTTCCAACCAACAAATATTTCTGGAAATATACTAGCTTTATGGTCCTAAGGATTAAGTCACAACATTTCTCATAAGAAATGATTAATCTTTACAAAAAGGCAGGAAAATGAGACAGCCACTGCCACCCACTTTGACATTTTCGTTCTTTGAAAAAGAAAAAACAACACCCCCCCCAACACAACAAAAAACCCGTGAACTAGTTTATGAACAACAGCTATCAGTAATGCAGATTGCCAGATGAAATAATTTATCAAGTGTATTTCTGAGATAATGATCTTTTACTCTCTGCATTGAGAGAACACAGTGACATTAAACAGCTTTACTAAGAAATCTGATAAGCTTTGCCATTGAACACACAAGTCCTGAGGAAGAGGTCACATTTTCTATACCAGCTATTTAAGCCTTGTATGAACACATACAGCCACATGCTCGCTGTTGTGTCTCACTGATGCTTGGGAGTCCCCCTCATTTGTGCAAGGCTCACCTAAGAGTCCTTTTGGCTATTTGATACTTGCACCTACTTTGCACAGAAAGTAAACCAAAAAGAAAACTGTTTCCTTCAAGCAGGGGTGATTATTCCAGTGCTCTCACTTACTTGAGTTATTTTATCAACACCTTGAAAGCCATGTTTCTCAAAATGTTCAGCTATATTTAAGAAGGTATGACGTTCCAGGTAACGGCAGTTACTGAGTGCAATTAAAAGTCTCTGTTCCTAAAAATTTGTTTTAAGAGAAGAAAAAGTATAATAGTTAGAAAAAAGAAATATCAGCATAACCAATACTGTAAACATATATAGAGTATTTTATTGGCTCTCTGTGTATGATAAATACACATATGCTCATAAATAAGGAGGAGTATACAAATACTTTTGTCAATAAACCGCTGAGAACTGAGTGAGTATCAGGTATGATGACTGAACATTCATGCTTTTTCTTATAGGATCCGGGGCATTCATTGGAATAGTTGTGACTAATCGTGAACTGCGGTTAAGACTTCTTTACGAAAACTGGGTTTGGACAGCTTTCCAGGAAGCTATTTCTGGATTTTACTGTGTTTCAAGAAATATGCTAACAATTATGACCATCATAAAATGAACTGAATACCATCTTTATTTTTACATGAAGCTGGCTAAAGCAAGGGAAGCAGAACAGGTACTGAACAAATGCACACCCACTCTAAAATACTAGAAGGTTCAGAAGTATCATACAATTTCAGCCCTCTGAAAAAATTCTAGGTGGTTATAACTTCTCTCTGTTCTTCAATGATTTTTTTTTTTGATTACAAGGGAAACAAATACATTCTGGAGTTGAGGTACCACAACTGCCTTTCCCTGACCTTGATGTAAAAAGATGTAGTTTCCAAACAAAGAACCCAACAAGACAGCCACTATTTAAATGGATTGGGTGTTCCCTCTTCCCTTCTCCTTCTTCTAATGGCAAAACATTTTTCTACCTCAGATAGAAGTTAAAAGTCAACCAGGAAAATATTTTGAAAACAAAATTATTTGACAATGAAGTCATCATAACACCACTGATTTGATTAAAAATGGTATTGGTTTTCAGATCCAGAACTCCTGACAGTTCTGTATTTTGGTAATATGATGACGAGTTTTGAGATGTGCAGTTGCCCACTACTTTAAGTTATAATCAGTTAGTATACAGACTGTTCAAAAAATGAGAATTTAAAAAATACAGTGACCAATCTCACTCTGATCACTCACTTTCTCTGTTCTCATTCAGGAAAGACAAAATGTTCTGTGATTTATATTAAAAAATAATAATACCATGGAAGCCAAACATTGTCTGAAATTGTTGATTTCTTCTTTTCTATTTAAATGTTCATACCTATGAGATATGGCAGGAAGTCCCAGTCCCAAAAATTTAGATTTTTATATTAATTGTTGACAAAGTTAAGTGCTGCAATAATGATATAAAGAATATCTGGACATTTTTAATAGTTTCTAGATATTATATTTTGTAATAATTATTAGTGTCTACAATACAGAAACTTGCCCCATTTTGGCAGTCTGTGATTCTTTTGTTGTAGCAGAAATGCTTACTGCTCTTGTAAATAAGGCAAAGCTGGGCTTCTGACAACATTTAAAACCAGTACTAGGGAATACTAACTTCACAAGAGGTTCTCACTACCTCAAGTAGTAGTTTTTGCAGGTAAAGTAATTGCAGGTAAAAAATTACAATTTTTTTATCAGCTCCTGAACTAGAAGAAAGTACGTTGACCAAAGTGTCAAGAATATCAAACACATTTTTTTATTATTTTTTTATTTTATAATTTCCTAAAAAAACAAAACCAAATTGTCAAACAAATAATCAATACTTCAAGTAAATTTTCTGGGGAAAACTACAGTACTGATTTTCTGTATCTTCGTGGGTTTTGAAAAGTAACTGATAATCAGACTGGTTCCAATTTAAAACAAGGTCAAAAAATCAAATGTCAAATCCTCAGCTGACATAACACCAGTGCTATTTTCACTGATTTCTGTGATGTCACTTTAGTTTCTGAGAAGGACCTGCTTTCAGAAATCATCTTCACTAGTTACCTTAAGACAGTACACTAAGATACCATAAAAAATAGTGCTTTTAATAAGAGCCTTATATTTAAGTCATATATCCTTATATGTTCTCATGCTTATGTACCTAGGAAATGCCTCTAGAATACAAAATTGTTCTCTATAAAAAAGGAAAACAATATAAACAATTTTTACAATATTACAATGATAAAAAAGAACAACATTCCTGTAACTTTGAGAAATATTTTCACATCAGCTTTTAGAAACAGAGGCCAAACTTACTGAAGAAAGACTTGAGTCTTCATGAATGCTTCCAAACAAATCTGGAGATGAAACATCAACTGAAAGACTAGGAATATTGTTTAAAAAGTGAGTAGTATAGTGCTTTTGACTATTTGATACATGATGGATTTAAATGAACAGGAATGAAAGGGAATCTTGTTTTAAACCCCCTTACACAGATAAAGTAGCCCATGTTGTTCAGTTTTTTCAAGATGCCCACAAAGCCCTGTAAGAGTTTGGTGGACTGACACTGCTATTCTAGCTACAGATACTTCCTTCTTAAAGCATTTTATTTTTCTTTCTTTAATTTCTGTTTTGCCACAGATTCAGTTTTGTTTTTACACCTATCCATCCAACAGCCATTCATATAGGAAGAAAAAATAAAGTGCATTAAAAACAGAGTTAATTTGCCTTCTCTTAATGTATATTGCAATATTTGTCTAGTCTCTGCCTTTTCACAAATGAAAGGTTTTAACTCTTGGAAACTGAGGCTACTCTGACTTGCTTTGGTCTCAGCAGCACACAATTCATGTCACTGAATAACACTGTATAAGTAATATCATATTAATTTTCTTGTACAATATTTATTACATAATGTCATGCAACTGTTTGGCATAGAACTATGTGCTCTTATTTCAGAGCATTACTATTCAGAGGCAAAAGTATTCACAAGAAATACGAAATAGAGAAGGGATAAAGCCACATCCCCATTGAAATGCAAGACTTGCATCCACAATTTCAGAATACTACACCTAAATCTTATTTCTTTTTACTTACTGTGATGTATCTATGTCACCATCAGGTTTGGTGCTCAGTTGTTCCAAACAGTCTATAAAGACCTAGGAAACAATAAAGCAAGATCTATGTTTTCTAGTGGAACTGAAAAAAAAAAAAAATCTTAAATTCACTTTTACTACAGTCAATAGAAGCAGAACAATCATCATAACCTTTCTTTGCCTTAAACCTTACATAAACACAGTAAAATTTCAGTAAAAGTTGAATGTATATTTTCTACTTTGTAGGTATCATAGTTTACTTGTAGCAAAACACAAACATTTTTAATACTGGTAAGTCATTTTCATCATGTCTAAAATGATACAGTGATGATCTGTTGATTTGCAAATAAAGCATTGTTAATAGTTGCCATGTGCTCAAAATCTGAACACTGGATCCCCAGGAGAAATTGCAGAAACCTCACTAAAATTCACTTTTTGCTTTGGCTTATGTTTTCTTATTTGAGGAGACTATAAAAATCCAAAGAATGCCATTTAAATAGACTTTAAAAAAATAGGATTTTGTTACAAAGAATATTGGGGTTTGATACAAAAATCAAAAGCTAGATCTTCAGCTGATGAAAATCAGCATTGCTCCTTTCACTGCAGTATATAGATGTTAGATGGCATCAGCTCAGTAAGTGTCAATTGTCAGTAAAATCTTGAACAATCACAATCAGCAAAATACTTGAATATGTCACTTATCCTCTGAAGATTTGACATCATCAGATTTAGCTGGTAAGCTCTACATACTTTTGAAGTCAAATATTTCTCAGTATCCCACTGTGTACCAGAGGAATAACACAGTTATCAACTCAAGCTAGCTTTTGGGAGGTAGGCAAGGTACCAAAGCACACATTTTGGATGGTCACTTGTGTTCACTATTTCGTACTTCAAAGCACTCCAGTTACCTGCATGATCCCAATGCTTAGCTGGCACACATCCTCCTGTGTCTTCTGCTGCTGGAAAACCTGAGGATGCAAGCATATTATTTCAGCAGAACAGCCTCACGTGGCCTTATTCTCAAGGAAGGCCTGAGTAACCTATCCCTAAAGAGATGACACAATTAGAGGAATGGCTACTGGGACACAGTGTTTTTCCATCCTAAAAATGGGAGAGAAAATACAAGTCCCAATAAATAGTTTGATAAGCATGAGGAGATAACACACCAAAAGGACGGAAGTCCTAGTACATGTGATATGTATCACTGTTGGCTAATGGAGCAAAAAGCTCCAGGATGGAGCAAAAACTCCCAGGATATTCAAAGATTTTTGCATCCTAATAAAGAAGGATTCATCATGTAAGTGAATTCACTGCAGATTCTTTTGAAAAATCTTCATTACGAAATCAGACAAGCTAGCCATAAAGATTAAAATAATGGAGGAGAGAGAAACAATACCTATACAGAGGGGCCTGAGGGAGTTTGGAAAAATGTTAAAGTCCCTTAGAATGCTGAAACCTGAAAGAATACATCAGTATCACAATAAACCAGGGCCTCAAAGTACTGAGAGGATGAGGACAGAAAGCTGAGTTTAAGTTCTGCAAATAGTTTGGATGCAACACTAAGTGAAGAGTAACTCCTAGGAATGGCATCTCCCTTCCTTTTTATTTTTTTTTAGATGTAAAGTCATGTCTACTGCTGTCTGAAACTTAAATGAGTAGCATTTTTTTTCAAAAGAACAGCTTTAAATATAGGTTCAACCAGCCCCATACACAAATTAGCACTAACAAAGGATGCACAAACATAATTCTAAAAGCTAGCAGAAGTGAAGAGGGTTTACATGGAAAAAAAAATAAAGAGGAAAGTTTTATCCCTGGATCATTCTCTGAAAGTTCTTTTTATGTAAATTGTTTCAGAACAAGAACAAAATAAAAGCATAAATCAAAACTTACACTGGCCTCTCCAGGTTTGCAGTCCAGCACAGTTTTAAGAGATTGCAAGGAATGAATAATGCACTGTTCAAACTGGGATGGCTGAAAGTCAAATGAGTTGTTAGCTTTAGATGAGCATCTTAAGTATATACCACACAGATATGTAAAAACTTCCAAGGTATATGGTAAGCTTTTTATTTCCAAGTTATCCCAAATAAGGGGGGGAAGAAAAAATCACAATTCGTATATTGCCAGAGGACCCTTTTGTAATAATGCATTTTGGTACAAAAGTTATCTACAGAATTATTACCATAGATCAATGTACATTTTTTTATCTGAATGAGAGACTTTTACACCAAACAGCCTCCTATAAGAATCATGAAATATTTTTACAGCTGTTTGTGGCAGCATTACAGATACCTGTGACACACTCCCTTCTCTCCTCCTTGATCCAAATTGGGATAGAATTCCACCTGGGATATCAGATATTTCTGCATTCTATTTCAGCAAAAGGTTTCTAAGAAAATTGTACTGGAATTGCTTTCACATGAAAGACAAAACCCCCACTGGTTTGAGGGGCTTCTTTTACCTTCAGCTTTCCAAACCTGAAGTGTAAGTATCTTGATACATGTATCAATTTGATTCTGAAAGTGCAAACAAGTTCACAGGAGAGTAATTAGTCACTTTTTCCTTGTCTTTCTCTCTTCCCTGATAAGTCACACTTTATTTGTCTAATGATGCTGGTATTGGGCAGGAGGCTGTTGTGCAAGGCAACATGAAACAGTCACTGCTCCAGAAAAGAAAGACATCATCCTAGTGGGTAAAAGTGAACAAAAAAGTTTGTAAGCCATGTAAACTGCTTTTCATTCAGTAGATAAGTTTATGGCCTGTCACCAGCTGGCTTAGGAGTAACTTTTATTTCAGTAAATGGTGGAGGTGGATTGTGAAACTGATGCCTGCATGGCAAAATTGCAATAATTAAAAAAGCCAGTAAGAAAATCTATATTTATTATTTTTTGATTCCTTAAAAGAAAAAGGTCAGCAGTAAAGTGTTGTTCTTGGGTTTTTGCTTCTACACAATAAAACATCACACCTCAGGAGAGGAAAGCTTTTCAGATACTTGATACTTTGGATGTTATGAAGCTGAGAAAGGCTAGTTCTGTGTTTTACTGTATCTTTTTTACCTGGAATATAAATGTTAAAGTGGTTATCAGCCAGTATTTCCTGCAAACTTAAAACACAATTTCACTCTCCAGCCTAAGATGTCCCCAAATAGACTGCCTGGCTCTTTTTTATAACGCTTATTTTTTGCTAGTTTTTGCTATAATATTACCACAATGAGCTCTACTTTAGTAGGTAAATAAGCTTGCTATGAAAAAATATAGTTAACTTCCATCATTAAAATCTGGCATGTCTCAGCCAATACCTAAAAGGTATCTAGGCAAGTGCAGTATACAAGGAATTAACAGGTGACTTCTAAACACAAAAAAGACTTAAGCAGTTTCTTAATAAAGATAAGTTAGGATACAGCATGAGCATAGAGAAACAACACTTTTGTGGAAGACCCTTTCCCCTGCCTCCATTTTACAGATGAATATAGTGAAAAGCAGAAAAGTTGAGGGACTTGCCCAAGTCCATGGCAACTGAAATCAAGATCAGAAGCTGTAAATCTGGTTATAGTACTACAACTGCCCAACAACACTCCTTCCTACAATATGTATATTGTGACTGCTTACTGCCCTCCTACTCAACTTCAAACACGTATTTATAGAAGCAAATAAGAAGAACTAAAAAAGTCTGTGGAGCATTCTCTTAGATAACATACACAAAGCAACTCTACCTCCCACAGGCCTTTTCTGCTTTCGCAGATTGTTTTTAAGTCACACCTACAATGTGCTTGCTGTGTTTTAGGCATTACTCATTACTGTTTATTTCCAGAAAGCATCTCACTAATTTATCTGAATTTGGTTTCAAGTCATTGGTTGTTTGTATGTACGCAATCTCCTAAATTAGTTGCTTTTCAGTTCAATTTCTCATTATAACATATAAGTGACCTATTTATTTAGCTACAGACCAATTCCATGGTAGTGTGTCTATTAAGTTATGAAGCTGTGAACTGAACTTGTGACCTCAAATATGATTTTTTACTTCAGTAAACCATCCCTAAAACAAGATGCTTAACAATGGAACTTATTATTGTTTATCTTAGGAAAAGCATGCTAGAGGTCAGTAGTAATTACACTGACACATTTAAATAACTCTATTTAAGGCAGAAAGCCATGGTACATATCTGGATGTCAAATTCTTATTTATATTTTTCTCTTAATGTAAGTACAAATCCGCAAAACTTTTATTTATGATTTTTTTTTGTTTGTTTTGCACCTTCAAAAATAGTGCTGTCTAGTAGATCTATTATCACTTAAAGTTACTTCACATAAAAAGTTACTACACATAAAAAGTATAAACAAAAAGTTTGGAAAAAAGAGCAACAAATAAATTTGTGTTTGGTGATGACACCTGTTAAGATTACTGTAAAGACATTGTAACCATTCAAACAATTTTTAAAAAGTTATCTTGTTATATTTTCATATTTTTATAAAACTATAGACACCAGTATGCACACATAGAAAAAATTTCCAAAGTTAATTTTTGAACAAAATAGAAACCAGTTTTGTTACATAAAAAAAAAAAGAAGTCCAGCAAAGAAAGTGCCTACCAGACACCAAGTATACCCACCAACGATGTCAAACCTTCATTGTCAACAACCCAGTCTTCCTTTTCAGCTAATCTCTTTATATCTGTAAGACAGAGTAAGAGGGGAAAGGGGGGATGGGGGTGTGGGGAGAGAAGGTATTCATTTTCATTATTAAAAACTCCTTGAACTTGAAAAGATAAACCACAGACATTGGGACTGCAATGACTAGGCATACGAGCAAATAGCACTAAAAGCTTCAAAGCTTTCAACACTCTCAAATGACTCAGAATGGAACTCATATATGGTATGCTGGTGACACCACACAGAGAAACACATCTATGATACATGGCAAGAGTTGCATGAAGCACAGAGTTTACTGGAAAGCTTAAAATTAGAGGAATATTGTGAAGGCTTTGGGTTTGTTTTTATTTCGTAAATTTTTAATCAAAACATAAAATACTGCATTTAAGAACCCAAGTCTCTAGTCTGTTATATTCCAGCTCTTAATTAAAAATGAAAGAACAACTGCCTAGCATTTTAGCAAAGACAGAAAGGACAGCATATAATTCATATTCAGAACTATAAAAGAGGCACAAGGTCCCCACTCAGGGTCAAGGATCCACGATACTCGACATTCTTAAAAAATACATGAAGGCATATGCAAGAAGCACTCTTCCACTACTCAAAAGGTGTCAACTTCTACTGGTTTACTAAAGCTAACAGGAGCTAAGTTGGAATGTGAATCCAAAGCTCATGGGCTATAAACACAACTCTTGCATGGACATGTGCATTATGCATTGTAAACAGAACAAAGATGAACTGTGTGCAGTTTGTGGGGCTTTGACATACATTTTCCCCCCACAAATTGCTCATCAGAACTGTCTGTACATCATGAAACTCCCTTTTAAATGAGCAAAAATTACAGTGAATTACCATCTCTCCTTAAAATCTAAGAAAAGAGGGTAACTATTACATGTTGAAAGGTATCTTCACTATCTTGGTGGTTTAATTAGCTAACTTAAGAAGCTTGGTTATAATGTCATACTCTGCAATTCTATATCTCATGGAAGTATAGGCTCAATAAGGATAATAAGCATTAAGGGGTTGTGCAGAATAATTACTCTGTTAATTTTCCTTCTTAGTAAACCTCTTAATTCAAATAATATTCTTGCAAGGGTTTAGAACACACTGGTCAGCCTTTACATGTTTCTTTGGATGCTCACTTTTGCATTCTCTTCTTAGCTAATACAAATATATAACCCTCCAAATTTCTTTCTCATATTTCACTGCTCACCAAATTCCAGTCAAGCACATTCACGTAAACCCCCTATCTACTCTGGCATTCACATAATTTGTCTTTCATGACCTTTATGACCAGTGATCACATATGGGAGGGAAAGAACACAGACTCTCTCTCAGGGTCAGCATGTGTACATGGTGTTTATCATGAGACAAGAAAATCCTGTGCGTGGGCTGAGGTGCTCTACTGAATATTGTAACAATATCTGAAAATTGTAACTACATCTGAATGCCTTTACCAATTTACAACACGCAGAGATAGATAAGACTGAGCTTGATGTCGGCACCTTATGCATCTCATGTTTTGGAGATACTAGAGAGGAAGAATTCAAGTGAGCTTTTTTGACTTATGTATTACAGATACAGCTACGTCTGAGATACATTTACATAGCTCCATAAGAATACCCATTACTTATTCTTTCATTCAATCCCTAATAATAACAGTTTCTCCAAGGGTCAAATTAACCTGGTTGTGTGCAGAGAAAAGTTGCCATTATCTAAATGCATGTAGCAGTTACAATTTTGCTTTAGTTGGCAAAGAACAAAATAAAAAGGGTCCACCCACAAGGTGTGCAGTGCAGCAGCATAGAATGAGTGTCATAATACATGCAGGCATCTTTTCTCCTGTTTGATGCTATAGCCAGCACATAAAACTGCTTTACTGATAAGGGATGGAAGTTGCAGTCAAGGAAGGCCACTGTTATGGTTAGATGGAAGAGAGATACATTATCCAGCCAATAAAACATACTGCCAACTTTAGGGATCCATTTTTTTTGATTCAAGACAGAAATGTAGGAATAAAGATGTTCAGATCAAATAGAGAATTGTTCACATACAGACTTGTAAATGTGCTTTTACAAAAATCTAAGGTACAGACTACCACAAGATTTTTTCCTATGCAGAATGTGTGTGGCCAGGAGTCGGAACACGCGGAGCAGAAACGCTGCATCCAAACAAAGAGTTGGGCTACTGCCACGATGCAACAAGTAGGCAAAACTAGTAAGACAGCAGACTTTTTCCATCATTTATGACATATTGGAGCTCTCTGGACCGTGCAGAAGAAGCTATATAGATAGCTCAGAGATTTGGTAAGCTGAGAACTGTCATCAAAACGGTTCATAGCTAGATACCTCCTTCCTTTGAAATAGCAGGACATCTGAGGAATCACTCACAATTCACAGACAGTGGAATAAGACCATCCTCATGTCACAATATTTAAAAAAAAAAATCTTTTTCATGTACTATTAAGAAAAAGCAAACTTAATTGTGCTGAGCAAAAAAAAGGCAAAACAGACTTTCTCATAGTTTAAGTGAAATCTGAAATAGTGGTAATATGTTTCAAACAGAGTTTTAAGGAGGTAAGACAATGTATGTACTTGTTTGGCTAGATAGCTTGATATTAATAAAGAAAAATAAAGTTAATACTGAAACAGGATTTAATAAGACAATTAAGAGCCAAGAATACAATTCATATCCACACTGTATCAAATAGACCATAGAGGCCTAGTGATTTCTTGTCACCAAAAGTTTAAAAATTTGCTTAATATAGCCACCTAAGCTTGTCACATTTAAGCCTTGAGTAAAACTCTTGGCATCATGTCAGCCTACAAAATCATCATATGTTTAAGATTAAAAAGTGATTAAACTGTAAGAGTAAAAAAGCCCTAATTTTTTTAGCATTGAGAGTAATTAGTCTTTTGGAAAAAAAAGAAAAAACAAAACCCTGCTGAGTGAATCAGTAGATCAATCAGCCCTGATTTTAAGAGAGACATTTATTTCTATAAGATTTATTTCATTCAAATTTAAGTTTCGGAGTTGAATACAAGATAGCAAGATGAATGGTCTCTGATGGCATAGAGTCACATTAGATTTAGAGAAGGCGTTATTGGCCTTCACAATCCAGACATTTATGGCAAAAGTTGTGTACACAGCACAAAGTCCTGGGGACCACAATGTTAGTAAAAAGCTTTGGAAAACACACAACTAAAATATTTCATAAAGGGCTGTGGTTTGTTTGTGTTTTGTTTGTTTTTTTTTTTTTTTTTGTCCTTGAGAATGGGTCACTGCTCATTTAATTTTTCATGTTATAGAAAAACTGAAAAAAGAAAATAAATTGTATTTCCAATATAGAAAAACTGCATCATGAGATAAATCGCTTGCACTGTAGAACTGCCTCAACCCAAAGGAAACAAGTCTAACCTTCTCTATTCATCAGACCAAGAGAAAAGACTTCTATTTCTGGCAGAAAAATGAAATATTCAAGTAACTCTTGTGAGATATTACAGAACTCAGAGGAGTCCACTGCCACTACAATATCTGTAACAAACACGGTTATTTTTCAGAACATGATTTGGCCTAATCAAAAGCAGAAAAGGATGACAGTAAGCAAGGAGACTTGCAGCCTTCTATTACCTTCCGCTGTGTGTTGTAAGGTCACCATAATGCAACGTACACGAAGGTCCAAAATAAGATCCTGGATGATCTGAAGCATATCATTGGGTATCTCGAGTGCAGTAAGAGACTCAGAACTAAGCCTGAAAGCAAATAAAAATAGACAGAAATATAAATCTTCAGGGTTTTTAGAGCTGATATAACTAACTTCATTAAATTTTTTAGAGATTTTCTGTGTATGTAAATATAATAGCTCCATTCTCAGTGTATCTTTGAAAACCAACTACACCATTCTGAGAAGATCAATTTTTATTTAATTCAAAAGATTTCAAATGAAGATTTAATTTTCTCTAACATTACAATAATGTCATCAAAGCAACAGGCCAACTTTTTCTACTGTCTTCTTGTACTTCACTGCCTGCCTTTCTCCATCCATCTCTTGTCCTATGATCCAAGAATAATCCTTTTGGAACAGAAGTAGCTTCTTTTTGCTGTTTTTAGGTTAATGCTTAGATCAAATACAAGATCCACAAGAGGGTTTCTGAGGTATTTTTTACCTGCATGGCAACAGTAGAAGTGATTAGGCTGCCATAAATGGTGATGTGGCTATGCATCAGATTGGTAAGAGTACAGACATTTAAGGAGCCAAAATATAGCTACTGCATCATGTGCAGAGTGAATTCATTCACTGTTTTGCTTCCAGCTCTGCCCAGGTACAACAGGTGGCTGTTGGCTTCTATAGGTAAGAACGGAGACATTATATTCTGGATTTTCTCTTTAGAAATAGCAACGTAGCAGCTGCTTGCAAGAAATAGCATTTCAGCTTTCTAATAAAAGGCTGAATTTGGGCTCAGACTTAGTTAAGGGCACAAAGTGAGGTTCATCACTTTTATCCAACTCCTGGATATCTGAGCAAGGCCAATTCAAAGGCAGACATTGCTGTTTGCCCTACTGCTAACACTGAGCAAAGCATGGGTAATAGAAAGTGCCAAAAAGGAGGAATAGGAAGGCACAAGCAAACAAGTGGAACATTTTCAACCATCCACCTGTAGACTCCAGTTCCATACTCCTGGTGTTGGGCATAAGACATCAAAATCCCAGAATTAATCAGACTGCTCTCCACTCAGCACAACTACTGAATTAGCAGATTAAAACAATCTGTACTATCTCAGCCAGCCAGAAAACACAGAAAGTAAATATCCATCTGTGAGAAATTCAAGCTACTTTAGACTGCACAGAAGTCCTGTACTTTAGAGCTGATTCCATTTCTTAAGGAGCACACAGCTGTCGTATCGTTAAGATCTCTTTCCTCATATAATTCACCCTAACACACACATACTTTTTATATTTTTATAGTAAGGCAAAAGTGTTGCCAACAATGGCTCACTTGATCACACAGTTCATGTGATCTGGAACCTGTTCATACTGGGTTATGACAGAAGAGGGTACAAGAGAAAGACTGTGCTACCACCCCACATCGAGCTGTGTGATACATATAAATGACCAGAAAAATTAAGATAACACAGATGTAATGACAACTCCTTGTTATATAATATTGTGACTTTTATCATTCTTAAATACATGCAGAAAACAGCAAATCATTTGTGAGATGACTGAAAAGAGTAAAATTCTATCATGTGCTTCATCATGACTTTAAGATACAAACTATGAAAATAAGACAAGCTATTACATAACTTTGCAACAAACAGAGGTTTTATGCAATTTGTAGATTCTTCTTGGGAACAGCCCACCTTCATCATTGGTGTGAGTCACAAGAATTTATTAGATTGTCAAAGCGTGGGCGCTTGAAAACAAAAGTACTTGCAGCACTTGGATAAACTTCTGACCTGGTCATCACTGGTCAGCACCCTATAATGGTATGTTCAATTCCTCTTCTCCAGACTGCCCCCTTTTCTTCTCTATTTTAGATTGCTTAGCATTGAAGTCTAGCTCACTTTAGTGAAGTGCCATCACAGGCATCAGTAAGAACATGAGGTGGGGAAAAGAGTGGGAGGGAGAGAGGATTTCCCCAGCTCTCAGTTCAGTTGTTCGTTACCAGGGCAGTGCCCGGAAAGCAATAGGAGATTCTCTGAAAAAAAGCCTTCATATACCCTATAACCTCAGCCTGGATCTTATCTCAGATGGCAGGAGCACAACCAACCTTTAGAGAATCTGTTGGTTACATTTCCAAGCCAATATTAGAGATGTGCAAGCGCTAAATTCTAGAATTTTATAATTTGAGGGAAACTGTATTGCTTCTCATAAAGGGGCAACACTGCCCTTTATATCTTTTCAGCAAATATCAAGTCAGTTCCTTGCTAAATTGGAAGATTTCCATAAATTTAGCCAGAATAATAAACTTCACATGGAATTTTTCTTCTAAATGGGTAAAGTATACAGGTAATGTAAGTGACAACAGACTTTGAGAAAGTGTTAAACAGATTTAACAACAATAACACTGCTAGCTCCATCTGCACTAAGTATATCTCAAACCCTTTCTTCATCTGTGCTTTGCTTGTTACTTGCTTTGAAAACTCTAGATAAAAAGAACAGTATCATATGCAGATATTACTCAAGTTTTCAAAAGATAATGACAATTCTTGTAGCCCCCTTAGACAAATAGAAGCAAATTCTCCATATTAGTGAGATATTTCTAATTAATGAGATGCACATTAATAATTTTATAAACAAATATAATGACAGGCAGAATGACATTATAAGCAGGAATATCACCTTCCATCAAACAACTGTTAACAGTAAATTACAATCTAAGAATGATAAAATAGTCAGAAGCATGATATTTTCACCCATTTTTGCAAAGATGGGAAGATGTAGCAAATGGAGCAAATAATTGCTTTCTACCCTAAAGAGTCAAATCCTGTTTCATCCACTGAGTGTCTAGGATGTGCCAATCAAATATTTTACTCCAACTTTTTCACAAGATATGTAATAAGGCTGTATCATAGAAGATGTCACAGATTATTCTGAGTTGGAAGGGATCACAAGGATCATTGAATCCAACTCCTAAGAGAATGGCCCATACAGGGATCAAACCCACAACCTTGGTGTGATCATGAGACATCAGTAATTGCACTTGCACACAGAATCCTAAATTTGCCATAAGCAATTTTTTTGCAATCTTATTTTTGAAAATGTTAACATTCTCATAGCTCAGGGTATTTAATGCACTGAACAAAACATTTTGTCTCAAAACACATGTATTCCAGGAATAGCATGTTTTTGTAGATCCACAGATTCATTTACCTTACAGTTTGGATGACATGTGTCAGCCACTGGCCAGAAAGTTCAGATTTCATCTCCCAGCCACCATACTGTCTTAATTCTCCTTCTCTGAGGCTGAATGGAAGCAAGGCTCCACGGATAAGTTTCACCAGAGAGTGCATCACTTCCTGAATCATTTTCTGCATCAGAAGATGGGGAAGAAAAATCAAGGAAAAAGCTCTACCAATATGCTTAAGCAGCTATATACTTGCTATACATAAGAACAAGGAATGCATGATTTACAGGGGGTTACATATGGTAGAGAGTAAAGGAGAAGAAGGCATAAAGACACACAAATGATTAAACAAATTGGATTTTCAAGGTGGTGACACTAAAGCACCTTGCTAGGAAGGACGACTGAAAGAAAGTAAGGCTCTCTCCGCCACATCTCCCCCAGCTACTTACCTTGAAATAATTTTGTCTTTGCCTAGCGTTTTTCTTTGATCTTTCCATTTGGCCAGATTTTTCAGCAGTCTTGTGAAAATGAGAAAATTGAAAAGTGTAAGTATCTTACAACCACTGTTCAAATAATTCTGAAAATGGGGGTTTCGAAGTGAAGAGGTGAAAACCAATGAGTTTATGATGCAATTATAAAAACTAACTCATGGCATTTCAATAAGCAAAGACTATATATATCTCAATAAACTCTACTTCCCGTAGGTCAGAAATCCAATGTTTAATTCTGAGGAACAATGTGTACTTAAGACAGAGACAACCATAAGAATAGCTAAAGCAGTACAAACTTCTTGAGGACAAAATTTATTTAACATAGTGCTAGGTGAGAGCTAAACACGTATAGTACAATTGTGCATTAGGTTTATGTGAAAAAAACTCTATCTTTTCAGCATGGAAGCTGACCAGAGAAAGACATCAATGTGAAGTCAGAGACAATTTTTGCAATGAGGGCAATTTGGAATTGCAAGATGTGAGGGGGAGGGTTGAGAGGGTTTTGTTTGGTTTTAGGAATAGTATTTTGTGGAAAATGCTCTTTAGGTAATTCAATTAATTGTAAAAGAGTCTCTGCAAAATAAGCAACATCTTCACTGTCAGTCCTTTGAGAACAGAAGAATCTGAGTACACTTTGCATGAAACAATTACAGTTGAAGAAAAACAAGCTTTGACTAGTAGTCTTCCTGTTTGTAGTTCTAGCCTTCTGTGGAATCTACTGAGCACACAGTAGAGTAAATTACACTATAAAAGTTATTTCAAATACCAGGTTAAGTGCAGATACCGCAGAATTTTAGTTAAAAAATCTCCTGGTTTATGTTTGTACAGCAACATCTACTGGACAAGAAGTGCAACAACATGACAAGAGTGTTCTCAAAGAGAATCGGTTTACTTTCAAGTAATTACTTTGAAATGCTGTTATTTTTCAAAATCCCTCTAAATTAAAGTATTTAAGATCTTTAAGGTAAAACAAATAATTTGAAGTGAACAAAAATTAGAGAAAAATAAAACTATTTAACAGTTTTGGAAAATACAAAGTTATGAAAATATTGTCCTTTTAAGCTCTGGATTATATGGTTTCTTTCTTCTAAAGTTTTAAAAAGAAAATAAGCTGTATTCCTTGAAACCTCAGATAGCAACTTAAAATTCACAGTGTTTTACATCTGAATTTAACAGAACAATTCATAGATCTGTGATATCTTTTTTTTTTCCTTAGTGGTTTTGCTGAAGACCAATCTTAAACCTTTCCTGCACAGACAGACCAAAACTATCTTGTGGTAAGATCAACGGTTACTACTCACATATGTGACTTCACCTAAGAGTGATTCAAAGAACTCAACTTTTCAAACTGTTGAAATACCACATAAATTTTTAACTGACAGTATTTTAAGTAACTTTCAACCTTTCAAAACTAAAAAGAACAAGCCCCCAAAAACAAACCCAACAAACTGAACAAGAGAAGATATATCTTGAAATGGATATGTGGAGATTTTTTTTATATATTTTTAAAATGTCTTGAAGACTTGAATAAGCTAACTGAAATAGCCCTCTATGCCATTTTTCACAGGATGCTTCTTAAAAAAAAAAAAAATGTAGCAATCAACTCGCTTCCTGAATAAAGAACAAGCAATGTGGTAAAAGAAATTTCTTCATGGAGAATTAAAATCTCTACTATTTCTGATAGAAAGACACATAAACTTTCAGTCTTGAATGCAATGGGATCACAGACAGTATTAGGTGTTCTAGGAGTCTTCTAGCTTATGCCTCCCACTCATCTCACTCATCCTTAATTGACTGTGGCATGCAGAACACAAAGGAGGAATGAAGGATATGATCCCTTCTCTCTCCCCAAGAACTTGTGGGACTTCCGTAAGGACCAGAGGAACAGAAGAAATCAAATGTATGGGGGTTAATTTCTCAGCAGCTCAGGATTTGGCCCAAAAGGTGAAGAGTATGTCTACCTTATAGACTAACAGGAAAACTACCTCTCTTGGTTTTTTTTAGTACATTGAAACAATGTTTTGTTCAGGCATGACACAAGATCACTACATTTTCCACTTGCAGTCATTTTCATAAGCAGAATTTCTCAACCTTATTTACATTTCAAGTCTCTGTTTTTCTAGAAGTTGCTTTACTTTTCATTGTACACAGAAAAAAAAAAATCACAGTAACTTAACAGCTGAATTTGTTAAGTTTGATTTTAAATTGCCTATCAAATATAAAGGTTGTCACTTCCCTTATGAAATTATTTTTGTGAAAGTCAGCAGTACTAAGGTTTATTCTTGATTCTACTTCCTTCACTGAACGTTAGGTGTAAATGCTGTATCTTTCTTTTATCACGTAAAATGAGGATCACAAATAGAATCTATTTCACTGGAGCTACAATACACTGTAAAATGGGTTCAACATATAAAGAGCTATAAACAGTGGCATTAAATAGAATGAACGCGTGATACATTAATTCTTTAGTTAAAGAAATGGAAAATGAGAACATAAGCTTCCAAATGTCCTTTTTCCAAGGTTTTTGTTTCATTTTCTACTAAAGCTGCAAAGAATTGTAGATATTATGGCTGCAGTTCTATTTGTAGGGGAATATTGAATACACAATGATTTAAGAATTTAAATAGTGTGTGTACAAAAATGGCAAGTGTCATGAATCATTACTTTTGTTTTTCCCCTGCTTCTTGGATTATCAAGATTATATTTACGCGATTTAGAACCACCAGATAACCTGAGCAAGAAGGACTAGAAGCACAGGTGATTGCAGCTGACTGCACTTCCAAACTGGACTCCCTACAGTGTGTCCATGAATACTACTCTGGGCCTCAGTTGTTTTGCAACTCTGGTCTTGAACCTAACCTCACTTCCAAACACTTAAAACTCAAGAAATGAGTACTTCTTTTCCAAAGAAAGGAAACAATATTTTTCTGTATGACTGTATCTTTTACAAATATCTATCCTTCATGCAATGTGCTATTTCTTCAGATCTCCAATGAGGGGCCAGCTATGAGTAAGAGGTGAAAGTACAGAGATATAGAGTCCAGCAACTAGAACACAGACAGACACAAAGATACATACACAACCGCCACTGTCAGAATTTGAAGTAATTCCACTGTATGTCTACATTCTTTTAAAAATAAAAAGAAAAACCTCTTATTAAAATGTCTTCTTCCAGTGAAATATAATACTTCAAACATAATTATCACAGACCTTTGTTACTTACAACACATTTATATAGAAAAATCCATACCTCACTGAATAAACTTCCATTCACGTAAGAAATCCAGAGCTTCCAGAAGTTGGGCAGCTGACTTACAACAAGTTTTGTCAACTTCTCAACAAATATAACTTGCTGAGGAGCTTTGTACCGCCAAGCTAAAAGGGGGAGAGGAGATGGAAAAAGCAACTTTAAAAATTTTTTAAAAATAATAACAACGTGTTTTTAGCTTGCTGCTGCTTTGTATTACATGTGACTATAGAGTATACATAAAACTTTTCAGATAGAAAGGAAAAAATTTAAAGCCCAGTGCATATACACAATTTGTATACATACAAGCTCTTTCTTCTCATATGCTTACAATGTTTTAGCACTAGGACAGTAAATACAGAATGGGTCCCCCTTTGCAGGGGGGTCTAAGGCAATCAACCTAACAATGCATTCAGTCTTTTGTCCGCAAACCACTCTAAAAAGTAAGATTATCAAAGCAATCAAGATACTAGAAATTCAAATGAAATGTTGGCAACAGGTAACTTTTCCTGCTTTCTTATCCAGTGGGGCAAATGGAGATTGTGGGGGGAAAGGGGGAAAGAGAAAGCTGAACAGGGGCAGAAGACAAGCACTAATATACACATATATAACAAAATAAAGGAAACTTTGTGAAATATTCTTCTATAACTATCTGTCTTCTCCACTGAAACTTTTGTGATTACAATGGTTTAACAAAACAGGCTATCAGCATAACAGTGATAAGAGACTTGTATTTCACCTCGAGAATTAGAATCCACTTTAGAACACTTCGATGAAGAAATAACACATTTTTGAAAAAAACCCAAACCAACCAGCCAAAACCCCCACAAAATAAAATAAAACCAACTTAAAATGCCAAGTTGGTTGGTATGAGGGTTTTTTGTATATAAACTCAGGTCTTCTACAAATGATAAATTTAAAAATATGCTATTATCCTACATAACTCCATGGAAATGCAGAAAAATGTTGCACAAAATAGCACTTTTTGTATTTACTTTGCTAAAGAATATTGCCTCAAGAGAACAGGAATTCACCAGTTCAGCTCCACATTACATAACTAGTAGGCTTCACCAGAGCCTCACTATTTTATTGTGTTGGTGGACAGTCTTGAAGCTCCTTCAAGTACATCAGTGCCTTCAGCAGCGTCCATTTGTCAAGGCGCAGGTCAAATACTGGTCCATTTCACTAGTGGAGAAATAAATGTTTGCACTACACAAAGTATTACTTTTTCTCATGGTCAAAAACTTAGGCAATCTGGATTAGCATTTGAAAATAATATCACAGTGAAAGCCCAAAATTTGGAGAGAGGCCTGACATAATTCAAGTGCAACTGTGCTGATAGAGATGCATCTGTTTAGGAGGCATGAACACTTCAAAGCTTAACTAGGAGAGCTCACAGTGTGGACACAGATAAGATGTTTTCACCAGCTTGGTTTATGACTGTCAGAGAACTAGTCTAGACCCAGCGCAAGAAAAACTCTCATTAACATAAACTGTGACTATGTCAGGAAGCTGTGCCAACACCCCTATAGCAGCAGAGGCTCTCTAATGTCTACAAATCTCAAGTTCTAAGAAAAAAATTTCTGTTCCTTCAAGAAACCATTTCATCTTTGCCAAAAGCTAACCCAAGGAACCAGGGATGTTTGATTGTAACTGGAAACATAGTGGCAAGATTTATTTTATCTTTGAAATTCTTCTCTCCTCCAGGAAGCACATTTCAGGCTTAGTCCCAAGCCTACAGAAAGCAGATACTTCCTAGGATAAGCTACTGTGCATCATATCAAAATGTTCTGCCATAAATTCAGGACTTTTTACTTTGCTCCTAGAGAAAGCTCCAATCTATATTAAAGAAAAAATTTACTTTTATTCCATTTATTCTATTATAATCTTTGCTATAACAACCTAAAGATGAAACTAGAACTATTGCTACATTGTGGCACGTGTACTGTTAGTGTATGGTATTCAAAAACTACCAACAACTTACTGTTTTGCTTTGTAACATTTTTAATCAACTTCATATGAGGCTTTGGGCTGAGAAAGGACAAGGGTAACAGTAAGACAGTAGTGTAATTACTCTGAATGCAAGTATCTTTTCATTGAAGAGTCTGTGTAATTCACTTTTTGAAAGACAATCACTCAGTCACAAACAGTGACAATATAATTGTCTTGCATGTGCATGGCAGCACAAGAATGTAAATTCTCATTATTCTTCATTCTGTGTTCTTGAAAGATTCCTTTCCCTTCATTCCTCTTTTTGGAAGGAACTCCCACAACCATATTTATAGATGTTTTTTCAAGGACGTTGACAGAACTGGGAGAGGAGTAACATCAAAGACCAAATCCAGAAATTCCTTCATAAAAACTTGCTTTCTGTGAAACAGTACTTCAATAAGAAATTATCTATCCTGTGAAAAACATGTTTTCTGTCTCCTATGATGTCACCATCGAAAGACTCCTGAGATGAAGTTGTTTGGAAAGGGTGTTGAGGACACTTAAGACACATAAGGACTCAGCTGGTTGTGGAAAGAACGCTCAAGCTTAGTCACACACTTTGTTTCCCTTTCTGGGTCTGGAGAATTGGAGAGCCAGATATGTGGAGTCACAGAAGGTGCAAATGCAAGGAGAACCATCGTAGCAAACATGCAAAAATTATAAAAACAGCAAAAGGTAGTAGGCAATAGGTGGCTATGCACACAAAAAAAATTTTCTGGTTTTGTAGAAGACAGACTTTTATTATTTTAACTACATTCTAAGAAGCAAATTTTGACTGTGAACTGCTCTTTGCTTGCAGAAAACACAGAGGACCTCTTTAGTAAGCAACAGCATTGTATGAGAAGAAAGAATTGTATTTGGTAACAAACCAAACCAAACACACAGGGTGTGGGTTTCTGGGTTTTGTGACTACATCATTCACCGGACACTTGGGGTTGCAACTTGGATTTTTCAAGTAAAACAGATGCTTACCATCATCACGGCCAGACTGAAAGCTGCTGCCCCTTTTCAGTGAAGCAGTTTGACTGAGATGGCCGATTGGCGACGGACGCACATCACTTTCCAGGTCTAACATGGGGCTGTGGAGCAATGAATTGCCTAGGGATAGGGGAAAAAAAACCCAAAAGTTAGAATAATTTTGCACATCAGTTGACAAGAAATTTCATGTTGCATGTGGAATTTTCATTTAATTCATTGATGCAAAAAAGTTATCTTTCAAAAACATTCCTAATCTTGGATTATTTAGACTGTTCATATATTTTAACGCAGTTCAGTAATACACTATTGACTCCTGTAGCAAAGCCAAAATCAAGTGTAACATGGAAAATACCACTCTTTGGTCTGTATGTTTCTCTGTTTTTAATTTGTGCCCTATAATTAGCTAATGAAAGCCATGGATACATGTGTATTTATACATCTAGTGACAGAGCCCATGCTTTTTTTCTGGTGTAAGTCCTAAATACACTTTTCAACAGCAAAAGTTTCTTGTGTGTCCAGCTGAAGCAGTTAAGGGCAAAGTGTTCAACTCGTATTTAGCTGTTTCACCTCTACAGAGTTCAGGTATAAAGAATCCAACCATCATGAAGCAGATGAACTAACGGCACTGTATGTTTGCATGTATGTGTAAAACATCCCTTACTTATCTACAAACCCATAAAATATTTTCCAGTGTATTGAACAATTATTTTCTTCTTTGGGTGCCTCTCCATTTGTAGATCACTATTTTCAAGTCCTAAGCAATAATTTAATCCGATGGAGGTGGATACTTGGAGTCTAACATGCATTTTGAAAAACGTAAGAATAAGCAGACCATGATGACTTCTTGATGTACTGTGACACTACCAACAACTTTTTTAAAGTCTAAATTGCTGTTTTTTGCATTTCTCACAATAGATATATTCCTGAAAGTAACAATCAAAAATTATTTCAGCATTGCCCAATTGAGCTGTAACAACTAAACTTAAATTGATCACAATTAATAGAATTATACAACAATCCAGGCTGTAAATGATCTCAGAAGATCATCTGGTCCAACCTTTCATGGGAAATGGAGCTAGGGTGAGATTATCTAGCACCCTGTCCAGTTTAATCTTGAAAACCTCCAGTGATGGGAACTCTACAATGTCCCTGGGGAGGTTATTTCAGTGACTGATTGTTCTCATGGCAAAAAAAATTCTCTCTTATATTGAGATGAAACCACCTCTGGTAATTCCCACTAATTTTTGTAGTGAGAATCTTAGCGTTTGAGTTTATATTGTTGATCTTTTCCATCGATAACTACATTAATTTAAAGTAATAGGAAGGTCACAGAGGAAGAGCACCAGCTGTAACACTGCAATTCTCAGATTCAAGAGTAACACAAAGTAAAAAGGTTGTAAAGCACATTTATTTTAAATTTATGCTGGTGTCAGACTAGCATGGCAGAAAGATATACCTAATCATTTTACTTCAACAGCTGGGGCTTAAAGAGCAATACTAAGTATTGTGAAACTTATCACAAACTTCCAATAGGTGACAGTATTGGGTTTTAGTTCATTTTGAAAGAAGTTCTTCCATCTATAAAGGCTTTTAAAGAAATGTCCTGTGGCCTTTCTCCGTGGCATTGTTATTACCAAGATAACTGTCTATCCATCTTATTACTGTTCATACTGTAAGACACCTAAGTAAACAGAGCCAATTTGCTCCATTGTTAACAATTGTGATTGACACAATTAACTGACTTGATGAACCCTCCTTTTTATCTTTAGGCTGTGTTATGATTCTGATGACTCTAACTCCTGCACCACATAACACAATTCATATTTATGACACCATTAAAACTGATGAGTTTTCAGAACACAGAATCCACTGCAGTAATTCAAGTGTATTTTCCACTGTCACCACAGATGAGATTTACGGTGAGTTTTAACAAGAATTTGTGAAAGACTTTTCCTTTTGAAAGAACTAAAAATACAAAAAAATGAGAAAGCAAAAAACTAAATCTGTGCAGTAATTGACATCCATGAAAACAATCCAGCAACCTTACAGAATTCAGTAAAACCAAACCAACTTGATTCCTTTCCAGAGTAAAAAATCCACACAGTTCAATATCTTACAGAAATTCTACACAGAATAAAAAGAAAATTTTAGAAGACCCTCAGAAATTTGGTCTCACATAAGTTCACGGGCTTCGAAGAGCATTTGACTGAGATTCAACATATCTGCATTTTATTTGAAGGGGTGGGGGGGGAGAAAGTATGCCAAGAATACCAAGTCAGAATTGTCACAGGCATAGCTCTTTAAAACATACATTATAAAAAACCCCAAACAACAACAACAAAAAATAAAGAGTGTAGCAATGTTATTTTCACAAATACTACAACAAAATAAAAAATCCCTCCTTAATCTCTCTGCATAGAATTTAAGTTCTCAGCTTTCAGACATCTTGTTAATATGAGGAATGTCTTGTAAACAGATGTTCTCTAGAAATGACAGTGCCAATTAAACTTCAGAATTAAGAAAAACAGACACACTTACCAAAACATCTTAATATGAATTAGTTCAATTAAAACCATTTGCTCAAGGTATGTGAAAACTTGAACATTCTCTATTGCTGCTGATGCACTAACCTCATGAAGCCCAAATGGTTTATGTATTCACCAGTAACAGAAAACATGTAAAGAACACTCTCTTGTTCCACCAGAAAAACCACATCATCAGTTTGCAGGCGTACCAGGAAAAGAAAGTTTAACATGAACTAATTTCTTAATTGGTTGTCTAGCATTACAAGCAAGTACAACACAGCAGCAGGGAACTACAACAGCTCATATACCCTCAGGACTAATAAACATCTGGACTACATTAGCAAAGCTGATCTTGCTTTCACCCTACCAGAAGATAGCGCTTGAAGACTGCACACTAGTGCATAAATCTTGTAAAAAAAGTGAGATTTAACTTACAAACAATTTTTCTTCTATCCCAACTTGTTCTCTCTCTGGAGCCAGCAGCTTAAATTTAGCAGCATAATGTAATACAATGAATTAACAGTAGTATGGACTGTAGACAATAATATTTATAAACCTAAATAAACTAACCAAATAGTAATTTACTGCCCATTCACTATTTGATTTGTGTACTATTCTTACATTCCTGGATCCTGAATATAGGACAGCAACAAGTTTACAGTTTCAAGAAATTAACTTTTTACTGTGCTAAAAGGTTTTAAGAAGTATAAACAGCATGAACAATGTATTCCTGGTAGATCTCTGCTTTTAAAAAAATACACTGCATCTTTGAAGTTATGAAAGTAATTTTTTCCAAAATACAGCATATATGTCAGTGACTTCAGTGCCAAGTGTATATTTAACCAAGGAAACACAGGAAAAATAAATGTAGCACATTTTATTCTTCTACCAAACAGTCATCAGAAACCATAAGTATAATTAATGCCTTATTACATTTAAAACTGTAAGCTTAAGGAGCTTAATACTGCTTTAATTTTTTTTTTTTTAACAGAACTTTACTGGTTTTCAACTTTTTGTGCAGATATTTTGAAAGTGCACATTCAGATACTGTGTCAAATAGAAATATTTCAGTAGTTTTGTTCACATCTCTTCTGCTCTAGTGCAGTAAGATCTCAGCTAAATAAGGATCTAGAGAACACAAAAAAAGTACAATTCTTTTTGATGTTATTTATCTAATTTGTTTTTTTGCTTTCTATAAATCAAACACCACCTGTGCTGACCCCTAATCGCAGGCTTATCAGTACTGGAGTTACTACAGGGTTCTACTGTTCCTACAGTACCTCTAGCTCATGTCCAAACCTTGACACCATTTTCTGGAATGTTACCTGCATGCTCTTTGCATGCAGCTGTTACAACCTCCATTAAAAAGATGACTAACATGAAATTTGCCTAAATTAGATTTTTCCATGATACGCAAACCAGTCAGTGATTTAAACTTTTAAAAGCTGCTTTATTTTCATATTGCTTAACTATTACTAAACTGAGTATAAAAATTGTTCTGCAATATCAGCCACTTCACAACTCTGCCTGTTTTGGTTTTTTTCCTTGCAGTCTGGCAGGTGGAGGTTTTTCTCGTGGGAGTCACACTCCACTCGAATCCCTTCTGTAACCTACCTCAGCCACTCTGCAATTCTGTCACTCCAGTGCATAATTATGTGACATTCAGTAAAGCTTTTTACAAGAGCTGCTGGTGATCAGGGGATAACATAGTGCCAATACTTTCTGCAGTGACAAAAAAAATTGTTAACAAGTGACCAACCTTAGGCTAAATAATTTTTCAACAAGATTTTCCACGGTAACTCAAACATTTGTCATTACACAGACTTGCTCATATACCAGCATACATATGCTCATATATCATACATTGCTCATATATCAGCATACATATGAGCAAGATCAAATTAAAAAAAAAAAAAAAAAAAAAGACCCTACAGATGTGCAACCAGGTGAATGCAGTTACTGTATTTTCTCATCCATTATGTATCTTACAGTGAATTTTCTCACAGGCTACAATAGCGAGGGAAGGCTGATCTATAGCCTCCGGACTCTCTGAAGGGCGGCAGACTTCCTTACCAGCCTTAAACACCTTTGAACATTTTTTCCTGTGCACAGCGGGCCCTTGTCCTGTGCTACAGCCTGACCACCCACTGTTGCTTGCTGACCAAACACACAGTGCCTGGAGCCTGCACCGACACAACCAGGATAAGATTCCTTTCAAGGACACCGCATTGAGAATTTCAATTTGTCTAGGCAAGAAATTAGGCAAGCAGGAGAAATTACTGAAAAATTAACCTGCTCAACAGATGAATGACTGCATTTTATTCTTTTTCTTGAGTATTTTTTCTTTCTAACCTTACATTTTATAGGGATCTGACATTTCTAAGTAATCAAAAAGAAAATGGGTTGTTTTTCTAAAAAAAATAAGACATGAGTGCAGAAGATTAAAATTGATGCACATCAAAAATGTTTTCAGAATACATTTAAAAAGTAATGCTTTTTTTAAATCTTAAGGCTAGTCTTCATTATACTAAACATATGGTAAACAATGAAACTGTTTTTCAGTTTAGCACAAAAAGGATAATGGGGCCTATCCATTCTAGTGGTGTTTAAAGTATTTCACAGCCTAAGGATAAGTCTTATTGTCTGTCCTTCAGGCCAAAAAATACTGAAGCAAGCGCCAAACACTTCAAGTTCAGCACATAAATAAAAATGATGTCATTTTACAAGTTCAGCACATAAATAAAAATGATGTCATTTTACTAACACCAGCTCCAGCGGACATTAAAATCATCAGCACCTTTGCAAACAACTCGCTTTAACTTAATTGCCAAATAAGGACTTAAAAGCCTAGAGCAGAAACAAAGGTAAAATTCTGGGCGCTGAAGAGCTTCACTTTACCTTCAGAAGAGTTTCAGTCTACGTTCAGTAATACTAACATTTTAAATTTTGATTATAAGCTACCTGTGCAGCTTTTTAATCACAATATTTACTGTCTTAAAAAGACTTTAGTATTATTTAAAGTAATATATAAAATAAGAATTCCCCCTGCACTTCTGAGCAAGCCAGATTCTACTAAAATTTCTAAATAACAGTAAAGTTACAAATACAGGTGGTAAAAGAGGAAAATGATTCCACTATCAATTTTTGCATTGATCAATTTTTATTCTCTCTCTCTTTTTTTTTTTTTCTTTTAATTAATAACCCATTAAGGGTTTGCTTGACATCTGCTGTCAAAAGAGTATTTCTGCTATGGACAGGGGATGTGGTTTAGACATGAAATGGCTCCCAGCTGCAAGAATTCTTCTTCCAGATGTACAGTAAGCAGAGGCAATGGAAGAGAACCAGCTGCTAGGATAACAAATTGAAAAGGCCCCTTTGACACAAGCTTTGCTGGCCTGTCTGATCTAACAAAGATGGATCATTCATTGCAAGGTGAATAGAATCTCAGTGTGGCACAGAAGAAAGAGCAACATGGTTTAAGCATCCATTTCTCTCCTTCACACTAAGTACAGCTGTTGCTACTCTGGCACAGGAAAACCCTGCATAGTTTTTTACAATATCTGGAGAGCTGTGCATCATACTCAGATCTGCAAAAATAATACTTTTTTCCAGCAAGAAAAACTAAAAAGAAAATAAAAATCACAGTGACTGAACTAGCATACTCCTGTTTGGAAAGCTGGCTTCATGTTGTGAACTTTAATAGGTTGAATATTTTGCAATCCAAAAGGCAGCAGAAAGATCACACCACAACCATATCAGTGTTTTCATTTACAGTTTTAGTTTCTGAAGGGTATTAACAGGTAGCTTATTTGCAATAATATTACCTAGTACCTTAGAAAGACCTGTGTCAACAGATTTAGGTCACTCAAAGGATCCCTGTCAAAGGTATTGGCAAAAGTAGTTTTAATGTGAATTTGTAGAAGTGTGACAAAGTTCACAACAACCTGTTAGGAAATGAAGGCTTTTTCAGCCAGTTTGATGATAACTGGATATCCATTTTATTTCAAAGGATAATGAAACCTACTAAGCCACTATTAAAGTCTAAGCAAACAACCACTGGCCACACAGAAAACAGGCTTAACTTCCATAGCTTATATCCCTGATACTCACATTAAGAATCCCATTGCTTAACTCATTTTGGCTATCTGCCCAATACCCCAGGCAAATTTTAAACTAAACCTCATTTATTTACATTTATTTTCATGTCATTTTACATCATTATATTCTCCATGTTTCCTGCACTCAAACAAGTCAGTCTGGGAAGCATAAACCATAGTGAAAAACTCCAATTATGCCCTAATGATAGGGGAATTGCAAAATAAAGTTAAAAATTACGAATATGTAAAATCTTAACTGAAGGAAGCCATTTAGTATCCAGGTACCAGACTTAAAACTCCCTAAACTCCCACAAATCATAAGTTCAAAGTTCAGAAGCAGCAATTCAGACTTTGGCCAATATAAGGCATAAAATACTAGCATACAATTCAGTTTATAATTAAAATATCTCTACTTAGAGATTCAATAAGTACTGTTTTGAGTGAGCCTGTTAACTTAATATTCACAGCGTAAAAAATGCCCTTTTTCCAGTCTATTCAGTCTCAAGCATCTTTTCCTCTCTACCATATCTACATACTAAGTAACTGCAGCAAACTGGCTTTACTTACTTCAGGTCCTTCCAGGGGACAAAACCAGCAGGATGTGACCAGATTCATAAAAGGAATTCATCTATGCTTCAGGAAATAACTTCACAAAAGACAATAAAAGAGCACAACTGCCTATTCAATGAGTAAGGCAGATTACTTTTTAAATTTTTTATTTAATGTAACACACCTACATATTTACATCTGCAGATCTAGAGCTCCAGCTAGTTGCACATGGGTCCCATATCTACAGCTGCACCTTTAATGGAAGAATCTGATCACCAGAGAAGCAGAAGAGTGGCTTAATACAAGGAGAGGAGCATGGGAGCTTTATGATTTGTGTATACCCTGTACTACCTCATGCTTTCACTATGACTTTGGCTACACTGTTTGGTCTCTTTGTCCTGGCTACTCATACTTCAGAGCAGGAGAAATTTTGATCTGCTGTCATATCTGCATTTTCACTCACTCCTTAAAACCTGTGCACTTAGATTCAAACAGTTTCACATAATACAAACATCATCTGCCTGCACTTTTTTACCTCATAAATGAGGAAGGTCTGCTATGGCTACAGGGAGCAAGAAATAGATAGGCTAAAGGCAACAAGGGGTGAGTAACAACAGCCACATCTTAGCACATAACGAAACACTAACCTCCATAATGCAAAGCTAATCAGCAAACCAACAGGGTTGTTTAGACTGAGGGGAAACAGTACATTCACATGCACACAGACCTATTCCTCAAGAGAAATAACAGACTCCACAACACTGCTGTAGAGTACATCATGCACAGGACTTGAGAGAATTCCCTGTCCTACTTGTAGCCACAGAAATAAATGCAGCCAATTAGTTAACGATCAGATTACTGCATCTATTATGATTAATAAATGTCTATTAAAATCAAAGGAAAGATCCAACTGAACCATTTGCTGTTAGTAGTTGCCAGCTTTTTAAGTCACACTGCCAAATTATTTGACAAAGCTTAGCACAGCTTGATATACCCTTTCAGTTTCTGGAAATAGTATTAACACAAGTGGGATTAACTGAAAACAGACAGTATTTAAAATACGGACTTCTGCTAATCCCTGAAGAAAATTCTGAAAGAGAACTCAGCTCTGTGAACTTGCCACAGTTTCTTCTTTCAGGTTCCATCAGAGATTGTACTATGTTATGGTAGTAGGATACTTTGAGGACATCATTGCAACTGCTGAGTATTTGTACAAAATGGAATTAATCTCTAGTAATATCCAAGCACAGAGGTTTGTTGTTTTAAAAAAATTTTCATGTCATAATACTACTGAGACTGAAGGATTCACACTCAGATGAAAAATAGATATAAAACCAAACCAAATATTTATTTAAATACATCTCTAATACACACTTTTCTGATAGCTCCTTCCAACAGCATCTAAATTAGCTCACTCTTCTCCTTCAGTTAGGACATCCTTGAAAGTGCAGCTATTAATAAGAGGACAATTATCAGATGAAGATCCTACAGAGGATGTAGAAAAATAGATTTAATTCTTGTCAGTACTGGGGATTTTTCCTGACTGCCATGACTATTGGCCTGGATGAGATGATATGTAACCAAATCTCTTACAGAAGGTAGGAAAAGATGCTATTTCTGTATAAGAAAATGAAATTATTTCAATTGTGATGACATGTCAGCCTTCTAGTTATGCAGAGACAACTGGAAAAATTTTGTCCCACAGAATACACTGTTAACTTGTCATATTACTGACTAAATTTGGAATACGTTCCCCTTAGAATTCACTTTGGATTGTTTTTTAGCTTGTTTAGCAAATAATTGCAAACTTAACCTCTCCTTCCTAAATACATCATGGTCAGCAAATACATTCTTGAGAGAATATTTACTGTTTGACAATCAGCTACATCCTGTCTAGAATGCCTAATGGTTTTCAAAAAACAAAACAAAACAAAAAAAAACCCAACAAACAAACAAACAAACAAACCCCAAAAAACAAGTCCCACAACTTATCCAGGTAAGAAAAAGCAAGAGACTCTTGTTTAATTCCAAATGCACTTCAAGCAGTAAAACTCATGTGTAGTGACTCAGGGTACAGCTCTGTTTGAAACCTAATAAAATAGCAGCAAAATGCTTTAGCAAAAGCTCAGTTGAAAGCTGAAAAATGGTGCACAAATGCAAAAATAGATACAATCTGCTATTGAGGCTTAAGTTTACTATGCTAAAAAATTTTGACTCAAGCATTTTGAACCCACAGGTTCAGTTGACAGACGAACTAAGGTAAGAACAGCCAGAAATAGTTGGTATGCTCAAGGTGGAACTATAATCGTTGTCTGCTTATTCCAGCATATGCAATATGAAGACTGCCATCTGCTAGAAACCATTTCCCTTATCCCTGCTGAAAAGGGAAACCTAGAAAAAATTTAATGCTCTTCTCATTGGAGAATCAGCTTTATGACTCACCTCTTCCTCCAAATGCTTAATATACAAAAAAACCCCACATCTTTTTAGGAAGTCTGTGTTAAGTGGAGAAATTAAATGTTTGAAAAATAATGAATATTTTCTCTAAAAAAGAGCCTATGAATTTATGAACATAAATAACATTTGTGACTTGTTGAAATTGATTAGATACCCCACAGTCTTGCATAACCAAACTGATATCCATGAATAAAACCCCACACTTTCCCTGTTTGAAAAGTATACATCTGTTAAAGTAGATTAAAATACATTCCATGTCTCTGATCACAATCAGCATTGTTCTACTTGGCAGTCAAAACCAGTCTTTCTGAGTTTTCTTTTTTCCATCTCCCATCTGGTGTATGCCAAAATTAAAGATCTATGGAAAGGAAAAATCAGGCTTAGCAACTTTCCTTTGTCCTACTACATACTAAGTGAGAAGTTAAATCAACTAGGATTGATTCTTGAGAATTTTAAAATCTGTACAAAAACCTACAATCAATAAGGACCACGCAGAAGGCTGGAAGAAAACCACTAAAAGTTGATGAACTTTTATTAAAAAGTGATAATATATTAGCATTTCTTTCATACATGCATAAAATATTAACTAGTGATACACGCATTTACTGGGCATTCAAAGTATTTAAATTCTCTCTTTTGTGAGCCAAACAAAGCTGCTAACATAATAGCCCCTTTGATAGTAAGGCTGAGGTAAGCAGATTTGTTGCAAGAAAAATACCAGAAAGTTGAGATTTTTCAAGATAAATCTAAGAATTTACACACGTTTTCCATTCATGCACTGGAGCCTGCATATCAGAATTATATAGACAACTAAAACAAGTCTCGAGCACTAAGTATTTTCATGTCCCTATTTTTCTAGCTAAGAAGCTGAGAGACGTCTATACAACAATTTGCAAGCAAGAGGAGAAAAAGAAAACTCAGAATTATGGAACATGGCTGTTTTTTTGCTCCTGATAACTGTGTGCTGTGAGGCTGGTGGTGGTGTGTCAGGGTTTTGACGAGAAGAGAAGATGGGGAGGTTCTGCAAGCGTTCTGAATTTTGACTGAGAGGTCAGTAAAATGATTTGGTATCCCAGCTGGTTCTACTGCACTTCAGATTGCGTAATGGAACAAAGATGGCCCATGCACACTTTTAAGCTAAGACTTACTGACATTGCTGCCATTTGCGATGCACCCTGTGAACTCTGTATCTAATGTCACAACCTCTGTGAGGGAGTTCAAACCTCCTGCAGCAATTTTACAGCACATTTCTGCTACAGCTCCAAATCAGTAAAAGTTTTGTGGTTTCTAAGAATAAAACACCTTATTTGGTTTGGGATTTGCACGCACTAACACTAAACGTGGGAGTTACCTATAAGGCAAGGGATGCCAGATTCCAATATGCCTATTCATTTCAGAACTAGCAGCAAACTCTGCAAGACTTCTTGAGAAACATGGCACTGCTTCTAATTTTCTAACCTGAAAATCCACTTCTCAGATTTTACTATTAGAAATGTCAGGCCAACAGCCTTACACCTACTCTCTTTTGTATATATGCTAATGTTAACCTGTAGCTAAGTTGCTGCCATACCTAAAGCAATACGTACATTTTCCTTTGAGGAGCACCGTTGTCAAAGACAGACTATGACTATGTAATCCTATTGGTCTTAATATAACATTGTCTAAATGTCCCATTTGCCCAGCTCACAGATCTGTGCCCAAACAGTGTAACCTGAATTTTGAAACTGCACACAAACAAAGAACAAGAGAACACCATATTATCATTCACAGCATATCAAGAAATGACATATTATTCCACTGTGCCCCAATTTCCTGTGTATCCATATACTAACAGCATGTCTTGTGACAAAAAAAAAAATCTAACTGGCAGATTCAGAGAACAATCCAAACTTCATGTGACCTCAAAGAAATATTTCAAGAGGACAGTAAAATATAGATAAATAACTGAAATTTAATCTTTTCCCATGTAAAAAGCTTAGAAGTTATAAGTCAAACAAAAAGAAAACTCCAACTGCTGTTTGGCTTTTATAATAGAATAAAGAAAAAATACAAGTCAGCATTCAACTTTGTAATAAGCTATCAAAATTGATGGGAAAAACCCCAAATATCATCTGTACTTGTCAAATAAAAGGCAAAGCCAAACTTCAAAATGTCAAATAGATATATATATTTAAAATAAAAAATGTGTCCTTGCCTTTTTGTTCTTTAACATAGCTCTCCTTACAGTTGTGCATGAGCTGCAGAATCCACTGATGTTGAGCACCAATGCACTGCCAAGCCGGGTCCCCAGGCGCATGAAGATCAGAAAGATATCTGTAAAACCCAGTCCAAAAATTACAGCTCTGACTTGACACACTGAAGGCCTCATTAAAACATACTTCAGATGTACTAAGAAATACTTTTTTTTTTACATAGTTTTAAAAATGCAAGAATAGTTGTTAAGATGTGCTCATGCCCACTGCATTCTCCCTTCCTCATTCAGTGAGGCAAAATTCCACCAAAAAAACCTTATAGAAATAAACAAAACCATATATCGTTAATATCAAATTAATACACATTTTCAGTTGTGCCTCTAGTAAAGTATGTGGGAAACCAAACTATTTATCTTCAAGGTTGCAGTTTAGTGTTTCATATTTCACTTGGAACCAGTGATGACATCTCAAGCACATAAAATACGGTATTTTTCTTTTCTACTGTATATGCTCTGATTGTATCATCATGTAATCGTAACGAGTAATTACAGAAAAAATTGATTTCTGGCAGCTCATTAATTTTAGCACATGCATGCAACAAACAAATGTAAACCAAGCTCCTGGGTTGGCTCTTTTTGTTTGTTTTGGTCTGGTGTTTTTATGTACGCACATGGTCTGAATAAAAAAGGAGGGGGGAGAGATAACAAAAAGGACTGGAGCTTCTAATTTGCAGAAGCAAAACACCGTCTGTCTTTAGGGAGAGAGGAGTATTAGATGCCAGCTGCTGTGATTTTGCAGAGAACACAGAAGGAATATAGTCTTCATGACTATCTGACAACAGTACTTTCAAAAGAGTATTTTCAAAAACAGAGGTAGCTGCTCTACTATTTAAGTCATTCCATTACATTCTGCATTAATGAGATGCAGAACAGATTAAAAAAAATTCAAGAAGCTTAAGGTGAAGAATATTGATATATTACCTCAAGCAGTGCAGGGAATGTTTAACTCCCTCACAAAAGCTGTATTACTACAATAATACCTTACTTTAATTATGACTGTGTTGCAAAATTCTGTCTTTGACAAATGTCCGCAGTTCTTGAACAAAAAATAAACTGTTGAAGTAGGATTGGTTGGATGGATGAGAAAATTACACAACTAACCATTTTGACAGGCTGACATTTACCAATTATGAGCTCTAGTCCCTCCTCAGTGTTAAGAGGGACTTTAGTCTTCTCTTAGGCATCAAATAAAATAAAAAAATTATTACTGGTCTTGAAAGAAATATACCTTCTTGGCTGTTAAGTGCTATGGTAAACTATTCCTGGACAGTATAAAATAATTAAATATGTAAACACCATAAGACAATGAGAGGAAATCATGAACTGAAGCTTAATTATAAACATTGAATATCTGAGGGAGAAAAATCACAGTATTTCAGGTCTTACTCAGCCTTAGACTTCAGAGACATATAAAACAAATGTATCAAGGAAGAAAAAATGTCATAAAAATAGCAGGGTTTATCCAAACAATTTTAAAATTAGGATTTTGTTAATTGCCTTTTACCTGAAGTGCTCTGAAGAAAACTTATTTCACACCTTGCCTCTGGAAAATTTACACTAGTATAACCGCCTTAGCATTATCTAGAGTAGAGAAACTAACTTAATCATTTTTTAGGCTGGGATTTTGTCAATTCATTAGAACTAAATTATTAGACATTTGTTCACTCCCTGCTCTCCTTCATTAAATTGTTCTACATGTGAAATACATTTGGAAATTACCTTAACACAGTCTGTTTTAATGTAGGTTGGGATACTTTTAAAGGTTCAATACTTCAAGGTAAGGGGCTAGCAAAAAACTAAAAAGCAACCAACTCAAAAAAGAAATGCATCAAAAGCCCAATCAAGAAACAAAACAAACCCCAACCAACCAAAAAATCCCCCCAAACAAAATCCAACTGGAATAAGCCACATGTACAACTATGATGTTTTCAAATATTCCTTAGAAAAGGTAAAAATGGCTTAGATAAAGCAGTTGCTCTTTATAGTTTTCAAGACTGACAGGGAAAGGAAATAGCAGTGACTTCTTCATAGACACAAAATGCTTAACTATTCATCTTAAAACACAATTCCAATAAACAGGCAATATTTATAAAGTATGCAAGAGAATGAGAAGCACTCTACACAAACGCACACAGGTGACTGTACTCAAACTCACATAACATAAAGGGGACCTAAGATACCAACACCACACTTGGTCTTGTGTGACTGGGCCTGGTGTGCACACAAAACATTGAAGACCTTTATGCAAGTGTCTGAATTTTACAAATGCTTCCAGCAAAGCACATTTAGTCCACATCTCTTAAGATAACTGAAAAAAGCAGTGAAGTTTTCAAGACACACTAGGGGCCCTAGTAGCATCCACACCTCAAAAGCTTTCTAAATAAAGCCACCAAATGTTCCAGAACACTCTTAAGTTTGGCACCAAGCACTGTAAGGTTCAAGTCTACCAGCAGAAGGTCCACCCAACTTGTGTCAGTATCCCTACAACACACTTTGATATCAGCTTTGTGAAAAAAAGAAAATCTAGAAACATTATTGAAAACTGGGGAACCAGTTCATGTTCATGAAATATTAAGTAACTTCATTATTTAGCCTGAGCAGTAAAAGAGCCAAATTCGAAGGACAGTCTGGATTAAAATCTCTCTGTTATCTGACTCAGGATGATTCCATTTCAACACCAGCCAAGCTAAAGTGTAAGACAAGTAAATATGGAATCTATTTTGAGGCATGCAAACTGTGAATAACCATTTCAAACACAGAGAAATCAAGGGAATCTAAACATGCCTTAAAGATTTTAAAAAAATTAAATTCAAATCTCACTTATGCTTCATTATTCTCATTCAAGAACTGTTTTTCAGTCATTCAAATAAAATGTAACATCCCATTGCCATTATTTATATAATCATAAAATCTCAAAATACTCTACTTACAGTTTTAAAATAAGTATTTAAACCACAGTAAAACTATTCACTACCATATTTAGGAAACATTTAAATACACATCTAACACCATATGTCTGATGAAGGCACCACTCAAAAGATTACCTTATATAACGTTTCTGATCATGCAATGTTGATGGAGTTTCAAGCAGCTTATCCAACAAAAGTTCTCGTAAAGCTTCAATTCTGGTTTCAACTTCTGCATAATCTAGGGGTAGGGAAGGGAAACAAAACCAATGTGTCCTTCAGCAGTGCTATGAACTGAAAATTACATTATTTTCCTAGGATATCAGACACTTCTGGTGTTAATGTGGAAATCAATATAACTCATTTTAAAACAAGCCACATCCAAAAATTTTGTACATGACAGTTCTACAAATGCAGAAATTAGACTTTCAAGTCTTTCAACAATATGCCAGTGAAAGATACCCAAAGTCACATTTTAATTACTGTAACCTTTTTTTATGTCCAGTAATACCAAGCCTGAATAAATAAATAAAATTGGCTGTAATTTCATGTTGTGTAGTATACAACAACTCACTCAGAATACTTGCCAGAAATACTGTGTAAATGGTTCCTATAAATCCATAATTTGTATGGATAGAAATCCATATCAAATCCACATAAAGCTTTTTAGTCTACCATGTGCTTTTCAGCCTGTAAGTTAAAAAAACCACCAAACCCATTAAATAGCAGAGCGGATATCTTACATTTTTTGAATACTTGAACCTCTGTCTTTCCAAAGAGGGACTTGGCTTTTTCATAGTCATTAATAACCACATCATAATCGCCCTTAAAAACAAAACCAAGAATTTATATTTGTCAAGAAAAAGACTAAATTCAACAGACTCCTTTCAGCAAATAGAAAATTATTTTTAAAGTATTATACCTTCTGGATATTTCTTTCAATATTTAAGGGAAGATTGAAAAGAAATTTAAAACGCTGAAGAACATTAAGCGCATTTCTCGTTGAATCAGCTTTGTCCTTGCGACCCAGCACTTCTTGAAATAAGGTATCTGCTGTGTTACTGGCTCCTATTTCAAAAAGGATGACAATAAGAGAAAGTAGAGTAAGTAATCAGTTGAAATCACAAACAGATTTTCTTCATTTTAATGAGTTGTTCAAGTTTTTTAGAGCAAATGAGTAATTACTGCTGATTTTCATACCTTTTTTTTAACTGTGTTAACATTTTACAACTGCTGAAATACTATTTCAAAGGGAACCACTTAGCATTTTAATGTGGTAAGACCCCTGTGCAATTAAAAACAATCACTCTTTCCTATTTCAAATGCTTAGCTTTGGCTGCAGATATTTTATAGTTTGCTTTGGCTCCAGATGTACATTTTACAACCAAATTATGCATCTCAGGATATGGAAAAAGCAATAGAAAGTTTTATTTTTTAAAAAAATATAATTCAATTATGATAATAACTATCATAGCTTTAAAAACTATGACCAGGTTTCGCAAATAATTTTTGTGTTTTCAAATCAAGTCTTAAAAATTATTAGCAATATTTGATATTTAAGTGAATCACTAAAAAGTACCAATGATTAAGACAAGGACAACGTCATGGCTGAAAAAAGTCTAACTAGCTGGTCACTGTAACAGAATTGTCTTCACACTGCATTTAAATTCTTACTGGCTTCATCACACACAGGATAAAGCCTTGGTCAACAATTTCAAGCATTTAAGTCTCTATACTATCTGCAGATACTCTTCAATAAGTACATTAAATGTAGCCCTAAAACCTTTTCTATCCAAACTAAAAAGCATTCTATTTTCTAATGGAGATTATTTTATAACACAGAATAATAAAATTACATTTATGGTAGAGGACATTTTCATTGCATGTGAATATTTACATTTTTCAACCTGTGACGTGCTTTTAATTAACCAAAAAACTCCAAAAAACAAAAGTGGAACTGTTTTAGCTTTTTTGATCGTTGCGTGTAAAAGTTTCTACATTATCTGGTCTAGTGACTATACTTTAAGCAAAGATGAAAAAAAATTACATCAGTCTCGCTGGGTGGCTTGCATGCCATTTTCTCTAGTCTACACTGTGGGTGGCCCGCTCATGTTAAAAGTAGTCTTTGTAAAATAATTGTTATATCTAAATAATGTTTAAACTTTGTTGAAATTTCGAAGCCTTGATGTAAAAAAAGTTTTGTCAGGACAGCTATTTCTACTGCATACTGTTCAGCATAGAATACTTTAATCCATTAAGGAGAAATGCACAATGAAAACAGCTAGCTGGACATTTAAATACAGACCACTGGTAAAGTATGATTTTTCTCAAGGTTATAAAAAACGTTGTTTTGTAAATCCTTCCAGTAACATTTGCTTTGTCTGAATTCATATGTTTCTTGTGTCTTTTTTTAAACAGCCCAGAAGCCATGTACTGTACCTGGGAAGTGAAGTTATATTCAAAAAGTTGTTGGTTTGTTTTCTTTTTTAAAAATTCAATGCAAACCTTTTTAAAAGGTGATTGACAACTGCAGGAAGAGCACAGTGATTTCTATCTTCATATCTTTATGAAATAAATTGCTGTATAAATCCTTGATTCAGGTAAATGATTTTACTTTTTTTTTCCTAAGGCTACTATTTCTGTTTTACAAAGAAATTGAAATATATCAAATTACTTACTAAAGTCTTTATGAAATTCAATACTTCATGCAAGTCTATCTTTTTAGAATTAAAATATTGTAAAATTTCTGCCTTCCCCATCCCTCCAAATCCTTTCAACATTACAATCTTTATCTCTTGATTACTGATGAACAATCTAAACCTAAACAATCCACTGATAAACTTTCAGGTCTTATATTGACTAACTGTTTTTAAAACAAATGATTCATTTACAGTGCATGAATTTTCTTACTTCAAAATAAATCTAGTTATCCAACAGTTGTCTGTCACAGAGTCTGACAAAAACATCACATAAAGAAATTTGATTGACTCTTTTAATGTGGAATTCTTCATTAAATTCATTATAGGACACCGTACGTTTTAAATAACATATATTTAACACCTTGGTTAGCAATTAAATTTTACAAAAACTCTAAACATTTATAATTGCACCTACAACACCAAACTGTGACTCTACTACCCCATGCCATTTCAGTTCAATAATTTGGCACCCTCTTAACATACATTCAGATATTGTGGAAAACATCCTTATTTTTAGGAGTTTGTAACCAAGCTCATACAACACCAACTGTCTCCCCAGACATGCATGTATAGTCCATAAAATGTAAAATTCAACTAAAGAATTGAAGTCATGTTTGAAAGCAGGCCCTGTTACTTGTGGATTATGGAAGCTTTTTTTTCCCCCCCTTTTTTTTTCAATGGTCAGACAAGAAACAAAGCTTTGATCCCAAACTACTTTGCATAATGTTATTTACTCTTTTTAAATCCTTGTAGTCCTACTTCCCTGCCTCCCACTCATCGTGACTTGCAAAGTATCATGAGGAAAAGCAGCCAAATTTTTTCATAGCAGAGCCAAACTTAAAACCACTCTGAAGTGTCTGGCACAAGTTCCTCTACAGATCCAGCTTGAAAAAGACGGTCTGCATTGTCTACATACGGAGTTCAGCTACCATTTATCAAATGCAACAGTAATTATACGTTGTAGGTAAATTTGTCTCATATTAGTGCATATAGAAAAGAAGATCACAGACCAGTATTTTTGCTTTTTTATTTAAAATCTTTCACACAACTTTGTACAAGGAAGAGTGCTCTCCAAGGAATCTGCGCTTGGTGCATGACATGGCATAAATACAGAGCACTGAGAATTGCACTGGAATATTTCAGCAAATGCTTCTTTCTTCTACCCTAGATGTATTCTGCACACACACAGACACATGCGATAGTCTTCATACAGTGGTGTGACTTTTTTTTGTGGTGTTTTTTGGTCATTTTTTTAACTACACCTTTATTGTAAGCATTAATGAATCTCTACTGAAACAAGCTAGAGCTGTTCACAAAACCCTCTGCTTTCTTTGTGCTCCCCACACAAACACACATACAGTCACTGCTTTCTTCATACAAGACAAGAAAAACAGTGAACTTCCATGTCACTTTCTTGATTTCATAAAACACACTCAGACTTTCCAACACTGAGTCAGCTATCTGCATGTCATTCCTGCTTATTGATACAGCACTAAGGGAAACATCCCTTCCTCTGTGAAAAAAATCACAATGAAACAAAGTAAAATTATCTTGGCAGAAGTCCCAGAATGAGAAAAAAAAAAAAAAAAAGTAGCTTTTTTGATCTGATGAAACACATACCAAACTGCAGCAAATTCAAGCCATCTCTTTCAATGCAACCTCAGAGCTAATACAGAAAAACAGAAAAGAAAGTACTGACAGCTTTTCAAGGTTTATAGAAAGAATGCTCATGCCAAATAGTCTAAATGCCAACACATTAAGTGGAAATGATCCTGTTAATAGACCTTGTTATTGCAAACAGCTTATATTTGGGCTTTTTTCTGCTTTTACTCGAACTTCTTACAATCCTGGTACTCAGCTCTGCTCATCCTTCTACAGTTCTATCTATCCACATAGTTCCTCTGCTTTCTTTGTCCACTCTGTCCACTCTTTGTCCAAAACTGACATGCCAACAAAATTAAAGTAAATGATTTAGTATATCTTTACTTTGATATTTATTTTGTGATCACAAACACTGGTGAAAGTGATGGGAAGAGCTGCTACTTATTTCGAAAGTGTATTTTTATCACACCCTAAAACCACTACCATCAAACAGGGAAGGGCACAAGAGGCTGTACTGTTTTCTACTTTCTAGTATATTCCTAGGAATATATTAAAGCTTGTTAGAAAGTTCAAAATCCATAAATAGTTGCTGCTGGAAGGACAAAACTTACTGTTCAGTACATTCTCCAGTTTTTGCGTCATGGATCCTTCTACTTTTTCCGTTCCATCTGCTTCCAGTTTTTGATGGATTGCTGGAATAAAGTGTCTAGTTAAAATGCAGAACATTTTAATAGGTGGGAATACATTACATCAAAGTGACACTTCTAAACATTTTTGAAATTAAAAATAAAGTGTTATTTTTCTTTTTAGACATAAAAAAATACAAACATGCTTCACAGCAGCAGAGACTAGTGGAGAACAGGGCTTAGAGCCAGACATTGCAGGATTTTAACCATTACTTTGACATAGATTTCCTGTATCATCTTGAACAAGACAGTAATGCTTAAGGAAAAAGAAAAACATGTGGACAGAATAAGCTGCTAGCTATTATAATCTAAATTAGCTATCTTGTAGTATTTTGAAAAGTAGGTATCATTTAAGCACAAAATACTTTGCTTTCTAAATCACTGATCTCACCAAAAAGAAATTACCAATAATTAAGAGGGTAGAAAGTGAGTCATGGGGAATTTGGATGATCCCAAAATCAATTGCTAGAACATGCTCCCTTCACTTGTTTTCATATATAAAAAGGCACTCTCAAAACACACAATTTAAGAGTTTCTTGGAGCATTAACCATTACACAGAAACACTGATACTCTCTCAAAATAACATGAAAATGGAAGGGAATTTGCTGTATTTTGTTTTAAGATGCTATTTTTCTCCTGTCCTAAAATGATAAGACCCCCAATTGTTACTTCTATGTGGTATTACTAATGGATGTGAAAATGCATAGTATCAGCATTAATTTGTTCTTTTATTATAATTTCTTTTTCAGGAGGGGAGAAATTTACCAGCATAACCTGATGATACTATATTACTCTGAAAATATGAACAATGAATGCAGTGTAGGTAGTCCTTTCTTCTACTTCCCCTCTCTTACAGCCTTCCTCCTCTTCCCCCGCTTCTTCTCTGTTCAATACACCTGACCCAAATCAGTATATATATATTTTTTTTAGGTAATATCCCTGTATATATGGAGCATACATAAAACAATTATTTCAAAATATGATTTTCCTTTAAAATTTTTAATCTGTTAACACTTGCAAAATTTGCTCTATCAAATAGCCATCAGCTCCTATTACTTTAGATAAATTTGAGGCTTAAAAACCTCCTACTGCTTTCTGCTGGTTCTCAGTAGAATGGAGCGAAGCTAAGTTACCTTGAAAAGGGCAATACCCAGTGCTTTGAAGAAAGCAAATAATATTTTAGTTCAAAACACAAATACAGTTTTGAAACCAGTCTCCCAATTGCCCCCGCTTATCTTGCTCTGGTTTGCATGGCCGAGCAACCTGAGCCTCTCATCTGGATTCTTTTAAGATGAAACAACACTAGAAGATGCATTTCATGACTATACCTAATGTACTGTAAGAGATACCTGGAATCCAATGCCCCAGGTAGTACTTGAACTACTCTAAAATATTACCCTAAACTGCACATAAAAAGCTTAGAGACACCACTGCCAACTGATTTCCCCTACAGTGCTATCCCTACATGCCCTTGCCATGTAGACGCAAATTAAGAACAAGTGAACAAGGACAGAAACCACCTTTGGTAAAGGCAGCCCTGTGGCCTCAGTCCTACTGCAACAAATGAGGTAGTGTAGCCATTCTGAAACATGATGGCCCTTGATATTCTCCAGCCTCTATCAAAGGAATTTTCAATGGGGGGATGGGAAAGACAGGTGAGGAATGGGAGTGTGTGATTTAAAAAAAAAAAAAAAAAAAGGCAGAGAAAAATTACTCTGTTTACACACAAGAAATTTGTTGTATTTCGTTCTACATGTTAATGTGTTACTTTGTGTACTGAATCTATTTTTATTCATAACAAACAGATTTAGCAATAGTGTATTCATTGTATTCCAAAGCTGAGTCATAAAAAGTCTAAAGTTTTCAGAACAAAAAATGTTATGTTTTATCGAAAAGTCTAAGATTACTTTGTACGCATCAAATGATTTTTTAAAAGCTATGTGTATATTCCTTCCATGGGGACCAGACAAAAAGTCTTTGAGTTAGAAGCTTAGACAAGTAAAACTGTATGGAGTCAAGGAAAATATCTGTAGACCTAATCTGGTTGGAAAGAACCTAGAGATATTTAAGTTATTTTTCCTCTTAGCGTACTAAAACCATCTAACAGAGGAACGATATGTTTGGGACAACTCCTGTACTCCTGTGCTCATACGCTTCCTTTTGCTTGATCTAGCAATCAGACAGCTGCAGGGCAGCTGTAGTGAGATGATTTGGTGGAAAACTAACTCACTAATGAAGAAACATTTCTTTACTGATCAGTGAACTTGTCTAAAGCTTGTCCCAATTGCAGCATTGCAGTATAAAGAAAAAGAAAAAAAGCACGTGGCCAAGGGCAAGTGGAAAGCCAGCCTAATTCTTGTCACAGTATCCAGTACTTAAGATTACCTTCAAATGCAGCTTTGTACCCTCCACTCATCACTAGCTGCAGTAAGAAGAGCAGGGAGAAAATTTTAGATCTTAAAAGCCTTGAAATAAAGGATGGATGGGATTTTTTCTTGATTGCCAGTTACCCTGGATTTACCTGACACAAACTATTCAAGTTGGAAGAGCAGTTGGAAACCTAGGAGAATCTGTTGATCTATTTTGAGGAGCATTACTGTAAGAAGCATACAATAAATACAGATGAGGAAAGGCTAGGTCTAGATGCTAGGGCCAGAAAATTAACTGCATTTTGTATCATCTTTGTCAATATGTGTTCAAGTTTCCCTATATTTAAAGGCTTTCAAACTTCACAGCTGCAGTGAGATATTAACTAATAACAGTGAAGAGATTAAGTTCAGAGCTCACAATATCTAAAGCTGTGACTACATACACCAGAACATGTGCAAAGTTTAATCTGGCAAATAAGCCATAATACAGGCACTGCAGTAAAATTAACTACAATTAGTTCATTGCTACTTGTGTTGAAAACAATTTTATTTATTCTAAGGAAGAATATGGGGGTTTTTTTAGATTTATGGCAACCATAAATCTAACAAAGTAAACCATACTCGGCAGGTTCATGCAGCTTTTTACTTGCAAATTTTGCTCTTGCTTTACTAATTAGACATTTTTAAAACATATTTCCAGATAGACTCCAAGAGTATTGGTACTCTCTAAACTTTCTCAGCCTAACTCAGCTCAAAGCAACAAAGATGCAAATTTTCTACCATTTTCTGATTAAAAGATGGCATTTGATATATCTGAAAAGCTTATCCATTTCCACAGAAATGTCGTTAAAGAAAAAAGCACCTGAAATAAATCACATCCTTTTAGTCAGATGCAGAAAACAGGAGGGGAAAAAATACAAAAAGTGAAAGACCAACTCAGCAAAGTATTTCTGAAGATCTGATATAGTAATTGTCAAGAACCTAGCACCAAAGCACAGTAATGGAAGAACAAAGAATACATGTTAACATGCTGTCAGGATTCATGCCCAATGCATGAACAAAAATGCCTTTGGTTTCCTTTATTAAAAGATCAGTGATTTTTTGTAATTTGAACAACGTGCAAGAAAGTTGTTGATGAGGACAGTACCCCTAAGTCGGCTAAGAACTCTGAATGTATTTAACAGGAATGCCTAGCTGTATATAATGAACAAAGCAATATATAAAGACAGCATGCTATGATCCCTAATTAGTAGTGCTAAGTTTTGTTTGGTCATCCCTCCAGTTTCTCCTGAGATTTCTAGATATTTTTGCATTGGCATGGCAAATTTGGTTTTGTTTTGGTAAACTTTATTAATCCAAGCAAAAATTACAAACAACTGAAGTAACTGTAGCATTGTCTTTAATTGCCTTTATGTGTTTTGTTTCTCTGGCATTTACTTCTTCAAGCTTGCTTACTCAACACAGTGGCAAAAATCAAAGAAAATGGACAGACTTAAGATGATAATTTAAGGCAATTAAAGTACAGTGCTAGGAATGGAGGTTTTATGAAAATAAGAGACCAAAACTTTTAGTCTAACAACACTGTGAGGCCTTGCTCTCACATGGGCTTATACTTAAGCAAGTCTGATATCTCTAGGCAAATGTCTCAGAAATAGACAGGAAAACATGGTTTATTATTCTGCCTATGGATCCACTAAAAATTCTGGGACTGGACCCATACCTTTATCAGAACACTTTAAAATTAAAGAGTATAGTATATGCTATTCTCTTCTTACTGACACAGTGCTAACTTCCTGGATCTGTGAAAGCTAATGGAAGAAATAAAAGCAGCTTTTAAATGTTGTATGCATTTAAAAAGTGGTATGGAAATCAAAATGGAACAATGTATCATGCAATTAAGCTGGTGTTATGCCTTGCAGGTTAAGTCTGGCTTAAAAGTAATTACAGGTAACTTTTTGCAGCTATAAGCTGCCATAACTGCATCCATTTTGACAAATTCCTCTAGTAATTAGCTCACGTCTCTAAAACAATTACTGATTTCAAAGAAGATACATGAGCAGTCAGCATAAAAGCAGGTACAAGCCTGGGCACAGAATTTTCACTATGGACTGTGACAACTCCTGCTGTTTCACACTTTTTCAAATCAGATCATCTCTTGCTCGAGACAAAAAACACTCCCTAGACAATCCCATCCTAGAACCTGCATGAAAGGCTAGTTTGAGCCTTTTATCAATGAAGTTCACATAATTTTTGCTTTTATAGAGTTGCATTAAAATAAAAATTGGTTTGCTAGAGAAATTGATCACAGGCCTTGCGTGAAAAGGAAGCACTCACCCAAGACTAAAACTACCTACCACCATTAACATACTTTACTGTCACTCCTTTGTCAGGTTTAATAAAAATTATTACTATCTGGGAAAATATATATGAGAGTGAAGTAAAGAAAAGCGTGAATTAGATTTGTTACAAAACAGCAATGTGACAGTTGAAACATAAATTTCCTCAAAAGTCAGAAGCAAAGGGACATATATATGACAGACAAGCATCAGTTTTTAGCTTCCCAACTTCCCACTCTGACTCAGAATTTAACAGAGCTTAGGTGATTTCTTTTGTTTTAGTTTCAGAGAACATTAACAGGCATAATGGCAACAGCACAGGCTAATTCGGACTGAATCTGATCCTGGATCATTAACGTGCTCATCCTAGAATAAGCCTTAGGGGATGAAGCAAAATTACTCTATAGGAAGAAAAAAAAAACAAATCAAAAAAACAGGCATCAACCAGATACAGGATCATTTCAGCCAGGTAAACACTATCCTAGCTTATGTATTAAGTAAGGGAATAGACAAAAGGCCAACTATAGTCCAAGTTGCCTATCATACAGGTATTCCCATAGGCCACACATCTGAACAGGGTTGGGAAGAGGAAAAAAGGAACAGTGCTGTAATAGAAAGCAGTGCCTCTTTCGTACAGATTTCTTCCTGACAATCATGTAAAATGTGTCTGCAGTTGTAATTGCACAAGACCTGTTGCCATGGCAAACTAGACAGTCAAATCTAAACCTCAAACTTATTCAAGATATCCATGTTTCAAAGACAGCTTCACCTGTCAATACAACTGTCATACTTCCATGTTTTTGCCTAAGTGAACAGCTGAAGTAGTCATTTCCCAACTATTTTCCTTTCACTTAAATAAGAAGAAACTGTGGCCTAAGAGCAAAGAGCATTTCTAAAAAAGTATATTCAAAGAAAATTATTTGCCAACTTCCCAAAGACCTCTCTGTGGAACGTGACTTGCTCATGACAATAAATCATGTCTTAACTACAAACATATAAACAGCCAACCTTTTAGGAATGCCACCTTCTTGGTTGCAATTAGAGTTACAGGAAATAAATGAGCTGAACTCCCCGATGCTGACAAGTGGGTCAAGTTGAGGTGAGCCCTGTTCCCCTCAGCTCAGTTTACAGCTCCCTTCAGCTGATGAAACAAACTTCCTGTTGAACATCTCCTCTGCAGCAGAGTCACTGTCAAACTGTCAGCCAAGCTAACAGGCAGAGAGACATGAGGATCTGATAAGGCAATTCTATTTTCCCAGAAATTAAACCAAACAAGCAAGGGTTCTGGCCTATTTGAGCTCCTATTTTCTTAGTAAACAGTTTCTAAATCACAAAATACAATAAACATCTTAGGACTGCTTTTTATGGTTTCCATTGCTTATTTGTGAAAATATTAATACTCATTTAAATGTGTACTACAGTCTGATAACAAGCTTAAGATCAAACTGATCTGACTATGTCCCAACTAAAAGCTGCACAATAATCAGTAATTCAGGGTTTCCTAGATCAAGGTAATATATTTGAAAATAACCTTGTTAAATCAGTATGAGTTAAAAAAAACCTCCATGTATAAAAGCTGTGCAAATAGATGAATATGCAGTACTTGGTAAAGCAAGTGTTGCACTTCCTAAAATGATCCTACAAAAAGTAACATCCTGTACTAATTTAGGGAAACCTATGAGAAATAACTGCCTATGAGAGCTCCATTCTGTAACAACAATGGAATAGATCTGCAGCTTATAAAGCAATATAAACCCCAAATAACCATTGGGGTTAAAAGATGTATTTCAAGATATGTGAAGAGGAAAATTGAGAGTCTAAATTTTTGCCCTCAAGAAAAACGTATCTTTAGAAAATAAATTAGATATTAGAAATCTTTCCAAAGGAAGCAAGATAAAAACCAAATCCAAACCAAAATGAATTCAGAAAATTTAAATCATACTGGAAGGTAGAATAAATGCATTCAATAATGATTTTCCTTTGAGTCCCTTTTCATCTATGACAGTTGTATGCTCGGCCTCAAATAATAAGTTTGCAGAACAATGGCTACATCCCTAAGAGTTTGTGCTGAAATAAGCTTTCAAATATCAACTATTCCTCATGTAGTTTTGTCAAAATGCATTTCAAAAATATTGTGTTGTATGTATCTTTTTAAAGGAGAAAATAAGACATACAAATTCACCCTCACATTTGTAGGGGCGGGAAAGTGCCATCATGTGCACAAACACTGTCTAGACAGAGTATAACTGGATTTTTAATTTAATGTTCTTCTGTTAAAAAGCTTAAATTTATAACTGCATGCTGAAGAATTTGTTTTGTTTGTTTGCATTTTTTAGTTCGGCAGTTTTATTGTTGTTGATTTTTTTTTTAAATTTGCATCTGAGCTGTTTCTCTAGAACAATGCTAATAATGCTTATGCTTAATTCTTGTCCTCTTTCATTTGAGAAAACTGCAGTGATCAAATGTTCTGGAGAAAGCTTTGACATCTGGCAGAAGTGCTAGATGATGGCATCAAAGGTACCCCTTTCTCTTGCTACTACTGGAAGCCTCTCCGCATTCAACTTAAGAGTTGGTTGTATCTACCACAAGTTCAAGTCTTTCAAAAGTTACGCAATTTTTCCAGCTACATTCTCTCAAAAATATCCTGCATACAGGGGAAGAAAGGGTAAGTAAGCAGTTCCGCATTCCAAGCTGAAATTCATATGCAATAAGGGTGGGTTTTTTGACTAAAAGGAAGCAAAACCACTTTGGCACATGCATTTAATATGAAATTTCAATAGAAAAATGTCCATTAAAATGTTACAGAAGGCAGTTATGACCTGTACTGCATCCTCATTAAGAATCTGGTTTCAGAATTTAAAAACTAAATAGTGTGTTGATGAGTTACTTGAACTCCAGTGTTACAGTTTTGACTTTTATAAGACATTAAGGCTTTAAGATTCTAATTTTCTTTTATAACAGCATCAAGGCCAGTCATTTGTTGTATCACCTTAATTCACTGTATAAAAACACAAGCTACAAGTCTTGCTTCCTTTTGAGCACTTAAAGGGGAATCACTGAGGGGAAGACAAAACCAAGTGGCACCAAGAACCACTTGAGTCACCCCAAATTTTGAGTTCATAATTTAGCTAAAAGGACTGCACTGATAAACTCCAACTTCAGGTAAAAATAACACTAATAAAAATGAAAGATGCAAAAAAATATACAGCTATTATAATTTTTAAAAACTGATAATATAGTAGTTAATGAAATAAATAAATTTGCTTTCCCTGCTTTTATTTTATTAATATTTTTTAAGTTTCTACTTGCTCTCAGACCTCTTAATTTAGCCAAAAATCAGTCTTCAAAGGCAAAAAGCCTACACTTTAATAGATGGAACAAGAGAAAATTACTCAGTTGTGTTCAGTTTTCCTAAAACCTCACATTTAAGGTTTGCCTTAGCTTTCTCTAAATCCTACTAGGTATTTGCTGATCCAAAAAATAAACTTACAAGGTAACACATATGTCTGTCAGCACTACTTTTTCTCCAAAGCAGTGATCCTACAGCCAACCACAGTGCTAGCTTGGCTGAGGCTATGCTTAGATATAAGCTTCCTTACGCCATGTACCTGTAACACAGGATCTGTGACCAGGAGAGACAATCAGCATAGTGGCAAATGACAAACCTATTCGGGACGGTTTACTGGACACTGTCGCTTTCTTATCCAGCCTAACTAGACTGGACTACAGCAGCCCACAATGAGCTCTTACCAGAGAGACACTTTATGCTTTAAAAGCCGCATGCATGTGTGTGTATAAAATAAATATAAACATATATATTGAAATGGCAACTAAGATAACCTCATTTTCCCAATGGCAAACAGAATATAAATGCTGTCTGATTCCCCAAAGTAAGAGTGAACTTAATATTCATATAAGTATTACCATCTGACTATTGGATAAGGCATCATAAAATCAAGTTTTCTGTTGCTACAGTTTGCATGTCATCTTAACATTATCTCCACTTTAACATTTCTTCTCTTTCCTGCACTTGTGGTCTAAGCAGTTCCATCAGATGCCTCCAATTCCTTTAAGATACATTTGATGCCATCTTTTGCAAGTATACCACAACAATCAGCTAGCCAGTTCCAGTAACACAACACAGATTTTGGGCTCATTAACACTTTCAGTATAGGCTGTGAAGGAAAACTATATTTCTAATATGAAATGCAACCATACATGCACAGTCTTTCCTTTTATACTGTATTTAGTAAGTGCAAAGCATCTTTACCTGACAAAGCATCTTGTGCTTCAAAAAATGTGCTGAGACCTCCTTTCACATAAGCTAGACTCCCCTCATTTTTCTTATTGGCTTGTTTCTTCAAATTCACAACAGCCGTTTTTAGCTGATCAAAACTGAAAACAAACCAGAAAACCTCCATGACATTCAAACAACAAATAAAGTCAGCTAATGAATAAACAGAACAAACTACTTGGAAAACAAAACCAGATACTTTCAGAACAACTATTATGGGCCAAGTATTTGCTAATGAGTGTGCTTTTAAATAATGACAGTTTATTCTTAGTCCACAAATCTTGTCTTTTTCAGTTTCAATCCTAAATGGAGGGTTCCTATCACTTGTGATGGAAGAAATCTCCTTATAATACAAATTAGTCAATAAGTTTCTTCTACACATGCAATATTGCTCTTAGTGAACTGTCTGTACTGTAGTAAATAGGTGACTGTATAATTCACTAAACTTAGTACACCAGATTCTCTACTGAGGTTAGAAGTCTCTTTAATAATATCTGTTTAACTCTGCAGCTTAGTGCACAACCTTTTTTCACTTTTGGTTCATTCAATATTTTTATGTCGGTTTGAACATACAGTTCAGAATTGAATGCAATATTAGTGTAGAAATAAAGAAAAGCTAAACCCATTCCTGCTCTGTATGATTTTTATATGTATTCTACTGAAATATTTTTTAAAGACACTTCATAGGAGAATTACAACTCATCATCACTGTTTGTATGGTAGCTTTCTTTTTATCTTAGTTTCCTAACATGTCTTGATTATTGCCACTTCACATTTCATTTCACATTTTCATTTTTTGCAAGTAGCTGCACTTATTTGAGAAGTCTTATGTTGTGAAGAAAATGTCACTATTTGCATATAAATTTTTTTTTGTTTTGATGATGAATGTGATCTCAGTAGTTATACTACTGGATTTACTATAAAAACATCACCATGAACAAGCTCAGAAATACAAATGTAGCACATGATTTTCATCTCTAAGGTCTTTCCACCTAACTGCAGGTCAACCCCCTCTCTCTAATACAAATGAATCAAACAAAAAATTACACTATACCTCAGTGAGCAGAGGGAAACAATGAAGTAGGAAATTATAAGACAATTCCACCAATACTGTGCCCATTTTAAAAAGAGTTGGTAGAAAAAGACCATTAAGAGAACAAACCTAAGTTTAGCTCAAGCAGTAAGAAGCCTATCACCACCTGCTGGGAGACAGAGCACACTGGTGCACCTAGAAGCATTTTTCTTTTTATACTGGTGATGTCACAGTATTATGCCTTATTTCCTGTTTCCATCTGCTGGACAGAAATCACATTACTCAATAGCTGGATTGGTCTACTTGGGCTTACAAAAAGTACTTACCAGCAGCACTTTCAAACTAACAAAAATATGTACTGTTCTCCTCTTAAGCACTGTTCTATGTTATCTGATGGTCTAACAGTATGTCTAAATAGTTCATTTATATTTGTCGGGATATTGTCTGGAGTAAAAAAAAAAAAATTGATAAAAAAGATGTTATACTGATTTCTCAAAAAGAACGTTCTTCAAGGAAAAAACAGACATAAGCTAACCAAAACATCAGTGTACCACACATTTAGCACTCCCAGTACCTGAGGCTATACAGAGGACAAGAACTAAACCATTGCTGTGTTCCCAGAAAAACAGCAGAAATTATATAGGACAGATATTTATACAACTCCAGAATATTTTTAGGATTACACATTTTGAAGTGGGAAGAGAAAAACACTAACGAAAACATTTTTGCTGCTTCTTTATTTAAAAATATAATTAGATTCAAAATATGACTGGATCCACTGTACCCTTTGAGCATTTATTCCTGTTGAGTTTCACATATCTTTTGCATCTTCAGCACTAAGATTTGGATTTTATAAATCAATATAAACTGAATTAATATGCAAGAAACCCATTTGCTTCACTTAAAAGCAAAAATGAACACTTTTTATTCCACTGGACTCATGGAACCATGATTTGAAACTGTTAAGATGCAAAGACACAGATGCAATTTTTTCAGTGAGAAAGGTGAAGTACTTAAGCTGATACTAGACAAAGTGTTAGATTTTTCTTTTCTTTTCTGAAAGCACCTAACTCATTCAAGCTGTATAGCCACCAGTATTTATAGGCTCCTGGGTTTGTGGCTCAGCTCTCATATCTTTCTTTGCTCTTTAGTCATGGATCTGGTAAAAAAAGGCTGCCTTTGAAACCAGTGATAGAGCCACCTGTGAATCTAAGGATGCATCCCCTGTTACCTGAAGCTTTCCCCTTCAACAGCTCATGTGCTCTTCACTTTTGTCCCCAGGACTCTGCAATCACTCTTGCTCGGTTCTTCATCTCTCCTGGCAGTGTCACTGGTGCCCACATGAACAAGCAACAAAATGGCAACAGTCCAAGTGCCAAATGTAAAGAATTTTTTAAAGAAAAACTGCATCAAATGCGTTGCCACTCTCAGTTCTTTCTCACTTTATTATCCCCTCAGCTTTTTTAAAAACTTCATGATGCCTGAAGTTATCTGTCAGAATCTAATAGAATAAATTTTTAATCACTTCTCTTAGTTACTTGATTTCAAACGATGCTGTCACTACGTGTGTAGTAGGTAATAACATTCTCTAGCTGTTGTTCTGGCCCTTCAATGTGCCATCATTTTGAGAAGAAATTCAATTATTTCCCAAGTAGATTAATGGTTATTTCTAGAGCTCCTAAAACCAGCATTTTCCCCATCCCAGATATATAATGGTCTATCTATCATTAGGCCGAAAAGTATGTTAAATAAATTTGAAAAGTGGTATTTCCTTTTAAAATCCTATTCAGAATACCCAGCTAAAAGAGAAAAAAAATGCACAAAAAAAGCTCATCCTCTCTACTAAAAATGACTTCTAGTATTATCCAAACACCAGCAGATCAAAATTGCCGAACTCAGTTAGACTTGCAAAAATATATTTCTGTAATGCATTCATGTAAGTACATATGAACTATATTTAAAAATTAAGATTTAATGGCCGAGATTTTAAGGGATTTACTTCAAAGATCCTCACTTGTCGAGCACTCATTATTATAGCATTTTCCACAAGTATTACCTGTTAACTGAAAACTAATTGATACTAGTAACAGTTATAGTTATCTTTTCAGTGCCCTTATCCTGTGCCTCTAGTCATGACTTAACACATGGAATTTCCACTCTAGGCCAGGTGCCTAATTTCTTGATTCATAAAGGGCTTTAGTCTGAAGAAAAACAGCTTCCATCTGACTTGCAGGGAGGTGGTGGTGGGGAAACCCACCACAAATTAGGTGTTGTTCAGAATGAAGTTTTTTTCAGAAGCACATTGAGCAAACAGGTTGATTCAAGTTTGTAGTCACAGAGAAACAACAGTGACTACAGGTCTATTACTGTAAAAGCAAATCACCAGTGTCACATCTGCTGTATAATGAAATACCATCAACTGACTTGCATTTAAAGCAGTTGCTTGTATGATAGAAACAAACCTTGTTGTTGAATGATTCTCAATCAGGTACCAGGCAGCAGAAAAGTTTTCACTTGTAAAATCAGCACTCATTCCAGGAAACAGTGACTCCAAATCTTTTTGAGGAAATCTGCCCCTGAAAAATGAATATTCATTTCTTCACTGAGACATAGTCATGTGAACAGTTTACAATTAAAAGTCACATAAAAATAACCAACAAAAACATAAAACCCAAATCATTTTCCTGTAAGATGGAAATATAAACTTGTATCTCACCATGAAATTAAATCTGCTATTACAGACACATGTAGCTTGACCGGGGAAGACTAAAATCTAATCAAAGTAAAACTAATTTTACCATTTTGATTACACATGACATAAATGTGTTCTGTACAAAATGCTTCATTTAACTTTAAAATGGCAGGACATCAACAGGTTAACAGCTTGTAAGTGATCTCTAACCATCGTCTATTGATCCCTGTGCAGCAGAAGTCAGAGAAACATGAAGGGAGACAGTACATATTTCCACTACATACATTGAAAGAAATCCTGAGTTAAAATAATTCTCTTGAAAAATACAATACATTGATCTGTCTGTTCATAGTACACAAAACACAAGAAAACCAGACATATCCCAAGTGACAGCCAGCCTGTTTTGTTAGTTTTTATTGTCTTACAAATGCATAAAAAAAGCATGTGATTTTTTTTCACAAGCAATTCCTTGTGAAAACACATTCTCCACAACAGCATTTTTAAAACTACAGTTTCTAAGATACTCATATGGAAAATATATTCCAGTTATTTTAAGACTGTGTAATAAAAATATTTAAAGCACTTTTTGATGAGAACATAACAATTTTGATCCCTCAGTCCAGGCACACACTCAGCACTTGGCCGTATTCATTCCACCATGCAATGGCAGTACATCACCAGGTGCACTCTTCCCTTTATTCTTTACCACCAGCTGCACTCCATCTTCAGAAGCTAACTATGGCAAGCAAGTTTACTTTTGGTCAGCCCTGAACTGGTCAGTCAGTTGGACTAGATGGACTTATGTCCCTTTCAACTGAAATATTCTTATCTATTCTAAAAATTTATTATGCCATTTTTGGATCACAACATTCATCTCAAAAGTCAATAAAATCCCTCTCTGATGCTCACAAGTTAGGTGAACTTTGCTATGCAAAGTATACTGTATGCAAATGCAAATCTGCCACAATTTGTATTTGAGAGAAAACTTGGGTGGTGGCAGCAACCCAGAGTCAGTTATTAGAATTACATTTAATACATACTAGAAGTCATTTATATGGACACAAAAGCAGCAATTTAGTTTAGGTTTTTTCGTAATCTAAATATGTTTCATGATAGTTAAAGTTGTTTTTATTACAAAAAACAAACAGCAGATTAAGTGAAACAAATCTAAAGGCAGGCGCATTAAAAAGTGCAATTATATAGAGGAAGAGCTGTTTTCTGGAAGTTCCTTTTCCTATCGAAATGGCCATTAGCACAAGCAGGTACAAAGGACTTACGTACACAATGACATGGCAGAGAAGTCTTTCATCAGTAGCACCTGATTACAGCAGGGGCATGAAACAACACTTTTTAAAAACCAGAAAAAAAAAGAATCAAATGAGATGCAAGGAAAAGTGATGACAGATATGAAAAGTAGAGATACAGGGGAAAGAGTGTGAGAAACAAATGTAGCCACTAAAAATGAGGGTCCCAACATTTCTCTGTGTTCAATGAAAAAGTGGTAATGTTAAACCTTAAAAACTTAAGTAGCAAGACAGAGCATTTCCAATTACCTTAAATTTCATGAATGGCAGTAAGCAGAAATTGCTGATTTATATAAGAATGAGAAGAAACTTTCAATTTATTCTTCATTTGAAGAAAATTTAAGATATCTTATTTTTCACTCAAATTAGTCAAAAATGCCCAGGAGGCACATGAACTTCAAGGACAGCACTTCATATGTAATACATGGTAGCGTTTATGTTAGATCCACACAAGGTAGCATCTTTTTGAAACACTACATTTTTTAATGCTGAAAAAACAAAAGCAAGAAAATAAATCTGAGTTATCTGAGAAGAGACTCAGACATTCTGTGCAAGCACTACTTAAAGTGGATGCACACAATACAGAAGTAGAATTTTGCTCATATTTTTCAGAACTTCCCTGTATGTTCCTAGAAACCAAAAAATACCTGATATAAGACAAAAAGCACACATATTCAAATATACCATTATCAAATGCTACTTATTATTGCAAGTTTATAAGATGTGAACCATACAATTCCTAGGGGAAAAACGCCCTATTGTTATATATATATATATATATATATATATATACACACACATACACATATTTATCTTGAGAAAGACCAAGCTAGACATGTAATCAATTCCTGCAAATGAATCTTGCCCACAGGCAGCGGGATATTAATGAAGGGATTTTTTTCAATATGATGTTTGACTGTCTTGAAAAGTTATTAGGAGCTTTCTTCCAGCAGATGCATTTGTGTAGAACCATAAATTAACAATGCTTTTATCTGTGAGGACATATTTCAGACACAGTCACAACAGAGTAGAAACATGAATGTGAATGTGTGAGGTATGTTAACAATATATATATTATACTCCATGGTATAGTATCCTTATTTTTATCGTAAATTTTACCAGTAGTTTTTCCACTAACAGATACGGGGAGCTTGGAATGACTTGCTACAGCTGTCTTCACAACAAACTGCTCGCTAAAATGCTCAAAGTGAAAGCAACTGTATTTCTAGAGTGTCTGGCCAGACGCATCTAAAAAGAGACTGGCTGACTCCACATACACACAAGTTTGTTTCATTAACTTCCATTAGTAAATTAAATAAGTCAGTTTTTGGAAGTTGTTCTCATGAAAATTTACTGTTTACTTATAAACAAGCCCATATGTGTCTTGAGAAAGTACTGCTATTTTATTCTTTTCAGAATTACAGAGTGAAGATGAACTAGTAACAAAAGTCTAAACCATGCTGACATGCAATTAAAGTATTGATCATTTTTCTGTTGATTTGCTCATTATACAAGAATCCCTTCAGGAAGCAACTCTGAATACTTAATCATTATTAAAAAGTAATCATGTAAAAGAAACTGGGAGCCACAAATTGAATCCAGAAAACCTCCAAAAAAGAGTGAAGTTTGCGATCCTTGACAACTCCTATGTATTTTGCCACCTTTACAATTTCAGGAAAGTTACAAATACTGGATTTACATAGTAGTACTTTCTTCTAGGCACACTATTTAACATAAAACAGAATAATATCTGGTATTAGACCTATAGTTAACACTTTAAAATAGTCTTATTCATCCCTCAGCAACAATTTTAAATAAAAAAAATGAGATTTTGCATACTGGTTATATTAATGAGAAGTATAGTAAAATAAATTTGGTTTCAAGCCATTATAGACTTCCACTTCCCTCAAACCAATTTTGTGCATATCTAATACAGTCATATAGCATTAATGTAGTGGTCCTTGCTTCCACATAAAGGTCATGCACATCTACTTTGGATTCAAAACACGTAGCATACAAACAATTCACTTGTGCCACATGAGCCCATCCTTCTACTACCCCAAACTTCACATTCTGTATAGCTTAATAGTCAATGAACCTACTTTAACAGCACAGCATATACTGGCTTTTACAGAACTTGTGCTCATAAAGAGCATTTATATTCTCCAGAGATTTAAGATTAGTTGTAATCTCCATGGGTAAATCACAGCTCCAATCACACAAGCAAGTAAGAGCAACAGGATGGAATGAACACTAATGAACAGAGCCTGACTATGAACACAGTTTAGCAAGTTATAATTTTTCTGTACAAATTATTTCACTCCCAGAATTTCAGAATCTCATAGTGTGCTTTTTAGCATGTGTGACAATATTTGCAGATTAAAGGTAGGTCCCAAGACAGAATACAGCCACCAAAAGGTAACTTGAACCTCAATTCCACAGGAGTTTACGGGTCAAAAGGAGCAACTGACTTTAAATAAACACAGATTCTGAATAGCAACCAGCATAAACAAGCTAGAGCTGCTGTACACTCCCCCCTCTGTCTGGTACCAGTCAGACTCCTTGAAGCTGGCTTTGTATCAGCTGTACTGTGTTAATAATGCGTGCAAGAAGACCAGCATAAGGGACACTGCTGTAGACTAAACACAACAAATCAGGTGCTAACAAAGGTCTCTCCAACAGCAACAAGACCAGGATGCACTCTGGCAATTCCTCCCTAGTAGCACTGGGTTCATCAGAAATATAAAAACAAAGTGGCAATCATATTTGAGAACTGGCAGAATGTGGTAAGAGAAGTCTACTAAGAGATTATAGGCTGGTGGCTGCAACTGATGCATCAGTTTAACATGCTATTTTATTTTTTAATGTCATAAAGCTAGGAATATATAGTGCAACTACAGCTTTCACAATTTTTCTGCACGCATCTCTCTGATCAAGTTTCCACAAGCCCATCACATTCAACGATGAACTTTACAGCATTTCCATACAAGCCCTTTAAAAATAAATAAACATCTCAGCCTCCAGAAAGTCTTTTCCTATGTCATGGTAGCAGGCTGATGTTTACCATTAGGTGGCAGCGTAAGATCATCTGTTTCCTTCTCCCAGATGAACTGTTTTGGAAACTGGCGTGGGAAGAGGGAAGCATCTGTATTGAGTGGGTGGATACAGATGTGGAATGTACTTAGCATGTCAGCATTTGCTTTCATGTACGAGATGGATCCACCATAGTGACCTCTGCTACATGCAAAACAACAAACACTATTTAAAAGTTTCTAACCTCCGCTAGATCCAACTGCCGTTACAGCTTTGCAGAGAATGGATTTTCTTAGTCTGACAGAGTAGTTAGAAGAGTCAGGGAACCCTTGATTAAACAAGGACTTGTCGTGCAAGAGGGGAAAGTTTGCAGTACATTGGAACAAGCAATTCACCCATAAATTTTATGTAGATCTAATTTTTCCACCACCAGATTTCAACCATTATCTTTAGGACACAGGCATCACATACTCTCTCCCAGACTCGTTCAAAATTCTGAATGATCCTATGTTGGTAGGACATAACCTACCAACAGCTCCAAACTACTAAAACCAACCCATGTACTGCCACATCACTGTTAAGGTCCACGTTTTCATACCAAGTTTCACATGTCTCAGGCTGAGACAATGACTCTGTGCACTCTTTCTCTTCCTTCCTTATTTAAGACTTCTCCTGGTAAAGCTAGCAGCCCTTGGCTTAGACACATGCAGTCTTCACTGGCTGGCTGGCTGGGCCCAGAGAGAGATGGAGAATGGAGTTACCTCCAGGTATCAGATGGTCATTAGTGGGGTTCCCCTAGGCTCAGATTTGGGGCCAGTCCTGTTTAATACCTTTATCAATTATCTGGATGAGGGGATTGAGTGCACCCTCAGTAAGTTTGCAGATGACACCAAGTTGGGTGGGAGTGTTGATCTGCTGGAAGGTAGAAAGGCTCTGCAGCAGGATCTGGACAGGCTGAATTGATGGACTGAGGCCAACAGTATGAGGTTCAACAAGGCCAAGTGCCAAGTTGTGCACTTGAGTCACAAATATCCCATGCAATGCTACAGACTTGGGGAAGAGCAGGTGAAAAGCTGCCTGGCAGAAAAGGACTTAGGGATGTTGGTTGACAGCTGGTGAACATGAGCCAGCAGAGTGCCCAGGCGGCCAAGAAGGCCAGTGGCATCATGGCTGGTATCAGAAACTGTGTGGCCAGCAGGGCCAGGGGAGCGATGGTCCCTCTCTACTCAACCCTGGTGAGACCACACCTCAAGTAGTGTGTTCAGGTACTGTGTTCAGTTTTGGGCCCCTAACTACAAGAAAGACACTGAAATGTGTTTTAAAAGATGCATGTCCAGAGAAGGGCAATGAAGCTGGTGAAGGGTCTACAGAGCAAGTCATATGAGAAGCAGCTGAGGGAGTTGGGTTGTTCAGCTGGAGGAAAGACTCAGGGGAGACCTTATCAGTCTCTACAACCACCTGAAAGGAGGTTGTACTGAGGCAGAGGTCGGCCTCTTCTTCCAAGCAACTAGCGATAGGACAAGAGGAAATAGCATCAAGCTGCACCAGGGGAGGTTCAGATTGGACATCAGGAAAAATTTCTTCACTGAAAGGGTGATCAGGAATTGGAACGGACTCCTTAGGGAGGTGGTGGAAGTCTTGAACACTGGAAGTGTTCAAAAAACAATTGGACACGGCACTTAGTGCAGTGGTTCAGTTGATGAGATAGTGATCAACCAAAGATTGGACTCTATGATATTGGAGATCTTTTCCAGCTGTGATTGTTTAAGGGTTCCTGGCAACATCTGTGTAACACCACAGCCAGGAAGAGAAAGGTGGCACAGCTTGGCATTGCACTTAAAGTGAGCATAAAAATGGAGATAAAACTGAGTCTTTTCCCCCACTTTGCAAATTAAAAAAAACAGAACTCAAAGATTATTTAATCTTTTTAAATATCTATTTTCTGGTGTGAAATAAATACCTCATAGCATACACACAACAGGCACTAAGGTACAGTAATGCCAAAAATCCCTTATCTGATTGGATCAGTTCTGAGTTTTAAAAGATGAATGAACATCTGCTAGGAAGGCAGGAGAACAATGTGTGCAAACACTCTTTTACAAATACATTTGTGACTTTAATATCCAGCAATTTCACATTTCATTACGATTTAAATTATTTTTTTACTTAGCTACTGAGATTCTTAGTTAGTTGCATGACACAAGAACTGCAATTAAGTTTTGGAAAATATGAAGAAATAATCAGCTAGAAATTATGTATACTTACAACTTGTCAAACCTGCAGGCTGAAAGATGATGGCCTGCACATTGTTTGTACGCATAAAATCTAAAATATCTTGACTATAGAAAAAACAGTCAGGAGGATAAGTATATATCCATAGTTCTTTCTTTGCATTGTTGCAACATTTCAATACAAAAAGAGAATTCCAGTGCATATTTTGAGCATACATGCTATTTCTATAGTATATCTAGAGGCAGTTTTGTAATTATTAATAAAACTTTTTAGATCCCCTATTATCTATTTCAGATAGGTATATCTATAGATATATCTATATCCATATCCTTAATTCACAGTTCAAACCTTTTGTAGACTTAAATCCCAGTCACTCCCAATTAAAAGAACAAGTTATCTGACTTAAATCCCAGATGAACTATTGAAAAAGATGTGTTCAAGGAGTATAGGACTGAAGTAGAGAAAAACAGTCACAACTGCTTCTGACAATGTTTGAGAACATATTATATGTGTTTTGAGATTAAGTGCTTCATTGAAAAAGTAACCAGACAAAATTAATTATCATTACAGAGACTTGCTATCATAAGATTGATTAAAATTTAGCAATAGAATACATTACATGGATTAAGGAACCAACCATAAAAAAACCCTCAAAACCTAAACAAATCCATGGAGAAGCAACCTGAGACCATTTGTAGGTAAAGTTTCACTAAGGCCCACATAACCTTTTTAACAGGATTTAACAGATTTATCACCAACAATTTTTTATAAATATTTGGTAAAAACATTAGGAAGACTGTCATCTGGACTGAGAAGACAGATTTGTCAAGGAAGTAACAAACAGAAGAATAGGAACAAATTCAAGAAGATACAGCTAGAATAAAGAATAAATTCCAGAGAACTGTTACAGAACAATGAGCAACCATACCAGCAGCAAAAGGAGCAACTCAAGAGCATCAGCTAACAAACCACTCACTGCTTATTGCCAGTGCAGCATTGTGGTAAAAAGTATTATTATGGGTTTTTTAATTTCCAGACAAGGCAGGGAGAGTTGAGGAGTGACAGGAAGTCTTCTAGTAAGATGTCAGAATATTGTCCACAGTCCTAAGGTCCATATCTTATCAGAGCTTGGAAAACCGAAGAACATGAAACAAGTACCCGTCAGAAGTTATATTAGAGGCTCGAGAAAAATACCACCAAAAAGACAAAATCTTCCGCTTGTAGCAAAAAAAGTGGGTTAGTAGTTTGAAAAGAAAGAAAAATACATATTTAAACTAGGAGAGAAATGCATAGCCAGAGTTTCGAAGGTAAAGATGGATCCACTTGAAATTACATTGAGATTTTTGCAAAGTGCTGCTTTCCCATCAGAACAAGGTAACAATGGACAGTGCAGATTTTCTTCAGTGCACTACCCCTCATAAATAGAGTATTCAGCAGATGAGACCTTAGCAATAGGTTACTTTTAAACAGCCTGTGGTTTTGGTAGAGCTGGTATCTTGATCAAGAGAAATATTATTCCTAATGCTATTTCTAGGAGTCGGACAGATATGGAGCCCTAAGACTGTTCCATTTAAACCCTCCTAATTCCATTTATCATTCAATATAAAGTTTCAATTTTAGAACAAAAATTAAATTCCACCATACTTAAGAACAAAAGTAAAGAAGACTGTGGGTTGGAAAATAGTATTAATATTTCAGTAAAATAAACTAGCTGATGTAGGATAATAAATTACATTTTACAGTACAATTTTAGCACAAGATAGCAATCTAAACATCCTTAAAAGCCCCATGAAACTCAAATGCAACAGTAGGTATTCCACAACTACAGTGTATAAATCTGAAGCCTCAGGTTATTTACCAATCCTTAAAATCTAAACATCACTGACGTTCAATCAGTCTTTTAGATTATCTACAGCTCTAATTGACGGTTCAAAATAAAGCATTATGAAGCAGGATACTGTGTGCACTAACTCCTTTCGGTTCAAAATAGCATACCAACAGCTAATAGATGTATGAATTTCTAAACCCTTCCCTGCCCTGTAAACCATTAAACTTTTCTTGAATTCACAAAGGCACATATAGAGAAAATCACTAAAAAAGTGGATTAAAGGCATTTGGTACTCACTTGTCTATCTCAATACCAAGAGGATTAGCTGGACGTAGGGACAAGGGGGGAATCCCTTTGTTCCTGTCAGTGCGCATGTCATAATAGTTCATTTCATCCACCCAGACAGCAGACTGATCCAAGATACCTAGAGAAAACAAAGTGCAGATCCTTAAAACAACAAGGGCGGTCCAGCACCATCAACCTCTCACATACTGAATTAATTTGAAAAATTCTGATAAATATAAAATGCATGCCTAGGTTATATATTGGGAGATACATGGAAAAACAACCTGGATGCAATTATGCTAAATTATTGTATTACAGCTGCTGAAAAGGTATTCATGGCTGAGCATCAAACATTACCCTCTTGCAGACTGCACAGTTTCAAGCACATTAGGAGCATTTTCCTGATCACAGAGTATTAGTATTAGTATTTTCAGTCTTGCACGTCTTTTGGTGTCTGTTCTTGTCATCTACTACTTTCAAAACCATCTCTTACCTGGAAGTCTCCTTATTTGCATACTTTAGGATTTTGGTGCCATTTATTATCCAAGAGGTAAGTACGTAAGTGAACTTTGGCCACACATCAAGATAGATCACAATGACTCGAAGGACACAGAACTGACTTTGTTTCCAAAGTCTTAGCATAGACAAAGCATAAAGGTGAGGCACAAGAGGTCTTGGACCTCAGCTGAAAATGGAGCCAGCCATACTCTTGGCCTTGCCTTCCTTTAACACACCCATCATATTCTCAGAACAAGAAATTACTCAATCCCCACACTTCCCTGTTTTTTAAAAAATATAAATTCTCCTCTCCCATCACAAAAAGCTTCACTGTTTAACATTTGCACTTGATTCACCTTTCTATTATTAAGATGTTAGTGCAGCTTGGGATAAATTATGTGTTGTCACTAAACTACTGAGAATAAAAGCCTAAAATAATTCTTGTGGGAACTCCTGCCTTAGAAAAGATAACTATCCAACTTCATCAATGAGGGGTTCTGAAAGAAACATTTCCAATCCAGAGGGTATTTAGACTGGATTCTAGATTAAGCAGAGGTCCTAGACTGCTTGGCAACATCATTTCAGTGGTTAAGCATCTCAGGAAAAATACTTAAGGCTTTCCATCTTGCAGGATGGTTTGAATAAGAAACGGCACTGATGACTCAAATTTCTTTAAAAGATTAACTGTCAGGTCAGGATATAGGGTGAAGTTCATGAGTTAGTTTGTATTTTGAATTTATTAGTACACTATTTAAGAGTAATTACTGGATCTGTCATTAAATTTTTTAAAGTTTAGAAGTTTAGTGCTACTCCTTGAAGAAAAATAAAGGGCTACTTTGCATTAGTCAAAGAGGGTTTTATCAGGATACTGAGAAAGGAATAATTTACATATACCGTGACTTTATCTCTACATATATTTGGACATTTTATTGATATACTCTGTTTTCTAGACAACAGAAAATCATCCCGAAGTGGATCCATTTCAAACACACATTTTATATAAAGAGACACTCAGTCATATATTTGTTTAGCAAAGAAAATAGATGTGGATTTGAACAAGAAATATACCTATTTTCTCAGGTTTAAGCAGTTTGAAGGAAACAGTTGAAGTTCCTTTGCCACCAGACTTTGTAGTAACAATAATGTCTCCCTTGTCATTTTTAGCCTGTCCAACTCGACACACAATTTTACTGGCAGACATCCATTCAGCAGTTAGCAGACAGTTGTGTCCACAGATTGTTAAACCTAGGAAAAAGAAAAAAAAAAGAAATATCCTACTGTGAATAGAAGTGGCTTTGAAATTCCATAATGCAAATACATTTATGATGCTTCATGTATTTTACATAAAGATATGACACTTCACCAGCCCCCTCCAGTCAATTACAGTTAAGGAGTCACAAATAAATTTTTCAGATATCCCTAGGTGACTTCAGGTCTTTTGTCCCAGTGAGACTTCATGAGACACCTGCAGCGCTCTTGGAACTTACTTTAATCTCTTTTACCAGTTGTGGGTTACTGTGACTTTTACTTCATGTAGTACAACAGACTTTTCTGTTTGCAAGACACTAGAGATCTGCTGTTCAGTATCCTAACTTCTGTGAAACTTCCATCAGAACTGCTTGCAACAAATGTTTCGTAAGTTCAGTCTACATGACTTGGCAAAAAAAAAAAAAAAAGACACTGTAACATATTCAGAATGAACAATGTTTCTTCAGCCTTACTAGTTTAGTAGTACTTTTATGGCAGAGAGGGGTTCTTTCGTCAAAGTAGTACTGACAAATATTCTGCCCCAATCTATTCTGCAAAAAAGCCATGATGCAAGACTGATTCTTATGAATAAACTGCCCTGGTTATATGAAAGAATAATTGGGCAATGTTGATCTATTCCCTATTCTATACGCAAAAATGACAAACTATGAAGTACACAAAGTCTTTTCTCACAGGTAGAGATTGCGGTATACTAAAACTTGTCAAGTTTTAGTGTTTAAGAACACCTCTTAAACACTTAAAAGTCAAGGTACACCTTAATATAGGATCCAAGGCTTCCTGAGATTTTATGTCAAATAAATGTCAAATGCCAATCCAACTAATCAACCTGACTGATTCTGGTCAGATCAGGACTCTGTTGGCTGGAATAGATGGATCATTTTCTCAGATCCAGAACAACCTCCATATTCTTAACTGGAGTTTTGCTGTCCTGAAAAACTGGCAAGATTCTAATTTCTATAGTATTGATTTGGAGATCAACTTCTTCAAGTTCATCTGAAATAACACCCTTACTTAGGAACATTTTGCCTTACATCCAAAAGGACAAGGCTGTACTAGAGTGTTGGCTGTACTGGAGTACAAATTAGTCAAGCACAGCAGTTCCTCCCTGTTGGCTTGGGTTTTGTTTTTAATTTCTAGAGAGCTCTGACCAATTTAAAAAATGCTTAACAGAGAGAAAAGGGTCAGCATATGTGGCTCAGTACCAAAGCTTCACACTTACTTTTTCTCACAATTTAAGCCTCTGACATGACACAGCAGACAAATTTGGCAGTATTCATGGTTGTCAGACATAGAAATGTCTTATTCCCTGCCAAAAACTATTTTGAAAGTGAAATCCAAAAAATAAAAACTAGAAAGGCATTGAATCTTATTACAACTGAAATTCATTTTACTCGAGCAAGGAGAGCAGATTTGTTTCTCAAAAGATGCCTGAATAAAGTAGGGGGAGTGGTGCAAAATCGGATATAGACACAGAAAAAGAAGACTTAAAATGAAAAGATATTTTGGTTATTTCTTTGCAACATTTTAACCAGGTCAGGTTTTAATTTTCACAGGCGAAGGAAAAAAAAGCATATATTTATGATGCATGGCTTTGAACCTTATGTTATATTATTAGATCTTTTCTGGTTTTATGCTAGCATCTTCTCTAAAGGAAAAAAAAATTGTGGTAGGGAACAAGACTAACTAGAAGACTTTGCCCAAACCATTCATAAAGAGGTATTCACCCTAGAATTTCAAAGGTCTGAATTCATGCTTAAATTAAGTAATACTTCAAAATGAAGAACTGAGCTATGGCAATTTAGTAGGGTAAAATTTTTGAGCAACTGCTTTAGGGATCCTCAAATCAATTATTTTCTACTCATTGGAGATACCAAAAGCTCTCAAGAGAACAAGATCACAAGATACACTTCTGAAATGGCAGGACACAGCCTTTGCCTGTATCTAAAAAATGCAACAGAAAGTTAAGTCTCTATTAACATTTTATATGCCATACTAAATATGGCACAATTTCTAAAGCAAATAAAGAGATGTTGGGGGAGAAGTTTTGATAGTGCAGGTACGACATTTCTTTCTCCAGAAAGAAAAAAACCTCCCTTAAAATAAAATTTAATTTGAATCTGTTGCATGGTATAAACATCTTTGAGAACATCAGACTCGGGTTCTAGCTTTCAGGTGTCTTTCAATAAATGGGCATAAGTAATTCTCTTATTGAGACTTTCCAATTTTGGTTAAGCTCATATATGAACAGTTTTACAATGTCTGCAAAATACAGCCGAAAATGTCTTAAAAGACAAACTAAACCTTGAAAACATAAATGTTACAGGAATCTCCTGGATTTGACTTCTTGTACCAGGACCTATAGAGTTAAAAATAAAAAGTTTATTTGGTTTCAAAGATACTAAGAGATTACTAGAAGGCACTCTCTTAAATAAATGAAAAAGAATGTTCTTTTAATATGTGATACTCTGTTTATATATAGAAAAAAAGTTTCTTGCTTTTCATTTTACTCTAATGCATCTCAAACTTTATAAACTTTATAAAAATCTCACTCAAACTCTCTTGACTCTCATGCCTACAAAGCCTCACTTTTGCAAGTATTTCCACTCAAGTCACAGAGAATATTCACATGCCTAATTTAACCATTAAAAAAAAAAAATCTTTACATCTTGGACCTAAGTCACTTACTGGAGAAAGCTGACAATTGAGCTAATAAAAAAAAAAAATAAGGCAATTGATTACGTATTTTTACCTCAAAACATAAAATTATTAGCAGCAATGTGTTACCATAGTTACTCTGAAGGAAATATACAAGAAATATAAACAGTTGATCAGCTGTAATACTGTTCAGGAGACGTCCCCCTTCCAAGAACCTAGCACTGACAATTTCTAGAGGATCATACCAATGAATTAATGAGGTTACTGAAGTAAATCAACCACACAAATACACAAGAAATATACTCACCTCAAACATCATCACTTATTTGAGGATTTCTCAATAAAGATTCATTAGTGTACCACAACCTCAACTAGCAGCTCAGGAAAACACTACTTCTCTTTTTGAGAGACAGCAAACTGAAGTGAAGCAGAAATCTGTACTAGCTTATGCTTGGCCATAAAGCTCATTGTAGTGGCCCTGAATGGAATTTGTAAATCTTCGTTTACAGCCATGAAATGAAATATTTTTTCTAGCAAAGCCAAACAAAATTCCAATGGACTTCAGAGGAGTCATGATTCCACAACAAATTAGACAAATTGTCTCTAACATAACTACTAAAGTACACATATGCATAACTTACAAAAGAAATAGGGGAAATTCCACTAGTTATAGTTAACTTGGATTTTCAAGAAGATTTTACAAAGTCCTTCTCAAAAGGCTTACGAAAATTACGCAGCTATAGGATATGAACCTCCAATGGGTAAACAGTTTGTTTGGACAGACAGAGTTACAGTAAAGGGTGTGTTTTGACAGAGGAAAGTTTCCAGGGTTATGCTGGGATCACTTATGTTCACTATATTCATAAATTACAAGATAAAAAGATTATAAAGTTGATATTACAAAAAAAAAAAAAAGTGGAACACAACTTATGAGACTGAGTGGATGCACTATAATGTAGATGTTATACAACAGCTGAAATTCAATAAACAAAGACATGATGCTCACAGGCAAAACCTTAAATTCATAGATGACAGGCTCAAACTGACTTCTAACCCTCAAGCATTAAATCATGGAACTATAGCAGGCAGAACGATTAGTTTGATACTTAGTAGGAGTTACATGGAAAACAACCCTATGCAAGAAATACAAAACAAAAGTGAAAGTACAGTGTTACGCCACAGTGCATTCATATCCTGAACACTGCACGTACCCAAGATGATGTTCACCCATGGCTGACAGTGAGACCAGGAGAGATTCACTGAAGAGCAACAAGAAGGGCCAAAGATACACACAGAAAATTTAAATAAGCCAAGATGTTTCAGCTGGAAATGAGGCAATAGAGCAGTAATGAACAAACTCTGTATGGTCAGGAGAATTAGAGCAAACATCTTGCTCCCTCTTTCAACAATGAAGCTACCATGTTAAAATCAAAACAGCAATGGAAATGGTTCTTCAAATAATGTGTAGCTAAATCACTGCCATAACTGTTGCAGATGCACAAAATGACTTTACACTAACTCAAGGAACAGCAACTCTATAGTGACTTTCTCAATACACTGAAAACTCTTCTGGTAAGAAAGTTTCCATGCAGAGATTTTCAATGCCTGGGAAAGTAACAAAGGTCCATCCATTACATCCACCCTCTTCTAGTACACTCCAAAATGCATTCACTCTTAGGGTTCACGCCCAGAATAGGATGTTGTGTCAGGTTAAAGGTTCATCTAGCAAGTCTCATTAGTAACAGATTGGGCAGCACCCTTGAATTTCTGGATTCAAGCACATATTTGTGTAAAGGGCATTTTTCCTACCATCCAACACAGATTCTACCATGCAAAAAAGAAATTATCTCTAATCATATCCAAAATGTTACATTCTTCAGTATCAAGAGGTTTCTTTTCAACTTACCTATGAGGTCTGTAGGCCCAGTCCCCAAATTTTCTCCTCTTATTGTCACTTTTGTCCATGATATGCCTTCATTGGGAGAGATGCCAGTTACAAGTGGGGGCTGCCGTGCTCGAGACATGATGTCTATTCAGTTACTGAAATCTGAGCTGGTTTTATCTGTTCAGGAAGAAATAATAAATTAAAACCCCAATAGTTATATTACGTAAAAAAAGTTATTAAAAACCTTTCAATCTCTTCTTCTAAAATGGAAGGAAAACATAAATGTGAATATGAAACTACACTCTCAAAGCCTTTTTCTGCCACATAGTTATAAAACAATAAACAATAACAACACCCTCTTTGCATTTCCTTTTTTTTTAAATTAAATATAGCTCTAGTTCTGAACTACAAAGGAAAAGTATATTAAGAAAAATAAGAAAAATTTCAAAATTCTAAATGAAACTCTATACACACTCCAAAGTACTTATGTCACAATTTAAGTGAGTCCATTCAAACCCCTATTTGAAAGTATTATATTCCTTAAAAATATTAGAATTGCTAAGCTAAGCTAAGTAATAGACTATGATTACCTATTTGGAAAACTTCTCCATCAAATTAGACTTACTGACACAGTTCCATGTGAAGAAGTCCCCAGTACTTATTTCTATAAAGCATCAAAATTTTTATAAACTGAGAAAATTAAACCATGACTTACAGACACTACAATAGCACAGATCACCAACAAAACAATATCCCAATGGATCAACAAAAATGTACATAAAATTAATGAAGAAGCATTTCCAGAAGACTATTCCTTTGCACCTGAAATTAGGAGTCAATTCAAACCAATTTAATTAGCTCTGTCACACAAACACCAATATGGAACACGTTATTCTGTCTGCATTTAGTTTACTGAGCAATTCATCACAAATTCCTACAGCTTATTAGCAGCTTCCTTTATGCAGCTCTGCAGCTATAAGCAGCTATAAGAAGCCAATGAGTATTACCTGAAGCATGTTAGCTCCCACTAACTTCTCCATTTTTACAACACTAAATACCATCAGTATTCCAAAGCCCCAGCTACACATACACTTTAATGTAAACAATTTTAAAAGTTCAGGTTGGTAAAAAAGTGGAATATAAGCCAAGCCTCAAAAGGCTTCTCTTATCATTATTTTGAATTGAGATGTATTTTCTATTTTTACTTGCAAGTGGTCAATTATTCCATGAAACCTAGAAACTCTAAATCATCCCCAACAATAAACTCCACCAAAGTTGCAGTTTCCAAGCACCCGCAGTTAGGAAATACTTGAATTAAGTAAGACATATTTGTTTAAGCTGCTTCTGCATATAAAAAATACATTCATTCTACCAACGTACACCACACTTCCACACAACCTCCCCAAATTTTTCAGTTACTAGCTAGATACGACATGAATCAAAGAAGCTCCCACAAACTAGTTTCTTTCTTCACATTCCAAAGTTGGAATGCACACGGAAAATGAAGATGGAAATCGAAAAGGCAGGAATCAGGAGGAAGATCTCATGGTGAAAGAAATCAAATAATGCCACCAGAACAGTATCCTGTCTCTGTCTGTCTGTACCATGGGTGCATCGCAGGTCACTTATAACAAAACTTTACATTTTTTTCTGATCCAATTTCAGGGTCCACAGCCACACCTGAAGTCAGTGTGAAACGCACTGTGAATACAGGGAATACTACACAATGATCTGAAATACTGAGGTCCTAAATAACGACCTCAATTCTATAATTACATCTGATCTGAAATGTGTTTTTCAGTTACACATATTTACAAAAGGAATGTTCAAACCTATTTTTGAAGACAAATTCATCAATATAGAAAAGGCATTTAGATACTCTGAACATAACAGAACTATTTATACCTTCAGAGAACTTTTGAGACTACTTTTGAGGAGTGTGCAATTAATAAGATATGCAAATTCATGTGAAACAAGCAAGAACATAATAAGCTGCAGTATATTAGCCAGGTCCAGTACATGAAGGAAGTCTAGTAAGAGTCCATGATAATACACACAATGTAGGTCTGGTTTGGTTTTCTATTTTTAAGTAGCAAGCCTCATATTTCTTGACTGGTTGCCTTCATAACATCACAAACTACATTATGTGTTTAATAAAACATTAGTTTCTCTGGTTTTTTGCAAACAACAAATGGATGAAAGAGGAACTAAGTTATACAGCGTTGTATAACTTACTGTCTTATATGTAGAATACTGGAAATTCATTTTACATGAATCCAACGTGAGACTAGAGAAGCCAGTAGTCAATATATGCAGTTTATTGTGACTAGAAGAGCACTGAAGGAAAGGACTTTATCAGCAGATTACAAAGAAATCAGCTGACAGTCTTCTCCAGCTACGGAAGATAAAGTTGTGCTCCATGCCCTACTCCTATTTCTTTGCCAGCACTGGCTTTTCTCGCCCCTTGCACAGAGACAGTCTCTGCCTCACTTCAAAATTGAGGCCAGGTTCTAGTCTTACAGACAAACTGCTTCCTGCCCCTATCTTGTTGATTCTCCCTCTGACTCTTTGTCCGTAAGTTCAAGTAGGGAGGGAGAGGGGTGGTACTATTCCACTCTCCTTTCAAATCCAGACACCTTGGTAATTCTTCTTCCTTATCTCCCCATTCCCTACTCCAAGATGCCTCGTCCAAATAACCCACCTACTGATCCACTTCCTTACCACAGGTGAAAATTAGAGACCCCATCTTCTGTCAGCCTCCCTAATCCTGGCATCATAAGGCTTGCCCAGCTTTCATCTCTGCTGCATTCAAAACTACATTACCACAGCATCACCTGACAAAACAATGGGCAGCACAATAGAAATAAGCTTCCCAGTTCTCACTGATAAACCTAACACTGTTGCCCGTAATGAGAACACAAACTAACAGAGTGTCAGTTTATGCGGTGCTTTATTCAGGGCCCGGGGTCTCTGTGGACTCCTGTCCCAAGACAGGTACCCCAAAGACCCACATTTTGAACGCATCTTTTATACTATTTTCCAAGCAAGGTTACATGATTGGTTTTACATTTCACAGGAGACATAGCAGTTAAACATAAACTTACATATCATTCAAATATTAATCTATTTACCTAACTGTAAACACCGTGTAATTAAATCCCACCACCAGATTACATCCTATCTCTAGTTGCAAATTTCTTTTGTTTGGTTCTGCCTGACTTATTGTTTCTTTTTGGTCAGCACAGCTTTAATGTCTAACCAGTCCCAACTTAGCTTCGGACAAGCCCTGACTTGTCTCTGGCAGGGCCTTTTCAGGCTTATGCTCCAGGCAAACCTTGACCAAACTGCAACAACACCACCCAGAGGAATCAGAACACAGAATTGCAAGGGAACTCTTGTTTATTGCTATACAAGATGCATATGCACAGAAGCTCAGACCTTTCCGCATTTGAAGTTTCCTGTGGAGTCCTGCGCAAAGAGGATGTTAGAGAAGAATCAAGTGCCTAATTTTACCAAGATAGAGGAGAATCAACTCCATCTATTCCTCATATCTTCCCTATGATTTTTTCTGAGCTTTTCTCACAGACCCTCAGCAGAGCTTGAAGATACACAACAGCAGTAAAGGGAACAGTGGTGCTGTGTCCTCACATGCACACCCGATCACCTTCTGCAGGAAGCAGCATGTGTCTAGATACCAGCACATAAACATAAAGCACCTATTTTACTTTTGAGCAATTTTTTGGTAAAGATTTATGTAGAATATTAATCAGTAATAGAGATGTAAAAAAACCATCTCCTAGAACTTCAATTAATATGCAGAGGAAGAAATCACGAGGAAAACAAGGAAAATAGGAGCAACTGTGGTATTATTTAGTTGACCACCCTCCCCCCAAAATGTTATAGTTTCCTTGCATTGCAACTATTGTCTCTTTCAAAATACCCAAGCACAAAGGTAATTGGCTTGTTTCAATACCAAAACTCAAAAGTAATATTACAACATATTGTTTTGGATTTCAGAAATTGGCACTAGATCCCCCTTCATGATGAGCTAAATAAATGTAATAAAAATGCTGAGCCTCCTGAGATCTAATATTTCTTCCAAAGTATTTCCATGCTTACTGCAGAATTGCTTTAAAATACCTCACTGGAATGAGAATACCACAGTAAATCTCAACACATTACAAAAGCACTAAATATCAAGCAAATGCTTGGGAGCCTTCAATTCATTTAGAATATTTCTTCTCCTTATGACAAACATGTCAACAGCCAAAATGACTGAACTGCTTATTGGGAAGCCTAGCCAATATACTACTACTCCTTCCAAAAAGAAAGTTTCTGAATTTGTTTAAAAATATTTAAAGCAAAGCTGAAAAAAAAACCCCAAACAACTACTTTTTCATTTTGTAAAGCAATACAACCACCTAATTACGGGCTTCTGTTGCAATTCTATATGTTGCCCTAAAACATGACATCTATTTTTACAAGTATGTATTATGCATAAAATAATATTAGAAAAAAGCAGTCCTCTTCCTGAAAGACTGCTTCTCATGCAGACTAGGGGAGATTGCATAGACAGTTTTCTATACACGATATTTTTTCTGAGGAGTCAGGCTCACTGAAGAAGTGTCAACAAGACTATATTTTTGCAACGGACAATCTTCTACACTAACCAAGGTCTCTTCCCCCCTTTTTTCCTCCCCATCCTTTTCTTCTTTAGACTTCATTTCCTCACAGTATCTCCCCAACAGTTTAACATGGATGACATCTGTTTGACTGCTCCCAAGATCTTTCCCATATTATTCTGTTATTCTGTCATAATTCTTGTATCAATGTGCGAAGAGTTAGAAAGCCTCCGCAAAGACCACCTACTACAAGGCCATCTTGAAAAATGCCTTTCATAAACATAACTTTTGTCTTTACATGACCTTCTTAAATAAACTGTGCTCTCATAAAGGTTTGGTAAAAAAAAATAAAAAATCCAGATAATTATAAGCATTACAGGTTTGCTAAAGAGAGGACACTTTACCTCTTTATCCTAAGAAAAGCCACTTTAAAAACAAATAGTGAAGCAATGAAACATGGTCCAACATTGAAAGCACAAGTCTAGTTGTTTTTTTGACTACTGTAAGCCTTCAGTTTAAAGTTGGTTTAAAATAAAGAGTTCTGAAATTTCCACAATCAACTTTCAATGGCGAACAGAGAAGAAGCATAAAGTAAAATGCCAACAGCTCCCATATCTGTTCGGTAAAGCAAAGTACTGCTTACCATTCTGGAAGTATCACCAGAATATTAAATAAGTGAAAAACAAAAATTCAGGATTGAAGCATAGTACATCGGCTGGTAAGTTTAAATCAAAGGAAAACTACAAACATCATGAAAGCACGAAACTTTGGAAGGTAACAATCTGGTGCCACCTTACAAATTTCACTAGGGAAATTTTAGGGAAAATTAGCAGTTGAACTGAGTTTCTGACTTCTAAAACAAAGATGGTTCCAGTGACTGAAAATCCAGCTAATTTAAAGTTTTTCAGTAGTACTTTGTCACAGACACTGACCTTAAAGGATTCTCTTAGAGGAACCCAGACTCAAGGTCAATGCAAGCACCACTGTCATCTAGCAAAGGGAATCAAAACTGTCAAGAATGGATGGAATTAGAAGCCAATTTCTCATCATTGAGGAAGTCTAAGCTACAAGTAAGCATGCAAGTCTTCACATGGCAAACATTTATTTGTTCTCAGTTACATTTACGTAATGATACAATATAAAAAAATTTTGAGGCAGGAACAACAAAGCATCACCCAAGTGCAAATCAGTATGCCTCAGGTGTTGCTGTTTACTTTTAAAAGAAAACCAATCTGAAAACAATAGGTGAGTTACTCTTATCGCACTAACATCACAGCATTAAATAATCTCCAAATGAAAAGATTTATGAAATGCCTTTTTAAACAAGTAATAAATAATCAGATTCCAGAACACAGATGATGGACTTTTCACCTTAAACTACACAAACTGGTGCTTCTACTAAGTAAATCTAATAATTTGTTCTCGCTAGAAAACGTGGAGAGTCCCCTGAGAACAACACACTATGACAGAGTCAGTGATGGGACAGAGCAAATGACCCCAGGAAGGATGACAAAGCAAAATGTTTCCTATTTGTTTGTACTCAAAACCATTACAAACTGAAGAAAAGCACTATTGCAACCTTATCTGTGCTTTATCTTCCCAACAATATAAATTCAGACAGACAATCTACATAAAACAAGAATTGAAAGCATCCAAAAAGCAGCACTGTGAAAATAACTGACATTTATTAACCCCTCTGGAGATCTTCAGTGCCCTAGAATTTCCACAGCCTTCAACACTGCATTAATAATATAAAGACTATTCCTGCAAGCCTGCCAGAAAAGACTGGGAAGTGAATAAGCTAAACAATGCTGAAATTCCAAGTGATATTAAGAATCTATGCATGTTTATTTAAATAATAAAAGACTTGTCAATTTAAACAAGAAGTGCTCACGAATCTTACATTTAGGGGGAAAGAAACTCTTCAAAACACCGCTAAGCTACTTATAATGAAAAGATGAACAAACATAAAAAAGTGGGTAATTTCACTGTCACACAGAAAAAACAAAGGCTCATTTGTCTTGCCCTGTCATATCCGGCGTGTTGATTCAAGCCAATATTAACACTGACAAACACGTTGACTTACAGGACAATGCTACACGCCAAAAATCAGTTTCAATTTGGGAGGATGTGCGAGTTTTGCAACAGAAAGGGCAAATGACAAAAAAAGAAAATACCTGCAGTATTAAATGACATAATATGATACCCTTTGCTTTTTGAAAGGGCTCCTGAATTTTCCTACCAGCCAAAAAGCGTGTACCAGAGATTTTAGTTTTAGGGTAGCAAAGCAATGAGTACAGCAGTTTTGCTTTCACAATCGCCGTACTCGCATATTCCCTCGGTATCTCAGAGGTCCTGCTTTCCATAACCCAGCCAGGTACATCTTCATGTTGATGTATCTTGACAGAGTGAAAGCAAAATAATCACAGCACTCAGCGATGCCATTAACATTTCTGAGTCACAAGGGATTAAAAGGCTTGGACCTGAGGCAGATGCTGCGAGAGCCCTGGGCAGAGGAGTTCAGCCTGGGCTGCAGCTGCGAGGGATTGACACCGCTCACAGTGGAACCCGGCTCAGGAGAAACTCCGGGCACAGTTCCGGCATCCGAAATAAATTAAAGTAAACAGTGTTGCTCTCTCTCATCCACCCTGTTAGCAGCCTCTCGGTTGAGCTGGAGACCACACACCCAGACCACACAGCACCAGCTGAACTCACTCGCACGCAACATCTAGAAGCTGTCACTCTGCTGAGGTATGAGGAGGGAAAGAGGGGGGCCGGAGTGCGAGAGTGTGTGTGTGTTTAGAAAAGCTGCTTGCTCTCTCCTCCTACCATTACAGCTGGTTATGTTTTGTGTGGTTGGGAAGGAGGGAAAGAAGGGAGGGATAAAAAAGGACCTATAAACCTCACTAAGAAAACATACTGGTCTTGGCCTTTTGTAGTAATGATTTGCACTCCTCCTGTACTAGTTTAGTAGCTGATGAAGGGCTAACAAAGCATCCATTTAACATCAATTAACCTTCTATCTATCACATGTCAAAAAAAAAAAAATCGACACTAGCATAAATATATTTCCTTGTACATATTAAATGACAGCATCCTGTCAGTTACAATGCACAACATACCTATCTATCGATCTATTTTTACATCAGGAGTTTTGAGATATTTATTTATTTGGAGAAGGGAGAGATTCCCCACAAAGCAACAATCAACCACACAAATGCCTTTATGACATCAAAACGCTGAATTTTTTCCACAAACATTCCATCATAAAATGAAATTTTGTTCATTAGTATCATACACCATAAACAACCTGAAGGAAGTTAATGAGCCAACATACAACACTGAGTTTGTAACTCATCAGCAAGAAGTAAAAATAGCAAACCACTAAAAATAGATTAAAAGGAACAATAACCTATAACACAGATGAACAGACTTTTAAAATGGGGGGGTTCCTTTGTTTCTTTTAGTTCAGAAAATCATTTCATCTGCCAATTTTATCACCTGTTCAAACAGAGAAAGCTGAATAAAATGTTTGAAGACTTATAAAATCTATTTTAGTTAGTCTACTTTAAAAAAAAGACTTCCTTCCCTCTGCTCCATGAACACACATACCTCCTCCATCAAACTCACCAGCACACAAATTTAATTTAATACATACACAGTCTGGGCAGCCCAGAACCACAATCACATTTTCACGTCAGTTCAAAATCTTTTTACCTAAGTGACAAAGACAATCTCCGAGTGCCACTACTGAACAAAACCATCAACACTACAATAATCCAAACAGCCCTATAAACTCGGACTAAGATGTTTTTGTTTGGGAAAGCCTTAGGAAAAAAAATCAAAAAAATATTTCACCTTAACAAATACATTGTCAAAAAATTAGCTTTAAAGTTCTGTAACTTCACACCGAAAATAAATTACTCCCCTGATTTATTAATTATATCAACATGATGGTTTATACCAGTTCTTTAATGAACACTTTTGCTGGTATATTCAATATTATAGCACCTATTCATTACCAACACTCAAGTCAAACCAATTTAAGTTTTCAGAACGTCTGTTTTGGTCATGCTGAAGTGGCTAGAAAAAGGCAATAGCATGAAAGAAAATATAATTAAAGAAAGTCTGAACATAGGTGTTTCTCCCCAAAATTTCCTCTACTTCCATTATAAATTATATTACAAATCCCCAGAAATTAATTCATCTACTTCGTTAAAAGCTTCTGTATTTATTACGTGACACACCACTGTAAGCCAGCAACATTTTGAAGAAAAGCCCTAAACATGTATATATAAATATATATCTAAAAAAAAGCCAACTCAGCTTTATACAAAACCAAATCACAGATGGTCATAAATCTCCCATTAATTTCTAAATTCTCACAATGCACATGTCTTCCTGCATCTGCTTCTACCTCCAACATTCAGCAAAGTTTGCTTCATCCAGAAGTCATTATCCTTACTGTCCTCCAGTTAAGCCACTCATTCCTCTTTTGTTCTAAAGTTATTCATAATTTTCTGCACATCATTTCAGTTAATAGGAAAATGGTAAAGAATCTTAATACCCTCAGCATCCCTCAATCTTATGTTATTCAACAGCAGAAATTCGAAAACAATACTCCAAGCACCAAAAACTTTCAAATATGTTTATTCAAATGCATTCAGAAAGATCCAGAAGTTCAGAAAAATAAACTAAATAAATCCCAAAGGGATGAATTTTTTTTTTCTAGAGAAAAGAAACAAGACACCACAGATTTTTTTCTAAGCCCTATAACTACACACAATATTCTTTATAAAAATACTGTATAACCACTGTAATTACACAGTTCACATGGCTGAAGTTTTAACTTGGGTGCTTGTAGGTAGGACTGCAACACTAAATTTAACATTTGCTATGGGACTTTTTTGGCACTTCCTTCTGTTTCAAAAGTATTTAAGAGACGAGATGTGCACTTGTGTTACTGAGACTCCTGTATTTTTCATGTTCTCTCCCAAACACCTCTTTCTGGCCTCTGCTCAGGGAAATACTCAAGCCATACGCTATAGCTTTTCTTTCGATTCACGTGGTCAAACACACACTCAAGAGTAAACTCACAGGTTACCCTGACAGACTGTGTGCACAGGTATTTTTCCAACAAAAACCTGCTGTTGCCTTACATACTCTATTTCCACTTATCTGCCTAAAATCCCTTCTCCTGTATGGAGCCATCATGCTTTTAGAGTAGTGAAGTTATCTTGTGAGAAACAGAAGCTCCTGTGCCTTCTCTGCTTTTGAAAAGGAAACATGAGAGGAACTCACTGGCTATATACCTAGCTTCTTAATTTTTTGTCAAATATCCAATGTCAAGTTGCAAAAAGCAAAGCAGACCTGTTAAAATCACAGTGAGATTGGAAATGTCACAAGACTCACTGAATTCTTATATATAAAACTGACAGTACTTGGCTTTTTTAATTGGCACATTTTATGAATATCTCAAAAAATTAAATTTATTTTTGTCCTCAATATAAAAGCAGACAGTTAAAAAGGAATTTTTGTTCGGCATAAGCCTAGATCTTAAATTAATGCAAGCTTTCTTATGAACTTCATACAGGGTACATTACTTTCGGGTTATCCACAAAGTCAAAGAAAAAAAAATACAAGTCTAAATATACCTAAAACCCCCTGATTTATATTGTAATCTGATCCACCGACACTTTTACACTGCCAGAGACCCCACTGGTTTCTGTACAATATAGCCTAAGGTATGCCTTTGAGAATTAAACTAGAAATCTGGGAATCTGCAGTTCCCTTAAGGTCAAGAGAAAACCAGACCCATTAAGAACTTGGTGTCTCAGAAATTTTGTTTTACTTAAAAACAAAGCAAACTAAATTAAAAAGGAAGCGCAGACTTTCACACTCATCACCAGGTGCAATCACAGTATTTTCTAATGAAAATACTGTACATACTGTCTGCAGAATAACAGCATCTGTTGCTAAAGAGGGCTACACAGCCCAATTTATTTTTGGAGAAAAAGCACTAAATGCTTTCAAAACAATACAAAAAGTACCATTCGAAAGAATTTCTTCAAAGGAAGGCAGAGAAGTGTTTGATTTGGTGTTGTTTAAAACACTAAATACGTAGTTTACCTTTCCCTATACAAAGCCAGTAATGTTGCAATCACAATGGATAGTTATTTTCAGGCATTTCTCTCATGACTCAGTTTCTGGGAAAACTGCATGCTTCAGGTTTGTTGGGGTTTTTTCCCCCTCCAGGAGATCACAAAAATGAGTTCTCTCTCCTGCCTTTCCCTTCTCCTCTAACTTTGGACACTGGGAGAATAATCCAACTGCTTTGGAACTGAAATGCAGAGTGAAATTTCAGAAAATAATTTCCAGGGTAAGCTACAAAAATTTTAATCAGCTAGATTTTAGAACTCATAATTTGCAAGCTATAAACACAGACTTTTACTTTCATGTGCAGCACAGAAGATGAAATATCAATCTGACATGACCCCTATACATGTGCTGTCTAATCATCCCTCATCCTCCAAGCACCTTTACAAACAAGATTCCCTCCATTACCAAACACCGTATTTCTCCCCTGGGAAAAGTAACTTGAAAGGCAATGTTGCACAGCCCAGATTCACAGAATGTAGGTGGTCCAAGACAGAAGGTCAAAGTTAAGCTGAAGAGCTAACATCTGACTTCTGCTAAAAGATACTAATTTAGCTGTTTTTATATTTTGAACCTTCAGCTTACTTTTCGGTAGAGCAGTAGATTCCACTCTGTCTGAGACTCTAATAGAAAATAAAGTCACTGTAACACATACAGTCTTCTGAGTACTATTTTCCAGTCCATAAGTGTAAAATGAAATACTACTTATTTCTCCTGTGCAAGGTTTTCTTTGCCTGTTTGCTTAGGTAAATAGTGATCTGTGGGTATTCTAAGTACATACAGGTAGTGCCCATCTGTGCTTCACAGGCTTTTGTCCTGGAATACAAAGTTTTAACAGTGGATTATTTCATGGAGACTTTCCACAGTTGTCAAAATCCGTGTTTTTAAGATCACCGTTTACATTCAGTCTTCTGTCACCATCCTATTGAGATAATTACTTCTTTCTTTTCATATTCTTTTTCGGTTTTGGTTGGTTTTTTGTTTGGTTGGTTTTTGTTTTTGTTTTTTAATTGAAGTAGGAAAGCCCCAAAGCACAGAATAAACAGAATTAAAATAAAACTGATGTTTAGTGTCAAGTACAGTGCTAAAGACTTACTGAATTTAAAGAAAAACGTAACAGCACATTGAAAGAAATTGATTAAGTATGGTTTAACATAACATATCTAAAAGTTTTCATCACTTAAAGAGGTCATTGCCTCTGCCTCTTTAGTCAACCTACTTATTTTGCTTTAGTCCAGCTTCTCTGGGAAGAGCAGCATAATAAAGAAAGGACTGTATAAGTGAATAGAGTTTCTTTCTAACAGGACCTCAGGAAAACAATTGGTGGATTACATATTTTAATGTCTGTTTTTTCCTCAAATCTTCTTAACAGCTAGCAAAAAACCCTCGCTAGCAAGAAATCCTACAATTTCAAAGAAAACCTGAATAACTACAGATTCAAAAACACTTAGTGAACAATACTTTTTGTACTGAAGACGAAACAGTTTCTTTGCATAACAATATCAAATAATTTCCTTAAAAGACTTTTTTTTTTTTTTTTTTTTTTTTTAGTGTTCATGACTTAGAACTTTATATGGTTGGGTTTTTTTTAGAATTCATTTGAAATATTCATTACCTTAGACCGCTGTTCAGCTCCAAAATACAATAAAGCAATTACAGGATTAAAAAACCCCACAACTGTCAAGTCTATAAAAATATTATTTATTGAACAAAGGCCATAAAAACACCAGACAACTTTAGATTTTGTTTGAAAAAAATCCAGCATAAGTTTGATGGATAACATGCTTTTAATCGAACACATCCTAAAAAAGTTATGTTTTCCATAGAGAAAACGTTCTAACTATTACAACTTCAAGCACGTTTCACTGAGTTAAATCCTACCAGTATAATGAAAATAACTGCATCTGTTTTAAATGATGTTTCAGACAACAGAAATCCCATCTATGTAAAAACATTGTTGTTCAAGGAGTGGGCATAAATCACAAAAACTGTAAACTAAGCTATCCATGGGAAAGAAATCAGCAGCAGGACAAGCCTTTTGCTGCTTCTTGCTGGGTCAGGCAAGCTGTGGTAAGATGCTATCAAAATAGGAAAGCAAGAATTACAGAGCTTTCCTTCTTCAGCTGAGCAAAAGGTAAAGGAAGAAACCAGATCTGTTTTCCTAAGCCGTAAGTTTGTTTATTTGCAAGCCTTTAACTGTTTTGACAACTTCAGTAAAAACAAAAACAAAACAAAGTTTATAGTAATGAAATGCACAGAAATCACTAAAGGAGAGAAGAGACTGTTTACTTTTTTTCAGAACTACTGGAAAGCCTAGAAAGTTGAAATAAGATTACAATTTTAAACTAAACTTTAAATAATGAACATTTGGAGTTTACATTTAATCTGATGTTCTGTCAGATCTAGAATGGCTTAATATTTCACTAGCTTTTGATTCAAAAGTTTTGAGCCTATGGCTAGAAGCTGTTAACCCAAAACGAGCAAGCAAATTGCAGGAAATAAAGAAAGAGAGGAGAAAAAAAACAACAACCAAGGAATAGCTGACAGTGTAGAAGGAAGACTATGTTGAAAATGAAAAAATCCCTTCTGGAAACAAGAACTCCCAAATTTCGGCTATCTACCCCTCACTAAGAGATCATTTTCAGGTTCCTAATTAGGATACAGAACAGGCAAGGAGGCCTCTTCTATATCATTATATATATAACATTTGCCCATCCAGCTCATTGACCCTTCTGGACTGCAAGGCAGATGAAGGAGAAATGTAGAACTGGGCAGGAAGTAAAAATAAAATAAAATAATATAAAATAATTAAGTCACAGAAAAGTGTAACACTTCCAAATACATATGAATGAAAACAACCATCTCTCAGCCTGTATATGTTATTCCGATTCCTTCCATATTTCTTACTCTGGTACTTTGCTACTGCACTCGCCTAAGTACCCACTCATTTTTGGGGAGTTGTGCCTGAAAGTTGACGGTACCACTAAATATGAAGTTCAAAAAAGAAAGAAACAAACAAACAAAAAAACCCAACAAAAAGTAAAAAACCAATCAGTCCTGCAAATAACCAGTTTTTCAGAGGTCAGACCTCACCTCTCCCTGTCCCCCGTTTCCCCTGCTCCCTCCCCCGGCACACCCACGGTTCATTGGGTGTGAACTCGATCATCTCATTCCAGTTGGCCTCGATGATCTCTGAGATCTTTCCCAACCTAATGGGTTCTCTGACTTCAGACAGCCCCACACCAGCCCCCAATGTCCCCGAGCAGCGGGCGGGCCCAGGAGGTCCCACCAGGCCCTGCCAGCCACGAGCAGCAGAGGCAAAGCCCACGGAGCTGCTACCGCCGGGCCCGACCTCTGGCAGCCGCCGTCACCCAGCGGGGCACCGTGTGCCTCCCGCGGGGGCCGCGGGTGACAGGGAATCCCCCCGCCCTGTCCCGTCCCCAGTCTCCTGCTAGGGCGTTGAGGGACCACGGAAAAACGGCTGCAGCCGGGAAGCCACTGGGGTACGGCTGGAGACCAGCGCCGCCCCCCGCGCCCCAAGAGCCGCCGCCGGCAGCTCCCGTCCCCCCGGGGAGCCGGGGCGGGGACGCGGCGCACGACCCCGCCCGGGGAGCGGAAGGCAGGGGGAGGCCGAGGGGAGGGGGGAAAAGGGGAGGCCTCCGCCCGGGGAAGTGGTGGTGGGGGGTAAGGATGCGGAGGCGCCCCGCGATGCGGGGCGGGGGTAGCGGGGCGGGGGCCGGGGCCGGTCACTCACCGCCCGCCGCCGCGATCGCGGCCGCCACCTGCGCCCGGCACCGGCAGGCACCGACAGCCGCTGCCGGAGCACGTCGATGGAGCGCGGAGCGATCGAGGCGGAGGAAACCCCTCCCTCTCCCCCTTGGGAGCCTCCAAAATCCCGCCCCCTGGAGGCCCCGCCTCCTCACAAATCCCGCCGTCCCGGAGCTCTGTCGCGTTCTCGCTCTGTTTTTACCCTCAGGCTCTTAAAGCGGGGTGTCCTAGTAGCGTCGGGGGTTGTGGGGGTTGGTCCCCCCGTGGATAAGGAACAAAGAGCACAAGAAGCATTTGGACAACACTCTTAAGCACGTGGTGGGATTCTTGGGAAAGTACTGAGCAGGGTGAAGAGATGGACTTCATTGATCCTTGGGGATGGGTACCTTCCAACACAGGATGTTCTGTGATTCTGTGAACAACAACTGGAAATGATAATAAAACCACCTCCTAGCACTGTCCCTGAGGGCTGAAGCTCACCCAGCGGCAGCATGGGCACCTCTCTGCTGGGGCTGCCCAGGGAAGTCATGGAGTCTCCCTCTCCAGAGATATTCCAAACCCACCTGGGTGCATTCCTGTGCCACCTGCTCTAGGTGATCCTGCCTTGGCAGGTGTCTAGGTGATCTAGACGCTAGATCACTAGGTGATCTCCAGAGATCCCCTCCAACCCTAAATGTTCTGTGATTCTGTGAGAGGAGGGATTGGGAGTGCTACTGCTGTGGGTAGCAGAAGGAAGAGTGTCAGAGAAAGGTGCAGGAACAAGCAAGTGGGCAGTGCTGCCAGTGCCCAGTAATGCAAATCCTTCCTCCTTTTCCTGTGAAACAGTAAAAATGTTTCTTAACAAACCTGCTGAGTCTCTCTGGGGGGCCTCTGAACAAATGTTCTTTTCCTAATGGTCAGGAGATCTGCTTTTTCACTTTTTGCTGGTAGTGCTTGATACTCAGTTGCAAAAGTCAAGTTCAGACAAAATCTTGCTTGGAAGGAGAGGAAAAGCAAAGAGAGGGAAAAAACTCTGAAGAATCCATTTCTCAGTTTTGCCAAATCCAACCCAAACCAGAACAGTAGTGAGAAAACAAATTACCTTTCATAAAACCCTAAAGAACCTAAACACCATAAAAAGCATTAAGGCCAAGAAACACAATTTTTCTCACTTTTTTTTTCTTTTTTTTTTTTTTTTTTTTTTTTTTTTTTTGGTAGGCTATACCCACCCAGGTTAAATTAGTAGTGTATAATATTTCATCACATGAATAAACAACATTTTTCTGACTCTTTCCTCTACGCTCTCTAAAACATTACACAGCATCTTTCTAGGGAAAAAACAAATCAGCTAGTACCTATCTTTTCTCTAACTAGCTCCAAAGTTGTAGCCAGTGACTGCAGTTTTCTTCTAATGTCCAGTGCAGAAAATGAGCTCCTCAGTTCTCCAAGAAAAGTTGGCATCACAATAAAAACAAAGTGTAAATATTTGCCACCCATTTTGAAATTATGCTTTTTCTCCATGACAGCTTGTTTGGATTTTCTCATTAAAAGCCTGTCATCAGATGCACCGAATAAAACCACTCTTTGAAACATTCGATTGCTGCAGAAGGGCCCACATAGTGCACCACATATGTGGATCTCAGCCATGCCCAATTCCCTCTGAATACCTGAGAGTAGATATCTGTGCCCAAAAAGTCCATTGACTTCAGTTAAAGTCCATAAAGGAACTGTCTAACCACAAGGTTTTGTAATAAACAACTATGAATTTAGATTCAGTTCAAGTGACAAACTTCAGTGCCAAACTGAAGTTTGGTTGTGGATTTGACTGCATATTCACCTCTGTTGTAAGTGCCAAGACCCTAAAGTGGTGAATGATTAAGAAGAGGGAGCCTGAACTTGAGAAGAGACAACCCCCCCAAGCGAGGAAAAGCCACGAGGCCTTTTGCTTCTGGAAATGTCACCTAGTCTCCCCTTTTAGAGGTTTTAAACTGCTGTTTCTAAAAGGCTGCTCAGCAGTGTTTTCATCCAGACTGTGGGCCCTGGGGTACCTGTCAGAACAGCACAACCAGGCTAAACTCTGCAACAACAGAAGCTTTATAAATGCCATATGTAGTTTCATCACAGACATCCATGCAGGCAAATCCTCCTGTTTCCAAGACCAGCATCCCAGAATCTTATGATCTGCAGGGGCCCTGGATAATACTGTCAATGAAGAACTTCCTGTGTGGTGCACTGTGTTGAATCTGCTGTGGGTGGTTTTACCAGCTGATGTGTAGTGACCGTCACCTACCCCTTCAGTGACTCCAGAACAAAGCTGACAGTGACTGGCTGCAGATGTGCCCCACTGGAGAAAAGAAACACCACCTCACATATCTCTTTAGAACAAAAGGAGGAAAACTAGTGCTGTTAAAAAAAAAATAATATATATATATATCTGTCACATATATATAACTTATGATGTATATACCATAATATATAGTATATATTTGCTGTCATATATAATGCTGCTAATATAAATACATTACTCCATGGAACTCCAGATGCTGTTAAAGAGATTAATCTATGCAGTTAAAACTGAGGAAAGAAGTGACAATTTGTAATATAATGACCTGGTAAATAGTAAGTGTTATACCTCATAGAGGTCACAAGAGTAATTGCTCATTCATGCCTTTTTCTAATCCATTTATGCAGATTTGACAGTGATCTGTAAACATTACATCTCTCTACAAAGTTGGGTAAACAGATTTAAAAGCCAAGAGAGATTATTATGATCATCTTGTCTAACCTGAATATTGAAAGCTGTAGAATTTCCTCCAGCCATTCCCACACCTAAGTCTTTCTGTAGTTGGTTCTTAGAAAGACATCTTCATTTTACTTTAAAGAGTTGGAGAAACGGCAAATCCATCATTGCACTTTTGAAGATTTCTCAGTGGTTACCCTAACACATACCACAATCCTTTAACATGTAAAAAATAACTGATAGAAATGTAAATGTTGTTTGAAAAGGTAAATTCATCTAGCTGCAGCATCTGTCCATTGCAAGCCTGCTTCTTGTTAACAGAAATATCTTCCTTTTGAAGATGTTTGTAAAATGCAGCAAATTTGCTCCTTCACCTTCCCTTGACAAACTGTATGGATTAACTTTGATTCTGCACTGTATAACTGCCTTTCCAGAACTGTTCTCTTTTGTGAATGCCTTCAAGCTTACAGCTCTTGCCTAATTTTTTTTTAACATTTGGACATCCAAACCAGACCTCTCCCTACTTCTGTTTGAATTTGTGAGGTGAATATTGTAACCAGGGAAATCTAAAGAACAGAAAAAAAAAAATCTAAGAAGCATAAGGTTGAAAATGATCTTAAGAAATCACCCTTTCTAGTACTTTCCCTTGTCCTAAGAGAGGATCAACTACCATTTTGTTGTAACATAATTGTTTTTTCAATCTTGTTCTTACAGGCTTCCCAGTATGGTGCTTTTGCCATCTCCTCAGGCAATCTTTCCCAGTGTTTCTCTACCCTTATCACTAAAGGAGTTTTTTTCTAACATGTACTCTGAATGTAACCTCTAGTGCAATTTTAGTCCATTGGTGAAAGGTCTGTCTTTGCTGGCCCAGAGAACAGACTCTTTGCTTCTTCTATATAGCAGTCTTTTCCATATTTAAAAGCCCTGTATCTTCTTTTTCTCATTATTCCAAACAGTCCTATTACTATCATGATATTTAATGTTTTCTGGTAATCAAGCCTCCACTGCATTGTTCTGCAGATACCCAATGTCATTCTGGAAGTGCAGTTCCACAACCCAAGCATGATCCAGGTGAAAAACATCTGAAAAAAACCCCAAAGTACTAAAATTGAAGCAGTACCATGGGTTAGTGGAGAAAAATATTTTCTTTACCTATTTTGCAGGCTGTTTTCCTGTTTCTACCTCAGTCATATGGCATTTTCCTTTTTACGACAGCTTAACAGTGATGACTTGTGCTTAGCCTGTGATTCACTCTACATTTTTTCTATGCAACTGTAATCCTGTTTACTTTTCCCCTTCCTGTATCGGGAGAACTGATGATGCTATGTCTATTGCACCTATTGAATACTATCTTTTGTGTTTTTCTTAAAAAAACCCAATAACCAGTTTGACAAATTCCTTCTGAATTCTAATTCTGTTCTCTAACACTTTTATTTCCTCTCTGCTTCATGTCCTCTCTAAATGCAACAAGCTTAGTCTCTACTTTGGTTTTGGGATGTTTTATAAAAAGTAACAGATACAAGATAGACCCTTGAGAAACCTCTTTCAGTACATCTCTCCATTTAATAGTGGCCCCATTTTGCTAACCCTTCCTCAGCCTTGCCTTTTCTGATACCATGGGATTTTCAATCTGGACCATACTGTCTTTGCTTCTTTGTAAGAAACATTGCCAAAAGCTTTACTAAAATGAAGATATATGACTTTTTAACTGGAGATCAGTAGCCTGCCAAACCCATAGCAGTCAAATGAAGAGCAGAGCCAAGAAGCCCAACCCTTCCTTATCTGCTCTAACAAATCTATAATCACTGCACAACTTTTCTTCACCTCATTGGTTCCACTTCCTTTTATTTTCTTGATCCATCAATGGAACAATCCTGTAGATGCTGGCTTCCAGGAGTTGCCATAGATTTTATGAAAAATGCATACAAATATTTCAACTGCTAAGCAGATTTCCTGTATTGTATTTTGCTCCCAAGACCAGCTGCTTTCTGCTTCCTCCAAAATTGAAAATCACCTGGATCTGTGTTGTCAAACCAACATCCAGGAACTGATCTTCTTAAGTCATATGGTTCTATTTCTTTTTTTAATAGATAGGTACAGGAGTAAGTTCTTTGACCTTGGCAACATTTTGATCATTATCCAGGAGTTTAAGCCAGAAACTTTCATTATGAAGCGAAATATATTTATCTTCACTGACAGGCGAGAGAGAAAGAAACAACTTACTGATCAGTGTTTTCCCCCAGATGATTTCTGGTATGATTCAAGAGAAACAACATAAATTAATTCACACAGTATTTTGAGTTTTCTTCCAGAACACATACAGTCACTTTTTCCACATCAAACAAAAAATACAGTCTTTGCACTTTAAACCAGTTCCAACAGTACACAAAATTCTCTCACTCTTTTACTTTCTTGGCTAACACCACCCTAATTCTTCCCTTTCAAGGCCTATCCAAGGAATCCGTGCACTACTGACCCAGAGGCATTGTTTCTCTAAACAGCACCAATGAAAAAATTACTAAATTACTTTGTGCAGCTAAAAATACTGGATGTTATATACCACAGGTCTGTCAAGGGTGTCACTAGTAAGTTGCCATAGTTTAAATACTTCTTGGGACCAACCTTTATCCATTGTGTGTATTTTAAAATAATAGATGGGGGAAGTTGAAACCTAAACCAACATAAAATTTTGCCACTTTTCTTTCTCAAAGGGAAAAAAATATACCCTATTTCAAAGACTATTAGACAGGTTTTGTGCCTCAAATTCCATGTGAGATTCTGTTCCTCTTTTCCACAAGAACAAACTATGGCACAACTGCTTTAATTTCAATACTTTGGGGAATAAGCAGGGAAAAGCTTTTCATCAGGTATTTTTTCAGACTTCTGAAATCATGTTGAGTGAGGGCAGAGATCAGATCTCCTGTTCTGAATTGAACTGTACCTGTGGAACAGTTCATTGCTGCCTGAGCACACCAGTTCTCTTCCACTGGAAGTGAGCATATCTCTGCTCTGGTAGCAGCCAGCACTTCCCAATGTGTCCTAGTGAAAATCAACTAGAGTAACAAAGAACTATTATTCAGTTATCAGTTGGGCCTATTTTGATGGGACCAAGTTGTTTTCCTCACTTGCCCAATTTGGCGTCTCTGCAAAACCATATTTACTTCAAAGGAAATGATACAGGAATTTTTGTGTTTAATATTACAAACAAAGATTCCATCTATTACTAAGTCCCTTCTTGTTTGTTTGTTTGTTTGTTTGTTTTCTCTGTCTTCATAGGATTCCCTGTCTGTCTTTCTCTTTTTTCCTCTCTTCTTCCTCATAACCTCCTGATCTCTAATTCTCCCATGGTGAAAAAGAAAGGAAAAATTACAAAATAGAGCTGGGGAAAAGAGCATGAGAATGGCAAAAAGCAGTTAGATAAACTATGCAGCCTGGGCCCAAGTATAATTGTTCTTTCAAAACTTAACTTTTTAGATAATTTACTTTCAAATTAGTATCACAACTATATGCTGTTAGCAAGAAGTTGCATTTTACATCAATTAGGTATAACTATGAATCTCCTTTTCAAGATAAAAATTATTTTAATATATCAGACAAGCAATTAACATTAAAATATGAATCTTGATCTATGTACACTCAGAATCATACAGCTTAACCTGAAACCTGTTAAACACATGACAATATTTGATTTTAATGAACTACAGTCCTAGTCTTTAATGCTTCTTAGTGACATTTATTCCTAGACGCAGAATTCTGAGAGGTGTTTGGCCTTGACTTCAGAACTACAGCAATTTCCACAGAAATTTCTAAGAAGAATGTTGGTCAGTGTTTTAAAACATGGGGCCTAAATTTAGACTGTTAAATCTGTATTTAGCCCTGCAATGTGCTGAGCTCCTGGGCTGTGATCCAAGAAAGCACTTATGAGTTCCCATTAACTTGAAAACACTTTCAGGTCTGTTATTCACTTTACCAAAAGTACTGAACTCAAATACTTAAAATTAGGCATGCACATTAAGTAGCCTGTTGGACTCAGCCTTATACAGTCCCCAGTCCTGTTCTGCTCATAGCTGAGACCCTGACTCACTTTATTTGCGTGACTTGGCCTATTGCGGTAGCATGACCAGCAATAACAGTAAAATTACTCAAACACATTACAGATTTCAGGGCTGTTTTTTCCAAAGAACCAAATGACCATCAGACACATTTGCAGAACCTGCTTTGAGACACGTTTTAAAATATGGTCAATATCTTAGTGGATTTATAATTAATATTCTGTCCTGTTTCTACTTCTGTTATTAATAATAATAGTGTTTTGCACATCCAATCCAGCCTGTGGGCAATATTCACACACTTCTGAAAGCCTGATAAAAGTCCCACAGTAGTGGTTAATAGTCAGTTTTCCATATCTGGGAGGGACAGGATGATGAATACAAGACACTATAGGAAAGTGCATCAGGAAGAACTCTAATACTGATGACAGCAAAATATTGGTATAGGTTGTTTAGGAAATTAACTGAATTTCATTCACTGGAAACCTTTAAGAAGTGGCTAAAGCACCTACAGGAACAATGCTATTCTTGGAGCTGTAGTCAGTCCTTCCTTAAGAGGCAGGATGTACTAGCAAGTTCATAAGGTGCCTTATTTTAAATTTATGCTCCAGGAATTACACAAAAAGAATTTCCTCTATGTGCAGTAAACCCACTTTTAAAAGCACCCCTTGTGCTTGCCACAGGGGCCCTCCCATTCTATGCTGTGTCTCTCTTGTGCCAAATGCCAAGCTGATGGTGTGACTGTATCCTCAACAAGGTAGAGAAACCCCATGGCAGAGATACAGGGCTGAGGGAGCACTGTCTTCTTCCATTTTAACCAATCTTTCCCAGTTGGTTATGGTTCTCATTTACAAGGCAAAATTAACCAGCCATAAGTATAAAGGGAAGTGCTCATTTACTCGCTTGTATTACACCTAATAGAATCATAGAATCATAGAATCATAGAATTGTTTGGCTTGGAAGGGGACCTTGAAGATCACGTAGTTCCAACTCTCCTGCCATAGGCAGGGACACCTTCCACTAGACCAGGTTACTCAAAGCCCCATCCAACCTGGCCTTGAACACCTCCAGGTATGGGGCATCCACAGCTTCCCCGAGCAACCTGTTCCAGTGCCTCACCACCCTCACAATAAAAATTTTTTTCCTGATATCTAATCTACACCTAGTCTCTTTTAAATTGAACCCATTTCTCCTTGTCCTGTCACTACATGCTCTTGTTAATAGTCTTGCCCCTGTAAGTTCCCTTCAGGTAGTGGAAGGCTGCAATTAGGTCTCCCTGAAATGTTCTCTTTTCCAGGCTGAAGGATTCTCAATTCTCTCAGCCTTTCACTTCACAGAATGTATAATATCCAGCTGAACCAGAATTCACTGTTAATTGTAAAAAGGCACAATATGCACATGTCAGATAGTTTGATTGATCACTTTACCTTTACCTTTAGCTTGGGGCACTTCTAAACTTCTCCCTGGGAAATGTATAGAGAGGGAGTTTGGAAATAGGATTTGGAACAGGCTGGAGAGGTCCAGTTAAGATCTGAACTTCTCCAGTGGAAAGATCCAGACTTTGCAAAGAAGGAAATGGAAATATGGAGGAATGCTAGGGCTGGCATTTTCATTTGAGAATGTCTCTGTTAAAAAAAAACAAACACAAAACCAACAACAAAACCAAATAAAACCAACAAAACCCTCAAATAACAAAACCCCTCAAACAACAAAAACCCTCAAACAAGAAAAACTGCCAAACAACAAAAAACCCCACAATAAAACCCCATAACAAACCAACCAAACAAAACCCCCCATGCTGCTTATTTTTTACTTTACTCAATTACAAGAAATGTTTGCTGCTCTAATAAAAAGTCTCCAAATGTAAGAGTTATAGATAAAACCCCAAAATGGCATCCTGAAAACTCAGGAATAGGAGCAGACATTTTCTTTTTTTGAAACTTCTTTTCCTTTCAGCATCCAGATTTATCTCCATTCTGAAACATCTATAAATTCAAACAGTTGTGGAATCCTAAAGGTGTGTGCCTGTAAGTAAAAGCAGACTCCATCTTCAGTACACTCTTCCTCCAAATAATTTCTGAGATACAGATCAGCATCGCAATTGTGTATTTATTGCTAAATGCTTCCTTATGCCTTCATTCTGGGAAACAAAACATGATTCCCAAAAGACTTAAATTGTAGCATTTAGTGTGTGAGATAAAAAGCAAACAGGTTTGTGCCAACCTTTAATTTTTGCACACACAATAAAAAATTGCTATAAACCAAAATAATTAGTCAAGAAGAGAAAAAAATTATATAATTTTGAAATTTTGTCAAGGAATTGGTGAAATTTTTTAATAAAAACTTGAGATCTACCACCGATACTCATGCCCAAGCACAGGCACCTCTAGGAACGGAGCTAACAGTGACATACTAACCTTGTCTGTTGTGGAATTACATTCCTGCAGAAATCCAGGGAGGCAAAGCACAGCACTAGTGCCAGTGGCACATCCAGACATAGTTGGAATTTTCCTAGAGAGTGCAGGGGGGGAGCAGTTCTCTCTTCCTTCCACACACATTATGTAGCTATTGAACTCTGCAAGTCTTGCAAAGAATATACTTTATATTATCTTTTCATTTCCATGGCATCTGTACATTTAAAGCTTCATGCCTCATTGTGTCTGCATGTGATCATCTTGTACATGTATTTAAATAGCTTCTCTTTCCTCTGATCTTGAGAGAAAAAAGCAACACTGAATTCTTTTTCCATTATATATTTTTCACAAAAGAACTACTGTAAAAATTAATCAAAGATATGCTGCTTTTTATTGTTATTTTTTTAATTTTGGGGGGTACTGTTCCTCATATTGCAGCGGTTTTGAAATTGAAACGTTGCACTGCTGAGAAAGTGCCATGAAAATATAACCCACTACATTCCAGGAAAATAAATAAGCAAGGCCACCCAAATTTTCAATTAGTGCTAGTGCAGTATGCAGGAAATGGCTGGAGAACCGTCAAAGGCAGCCTTAGGCTGGGTCGTGGATACGGAACAGTGACAGGAAGGTTTGAAGCAGGAATACAGGCTCAGTGTGAAGATGGCTCTTCTCCAAGGAAAACTGCATACTAATAGGTTAATACTGATTTCCTGAAACATACAGCCTGGGTATTACATGCTGGAATTTACATTCTGACAAAGGCAATTGCTGAGCCTCAAGACTTTGCTTTTTTGGTGATGAAATAACACTAGAAAGTTCAAACTGTATTATATATTTCATGTTTTAAGCTTATTAAACATTCAAAGTACAAACTGTGCACATATTTTTAAGCCACCTGAAATAGCAACAGACTCACTAGTTTGGGAAACTAGTATGAGAAACATTACATTTCAACAGGTCAAGCTTGTTTGGAGTAATCCCAGCAAAAGATACCGACCAAGGTGAAGTGATGCCACTTTCAGAGTAAATCTGTCTGGAATTCAGAAATATTGCCCAATCATGCAGACACATACAAGATATCAAGCAGATACAATCAGGAATGAAACACTTTTCCTTTAGCACAGAGAAGCCTTTTTAGACAAAGATATGTGGAAGATATCCGAAGACTTGGTTGGACAAAGCACTTCAGAAAATAAAAAAATGAAAATCACAAGTGAAGACACTACATCTCTTTCTGCAAGTCAGAGAGAGGGCTCCCACTGATGACAGAAGGTGCTGTGCCAGACCTTCATCCTGAAAGTAAGTGCCTAAAACAAGAATAAAATGAATAAAGGAAAGAAACTTAATGAGAAAGACCAGTCTAGCTACGGAATCCAGCTACCCTTTCCCTACAAATGTCCTCCTATTCTCTTCTATCCAACTGATGTTGCAAGTGTCAGCTGAGGGTGGCACTGCAGCATTGCTGAAGACCCTCATCCCCTCAGCCAGACTCATGTACTACCTTGGCTGTCTTTATAGAGAGTAGCTGGGAGAGGAGCACAAAAAGCATGTGCATCAACAAGTGGAAGTAGGGAAGAGATAATGGCTTTTCCACTAGCATCTGCAGGGCCATGAGTTTTCTTTGTATCCATCTTAATATCAGCAGGAATTGCTTTTTCAATCATGTTTTCATGATATTTTCAATCCCGTTTTTACAATACTACTAGAGCAAGCATGAACCCATGTCACAGCAAGCGGCCAGTGGTGCCCAGCTGTCCTGACCCCAGGCAGCCATTTAAATCACAGACTGTGCCTGTACTGGTCAATCATATTTATTTATGAGGGACACACCATTTTCATTGTCTCTCATCGTTTGGAGAACTGGAAGCCATACTGCAAATATTTTTAATACTCCCAATTGCACTAAAGTCACTGGGAATTCTTTCCAGATAGAACCTGGAAAAACTGAGCCACAACAAGAAACACTAATTACTTGCCATAGGAGGCAGAAACAATCCCCTTTCAGTTCCAGCCTCTCCCTAGGAAATGTTCTGTGGGATTGAATTTGCTGAAAACTACTTGGGGTCCATTGAGTGATGCACTTTCCACTTCTTCTCAGGGAAGCTGTTTTATATAAGCTGTGTAAAAAATTTAATCAGCACAGAGTATTTTAAACTTTAAGTACCCATACCTTCCCTGAAACCTTTTTAGTTTAAAGTCAATAACTGTGTCACTTGCCTATAAAGGAGAAATTAACAGAGCAAGGAAGTGAAGGGAATTTGGGGAGTTTAAATTTGTCTTCACACATAATGGTACATTTTTTGCTCATATGTGATAATTATTTAATCAAATGTAATTTGCCCAGTGGTGTTTCACATGACACCACTGCCAATCACCCCAAAGCAAATAAATCTTTCAGGTGGTGAAGGGAGCGTTTACTCATCTGTCTTTTGGAGAGCTGCATGCTGTGAATGCTGAATGGCACATCTAATATTGCTAAAGTAATCCATGGGCAGCTAACTGGAATGGCACCAATTCATGGCAGCACTTACACATTTTGGGGAGCCTAGACAACCTTTACAGAAACTTGGGCATGTGTGTAAGGCTGTTTGTATACTCAATCATTGTCCTGGATCAAGGTGCTCTGCTGAACTGAGGCGACAGCTTTTATGAAAAGGTACTTCTTCCCTATAGGAAGAAAGTGCCTCATTTCTTTTCCATATGAACACTTGATCCACGATAAATTTTTATAAAGTTCCCCTTCACCAAGTTTCTTAACTGCTGAAGAATAAATATTTAAAGAATCACAAATGCTATAATCAAAACCACATAAGATGCTGCAAGAGTGTTCCCCTTTGTACAAAAAACCAAAGGAGCTCAAGCTTGCAGAAAGCTTCATTTTCCTGGTTTGAAAACTGATCTCCTGTATGATATACCACGTATTATCTTTGTGCAGTATTTTTAAAACAATACCTTAAATGCCATTGGTTTAATTCTTACCATATTACTATAACAAAACTATGGAAGCTCTGCAGAAGACCAACGAAGAGGAGGTTTGGGGGTCACATCTGCAGGGTACTGAGGTCTTTAGCTTCTATTTGGTGAAGTTCTGGGGATTAGACCCATGTTTGAGGTTAAGGACATGCCTGAGTGCCTTGCTGGGTGGGAAACAGAGTATTGAGCACCTGGCAGGAATGAGTCCTTTTCTGGCACTCAGGACAGCAAATTCCTTAGGGTGAATAAAAGCTGTTAAAAAGAAATAAATAAACCCCCCAAATGTTTCCTAATTGTAATAGGTAAATTACACCTGTAACACCTTCAGAAGCAGAGATCACCTGATGGAATCTACCAACTGATTTCAGAAATATAAATAATTATATATGTACATAAAGCTGAAATAGAAGACTTTAAGTCATTTGGGTAAAAGTCCTGGTTCCATGGAAGCAAATGGGACCATTACCATTTTCGACACGGGACCAGGATTTTTCTCATCCCTTTCACATGACACAGGCTGATTTGGAGCTTCTTCTGACTCAGAATTTGACTCTAATATTAAGTTAAATGGCAATTTCCTATGGCCAGTGACCAAATTATCCAATAATGTCTGCTTAATACAATCAAAATAAAAAAGGTGGAAGTCATGTTATTTTAATGCAAATGATTCTTTTCCCCTGAATTTTAATCAAAAGAGACAGAAGGATCAAGTTAATCAACCACAAATTTACAGTAATTCAGAGGTAAACAACACCTTTGCCCAGGTAAAACTCTTTCTCAATTCTAAGTCTTCTTCACTTCTTTCCTTCCTGATCAGTACTGGAAAAAAAAAAAAAAAAAAAAAAAAAAAAAAAAAAAAAAAAAAAAGAAAGAAAAGCTTTTCTACTTAGGAAGGCAGGAAAAACTACAGGAAGTTTAACCACAATGCCTCTGGACTCCTGGAGATCAAAGGTAGTTTCCTGCTTTCCCCTTCAGACCATCATACAATTGCTCTGGGAGAAAAAAATGGAAAGTGTACATAGTAAAAGGTAAGGGGACTGTCCCGGATACATTCATGGGCTCTGACAGTCACCTGGATGCTCAAATGCTCCTGCAGCAGTTACGTAGCAGATCCACAACCAGCAGCCAAGCATCCCAGCTTCAGAATTTGGGCTTCAGTCCCCATCCATACACCTGCACTGAAATTCTAGCCCAGTGCCAGATTGCCTGCAAACCAGCACTGGCTTCAGCAGAAGCAGAACACGATCAGAAGCAGTTTTCACCTTGCGTGTTCTGTATGTTTGTAATTACTTGTGAATTAATGTGGAACATTCCTATACAAGTTCTCTTTTCACCAGCAAAAGGCATAACCCTGTATTTGAACCTGGGGAGAATGAGAAATTTGTTGTTGGGGTCAATGTTTTATTTTTTTTTGTTTCACTTTCAGCCTCCAGGCATAAATGCTACACTGAGAAAATGACTGTTTAGGAGTGGGGTCTCACTCTCCATTTACGTTATCCCTAATTCTCACAGTAGCTACAAGGAACAAAATAATTCAACAATATTTTTCCACTGTAAATAGCTAAGGATTAATTTTAAACCCAATGCAGGAGCTGAAGAACTAGTAGAAGAAGGAGATGAAAAACTAACAGACACATGTTCATGAAACCATTAATGAAACCAAAGCCCTTTAGCAAAATAACCTACCTTGTTGGTCTCTGACATATCACTATGCGTTTCTCCTCTCTCCAGATACATCACCACAGTAAAAGACTTATATAAATAAACTAGCTCAGCTTAAAAATAAGTGTGGTAACAGAAAGAGGAGGAATTAGACATGCAGCCTTCTGCAAACGATAAATTCTTATGCACAAAACTATCATGGTTTTGATTTATGTTCTGTTCAAGTTTTCTGGTTTTCCCAAACCACCAGAGGGAGCCCAAAACCTCTCATAAATATAAGAAAAGGCATACTGGAGTCACCAATGAAGAAAATGGAGTCAGAATTAGACTATATTTCAAAGAAATACACTAATTACGCATTCACCAAGATCCATATAGATGCAAAAGTTCTGGACAGTGATGCTTGAATCATATAGAATTATACTGGAAGAATCCTTTAAATTTGATCTTGACAATTATTAATGCAACTCATAATAGTTTGAGCATGCCAAAATACACACATTAGTGTTGAGGATGAAATGATGTAGATAGCCATATAGCATACATTACATTATCAGTTAGGAACATACTTTTGAGCTCTGCTTCTGAATCAGCATAATGCTGTCGGGTGCACAGACAAGTGAAGCTATTTACAACATGGCCTAAGGGGCTGCTTCACATAATTGCCAGTGTTTACTCCTTTATAAGTGCTGATGGCTATGGCAATCACTGGGGAAAAGCTGATTCTTTGGATAAAAGAGAGAGGAGCACAGTGTCATGAAGCACTGATTGCATGACTATCACACAGAAACATTTCAAAATCTGGACTGATATACTGTATGATTTGCTACTGATTTGGCTCTCCATCAGCTGGTCACTGATTAATCTAACTAAGTGTTATCTTGGCTAGAAAACAAAGTAAATAAGGAACTATGTGGATGGTCCAAATGGGCTTGCCAGACCACTTTTACCAGAGAAGGCTAAAAATGCCAACTGTAAGTCACGATTTGTTGTTCCGATCACCTTATATGAAGGTTCTTCCAAAAGGCTTAATAGGGTCTAGCTAAAACAAAAGTAGATCCTAGAAAAAGCCCAAGAAGTTTGGCATGATGATACAGCAAGTGGCATATAATTTGTTTGCCTTTTCCAGATCAATATCTTCAGAATGCAAGTCCTAGTTTTATAGCTATGGGAAGAAATTTAAAACTTCAAAGTGCAGAAAAGCCTAAGAGGAAGATGGACAAAATATAAGTTCCAATAGCAGGACCTGACACACGAAAACACTGTTTCTTTGAACAACCAAGCAAAATTATTGAAGATTAGATGAGCTCATCTACACAAGAACTGATTCTTAACCTTTATTACTCTCAGGAAAGGTTCTACAACAGACTCCTTTTTTTCTGGGCATAGAAGAAAAAACAGCTTTGAGCAACCTGATCTAGGGGAAGGTGTCCCTGTTCATGGAAGTGGTGTTGAGACTAGATTCTAGAGGTCCCTTCCAAAGCAAACCATTCTATGATACTGTATACATCTTTTCATTGATGAATTGTCACAGGTCTTAATTGCAACATTTTTCAAACCAAACTTCATCTCTGGTTCTGGAGGTGCACACAGAACATAATTACGTACAGCTTTTAAAGATATAATTGTAGAGCATTATTTTCAGCTTTTACAGCAAACTCTTGCCTTTTGTTTTAATTCCACTCCTGTGACCTCAGCAATGGAGGAAATAGTTCTTTTCTAGTTTTAGCTCTGCAGTGCCCTGGGGAAGAAGATAGTTTAAATGATGCCTGTAGTGCTTGACTAATATGCAGTTCTCTTTACACACACATTACAAATAGACTAGTCGATGCCAAAAAGTAAAAGCCAGTAAAACTTCAACTGATAATATTCCTGCAGCGCATATCTCGACTACAGCTATGAGTTCTGTAACATTACTGATCTCAACAAAAAAAAGGTCTAATTCAGCAGTCAAAATGAGCACTCTGATCTACCTTACTTGGTCCATAGGATAATTCATTAAAGATACTTAAATATTAAATAAATAAAAGGAACAAAAGGTAACATCATGTTATCTCTGGCTCACTTCCTTTCTAGGAGACACAGCACAGAATTGCAGCCAGTTTATTATTTGACTACTCTGCACATGAGGGATCAAGTAGAGATCAGTTAATTAAAAAAAAGAGGATATTATTAGAACACCATCATTAAGGGGGGAAATTGTTTGAAAGCCAGGAAATTCCTCGTTTAGTGTTCATAAAGTCCTGACTGTTAGAGCTTCCTCATTAGGAGAGAAAATTCATTCTACCAGAGGGTGCATAGATTACAAGGTGCAGAAGAGGGTGCAGGAAAAGTGCACATATTGCCATCAGGTAAAAAAAGCGCATCCCATCACTGGATACAAGTCCATCCTGACAAAGTTCTGCAAGGACCAGAGCAAAACCACCAAACATAACTCTCATGTCACAACTCTCATGGAGCCACATGAAATCCCATCCATGTCTGCTCTTACTGCTTTAGAGTGACAAAAGATAGCTATTTGCAAAATGTAAAATGGACACAAAAATCTCTTGTTCTTCATCCAAATTGCAGATGCCCTTCCTCCCCTTGGACCATCCCTGGAAAGGCTGCAACCAAGTCTGGAGGGCTGCAGTGGGTGACAGTGTGCTCATGCAGATAGGGAAGGAGGGGTGGCCATGCCAGGGAGGCTGTGTTATCCGCGTGGTGGCTGGCACCCCATGGGACCTGCCAGGGCTCTGCTATCTGTGACAGCATCTGGATTCACCTCCAAACCACACACATAGTCAGCCAGGCACTCCAGTAAGCCTGGGAGCTGGCTGTGGTGGGATGCATTAAAATTCCTATGCCCAGGAGGCAAGCGTAGGACTGTAGCTGTTGCTGAAACTCAGCTTCCCCAGCCTTAGGCTCCTTCCTCTCCCCCATTCCCACGACTCGGCACAGTTGGGGATCACTTCTGGTGCCTTGGCTGGCTGTCACTCCCTGCCCATCTCTCTTTGAGCCCATGAGTCACTTCCTCTCCTCAGATCTCACCTTTCAAAACTTCCTTTTTCCTTTTTGGGGGTACGTCTGAAAGCCTCTTTTGAAAGCAGGCATTGGGCTTACTTATCCATGGACAAAAGTGCCTCTGGAAAGCAGCAAGTTCTCATGTCTGAGGATACACAGTCAAGACCTTACAGCCACATTCATGTCATCCCCATCATGCTGGGGTGCACAGCTCCGCAGTGGCATCCTCCAGTCCTCTGCTCTGACACCCTGGATGTGGTGGCAGAGGGCTTCTTGCTCTGTAACTTGCCTGCAGGTGTGGGATAGACAGAGAAAAAAGGAGAGAAAAGAGAAGCCCAGTTCATTCCAGTTTCCCTTGCTGGCCCCAGCTGCTGCCTCTTGCTCAGAGAGCAGCAGCCCTGGGGTTCAGTTGCAGCTGGAGAGAAAGCAAGAAAGTAAAATCAAAGGAGCTTTGACTTAAAAAATGGAGTACATTTCTTTTATCCTTTGTTTTTTGAGCTGTTGGGAATTCAGATTTAAATTTTTCTCTACAGCCATGAGGGTTAGAGATCTGTTTCTTGGAGAGTAATAGTTAACCCTTCTGAAACCAGTGGCAGTTGCCAGGAGCTCCTCTAGCACCCCACTAGTGCCATCCCCTGGGAAGCTCCCAGCTCTTCATGATACTCCCTCACATATGATGGAGAGTTCATTTATCCCTGCCCCTCATAGGCAATGAGCACCAGGAAATTCAAAGGGGGAGGAGAGTGTGGATATTAGGGGAGAGGTGTGTTGGGGGAACCTGTCAGGGTTTGAGTGGTGGTTCAGGCACAACTGGGAGATTTCTGTGTTATCAGCACAATAATCATATTGGCTAACAACTTAATCTGCAGGTACAGAGGCCAAATCTGTCTGCACTCAGCAATTCAGAATGAAGCTGTTAGTTAACTATGTTATTTGTCACTGCGGTTTCAGGATTATGCTGTTGGATGAGTGTGCTTTGACTTCTCCAGTTTTGAACTGTTTGTAAGGCTTTTTGTTCTGCTCCAGGACCTCTGAGACCTGATGTTTTGCCTCCATGTAAGGTTGTTATCAATTCTTTACTGTGTAGCACTATTAGGACAGGAAAAGTAAAGTTATTTGGGCCAGATTCTCGGCTCAAAGGCAAATCTGGAACAGGGTGCTATGCAGGTTCATCCTGGCTGAGAATTTAGGCTACATTGTAATGGGCTTGTGGAAGAGATCATATGTTTGAGTTGTTTTACAGCAGGGACTTGCAGTTTTCATGCTAATTTCATGCCATGCTAGTTAAGTCACTGGGAAGACAACAGCAGTATTTAAATTAAGCATGCAAATGGATGTGGTATTGAAAGATACTGTTTCATTAGTATCTTCCATTTTCAAACATTATGATGCTTTTCATGGCCAAATACACCCACACAACTGAGAGGGAACATGGAGAAAATAAACTGTGTGTATAGATTCCCATGTGTTGCCATACTGCTGTTACAGAGCTGCATCACTTCTAGTCAGTGGGTTTTGGTCCTGGCCAGTCTGCCATGATTTTGCTGCCCCAACTTGAGACTGCGACATAAGTCCTACTGATGCCATGTGTCATCGAGACACCATCACTTGCTTTGTGATCTGGGAATACAGATCAAAAGTCACTGGTTAAAGAAAATCATCTATATCCTCTCTAAATTATAAGAGTTGTTAAAACTATAGAGGTGAGGCGAATTTGTTTTAAAATTTGTTTTACTCACTTTCCACTGCAAGTGTGAGAAGCAGACTGTGCCCCATAATTCCTTGTTTCCTAAAGCCCACCCAAATTGCTGTATAAATATAGACAGCTCTGAAATGTACAACATGGTGTAATCACTGAGAGTACGTGCTCCACCACTGCTAAATGGAACACCATGGCAATCAGATGCAGTCCCTGCTCTGAGTTATCCCCAGAGGAAAAGCAGCCTAGCAGCCAAACTACTCAAAGGGAATAAATTAGTAACACAGTATTCCCACTGAAGCCTTGTATGCCATATCACCTAAAATCTATTTTTGTCACAACACAGAACCCTTCTACCCACAGAACACATTTCCCTGGACCCTGATGTAGGACAAGCTGGTATTTTTTTTTTTCCATCTGAGAAAAATAAAAAATCTCCAAATTTCTGAATTTTGGGTGATTAACTGTTGGTAATAATACATTCTTGCCTTGCTGAAAACTTAGCACATGCATTTGGATCGCTATATGCAGTTTTCTAAGGCAGTAAATTAAACTGTCAGGCATTAGAGGACTCTGTGTGCCTTCCTAGGCAGGAATAAAAAGTAGGAATAACAAGTGCTTGCCAGTAACATTGGGTGAGCAACACTAATACAGATAGGAGCAAAATTTTCCAGGGGAAGAAGTGCCAATTTTACATAAAAAGATTAATAAATTACAATAAAGTCAAAATGGGAACACACTCCCTCCTCCAACATTTTCATTGTTTTTATATTCACAAGGTTTTATATAAATGACAAAACCCGCAAAACTTATCTTACTACTAAATCTAAATAATTTATTTTTCAGATGCAATTTTTTTCCAACACTTCATTGCTGTAGATTCCTTATCACAAAGTAACAAAGAAATGGATTTCTCTTTTCAGAACAAGAGAGCGGCTTTGGGAATTCCTGTATTCATTCAGCTTTTCATTACAAACATCATCCATCATGCCTTACATCCCTTACACTGGACTGTAGAAAACATACCAGAAATTCTACTTGGAACAGCAATGCATCTTGAACAAAGCTGACTAAGCTCAAAATTAAGTTTTCAACAACTACATGTTAAAAAGAAAATCAGTGAAAGAAAAACAGCAAGCTCTACTGAACAAACATCCCACTCTTAAAAAAACCCATGTTTTGATTGATGATGGAAAAAGCCATGACATTTTAGGTGCCTTAAAAGAAATTTCAAGGATCACACTAAAAAGAAAGTTGGCATTGTATTAAAATATAGTTATCCCAAGAGATAACTGTAATATACTGTGAAACAAGGACATAGACTGGCTTTTCCCATTTCTCAAAGTAGTTCAGTAAATCTTTCTTTCTTCATCTCATGTCCCCAAGTGAGGGAGTTTACCTTCAGGATCATCAACTTTCCTGGTTGTGAAGCAGCTCTAATCCACTTACTTGATCCTCCTGCAATCAATTAATGCTATGATAATCCTGTCCTGGCCAGGCACAATGTGGAAAACCTAATATATCACATTATCTACAAGAAAAGTATTTAGGAATCTAGTTCTGTATCCAAGACACTTTTACCTCTACATAAAGGTCAGGACGAAACACTCAGTAAGATTTATGATATCTACAAAAACAGCAAGGTAAGCTCTGAGGAGAAGCAATATCTTTCATCAGATCAACTGATACTGCTGGAAAAAGCAGACAGCCTTTCATGCACAGAGACCCAGTGTAGATATGGGCAACATCTGAAGTTTAGTTTGGATTAGCCCTGCAGTGAAGACAAGTCTTCTGGCATTGGACATTTACACAAATGACTCTTTTGAAGGTAATTTTTTTATCCTCTTTATGGAAAACATTTTCATGGTGTAATTAGAAATAAATTTTTAGCTTTTATTTTTAGGACAGCAAAGCCCCAGATATTTCCATAGGATCTTGTGTGCTAGAACTAATAATGCAAATGCATTTGTCAAAATTAGTTATATTTTTAGTCTTGGAAGCCTCTGTCCAGTTTCACAGATTATTAAACTGAGTACAGCAATTCCAGAGAATTGATGGTTCTTTTCCGACGGCTCAATTTCTATCCTTACAGACAGCACGAATCACATACTTTCATGAGAAAGCGTAGGTCAGTGGAATTACTATGCAAAATGCAACTTCCTCTGGAGCAAACTTGTCAAGTGAATGTCTTCACTTATAGTGCTTTGGATGCTACTCTGAATGTCATTTTTGCAAAGCAGTACCATTTTGGGAGAAGTAACATGCCGTTATTCTTTCTTGTATGTGCCTAGGTTTGTTTATCTACTTCCAGTCAGTTACGGAGGCAACAAAATGGCACTGGTCTCCCCATGGGCATATGACATTTACATATGTCATCTTTGTGTGGCCAAAACTGATCTGAGAACAGAACTGCCTGAATTTTGTCCTGAATTTCCATTACCACTGTGCATTATCAGTGGGATTCTTGAACATTTACACAATCCCAGTTAGCTACAGCTGTGCAATCCCATGGCAAGTTCCTCCTCTGTGTATAGGATCTTCCATTGCTATATCCTATTTTATTTCTCTTCCAGATATAGAAAGAGGAGTGCAATGGAAAATCATGGAAACAAAAACAAAAGAAAAGACTGAGCACCTCACAGTAGTATTGTTTTGCTCACAGGCAGCCTTGCCAGCACAAAGGAAATGAGGTGTACTCACACTGAAAAGAAACAGGCCCCTTCTGCGTGGCCAGGGCCCCTGAGCTTCTACTGGTAAGGCTGCTGGTGCTCCTGGCTAGGGCTCTGGAAGAAAACTGCTGGGACCTTCTTGCCTTACCACCCTCCTGGGCAAGCGCAGCTTCCACCTCTCTGGGTGGTCTTTCCAGCAATGGAGGTCTTGTCCTTCTGCTCCTGGTGTGACCCAGGAGTGAACTGAGCTCATTAAATGTATTTGCCTTTCCTTTGGAAAAAAAAAGGAAAAAAGGTGGAAATAGATACAGTCAAGAAATTATACTACATTTCTATTAAAAAAAAAAAGACATTGTACTTGTTTGTAGAAATCAAAAGCTTTTCACCCATGTGGTGCTTCTTTCTTGAGAGACCAGAGCAATTGTCAGATCAAATATTTCAAGACACGTCATTTCCAGAAGAGAGGAGTTAGACACACTCTTGATCGTGTGCTTCTGTTTATTCTGCGTAAGGGATCTAGGACACCTGTGTTAGTTTTAAAGCTACTACATGTACAGCACTTGACTGCTATATTTTGGCAAGTCCCAGCTGTTATTTCACATGTGTGAACTAAGAAAATACCCAAGGTAAATACAGACTTAGAAGAAGTACCAAAAACATTTACAATAAAGTGTAAGTATAGCCCAGTATGTTAACTTGCTAATATATACAGTGTGTTGGCCCTGATCTATTTCCCTTTAGAGAGGCAAAGGAAAAGAGATGCAACAAAGCCTGTATGAAACACCACAACTGGTTACCAGTTATTTCTCCTAAAGCAGCAGCAACAATATGAATTGGGTTTCTCATATATTTCTTTACTTACAGTTGTTACCAGCCGAGCTTACGCAACTGTGGGCAATGCAGAATAGAAACAACTTTTTTTCTGTTCATTTTGTGCATCTGACAGCATTTAATTAAAAAATCAGTTTCAATCCAGATTACTTACATGTGTGCACATGTACACGCACAATGTTAAAAGGACATTACTGATGATAATTTATTTTTCTCTGCTCTTTCTGCATTTCATAATATCCCTTCTCTCTTGAAATACTGCCAGAGAAGATTGTCTTTAATAGACTTCAGTACTGTCAAAAGAACCTCAGGAAATGAGGACTGAGTTGCACCCAAGGTCCACTGTATGCCACCAGCACTCTGATTAAACATACTTCTTTGTATAGGAGGTAAAGATCTGCACCCCCTATGTCTTGCCTTCAAAAACCAATATTCTGTCCACTTTCCATCTCCTCTAATTAAAGCCAACTACTTTGACCTGCTTGGTTTCTCCTCCAGAAATTATGTTCTGTTTTAACCTCTTCTTGACCACATTTTGAATTATGCCTCAGAAACTCCTAGATTTCACTAGAAATGAGTTGTACTAGAAAAACAGGGTTACTTTATCTCCATGATTTCCTGTATATGGGTCACATCCTTTTAAGTACAATCACCAGCTCTGTAAATAGTATCCTTAGAGGTAAGCTTTCCAGCTGCCTCCTGACATAGCCTGACATACCACCCTGTAGTCTGGGAGCCATATATTCTATGGGGCAAACAAATGAAAAAACAAGCTATCCATTCAAATTAAAGGAGTCAAATAAGGAATTTCCAGGCAGCAACCTAATCCCAGAGTAATGTTTCCTGAGGTATTTCAGACAGAAGCCTAGCAGGTATGAGAAGGTGAAGAAAAAAATGTTACTTAGTGAAAAGACTAAAATTTTGTAATGGGATGGCAGCACTTTTTGTATCCAGGGTCAGCTCAAGCTCCAAAGGAACATTTCCAATGTTTTAGCTCTCACTTGCTTATGTAGTCCTGATGTAAGTGAGATCTGTTCTGGTGAAGTTATGCAATGGGTAATTTAGCTTGCTGTGTGAGAACCACACACCATTTCGTAATTAACTAATTTCTCACTCAAAAGCTTTCAGGACTAAAAGACAAATATCATATTTGTCCCATGTTTGACATGGAAATGTTCAATTGAAATATCATGTCCCTCTAATTATAGGTGCTTCAAACTCAGTAATGTTTTGCTTACATCAGTCACTGATCATTCACTGCTTCCATTGATCATAATCCTGGGTTGCTGTAGTTCACTCAGCAGTAATTCTAGCTGGCTTTCATCATTCCATGGAAAACATATATGAGCAATTAAATCCCTCAGCAGAAGGAGTCAACCTCATTTGGAGATTTATAAAAGCATTGCAGAAAAAACCCCATGTAAATATTTATGTGAGCAATAGCAATGAATAATTATGTTAATATCTGATAACAATACAGCTCATTTTGCCAATGGTGAATTACTAATTTGATTTGATTCTTGAGAGCTTCCTGGATAACCTGAAAAGAAGAAGGGAGGGGGTAGGAAGACAAGGAAAAGGCACATGCAGTTATCTATGGAAGTTCATAGAAAGCCCCCTATGCAGTGCAATGTAGAAAACATTCATTTACAGTAGTGATATAACTATAAAATAGTTTAAAATAATATTTAGAAGCAACAAAGTATATCCCATTACTTTAAGGCAAGAAAAGTATGTGGCCCAGGCAGAGAAAATTTTGCCTCACTCAGTTGTGACCTAGCAGGTTTGTGCATACTGAACTCTGATCAACTCTTTCCACTGTTCATTCAGTTCCACCTGCTCTGCTGACTTGTTTGAAGTCCTGCAGAAAATCTGTCTGAGGGTGGGGAATGAAGAAAGGTCTTCTTGCCCCATGCTGTAACCATGAGACCACCCTCCTATGTAAGAGCCTGAAGGCATCACAATATCAGGTTAAAGGCACTTCTATAGCTTTCCATATAGTTTAGTGAAAATAACTTTGCAATACTAGAGAATAGGCAGTAAGCATAATGGTTTGAGGGCTGATAGCTCTGTCATGAAATATTTACATCAGGCTAATACTGGCTTAATATTGTCTTTACAAGCTCCCATTGCGATGATTTATACATTCTTCCAAGCCTTGAAAGAAATAAATGAGGCTTAGCATTAGCTTTCTAATGACTATAAAGACTTCTATAAAGAAGGAACATAACCAGTGCATAGCTGTCTATGTGTAGATAATGTTAGTAATAAAGAATTGTAAGGGATGCTCATTTTGTGTATGCATATACAATATGTAGTAAAAGGAACAAGAGAAAAAAAGGAGATGCAAAGCTGCAGAAACAAATTGGCTTGGTTGCCAGACTTAAAAAAAAAAAAAAAAAATTTGCAAAAAGGAGCATGCACAACAAAATAGCAAAATAAGTTTTCATTAAAATAATCCACAGGCCACCATCCTATAGACTTCTGAACAAAAGCAATTCCTCATGATTTAGATATCCCTCATGATGGAAATTTTTATAACTCACCAGCAAAAGACAGTTTGGTGCAAAAAGATCATATTTATAATCACAGAATGATTTAAACCTTCAGAGGCAGGGCTAATGTTAGGTCAGATTTAGTGTTCATGCCTGAAGTTCCTAAACCAAGAAAGATTAATTTTTTTTTAATTCTATCCTTACAATATTTGTCAGTATTTCGATTGTAGGAGTGGCTGGACGGACACCACCAGCCACCTGGATGATACAAGAAGAAGAAAAAAAAATACTAAAGCAAAAATATTGTGGTCCTGAGCTAGCCAGAGCTAAGATTAGTGTGTGTGTGAAAAGAATCACAAGGTCAAGCTGGAAAGCTGCTTGAAGCATGGTTGTTCTCTGTGGCTGGAAGCAGTCACATGGGTGTGTGTGGTATGTGGGGAGATAAAGAAACATCTGCCTGGCTGGAGAGCTCAGACCCAGGGTTAGGCAGAGAGTCTGTATATAGGTATGGAGTAATAAAGTTACAAGAGAGTTCTTCCTGGACAAAAGTCTATCCTGCTTGAATTCATTCACCACAAACAGTGCAGAGTGAGGGATTTTTCCTGCATTCAATTACCATATAAACCTAGCCCAAGCAAGAGACATCTCATTTACTCTTTAAAGTTTTGTTTACACCTGTTGCATCCAAACCAGAGACAGTTTCAGAGATCAGTTTCTTTACTGACCTTATTTCAATACCTTCAAAAAATTTCTTCCAGCTCTCACGGAAGCTCTCACGTCCCTCAGAGAAACATCCTAAAGCTCTACCAAGGTCTAGTTACTTCCACCATGGACCAGAAACATTGAATTGCTTTTGCCTTTCCAGCAAATGTTACAGTGCTGGAGAGGCTACCCCTGTTCCAAACATCTTACATGTGGGCTTTTAGCAGGATGTTCTTCCATGACTAGCTTTGGTAGCTGGAAGAGCTGTTTCCATGCACTTTTTGTCATTATATGACTGGTTTGTATTTATTCTCTGTACTGCATTTCATTTCAGATGCAAACTTGCCTCTGTCCCAGTGCCTACAAAACAACTGAAAATGGACAAACATTGGACTTCCAGTGGTCCTTCCACTGACTGCAAGGATCGTCTATCATTTGCTCCTTCTAAGACTACAGTGTTAACACAGTTAATAATATATCATGCATGCCTTGATCCTTCCAGCTCACAGACATAATGGCTGAGAGTGCTACGAGGAGGAATTGTTTTTAATTGCACAACATGAAAAAAGTCTCTTCCAAAACAAGTAGGTACTAAGAGAAAGCTGTTTTGGAGATACAAAGCCTTATAAGGGCTTCTTCAAGGAGTTAGACCCATGCAGAACTATCAGTACAATGAGAGATTAGTACTGAGTAGAGCGGAGTGGAGATTATGAGTAAGGAAAAGAAAGTGACTGTAGCGTCTTAAAAGAAACAGTCTATCTTTATTGCCTTTTAAATCAATTAGGGATCAGACCACCAGCATTTCTACATCCTGCTTTTGCTCACGGTACTCACAGATTATAAAAATGTTGACATTTCACTTACACTTGATAATTATTTTTTTTTTTTAAAAGACATGTTATTTTTAGATGCATTATTTTTTATAAGTAATGTTTTAGCTGTGATGGTCTAAGGGTATAACCAAGGCCAGATGTGTAGAAAGAAGTATTGTCTTTCATTGTAACTAAAATAGTTGAAAAAATAGACAAGATTTAGAACATGCAACCACTCTCCAGGTAAAAGGAATAAAACATCCTCAATTGCATCAAGCTCAACTGAGGAAAGAGCTGAACTATGAAGTTACTGTCAGTGACCTCCTTGTACAGGCTTACTGGGAGAAAGAGGCACAAAACCTATCCATCCTCTGCACTGTCCAAGAGGAGTCCCCATTTATGATTCCTGATTCTGAAGAAGTTTGGGGATTGCTGTCCCCAGAGACTGTGAGGAACAGGACTCTTTTTTTCTCCTCTCTGGGTGTCATGCATGACAGGCTTCTATTGACAGGACTTTTATAGCAGCAGTGGGTAGTTCCGAGGCAGACAGACATCTTGGTGGTCAGTGCACATTTGTATGGCACATTTGTACATATTGTATCTTTGTAATGCATTTGTTGACAAAGGATGGCAAACGGGCTTTTCACTGCAATCTCACTGCTTTGCTCCTTGACCAGTAGGTAGCACTGTTTAAATCAATGGGACCAAACTCAAAGCGTAACATTCAGGGTGGATTTAAGTCTTTGAAGAGATGAGACCTGAAAGAACAAAATCACTGTCTTTATAAATCCTGCAGATGGCATTGCTCAAGCAAGCATATTTGAATTCTTCATGAAAAGAAAAGCATATCTGAATAAAAACTATGCAAGCACAAAAAGCTACTAATAGTCCGTTCCTTCTACTTTCTAGTATATTTTCCCTTGGGTTCAGCTGCACTTAGTAAATATATATAAAGCAAAGCTTTGTGTCCTCAAGCCTGACTTTGTATCCTTGCTCTGTAGAGGTAAATAAATAAATAGGAACACTAATGAAATGTTGTTAGAATTTGGATGAGGAGGCAGAGATTTAATAAATGCTTCTAAAATACAGTCTTTTAAAAATAAATGCACACCTTTTGGAAACCATTCTGTTCCCATTATAGTGCGATTAACAGAGATGTAATCACAAATATTTCACAAGGACACTAATCCAGCCAGGCAATAGAAACAGTGCTCTCAATGGGCAAGCAACAATGAGTGAAAAAGAAGGCAGTAGCAAATGCTGTGCATTAGAAATCACTGCACAAATATATAAAGTTCTGCAAAATGACACGCCAACCTGGAAATACATGGACAACAAAGGGCTAAAACTACGGAAAATTTAATAATTTCAGATTTTTCTCATGGGTTAATATAGTGCTAATTTTCTGGAATGCCTACCTTCAGAAAAGATAGCATTTTACAGATTATGGAAATATTCATCATGTCAATAGCTTTTACTATTTTTTAGCATTTGTCACAATTGCAGACAATTGCAGATCATCCAGCTTCAGGACAGGAGATAAGACCAGATACTCCCCTCTGGTTCTGGGACCCATCCCATGAGAAGCAAACAGACACATTGAAATGAAAATATATGCCTGTGGTTTTCCATACAATGAATGGGAAAGAGTGAACAGCCCTTGGGAAGGGCTCCTTTAGGAACTCTGGAAGGCTGTTTGTCAGATTTGTTTCACATACTGGCAAATGTCCTAATTTTTTGGCTCATAGGATAGCTGGTCAGCAACAATTCACCTGGTTAAAAAGTTCTTGAGAATTTTTTAAAAAGTTCACAGCATATCATCTCCACAAAAACCCGGACATCTACATTTGCTCCAGAGAGTTGAAAATGCTCAGAAACAACAAACAACAATATTTTTTTTCTCACTTAGGCAATTAACCTCTTTTTTCCCCTTTTTTTCTTTAAATCTTTTAAGACAGATAATACTAGCAAAAGTTTTCTGCTTGTCTTTCTGTAAAATCTATAGTATGCATGTATGTGTGTATCTATGAATATAATTATAACCTATAAGATATAAATGCAATTATAATTCAGTAGTTATAATGTTTAATAATGATAATATTATAATAATATTATAATACAACTTATATGAAGATAACTTACATGGGATCTCTCCATCAAGATAAAAATCCATCAAGAATTTATGGATTTGTATAACTTATACCTAACACATATGTGCTTGCCATATGCCACTGAAATAAGAGCAGTATTTTCAGTGAGACATCCTAAAGAAATGAAACTTCTGGGATGAGCTATCTGTCTGGTCAGGCCTTCTTTCCTCTTTCCCAGTAACTCCCAGGCCAGTTTCAATACAATTCAACATCTCACAGACAGTGGTGTTCCTATCAGTTTTATGAAATACAGAGAATAGAAACCTAAGGCAGCAATGTTTTGTGGCGTGTTTCACAGCTTATCAACTGGCATATCACTGCTGAGCATCCAGTCAGCGTGGTTGTTCTTTAGACCTACCACTCCACATCTCTCTTTTGACCAGCTGAAGGCATGAGACAAAAGTCTCTAGGAACTAGTAGTTCAATTCCCTGGTGAATAAACCACAAAGATTTGCAGTAGCTCATATTTTTATTAAGAAGATGATTCAATCCTAGGTGCCTGTCAAAACCTCCCAAGTAAGTCCCCAGCATCACAAATTTCAGTTTACAAACTACGTTTTACATTTCACTATCAACCTAGGAAAAACATTGTGTGGCATCAGTCCTGATGGACACCTATCTGCAGAGAAAGGGATGGCATCTTTCCAAGCCACTTATCTTCCCAACCTGTTTAGAGTTGCAGAAACACAGTATTCAATGTTAAATTACACCCAGCATTTAATTTTCCCTTAAGAGAGAAAAAAAATCTACAACCAACCAATACATCAAGCCTGTTGGTTGGTACCTCAAGACAAATTTTGCTATTTCTGAGCTGATGCCCTTTCCAGAAGCCAGCAGGAGACTCACACTGAGCCTGCCAGGGCACCTAGTAACTGCTGGGAAAGCTCATCTTCCCCATTCACTTCTCTGCCACAAGAGCCCACAGCCTCAGATGAAAACATATAATCCTGAAAGGGGATTTGGAGCAACACAGTGAGCGATTGAGACAAACTTCAGTCTTCACTGGATGCTATCTTTTCTATGGAATCCTTTTATCTGGGTCTTTTATGCTAGCTATAAAGTGGTGACAGTTTGTATAAATCACTACAGAACAAACCACAACTCTTTGGCATCTGCGACTTAAGGATCAGGCTTAAATCTTCACCCATTCACATACCTGAAATTGATGTGGGCATTTGGTTGCCTGCAATGGAAGTTTTGTCTTCAATCTGAGTTGCAAGAAACCATTGCAGTGAAAATACATGTGCAAGCTAGGCCATGGTGTTGTTCTGGGGGAAATGGAGAATCCAAAACCAAAAATACCTTTTGTAAGCTAAGAATGATTGCACTGATATATAAAATCATCTTAGTATCAGCGCTGATTTGTGTTTCTGTGAGCTGTTTGTATGTATGTGGACATGGTATCTTGGCATAATATTTACTGAGTCCAAATAAATTTTTATCATATGCTTAGATAATGAAGTGATTTATTTTCTCTGTGTCATGGTGTCATTAGCAGGTTAGTGCTAATTGCAGCTATAGCAGGGTGCTAGAAAAGGGCTCATGATGTGCTCACCTAATTAATTGCCTCCTTCTCAGAACCTTTTCAAGTCTGGCAAAGCCACGGGATTGCAGGGAGAAAGGTATATCCAGCGAGGGAAGGGAATATATCCAGCCCCAGGGCAAAAGTGTGCACACTCATCCTGTTCATGTGAGACAGGGAGGGAATGGTGCCAGACCCTCAAGTCAATCTGCAGTACAACAGGCAGATTACTCTAATACAAAAAATGTAAACCACGACAAATCGGAGCAGATTTTAGCTATGATAGTCCGTGTAGCCTTCAATGCATGAATTAATTCTTTGATTGAAGTCTGAGTTATTTTCATTGTTGACAGATACATTTCTGTTCACATGGGTGCTTTTATAAAAAGTGATGATATAAATAAAAAAGTAAAATTTAAAAAGATTGTCTTTTTTCTCCCATCCAGATTCCTCTAAATAAAATGTGTCATTTTAACAGGTCAAAATACCGCATTCTGCTTTAAAAATGTTTCTACATTCAGTTCCAGCTGAAAAAAGTCGCTCACATCTGAGATGTTTAAAATATATGAGTTTTATTCTATTTACTTATTCTTTAGAGACATATAGCAAAAGAAAACTCAAATATCCTAAGTCAGAAAATCCAAAAACCTAGCCAAAAGAAATGTATCTCTCCGCTTTGTAGTGAATTAATGCATTGTCCAAAGAGCATGTGCTTTGTGCATACATAGGTCTATTCTTGCAGTGGGCCCAGCTGTGCAGTGTAGGACCACCTGGAATAACAATGGAGCCACCAGAATTACTTTTTATGCATAAACAGCAGCCAGGACAGGGTCCTATCTACATACAAGGAAACTTTTGCTTTTGAAGATGTTCCCAGTTAGCAACACACTTATGAATAGCATAGGTTTCAATTTAAATACTTGAGTTGTGTCTCACATCTGTTCGGCCCAAGCATACTGTAACGGAGTGGTTCTCTTGATTAAATCTACTGCATGACAGGGGAACCCCATGAAAGAAAGTCTGTCTTTAACATTCCAGTTAGATGGTAGAATTTTATACATATTCCTTACTCTAGCCTCCAGTAGAAATCACATTCTTTGAGTTATGATAGGTCCCAAGGCCAAAGGGAGCCAACTTTCTGTCTTCCATTACCCAGTAGGAAATGGGAAAAATTAAATGTATGCTGAGTGGTACAGTTAGCCAACATCACATCTGAACCCTTCCCAGTAATTTGACAGAAGTAGTTAGAGGAGAGAATGAATAGGGAAAATACTATGATAGAAAACATTTTGTGAGAGTTTTACGAGAGCATAGTCCTCTAAATCATGATAAGAAACTTGACTGGCAACTGGCATGAGTATTAAGTGCATCTATTTTAATACCCTGTATACTTTTAAAATATTCCAAACTCCACTCCCATGGTTTTTTCCCCTTACGCTCCTTATAGTTACAAAGCCACCTTTTCCATTAAAAAAAAAAAAAAAAAAAAGACTTTAAAACGTCTGTTTCATGCATTCCAGAGTCAGGGTTTTTTCTACTTTTTAATATGATTAATAACTCTAACAGGTATTCTCAAAGCCAAACAGCTGGGTTATTGCTCAAGAAACAGCTGTTTCATTGCTAAATATATCCTTATTTCACCAGCCATCAACTTGCTGAAGCTTTGCTGGTTACTTGCCTTTAAACATTTGCTGATAGTGAGAAAGTCCTGGTACTTAATCATAGCTGGTGCTACAAGAGCCGGAGCTACTTTGAAAAAATAATACACAGAGAGAAACATTGGCAGAATGCTTTTTTCTTTGAGGGTGGGGAGGTTTTTTTTGTTTCAGTGCCACACATTAGGTTGCAACCAGATGTTCATGTTATAGATCCTGCCTGGATTAAAAAAAAGACCAAAAACACACACATACACAGAAAAACCCCCCTTTTATTCAAAAATGTCAATATCGTTTAACAGCAAATGTAATATAATTACAGTATTCAATAAACATTTAACAAGACACAGACATTTTCTGCAAGAAAATATTACCGGAGTGAGCCTTTTAGCAGTTTAGCAGTTAAATTAGTAATTTCTTTTATAACATCTGGTGAGCAGTCTCTAATTTCTGAAGTTTTGGAACAAAGAGACATGGGGGAAATTTTGAGTTATGAATAATTTGCCAGTTGTTTACCTTCATGCCAATCTAATTCTCCACTCTATAGATGCAACTGAATACATTACAAATGTGTTTTCCATAAAAATCCGTAAAATGCAGGAGGGGGAAGGTAAATAATGAGTTCAAGCAACTCTGGCCGTTCACAGGCATTGCCACGCCTGTCACTGTCCTTTTTGCCTCTCTCAACACACACATGGAGGCTCAGGACCCCATTCTGAACTCCAGAAATTCAGAAGTGCCTCTGTGCACTGACTCAAACCAAAGCAGTTGACCTGAGTAGGAATCTTTCCATAAACTGTATGGATATGGGATCAAGTCCAACAAAAAGTCCTCATGGCAAGAGGAGTCTCTCAGGAAGTTAGAGAGCATCAAGGGACCATCTGGGTGGAGGAGGAAAGCCCCAGCCACCTGCTAATGTGCTTCTGGCCAGCCCAGGGACATGACCCATGGAGTAAGAAGGCTCCTTCCACAAGGGGATGTTGCCAGACCACTAACCCCTTTCTTGTGCTGAGAGCTTTCCCTGGGTACAGTTACTCCCTAGTATCCCAACACTTCTTGCTCTGTGCTTTTCCTTGGCTGAAGATCTTGGATGTGTTTGAGGTGATTATGCTTCCCTTTTGCAGTTCAGGTGCTTGCCTGCACTGCCACCAGGGCTGCAGTGGTTTGCAATGAAAAACTCCTCTACGGGAGTTAGGTCAGTCCACCACATCTACTGTACCCCCTTCTATCCACCACAGGGATTAGATCCATCCTGCATTACAGCCACTACAATCCTGTGTGTTGGAAGAAGACTGCCAGCAAGTAATTGTTGTACATCCAGTGCTCTACAAACCACATGTTGAAAATGGTGTGATAAATATTTCTAGAAGTTGCTGATTTCCAGAACGCAGTTAATGTACTGCCCCTTATCTTGAATGAGTGATAATATTAAAGTTAATAAAAATTACTCTTCGTCGTCATGTCATCCATCAAAGATACAAGATTTTTGTATAGTTTAGATTTAAGGTTTAATTATTAGCCTATTTCTAAATGCCTATTTCTAGAATCCTAAAAATTAAAACTGCAAGATTTTTAACATATTCCTAACAGTATCTCTTCCATACATGCTCATAAAACTTCTGAAAAGACACCGTGAACTGTCCATAAAAATGGGCTTTCAAAATACGCCTCCTGTTTTTTAAAGTATCAATGCTGAAAATCCTATTTAATACCCAGGAAGGAACACTTGACTAAAAATCATCATGGGCTCACCACACAGAAGAAAATCTCTTCTTGTGGTTGCTTTTGTTGTACACTATGGCAAAGCATGGCCGGATTTCATCTGCTGTATGTTCTCCATTCAGTGAACCCAGCTAACACTGGTGCAAATATAGGCCAGAATGTTATCTGATGTAAAGCACAATAGTGATTTTTTAACCCATCAGATCCCTTCCTTTCTCTGACTACTTTTCTTTTTTTGCCAAAAAGTTCAGAGGAGGCACAAATAAAGCACACATACTTGTGGAGGTTTTGTGTCTTGCAAGATCAGCTAGTGCACTTCCAGTTGCCCTGCAGGTCATGCAAACATAAACAGTCTTAAAAGAGGAAAGCAAGAGAAAAGAAGAAACAGAAGCCTAAGCTAAGTTTTGTTTTGCTCCCAATACCTCACTTCCACATGTGGGAAGTGAGTAAGCTAAGACAATTTTTTTTATAGCCTGCGATTCCAGTACTATCTACATAGCAGAAAGAAATAGCATGTTGCCAAACAAGCAGCGTCAGAAATTAGAGGCAGTACAAAATATTTTCTCTTAAGGGAACAAAATCACTTTGGATCAGTAGGGAAGTTCACCCAGAATCCAAAAATCTGCTAAGGCACAGTGGGACTGAATGGCATTTTATACCTTTGAAGGTAAAGGATCAGTTAATTTGCAAGGATAGAAGTGCACAGTCTGTCCAAATTCTATGCTGCCTTGACTGTGGATGATTCTTGCTCTAGTGACTGTGAACAGCCCTTGTGACCACTACAGTAGTAAGACTCAGCCTTCTCATGTCTGTAAGAGTGATCCTCATTTCTACCTGCTAGGCAGGTCAAGAAATAGGAATGTAAATGGAAATAGATAAGAGTTTAGAGATAAGTACTTCAGTGAGATGAGAGACATTTTAATGGAGCAGATGATTTTTTTTGGGGGGGTGAGAGCTGTGTGAGGTTCTTTCCCCCACCCCCCTTCATTATTTGGCATTTCTGTGCTGCAGAGCAGCAGAGCATATCTGGGATGTGACGCTCTGTGGTAAGTGCTTCATCCAGCTGCAATATAAACAGAGCTTTTCGTGGCACATTCTAAAGCTGTAACATTAAGGAGAATAATGGACGATGCCTTTTGATATCTTTGTGTAAACGAAGAATTTTATTACAGTGAAATTACCATGTTAATTTATAAAAAGTAAACAAAACCAAGTGCAAAACTGATTCAATGTATAACCTAACTTTCCTGGTGCCTAATGAGGTGACAGTGATGGAATCAAAACAAATATCTTTATGTTTCATAAATGTAGGGAAAAATACTTCTGTGTTTAATCACTGCCTGACTCACTGACAATGCTGGCACACCAACACCACAGGTTTTAAAGTAAATAAAAGTCACTTTGTCTAGTGGCTGAGGATACAGGCAAACTCACTGTGGACCACCATGTGTTGTAGGATAACAAGGATGTAGGGAAACAGCAGATAAGGTTCAGAAGCAGTCAGACCATTCTACACTTAAGTAATATACTTTCCCCCTGCCATAGTTCCTCCATTCATCTACAAACTATTGCAGAAGCAAAACTGTGCAAAACACTTTATATGGAGTATCTCCCTTGGGCCAAAAAATTCCTTTGACTTCCTTATTGTGGGAGAAGACATTGAAACCTGGGCCCATGGAAGACAAAGTGCCATCACTACCCTCAACGTATTATCCTTCCTGAGCTGGAAAGTTTCTTCCTGTGATGGTACAAACTAGGTGCAGGTCCCCCCAGTATGCCAGTTCTCCAGAAAACTGTGATCATGGGAAAACTTGCAGGCCAGCATGAATCTTCAATAAGAATATTGTCCAGACCTCTCTGGGACAATTTGGACGGATCTTTTTGCTCTTCACATGTATTCTCTCAGATGCTCAAGAAGTGTATACATATTTGTTGTTTACAGACATTTAGGGTTTAAGAGAGCACAGGTTATTTTGTGCTGATGTATTTCCTGCTAAGTGTGTCTGAGGATAAGACTTCACCACAGCTGCACTCTGAAGAGTGTTTCAGTCCACAGGAAGGAGCTGGCAAACTTCGTTCTCAACAACCAGTTCCAGTCCAAGTCAAACTGACAAGAGTCATGCATTGTAATAGGAAAATAATACCATGCCAACCGGTAAACTACATCTGGCTAAATTTATTACTATGGGTCTGAGAGATGTGATATGAAACTAGCTTAACTTTTGTGTCCATGGATTTATGTTCTTAAAAACTGTCTGTAGAGAAGTCATTTGTGTCCCCTGCATCTTAAGAGACAAAAGGCATGGCCTCCCTTAGAAATGCTCCTTTTTCTTCTCTTGTAGAAATATTTGCAGTGAAAGTAACTTTTTTTAATATGGAAACTTGGGGATCCCTGGCAGAGTTTGGTATGGCAATTCCAATTGCCCTCCACACAGCCAAAGATTAATTTAGTACCAAAACCTGTCAGTTGGCAGCAACAACAAAAATAAAGCTGGGAAAGGGTCCACTTGTCACTGTTCATGTGTTTCTTAGCCTGATTAGGGGAATCCGTGGTGTTGGCGGGATGCTAACAGTCAGGCCCTTGGACTCAGCCTCTTCTGGCGCTGCCAAGACATAATCATTCTAACATCCTGGACAGCCTAACCTTGCCTCCTTTTTAATAAGCTCCTATACAGGAAACCATTTATAGATAAAATAAAGGAAAATTATTGTGCTCACTTCATATTCCTGAAGAAGGAAAAAGCAGCAAAGTAAATTAAGTCCAATTTGCATGGTCTTTTGAACACGCACAGTTTTGGGTATAAGCTATGGAGCAGACATAGAATGTTGTAGCCTTTATAGTCAATATTTTATTAAATTTTTCCTTGTAAATTTTGCTCTGTCTTTATTGCATTCATTCAATAATGGGAAAACTTCTCTGTAGCTAATTCTGTGCCTTGAAATTTCCCTTCTTGTTAACCTGTGACTGCAGTCTGATGCATAGAGTGTCTGCCATACAATACAATAAGGGTAGATTCAGGTACCAAGGTGACTGTATTTTTTATTAAAATGCCATTTTATGTGTTCAGTTCCAAACTGATGACTGCATTTGCAACACCTAATTGCTACCAGTATCTACAAATACTTTGCATTTAATGAAAACATCCAACTAAGGTTCCTCATTTCACTTGAAGCAGCAGGTTGTATTACACAGTGTAAAATCCCATTTTATGAAATTTCATAGGAATACAGATAAAACTTTGCACTCTCTATTCTTGTTTGAACTTTATACTCTTTACAGTGCAGGGCTTTATTAATTTTTTCATCGTAAGTCTCAAAATATTTCTGTTGCATCAGGGAACTAGGCAGCAGTGGCTAATTTAACACCTGTAAATTGCCATAGCTACCAAGGAAACACTTTCTAGTTTTAAAAGGTAAGTATCTATTTCATATTTTAAAATAGTGGTGGATTTGGATTCAGTGGTTGTGTCTTTTATTAAAAATTCTATTAACTTTATTCATCAACACACCATCAGGGATCACTAGCAGCATACAACTTTAGGCCAGGAGGTAATCAGTCAGCCAAGGCTGACCTTCTTCATACTCTACCACATGGATCCTCACCTAATAATCGCTGAATTAGATTTTTGCAAAAGATCCAAAACATTTTTGCTGCTTACAAGAGCAAAGAAGAAAAAACAGTTGAGCTATTTGAAGACTTGCTTAAAACAAAGAGCAGAGAGAACTGTGTCATCTTTTGTTCTGTCTGTCACTCCACAGCTTCATCAGATATGACTTTTGGTAAAACCTAACAAGGATCTGGAGGTCATCTTACTTGTGTGCAGCCACATCCTCTACCACTCAACTCTACTGCTAATGCAGTATGGACTTGTTTAAGGTAAAGAGCCTCATCTGCATCAGTTATGAAATGGCAGGGTATTTACAGCTGTGTCATTCAGCCTACAGCCTAATGACAGGCAGTACTCATGGATTTTAGCTCACCTTATAAAGAAAAATCAATTCATAGGAACACAAATCAAAGATAATAATTCTTCAGAATTCAAAGGACAGGAAGAGGCCATAAAACTAGAATTTTTAGTGCCCAAAGATATTGTTCATATCTCTGCAATGTGAGTGTGATGTTCCACAAGTGATGTCTGAAATAAGAGTCTACCCAGTTTACAGGGCACAAGCTGAAACCCACCATCTTGGAGACCTGTCAGAGGTGAATCCAAAGGGTCTCAGTTTCACCCTTATTCAGCATGAATTATACCACAAGAAGACAATGAAGCTCCACAACTTGCAGGGACAGAAAGTCTACCTCCACCTCTTATGCAAACACTAAAAAAAAACCCAAAAAACCAACAGTATAAGAGCCAATATAAAGGCTTTCCTAATTTAGTAATTTAAATAGTTTTGGGCCAAATTTTGGATTACACCTAGGTAACACTTCTGGTTGACTTTGTTACTGCAGAGGCATGTGGTATGAAGACAGCTGATGAGAGGGCACAAAGAATGACTGAAAAGACAAAATAACTGCATCAAACCCCCTAACTCTGCTTTGTGCTTTGGCTGCCTTTTTTGGACACTTTTACAACTCTGTGGGTATATATACACAGTCCAGATTCTCCTCCTTTCAAAGGCTGATAGTTTCACTCTAGAGTCAACTATCCTGCTGTATCTGACATTGGTACTTGCAGGGTGTAGACAAAAAGCATCTTGGCCAGGGAATGGGAGAGCACACAGGAACAGGAACATATGCCATATGCTTTAAGCTTTCCAGGGGCATCAGTAAAGGGGTGGAAACTTGACTTGGATTTATAAGGGCTGGGAAAGCATGGCTCTCAATCAGTCTTCAGCCCATTCCTGCTTTGCTGTAATGGCTTCTCTGTCAGACAAGCAACAGTGTGGAGACAGCATGGATATTGGGTAACTTTGGCAAAGGGGTTTTAACATAGCTTGGAGTTTCATATGAAAAATGCAAAAATTTTGCAAATGGCTTGCTAGGAGAAGGCTGTAACCTAGCCAGATATGTTCACTCTTCTGATTTAGTGGGAACTGGTCAGAAAGGTCTCATGAAAAATATACAACACGTTCAGACTGAAAAAGGAAAAGAGCATGGAATATATTGAAAGGAGAAATGAGAATGTGGGAATACAACTGCACTGGTCTTTGATCATGACTCCAGTAGAAATAGTACTTATCTTTATATTTGTGACAAGATTGTGGGATTTCCTTTTTACCAAGTCTCTTCAAAAGTAGAAGGACACTGCAATGTAACAAACTGGTGCTGCTAATCTGAATGAGGAAGGCTTCCTTACGTTTACTATATCTAGCTTCACAATCCTGAATGGAAATTGAAAAAAAGGAATGGGGAGATACTTACTGCAGGACACATAAATGCAAGTCCACCATTATTCCACTGGCTTCAGTTAGTTCCATAGATTTTCTATATTAAAATCAAAAATAAACAGAAGACCTAATCTTTCATTTATACACACATCATGTAAGTCATAGGGTAAATCCACTAAAATTAGTGTATGTGAGACTGAAACCAAGTGTTATATACACATAAGATATGTTCACATCCCATGTACCAAAGCACGACTGAATCTTGAAGCACTTGTATAATAGCAGCTCGATATAACAGCCAGAATAATGCCATTCATTCCTGACTTAGGAAGAAAAAACCCCAAACTCCCCTCATTCATCCCAAAAAAAAGACAGAATAAAATAATTTCTTTAGGATTGCTAAGAATACATCCATAGTATAAATCTTGGTATCAAGATGTTTTAGTAATCTCACGTCTTTCAACATTTTCACTCTTCTTTTTTTATTTCTTCTTCCTTGCTTTAACTGTTGCTCTGCCTTCTCCTTTTTTCTGGGAACTAAGTGTCTGTCTGATTCTATGAACTTGCAGTGATTTCAACTTCTCACAAATCAGTTTCTTCTGAAAAATTCACAGTGACAGAGTTTCTTTTGTGTTCTTATAAAAAACAAACTCAATACCTTTTGGAAATCTGAAAAGCTTTTGTTCTGGATAGCCAAAAAGGTTAGGTATGCTGAAAGGCAACAAATATGCATTTTTACTCTATTTATTTTTTTCACAGAAAACCTGAAAGAAAGCGATGGTAGAGTTTAAGCAATAGAAATTCTTAAGAGAGGACATGTCACTATGTTGCTACCTTCTCTGCGACAGTTTGCAGACAGTAGTTTCTTTTAAATGGTAAATATTTTTCTTCGCATATATAGAAACTTCTTGTTAAGTACAACACCCCTCTTCCAAAAATAATAATAAAATAAATAAATAAAATAATTCCATCAAGACAACAAAAAGCTCTGCGAGGATTCTAAGTCGGCTTTCGTGAAGGGGAAGCCCGAGAACTAAAATTGCTTCAGAGGATGGAGCTGAAAAGTGCAAATCGATCCCCAAAAGAGTTGCGGGGAGGGAGTGGAGGGCAGGAGGGGCGGGGGGCTGCCCAGCAGCCACCAGGGGTCAGCCGAGACCTCCCCAAATTGTGGCTGCGGCGGCTGGGCGCGGGGTGAGGGGCGCCGTGCGGCTGCCTCGCTGGGGAGCGGCTGGGATAAACCATCCCTCAAACCTAAAAATCTGGTAAGTGTTTCCGACAGGTTATCTCTCAGGCTGTTACGTGCACGGAGCACTGACGCGTCCTTTTTATTCCCTCTGTGTTTATGCAGCAATTAATGAGCTGAGTGTATCCAGTCTGTGCTCAACGTGACTGCAACCTGATACGGAGAGCACGGCAAGGTTTACTTTTTGATCTCCTTACTTCCACGAGAGAGGTATTTCAGGCTGCTCCTTTGGGCAAAACAATCCCACTGGCCAGCAAATCGATTGTGTGGGGAATATGACTCTATGTCCAAAAACTTACCCAGAAACTATGGATATAGGGGGTCAAAAAAATTACTCAGAAATGATGGATATAGTGGTACCAGGTGCCAAATTTGCACTTTTTTTAAAAAAAAATTCAGTTCACATATAGCTCACTTTGTTTCAGATCAAATGCTTTACTGAACTAAAACTAAAAAAGAAACACAGCTAGCCAAACACCCCAAGATCACAACCCTACAATAACAACCCAGGACACACACACAATAGAAAAGAAAAGCTTCTGCAGCAGCAAGGAAACAGACTTCAGTCTCAAGCTTCCAGGGGGGTTAAAACAACAGTGAGTTAAACGTGCGACTTTGCATAATAGGAAAATATCTGGGTCTTTTATTCCATGAGTGAGGAGTTGCAGAATCAGAATACAGGAATTGTGTATGGTAACTGAAACTGCATTAAAGCCTTGGGTTTCTTTACATATGGAGACAAGAGTTTGCCAACGTTTATTCAAGGAGAGGACCTGAAACTGGAAAGAACGCTTATGCACATACACTAGAACCTAGGAAAGTCCCTGAAACTTAAAAAAATAAACCAGCATATATTTAAATACTTTACTGGACCAGGGCCAGTGTCTGTCATAATAATTAGTGCATTTTAATAATCAGCGTATTTTAATTAATAGTCATCCGGCTTTATTTTTCGTGGAAAGAAAATATAAGCTATTAAATATACCCCCACATATGCTTTTTTGCCTTAAATAAATGTTTTTGAGGAGAGATTTCTTTCCTAACAATTTTTTTCAGAAGAAATAATAAAATGATACAAATAATGCTTGTCATAATCAAGCAAATGGAAAAAAATAAACCAAATGCAACAAAAATAAATTTTTTTTGATTTTCTGACGACCTCTAGAATTGCTTGTGTTTGGAAAAAACAATTCACTTGCACATTTTACCATAATGTAGAACATTTATATATTCCCTCCTGCTGTGATACAAACTGTTCTTCTTATTAAATACAACAGCGCTGTAAATACAATAAGCCATTTGAATGTGGAAAAGTTCACTGTATTGCAACTTTTTTTTCCTCTTCTCAGTTATAATGACTACTTACTCTGAATAGAACATTGCTCCACTATACAGCTTGTTTGTTCAAGAGGAAGTAATATCATATCTATCTAAAACACAGCTATAGCTTTATTCTGTCTCAGCTAGAAAATCAGTCATATAGTTGTTGTAGAACTATTTACTTCAGTGTTGGAGACAACAAAAGATGACCTCCAGACTATTAACTTCTGTTTTTGTAAGTGCTCATAAAATGGCTGTACTTCAGAAACATTTCTGCCTCTTCCCCAGTAGTGATGGTAGTGATCTAAGCTTGAGTCACACCATGCCAGATCCAGAATTTCTCAACATGCTGAAGATTGGAAAAAAATTCACAGCCATAATTCTATCAATGTAGCAATTGCCAAAGTAAAGATAGGGTTAGATGGATCAGGCACTGACCTGCCAAGACTGGGCATAAATATAAAGCTAACAACACTAAGTAGATTAAAGAGTGGGGCAACATCACTTGTAAAAGTTACATTTGGTTAACTATAATATTTGCAAATTCAGACTTTTTCCAATAGCCATTCCCCATTTGACAAATACATATGTGTGTGGATGTTTATGTGCTATGTAAGTATTGCAGTAAAGGCAGTGAATACCTTCTTCCAAATTTCCAGAAGAAGGTTCTTGACTCATCCAAGTTTCTTGACTCTTACAGAAAATGTGGGCATCTCACATTCCAGCAGGCAAGACTTTAATAAAATACTCAACTTCTCTAATATCCTTGGAGCACTGCTATAAACCTTTGATTCTAGCAGCAATGTTGAGGAACCAAGTTCTAGGTTGTATCTTCCTAGAAGAGGCTAAGCCAGTTCAATGGATTTGTGCCTATTAATACCAGCATGTGGGTTGACTCAAATATGTTCCCAGTCAGACTGCTAATTTTTTACACAGACATAGCCTACTTCCATCAAAGGCAAGGGACATGACTAGAATACTTTTAGAAAGATATGTTTCATGGGAAGTTTCAAGATTTTATTGGGAATCGTTGTTTGCATAAGAAATTGCTCAAAATTGAGGACCTTTTCAAATAAAATTAAGCAGACTTTGTATTTTGGAGGACTGGAGCCAGAGTAGAAACTTGTGTCAGAGCAAAATTTCAACAAGGCTGCTGTGCGCAGGGTTTGTAACAGGGTTCAGAGGCAGCTGAACGGTTGAAGAAGAAAGTTTGTTTTTCTTGCTTTAACTGCTTGGTCACAGCAGTACTGGGAGGGTAGAGCATGTCCTATCTGCTGCCTGCTATGTGCCTCTATTTCCAAACACAGTACAAGACAAGTCAGTCGTTACCGGCAAAAATTATGAGATTTTTGTTCTACTGGAGAACTCTGTTGGCTCTTCTCCACATTTCTCTGCTTCCAACTCCCTTACACCTTCCCTCTCAGATGTCAGCTCTCTTAACTCTTTCTTCTACACCCAGAACTGCTGCTGTTCCTTGTGCTATTCCACTCTCGTTACAGCTTATTGCAAACAGGAGGTGATGAGGAAAGAGAAGCTGCCGTGTGAGGAAACACACCTTTGAAGCTTTCAAAGTCGAGGTCTGAAGTGGAAAATTTCAGCCAATTCTACTTTTTTTTTTCCCTCAAGGCAAAAGCTCAGCTGACCCAAAGATTTCAGGAGGCCAGAGAAGTACACAATAAGATGATAGCAATTTATGCATACACAAATATAAAGATACATACACGTGTGTGTATTTTCAAAAAAGAAGCTGCTGCCTTACTTTCCTCTCGTTTGCTGCTGTCAGTGCTTCTAGCTGTGCTCCTCAGACAAGCCCTGTTTCAGACTGACCTCTGCTTCCCATCATCCCAACAAAGAGACCCTGCCTCTGTGGCTACCCTGGGTTGGGGTAAGGAGTTGTGCCTCTGCTTAGACAATCTGGATGTTAGGAAAGGAATTTGGCAGTGTTCAAAGACACCATCAGTAGGGCTGATGCACGGGTCCCTAACAAAGGGGACTCTCCAGCATATACATAGTTACTGCTGGCATGTTTCTTGCATTACAGTTCCTGCCCAAGATTTCCAACAAGAGATCTGTATTTCTACAGCCAACCAGAAAATGACCAAGAGCTAAACTACAAGGATCAAAGGCAAACAGGATCCATGTGAGCATGGTCGTTCAGACAGACAGCAAAGCCACGCTGCTACTGGAGCATGAAGCAACTCCAAAGGACTTAACAGCTGTCAGTGCAACACGCTGGGAGGCTCTGCCAGGCAGCCAGATGTTTTTGTTGGGGAAATATACCCAACATCTGGGGCCCATGATTGCCACTGAAATGGTGGAAAGCACTGGGATATGGTGGACAAAAGGCTTTTGGGACTGTACCCCACCCTTCTTTTCAATTAATTGATAAACATTCTTGGAAAGTTAGGGTGCTATAAAGGACAAGTCTTACAACACAACTGAAGAATAACTTAAGCATGTTATTTATATATTTACAAAAACATATGTCTCTTATTAAGGCTTTTTATTATGAGACCATTGTTTGAGAGCTGGGAAACATATACTGAAATTAAACCACTCACTAATATTTATATTGTATTTACAGTATGATGCATATGTGCAGGGGTGAGTTTTCCTATAGGTGATAAGTCTGTGTCTGAATCCACTTCCAGTTACACCCAGGCAAAACTTCCATTAACATTATGAGGAGGAGAATCTGACCTGGTGAGAGTCAGTAAGACTTTCCCTGAGCTCAGCATGCCCTAAGTAAAGTCCAAAGGATGACTTGGCTCATGGAAGCTCTTTCAAATCCACTTTTCATCAATATGGTGATAAGTCACTTGCTCTCCTAGGTCAGCTTCAAGGAAATTTGTACATTTTCATGCTTATTTGTGCCTGACTGAAATGAGAGATACCATGTTGTTTATTAGGAGTGGAGTTTGCTCGATTTCTTGTTCCCAGTTTCTGTTTTATACATTAAAGACAGAAGCTTCCATAACTACCAGCTCCTTTTTGCTGTTTTCTTGAAAAGGTCTGATTTTTAAAGCATTCTATATTTGCTGCTCATATTGAATTTTTCTGCAAGGAGTGCTCAGCAGCTCTAAAAGTCTCTCAGGCTCAAACTGCACAGACAAAGTACATAGAAACCAACAATTTTTCAAAAAAGTCCATAACCCCATTTAAAATATTAATATACCTTCCCTGTTCACCCAGGTGCCTCACCACATGCTGAAGTGCTTTGCTGGGAATTGGAAGTGTCTAATGCCAAGTACCTCTCACAGTGCTTTGGTGGTAGGTGCCCAAGCTGAGCTCCCTGAAGGTGGAGCCCATGTCTCCAAGGTGGGCACGGTACCATATGTAGTATCCCAGTCTCAGTTCCTGAATGACGTTGCAACGACCACTGGAACCAAGGGAACCCAGAAAAACTTAAATAATACCAAAATGCCCTCTTCTCCTCTGATTTGCACTTGGAGTAGCTATCTGCAACACTGCTAAATAGATGAGTAGCATTACCAGCAGCAAGAGGAGAGAATTATGCTGTGCTGGCATTTCCGATGCTTTTTTACATGTGGGACATTACGGCACAGCATGCAACCGCTTATATCAACAGTTGACAAGCAGAGATCTGCTGTGGAGAAGGGAAGAGGCAGAAGAAAAGAGCCTCTGCCCTGTTCAGGTACCTTACAATGTGGTTGTCTGCCCAGCCCCTGTTAAAATGGAAAACCAGAGCTTGCATGTGCCATTGCAGGGAGTTCTGCAGCGCAAGAATGGGGCAGCAAGTTGTCTGCCCTGCAACAATTCGATTTTGTATTAACTTAAACAGAATAGGGGTTATGTAGAAGTAAATAAATAAATAAAGACGGTGTGATGGTAGGTAAAAAGTCAGAGTTTTATTTAAATTTTTACCAAGACAGTTTGTATTAATTCAAATAGCCTGGGTCTTAATTATTTGAGAGTTGAAATTAAAACTAGCATAACCCTAAGAATTATTTCAGAGGGTTAGTACCTCAAACAGGAACAAGTAAATAGCACTAGAATACTGACTAAGATATTTGCCATGAATATTTAGACAGTCAGCAGCTGCCTTAAAGTAGATGTCTTAAATACTAAAGTTAGACTACAGACTACCACATAGGATGCATAGAGCACCTGCACAGCCCTGGACCTGACAGAGACCTTCAATGCATCCTCCACTGTAACTGCAACTACAGAGACATACACTCATAAAAATTAAAAATAATTTTTATTTAAAAGCCACTACTAGTTTCCATTCATTATTTCAACATTTTTATCAAACTGGCACATTGAAAATTTCATTCTCATGTCTTATTTAAGCTAGTAACTTGTTTTATGTGGCCATTCTTCCAGGTCTTATGATTACATTTCCAGGCTCTTCAGAATTACTCTTCTGACTCATAAGTTTCAAGGAAAGCTTGAGTAGCAAGAAAAAGAAATTTAAAATAGTTCCCTTCAGAGACATTCAAATATATTAGAATTGTAAAAAAAGGGCAGCGAGTTTTCCAAGTTGTGATTCTAGACCTTGATGAATTTCAGCCCCTCAGATGGTTTCTACACAATGTTTGTCAAGTTTTCATATTGTTAGAGTCTGAATTGAGAGCAGCTTTAAATTGTGGTGTATAATAGTCTCTATAAAGTAGGTTAGCTTTCTCTTTTTAACCCAAAACTCCTTTGGCCTCCATAATGTGTGCTTGGAAAACATTCTGGGCAAGATGCAGTTGGCTCACTCTATAGCCATGTATTGCACAAGCAGACATCACACAAACCAGTCGTGTATAACCAGAACTCCTAATAGCCTTCAGCTTTCAAAACACTAACCTCTACTGAGGGAGCGAAAGGAGCTGCCCTATTTGTGAGAAGTGAACTTAACATAAACACTCAGGAATAGCTTTATTCAGATGCAGCCCTGATTTTGAGAACTTTATTGATGAGGATGGAAGGTAGTATATGTCTTTTTGCTTTGTTTTCTGGGAATGGAGAATGAACACTGAGGTCTGACTCTGTTAAATGGGGTATAGCACTACTATAGCTATTCAGGAGTGATGTCTGCACTAGAACTTCATGATGTTTGAATTCCAGCACAGGCTTAATGACCCATGCTCCTTCAGAGGAAACTCTGAATATACATATCAGTCAAGCAGCTTGCCTTGGTACTCACCTATCCCCTCCATTGACTGGAGTTATGTTTGAAGGCAACAGAAACAAATATTGTTTTTGTTCCTGTTTTCAAAAACTTCCAAGAGGTCCAGACACACAACAACAGGACCATGCAGGCACCAATATGAATGAGGACATGGAGTATAACAAACCATATAACTGGGCAATGGCTTCAGGAAAAGCTTTGTTCACATGGGCAGTAGTCATTATTCCACAGGTTCTTTTTTAAAAAACAACATAAGCAAAGCAATGGACTTGGTATAGCCCTTTCTGTTTCAAAGTACCACAGAATATCCCACAAAAATAGACTGCTGACAGGCAACTGCCACTTCTCACCAAAGGTAGAAAGGTTAGATCTGTTACAGAATACAGCTACTGCCTCTCTGTTGACCTAATTACTCTGCTTCCACTGAATCTGATGGGAGTCTGATGGCTTCAGACTCTCCAGAACAAAACTAAACATAATCTTAGCCTCTGAAAATCCCATTCATTGTTACCACGTTTCACAAAAAAGGTTTTGGTCTTTATGCCAAGGTATCTGCACAGAGCTAAGGGAATCCAATACTGGACAAGCTGACACATTTATTTTATTTATATTAAATCTACTACATAACATCTGGGCTTAATGTAGAAGTATATCATAGTAGACAAAAAACACTGAAATCAGAAAATGGCCCCTAATCTAACCTAGCACCTTCCCTACATGTAAATAAATTTGCCATGTACAAAAAGGCCAGGTTAGAGAAATGTCCTAGGTTGCGTTTATCAAGCTGAAACTTTTCAAGCCTTTGAAAACAAGGCCAGAAGGCAATGCTATGATCAGCCACAGTGCTTTCCTGCAAAACACCAACCCAAGGATTTCACTCCACAATTTTTGTAAGAAATATAATAACTTGTGGTAGAAATAGAGAGTTTAAGACTTTGCAGTGAGTAATTGCAGTTATAAAAATATTTATGTTTGTCTTGAAATAAAGCTACAAAGGAAAGAACTTCTGAATTTCAGATTTTAAAGAGCCTTAACACTCTTTCTTTTCTTTTTTCAATGTGCCACTTTTATAATATTTGGTATTGACCCATTCAAAAAGTCCATCAACAAAGAACACACCTACTGTGCCAGAGGACATAGTAAGATTTTTTGGAACATGTACAAGATGTTTTCCCTTTGCTCTTCTTTAATGTACATATTAAAAATAAAAAATAATTAAAAAAAAGAACAAAATGAGAAATAATTTGCCATTTTACTTCTCTTTACAAAATTGCTCTCTCTCCATGAGAGAAATTAATTTTCCTGCACATTTTCTGACAGAAAAATAAAATCTTTTTGCTTCATATATTTCACAGTTGTTAAACTGTGTTGTAGAATTACAGAGTTATTGCAATCCTTAACGTAATTTAGCAATCTTGACTTAGGCATGCTCCTCTATATCAAAGATATAGCATGGAATCAATTTAGAGTGAAATTATCTCCTGTTGTGCTTTTTTGAACTGATTTGTCTGGGGTTTGTTTGGGGTTTTTTAAACAGTAGTTAATAGAAATTACAAAAGAAATTTAAGAAATCCCTCAAACCCAAACAACTAGAAGTAATAAAACCAACTGAAATTTATGCACAGATTCAGGTCAGTCGGATTTGTCTCAAATGTAACTGACTTCCCATGATTTCAAAAGAATTTGAAGACTGAATTCTGTGGAATTGGAATCTTTGGTGGTATGAACCAGACTTTCACTTACTTTTATTCCCTTATAAATTGCTACAGTTGATTAAAGTATATTTTAGGCTTCCCAAAAGTTTTCAATTTTTTTCCAGTTTCTTTCTTTTCATGAAACATCCTTTATAAGAATGCCAAACCTCAAAGTATACCCTGAATCAGCTGGTTCAGGCAGCTTTTAACATTTCTTTGGGTTAGATCTATGAAGTCCTCAGCATTTATCTGCAGCTCACTCTAAAGCTTCATTAACCACATGTTGGGGGCACCAAAAGACGGAATAGTCAAACCTATATTTCTGATATAGCAGTGGAGTAGAAGACACAGTTTAATCCCCAATAACAAACTCGCAGAAAAGAATTACAATTACCTTCAGTTTCACATAAGTAACTCATTGGTTCCAACAAGTACAAGCCTATGCATGTGCTTTTCAGTATTTATGAATATACTACCAGACTAAGATGCTGGCAGATTTACATGCTGGATGCATTTCTGCTTTTTGGTAGAAGGTTAAGATGAACATCTCTGATTTTGGAATCAGCAGCATAAGCACAGAACAACTTTTCTCAGGATGCATTCTGAATAAGAGGAGGAAACCTCAGATCTGCAACACTCGTAGTTTTCTGTAAGATTACATGCATTCATTGGAACCTACAAATCAATGGCATGACAGCTTTGCATTGCCTGAATGATGAAAGAAGATTGATATTCCTAAATTACATGCTAACAGAGTGAAATTGTTATAGGCTTTCCTGAGGTATGCATAGATTTTTGACCTGAGATCTTAAAGACACTTTGGCAATGCCAGAAAAAAAAGAGAAAAAAATTTTACAATACTTGGAATATTTTATCATCCCAGCTCAGAAGACATTAAATTTGACTCTGTTATTACTTCAATATTTGAAAAATATTAAATATTCAATAAAGTGTTGTAATAACTTAGTAATGAAACTGACAAAAATTATATTGCATGGTTGAAAAGAAAGGGAGGTTAATTGTTGTTTTACTCTGGTTCATTTCCCCCCCAGATTTCTACAAAGGTCTGCTGGCATGATGCATAGGGATTTTAAAAGTCTAAAAAAAACCTGATAAGGAGTAGCAAACAGTAAATTAACCATACAAGTTTAGAGTAGGAAAAAATTCTTTTGCGCTGGATTCTAGTGCTGTGTAAAGACTGCTAAATAAATCAAGTCCAGGGAGGATTCCTGGCCCAGAGGCCGGTCTGACTACATCTGCAGTAGCCTTGGTCCTTTCTGCTACCTCCACCTTTGTCCTTTACACTGTGCAAAGTTACTGATGGCCCTAAGACACAGATACAATTTCAGTGTGTTTTTTTCAGTCCGGTATTCCTTAAATAAAGTGCAAGCCAACCAAAATGGTATTTTCATCATGTGAATCTGATGCAATGTTTCATAAGGACACAGATGTTGGAGGGTGCAAAGTCTGCTGAACCTCAAAGGTCTGTCTTGGCAAGAGGCATCTGAATTTGTTCCAGTACTATCTATATTCCATACTGAAACTGATTTCTGCTCCCTGCTTTCCCTGTGCCGGGACTAGGTATTGCCTTAGAGAGCACCACTCAGCACAGGTCAAAACAACCAGGCAATGTACTCCAAGTTAGGCAGCGCAGATGCTCACACTCCCTGGACCAATTTTGTTTAGCAACAGAAACAAAGTCCAAATGATTAAAGGAGTTTTACCACACCCACAAGAACTGTGGGTTGTGATAAAGGTCAAGATACCATTTATAGAATGCAAACTTGGCTTTTTCAGCCATCTTTCTACAATTACTGCCCATCCCTAAGGAAGACACAACCAGTTGTGCATGAAAGAGGCCATGTGCTCTGGGGTGAGGAAAAGAAAAGGGGCTGCCCAGCTAGTACACTTTCCTGGCATTGTCCTGCCCTGCTCTGGCATGGCTTCTGCCACAATTTCTCCACCTGTAAATGCAGGTGATAATCCTTTCTAAAGAGATTGGAGAAGGGGGTGGGACTGTTTTATGAGGTAAAGAATAATATGATAAAAAAGGAAGTGACAGCAGTTTCAACATTAAAATGGTATTTGTTATCAGGAATAAAATTTAAATAGATTGTAATTTGCTTTCCACAAATGCTGTAATTAGGATTCTCTGAGCTTTCGTGTTTGTATATGGAGCAGCGTTTTGTTGAGGAAGGGGGAGAGAAGGTGCACTTTCTATTGATCCTATTTTTATATGTATATATCTCTACCTGTCTTGTAACGTTCAGACTTTGTTTCTTTTGAATACCAGGTGAGCCAGTAGTGCCTCACAAAAAAAAGCCATTTGCTTTGTTGCTATACCTCATTAGCATGAAAATGCCTACATAGTCACCAATTAGTATTTAAACTTTAGGAGGAAAGTTTGAGAACTCAGGTGGGGAGAGATCAAAATGGGGAAATGACCCAGGACCATCCTCAGGGCTGATTCTAACTGTGTGACTTAAAGCATATCACATTGGTTCACAGTTTTGAAAAGTATTTAAACTCCTAGCTCCAATCAAAAGCAGTGGCTTCAAAATAAATTCTTAAAATAAAAAAAAGTTAGGATTTTCACCCAACTAAACTTAGATGCTAAATCCAGATATGACTTCTAAAATAAGTCTTGATTTTTTCCACATTAACTGAGGTTAGTAGGAGTTAGGCCACTATAAACAAAGGAAGAATTTCACAAAAAATTTCTGTATGTTGTGGTTAAATACACAGTTATTCTCTAAAACTAGGGGTAATTCCTTACAATGAATAACACCTGTAAGGAAATAGGCAGAAGATCCTTAAAATAAGTCAGAGGTGAATTACACTTAGTGCTGTTAAAGTATAATGGTAGTAGTCCTTTGTTCCATTCATAATATATATTTTCAGCTTAAAGATTATTAAGAACTGTTATATTGAAAAAATATAACCTTTAAACCAGATGTGATACATTTCACTGTGGTTTGCAAATAAATTGGCTAAACGTATGTATTTGGCTACTATTATAGCTTTTCTTTTAGTTCAGAAATATCTGTTATTCTAGTCATTTATAAATAAGTTCTGTCAGGGTTGTGTTTTTGTTTGTGGTTTTGTTTTTGGTTTGGTTTTGGTGTTGTTGTTTGTTTGGGGTTTTTTTTGTTTGGTTTGGGGTTTTTTTTAGAAGTCTAAGGTATCATTCAGCAGTTTTATCCCCCTAAACTGAAGGGAAGTGAAAAGAGGTACAACACAATTTTCTCCTGAATGGGGACTAGGTAGCACCTCCTGCCTAGCTTCTTGTCTGACTGGAATGGTTTGACCTTCAAATTTTCTGGGACTCCAAATCCTAGACTCACTGAGCTCCTCCCCTGCAAAAAGGAAGGTCATAAGTGTTGCAAAATACACCTTCTGGGAACTTCCATCACAGTACAGCCTGTTAGGGGGATGCAGACACACCTCTTCAATTCTGATCGCTGAGTGGGAAGAAAGAGGATCTGAACACTTGTGAAGTCAGAACAAGCTGCTGCAGGCAGAACTGTTCCCTGTTTCTACCTCAGTGATCTGTAATTTCTTAGAGAAACTTTCTACAACCTGGAGCATGAGCCAGACTGGCAGTCTCAGTGTCATGTTTGGTGAGGGTTCCAGGGACTGTGAACATTTGTGTTGCCGCTTGGTGCAGTTTGGGCATATCCTGCCAAGTTACAAGCTGGTGGAGGAATACAGACACAGAAACTAGTGGGATATGCTGTCTTTTAGCCTGTTTCCCATCCCAGACTGCCCTAGCTGATGAGGGGCTGTTGTGGTAAGCCTCACATATCACCTTCTCCCCAGTTCTACCTACTGGTGGAACAGCCCCTCCCTCCAGCACGTTTATCCATAATGATCAGTGGCTTTCTTCAAAGACGTTGTTGCCAAAGCCCTTTTCCACCATCCAAGTAGCTCAACAAATAATGTCTGACTCATAACTTACCCAACCCATTTATTTTGCTTTTAAGTGGTGTGACCAGCTCTAAGAACATACTAACTGCTCTGTCTCACAGTTCAATGGTAGGGCAATCTATTAGGGCTGTATTTTCAAAATGTAATTTTTGTATTTTATCTATAAGAACAATGCAAAGTCTTCTAGCAGTTCAAATTTCTTGCCCTTCTTGCCTGTGAATTGTTATTTAATCCTGTTATGAATGACCAAACAGGAGCACTAGATTTAAATCCTTTCTAACTGTTGTTATTTTATATACCTTTAATTGCTCCTTTTTAAAATTTGAGAGACAATTTTTTTCACTGTCCCTTCCCATGTAGAAGATAATGCAGGTCTTAGAACATTTTGGCATGATGACCAGGGGTTTCCCACATACAAAGTCTATCAAGAGAGAAGTGTCAGAACGTATTCTGACAATACAGTAGGAAACTTTTGAAACTGTGTTGAGGCAAACCAGAAAAAAAACCAATCTCGTTTCACTACTCTGTGTCACAGGATAGCTGTTCCAAAATCTGTTGCCCTTTAGCATCGTATTTTGTTCTGAAATAACATCCATACCTCATTAACTCCTATTTCTCATTTGCATCATCATCACAATACATCACAAAATATTCCTTTGTTGACAGGTATCTTATTTATGGTATTATGATACTGACTCTGTGGCACATTTTTTTACTACTTAGACAAAAGGTAATATTTAAAATATATATTGTGCTATTATTGAGTCTTCCCACTTTGGAAGACTGAAAATTAGCAGAGAATTCTCATTTACCAGTCTGATTTTCTATGATCGTATTTTAAACAAAAATATTGGTTCCATTTATTTCTTCATAAATTTCTGCATGTTTCTCTGTGTAACTAAAATTCTGATCAGGAGAACAAAACTTTTAATATGGGCATTCACTAACATTCTTTAGCAGACAAGGCCATAATTTTAGACACTTTTTAAAATAATGTATTTCAGGGAATTATAAAAGATTATATGTAGACGAATGTGCTGGTTTTAATGTTTCCTTAATTTCAGAGTTTTATTGAGGTTCCTGGTTCTGCATCTTACTAAATTTACAATAGTGATAAAAATAAAATCTTTAAAAACTCGCTAGATACATTCAGACATTTACCAGTTTAAAAAGTTGCCTCTGAGTGAGATGTAAGCTTTTTTTTAAGAAAGCACTTCAAAAGAAAAAAAAAAAAAGTGTTGTGGCTGGCATTTGTTATCCAGATAGCGAAAAAACTAATTCATTGTTTGGACAGGCCATTGAGTAAAAAGTAACTGAATTTTTTGGGGGAAGATCAAGTACTTAATACAACACATGATTTGTGTCAGTTTTAATTTGTAAGAAACATGTAGTGAATCCAAAATAATTTCAAAGTAAATATATTAGAAAGCCTATGGAGATTGTCAAAAGAGATTTTTTTTTAAAAGACTGCATAGCTACCGTTGCTTCCAAATACCACATGAAATATTTTGCTACTTCAAGCACACAAGACATCGAAAGTAAAAGCATTCTTTATGGAATAAAGCACCATAAATTCTGTAAATACCTAGAAACTGTGCCATTTAGGGAAAAAATGAGTACCAGAGGTTGCAGTTTTACTCTTAGTTTGCAGAGAAGTGTATTTTACTTAGGACAAAGTTCTACTGTGTAGTGAGGGTGAAATTAATAAAGGCAGGCCATTTAATGTGCCCACTAACAGCTTTCATACAGGAGAGGAGGAAAGAAGGAGGACTAGAGCAAAGAACACTGGTGCTGGGGAGCAAGATCTGTGGCACTTGGGGCGATTACACCATACCTGGGGAGGGGCACACAACCAGCCAGCTTTTGTTTCAAAGAGTTGACTAAGACTGACCTCTGCTAGGAGCCAGAGTGACCCTCAAATACCCTTTCAGAAACCTTCCCTCGCCCTTATGGGTGGGGCAGGTGCCTCGCAAACTCTTTGTGTTTGCCTTCCCCATCTGTGGTGGTGCCTCTGTTCCTCAGCTCAGTTAGGTGGAGGTCCAAGCCATATCTCTAGGCTGAAATCAGCATTTTTACCTTCTCTTGGGCTTCAGGGTGTTCTGGGTGGAGGCTCAGCATCGTCAGACAGTCCACAGCCTGCCCTGGAAGCCCCACCAGGACTCATGGGGACAGGGAGATGTAGAAAGATAACCTGTCTTGGGAGGCTAGTGACCAAGCTAGCAGCAGTGAGGAATATGTATTTTGGGAGTCATAATTGGTTATCTTCCAAATAAACAGTATTGCTTATAATTTCCAAAGCAAAGAAAGTACACGCAGATCAACAGCAAACCTGTAATCAATTGTGCCAAGAAAACTATCGAACGCAATTCCCCAAAGCAACATTTTTATCATGAAACCAACAAATAAACAAGTTCAAAATCACGTTCTGTGTCCATCTACAGGAAGTCACTGAGAAAGCCAAAAGACCTTTATTCAATCCCTGTCAGAATTTAGGAAGGCTGGTAGAACTGGGGCTGGTGCCTTGTGTCATAATTGGAAGAAAACTGTTGCCAAACAACACTATCTACCAGAGAGCATGGAATTCCCTGAGTAGAATTACTACCAACCAGATTAGCAAACGTGTGCTGCAGAAGGAAATTCGACTCAGCTTTCCAGGATCTAAGTTTGTAGAGGAACTGGGAAATTACCCTCATTGACATATGGCAAAGTTGAAGCTCTAACTTCAAAAAAAGTACTGAACAACCCAGGAAGCACTGAGGAAACTAACAGCAAAATACTAGTGCACAAAGCATAAATGCAATAATTTCAAATAGAAAACATTAACGAATCTGAGTTAGTACAGCTAGATTCGTCACCAGTAGTCAATATTCATATGTCACAGCTCTTTCCACGTGACAGCATTTTGCATTTGACTAAAACTATAATTGTTCTCATATGAGGAAACCCAAAGTGAGGATGAATGAGACTATGAAATCTGCAGTATGCTTTCAAGAGATGCCAAACAGATCAATGTCATAAGAAGAGATTGATTTAGATAATTAACACCCAGAAGTGTGAAGCACTATATCTCATATCCAAACAAAAAAATGGAAGATATAGTAAAACAAATAAATGTAGAAACTGGCACTTACTGACCAAGTTAACGTATACATCATATACATAAGATAATTGATATGAGCATAGTTTTATATCAAGTTTAATTTGCCAATTAAAGAAACACAGCACAGGCCGCATTGTCTAGGATGCCTTCCCTTGTTGCTCATTTGGCTTTGTCATCAATGTCACTATGAAGACAAAGTGCAGATGAATGCAACACGAGTATCTCATGACTTGACATTACACCAGGCTCACAGAAATAGTGAGTGTAATAAAACATAGCTCATGTGCTCGACAACTGGATGTACATGCAAGTACAGACAAAGATTTTGCCAGGGGTCCAGAAAGGAATCAAACATACATTTGGAAAAGAAATGATCTGCTATAACTTCATACACCCCACCCCAAAAGGAGAATCCTTACAAATCTCAACTTTAGCCCATGTAAGAAATCTAAATGGATGAATCTTGAAATATGGAAAGGATCTCAAAATATGAAAGGAATTTTACTGTCCCAACAGGCAAAAATGCATTTACTACAGTAAGCTGGATTTGTTGAAAAGTCTGTATCTTAAGAACTAAACTAAACTTCATTAGCATTTCCATGTTGATACGTGGATGTGAAGACTGGAAATGCATCAGAGATAAAAACAGGCAAATAGACATACAAGGGAACAAATCCCTGGCAAGTGTCAGGATGAATCCATTAGCTTCACAACCAAATGTTTACCAGAAAAGTAGGAGAAAATTTCTAGGATATGTATGAAGAATGAATATAGATCATCTTCTAGGAGAGGGACATGCAGAGGAACAGGGCCAAAAAGACACTACTCAGAACAAGGAAAATTCATGGGGCTTCACAGTATAAAGGACAGAGAGCAGCCAGAAACACACTGGAATGGCAGAAGTCATGCTCATGCCTGTAGCACATTTAAAAGGAATGGTTCAGCTGTGATGTAGGGTCAGTTGAACTCTAATAACACAACACTGCTTGCTGGCACATTTGGTTCTAAATTAAAGGAGGGGGTAAAAGGGGTACGATAGGGCAGTGGCTGTAATTATGGCCCCTACGACTATACTGACCAGTGTTGTGAATTCCTTCCTCTATGATAACTCCTAACCAGGAGTAACTCTGGGGACCAACATATCCATTCACCAAGAACTGCATCTCTCCCCTTGGTCCAGCCCTTTATTTCTATCTCTTGGCCATGCTGTTGCCACCTGGGCCACGCATACTCACAACCAGGAGTGGGCAGTGGGAAAGCTCATCTGTGCTCCCTTCCTCAGAGGGAATGGGAAGGCTTGTGAGTGAGTAATAAGCCAAATAACTGCATGACACATTAACCATATTGTTCGATAGCAACAGCCCCTCCCAGTGCACCAGTTTACTTGCATGCAAATTGAGACTGGTTAATTTATGCAATCTGACCATCCTTGAAGCTGTTCTTGCAGAACTTGTATTATTAACTATATGAAGGAAGAGGATATTCATTTAAGCCCCTTTGGAAAAGCAGCTTCATTTCCACTTCTTCAGAGGGTAATAGAAGGAACAAACTATCCCTGCCTCATGGAAAAAGTTCCCAGGCCGTGCTTCTTCATGCACTGGCCACTAATGCCTAGGAGTGTCCTACATTTGTGACTCTTGAACTCAGCTTCATTCTAACTTTATCATAATATGATACATGTGATTACATAAATATGATACATGTGATTACATAAAACACATTTTGGAGTTCCTCAAGGCAACACAACTGACAAACCTGCTCTATTCTCCCCATTTGGAAGAGTGTGATTGCATCAGATGAAGCAATTTGATATTCTAACTAATCTCTGAAATTATGCCTAGAGGTTGGATTTTTGAGTGATGACTCCCTCATTTACACAAAAATTCAGGACAAGTAGAAGAAAACGAGGCTGTAAAACATGCTAACAGTTTAGGTCATTGCTACCAGAGAAACTTGCAAAAGAATAACCTGATACGATTTGTCTTCTTTCAAGGAACTACAGCCTTATCATGGTCTGAAAACTAAGACAACCGAGACAAAACTAAGGCATAGATTGTTTGAAACTGTCAGTTTGAATGGATTCCCCCTTAATGCAACAGAGAAAAAGTCTCTCTGTGGGTATGTTGCAGATTCCTGCCCATGTTCTTCACATACTAACCTGGGATTATCACTTCTACACTTATATGCTGAGGGACAAAGTAAATCCCTCTACTATCTTATTTTTACTGGGACTGACCTCCAAACAGAACAGGAAATCTCTTTGTAAGCAAATTCCCATAACCAGTCCCCTTGCTGTTTAGTCTGCATTGGATTAAGCAGTGACTTGCTAGCTTCTTTGATTGGCAACTATAGTACTATGAAAACAAATGCACAGAGCAAATCTCACCAGAAAAGCCTCCCAATCTGCAGACCCTTTCAGCTTTATTTGGACTGAAACTTGATGATAGCTCTACTAGACAGGAAACACTCACCCCTCCTTTCTAATATGGCACTACCAGGAGAACACATTTTCTCACAGACCAAGCAGCAGAGCTGAGAGCAGGGGAGAGAACAGGAACACCAGAGACCTCCTACAATACATCTCTCAAATTCAAGCTGTTATAAGACACAGAAGCTGACAACACTATTTATTTACCCTGCACTTAATTCTTTGATTGAGAAAGAACGTGGTTTATGCCATGCTTGAAATTGGGTGAGATATGGAGAAAGCAAAGCAAAAGCATCCCAGGCATTTTAAGTCCACCATATGGTAGAAGCTGGAAGGAGCAGCAAAACATTTTGTTTTCTCACTGGACATAACACAATGCTTGTTAATGACACTTTGCAATTCTGTATCACGAGGAAGAATCCCTCATGTGCTTAGGACTGTTTTTGAAGTTGTAAGAACTCACAGATACACAGAAAAGGCTGTACAGCATGCAACACTGAGAGAAAATCTTAAGGTAAGCATGCATGAGACAGAAAAGGAGTTGGGTGCATTAGTCTGCTATTCTCTAGCACATCTATTAAGACACACGATACTTCTGTGAAGTGACCACAGACTGAAAAGTCAGAGAAATTAAATATTTACTTTTGAGGCCAAATCAGACACATCACATAGTTGAGCTAGCATTAAACAAAGGAGCCACTAGGAGGTGTGAAGTGCAAATCCTGTCCTTCTTAAACTTGCATCATATGCATTTGGCACTACTCCCTAACTTAAACCTTATCAGACATGCCAGCCAATTGCCCCAGTTGCTTAGAATCAAAGAATATCCTGAGTTTCCAGTTCTCAGATGTATTCCTTGACTATGGTTGAATCCACATCTTTCCAACAGATAACTTCTGCTACATACTAGATGCTGTATAGAATCAATTATTCTACTAAAACTTGAGAATTAAAAAGAATAAAAGATGGATCAGTAACAGGTTTGAAATTATGCAGCCACCTACCTATGCTCAACAAATTGCCTCCAAAGAGTCTTAGTAATTTGAGGAAGGTAAATCAAAAGCTCCATGCCTAAGTCAGCAAGGCATTTACACTCCATCTGAGAATGTTAAATGCTGGTGCCCAGCTATACTTGACCAGTCTAGACAAGGTCCAGACTAAGCTCTACAACTTAAAAGTCCAATAGGAAGGACACAAATAAAACTTCTATGAGATTCTCTAGCTTTTTTTTTAGCTAAAGAAGTAGAAGTGGCCACTTACCATGAAGCAGCAGGGTATTAAATCCAGGAAGCACCAGGAGGGCCATAGATTCTTGCTTCTCCCTCTCAGTCCCAGCTATGTTCTGACTTGTTATCTGACTTTCCTTCTGCTGGGTCTCTTACCCACTACATTTGGCATTCACTATATTCTCGATCTCCAAGGTTTCCTTTGACAGAGTGAAAAGCAGGAAAGGCTAAATTCCATCATCCTATTCACATGATTCATATTACTCTGAAGCACATTTCCACGCCTGCTTTCATATGATTCACCTGAAGACACTTAAAGAGGCACTAGGAAAAGTATTCTTACAGGCAAGAAAGCAGCTGTCTCATGCTGGCTGCACCTTCCTTTGGTGTTGGGTACCTACATTAGCCACTTCTTGTGAACGTCATCTCCTGTGCCAGATGGCCACAGGCTGATTTTGCAGATCAGCCATTAAACTTCTGTGAAAAAGAAAGAAAAAGAGTTAGGCTTCTTAGTTAGTTTTCTGGGATGTGTGAAGAAAGTCTTCACTGGAGCTGGTAACAGCTCATCACCACCAGCAGGGCTGCTTGCAATGCTTTCTCCCAGACAGCTCTGGGGGTGGCTGGATCCCTTCACAGGATGACATAGTTCACTAAACCTGCAAAAAGCTACTCCTACCAAGGCTGTGTGTGGGGAATCTTTCTGGTATTTTAGGAATTTGAACTGCCTCAGCAGAGGGCAGTGGTGCCAGAACTGCCACAAGAGAGGGCAGGGCTCGTGACCGTGGGGTGAGGGAGAAGGGCCTCCACATTTGGCAGCAGGAAAGCATCATGCTGGTTTGGCTGTCCATGGAAGTATAGCCTGAGCCTCCTGCCAAGTGCCTAGATCACCAGGCCAGAGGCAAGCAAAGCTGCAGTGCTCCCAGGCCCTCCCTGCTGAAGCTGGCACTGTGCCTGGCACCTCAGTGTGGTTAACTGGGGCAGGAAAACAGCACAGCTGGCTGGACAGCAGGGCAAAGGGACACTTGCCAGCTGGGGCACAGCTCCAGGGATGTCCCTCACACAGCTAGGAGAGACAGGTCTACATCCTGCAAAAGAGCATCAGCCTCATCTGGGGAAATCCTCATGATGCCCTAGACTAAAAAACCATCCTTGCCTTCTGCTTGGAGTACAGCAATAAGGGGGGATGTCCCCTATCTGGCAGGGGGAAGACCTGACACTGGGCATCCTGCCACCACAGAGGGCTTAGACTAAAGTTAAATCTCTATTTCTACCAGCTGCACTACTTTCTTGGTTTTTTGGTTTTGTTTTTTTGTGGTCGGGGGACAACTGGGACATTTGTCAGAGCTCTCATTTGTGGATGCCATCAGGGCTTAAGCATGGGCTGGGTAACTACTTACTGAGCTCAGGAAGGGAAAAGGGGAAAAAAAAAAAAAAGAAGAAAGGAAAAACAGAGGCAGTCCCAGGCATGCCCAGGAGCAGGCCTTTGGGCACCTCAGGAATTTTACTGGCAGGAACATAGGCACTTGCAGACTTCAGACGCCTCCAGGGTTAGGCAGTAGCTGAACAGGGGTTTTGAGGATCTAAATATTGGCCGCAAATGCCTGTGAGGCAGTTAGGCAGAGCTTACATGCCTAAACCTTTTCTTGTGGCTCTAGCCCTAAACTAATATTATGGAAAATACCAACAATTATTAGGGACTTCTTATCAGATTGGATACATATTTCCTTTACATAACTTTACTATGGCCTCATTTATGTGGTGCTTAGAGAGGATGAATACCTGTTCTGCATGAGTAATTACACCAAAGGCTCGTGTGAGGGAGGTAGTTTATGACTGCTGAATAAGGCCAGCTATGTTTACCTATACAGCTTCATCACTTGAACTAAAAATTGGTCTTACCGCTAAATCTCCCTCATTGCTTCGTTTGCCTGATTGCAAACAGATCCCAGAATATGCAGTTGCACTAAGGTGATTGATGCCAAAATGCTGCACTGAAAAGGAAGAATTCTTTTAAGTGTTATCACGACCACGAGCATAAGCAAAGCCGTGTCACGTGACAAAATGTAAATAGAGCATTTCTTAGAAAAGCCATTTATTTGCCCCCATGATTTATTATTCAGTGACATGTAGGCTATTTTTTCTTTGTTACTGGCACTCATGTTCATAATAACAAGGTACTTGACTTGAAGGTATTTGGCCAACCTTTCCAAAGTGCTATGTAAGCAGTAATCAGAGAGAGCTAGGCTTGCGAGTCAACAAATTGCTCTCCCATGCTGATCAAACAGTCTTGGCATCTCTATAAAAAAAAAATACAAAACCAGATTTTGGACTGGCTTACCCAGTTTTCTCTCTAAAATTTTTTATTGTATTTGCATTTGGCAGAATCCAGGCTTAAAATAACCAAAGGTGACAGTTGTTTTATTAGCAATATTTTACATGTGATTTTCATTTACATTTAAAAGGATATATGAGATAGCCAGTTAGCCTCCAAAGTTCTTGTTGCCATAAATTGGGTTTCATTTGCTCAATCTAGAGGAAAATGCTTCTCTCATTTTACACCATACCTCCACAGCCTGCAGTAGAAAGCAGTCTAATACTTGGGTCAAAGTTAGTCAGCTCAGTAGAGTTGAGGTTTATTGTGAAAAGCTTTCATTCCAACCTACTCCAAGTTATTACTCTTAAAGCAAGTAACAATCAGATATACTTCACAAGCTGCTTGCATTACCAGAGGGGAGAACTCAAATCTAAGTGGGATTTATACTCAGTTTCCATAATTTATGCCTATCATATGTGCCTACAAACCAGGTCCTAAATACAAAATATATATTCTTGTTACTTCACTGTGTAAATTAATGCCTTAAAATGAAATATCTATAGTTGTGTATCATCTCACTGCTTCTGTGTGCAAAGTGAGTAGGGCTGCATGAATAATTGCATTTATTTTCACTCTGACTGCTGAATTCAAAATATTTTGGAAGCTTACGTTAAATGGGTGGAACTCCCCTCTCTTCCCTCCTCTTAATTTTTTTTTTCCATGAAATAAAAAAAAGAGGAAACCTCATGTGCTTTGAAAAGCTCCTTCTGACCCCCAAAATGAAACACTTCATTTTTGGACATACATAGTAAAAGCAAAGGAAATTAAAAGGCCAGATTTCCTAAAGCAAGAAGTGGTGTTCTCCCCCTTCTTATTCACTAGCCAGTAGGCAAGAGATAGATTTTTTGGTTTCCTCAGGTCTTTAAAACTGCTATCTCCCTTCAGTGGAGATTCCACTCACCATCCGTCAGCTTAAGGGGGACAACCAGGCTGTGACTTTCCATGCAGCTTGCCTGCTGTGCAGCTTTCCTCCATGTTGCCTGTTTTGTGCTGCCCCAGGCATGGGAGCAACTCAAGGGAAAATGAGGTGAGATGTCACTGCCTGAACCAGATGCCTCCAAAGTAGCAGCTTATCCTGCTGCAGACAAGATGCTCCCCTAAGGTACAGCCCTGCAGGTGGATGCTCTTCCAAACACCCTCCTTTTGGTCCTGCTTTGGTTTGCCTGTATAGTGAGCTGTTCCCTAAACCCAGGGGCTGCTTATTCTTAGCGAGGGAGCCCTTCCTATCAGGCTACACAGTTATGCTGCCTTTTAACCAAAGGGTTATTTCAGCATTTGGTTTCTACCAAAGTGCTGTTAAAATAGTTTCACTTATTGCAGGACCACAAACATCTGTTAATTATGGGTCTGGGGTTTATTTATTTATTTATTTAAATAGCTAGGTCTTATTGACCTTCACTTAAGCACTTTTGAATATTTGACCCCATATAAAGACTGCTGTGTTGAAAAGTGCTAACAATTACCATCATGGGAGTCTTGGATTCAAAGACAGTTTGCAGACCTCATTAAGCCAACGAGCTTGCCAAGTCCACTCTTTTCAGTTCAATGAAACTTAAGTCCCTTCATATAGCAAACCAGCTGCTAGCAATGTAGGCTGCCTGGCATGGGCAGGGAAAGCTCAGCTCACCCAGGGAGACTTCTCTGTTTTGGTACCAGAAGACACTGACTCACTAAGGGAGCTGTGAGAAGAACCCGAAAACGCAGCAGGATGACACAGAAGTTTTTCAACATAGGGCTGATCAGTGAAGCAGTCAAGATCTCTGAGCTAGACGAAAGTCTCCTGGTTATCGTGTCACAGGAAACACGATTTACATACAGTCTCTGTCAAGAAGCATAGTTAAAGTGATAAATCTTGACCAATGCAGAGCAAGGTTTTCCTAGCCCAGCTAGGGATGGACTACCATGCTGCATCACGTCATTGAGAATTCTTGTCTTGCATGCAGAAGAAAAGCAGATTTTTGAGAAGTTTGGAGAAAGTAAGATAAGCAAAACCAACTCTTTGAAGAGAGGTAAGATGTTCTAGGCATTCAACAGATCGAAAAGCTAGACTACATATTTGCATACTAAATATGGAGGTAGGAGAATGCCTCAGGCTAGACAACAGTGTTTCTGTACTTTTCAGCTGTGTGTGAAGGGACGACTGCAGGCACCCCTGTACATCAGTTTGAGTGAAGCAGATCAATCTTACATTATCACACTAATATACACAGGGCAAGAGTAGTTTAGAAGCTTTCATTCTAAAAGAAGTGAGAAGCATAGTAGCATTGGTATTCCATCAGGGAACTCAGAAATAAGAAGGCAATGCACAGATGCACAAAAGAGTTTAGACTACTGAATTCAGTGCTGTTTAGGCACTTTTTATCTGTGAGGGAAAGGAAAAGCTGTGAAAATACATGACAGGTTGTTAGGATCTGATTATTGAGAGATGCCTCTGCCTGAATTAAGATGGAGATGAGACCATATGCTGAAGTAAATAGTATGAATTTTATTTAAAACTCCATCCTTTCCCTTGGTTCTGTCATCCTCAGCTCAATGTTTTCAAGTGAGTATTTTCAAAGGGCAAGTCTCCTTTCCACTCTACTTGCACTGAAGTTATAAAGATGAACCCTCACATTAACTCAGCACAATTCCTCAAGATTTTTTTGGCCAAACCCACTCTACTATATTTAGGACTCTTTCTAAATTTGTATTCTACCATACATCCTTACAAGCACTAATCCAGTATAAAACCCAGAAGCTGCCCAAACATAATTCCCAAGGGGGATATAAGTGAATACCTCACTATGGTATGGCCATTAACAAGTTTTATGGAAATAAGAAAATAATACAAGATTTGCTCTGGAACAAAAATACATGATAAAATTTTCTAGTGAACATTTTTGAGACACTGTGTTCAAATATAATTTACAGTTTCCTAGTGTTTATCTCTTCAGGTGGAATTTTACATATTAACCATCGGTAGAACACACCCCATTTTGTAATTCCCTTATCTTACTTAAATAGGGGACAGATAGCAACTTCTATATGTGCTCACACCTTGCTAATAGAAAACAGTGATGTATTGAAAATTTCCTTATCACCCTCAGTTTCCATACAGGTGTTCTTGGTGATAAACTACTGAATGACATAAACAGTGATTTCAGGTAAAAAGTAACCACTGGTCAAGACGAAAGGAAGAAACAAACCTACCAAAAATTAAACCCCATTTCCCAAGTAGGATTTGGAACTGAACATTATCAAATACAAGAGCATAAGTGTGAGGTTTTTTTCTGTTTCTGTGAAGCACAGAATCCCTTGGACTTCCCTTTAGTTATGCTTGCTCTCACTTCTCACAACTTCTCTTCCATTTTGAGATAATCTTGACGGGCAATTCATAGATATGTTAAGGAACTGTATGATATTCCCTTAGTTTTACCCAGTGATAATATTCATCTGTCCACTGGCAGGTTTGTCTCCAAGGGGTGTTATCACAAGACAGCGGTTTTACTGTTATTCCTGAACAACAGCAGTAGGAGAGTAATTCTGGAAGAAGAATTACTGAGCTAGCTTGATTGATTTTCAGCTAAACTGTTATTATTCCCGTGATTGTTCTTTTATGATGCACTAGAGATCATTTAAACATATTTAAATTAGCTAAACTGTGTTGCTGCCATTGTGCAATGAGTATATTGAATCACCTCAGATCCACAGAATATTGTAAAACTTTATGTTCTACATTGCCTTTGGTTATTTTCATTTTTGTATTCCAAAGAAAACTTCTATTCTCTAAACATTACTAATTTCTGCCAAATGGACAACTAGCAACCTAAAAAAGAAGCAAATGCACACTTGTTGTAAAAGTGCATGGCCAAATCTTTGCACCTGTGAAGGCCACAGCTTTCTGGACAAGGTCATTAGGGACAAAACTGGAAACCCCAGTATGTGATGTTTTTGAAAATCCAACCTCTCACTATTTTCCATCATCTGCATTAATTATCCAATAATGGGATCAACTAGGATTAGTAATACATAAGCCCCTTCATGAAATGCAGAGGAATAGAGCATCAGTTCAACAGAAGCAGGAATTCAAACATACATTTAATTTCACAAGAAACATTCCAAGATTGCCTCTCAGGCTTTCTCCACAGCAATACAGACTGTGCTCCCTGTCAGGACAGGACTCTGGCTTTGTATTTATTATTGATGTGCCACTAACAGACTTCAGTGACTGCACACAGCCAGACAGACATCACCGTCACTGGACAGGAGCACCAGACTCCTTAGTCTAAGAGGCAGCTCTGCCCTTCTCTTATCAATTCTCTTTAAAGTTTTTGCCACTTTACGAGGAATAAAAGGTACTTTCAAAAAATGGCCCTTTTGCTTTTTGCTTGAAGGGAAAAAGGTGTTGTGGGTTTTTTTTATTTTCTCAGTGGCTAATAGATAATTTCTCTAGGACTAATTGAGTCCTGTTGAGCAGGGAAATCCATCTTTCTCAGATTTTGGAGGTATCTTTTTGTGTTTAAAAACATTAACAGTGTCACACCTAGCAAATTTCTCTCCTATTTCTGCCTCACATGCTTTCTGTAATGGTTTTATGTCCCAATTACGTCTTCCATTTCTTGGTGTCTACCAACTTCTGAAACTTGGAGTGAGACACCAGGTTGATAAGTTTGGTTTGGGGTTTTTTGCCTTCCTTTTATCAAAGCCACCCAACAGTTTAAAAAAAGTAATAATGAATATTTTCCATAAGGTCAAATGTTGCCTGAATAGGTTTCTTTTGGCATCTACAAGAGGTACCAAGTTAAAGGCAGAGATTTCAAAGCCCAGAATGTGTGAATTAGTAATGGCAGGATTCAGCAGATCTCAGGTTTCCAAAGCTTCCAGTTTCTTAGTAAGAGAGGCAGAGTCACAGTGCATAGGCACTTCATGCCACTACACAGCTGGACAGCATCCTTACCACATCTACTTAGCACATACTCCTCTCTCAAACCCTCTTATAGAGGGTTCTTCAATCAAGGTGGATGGCAGTAGGAGTTTAAATCATAAGCACCACTGGCAGAGCAGTTTTCTGAGGGCAACTGTACAGAATATCCAATATATCTTGATTATTCCTAAGCATTCTTGATAAGTGTCAGATATGCTTAACACTTCAATAAAGCTTTCCATAGGAATAGGATCCCATAGGTATAATTTAACAGGCATTAACCAAAATGGAGTAAAGCTCTTGAAGTGTCTTTGCATTCTTGAGATCTGTTGCCTTATTTTTATTTGGATTGCCACAAGCAATCACATAGGTATTTTTTGTTCTTGTTGCAGTTCTTGCAACATGAGTATTGGCTGTGGATTGTGCCTCGAACATCATCACTACCAGTTCTGTCTCACGTCATTGACGTTTCCTTACTTTGCTCATTCAGGGTCCAGTTGGATGCCACCATGTGTCAGAGTCCACAAGGAGGCATGGGGTCTGAGAGTGGATTCTCATGAGAAAGACAACAATGTGAACAGGAAATGTCCCATCAGGAATCCTTTCTTGGGACGGGCTCCTGTGGAAAAGAACAAACCCTTATTGTCACTATTGCAGCTTTAACTTTATATTCTTGTGCTCATCCTTTGATTCATTCCCTCTCCCACCACTCTATTCCCATCCAACGGGTGGGAAACAGGATATTTTGTGAAATTCTTTCCTTCCTGTGTGGGCCTACACAGCATCTTTAATTAGCAACTCTCTGCAATGTAAGTGAACAATTAAAAAGCACAACTGTCCTGCTGAGGAGATCATAATACAGTTGCTTTTTGAACAGGTATTTAAGGCATCACTTTCTGTCATTTACGAAGATCATTGATGTTATTATTTAAAAATATCACATGCCAAAAAAAAGATTTTAAAACACTTCCTTACATAATGAGTGGTGAGGAAGAGCTTTACAAACATTGTCTGTCTTTGTGTCCCACTGGAGAAACTGTGATGCAAAAGAGTGATGGGAAGGAGACCTCTGCCTGCTTCCATGGACAGAGCTTCAGCTTGCTGGAACATGCCATTTCACCTGGAATGAGCAGGAACACTTGTTTTATTAATAACTTGACCCAGGAGCCCATCAGAGTGACATGTCCTTCTATAGACACCCACTATGGTTGAAAAGATTTTTCTGAGGGTGGGATTTGACACTATAGAGGTACAGACAGCAGTGCTGCTCTGGAAAGAGATCAAAATAGAGACAAGCCTGGTACACTCAGAGGACCTGAAACTGATCCTTCCTTACTTAGTTCCATAGATTGGTAGGTGTAAAATGCTATTAAGTCTCATCTGGCAGGGCTGTCCTTAAGCAGTCCAAGTGATAGCACTCAACTTCTGGATGTCCTATAAGGGTTGACCTATCCCTCTGTCCCAGACTCACCATGCTGAAATTTTCTTTTCTCACTGGTACAACTGTACAGCCCCAGGGGACATTAATAGGATCCTTCTGTCTGATTTTTTTTTTTTTTTTTAATTTGAATATCTGATGTTTTACCTGGCACCTGGGAAAACTCATTTACAAGACTACAGAACAGCATACACTCATTTTGTGAAAACAAAGAGTAACTACACAAGAAGCTAGATTAGGAAAAAAAACAGGATCTCTGAGCCACTGTGGCACTCCAAAATTTGGGGCTATGAACTAAGAAAACTGCAGAACAAAGTACAGGGTTGTGCTATTACTAAAATATCTGTCATATCCCAAAAGTGTCTGAAGGTTGGTTTGCAAATGTGTAGGATCTCACCAGGCTGTACATCAGATCTGAGAAGAGTCTCATAGATAGAAATAAGAAGATTTTTTTTCGTGCTGAGCCTGGGCACCAAATCTCCCAACCACTCTCTCATGTTGTCACAGCAACAGGTTTGTCCACAGCCACTTCGCAATATGAAGCAACTGGAGGCTGATTTTCATGCAGATCTAATCATGAACCAAGAATGTGCTTGGTCATATTCATACTGGGACTGCATGTCCTAAGTGAAGTTTGTACACCACGATAAATTGGCTTGCAGTTGAAAATAGAAACTGCTATGAGTAATGACTCAACCTGTAACTCTGCACAAAGATTAGTGTGTGAATATTGCTAATGGCATTAAGTGTCTTTATCACATCTTGTAAAGTGTTATCAATCAAACTACAGGTGTTAAGCAGGTAAAAGCTCTAGTTTGAGGCAATAGATAAGAACTTTTCCCCTGAATCTTAAGCACTGCTTCCTACTAGAGCTTTCCTGAGAGAAAGTGTCAAGATATCAAAGGGAAAAGGAAAGATTCTTCCTTTTTTTTAGGCCTTGGGGCAGAAGAGGGAGGGGATTTTGTAAACAGTTTTAGGAGACGCGTTATTGACCTATCAGAATGACTTCAAATACCAATCTCTTCCCAAATCACAACCAGATGTTTATTATATTTACAACAGAATCTGCCTATTTTTTTTTTTTTTTTTGTAAATAACAATTTGCTAATAATATTAACAGCTCTGCTTTGTAAACTTGTGAAGCATAGGTGGAAAGAGAAATAAGCATATTTGAGCCATGTAGCTTTACCGTATACCATAGGCACCCACGGAAAGGGCTGAGATACCTCCACAGAGCCACACAAAGAAACTCTCAGAGCTGGACCCACATTCTCTTTTAAAATGCATATATAATCCTTCCTGCAAGGACAGAAACAGCTGCATTTATAGGAAGGAGAAAGAACGTACCTATACCTGGTTTTAGTCTGAACCACAAGTTTGTATTTTTGACTGAAGATCTGTCAAAAGAGTGACCAAATTTTTTTTCTGAAAGGAACAATTTTTTCTGAAACAACTTTATACTTTCTTCCTAATACAAGAAAGAGAGGGAATTGCCAAAAGAAAGATGTATATAAGAGTTTGATGTCCTAAACAACTCAACACCAGGGGGAGAAGTAATTTTCACTTCTGTAGTTAGTCAGAGGCTTCAACTCGTATTTCAAGGCAGACAAGCTCTTTGATAGTCATTTTACAATCTGGGAGGAGAGGCAGGGATGTACCAGGGACATTATTTGGGGACGGCACTAGAAAGCAGAGGCCAGAAACTTGGCTCCAAGTTGCAGTTTTCGGTTCCAGCTTACCAACCTGAACTCTAAACCATGGAAACTGCAAGCCAAAGCCAATTCTGAAAAAAAAACCAAACAAACAAAACATTAAAAAAAATTGCTAGGTTAAAGCTCTTCAAAATCCTGTACATATAAACTGATACCAAACTATCTACTTCCTAAAACAAACCATTGCAGATGAAACAAAGCAAATCTCCTCATACACGTTTTTAAATGAACTGATTTTGTCAGGATTTCAGCCAGAACTTGAGTGTACTGTAGGTTCAGTTAAAACTTTTTTAATAGTTATCTCATATTGCAGTGATCATCCCCAGCGGCCTCTCAATTATCACAGAGAGTGTTATGGTATTTTTCTATCTAATGGTATAAGTCTATTCAGAAAGGCAATGCCTCTGGAAAGTTGAGAATTTTTTCTGTCTCCAAACTGACAGTGGATCAAAATGCAAACCCTGACTCTGAGCCCTTTGGATGTTGGAGACAATAGCCCTGGACTTGTCAACCCAGTTTACAGCTGTACCATGGTGTGGTCCAGATATGGACCAGATGCCCAGCTACTGCACTAAGAAATATATACCAGATTTACTCCATTTACCACACAAACCTAACAGTAGTAGTTTAGCCCCTGAACTGAATAGTGCAACCTCAGTTACCAAGATTGACTGATTGGAGTAATTGAAGTGATCTTACTTAACGTTTGCCTTAAATGATCTGGCAGTCTGATTCAGATAAGATTTCAAACAGTCTCTGTGCTTTTGATCTCAAATTACCTTCAGGATTAACTCAAGCTTGGTTCAGACACAGTAAAAAAAAAATCTCTCAATTATGTCTTACACCGTAACCATGCTCAAGCCCTCTTCCCAATTTCACCAGCTTAATTAAATCTCCTCTCAACCCAGTTGTGCTAGGCATGGTCTGAACTGTAGGACAGTGCTGGGAAGCTGAGGGGGAGAAGCAAGACAGCATCTACAGAAACTCCTGTGGCTGAAGAGTGGTGGCAGGAGGGAGAGTCCTCTCTGCCTCTTTTTTTTAAATGCTGTGATTTGATGGATGCTTTCTTGTGTCTCTGGTACACAAAGAAAAGCGTCTGTGAGCAATAAGATCAAGAGACAACATGTCTTTTCAACACAAGTGACACTAAATTAATCTATACAAGACACCGGTCAAAACCCATTTCTGCCACTGAAACCTCAAAGAGAGACTGAGACTTTAAGGAGCTTTTCTTCTGCTTTCTGTTCACTTCACAGGACTGCTTCAGACAGAAATGTTTCTAACATTTTGAAGGCACACTACACAAGTACGATTTCTTTTAACATAAAAAGACCAATTTTGTTATAAGTATTTGCTTTTAGCAGCTCTGTTCCTTTGTGCATTCCTTTCCCAGGTAGAGTACAGGTGCTTCAGGGCAACTCTAAAGACAATTTTCAGCAGTGGCTTAGGAGCCTAGCTACTAGTTTTCTAAACAATATGCCAGCTAAGCAGACAAACAGATGCCTGTTAGAATCAAGTTACTTCTGTAGCTAACCTCATACAATAAACTCTCCCAGGCAGCTTATTTACAACCTGAGGGAAAAATACACCTTTGAAAATTGTTTTCTAAAGGTATTCTGGCTCACATTTCTCTGTTCATGCTTGGGCTTTGTGGTATTAATTCTCAGTTTTAAAAATGAGGGAGGTAGCTAAGCTCAGGTTTCTAAAAGTACATAGGTGTGAATAGCTGCAGACGTGTGCACTGGTACCTCAGTCTTGCTGAAATCTGTACCTATGATTTGCAGCCCTCTATTTATCATTTACCCTTTGCTACTGTTGAAAGAAGCAATGCATAAAGACTTTGACAAAGCTGTTCCTAAGGAGCAAGATTACTTTAGAAGGTGATTTGAGGTTCTTAATTCCCTTAGAAATGCTCCACATTTTTTTCTTCAGGTCTACAGAAGTGTTTGTGTATCAACTCAAACCACAGAGCCTGATTTTGATTAGGCTGTGGGTACCAGTACTAGGTTATTGTTTTAAGATAGCATCATGGAAAAACTTCAGTTATAACTTAATTAATTCAAACACTATCATTACTTTTGAATGGAAGCATTTTATCCAAGCAAAGGATCACCCCTGAGTGACTGTATTTGTACTGCAGAACCACCACGGCACTAGGGTTCAGCTAAGGTCTGCAGTCAAAGTTATTGCATTAACACTTATGTTATACTGCTGCCTACAGGTCCATATTTAAAATTAGGGTGTTATGCTAACTTATGTTTAAACAAGGCTCCTGTTCCAAAGCTTAGAAAACAAGCAAGATAAGAAAGGTATCAGAGAAGCTGAACCCATTTTAACTTCTCTTGGTTATGTTTGTGTACGTAATTGAATGCATTTCTTCCACTGCCCTGAAGCCACTACAGAGTGGCTGGTTTAGCAGTAGAGCTGTGTATGGTAAAGCAATTTAAAAGGAAGAAAGGGATTATGGTATTGTGTGTATTAGGGGTGCTGTGGAGGAAAGCACAGCGATATCTAGAATGGCAGCCCTTCACATAACAGACAGGTAGGGATCTGATGATTTTTCCTGTGGTGTTTGTTGCAAACTGCAATTTCCACTTGTGGAAACTGCACATTTTCTAAAGCAAATGTCATATATATTTTGAGGTTGGGCACAGATTATAAGGACTGTCTTTTCCTAATTTGCAGTTTAAAGATCCTTTACAAGTAGCCTATGAATCTCAAGAGCTTGCCATGTTGCCTCTCACTATTACATTGAAAAGAAACAGTGACATGTGCTACACATTTATCAAAACCAGAAAAATCATTCTTGCAGAGGCTGGAGAGTGGTATTTTTCCTCTCTAGTTCACGTACATAGTTTTTCTTTGGATAGCTAATTTTATTTGCTACACACATATTTTGAATTTTAAATTATTTTCTGAATACAGGAAGAAGACATTTCAATTTAGTGCCTGTAGAGGAGCCAGGCATTTCTGCAAGCACTTCCTCTTCTTCTTGCAGAACTGATTGATCTTGGCAACTCAGGATGCTGCTGATTTCAGCTAAAGTAACAGCAGATGAAATGATTCTTCCATGTGCCATAAACTAGTCTATTTTTGCAAAAGGAAATTCCTTTATTTGAACAATTAGCAAACTGACATTTCCTAAGATCATGTAAATTAATAGAAATGTTAGCATTTAGAACTCAACATCCTCTGTACCCTGGAGGCTGGATAAGTTATTAGTCATTTCTAATTAAAGTTGTCTTATGCCAGGCAGTCCCCAGTGACTGCCACAATACCATTTCCTATGTAATCATTGGTCAATTTGTTGCAATATATGATCAGGATTACTGAATTATTGGTTACAATTACAACTTCAGTGTCAATAGCGGTGTCACAGCAAGGGTAAGTAAACACTACAAAATTAGCAGGGATGGAAATACCTTTCTAGCAGCTACATCATATTAGTAGTACAGAGACCACCCACTGTAACAGTTAGGCACAATGGTAAATTCCTACTTTGAGAAGGTGGAGTTGGATGTTTCCCCCTTAATGTAGTGCATTCATCTCAGTGACATCCCCTATAAGCTCCTCTTTGATTCCCGCCCACCAGATGTGGAGCATGCATGTTAGATAGTTTAAACTAGCTAAAGCACAAACAGTTTGCCAGACTCAGTTTTACAGCTAACACTGTCAAACCATTTGCACAAACCATCCCAAGGATGCACCTTCCAAAGGTCTATGAAAGGAACCTCACAAATTCTGCAGCTCATTTTCCTATGGTGCTTCAGTCACCCTAAGTCCCGTTTTCACAAATGGTCTGAGGGATCAGGAGCCCACCTCCCATAGACAGGCACCAATGCTTCATTCTCCAGAGGCCACCTCCTCAAGCAGTATTTACATTTAATTCCTGATACGGCACGTAGGTTATGACCTCTTGAAGAATTCACCCCTTGTGTATTTTTGAGAATGGCAACACAAGGTTCTCTAAGGAAGAAAAGTTTGATAGAAGTGTCTACTGCTTTTCAAAAAAGAACATAGCATTTGTTGGTACTATTTTGACTAACAGGAGAGACTCTTTTCAAAACTATTCACAATTTCAAAGGATGCCTTAATTTGGGGGGACAAAAAGAAAAAAAGTATTTTTCTGCAGATCAAATCCAGGACTTCCAAGGAATCCAAAGAAAAATTACTTCTGATGAGATATTTCAGGTTTTATTCTAAAGTCAAGTTACGTTGGGAAATGGCCTGAGAGTTCATTGTGTGGAAACATGACCTGTAAAGTTCAGCATATACTGCAAAACCCAAAATCTAATTAGGGAAGTTGGTCAGGCTTTTAACTTACCTACCTAATCTCCAACCACGGACTCAAAGACTGAAGATGTAGCTCCATCTTTTAAACCAAGAAACAAGCTATTAAAATTCAGGCTGTACAACTAACATTGCACTCATTTAACAAAACACGAGTTTGAAACATAAAAAGTTTAACTCCACATCAGAGACATTTCTGTAAACCACAGACTTAATGAACTATTTTCCCTCCATAGGTTTCAAACGAAACAGGCACAGAGGCTTTCTTTGGCACAGCCCAACCTTGTCCAACCAGGTGTGGGTTTCAATTAAGTTACCCTTGTGCAGGAATTTGAAGTCAAAGATTTATAAACTGTTTGCTTGTTTGTTTGTTTGTTTTTAAAAAAATATGCCCACAGTGGCCACACTGCTGACAGCAACAAGGACGGCTGCAACAGCAACCCAGAGCCAACCAGCCAAGTCACAGCTCTGCGTGCATGCTTGTGGTCTGCTCTAACAGCCTGTAGCCTGACTCAGTGGAAAAAATAAAAGTCTGTGGAAGCTCAAGCTACAGTGAGATGACAGGTGACTTCTGAGGAAAAAAACTACAGCTGTAGACCTACAACCTTTTCTGGAAATCTGGCTCAGTCATTTGTGGGAGAGAAGGTGTCGAGCAGAGCTGGCTGGGTGACAGTGGAATAAGTCCATTCCAAAACTGTGTAGGTTTTCCAATTTTTTCATATGGTCTTGAAATGAAAACAAAAACTTTTCAAATGGAAGGGTGTGGAATTGTGTTGAAACATCTATTTCTGAGTTAGAGAGATCAAGTTTTCAATCAGGCTTTCAGATCGTACATAACCAGAGACCTCAACCTGGGATACAGAAAACTCCTCATTCATCAACACCAGCACCTCTGCAAAATGTTTTGGCGTCCAAGAGGCAGCATATTTTAGTTAAAATATATTTCATCAAACATGTTCTGACCAATTCTAATCTTGAGATGACATTGTGTCACCACTTAGTGGAAAGATCAGTATTTTCAAAAAAAACTCATAAAAATAAAGGACTGGAAAAGAAGCTGAAGAACAGCCAGTCACTCAAAAGACACTTGTCAGCAAAATTAAATATAAGTTCAGGCATATTCTGTTTCATCACATACTGTTCCTTTTACGGGTGAGGCATTTAAGTAATTTCTCTATTTTGGAATGAGACTGCAAGACAAACAGTTTATCTTCAGCTTGGCAAAAGAAAGTTACATTAATGTCTATCAAGATGAAAGTGGCGCAAAACAGAATATTTTACAGCTTAAATAGTGACTCTGTTCTTCAGCTATGTATAAACTATTCTTCTCACAGGATGCAATCAAATGTCAGTGTCTTGATGTAACAGTTCCCAGTAATTTCAAAAACACAAACCCATGTACTTAATGTATGTGTGTGTATATACACACACACATATATCTAGTATATAGCACATATATATATGTGTGTGTGTATACATATAAGTATGTATGTATGTTTGCATGTACACACACACAGAGACACAAACCACATCTGGAGTTCCATTAAAATATTTCTCCTACCTCCTCAATAACCACAGTTACAGTAATCCCTAGAAGGGACAGAGCAGGGCTAAGGTCAGTGGTCTCTGATCACCAGCATTTGTACAAAGTGATTTTACGTTTCATTTGTACTAGAGATGAATATCAAGTTAGAATTTTTGCTCATAAGAATTTTTAAGGAAGAAAAAAATGTTTGGAAGGTTGAAAGGTTTTCCCAAAGGAAGGTTCACGGAATAATTGAGAGCTTATTTATCTTTTTAATTTTTTTTTCAAGTTGGAAAATAGGGAGAAAATTGTTCACGTTGCTCCTTACACCACTGTATTATCAGGGACATAAGAGTCTGTATTGTATTCTTTCTGCTGAAGTTAAAAAAAGAGGGAAAACATACTGCATAAAAATCAATTCACTCTTTAGTGAGAATATTATAACTGTTTCATTTTATGAATCTTACCATCTTTTAACCAAGATGATTTCAAACATGATGCACATTTTCCATCAACTTTGAAAGAATAGTTTAGAAACACCTTTGTTTCCATGAGAGTTCAGAGTTTGGTTTTTTATTTATTTTTTTCCCAAAATGTTTTTATTGAAAAAAATTTCAGCCTCTTCTAGCTTGCATTCTGGATTCTCTCAAAATTCAAATTCAAAACTTCAAAGCAAGCCGTCTCCACAACCATTACTTTTGTAGGATTTTGATCAAAGCCATGGAAATTCCTGGTTCCACCCCACAATAATGAACCGGCCCAGGTTTCATTTGAAATCCAGCTCTGAGAAGCTGACTTACCTATCTGGTTTGTTAGAATCCCTCTGTCTTCACCTGACCCGAGAGCATCTCCTCATAGCAAAACTCTCCTCCAACTGGAACACATCCACACAACACAGTCCCCCATTCCCTCTATGTGGGGGGGAACCAACGTTTGGCTGTCAACCTCCTGTTTACCAACCTTCTCCAAGTTCAGAAAGCTCCTTCTTTCTGCATCCTGAAGATCAAGTGTTTTTTTAACCATTCACTAGATAGCTGTGTTTGCCTAAAGAGACCCTCCCACTGCTCTTTTTTCCTCTGAAGGTAGGCCAATTTTCAACTGCAGCCTGATGGTTGCCTGGGTTAACCTCTGCCTTGTTTCATGAGGCTTAGAAACCCCAATACACCTTTCAAATGGCATGTCTGATCACACTACTCTGGGAGATAAGCAGAAAATTAGAATGAGCTTCTCCAAGTAAGCACCAGCATGAAGGTATGATCATTTTCCAGGGGGAATGCCTGGCAGGTTAGGAGATTGGTTATGATGGGGAGGCAGAAAAGGCAGCTGTGTAATAACACAATAGCAACACTGTAAATCCTTTTGCAAGGCAAGGCTGTGGTGTTGCATAATCACAATGTTTCCTTCTACAGGGAATTCGGGACAAATCTCTTGACAGCACTTTTAACACTTAAATATTGTATAGAAGACATTTAGGTGGCCATTGCAGATGACGTCACCCCTACCTTGTTCTATACAGCTTATATTCAAGTATTCTAGATTTGAATTTTCATGTTTCAATTCAAGTCCTTTGTCCTGTAAGTTTTCCTAATATTTGTAGGACTTTCTTCCTCCTCTCTACCAACTGTTATTGCATGCTCAAGCCCTGTGCAATAACAAAGGCAAAAACCATGAGTTACTTCAACTTGTTTCTTAATTTCCATCCTTCATGTTTGTTCAGGTCCAAATGCAAACTTCACTGCACAGAAAAATTCATGCTTGCAGTTGGTACAGACTGCTGTCACCAACTAAATTGTCCTTTGAGTGAGGGATGACAATCCAGAGCAGCTGTCTGAGCTTTCCTAACTGACTCTGGAGATCAAATTATTCCTCTGAACACCTGGCTTTCCTGAGGCAGAAGTTACCCTTCCTAAACCTGGATGTGTTCAAAATGAGTACAATTGAAAGAACAAAACCCAAAACCAAGCAACCAAAAAAAAAAAAAAAAAAACCAAAAAAAACCCCACCAACTAAAAAACCCAAACCAAAACACAACACCTTTTACCTCAGTGTTTTCCAGTGATTTCTTTTTTTAACTACAAAAACGCAGGAATTCAGAATTCACCACTGAATTCCCACTCTTTAGGACGCTATTCTCTTGTGTGCCTTTCACAGCTTTCCCCAAAATCCTAAGCAGACATTTGACCATCTCCTACTAAGCTCAATGGGATTCAGGCAGATCGTGCAGTATGCAGGATCCCAGGTCCTCTGCACTGACAGCAATGAAGCTGCTCAGATTTGTTCCACAGAGTGTCTTGCAAAAGAAATCGTTTCAAGGTGTACAAAGCATTTGCTGCCTGCTGCTGCTGGCAGAGTAAAACTGCCACAGAGCTGTGCCAGAGAAAGGAAGAAATAAAATCCCCTTGGGAAAGAAAAGAACACACAGGTAGAGAAGGTGGAGTGGGGTGGGAGGTGTGGGGTCCCCACTCCAACCCAGCGCTCATTTTGAAATAAGATGAGCTTGCTGTCAGCACAGGGTTTGGCCAATCTTGCTGATATTTCTATGTGCACCCTCACATCCCTGTACATGGATGACTGTCATGTGGTGAAGGTTTTCCTTGATGTTCTGAGCCTTTGGTGTGAGATCTCCTTGTGAACGCCTTTTAAGAGCAGTGGCTCTTACTCCACTTCCTGACAACTTGCTGTCTAAAGCACGTCAAGTGAGGGCACCAAAAAGCCCTGAGTGTCTGGGAACACGAGTGACTGTGCAGAAGCACAGTCCTCCTGCAGACACCTGTGTGGCTGGGGGAAGAGGCGGAGGCCTGCCCCTCGTTCCCAACCTGAAACACGCTGAAGTGCTTTCTCACCCACATCGATTTGTTGATACCCATTTATGGTACAAGAAACTGGACTACAGACCTTAAGGCAACAATTTTAAAATCTATAAAACCCCTGCCAAATCTGCCTGGAGTGTGCTGAAACAGTTTTGAAAGGGAGGGAAGCCAGGTGGGGGCAGTAAGACGTGATGGAGGGTAAAAGCCATGGAAAAGGCCTGAAGCCTGACAGTCCTTCCCTTGATCCTGAATCTTAAGTCTTCTTTTGTACCTACCACTGTCCCAGGATATTTTTTTCCAGCCAATGTAGCAGGTATTCCCATGATCACATTATAATAGCAGGAACCAAATGAGAATCCAAATTTAAGAGCTTTAACTATTAATACAATAAAATGGCTAGATACACAATTTTATTTTGCTTTCTTCATTTTGGGGTCATGCATATATGAAACTTCCTCTTCTATAACTTCTTTCACAGCCTCCCACACAGCTGTCCTGCAGACAATCCCAGAGCTAACAAAACAATTCTGTCCTTGCTGAATGACAGCACCAATTCTTGTCACTCCTCTGAGTGGGTGCCTTAAACAGGCACTTTGTCTTTCAAGTCATCTTTTTTTTGTCACTCTGAAAAAATATTGCACCATCCAAAGAATGAGACTGAGTATCAAAAAGGGATACTCCCCAACAGATTTTACAGTTCACTTCAGTATATCATGGATTAAAAATAAATATAGCTTTTCTTACCTGTCTTACTGAACAGACTTTTTCAAACTATTTCAATGGGGCCTTTTTCCCAGAGCAACTGTTAGTTCCAAACCACAGTTTTAGGCAACAAAGCTCACTAAAAGACAGAAAAAATGACATTAAGATTGCAGCTGGTTTACACCCTAGGCATATTTTTCAGCTAAGTTCTCTTTCATTTGATAATAAAATGCTTCATTTTGAAGGAAGTTCTACTTCTTCTACTCAAAAAGTGTTATCCAATGTCACACAGAGACTATATTTTTCAAATATTAATTCATGGCATTTATTTTAAGGACATGTTTATAGAGGTTGAAAGGAAGTTCAGATAAAGTTGCTGCATTGTGACAATATACGAAATTAATTGTTTTAATAGGAAAGAAGTTTGAGATAATCTCTTGGCCTTGTTTCCTTTACTGGTTAACCCCCTTTGGTCATGTCTGTGAAGTGATGCTGGGCACTTTTGTTTATTTTTCTTTAACTGAAAATTTTTAACCCTGAAAGTAAAGTTGAAGGAGAAGAAACTAGTCCAAGGGGCTTTATGCTATGCCAGTGTGTGTCCTTTTCCCAGTGAAGATACCTCAGTAAGCAAATGAAGTGGTGATTTTTGCTTTCTCCCTGAATTTCTGTGTTCCATTTGTTGTAGCCACCATTTGCAAACAGCAGATTGGCTTTGCCATGCACCAACTCCAGTTATGCTAGGGAGATGCATAAAAACAGGCAGCCAACCAGAAAAACTGTAAAGCTGATAGAAACAGGACAGGCCTGACAAGCCTAGAGGAACTCCTCAGAGGTGTCCTATTGTCAGGCAGAAAACTAGAAGCTAAGAAATTATACAGCCCTAACATAAATTATACAACCTCAACATAAATCTTAGGACTTTGGTGATGAAGTTAGAGTGGAGATCTGAAATCCAGATGCGGCTTTCAACCAAGATTTCTGTGGTCCTATGGTCTTCTGCAGATGAGAGGAGAGTTCCCATTCCTGGGTGACTGCTGAAGTTGGGCTTCTCCACTGGTTTCTTTTTCCAGCAGAGAGGGTTAGACAATTATATATATATAGTGAATTATGAATTTTTTCAAATACTAGAAGTTGAAAATATGAGGGAGACTAACCAGACAACACCAAGTCTCTACTGATCCCTTATCCAATTGACCAGAAACCAGGGACTTTTTCCAGCAATGTCATCTCTGTTTGTCTAGATCTTACCTCTCTCAGGTCCAAGACAGAGGCCTGGATCAAAGGTTTCTGTTTCCCACACAAGTGCTCTACAAAGCAGAGCTGATGAGTCTGGGAGCAAGCCCTGCTAGTGCAACTGTACTGCATCTGGGGTCAGAGAGGGCTAGATCAGCAGGCTTGGAGCTCACCCAGATGCCTCCAGGTCATTGCTTTGTGCAGAGATTTCCCCAATATGCCCTACACCCACCTCTACGGAAAGGCTGTGGCAACATGTGCACATCTGTCCTCCTGTTTGTCAGGTACAATGGATCACCCTCCTATTCATGAGAGAGCTCTGCCTAGCCTACCGACTTCCACAAGGCACTTGGACCACGTAGGGTCAAAACCTTTCCTCAGAGAGTGTTTCTTATCTCAGACACTGGAAAATATTATTATTAGCTCAGCACAGGTAGTCAATCCTGATTGGAAGGCTTTCTGCCAGTTTGCCTGTATCTGGCAGCCTCTGTCAGACCACTCACAATTATACCCACCAACCACAAAGTATACAAGTCATAATGCATAATGCACTTAAGCATTAACAGAGGTGTTACAACACAGATTCAGTCATGTCCTTCAGACTAAAAGAACCCTTGCAGAAGCAAGTGGGCTCTTGAAGATTTACAGTAATACTAAGTAACAAACAAAAAACCCCACAACTCCCTTTCCCAGTATCAAAGGAGAACTTTCAAATAGCACCCTAGCAAGCCACACTGACTGTGAGCAAACAAGCTTATTTCTGCAGTGCCTCTAACTAGGATGACTCTTGTTGAGATACTTAACTTTGATCATTGATGAATGGAAATGTTGGCAGGTAGCTTCTTTTTATGCTGCTTCTGGAAATACCACACATTTCAAAATTTGGTGAGCTGTCCTGACTAATACATTTATGAATGTTCACATTTAGTTCACAGTTACTGCTGAGGTATAACCCGAGTTATTTTTCTCAAGACTGTAGTCATGTCCAGTCCTGCAAGTGAATTTATTTTAACGTAACTCAAAATATTTTCCTGTTTAGATAGGACAAAGAATTAGATGTACTTCTCTGCCCAACAAAAGGATTGTTTATGACTCCACAGTTGAGACTGACTGTTCCGTGGTGCCTGTCTTCAAAATACCTAAGTGCGAAAGAAGACACTTCAGTTGCATTAGCCTACACAAAAAGGCAGCTGCCGGGGGAAGTACAATATCATTGCTGCATTAGTTCATCCATTAGAACCTTCCCAGTTTATTTTCGAAAGTGCTGTAGAAACAGAGTGACGCAGATGTGCCAGGGGACACTTCTGCAAGCGTACAACTTCTACAGCTTCCTGTTTTAATTATCTAAGTGGTAGGTGGGTGGAGCACCGTAATAATTTGCTTTTCTCTTTTATTACTGAAATAAAATATCTAGAATATCTGAAGGCACTGGAAGAGAGGTTGTTCTTATTGCATTCCTTTGCAGGTGGTGCGGCTTTTGCGGGGACACCTGTCCACACGAAACTCTGTAAACGCTTTTTAACAGGTCCCCAGGTAGCAGAAAGAACACAGCTGCTAAAGAGTGTTAATGGCAGGACAGCTGCTTGGCTGACAGAATTGGAACCAGCATGGTGCATATGCTGGGATTGTAAACAAGAATGAATTTTCCTAAAAGCTTTATAAGTAAAAATGTTTATTTTTAGAATATTAGCAAAATAAAAGGACTTACAATGTTCCTTTAATTTTAAGTCAGAACATAATGACATGCAGCTTTTAAGAAGGATTTTTTTTATAGCAAAATCTCAAATTGAAACAAGGTGGCTTAGAAACAACCTCAGAAATACTATATATTTCTTCTCAATGTATATATAAAACATACTTGGGCATTTTTTTGTCCTTAATGTGTAGTAAAACAGGTCATGAAATTCTGCTTTCCACTAATCCCACATCAGGTACTGAGGAACACCTTTCTGTCTCCCAAGCCTGCCACTGATGGTAAATGCTTGGTGTGTGGTGCAAGGAGGTATTACAAGGTTACTCACGTGGTAAAAGGAATAGACAGCTTCTTTCAAGGACAGGCACCAAAATGAAGACACCTGATTCCTAGCCTTTCCTCAGCCATAGCCTTCCTCTCCGAGTCAGTCATCTAGTGCCAAGAAGTGCCCTCTTTTGGTGGACACAACCCTAGCACAGGCTCAGAGATGAAATTTTTAACCCAGTTGAATACCAGCATCAGACTATTGCATATAGCTGAAATCCTTTTTGCAGTGCACATTCTCTTTGGAAAGTTCACCTGAGGATAGCAGAAAGCAAACACCTTTCTACTCCTCTTGCAGCACTTGCAGTGTAGCACTCCAGCCTGAATGATATGAGCAGTACTTACCCTGTCCTCTTAAAATGCAATTCCTACCTTTTAAGGAACAACAGAGACCTTCTAAAATTTATCTAGACTTTATCATGTATCTCAAAGTCCCTCAAAGGCATCTTCTGCCATACATGCTTCACCACTAGCTCATCAAGGAATGAAAACAGTGGGTGTATTACCTGTACATAGCTCTTCGCAGCTTCTCATCCTGACACTGATGCTGGGCTTAGTTTAAAGTTATTAATTGCCTTTTTCACACCTGGCACCAGCAGCCTTGCATATTGACTCAAAGTGTGATGTGATAATTAGGCAGGGTGAGGAATCTTTCTTAAGTTTTGTTCTTTGGCACTATTTTGCCTTTGATCTTCTCTGCTCTTCTTTCCAGCAGAATTACAGCGTTCCAGCAGAAGCCAAGGGTGGGCCTTTCATCAACCTCAGGGAAAAGCTTCGTTCTGTGCCCCACGGCACTCTGCTCTCAGCCTTAAACATCCCCTTCAGATGACTGCTATGTGCTAGCTGGAGTGCCTATGAGGTTCCTACAGTCAGAAGAGCACGTATGGTGCGTCCTCCACCAAAACACAGATCAAATTAACAGATTAAAAGAGAAGCAGGAACAAAGTTCAGTAACAAAAAAATCAACACCCAAAAATAAGTAAGCAAGCTTTTAATAATGCCATTTCTTCATTAACTTGATTGAAACTGTGTTTTGCTCTGCAGATTAGGAAGGCCGGTGGCACAATAAATGGAACATCCTACAGAAACCTATATCCACTTCTCACTTGGGCTCCAAAGCTGCCCATATTCCGGACTCATGTAGGCAGTTAACATACTCATTCTGCTGATTTTTATTGGCCAATTACAAACCACTTCACAGATGGCGTAGAAATAGTTATATAAACTAAGGGATAAATCTGAGCGCATTTATACACTTATGAATGAATCATTTTCCCAAATGTTCCTTCTTGGGCTTCTGTCACTTACCATTTCTTTGAGATCTGGCCTTTCTACTTGTCACACCCTATTCCTCTCCAGACCTGGGACAATATGAAATTCCAGGAGACAGTGGGCACGTCTGAATCTCATGAATATTGTCCCTGCCATGTTGTTCACAACACTAGGCTTTTAGCAGCACATCAGTGAAGTCAAATAAAAGTATCTGTCTTAGGACACATAATTGGTAGGATTTTTGCAATATGCACAGAGCAAACGCACGAGAGAAGAGTTTGTGTAGCAGTTTGCTTTTTCCACCCCAGGAGGGACATGATTGGCTGTTACACTGTGATATGTGTTGAACTAAGTCCAAGAGCTGCTTTGGTACTAGAAATAAGGCATGGGTAAGACACCTGCAAGACAGGTGTACACATGACAATGAAGTTAATGTCACAGTGTACGTATGTGAAGAAATGAACAACTGTGTGCTGTGTCTTACATAAAGAGCAACTCTTTAAAGATGCTTTCTCCAAGCTATTATCCTCACAGTCTCTTGGTCTTCCAAACCAGGGAGACTGAATATAATCTGCCTGTTAGCAGGTTTTGTTTGCTGCCACAGCTATTTTAATTGTGGCAATCAACAGAGCTTGTGCACATCATCTTCAATTTCTTTTGGGCAAATGTACAAAAATTCCAGTAGGAGATGTCACATGACTTCCATGAGGCTGACACTGGTGGAGGAGCAGGTATCTGACTGCTTCATCTCTTATCTGATGGCTAGCATGTTGCTGCTCTGACCCTAGAGGTTGTTAAAAAGAGATTGTCCCTTTAGGTCCCTTTTAGACCTCCCTTTCACACACGATGGGCTGAGCTATGGTGCTTTTTTGCCCTCTTTTGCTTGTCCGCCTTCCTCCTCTTCCATAACACGCTCCAGGCTGCAGCCAGCCATATCTGAAATTCAGAAACAGGGGTGCAAAGCAGCAACTCACGTTGTTTAACAGTCACAGCAACAGAAGTGCAGAGGTGGAAAGGGACAAAGAAAAACTCTTTCTCCTCCTAAGGACTACACAGAGTACAGAATTTACAGGGTGAGGATTTTGTGGATTGGATTAAAGAGTCCCAAGATGCAAGAAAGACAACACAGTGCTGGGTCACATAAATACTGGGCTGTCCATGGACTGTAACAAGACAGTCCTTCCTGTTCTTCTGTGGCTCAAGCTTCTGCAGTAAATTTCAAAGGATGCTTCTTACAGAGTGTCCCCCACACAGACAGGAAACAGTCATGGGAGTGAGACAGTTAAATACATCTTCCCAAAGTATGCCTTTGTCATAACTGAAATACCATACATCCTAGCTAACTGCACATCTTCCTGGCTCACCGCTGTGGGGTTTTTGTGACATCTCCAAATTACTTCTCCATCAACAGTTAGACTGATTTCCATTCCTCCAGTGAGTGGCGCTTAAATCATTCCTGTTCCTAACAGGGCTTTTGTCTTTGTGCTTTTAGTTTTCCGAAAGGGTCTCTTTAGGCATCTGTCAAACTCCTGTTACAGGCAGCCAGATGGAACCAGGCACAAAATAAAGGGCTCATCTCTTCCATGTCCTAATTTAAGCACCCTATGTTCACTGGAATTTGAGTGCTATACATATGAAAGAGAGAAGACAGTTTGCTGGTAGGAAAAAGGCACACCCGGAGGCTCTGCCAGGGCTGAACCTCTCTGAGATTATGCTGAACTGGAAAAGGTATAAAAACTTGTTTGAGTCTGAGAGGAAAAAAGGTAATCAGAATCTCTTCTTTTTCTGACAAAGGTGGATTCAGAAGCAGCTGGTAGATTTTTAGAGTCTTCAATTAATGTAAATATCAAGAAGTGAAATCACATTGCAAAAATATGAAGCCTGTTATACTCGAGCAGAAAAACGAGATGTAAGGGATATTAATTTTTGAACAGAGAATACAAATAAAAGAAAAAAACCCAATAATAATAAAATAATTATGCCTGTCTGCAACTGAACCCAGGTCATGGGTATCCTGAGGCAGAACACATAAACGGACCTTGAAAATGTGCTCAGATTTACCCAAATATGAGAACCCCATGGACTTGCCTGGTAAAACTGATAGATGACAAAAGAGTGGGGGCAAAAAGCACCAAGGCCATATAAGTTGGAACTCAGGAAGAGATGGCCCCCATAACATGTGGCACTATGCCAGCTAGTGCTTACCATGATCCTGCCCAAAAAGTCTGGGCATGTGCAGCACTTCATATGACAGGATTTCCTCAAGCTACATTTGGGATAATTTCAGGACACAGGAATTCGATCAGACCAATCAGGAATTCGATCAGACCAGATTGCCTAGGCCTACAACAGGCATGAATTTCAACAGAGGCAGCATTTTTTGACTGTGGGAAAACCAATGTGAAAACATAATTTGAGCCTTAAGGAAACCTTGGAAAAAAACAAGAGGTGTTAGATTGACAGTAACAAGAGTCTCTATCAGGGGCAGGGTAGGGGTGAGGGGGCAGCATCTATAGTGAAAAGAGGCAACAGATCAAGGGGGGCTTTGGCTGAGTTCTGCCTCTGACACACAAAGGAGACATAAAAATATTGCTTAGAATACCGAAATCCATATCGGGAAATTTGTGGCTCATTGGTCTGATAGAGCAGGGACAATGTAAAAAGCTGAAGAGCTGGAAGAATTAAAGATGTCCCTGAATTGTTTATATCTCTGAAAGCACAACATTTAAATTTCTCAAGTAAGCCTTTAGTTCAAATTCTGGCAGGAAAAGACAGGCACAACTGACAACTGATGGCTTGAGACATCAGGGACTCAAGCAGTTAAAGAAGACAGCTGTAACTTTAAGCCAATGGGTTGAAATCAGGGTTAATTAGGGATCAATATTTTTACTGATAGGAGCCTTATTAATTTCAAATTGCCTGTAAACTCTTTACTGTGCCAGAAATGGTTTGACAACCATTTTGAAAAAAAGACACAACTATATTTATGTTTTCCCACCTACCAAACATAAGATCGGTAAGGCAAATTTAAGTGAGGCTGATAGTGCAGGCATATGCATTTCAGCCTTCAAGGAAAGTCTAGGATAACAAACTAAATTTGGTAGGAGACAATCTAATTTTAAAAGCCTTGTCTAGATAAAATATATACCATGAAATATGCTCTTGCTGGAACAACTGCTCAGGATGTGACCCCACAGAGAGAGCCTTTAGTCTGTGTTACAGCTATTGGTTTGCTGGGGTTTTAAGTGCTATTTCTCCATTGAAAAGAAATTATGGTACTGAGAACTGTGCTTTAAAGGCTTAAGCTACTCAGACAGAGTCTCTGGCTCTGGGTTATAACTCTGAAGCTGTTGTCAACATCAGGCATAGCCAGCTGAAAATGCATAGGGGAAAAAGTAGTTCTTTTATATATGCTTTCAGAGCAGTGGGTGATCCCTAAGGCCATGCTACTCCCTCCAAAGTTGTCCTTTTCTGTCCAACTGCATGGTTCCCCACTAACTGCAGAAGCAGTAAACATTGCACAGGAATTTATTAATCCATTTGCACTTCACATGTTCTAAACTTGCACGCACTGTTGCAACCACAAATGAATGAAAACTTTGAAGATTAAGAGAATTACTACTGTCCTGGTTTGTATTTTCTGTCTTAGACTCTGAAGGCCAAAGTCTAGTGATGAGATGCTGCTACTGTTCAGGATCTCACTAGTGACACACAGCATGTCCTTGAGCAAGTCTATCCATCTTTGTCATGATTCAGGTTCAACACCTGGAAAACTGAGAAAGTTCACTGAGCTTCACAGAGATGCTACAGGAAGCTACTAATAGCTGTCAGTGACTGTCTTTTTCAGGTGTGAAGTCCACTAAATGCAGAGAATGGCTGGCTACAATAAGTTTTGGATCAGGCTTTAAATAAAACCTGTATTACTACTGAGTGAGTAGTGACATTAAAGGTTTTTAAACAGCTCGCTAATGTGTCACTATTCTAAACTGATAAGCTTGTAAAGTAGGCACTTGGGAATTTCTTCATACAGCTTTCCCAGTCAGAAAACACCAATTTGTCAAAGACAAATCAGTTGTTGGTTTGTTTGTTGCTTTGGTTTTTTTCAGGAAACTAGCAGTTTTGAAAAATTTCATAATTTAGAAAATATTAACAAAAATGTTTCCAGACCAAATAAATATTTTGTTTGTATTTAAATAAAGGTACCACTTTCAGTACAAAATCACTTTTGTTTGAAAAATCTTCCTAGCTACCTATTAGTTATAGTGGAAAAGTAAGTCCACAGGCCAAGGGAAGAATTTCCAACTGATTGCAATTGGGATGAAAGCTATCGTTTAAAACCCAAACTGTGGGACAGGAAAGCTGTTCTTGGTCCAGTTCTAGCCATGGTAATATCAAGAAAGCTGCTGAACAAGCACAGAACCACCACTTTTAAACTCTAATACGCTGTGGTCAGAAAGAACAGGAGTATTTGTATTAGGAAACTGAAGATGTGTGTTGAGCATCTGTGGAATGGCACAGATAAGTAATTGTTTATTCTCATAAAGTTAAAGAATCTACTAGTAAGGTAAGGAAAAAGAAGGAAACCAGAAAATTTAGAAATTATGAACCCATAACTGCTTTCTGAATGGATTCCTTTTTTTAAGAGTTTGAATGGGTCAAAGGAAGGAAAGTTACATACTGCTGTGGGTAACAAAGCCAGCAGGAAATATGGTTTAGCAGTCAAAAGAACACACACGATAACATTTACCCGAGTTCACACACAAGAACAATATTTATCTCCTATTCCCACCAATGTCAGAAAAATATAGGGCCTAATAAAGTGTTTTCATTACCAAAGTGCTCAGAGAGGAAGGGATTAGAAAAAGTATGGCAGGAAGTCAAAATCTGAAGAAGCAGAGACATGTAGTATCATAACTCAAGTGAAGAAAGTAAACTTGAGATGAAAAAGAAAGAGAGCTCTACCTCATGACAGTCAGAGAGAGGTACAAGCCTCAAGATTAAAATCCATGTTTCAGACACCGACACTGAACTACAGGTTTCACTCAGCAGTTATAAAGACAGAGGTTAGACTATATGCATGGTGGCTGAGGGCAACGTATCTGTATCTCAGTACAGGCAGTCTCTGAGCCCTGGTTTCACCAAGAAGATGCTTTCCTGTGTCACCCTTCTAGGGTACTTCTGTGCTTCCAAATTCTGATGTACTCTTAGAATTGACTTCAGAGGAGCTGTATACTCTTATTATATGGAAAATGTAACACAGATGAAGATTCCAAACAGTCTTAAAGTTTAAAAATACTTAAGGGGAGGGATCTGTTTTGGAGCCATGTATATTAAAGATGAGCCATGGGTTGCAAAGGAGTAGCCTGCTTGAGTCTTCATTCATACCACAGACTGTCTGAAACCCCCATTACACTTTTTCAAATAAAAAATCTACTTCTCATATTTCTATCTATTGTGTCAGTTACTGTAGTTTAGGAATTAGGCTTCAGCCTCTTTCTCTTTTAAAAGTATTATCCCTGCATTTCCTGGCTTTAACTGGATGAAGAAATGCTGAAATACAATAAAAAATTACTTCTTTTGAAATGTCTCCAGCCCAGGCAAAAGCTGTCTGTAGAAGAAATCTTTCAGAAAAATCTGTCCTCATCTTATTTCCAGCTGGGCTGCATCCAGTTACAAAAGTACTTGCTGATGATGGGAGAAAAGTATCTGGATATTTATGTGATTTGAGCCTCTGATTTTTGGATTGTGAATATAATCAACACTAGAAACAGCAGAGAGATGTCTTAAGAAGCTGCACTGAGGACAATAATTGAAAGCTTCCTCTCCTGATGAAAGGTCATCCAGCCTCTCTGGTCCTGCTGTTACTGTCCTTACTGCTTCACAGATGCTTACCTGCTCATAATCCCAGCCTCACCTACCAGATTTCTAGGTGTTTCATACACCTTTCTCTTTTCTTCATGTTTTGAAAGAAATATCTGTCATTGCCAGCACAGAGCTACACTATATTCTTTGAAAGACCTCCTAAAGCTCTCCTCTGCCATCACATCTAGAAAAACTTGAGAAGAGGTTCCCAGGGCACTGCTGCACAACCTAATGAACAATAGCAATCAGTGTAGTTGTAGTGTTTTCTCATGTTCCCTCATCTCTCGCTAAGCACTTACTTGGCAAGCCTGAAGAAGGCCATGTTTTCTTTCTCTGTTTATACAACACCAAGGTTCTTATCTGTGGCTAGGTCTCCTTGATCCTATCATCGCACAAATAACAACAGGTAATGATTTAAAAAAAAAAAAAAAAAAAAAAAAAGAAGCCAAGCAAAAACATAAGGCTTAGTTGTTTGAATCGCTTTCACACAGTGCTGGAAACATCATGATTTGATAGTAGCAGAAGTGATGGAATCTTGTTATTATTACTTTTTTACTGTGCTGTGTTGTTCCAGGGTTTTTGTTAACAATCACTGTCAGTTCTAATTCTTCAAACAGGCAAAAACTTGGGTGGAAATCCTGTCTCCACTGAAGCCAAGTGACAGATTTCCATTGGCCTCAATAGGCCTGGAATTCACCCGGTCACAACCTAGAGAAAGAATATTTGTAGTAGCAAACCAAATAAATATATCCGTGTTTTTCTGTGAAAAATCAATTTGAGACTCTTTTTTTCTTGGCAAGAGCTATGCACAGCGATATAATATGAGATATGGCAGTACTTGGAACAGGAAATGACTGTGGACACATTGTCAGTGCAGTGCTATGCTATGCCAATGGCTGAAGCAGAAAAAACTCATAGGAACTTGTTAAAATACTCCAGGAAATAAAATAAAACAAAATAAAAAACAAACCCAGAAATAAAATGGAGTGCACAATGAAAATACCGCAGTTGAGATTTCTGTGAGGTTGAGAGGAAACAATAAGATGGGAAACTATATTGAAAGAAAAATAGTACTTGATGCTGGTTGCCAGTGAGGTGCCAGGTGTCTTTTGCATGAGAGAGAAAGCATCATGACAGAGATTTTCAAGTACTGCAGTAGCAACACAGCAAAGTACCTTAGAGAACAACAACTCTAAAAAATATCTTAATGTAAAAATTAGGAACAGGATGGAACAGCTTTATTAGACATTTGAAGAGTGATTTTACTATTCTATGGAATTAGCTGAAGCATATGCATGTGTACTCAACAGATCACATGAAACAGAAAAGGATTCTTTCATGGATTATTAATTACCTGTTTGTTGTCTAAACAGGGGCAAATAACCCTTAAAGGCTAGGATGCCTCTGCCAGAAGTACTAGAAGCAGAAAATCACTGTGAATCAAAGGACATAAAAGATGTTCTCTACATCAGAGATCAATGATACTTTCAGATATTTAATAATTTTGCTTAAAGAAACAACTCCTCATTACATTAAGTCAGAGCATTATAAAGCAGTGGGTACAGTTAACTGGTGAAGAAGTTAGCTAAGAAATAGCCCAGAAACATGAAAAGTCTGTGTATGAAACCAGTGATTTGGTGCCTGAATGTGCACGCTGCTTGTATACATCTGCTACAGACACATCAGTTCAGTATTTTGGGGGAGGTGACCAATCACTTTTTTTCCTGCTCACTGATAATTTCATCAAAACATTTATTTCACTCTTCTCCTTTTCTTTCTTTTCATTTTTTTTTTTTTAATTGGAAGATTAATATACTTTTTCAAATGAAAATGCAAACCTTTTGCAGGAATTCTAACACCATTAAGACAAAAATATTTCAGAATATTTTTTTAAATACATGCGAGAAAATTACTACTCAAACACCAGCTTCCAAAGGAAATGTAGAACTCCCATGATGATTTAAAGTACTTATTGGAACATGAGATATTCTTGGAATGTGAGCTATAGCAATGAAGAGTTTATATCATATAGTAGGGGATATATTTGTACAGCATAAGAACATCATCAGAATCAAGTGTTTCATCAAAAGTGTAACTGGCAAAGTTCCAAATTGTATTCAAACTGATGATCATTTATGTCATGTCATATTCACAATCAGCTTGTAAACATACTTATTCACCACAGTGCATATTGCAAAATTTGAAATGTTCCTCGTTCCAATGTATTGTATAAAGAGTTTTCATTATTTAATACTTCCTTACTTCTTCTGGATGAGATACTACTGGTTTCTGTATATACGTTTCCAACTTTGAAATAATTTTTGTGCATTTGATGTGTATTTGAAATGATCATTCTAGCAGAGGGTTTTGCTGACAGAAACTGGATCTCTGGGCACAGAGTCTATGAACAGATGTATGTTATGAGTGCACACAGACCAGATCTATTGGTGAAGCAAGCAGTACACGTGCATTCCACTCATCCACAACAGTCCACAACATCAGCCCAAAATGGACTTAAAAAGCAAATGGACATGCCACATACAAGAATCAGAAGAATATCTTTTTTAGTTCAACTGTAACCTTTTCACTGAAGTTTTGCTCCCTTTCTTAAGCCGTGGCTCATATGCCTGGGTCTTCACAGCTGTTCAGACTCCAGAAGATGCAATTTCCTTGCTATCCAAAGAGTGACTTATTTTCTTTAGTTTTTGAAATATATTTTGACACAAGAATATTTTTCTTCAAAATATTTCATAAAAATACAGACTTATTCATGAAAGTGAGTCACTTCTGACTCTCAGATCCAGAACAACAGCTGCAATGCATTATCATGGCATAAGACCTTGTTTTTGTCTCTTTTCTTTCTCATATGAACCCTCCCCTGCAGCTCCCCCCTCTCCATCCAAAGCTCTACAATTTGTATAAGATGGGTAGATCCTACAACAGTGTACATATGTAACTTCCACAGTATAGATTAATGTGCATTGCCTGCTTTATCCCAATTCTTTATATTTGAAATAATATTTATAATTTTACTTTACAACTATTTTCTTTCCCCCTCCCTCACCTTAACCAGACCAAATGGGGGAGGGAGAGGGGGGAGGAATTTAATGTTGCCTTTTTTTTTTTTTTTTAAGTCTTAGGAAAAACAATCTCAAAATTAAATAGGAGAACTGAATAAGAGCTTGCAGAAACCATGTCCCTTTCCTCCTTCCTTGCAGTCCTTTTTATCTCCACATCATAATTTTCCTTGATTCAGACCAGCATTATATAACAAGATTAGCTGACATCCTGGTAACAACAAGGGTTGTGAAGAGGTACAACTAATGATAAAGAGAACTGTGCTATTGCCTTTGTGATACAGAGGTAGCTTTATTTGCAAACTGAGAGAGCTGCTTTCTTTTAATTTACGAAAGGAAACAGGAGAAAGAGTAAATGATACAAATAAAAATGACGCTTTGCCACTGTAGTCATGTCATATAAGGAAAAGCTCCTCTGGCAACGAACTTTCCAGGGTTACTTTGCACCAGTCAAATCAGGAAGATAACCTTAGCCAGCAAATTAATTTATTTTCATTATATGCACCCATTCCTCACTTCCTATGAAAAAAATTAATGCTATATATTAGCCATAGTGTTTTCAATAGGAGGAGAGCTGTAATCAAGAATTAGTACCAGAAATTGTAAGCACATGCTCCTATCTTCTGGATTATTATTCCACAGCACATGGAATGGGCAGTTACTTTATCATCTAAAGAGCTGAACCAAGCTCCCACAGCAATGATCTGCATAACATTCATTGAGAATGCAGCAGCAGCACAGCTCTTATTAAAATGAACACAGACAGAAGAATATACATATAAGTTGCAAGACCAAGGAACAAAGGCAGAAGTGAGCTAATTCCACAGCAATAAACCTCATAATACTGATACACTTTAGCACTCTCTACATTTGGTATAAAACTGGCAGAGGGCATGAGGAAGTTCTTTGAGGAATCGCGCCAGATTCATGGTAGAAACAGGACATATGTCAAAATAGCTTTGTGGGAGCAAACAATGCACATTGTGCGTGTAAAGGCAGATGAGACTTTGCAGGTCTATAAAACATAACAAAATAGCCCACACTAGTGGGTACAGAGATTAGAACCCAGATGTCTCACAGAGGAGAGCTTTTGTTTCAACTGAAGGGAAAAGAAGTATGAAAGTGTTTTCAATTTGAAGGACGTAAGAACACAACATCAGGGATACTCAGCTAGGGAAATAAACAATTTCAGTGAGCAGAATAAAGGGGGGAATTTAAAAGAAGTGCGATCTAATCAGTGATAGCTGAATTAAAGAAACCCACAACCTAAAAAAAAACCCCACTTAACAGTCTAACATAAGAAGGGACACTATTTAAAGCTGTTTCTATCCCTTTCTCTTATTCATTTCAGTATTTTACACTCAGTTTAGTTGTTTTCTTTTATTATTCCCTGGGGAGCAATAAAAGCATATCCCTGGCAATTGAGTTTTTTGCAGGATAAATAGATGAGTAAAGCTGTTTCCTTAGGCAATCCTAACCACCCTTTGTATGGACTTTTTCACATACTATTCATGAGAAATTGTATTTACAACAGAGGAAAAGTACCAACCAAAAAGAAAATAAAAACACTCTTAAAGTTATCAGTCCTTATGCTGAGATCCCTCAGCCCTACATATACCATCAAAACTTCTATAATCCTCATGCTATTTTAATTAACATACCAGCTATTTAAGCTTACATATCAGTGGAAGAGAAGAAAACCATAATACACAGCAAAGCAGAACCCCTTCCACGTGGCATCAGAGTAGATCTAGCAAAGTCAGACCACTTGTGAAGTCTACGTAAAACACTGTAAAAGAAATCACCTTAAAGTAACATACCAATCTTGAACTGAGCTCAAGATACGTGTTAAGAATATACACAACAGTTTTCTCTTAGAGCCTCTGCAAATTCAAAAATGGTGAGTCATTTTCAACAGTGACTGTGCTGTGATTGCGTGCAAAGAATACAACAACGTAATACATCTAATCTGTAACAAAGAAGACAAGGAAAAAAAAAAACAACAGAGGACTGCTGACCAAACAGTGTTTTGAGAACATTTTTTGATATCAGATACAATAATGATAAGCAAGTTAACAATACAGGACGAGAAGATAGCTAATGTCTTAGAAGCACCAGTATTTTATTAAGCTATAGATTAGATAACATCTTGTTCTCAACTGGTTTGTTAGCAAAACCTTGTTTGCCCCAGTATCGCCACCTGCAAGCCATGGCAGAGGGAGCATGAAGAGCTTGGTTACCCAAATATTCTATTGCTCCACTCCAAACAATACTCATCCTGGCCTTTTTTTTGTTTTGTTTTTATGATTTACACAAATGCCACACAGCAACATGGCTATGATCGTGCTTTTAAAGGAGATGGAGGTCCTTTGCGTAGATTTATTTTTTGTGGAATACCTTTGAATTAGGAGATAGGATTACTTGGCAACATATTCCAATTTATATTCAGATTCAAGGTAATTTCTTACCTGTAGAATGCTCAGAATACAAAGAGGGTAAAGCGGAAGTAGAAATAAAATAAGAACTCATTGAATATGTTAAATGGGAATCCTACAGCTAGCACAAATCAATGTCTAAGTCCCAACTCCCAGTGTTACTATCTTTCATAGGCACAATTGATATTCATCTAATCCATAGACCTGAAGAGAGAGAAAATGCTCATTTTCTAAATGAGAGTTGGGGGAAGCATTTCCCCTCATTCTAGAGACCACAGAGCTACAAATGTCCCTGTGTCATCCTATCAATACTGCAGTCAATGTGTACACAAACACATCTGTCTTATTTATTTATTCAGTCATCAAAATTCTAAGTCTGCAAGCTAGTAATAATTACACCTTCCAAAGAGGCAGGCACCTGCCATTTACTCTACCTTTTTCAATTACACCTAATTGAAGACTTGAGCTCAAATAGAGGAAGGGAGACAAGAGTTCTTCAAATTGTCTAAACACTTTCTGTTGAATAGAAAAAGAGAGGTTTCCTACCACAGCTCAAAAGAAGTCCTCCAACATGACTGGCATAATAAAGAACTGGAATAGAGATGCATTTCCTTCCTCTAAATACCATACACCATGAGGATGTTTTTTACACAGGTGATGGCTCACAGCCAGAAGAAAAGGCCCTTCAGCTCTATCCCTCCCATCACTGCTGAAGCTAAGCTATTAGAGAATTTCTTGGGAACTTGTCCTGGATAACTTCCAGTAATTTTCTCCTTTCAAGGGCAGCATGTCAGATATGGAAGGGGAGGGGGAAAAAAAAAAAAAAAAAAAAAAAAAGAGCAGTTCTGAAGAAACCACGTTTATTTATGTGTGATGATGGAGATGAGATGCCTGATGGTAGATTATCCTATTTGAGTACAGCTGTAAACTCCTTAGCAACAGTAACCTGATAGTCACTGAGCTAGAGTAACCTTCTAGGAATTGAAGAAGCTGGAAAAAACCCCAGCTGGCTCCACTTATATAAGGGATGTAATTAGGCCTAAAAGAGAGGATGATTTCAGCCTGTGTGATCTGCATTAAGAATAGGTTCCTGAGAGCATTTTTTGAGAAGGTATTTCTGGTACTTAAGTGTGTGCACACACATGTCTTGGGATTTTCCCTTTCCTCAGATGGTGACACAGAAGCTTCCATCGAGAGATAGTAGGAGGGTATCATTTGGAGAGAAGATGGGAAGAGTCAAAAAAAGAAATCCTTCTATCAAGTGATGTGATGGGAGAAGTTGACCACATTAGTTGGCCACTGAAATACATAGAGAAAAAACTACAGCTAACATATTGTTACTAAATGAGACTAATTATGCTGAAAACAAAATGGCCAAATGGCAAATGTCTCACATTTGTTAAGAGGAACCAGTGGTAAGTAGTGTAAAATGCACAGGAAAAGCAGAGCAGTTAAAAATATAACAACCCATGATCAAATTAGTTATACATCCATAAAGATGCACCACTATAATTCTTTAGTTCATTTATAATCAAAGATAAAAAGCTATTTGTAATCTGAACAGAGGATATTACTACATCAGCACTTCCTAGCCCCACTACTACCTTCCTAAGTGCAGAGGGAACCTGCAGTGATTATATGTTTTATTTTAAGATAATGGATGATGAGAAACATTTAACCATTGAGAACTCTGTACATAAAAATCTAAGTTAGAGAAATGAAATATAAACACTATAATGGAGTTGTCCTGACTGTTTGAAAGCCTAAAGGATTTAATGCTGTTGAGTGAAAACAAGGAAGAACTCAGCTACTTTTTATTATTTGTATCATTTGCCAGAAAATGCAAACAATTGTACCAAGGGGAGAAGAATGGAAGACTCCCTTTCTCTGCCTTTCCACCACTTTTTTTCTTTCTACAGAGAAATGTAAGCTGGATGTAGTCAAGATTAAAGAGGCTAGCAAAGCCAAGGCGATTCTTTCAGAAGCAGGTGAAAGACCTGGCCTTGGTTTTTATAAATACAAGAGAAGCACAAATTTATTTCAAAGGTCATCCCACTGGCCAAAAAAAAAAAGCAAAATTGGTGACCATAATGGAGTGACTTGTAAGATTCATTTAGCTTATTGGCTTCCCTGTCTATTCATTCATTCATGTACCTGCAAAACTGAAGCAGGATTTCACTAAATATGTGTCATGGTTTGTGTGCTGGTGTAAGGGGATGTATGCACACAGTAAGCACGCACATTACTCTTTCATTTACCTTGGTAGCATCACCCTCCCTTTCTGTTGCGTTTTATCAGCTTGACACGAAGAATAAAGGCACTTGCTTCACTCTCTTTCACTGACATGAGCAAAAAGCCTTGTTTGACAGCATAGATTAACTATGTTCACAACGATGACTGTGTTCAGAGAGAAACTGTACTCAAGTCTTTCTCGCTCCACCAAAGGTCTGAGCACTAACCCAGTTTAAGATGGGGGGCAGGGACACAGGAAATCAAAACTAAAACAAGCTAAAGTGTGCTTAGGTAGTGCAAGTGATGAGTAAACCAAGACAACGTGGCACATCATTAGTGCACTGATTGAGAAACGTGAGATTATTGTGGCAGGTTCAGGACTATGTAGGTGTATTTCTCTCACAACATTGAAAACAGATTTCAGATCTATATGCATAAAAGCTACACTGAGCTAGTTCCTACATTTGCAATGAGAAACACTGCAAGTAAACGACCTACTATGTTTATATCTATTATTAGACCTTCCTTCATCCATGCACAGCAAATGTAGAGCCCAACAAGACACACTGAAAGTAATGAAAGTAATAAACTCTGTTTATACCTCTTGTATTAATATATTGAATACATTGCTACTTACTGTATCTTACTCTAAACTGGCATTCCCTGCTTCACTGATCCTTTTATTTCATAGTCACTGTTATTTCAGTGTCAATGTAGTTGTTTTTCCACATACTTCAAATAATTAGTGTAATTAACAATATTTGTGGTTTGCCTGCCGTACAGCTTGGCCTTTTCAAGTGGATTACCATGTTCATTCTTTTTATACATATATGATCGATAGTTCCAATTTTTTTATTCAACATAACACAATTAACAGAGCTTTTGTAAAAGGCTCAGCAGCCTCACAGACTCACAATCTTTGGGTGAGACTGCATTTACTACAGAGCAAGCAGAATAAATACAAGGTAGGCAGGGTAAACTGAACTTTAGCCTCCAAAGCATGTTTTTACTCCTAGAATGGGAGTAAAACCCTTTCACACATATGAAAAGGGCAAATGAGAGCATGGTACGTTCCTCAGTGCAGCATGAGGCAGCTCCAGAGCTCAGCAGGACTCGTGAGGGCTGTCCTCAGAGGGAGCAGGGAGCCAGGGACACTTGCATCCCCTGGACAAGAGAGCTTGGTTTCACAGGCAGCCTGAACACGTCACTTCCCATCAAAAACAAGCATGAGCCATTGAAACATCTGAAAGAAAGATGTGGCAGGGCGAATCCAGAGCAAGCTCCATGTGAGACAGAGAGAACTGCTGTGACAATGCCGAGCTTCATTGCTCTGACAACTAAACACCTGTGGTATGGATGTAGTTTAAGAAGTTACCTCATGTTGTTACATCCAACAGTACAGTGCTGCTTAGGAATATTATTAAGATGTTGGCTCTGTGCAGGACTGTACTATGTTGACATAACCTTAGTTTTTCCTCTTCCCTCATTAGCCTGTGTTCACATTGCTTCAGATTTAATTTGTTTCCCTACCATTTGTTTTAGGAGCTGCATGAAATGGGGTGGCACAAACTTTCCCAAGCCAGTAGTGACGTTCCAAATGTGGTGAAATGGTGTAATATGCAAGACAACAGACTGCAGATACTCAATACAGTAGAAGGTAGGCTTGTTTTTTCTAGAAATGTTTCATTTGTTCTAGCAGGTGTGTCTGATAACTTTTGCATAATGATAAACCCACACGCATTCCTCATGCAAATAGTGACCCAACAGTTGCTCTTAGCTGCTTCAAGTAGTAAGTGCATGTAACAACCTGCACTTACATATACACACGTTGACAGAGCGTTCATACAGTGTAAGGTAAACAGATCCCAATTTTGCCAAGGGAGGGACACACAGAACTGCTGGAATAGAGGTGCCATACCATGGCCAACATGGTCAGAATCAGCTGAAATTGTCAGAAAAGCTCTTCAGAGATATTGGGAGAGTCATAAATCTTATCTTTCTTCTCCTTTCCACAGCCAGATAGTATTTTACTCTCATGTGTTATTTGAAATGCCTTGCCTTTATCAACCATTCCCGTTCCCCAAAGGTTTGGGGAGCAATGTATGGGATCAATATTTGAGGCTCATTGAGCTGAACGTTATGCGCTGTGGCCACTGCTTACTTGGGTACCTACATGTGCTCCACTCACCTGCCCTGGAAGGCCAGGCGTGGCCAGCAGAGAGCTTCTCTTATTTCTACCTCACATATTCTGCTAGCTTTCTCTTTCCTTAAATCTTCCAGGTGCTGTGTCTCAAAGGTGAGCAGAGCATTTCTTATGCCAGCCCTCACTGTTAATTAGGTAAGATTATTACTAAGAGCTTCTTTTTTCTTATTATTAATTATTAATTTCACTTCACAACTGAATCCATGGCTTGATGGCCAGTTTCTTAATAGGAAAAATTAATAAAAATGTTTGCCGAAATGGTTGTTCTGGCAAACGTGTCTGTGAGCTAGCTTGCTGATGATTCTTCAATCTACTGTACTTGAAGGAAAGCGGAAATGAAAGAAGGAAAAAAAGAAACATCTCAGTTTGTGGCAATATCCAAATGCACCTATGGCTACTTTATCAACACTCTAGGATGTAACTGATACACTAATGTATTAATGTATCTGAACTTTCTACCCCAAGCCCGTGGGTCAAATCAGCACCCATATTTGATGCAGGACATTCATATCATCACAGCACCTGTCTCTGAGCTTAGAGGTTGTGAATTAAAACAGATGAGAGGCAGACATTTGCTTGCATTTCTGGTGCACCTATCCTCTGGTGTCTACAAACTGTGTTTGGCAGTAAGTAGCTTAGCTTTACCCATTTGATCTGGCACTGAAATGGATTAAAGTGCTGACACCACTCACCACCATAAATTGGAGCTGTTAACTGGACCAAGATCCTAATAGGCTTTTCAGCCCTCATGGCCCACCTCAGTGTTTTTAATGCTTTAAGAACAGTTGAACACATAGCCTTAAACAGTGTAAGTCATCTACAGCAGCAGTTTAAGTTTCGAGGTTTGACTTTGCACAGGAACATAATGGGAGTGCCCAGTCAGCAGAAACATGTTTGCAGAGGCTGGCACCCCTGCATGGAGACACAGTGTCTGCGTGAGCACCCAGCCTAGCAGCAAAAGCCTCAGTCCTCTCTGCCTCTGCTCTGTTCTTGTGCTGCCAGGAGCAAGTGATAATATGGGAAATGGCCTGTAACTGCAGTATTCAGGAGGCTGTAAATGGAAGGTTCCCCACCGGCACTGGGATATGGTCCCTTGGGAGTTTTACTTTGTTTTCTGTGGGGTCAGGATTTCATCTCATAATATTCTTACCACTCTAAAACCTGCTAAGCTGCACAGACACTGACAACCAGATAACTAATTGTGGTTCATGCAGAGAGTTCCTGTGACACACTGGACTCTCACTACTAGTCAGAAAATATTTTATGCCCATTTGGGTACAACTACAACATACCATAGTAGGCAGGACAAATAAAATAATACATTCAGATGGGTTGCCTGAGACAGATTCTGTCCTCTGCATCTCCTAATCCCTCAAATGTGTGATGAGTTTTGTCTTTCCAAATGAGTAGTTTCATTCATTTCATAGTATTCAGTTTTAGTAAAAGCACTAGAATTTGTCTCAGTATGACTAAGAAAGTAGCTAATAATTGTCATCATGCTTATCTGTTTGGCATTCTAGCTTGAGTTCCTACTAATAAAGAACTATTTGAGATTTTAACAGAAATGTAAATGTTGAAGTTTCACAGGTCATTGAGTTTTATAATATTGAGTCATTGGGCTATTATACATTGATCAAGCAAATAGCAAATGGTGTGACTTGCCAAAGAGCATTACTCAAATATTGACCAGGAATTGATGACAGTCGGCTACTCTCCAAGGACTACAAAAGTTAACAGGAAATTTCTACCTACAAACTTCTACCCTAAGACAGGCAGTATGGTTGGTTCCTTTTCATTGCCATCTTTTCTAGTCTCCTCTGCTACAACCAAGCAATTATATCATAAACAGAAATGTACATGGAATAAATGCTTCCATTTATGTCAATTTTTTTAGTTTATCCCTCAATCATCTCTTATTTCCAACAATCTGTATTACTTCAATTAATCATATCCATTCTTATATTTTAATGTTCTTTTATTATGACATGTATTTTTATTTAATTAATCATATATATGCTTCCACCTACAGAGAGTGGAACAGGCAGGGTCCTACAGAATAGGACAGATAGCCTGGGAGGAATACAGAGAAATTGTCCAGGATCATGTTAGGAAATTTAAAGCTCTGATAAAATCAAAATCAAATCAAAGGGACATCAAAGGTCATCAAGAAAAGCTTCCATAGGTAAATCAGTGATAAAAGAAAGACTTGGGAAAATGTGGTCCCTCTCTAGAAAGAGACATAAGACCTGGTTACCCAGGATATGGGAAAGACCTCAGTCTACACCAGCAAGTGATACAACCACACTGCCCAAGATGCAGAAGGCAATAGCAGGGACTGGGAGAATGAAAAACCACCCACTGTAGAAGATAAGGTTTGATGCCATCTAAGAAACCTTAAGGTTCATAAGTCCATGGAACTTGTGCCAAGATACATCCACAGTTCTTAAGGGAATTTGCCATAGAAGTGGTTAAGCCACTATCCATCATATTTGAGAAGCTGTGGCAGTCCAGGGAAGTTTCCACTGACTGGAAAATGAGAAATAATACTATCACTTTTCTAAAGAGAAAAAAGAAAGACCCAGGGAACTGCAGGTCAGTCAGTCTCACCTCTGTACCTGGCAAGATCATGGAGCAGATCCACCTGGAAACCATGCTAAGGCATATGGAAAATAAGGAGGCATTTGGTGACAGTCAGCTTGGCTTTGCTAAGAGCAGATCATGCCTGAAAAATTTGGTGGCCT